>CM060919.1:409824083-412224083 GCA_030737875.1 Allium sativum
ACGATATTTATTGGTTGTGATTGGTGTGAAAATTGATTGATAGCGAATGGTTGTTTGGGATTGTTTGTGGTTGATCTTGATTGATTGTGGTTGAAAAATACCCATTTGTGGTTGAGAAATATTTGGTTGAAACCACATAGGATTAGTTTGTGGAAATGAAATAAATATATACATGCCGCCTGCGTGCGAACTAGATGCATGATCCCCATTGTCAAAAACCATGAGGTTTTAAGGTAGAGCGAGGATCCGTACTAGGGACGGTCCCGGTTTTAACTACCCTGCCGTTATGCTGCCGAAATTTTGAATAATATTCATGTGTTTGAATTATTTTCATTTGCTGAAACAGTATTTATTCATTGAATAGAAAACCTTCATGTGTTGAATTGACATTCATTCGTTGATTAGAAATTCATGTGTTGAATGGTATTCGTGTTTTAAATATGAAAATCACATTTTTATCTATATATAGAAACTATAGGAAACCTTCATGTGTTGAATCGATATTCATTCGTTGAATTGAAATTCATGTGTTGAATGGTATTCACGTTTTGAAATAAATTGTTTTATAATAAAAATCACCTTTTTATCATCTATATGAACTATGTAAAATAATCCTGTTTTGAAAAAAATTGTTTTATAATAAAAGTCCTATTTTTATCACCTATATAAACTATATAAAATAATAGTGTTTTGAAATGAATTGTTTTACAATAAAAATCACATTTTTATTACATACACGATTTGTTGAAATATGAAGTGTTAAGAATAGCAACTCGTTCAAATAAATATGCATGAGTCGAAATATTCATTAATTAGCTAATGATATGATTTTTGCCTATGCATGCAACATTAGAATGAATGGTGTTTTTAACCAAATGGAATCAAATATGAAGTTGAATGGAAAATGATAAATGATAAGAACTGTATATATGTACATGCATATTTATTGAACAGGTTATAGCAAAAGGGGCTAGAGAAGAGGAATAAAATTTTGTGCCCGACAAATAGGTACACATTTACTGTTTTGTTTGGGTGATGATTTTATCAGCCTGTTGGCTAGCCGCTTGGCTTTTTCTTTTTTTCTTTTTGACATGAGACGCCCGTGTGGCTATTTGGGAATTTTCCCAGCCCCTCCCGTACAAAGGAGGTTATGGCGAAATTTTCCAAAATTTAAAGGCGTTAGTGAAATATTTGAAGTGAAAACGATATTGAAATTGTTGAATGAACTATATTTATATTTATATATAAATATAAATAAAATTAAAACGAAACGTGGTCGTGCATTTCGTGTTTTGAAACCGTGATTTCAAACAACTAGTGCGGGAAATCCAACCATTGGATTTTCCCGAAACCGCAATCGTTGGGTTCGCCTTGGAAATATCTTTCCAACGGTACCAACTTTGTAAAAATCCAACGGTTGGATTGTCTGGAATGTTTAATTCAAATATGAAGAAAAACAGCGCCAGAAACGATTATATTTAAATATATATACATAAATATAATTATATTTAATCGAATAACGACGCTGCAGTTCGTATTTTGAAATCGAAACTTCAAACGATTGTACCGGGAAATCCGACCATTGGATTTTCCGGAAACCGCAACCGTTGGGTTCGCCTTGGAAATATCTTTCCAACGGCACCAACTTTGTAAAAATCCAACGGTTGGATTGTCTGAAATGTTTAATTCAAATCTGAAGAAAAACAGCGCCAGTAACGATTATATATATATATATATATATATATTTATTTATATATATATATACATATATAATTATATTTAATCGAATAACGACGCTGCAGTTCGTATTTTGAAATCGAAACTTCAAACGATTGTACCGGGAGATCCGACCGTCGGATTTTCCCAAAACTGGAACCGTTGGGTTCGTTTTGAAAAGATCTTTATAATGATGTAAATTTTATGAAGATCCAACGGTTAGATTTTTAGATATGGGTAAATCAAATCTGAAGAAAAACAGCGCCGCGGTCGCGTTATGGCCCGAAGCGTCGTTTTGAATAAAATGGCTATTTTAAAATAAATAAAAATAGCGATAAATCGTTATAAAATATCATAAACGATATGGAATGGAAATAAACTGAATTTGCTCGATTTATGTGGTATTTGATGGTTGAATGTGTTTGGTGTGAAAATTACATTGAAGAACAAAATTAGTGTTGTCGAATGATTTAATCATTGAAATAAATTGATTTGAAATTCTAAATATACGTGAATTATTTGAAAAGGCCGAGTTAATTCTCATTTCAAATAATTGACCGACGATTGAAAGTCGAAGATGAAGACGGTGGTCGAAGACCGGAGATCTTCACCTCGTTTGGATGGTAACCGAGGTCCTGATTGGGAGGCATCCCGAAATATGGATAATGAGCGGTGATCGTCCAGACGTACGTGGTGATCGATGGGTTTGCGAGGTATTTAGTGCCTCCGGTTTCGTTCAGACCCAGAACGGACTTGTAAATGGACTGTGTGTCTGACATTGGGTTTTATTCTGTGTTGATTGATCTCTATTAAATATACATCTGATTGGCGGTGGAGAATTTATTCTTTTGCTTAACGCCCTTCTCTGAGACGCACGATCTCAGAGGTTGTATACCGATGGACATCAGTCGCATGGCATGAATTGCTAGTGTGGCATGCCTAAGTGGCAAATGATCAGGGATTCTGTTGAAAAGCAAAGTCTTGTGGTGATGATCAAAGCACCGCCTGTGTGGCGTAGCTTTGTGTATAACGTGAATTCGCGAGCCTCACACCCCGGTATGAACCAGAAACGGGAGAAGGACCTCAGGTAGGGCATGCGTTTCTTTCTAGCTAGGGTGGTGTCAGTGACCTACCAGCCCTGACATTTATATACTTTTCACCTGTGTAGTTGTTGCTGTTGCAAGGCGCCTCGGTTTGATCGGACGATCCGGGTCCAATGGAGTCATTCGTTGGCTCGTTTACGCCCCAAAGGGCGGGGTAACGTATTGTTCAGGCATAATAATCGACATCGGTGGACCGGCCCTGACGATCTAAAGGGTGGATGCGTTCTGATCCTGTGGCTCGGGCTAGAGAGTCACGAATTCGGTAAGGACTATCTTTTGCCTTGGTTCAGGACGGAAATCCAATTTCCAAATACGACATCGTGCGGTTTTGATTGTATACCTATATATGGCGACATAGTGGTATGGGGCATTAATGCCGTCTATGATTGATAGTTATGATTTGAAATTGTCTTCAAAACATATAAACACTAGCAATAATATCAAATGCCTTTGTTTTATTCGTATCAAGCATATTTTGGCCGTTATAAGGTAAAACTCTATCCTCCGGTTTGCGTTGCATTGTGTGATGGGAACTGAGTCTTATAATGGCTTCATTTTTATAAAATACATTGCGTTGTTTAAAAGAAAGATTTGTTTTAAAGAACTGGCAATCCGATGGAGTAAACCCATTCCACGAAAGTGGCGTGGTCCTGTGATTAGCCATATGTTAAATGTGTTGAATAGATTTCTCATACCAGTCCCACGACTGACTCGTAGTTTGTTTCACTTTCAAACTCGGGTGCCCCTTTTTCTGCACGGGTAGCCTTGTATTCAGGTTTAGCTGGTTCTTTCTGGATAGCTGGAGCTGAAGATGGATTCTATTATTTATCTCTTTTTATGCTGTTCAGCTGCTATTGTACATATTTTGTTTGTTTCCGCTGTAGACATTTATGTATAGCTGAACTGTATTTGTACTAAGTAAGATCCTGTATACTGTGTAACTCTGATGATTACTTTTATCCAGTATATTCTATTGTTCATTATCTGGTGTATTTATTTAATTCTGTTCTGCTATTATCTGTTTCTGTGTTATATTCCACGGATTACCCTTGCCGCCGTCAGTACGGGGTTTGGGGTCGTCTCAATATGTAAGCGTGGCACAAGAAAACGTGTTTTGGCAATTTCTGTCAATTTGGATCGACCAGAAAATGACCATTTTCAAACAGTCTCCAAATTGGACGAAATTAGTTTTATCAGGACCGTATCATCAAAACATAGCCAGATTTATTTATTTTTGGAATTTTTGGTGTCTGTATGTGGCCCCAGTAAATTGAAGTGTATGTTTAAAATTGAATATACTGATTTATATTTTGATTTTGACGGAAACTGATCAAAATAATCGAATTGGGTTACGAAACATATCCCATTGTATTCGGAATGGGGGTAATTAGTTGGAGACGACAGTCGTTGAGTCTCGTTTAGAGTTCAAACAGAAAGTCAACTTTATAAAGAACAAAATAAAATAAAAATGTAATATATAAATGTTTTTACATTAATCCCCCCTTTTCTTTTTCCTTCTTCAGTTTATATCCCGATTAGAAAACAAAACAAAACGAATGATGGACGGAGACAAAAGTCCGCCCCTGGCGCCACCGTGCCGCTTCCAGGCACACCGCCCACCTCCGGCGATCCCTTCTCCCCCCTTCTCTCTCTCCTCGCCCACTCGAATCCCCAATCCCCAATTCGGTCAGCCCTAGCCCACTGCAATCCTAGGACCGCACCAACCCCTTTCTGACCACTCATCGCCGAGCCGATGCCCCCCATCCACCTGCGATGGCGTGGACAGCCCCTCTCCTCTCCGTATAATGTAAGCTCCCTTTTACTTTTATTTATTTTTAATTTTCTCTTTTCCTTTTTCTTTTGTTGTTTATTTTTATACAAAAGCAAGTAATTAGTTTATTAGGAAAAATAGGGTTTTTATATTATTTTTAATGCTAAAAAGGTTAGATTTTTAATGCTAACAAGGTTAGATTTTTAATGCTAAAAGGGTTAGATTTTTAATGATATAAAAATATGATTTTTAATTATGTAGAATAAAAAAATATGATTTTTATATATGCAGCGAAATAAAATTTTGATTTTTATTATATATCTAGCATTGAAATAAAAATGTGATTTTTATAGCGTTGAAAAAAAATACATAAAGTTGAAATAAAAATGTGATTTTATATATGAACAGCGTGAAAAGGATGCGTTGGAATTTCGAACAAATCCAAACAGCTCTGAAAGAAAGACTGACGGAGTGGAACCCAAATGCGAGAACTTCTCACTTTAATTTACTTTCTAGTTAAAAAATATATACTAGGATGTAGACGGTGCTTAGCAGCACCCGACACCCATCGTCCACAAACTATGGACGACTTGTTTGATTATGATGTGTTACAAAAATTGATCGTGATGTGGAATTATAAAATTGATTCATGTGTTGAATGGAAAAGTATTCATGTGTTGAATACATATTCTATAGTTAAAAATATAATTTTTAACGTATATATGAATAAAATAAATATTCATAAACAAATAGGACGATTTGTTTATGTACACACATTTGACTGATATTGTTTGGGACGATAAATTTTACACATCGCCCAACTGCACAAATAAAATATGTGTTTGTTGATTGAAAACCCCACACGGGTATTGGGATGATAATTGACGTGCATAACCCCAATTGTTTAAGTGTATGTCAATCGATGGGTTGACAGACTGTTGTATGGATGATGGTTGACTGTTTATCATTGTTCTTATATACATGTGTTGTATGGAAACCATATAGTTACATTATATGGTAATTGATTGGGTCTCATTCCAATTTGGAAAATAAAGAATATTTGAAAATAATATTCAGAAAAGGATTAAAAATATTCATGTGTTGAATAAAATAAATATTCATGTGTTCAAAAGGATATTCATGTGTTGAATGAAATATTTAAATAATAAAAATATCATTTTTATTGAATGTATAAACCGTTAAAAATATTCATGTGTTGAATAAAATAAATATTCATATGTTGAATAAAATAAATATTAATCTGTTGAAAAGAATATTCATGTATTGAATAAAAGCCGTGTTGATTAGATATGCACCATTTTGACACGAACGATATTTATTAATCGGTTTTATTCATTTTTATAATGAATATCGAAAAGGAAATGATTTCAAAATATAATATTTGAAAATATTATCATTTATATATCGATGAGATGGAATTTTCAATTTTGATTTGAAATTGAATATGAAGTTGAAATCGTTTTGAAAACGAATTTAAACGATTTATAAAATACGTTTTGAATGGAAATCGATGAAATATATATATATAATACATATATTATATATATACTGTCCAAAATAGATGGCGTCGCGCCGCGGCAGTTCGCGAATTTCGACTATTGACTTCGAACGGACATTACGGGAGATCCGACCGTCGGATTCTCCTAAACTGTTGGGTTTGTATAGAAAAGAGCTTTCCAACGAATACAAGAAATTTGAAATCTAACAGTTGGATTTGGAATTATGTCCAAATCAAATTTGGAAAAGGTCGTTGTAAGTGCAGTTCGATGACCGTTTATGGAAATCAACTGTACGGGCCTTGATAAAATTATTAAAAATATCAATAATTTGTGTGAAATCATAATAAATGATTTGGAAAGAATTGGGATGAAAATTTTCATATTTGAATAGATAAAAATATATTTTATCGAAATGAACTAGTTATTGACTAGAATTATAATCCAATATTTTAAATAAATTGGATTTGAAATGGTTTTAAAAATAACCAGAATTTCCAATATATGAATTGGAATGGATTTGAATCGAAATTATATTCGAGATATTTCGATATTAGATTTCGTGATAATACAGACATTGTGGAGGAATATGGAAGAAATATATATATATATATATATATATATATACATATATATCGTTATTCCAATACACAATTTGTTGGTTCCAGAATTTGATATTGAATATAAGCCGATATATTTTCTATTCAGAGCCTTGTATTTAATATCGAATGGGATTTTTGGTTTGTCGTGAATGGTATCTTTGATAATACTGTTCTTAAACCCAATGGAGTTAAGAAAAAAAGAAACTAACTGGAGATTAGCTGAGTTGAATGGTTTCCTGTGTATTGATCTAATGTTGGTTTCGGCCTTCGGGATTAATACTTAGGGAACTGTTCTCTTGCTAATTTACAGTTATAGACTGATGGAATGTGATTTGGGTTTATCGTGAACTGTGTTTTAAATGACATTTGTTCTTTAACCCAGTTAAAGACAGGAATTATTTTCGTAGAAGTTGAATAATCATTAATATTGATTTTTGGGAAGATTAAAACTAAGTGGAGTTTTAATGAATCTTTAATTAGATTGAAATGTGAATTGATAATTTAAATTATCAAATTTGGAAAATGATCGAGAATGGAGTATCGCCAGTTTTGCTCCTAGCTATCGTTAAATCTTTATTAGATTTGAACGTGAAATGGTAATTAATATTTACCGATTACACCGTGGTGTTATATATGGAGTATTACTAGTTTTGCTTTATGGGATGGATAGGGTGGGATTGGGAAATAAAATAAATGATTACTTTGATGTGGTTCGCTAATCCCGACTAGTTTGGAAACCTTAATATGGTTTGATATCCAAAGGAAGATTAAAGAATAAATTTAATAGAATTTATCTTTGACAAAATTAATGGGAACAAATCCCTAAGGATGTGAATATTTAAATAAAAGAATATTTAGAATTGGAATGAGGCGTATGTTGTGTTTGTGTAGCACTTATTTATTATATACGCGGATTATTCGGAAAGGCCGGGTTTATACCCATTCTGAATAACTGATTCGACGATAAGTCGACGACGAAGACGGTGGTTGAAGACCGGAGGTCTTCACATCGTTTGGATGATTACTAATGTCTTGATTGGGAAGTACACCCAAGAGAAGGTAATAAGTGGTGATCGTCCAGACGTACTTCGAGATCGACGAATATGCGAGGGCCTCTCTTATGTATTAGACATATGGGATGAGGAATAAGGTGCCTCCGGTTCCATTCAGACCCAGAACAAACTTGTAAATGGACTGTGTGTCTGACATTGGATTTTATTTTGTGTTGATTGATCTCTATTAAATATATATCTGTTTGGCGGTGAAGAATTTATTCTCTTGCTTAACGCTCTTCTCTGAGATGTACGAGCTCAGAGGTTATATATCGATAGACATCAGTCGCATGGCGTGAATTGCCTGTGTGGCATGCTGAGATGCAAATGATCAAGGCTCCTGTTGAAAAGCAGAGTCTTGTGGTTGATGATCAAAGCATAGCCTAGGTGGCATAACTTTGTGTATGGCGTAATTCGCGAGCCTCACACCTCGGTATGAGTCAAAAACGAGATCGTGACTGCAGGGAGTGCATGACGTTTCTTTCTAGCTATGGGTGGTCTCAGCGTTTTACAAGCCCTGACATTTATATTATTTTTACCTATGTGGTTGTTGGAATGCGAGGCACCTCTGATATATCGGTCTCTACGGAGCCGATGGATAGGTCCTATAGGACCGGGAAACGTGTGTTCAGGTATAACCAATCCGCTATATGTGGACCGGCCCTAAAGACCCAAGGGTTCGCCAGCGTCCGAATCCTGAGACATTTGCTAGAGTGTCTCGAATCAGTGAGGAGCCATCCCTGGCCTCGACTCATGACGGAAATCCAATTTTCAATACGTGACATTTCGGTTTTGATTGTAGAGCCTAGTATTGGCGACATGATATATGGTACCCATGCCATCTATGATTGATACATTTATATTTGAAATTGTTTTATACGCTATGCACTTATAATAGTTTCAAAATGATTTGTTTTAAACGTACCAAGCATGGTTGGCTATTATAAGGGAAAATCCTATCCTCCGGCTTGCGTTGCATTGTGTGATGGGACCGAGGTCTTATAATAGCTTCATTTTTCCAAAAAGCATTGCGTTGTCTATTTTATGCACTGATATTCTTGGGATAAAACCCGTTCCGTGTTATACGGACTGGTCCCTTGATCTACTTTATTTTTAAAGTAAAGATTTAATAACTGTTTTAGTTCTCACACTAGTCACATGACTGACCTGGAGTTTATTGTTTTAACCTAAACTTTGAGTGCCCATATTTTCCACATGGGCAGCTAGTAGTTTTGGTTTTGCAGATTTACATTCACAGGATTCTGATTTACAACTGAAGCGATATTCGGAAAGCTCTGTATCTGTGTATTACTTTCAGTTATGTTTTGTATTGTTTTTCCGCTGCTATGTATTTTAAATGTAATTTAAATCTCTGATATTGATCAAATGTATGTTATTCATTCATACTCTGTTATATTCTTGTATTCTGATGAAATTGTTGTAATAAGCAATGAAATGTTCTTCTGTTTGCATTCTGATTCGTCTTGTTCTCAAAGCAATTCGGTCTTTCCTTCACGGGGAAGTTCGTGTCGCAACAATGCAACCTTACTTTGGGAACCACATACCAAAATTTTTGCCGATTGGATTAAAAGGAAGGTTAGTTAGATTTCAAATATATTCTCATATGACTATTAATATACTATGCATAAAATTTACATGCTAAATGAAATTATATGTAGATACCTACAACCTCCAAGGATCATTAAAGACATGTTGAAATGGATTGCTTACTGTCTAAAGGATGATGCCGTGTCTTACAAAGGATATATCATCAATGAGCAACGTTTTCATTTAAAAGATTTAGGGAAACAAACTCAAAATTGTGGGGTGTCTTTTGATGCGACTACTATGCATAGAGCAAGTGCAAAAGATATGTCCCAAGTGGTTGATGTAGTCACTTATTATGGAATATTGACAGATATAATTTTGTTAGACTATCATTTGTTTTATATTCCATTTTCTAAGTGTCATTGTGTGTATAAAGGAAATGGAGTAAAGTTGATAATGATGGGTTCACTCTTGTTAATTTACATCAAGCATCATTTTCACGAGACCCATACATACTCGCATCTCAAGCTAAACAAGTACTTTATTCAAGAGAGGACGATGATTCTAGTTGGTATGTTGTAATGAAAGCACCATCAAGAAGTTTTACTGATTTAGAGGATCCCGATTGCATCGAGGAAGATATCTAAGTGATGGAAGATGAAATAACCAAAGTGGATGATGAAGATGTTTGCTATGTTAAAGAGGATTGCGAGGGCATACTTGAGTAGATTATATGTCCTACTTGAGCATCATTGTTCATTGTACTCATATTGATTTTTTATAGTGTTGGCTGTTCGTTGTAATCGTATTGATTTTCTGTACGTTTGATTGTTCATTGGTGTTGCACCTTAAACTATGTTATATACATTTATGTTGTACCCGAAATTCTGGCATTTCATGGCTATGCGGTCTGACCTATTTTTCATATTACATGCACATGCACTAGTACATTGTGTTGCCTTATCTTCCCATTAAACTTGAGATTTTTCTGGTCTGGTCTGCTTTTGCATATGCACATATTACACGCACATGCACTATTACACGCACATGTGTATACTTTATGTACATATATATTTGTGTATACATATACATTGTACTGCCTTGTATGGTCTTGCATTTGTTTACATCAAACCACACAATTTAAATTATATATGTATATTTATGACTGTATGTACCATTCAAATTATGTATTTTGTTTCATTTGCAGGAAATGATGTCGACATGCAATGTATGTACTCACAACCAGATAAAGGCTGCAACGGAATCCCAAAAGAATAAGCCAGATTGGAAGCGTAAGTCAAAGCTAAAGTGTAAGATTCAATGCAAAGATCAATCAGTCAGTTCTAATAAGAAGCAAGCCATTGTTCACAAAGAAGGTGAAGAACAAACTGTCATGAATGACCAAAATGAAGAAGGTCTATGCTAAAAAAATCAAACCCACCTTGAAGAAACAGATGATGCTGAGCTAGAAATTGGAAAACAAGGTGTACCTGACATTGGAAGTACTTCTCGGAAAAGAGGCAGTAGAGGCCTAGAAAAAGAAAAAAAGGCTCCCGTTATGCAGTTAGGATCGAATTGAAGTTGAGTTCAATGATCTAGGTATACTAATAGGGTAAGGGCTTGTATATTTATCCTCTTTTCTTGGACCGCTTGTGCGGGAGCAGGTTCCATCCACTATCGATGATTTGCGGAATATAAATGATGATTTAAAAGAAGTTTTGTGGGAGTCGGTTCACGTATGAATTAAGATTTAATTTTGGTTACTTAATTTCATGATAGAAATCTCAAAATTCATGCAACAAATCTTAATATTCTATTGTTGTGTACTCCAGTTCGGACCGTATGCATAGGTGAATTATCTAATCTTAATATCATGTTTTCATGAACTGGTTCAGGTTAGATTTAAACTGGAAGAGGAATGGCAAAGAAAATCCATATTTCAACAAATGGGAGTACTATAGAGATTATTAAAAGAAAATTGGTTCGAACTTTGCAAAAAATGGAGAGTGAAGAGGAAAGACTTAAACTGAAACCAACCAACATAAAAAACATGAACGAATGGAGAAAGTTTGTGAAGGTGAAAACTAATGTGGAGTTTAAGGTAAATTTAAGATAAAATTCAACACTTCAATAACAAATCAGTCCTACGCTCATCTCTATTAGTATGATAATTTTAACATCTTTCTACATTTCCAGCAAAAAAGTGAGAAATATTCGGCCCTTAGGTCTACACAACTTCCACATACAACCGGTCATAAGGGAATGGCTAAAATGACCGAAGGCCTGGTTAGATTAATAACTACAGCTTTATTTAATATTATTTTATACCTGTCATTTTACTTATTTCATGTTATCCTAAATTTAGAAAAACAAAAGTGCAGATCCATTGTCCATAACTAGAGTTGATGTGTTGATCAAATATCACATAAAAAAAGGTCAACCAGTGTTCATGGATGCTGCAAATGCTATTGTATTTTTTTTATTAGTATTTTTTTTGAAACTACGGTATTTTTACCATTGTACTTCATCTATGTGTTTTTATTTATGTAGGAGGAGATTAAAAAGTTTGATAGCGTAACCCAGTCTAACTCGACACAGAATGTCAGTGGAGATGCTCTTGCATATGTATTGGGAGAAGATAGACTGGGAAGGTTAAGGGCATTGGGAAGGGGTTGCACTTTAACCCAGCTAGCTGTGGCTCAGTCCAAAGATAAACAAGTCTCACGGTGTCAAGAGGAAATAGAAGAATTGAAGGGAATGATACAAACTCTGATGGACCAGAGTTAAACTTCTAAAATTAATTTTTATTCATTAAATACAATATTTAAAATAACAAAAAGAATAAATTTTGGTGTTTTACTGCAGGGTAAAGACAGTTTGCAAGGGAGTACACATGAAATGGTAAAAATAATAATTATATTACCTAATAAATATTTTGATCCAGTAATGTTGTAACGACCTGTATTTTTAGCGATATAATAATTTATTTATTTAATTATTTATCTAGTGATTGAGAGATTTAAATGGCTTGAATTAAAATTATATTGAATATCTAATTAATATTAAAAATAGAATAATATGTTTAATTTTGAAATAATCAAAAATAGTAGAATTGGCACTATGGTGTGAATTGAGTCATTAAGCCGATTTAATTTAGTTTAGAATTTGAACTATATTAACGAATATATTATATAAACGACTACAACGACCCACATTCTACGCATCATAGGATCGTATAATATTTATTTCATCGTCATAGGGAGTTGTATGGTCATGTAACTTTGGGAGACGACTATTGTGGTCATTTCCCATGTTCATGATTTTCCCCAATTTTTAAATGACCGTTTTGCCCCTAGCTGATCTTGTTTTGACCACAAATTTTTAATGAAAAGGAATTTTGACCTGAAACCACTTCCATTAGATTCGAATGATGGTTTACAATTCCGTAGAGTGGTCACAATAGCCAAACGGACTCACCGTTTGGGAGATATGGCTGAAACAAGTTTCAGATGGTGAAAAACAGCTTAATTGGGCTTAACCGGGTGATTAACAGCTAGGCCCAAAGGGGGATTTCGGGATTTGGAGTATTTAAGGGCTGTTAGGATTAGGGATTTCGGTTTTTAGACATTTTCTAGCCGCCATAGACATTTGTTCAACCCTAACAATGGCCTCCAGCATCTAAAACATCCCCAAGCCACTTTCTAATTGAAGATTAGGCTTAGCAACATCAAATTAAGGAGAGATAGCACCAAAGCAAGGTTAGAGCTGCTGTTAGACATCAGTATTCGCGCCAAACAGATATTCATTTTAGATCAGAGTTTTATTTGTGGCAAAGGTGAGTGATTTGCATGGTTTTGCACTAGTTACAGTTAATTAAGGGTAATTAGTGAAGATTAACGAAATTAGATGTAACGACCCGTATTCTACACATCATAGGATCGTAGAATATTTATTTCTTCTCCATGTGAAGTCGTATGGTCATGTAACCTTGGGAAACATCTATTAGAGTCATTTCCCATGCTTATGATTTTTGTCGATTTTTAAATGACCGTTTTGCCCCTAGTTGGTACTGTTTTGGCCATAACTTTTGATTGGAAAGGAATTTTGACCTGAAACCACTTCCATTTGATTCGTTTGATAGTTTCTCTTTCCGTAGAGTGGTCATAATAGCCAAACGGACTTCCCGTTTGGGAGATATGGCTGAAACAAGGTTTGGAGGGTGAAAAACTGCTTAACCGGGCCAAATCGGGTGATTAGTGAGTAGGCCCATAACCCATTTCGGGATTAGGGTTATGGGAGGGCTGAAATGAGATGGAGAATCATTCCATTTCAGTTTTCTAGCCTCCACTTATCACCAAGGATCCCTAAAAATGGCCTCCAACCTCTAGATCACCTCCAAATCATCTTTTGGTCAAGGATTTGGCCTAACAACCCCTAATCAAAGAAGATCTTCACCTAATCAACCTTGGAGCTGCTGTTAGCATTGGGATTCGCATCAAATCAGAGCATTATTTCAGATCTGAGTTTGTTTTGTGGCTAAGGTGAGTGATTTGCTTAGTTTTACACTAATTATGGCTAATTAGGGGTGATTAGTGTTAATTAGCGAATTTAAACATGATAAAATTCTGGAAAAATGTTTATAAAATTCGGAATGATATTTTAGACCTCTGTTAGAAATTTGGTTCCATTTGGTTAAGTTTTGCTAATCCTATCATTGGTTTCACCTAATCATGCTTAGGGGGAAATATGGGGTTTTGGGTATGTTGGATCCATTTTGACTTACCATGTTGATGTTTTGATGTTTGTGGTTGATTATGCATGTTGCTATGACTGTATGAAATGCTTTGTGACTGTTTAGAATAGTTAGAATGGTCGAAAACGCCGTCGAGGGGCGTAAACAGCTCGCTGGACAAGGTGCAGGGGGTTCGGATCGCATAGGGGGTTGAGGGGCGATCGGATCGCCCTATGGGATCGTGGGGGCATCCCCACGAGACGAGTCACCTCCTCCGAACCGAACCGTCTGTGCAAGGCCCACGAAGCGAATCGATGCAGCGTCGTCCCAAACTGAAGTACTCCGATCCGGATCGCGAATAAGCAACACGACCCGATCCGTCCTTGAAGGGTGAGCACGACCCGTCGACCTGGAGAAGGGCGTCCGATCCGAACCGCTTGAAGAACCACGATCCGATCCATATGGGGTGTCTCGATCCGAACCGAGAAGGGAAGCACGATCCGAAGCAAAGGAAGGGAGGACCACGACCCGATCCGACGTAGGAGGCGCGACCCGATCCGCTGAAGAATGTGAAGGCTGATCTGATCCGATTCGATTGTGATGACCAATAACCCGAGATGCAAAGGTGGTCCAAATGGAAGCTAGAGCTCAGGATCCCGGAACCAGTTGGGAACCAATGAGTTCACTTCATGGTTGGACTTTGCTGCGGGACGTGTGCTAAGGAGTTGTCGACGTTCATAACTTCGATTCACCACTCAGAATGGATGATGGGCTACTTATCAGTGCAGTAGGGTCATTATGACCTGAGGGGCAAAGTGATGGTAGCAAGACTACGTTATCAGTGCAGTAGGGTCATTATGACCTGAGGGGCAAAGTGATGGTAGCAAGACTACGTTATCAGTGCAGTAGGGTCATTATGACCTGAGGGGCAAGGTGATGCGTAGTAAGACTATGAGCCAGCGCAGATGGGGTGAATAACTCCATGGGGCAAGTGGACATAGTAAGGATTAGTAAGGCTATGAGCCAGCGCAGATGGGGTGAATAACTCCATGGGGCAAGTGGACATAGCGAGGAATTAGTGGCTACGTTATCAGTGCAGTGAAGCCATTTATGACTTCATGGGGCAAAGTGATCGTAACAAGGAAAGTGGGTGATCGAAGTGGTGAATATCGTATGCTTTACGCACTGAGTGAGAGATGTGAGGATGGATGCTATGCTTGATTGGTTGCCATTATTATGACATGCACACCTCCCCCACCTCCGTATCTCTACACTGTTTGATATGATACCTTAGAGTGTTGTACAGTATGTAGTGCTAACTCTTTGGTTGCAGGTCCAGGTTCAGGTATGTTTTAGTCTACCTGTTATTGTTCACTTTAGATGCTTATCGCTCATACCAGGCTTTATGTCTGACCCAGAGTTTTATGTCTCCTCTTATTACTCTGGGTGCTCACACGAGCAGACTAGAGACAGGTTAGCTGGTGGTGCGCGAGTAGCTGATTCGGAGGCGGACAGGAGGCTTCCACGTATGATATATATATATATATATACATCCTCCCTGTGTCGTTGGTGGTCGCTACTTGGGCATTAGTAGTGTACCTCATTTACCTTACTTTTGCTTTGAGACAGTTTTAAAAGTTGTAATAAGCTGTATTTTGGATTTCCGCTGCTATGATGTTTAGTTCTGATTTTCAGCTTATGCACTGTCTCTCCTGTTTTATGTCAAGTATGTTACTATTACATTTTGTTCTATGCGCTGTGAGACATTCTACAGGTTCTTTGTATGTTCATTTCCTTCTTCCTTTTTCCTTCTGGCGACCCGTTCCGTGCTAACTGGTTATGTGTACAGCGCACTTTGGGAGTAAATGTCGGTTGGTGCGGGGCGGGCCGTCACACTTGGTATCAGAGCTCTAGGTTGCGTAGTTAACCTAGGGAAAGACACTAGGGAGAGTTAGTACGTATATGAGAGCGCGTATTTGTGATTACTTTGGTTTTCAAAAGCTATGTATATATATACTATTAGTAGTATAAGAATGAAGTTGCACTGCACTAGTACCACTATGGGGTCGTTAATCGTTTTCCTTCTTACAGATTGACGATGAGCCGATATGTGAGAGGTACTGGTAGAGGGGCCAATAATGGAAATGCCGCTGACATGAGGGCGATGTTTACCGACCTCATGAGAGATATGCTTAGAGAAGTGCAAGGGGCAGTTCCTAATCCCGGAGCTGGTGTTGGCCCAGTAGTGCAAGCGCCTAGGGTCGATTTCGCCAAGTTGTGCAAGGATTACACTAATCTTGGTGGGAAGCCGTTCCACAGAACGGAGTCGGCCACGGATGTTCAAGATTGGATGGATAGCTGTGACCGTATCTTTGATGACTTGGGTCTCGAGGATGCGATGAAGAGAAGGCTAGCGTCTCGTCAGTTGCAAGGGCGAGCGATGAATTGGTGGAATGCCATTAGAACAGCTACTCCAGAGGACCAGATTACTTGGGTTCAGTTCAAGGCCCGCTTTAGCGAGAAGTTTATCCCAGCTGCCCAGAAGTCGGTGTTATTCAAGAGGTTCTTGGAATTGAAGCAGAATGGGAGGGCAGTTTCTGATTATATTGCTGAGTTCGACACTTTGTCGAAGTATGGACTGTCTCTCATTGATACTCCTGAGAAGAAGAATGAGAAGTTCATTACTGGTTTGGATGGATACTTGGGGGAGAGGCTTATTAATCACATCGATGAGACTTTTGAATCGATCGTGGGGAAAGCTTTGAGATCAGAGAGCCTTTACCCTAAGTCAAAGACCGAGGCTGCATCTGCAGAAGGGCCAAAGCCGCAAGCAGGCGGTGGAGGCAAGAATAGCTCTAAGAATAAGAGGAAGCAGGACCAATCTAAAGGTAACCAGAAAAAGAGCAAGAAGGATGTTGAGTGCTTCAGCTGTGGAAAGAAAAGCCATTATGCTAAGGAATGTCGGGCCAAACCAGCGGAAAGGAAGTGCTACAACTGTGGTCAAGTGGGACATCAGAAAGATAAGTGTCCGCAACCTCTTAAGGAGAAGCAGATTGTGAAAGAATATGCTCTTGATGCTATTCCTTCTTCGTCGAATGCCCCAACTGCGGCGGAGAAAGGGAAGAATGTTGTTATTCAAGGTATGCTTTCTATTTATGATATACTAGTTCGAGTTTTGTTTGATACTGGGGCTTCCCGTTCCTTCATATCTAGTGACCTGGTAGATAGGTTGGGACTGGAACCCGAGATAGTCGATAGACCATTGATAGTGACGAACCCGATTGGTGGTTCGACCAGCCTTAGTATGATTTGCAGGAATTTGGTCCTATCGAGTCATGGATGTATGTTTGTGTGTGATTGCTTTGTTTTGGGCTTTACTGGGTATGGCATTATATTGGGAGTCGATTGGCTCCAAAGATACGGGGTGGTGGTAGACTGTGAGGGCTTTTTGGTGACAGTGAGGGCGGATGATGGGCAGAGGGTAGTGTTTGGTAGCCTACCTAGTGATGGGGTTATGGCTAGTTTTGTAAATTCCCTCGACATCCCGCAGGATGAGTTGTCAGATGTGCCCGTGGTTGGCCAGTATCCGGACGTCTTCGAGGAGGTGACCGGGCTTCCACCACACCGAGAGATTGAGTTCCGTATTGATTTAGTGAAAGATGCCAGGCCTATAGTGATGCCACTTCGTCGTATGGCACCAAGAGAGCAGCAAGAGCTCGGGGTGCAAGTCAGCAATCTTTATAAGAAGGGAAGTAAGATTCTTGGGTCATGTTGTTTCAGAGTGTGGTATTGCCGTGGACCCTGCGAAGGTGGCTACGGTACAGGATTGGCCTACACCCAAGAATGCTACGGATGTGAGAAGTTTCTTGGGATTAGCTGGATATTACCGTAAATTTATCCAGGACTTCTCCAAGATAGCAGCACCGTTGACTCGGTTGAGTAAGAAGAATCAGTCCTTCGTCTGGGACGGAGTGTGTGAGGATGCCTTCAAAAGTCTAAAGGAGAGGTTGACGCGTGCGCCAGTGTTAGTCATTCCTAAGGGGAATGAAGAGATGACGGTATACACGGATGCTTGTGGTACCGGACTGGGTGCAGTATTGATGCAAGGAGGTAGGGTTGTAGCTTATGCTAGTCGACAGCTAAAGCCGCATGAGAAGAAGTATCCTACCCATGATTTGGAATTAGCAGCGATTGTATTTGCGCTGAAGATGTGGAGACATTATCTCTTGGGAGAAAGATTCGAGTTGTTTACCGATCATAAATCGTTAAAGTATCTCTTTTCTCAGAAAGATCTGAATCTCCGTCAGCAGAGATGGTTAGAGTTCTTGGCTTCGTATGATTTTGATATCGCATATACACCTGGGAAAGGTAATGCGGTAGCCGATGCCTTGAGTAGGAGACATGCCAGCTTAGGGGCAATGTTTCTTGAATGGAAGCAACTAAAGTTTATCGCGGGGTTTGATTTCAGACCAAAGTGCGAGCTGGATCCAGTTATGCTAGCTAGTTTGACGATCAGACCTACTTTGATAGAGCGGATTGGTTCCAGCCAAAGGGACGATCCTAATCTATTAGAAATCATCTCCAAGTTAGAGATGGATATCAATGAGGAGATGAATGTGTATGGGCTTGATCGAGAAGGATGGCTTCGAAAGAATGGAAGGCTAGTTGTGCCCAACGTGAATGGTTTGAGGGATGAAGTGCTTAGAGAATGTCATCACTCAAAACTGACTGTACATCCCGGTGGTAATAAGATGTATCGAGACATGAGACAGACTTACCACTGGGAAGGGATGAAGAGAGACGTTGGGAAGTTTATATCCAAATGCATGAATTGCCAGCTAGTTAAAGCCGAGCAAAAGAAGCCTAGTGGGTTGTTGCAACCATTAGAAATTCCCGAATGGAAATGGGAGCAAGTTTCGATGGATTTCATCGATGGCTTACCAAGGACTAGATCGGGATATGATAGCATTTGGGTAATTGTGGATCGATTGACTAAGAGTGCCAGATTTATACCAGTCAAATCGACCAGAACGGCAGCCAAGTTGGCAGAATTGTATATGAAGTGGGTAGTGAGATTTCATGGAGTACCCAAAAGCATTGTGAGTGACCGAGACCCGTTGTTCACTAGTGGGTTTTGGAAGAGCTTACAAGAGGCTTTAGGGTCAGGATTACATCTCAGTACCGCGTATCATCCTCAGACCGACGGTCAGACGGAGAGGGTGAATCGCATTTTGGAAGATCTCCTGAGAGCGTGTATATTGGATTTTGGTGGATCATGGGATGATCATTTGCATCTAGTAGAGTTTGCATATAATAATAGCTACCAATCCAGTATCGGTATGGCTCCATATGAAGCTTTGTACGGAAGACCGTGTAACTCACCATCATGTTGGATAGAGACTGGCGAGAAGTTTGTGCTTGGACCAGACGTGGTGAGAGAAACTTCAGATAAGATTAAGATCATTCAGCAACGAATGAAAGCTTCCCAAGATAGGCAGAAGAGTTATGCTGATAAGAGGAGAAGAGACTTGAAATTCTCCGTTGGTGACTTGGTGTTTGTCAAGATCTCTCCGTTGAAGAGCGTGATTCGATTTGGCAGGAGAGGCAAATTAGCACCAAGATTTGTTGGCCCATTCCCTGTTCTTGAACTAGTCGGGAATTTGGCGTATAGAGTTGGCTTACCAGAGAAGATGGCAGGAGTTCACAATGTGTTTCATGTTTCCCAACTAAGGAAGTTCGTTCACGACTCAAATGTGACTATTTCACCTGATCAGTTAGAGGACTTCGAAGTAGAACCCGAGGCGGTTGGGAACCGCAAGCCGATTCGTATTGTGGGGCACGATACGAAGCAACTTCGAAGAAAGTCGGTGAAGCTAGTCAAGGTTCAGTGGGGCGAGGACGAGAATGATTGTACTTGGGAGACAGAGGAGAGCATTAGGAAGACACACCCAGAACCCTTTGCCTGGTAAGATTTACTTTGTGATTTAGTTATTCCGCATGCTAGGGTAGACTTATCTCACTTGTTTTGCATGTTTGATGGTTGTTTTATGGTTGATAGGCATGCGGGACCTTTATGTGTGTTTGGATTAGGGAATTTCGGGGGCGAAATTTCTTAAGGGGGGGAGAGTGTAACGACCCGTATTCTACACATCATAGGATCGTAGAATATTTATTTCTTCTCCATGTGAAGTCGTATGGTCATGTAACCTTGGGAAACATCTATTAGAGTCATTTCCCATGCTTATGATTTTTGTCGATTTTTAAATGACCATTTTGCCCCTAGTTGGTACTGTTTTGGCCATAACTTTTGATTGGAAAGGAATTTTGACCTGAAACCACTTCCATTTGATTCGTTTGATAGTTTCTCTTTCCGTAGAGTGGTCATAATAGCCAAACGGACTTCCCGTTTGGGAGATATGGCTGAAACAAGGTTTGGAGGGTGAAAAACTGCTTAACCGGGCCAAATCGGGTGATTAGTGAGTAGGCCCATAACCCATTTCGGGATTAGGGTTATGGGAGGGCTGAAATGAGATGGAGAATCATTCCATTTCAGTTTTCTAGCCTCCACTTATCACCAAGGATCCCTAAAAATGGCCTCCAACCTCTAGATCACCTCCAAATCATCTTTTGGTCAAGGATTTGGCCTAGCAACCCCTAATCAAAGAAGATCTTCACCTAATCAACCTTGGAGCTGCTGTTAGCATTGGGATTCGCATCAAATCAGAGCATTATTTCAGATCTGAGTTTGTTTTGTGGCTAAGGTGAGTGATTTGCTTAGTTTTACACTAATTATGGCTAATTAGGGGTGATTAGTGTTAATTAGCGAATTTAAACATGATAAAATTCTGGAAAAATGTTTATAAAATTCGGAATGATATTTTAGACCTCTGTTAGAAATTTGGTTCCATTTGGTTAAGTTTTGCTAATCCTATCATTGGTTTCACCTAATCATGCTTAGGGGGAAATATGGGGTTTTGGGTATGTTGGATCCATTTTGACTTACCATGTTGATGTTTTGATGTTTGTGGTTGATTATGCATGTTGCTATGACTGTATGAAATGCTTTGTGACTGTTTAGAATAGTTAGAATGGTCGAAAACGCCGTCGAGGGGCGTAAACAGCTCGCTGGACAAGGTGCAGGGGGTTCGGATCGCATAGGGGGTTGAGGGGCGATCGGATCGCCCTATGGGATCGTGGGGGCATCCCCACGAGACGAGTCACCTCCTCCGAACCGAACCGTCTGTGCAAGGCCCACGAAGCGAATCGATGCAGCGTCGTCCCAAACTGAAGTACTCCGATCCGGATCGCGAATAAGCAACACGACCCGATCCGTCCTTGAAGGGTGAGCACGACCCGTCGACCTGGAGAAGGGCGTCCGATCCGAACCGCTTGAAGAACCACGATCCGATCCATATGGGGTGTCTCGATCCGAACCGAGAAGGGAAGCACGATCCGAAGCAAAGGAAGGGAGGACCACGACCCGATCCGACGTAGGAGGCGCGACCCGATCCGCTGAAGAATGTGAAGGCTGATCTGATCCGATTCGATTGTGATGACCAATAACCCGAGATGCAAAGGTGGTCCAAATGGAAGCTAGAGCTCAGGATCCCGGAACCAGTTGGGAACCAATGAGTTCACTTCATGGTTGGACTTTGCTGCGGGACGTGTGCTAAGGAGTTGTCGACGTTCATAACTTCGATTCACCACTCAGAATGGATGATGGGCTACTTATCAGTGCAGTAGGGTCATTATGACCTGAGGGGCAAAGTGATGGTAGCAAGACTACGTTATCAGTGCAGTAGGGTCATTATGACCTGAGGGGCAAAGTGATGGTAGCAAGACTACGTTATCAGTGCAGTAGGGTCATTATGACCTGAGGGGCAAGGTGATGCGTAGTAAGACTATGAGCCAGCGCAGATGGGGTGAATAACTCCATGGGGCAAGTGGACATAGTAAGGATTAGTAAGGCTATGAGCCAGCGCAGATGGGGTGAATAACTCCATGGGGCAAGTGGACATAGCGAGGAATTAGTGGCTACGTTATCAGTGCAGTGAAGCCATTTATGACTTCATGGGGCAAAGTGATCGTAACAAGGAAAGTGGGTGATCGAAGTGGTGAATATCGTATGCTTTACGCACTGAGTGAGAGATGTGAGGATGGATGCTATGCTTGATTGGTTGCCATTATTATGACATGCACACCTCCCCCACCTCCGTATCTCTACACTGTTTGATATGATACCTTAGAGTGTTGTACAGTATGTAGTGCTAACTCTTTGGTTGCAGGTCCAGGTTCAGGTATGTTTTAGTCTACCTGTTATTGTTCACTTTAGATGCTTATCGCTCATACCAGGCTTTATGTCTGACCCAGAGTTTTATGTCTCCTCTTATTACTCTGGGTGCTCACACGAGCAGACTAGAGACAGGTTAGCTGGTGGTGCGCGAGTAGCTGATTCGGAGGCGGGCAGGAGGCTTCCACGTATGATAAATATATATACATCCTCCCTGTGTCGTTGGTGGTCGCTACTTGGGCATTAGCAGTGTACCTCATTTACCTTACTTTTGCTTTGAGACAGTTTGAAAAGTTGTAATAAGCTGTATTTTGGATTTCCGCTGCTATGATGTTTAGTTCTGATTTTCAGCTTATGCACTGTCTCTCCTGTTTTATGTCAAGTATGTTACTATTACATTTTGTTCTATGCGCTGTGAGACATTCTACAGGTTCTTTGTATGTTCATTTCCTTCTTCCTTTTTCCTTCTGGCGACCCGTTCCGTGCTAACTGGTTATGTGTACAGCACACTTTGGGAGTAAATGTCAGTTGGTGCAGGGCGGGCCGTCACATTAAACATGATAAAATTTTGGAAAAATATTTATAAAATTCGAAATGATGTTTTAGACCTCTGTTAAAAGTTTGGGTTAATTTGGTTAAGTTTTGCTAATCATATCATTAGATTTGCTTAACCATGCTTAAGGGAAAATATGGGGTTTTGGCTATGTTTGATCCGTTTTAACCTATCAAATTGTTGTTTTGGTGTATATGGTCGTTTCTACATGTTGCTATGACTGTATGGTATGCTTTGTGATTGATTAGAATAGTTAGATTGGTCGAAAACGCCGTCGAATGGCGTAAAACAGGTTGTAGGAAGTCGTAGGAAAACTGTGCAGGAAATCGGATCGTACCCCCACCGAACCGACCCGATTGTTACAACCACCCATGAACCACTCCTCTGAACTTCTACGCCATGAGCTAGTGCATCGATCCCGTACTGCTTGGAGACCCCGATCCGACCAGGAGTCCCAACCCGATTGGCACACAACGACCCGAGCTGGTGAGGAAGACCCAACCCGATCCGGAGCTCTCCACGATCCGAACCGCTTGGAGATGTGAACCCCAACCCGAACTGCTAGAGGAAGGACATCACGACCCGATCTGATGCAGATGTCTCAAATCGATCCGAAGGAGGATGACGGCTGAACCGAACTCAAGAGTTTTGAACGCGAGGCATGGGTTGCAAACAAAATGAAGACCGATCCGGGGAAAAAGACCAAAAACCCGAGATGCAAAGGAAGTCCAAATGAGAAGTAGAACTCAGGATCCATATGGGAACCAACGAGTCGACTTCATGATTGGGTTTTGCTACGGGACGTGTGCTAAGGGATTGTCGATGTCTATAACTTAGGATCACTATGTATGGGAGGTATGTGGACGAATTCAGGGTCACAGTGGCCTAGGTACGACTAATGGGCTATAGACCAATGAAGTGGGGTCATTTGTAAAGGTTTGGTCATGACTCCATGGGGTAAGCTTGGTGGTAGTAGTGGTTGTACAAGTCGAACTCCCTCATTACCTCAATTGGTCCAGTGATTTAAAGCGGTGGACATCGTATGCCTTACGCACTGAGTGAGAGATGTGAGGATGGTTGCTATGCTTGAATTTTTTTCCATCATTATGACATGCACAACCCACCCCCGTATTCTTTATACCATGTGTTAGTGGCACCTCAGAGTATTGTATGGTATGTAGTGCTAACTCTTTGGTTGCAGGTCCAGGTTCAGGTATGGTTTAGTATACCTGTTATTGTTCTGTTTGGCTGCTTATCGCTCATACCAGACATTTGTCTGACCCAGAGTTTTATGTCTCTTCTTGTTACTCTGGGTGCTCTCAGAAGAAGACTAGAGATAGGTTAGGTGGTATGCACGAGTAACTGTACCGCAGAAGAGCAGGAGGCTTCCACGTATGATATATATAAATATATATAGATATTCTCCCTATGTTGCTGCGGTCACTACTTTGGGCATTAGTGGTGTACCTTTCTTTCTTTTGTTTAGAGAGAGTAATTTGGAAAGTTGTAATAAGCTGTATTTGGATTTCCGCTACTCTGATGATGATGTTGATGTTGGTTTTAGTTATCAACTTATGCACTGTCTCGCCTATTTTATGTCAAGTATATTATTATTATATTTTTTTCCATGCGCTGTGAGATATTCTATAGCTTTTCGAATAGTTCATTCTCTTCTTTCCTTTCTTTGGCGACTGTTTCGTGCTAGTCGGGCATGTGTACAGCGCACTTTCGGAGGAAATGCCGGCTGGTACGGGGCGGGTCGTCACACTTGGTATCTGAGCTCTAGGTTGCGTAGTCAACCTAGGGAAAGACACCAAGGAGAGATAATACGTATATGAGAGCGCGTACTTGTGATTATTTTGGTTTTCGAAAGCTATATATATTATTAGTATAGTTAAGGATGAAGTCGCACTGCACTGGCACCACTATGGAGATGGTTAATCATTTTCTCTGTGCAGATTAAACGATGAGCCGATACGCAAGGGGTGCTGGTAGAGGAGCCAATAATGGGAATGCTGCTGAAATGAGGACGATGTTTACTGACCTTATGAGAGAGATGCTTAGGGATGTTCAGAGGGCAGCTCCCAATGCTGGTAATGGAGGTGGTCCAATAGTGCAGGCGCCTAGGGCCGATTTCGCCAAGCTGAACAAGGACTATACTATTATTGTGGGGAAACCGTTCCACGGAACGGAATCGGCTACGGATGTTCAGGATTGGTTGGATAGCTGCGAGCGTATCTTTGAAGACTTGGGTATTGAGGATGCGATGAAGAGAAGGCTAGCATCTCGTCAGCTGCAAGGACGGACAATGAATTAATGGAATGTTGTAAACGCAGCTACTCCCGAGGATCAGATTACTTGGGAGAAGTTTAAGGCTCGCTTTAGCAATAAGTTCATTCCAGCTGCTCAGAAGTCAGTGCTGTTTAAGAAATTCTTGGAACTCAAGCAGAATGGCAGAGCTGTCTCGGAGTATGTTGCCGAATTCGACACTTTGTTGAAATATGGGTTATCCCTACTGGATACTGCCGAGAAGAAGAACGAGAAGTTCATAACTGGCTTGGATGGATACTTGGGGGAAAGGCTTATTAACCACATCGATGAGACGTTTGAATCGATTGTGGGGAAAGCTTTAAGATCGGAAAGTCTTTACCCTAAGTCGAAGACTAAGGTCGCATCTGCAGAGGAACCAAAACTGTAAGCAAGCGGTGGAGGCAAGAGTGGTTCTCAGAATAAGAGGAAGCAGAACCAGAATAAGGATGGCCAGAAGAAGAAGGAAAATGTTGAGTGCTTTAGCTATGGCAAGAAGGGCCACTATGCTAGTAATTTTAGAGCAAAGCTAGCAGACAGGAAGTGCTTCAACTGTGGCCAAGTGGGACATCACAAGGACAAGTGTCCGCAACCCCCTAAAGAAAAGCAGATGGTGAAAGCATATGCCCTTAATGCTATTCCTTCTTCGTCGAATGCCCCAATTGCAGCGGAGAAGGGAAAGAATGTCATTATTCAAGGTATGCTTTCTGTTTATGATGTTCCTGTTAGAGTTTTGTTTGATACTGGAGCTTCCAGTTCTTTCATATCTAGTGACCTGGTAGATAGGTTGGGATTGGAGCCCGAGATTGTCGATAGACCTTTAGTAGTGACGAACCCGATTGGTGGTTCGACTAACCTTAGCATGATTTGTCGTAATGTGGTCTTATCGAGTCATGGATGTATGTTTGTTTGTGATTGCTTTGTTTTGGGATTTACTAGGTTTGGCATTATTTTGGGAGTCGATTGGCTCCAAAGATACAGGTTGGTGGTAGACTTGAGGGCTTTTTGGTGACAATTAGAGCGGCTGATGGGCGGAGGGTAGTGTTTGGTGGTCTACCCAGTGAGGGGGTAATGGCTAGTTTTCTAAATTCTCTCGACATCCCGCATGATGAGTTGTCAGATGTGCCCGTGGTTGGAAAGTATCTGGACGTCTTCGAAGAAGTGACCGGGTTTCCACCACACCGAGAGATTGAGTTCCGTATTGATTTGGTGAAAGATGCCAGACCTATAGTGATGCCACTTCGTCGTATGGCGCCAAGGGAGCAGCGAGAGCTCAGGGTGCAAGTCAGCGATATTTTGAAGAAGGGATTTATTAGAAGAAGTGTTTCTGAGTGGGGAGCGCCAGTTGTGTTTGCTACCAAGGCCGATGGTTCCCTTCGATTGTGTGTAGACTACCGCGAGTTGAATAAAGTGACGAAGAAGAATAAGTATCCTCTTCCACGGATAGATGATTTGTTTGATCAGTTGAGTGGAGCGAGAGTGTTTTCTGAGTTGGATCTCGCGACAGGTTTTCATCAGCTTAGAGTGGAAGCTGAGAGTATAGACAAAACGGCATTTCGGACGCCGTCTGGATTTTATGAGTGGTTGGTCATGCCATTTGGGATGACCAATGCCCCAGCATATTTTGTGGATCTTATGAATAGAGTATTTAGGGATCAATTGAATAAGTTTGTTCTTGTTTTCATGGATGATATTTTGGTTTACTCAAGGACAGAGGAAGAACAAAAGGAACATTTAAGAATAGTGATGGAGGTGTTGAGAAAACACCAATTGAAAGCAAAGTTTTCTAAGTGTCACTTCTGGAGGAGGGAAGTGAGATTCTTGGGCCATGTTGTTTTAGAGAATGGTATTTCCATGGACCCTGCGAAGGTGGCTACGGTACAGGATTGGTCTATGCCCAAGAATGCAACGGACATAAGAAGTTTCTTGGGATTAGCTGGATATTATTGTTGGATCTAGATTAACCCTAGAGGGGGGTGAATAGGGTTTATCACAGTTTTTAAACTGAATTGAAAAACTGACAGGATATTAAAATAATAAACAGATCACAGAATGCAGCAGAAATAAAAGTGCAGAAAATAAATCACACACAGATATACCCAGCTTCGGCAAAACCCTGCCTACTGCTGCATTCCTAAGGTTTCTACTAGGTGTTATAAACAGATCCCGCATACAAGACCATGTACACTCGCAGCGCCTGCTCCTGTCCTAACCCTACGCTCAAAAACCCTAGACTGACTGATATCCCCTCGATCAGATTTCCCGAATTACAAACCCTGTAACTCGTAACCCTAGAATTTACAGACTCTAGTGGACTGCCAGTCAACACCCTGACTGGAACTCTAGAATTTTACAGACTTCTAGAAAAACTGTTCAGAATTGTTTACAGAAGAAAATTAAAAACAAAACAAAATTAAATAAACAAAGAAAACCCTAGGAGTTCAAATATAAGGGGTCATCCCCTTTTAAAAACTATGTTGGCCGGTCCCTTTCAAAGTTGATGCACTCTCTTTGTTTTAGCCCGATCTTTTTCTTTATTTCTCTGGGAAACAAAAATGGCGGCGGCTTGGAAATCAAAACTAGGGTTTTCTGAAAACCCCCAAACCAAATCGATGGCTTTCTGGAATTGATGGAATCGCTTCTCTGATGCTTGATTCTTTGTGTAGCTTTGGTGCTTTGATTTGGAGACTTCTGTCGATCGAAACACTTGATGAAAAAGTGAGTTATTCTGATTTTTATTTCTTTTATCTCGTATGAACTTGTTTTGTTTCGATCTATGTGTTTGCCTGTGATGATATGGTGTTGTAATATAGGATTAGAAAATCCTAAAACACCTCTGATTTCGTGGATGACTTGAGATGATTTTGCTGCTTTCCTCCTTTGGTTACTCGGCTTAAATGATTTGTCTATTGTATTTTGCGGTTTCTCCTTTTGAATTCTCGGCATTGAAAAATCAGCGTGAATTTGGTGCCTTGATTTTTGCTTGTGAATCTGGTCTTCAATGGCCTTTGATGATTTCATAAATGGCTCGACTGGTTTGAATTCGATTTCCACAGCTTTGAAATACATGCTTGATTTCTGGAAATAGTAATTTGCTGTCTAATTGAATTGTTGCCAGATTTGAGTGATTTCTGTGACTTGCTTTGCTTGCCAAAAATGATTTTAAATCTTGCCAAAAATGAATCGAGATTTCTTGAGTATTTAACAGAAAAACTTCTTCACTGTTTTATTCCAGGAAACAGAAACTTGAAATTGATATTTGCCACAACTAAATTTGTGCATACTCGAATTTATTTGTTACCCAAAACTGGGAATAAATAAATGTATTTCCATCTTGCACAAATTAATTGATGATTTCTGAGATCATGCCTATAGTTCCTGATTTTGATTACAAGAAATATGATGCTCATTCTGGGAACTTTGAAATTGCTTTTAAAACCAGAATCTTTGAACTGTTTATAGATCTGTGCGTGATTGTTGAGCTTTTTCCTTTTCATGCATTTTGGTTGCACCACTTATATATGAATGCTAGCACATATATATGTATGGCTCACTGTTGTGTGGTTCTCCATTAAGCTGAGTTTGTTGCAAGTGCTTTGTGAATATCTGTTGTAATCCTGACTACATATTTGCTGCTCGACCATTTGACTGGGTTCATGATGAAACAAAGTACACATAGACATGAACTTGATCAACATGACCCATTGAGCCATGCCATGCTTACCTGTATTGTTGACTGTATGACCATATTTGCATTTATCACCTGCTTTACCATGGATCCATGTACACAGACCTGAGATGTTGTACCATTGCTCGACCATTTGTGCTTGTCACCATTCATATGTTGGCTGTATGCTGTGATAAACACTTCTGGACATTTTCATTTTGATGCTTATGATACTTGCTGCATGTTTCTCATCAGTTTACTGTAGTGCTGCATTGAATTCATGAAGCCCCATGCATGAGTTTGAGTTGAGCCAGATCATGTTGCTTGTACATGTTCCATACATTGTGTACATTGTAGTTGTGCACATGCTTTGCTACACCAATTTGTTTGACTTATGTTTGCCCATTCTTGTTCATTTTGATGCATGGCTCGACACTTTGCTGTCGTGTTTGGAACACTGACTTGCACTGTTTGAGTACTTGCTGTTTTGGCTTTGCATGTGAGTGTTTGCACTTTGGCTCGACCATGTATTTTGTACCTGAGCCTTTGTTCCATGCTTATGCACATTCCTGAGCTTGAATCAGTGTTTGTGCGTATATATGAATTGTGTGCATGTATACATATATGTATATATACACATATGTGTATATATATATGTATGGATATATGTTTTGCTTTCGAGATGCTCGTCCATGTATGACTGTCTCTTGCTTGTGCACTGAATCGAGCAGGTCCACGTGGCTACTCCTCAGTTGCACACTGGATTGGCGAGGCAGTGCACATGTGTGTATATATACACGTGTGTACATGCAGCCATCCAGTATTATTTTCCCTGTCCCTGCATTGTATATACATACTGTCTACCTTGTGGTATTTACAGTGTATCACTGTGAATATCACAAGCCGTCTAGACACAGATTTATGGTTATATAAATTAGATCAAGTCAGAAAAATGATGAGAAACACACCAGAAAACTGAGGCAAATAAAATTTTAAAAATAAAATTTATATGCACATGTATTTTGAATTTTTTTTCTGTTCCATATACTATGTGTGTGTGTTTCTGTATATGATAGGTATGAAGATGATGACTGGACTGAGCTGAAGAATGCTGTGAAGATAGAAGATTGAAGACAACAAGACAGTGTTGATTGTGTATATGAGTGAATGTATGAGTGTCATAGTGAGGAGCTAATGTATATGAAAAAGTGATTGTATTGATTATTTGTAATAAACAAAATCTTGTTTGAAATAAAAAATATTATTTCATTGTTGTCAAACAGATTTGTCTATTCTATTCTGTTTATTTGTAAGTACAAATATGTGAAGTGATTAAATAGTGGAGTTAAAATAGATGTACTGTTTGAATGTTAGAAATATAATATTTATATTTTAAATAAAATACAGTAAATATTTGAATTTATGTACAGCTGTATTTTATTTAAATATAAATATTACATTCCTGTCTGTGATGTAAATATAGAACAGTACAGTAACAAACACATTTATAAAATATATTTGTTTGTTATCATCAAACAAAAATCATATAATTGTGTATACAACATCGTTATATACAACAATCTCCGCCTTTTGATGATGACAAACAAATAAAAGATTTTGAATCCAACAAATGTGTTTTACAGTGAAAAATGAACCCCCCCTATTTATTAGCTCCCTCTACAACAGAAAACTCCACCTATAACTATGCATGAGTGAATTGAACTGAATGATAATGAATTTTCAAAAGTAAAAATATTTATAAAATATTCACTCATAAATCAAAATCTAATCCATTCTCCCCCTTTTGTTATCATCAAAAGGATTCAGAGTTTAAAATACAGATGAAAATTGACTAATAATATAATTTCAGCTTAAGAGTAAGAATGGTCATCATAAATTTCAATCAGTCAAACAAAAATCATAATATTCTAAGAACAGGTGGCATATTTCACATTGTAGAGAATGACGGATATACGATGAATTTTATATAAAATGGAGAGAGTTAAAAAAAATGAATATTTTCCAACTATTTTTCAAAAAGATTTTAAGAAATTGAGGCACAAAACAGTGATGGATTTGGACTATAATTATAAATTCAACTTAAGTGACAAATTCAGACAGTCTCAAATCCCAGTAGCTATCAATCAACAAACCATAATACGTCATAAAATTTCAACATATTTCACAGAATGAAAGATGGATTGATAGGCTGACTTTTATACTCAGAGGAGAATTTCAAATTTATTTCTATTTTTAGCACTTTATTTCCTCTCTTTTTTTTATTTTATTTTTTATTTAAGAGCACACTGACCACGCATAACCAAAGCTTGGATTTTTAAATGGGATCAGTCGTAGCTTAAATTATAAGACGTCTCATAACCATGCATGACCAGAGCTTGGATTTTTAAATGAGGTTAGAGACACACTTATGTATTAATTATATTTATTATTTTCAGCTTCAAAATAGAAAAACTCCTCAGTATATAAAATCAGTATGAATGATAGAAATGTGGTAGGTACAGAAATGGACTGTGAAATAAATTTCTAAATTAATTATATTATGAAATATGCTCGACTGTACTAGGATTATTGAAAATTTTCAATTATCACTAATTTTAAATAATAACATAGTCACATTTTCATCACGAATATTTTCACTGTTTTTAAAAAACAAGATTATTTTAAAAAAAACTCCACATTAATATAAAATCATAAAGGATGGCAGAAGGATGAGGAGTAACGAAGATGGTTGTGAAATAATTGCCAGTTCAGAGATATTATAATAAATATTCAACCATCGTGAAAATCCAGATAAAATCTCCTCTTGTTGTGAAATATACTGCAGTCACAATTCATCACAATTTCAAAATCTGATAATAATTTTGATGATTTATAAATACAGTTTGATTCGGATATTGATTTCAATTTCTGAATGAATAATCAATAAATAATTTTAAAGTTGAAAATCAATTACAAGAGGAATATGCTGATCTATACACGACAAGAGGGAAATATATATATATATATATATATATATATACAGCAAAAAATATGCAGCACTTCTAAACTGATACCACATGGTGTCTTTACAAAGTGAAAATTCAGAACAGATGGATGAAAAAGCTGATACCAATTGTAGTCTCCCTTATCGAGGAATTTAATTACACCCTGATGGACTATCATGGACATCTCAGACTAAAGAAATTTAAACACAAATTCAGCCGGACAAATTTAACACATTTATTTGTATAAGGCAAAAAAATATATGTGTAGATCTATACAAGGTGAAATTTTGAATCTCAGTACAGATGGGTGAAACAAATATAAGCACTTCTGATACCACTTGGTGTCTTTATTTATGAGGATGGTAACAAGACATTTGAGACAGACAAGTATGACACAAACAAAAGGATTTTAAATACAAGGCCCAGAAGGATCAAGAAATATAATTTCATGTATCAGAGCATGGTATGTATTTGATACCAAAACAAGCAGTCACCAAAAAATATTTTTCAGAACTATATCTGAGCAGCACAAAAATCATTTTCAAACCAGACTTGTCAATGAGATGTTTCAAAGATATTTCAAACAATCAAAGAATGGTTCATGATCCAAGATTAAACATAGTTTATTTTAAATCATTTGAACGAATGGTGAGGATATCAGGATTCAATGAATCAATCACACGATTTATAAATTTTAAATTCTGAATATGTGTGTGATTCAATAAATCAATAAATTCAAATGATTTTAAACAAACTAGTATTCAAGTCAAATATTCATGAAATAACAATGACATTCAAGTCCCGATTCTCAAAGAACTTACACAAATATTTTTGACAAGCACAAGAGTAATTTTCATCAGAATTAAGAAATATTCATGATCATGATAATTTAAAAAATAATTTATTTGAAATCACTTGAATCAATGTCAAATTTTGAGATATAATGAATCAGTCACACAAGATTGATAATTTCAAATTTTAGAGGTGTGTGATATTCATAATATCAAGACTTTCAGATGATTTCAAACAAATAAATTTCAACAATAATGATCATGAGTAAAGATGAGTTTCAGGATGAATCACTGTATTTTAAGACAGTTCAAACTATTCAAGCCAATCTGAAAATCAATGAAATTATCACAACTGAGAAATAGCAATGTACTGTAATGAGTATATTATTTTAAGCTTTTCTAAAATGAATTAGAAGAAACTCAAAATAATAGATTTGTGAAATTTCATTAAATATCCAGATCTTAAAGATAGAAGGGAGAAGAAGAAGAAATAAACAAAAGAACAAAAAAAAAACAGAAAAAATATTTACAGAGGTGAGTTTAGAGATCATACCAGAATCCAGTGTAAATCAGAATCTCTAACTCAACAGATTTTGGCTGAAGGAACTGTAAATGATACAGAAGTATAAATTAGCTGATTTCAAATTTCTTTTCAGCACAGTAGTTCCTCAGCCACCCTTCTTTGGTACCTAACAGTTAGGAGAATTGAGTGGTCTAACGAAAGTAGTAAAACCACTCACAGTTTTGTTCACATCTTTTGGTACCCAAATCTGTTTATATAACAAACCATTAGAATTAACTTTCGTACCCTTAGGAACCCAAACATGTTTGAACTTGACGAAGCCCGTTTTATTTTTTGGGATCCAAGAATGTTTAAATGGTTTATTATAAAATGATTTCTCATTACAATTTTGATTCAAATAACCTTTGAAATTATCAAAGTTAAAATTATCAAAACAATTATTTCCAAAGCAGTTTGTGGGATTGTTCAAATCATTTGAATTTTGTTTTCTAGAAACATCATTTTTCCCTAAGCCAAGACCAGATTTATTTCCACTAGAAACTTGGTTTTGTAACAGCATATTCAACGAATTTTCCCCATTAGAAAATTTATCCAATGTTGATTCCAATCGTTGAATTTTGGATTTTAGATCGCCATTTTCTTTTAATAAATTTGAGCAATTATTTATAGCGACCATCTGTTCAGCATTGGTCTGTTTTAAAACCAAATTCTTATTTTCAAGCAATCTAATTTTGGCTTGAGATTCCGAGATTTCAAATTCAAATCGTTTTTGTTTTTCAGACTCAAAAATCTTGGATTTTTCAATCTCATTTTCAAGTTCTTTCAAAATCAAATCACTTCTCACCAAATTTTCATTTTCAGCAATCTCAAATTTGGAACTTATATCAGTCTTAAAAACTTCAAATTCTTTTTGTAGAAGATTGTTCAAATTTGATAACTCAATCTTGTTTTCTTTTAAGATCAGAATTTCCTTTTCAAACTTTTGAATATTTTTATTGAGATGAACAAGATTGGTTTTCAATTGTAAACAATTTTTGCAATCTGAATTTGAAGAATTTTTAAAATATTCAAGCTGTGATTCCAAATCATCAATTTTGCTGGTCAACGTAGAATTCCTAGATTTTAGAGATTTGTTTTTAGATTTGAGTTTATCAACAGATTTAGTTAAATCAACACACATATAAACCAAATCTTCGTATGAGAAATTTTCAACTTCAGCATCCGTTGATTCTCCATCATCTGATCCTTCTGAATTTTCATTTGTAAATCCTGTTAAACAGAATTCTGAATCTGAGTTGACATTCTGGGGTTTTGATCTGTTGTCAGATTTTCCATACTTCGTATTGAGAGTATCCCAGATTTCCTATGCAGATAAACAATGGCAGATAAGATTATACTGTTCAGTACTAAGATAATCAAATATAATTTTCATAGCACGGGTATTGAAAGTAATATCTACACTATCAAATCCATGGATAACAACATTCCAACATTTAATATTAACAGACTTTAAATAAAATTCCATTTTGGATTTCCAGTTTAAAAAATCTGTTCCATCGAAAATAGTTGGAAATGAACTGGACTGACTTTCTATCGACTGACAACTAGGAATCACCATTGCTCTAGAGTTAATGGAATACCTGCTCTGATACCACTGTAACGACCCAACGGCAGTGGGCTAACCTCCCACTGTGGCTTACAGAGATACCTCAGAACTGCTTTTACGGCCAGCCTCGCGACTCGACCAACCCACATTGTCGGGAGATGTAGGGGTAAGAGTCTCCCGTTCGCCACCAAACGCGAAGCGAGAACCCCCTATCATCCGTACCAATTAAGCAACCAGCTCTGATACCACTTGTTGGATCTAGATTAACCCTAGAGGGAGGGGGTGAATAGGGTTTATCACAGTTTTTAAACTGAATTGAAAAACTGACTGGATATTAAAATAATAAACAGATCACAGAATGCAACAGAAATAAAAGTGCAGAAAATAAATCACACATAGATATACCCAGCTTCGGCAAAACCCTGCCTACTGCTGCATTCCTAAGGTTTCTACTAGGTGTTATAAACAGATCCCGCATACAAGACCATGTACACTCGCAGCGCCTGCTCCTGTCCTAACCCTACGCTCAAAAACCCTAGACTGACTGATATCCCCTCGATCAGATTTCCCGAATTACAAACCCTGTAACTCGTAACCATAGAATTTGCAGACTCTAGTGGACTGCCAGTCAACACCCTGACTGGAACTCTAGAATTTTACAGACTTCTAGAAAAACTGTTCAGAATTGTTTACAGAAGAAAATTAAAAACAAAACAAAATTAAATAAACAAAGAAAGAAAACCCTAGGAGTTTAAATATAAGGGGTCATCCCCTTTTAAAAACTATGTTAGCCGGCCCCTTTCAAAGTTGATGCACTCTCTTTGTTTTAGCCCGATCTTTTTCTTTATTTCTCTAGGAAACAAAAATGGCGGCGGCTTGGAAATCAAAACTAGGGTTTTCTGAAAACCCCCAAACCAAATCGATGGCTTTCTGGAATTGATGGAATCGCTTCTCTGATGCTTGATTCTTTGTGTAGCTTTTGTGCTTTGATTTGGAGACTTCTGTCGATCGAAACACTTGATGAAAAAGTGAGTTATTCTGATTTTTATTTCTTTTATCTCATATGAACTTGTTTTGTTTCGATCTATGTGTTTGCCTGTGATAATATGGTGTTGTAATATAGGATTAGAAAATCCTAAAACACCTCTGATTTCGTGGATGACTTGAGATGATTTTGCTGCTTTCCTCCTTTGGTTACTCGGCTTAAATGATTTGGCTCTTGTATTTTGCGGTTTCTCCTTTTGAAATTCTCGGCTTTGAAAAACCAGCGTGAATTTGGTGCCTTGATTTTTGCTCGTGAATCTGGTCTTCAATGGCCTTTGATGATTTCATAAATGGCTCGACTGATTTGAATTCGATTTCCACAGCTTTGAAATACATGCTTGATTTCTGGAAATAGTAATTTGCTGTCTAATTGAATTGTTGCCAGATTTGAGTGATTTCAATGACTTGCTTTGCTTGCCAAAAATGATTTTAAATCTTGCCAAACATGAATCGAGATTTCTTGAGTATTTAAAAGAAAAACTTCTTCACTGTTTTATTTCAGGAAACAGAAACTTGAAATTGATATTTGCCACAACTAAATTTGTGCATACTCGAATTTATTTGTTACCCAAAACTGGGAATAAATAAATGTATTTCCATCTTGCACAAATTAATTGATGATTTCTGAGATCATGCCTATAGTTCCTGATTTTGATTACAAGAAATATGATGTTCATTCTGGAAACTTTGAAATTGCTTTTAAAACCAGAATCTTTGAACTGTTTATAGATCTGTGCGTGATTGTTGAGCTTTTTCCTTTTCATGCATTTTGGTTGCACCACTTATATATGAATGCTAGCACATATATATGTATGGCTCACTGTTGTGTGGTTCTCCATTAAGCTGAGTTTGTTGCAAGTGCTTTGTGAATATCTGTTGTAATCCTGACTACATATTTGCTGCTCGACCATTTGACTGGGTTCATGATGAATCAAAGTACACATATACATGAACTTGATCAACATGACCCATTGAGCCATGCCATGCTTACCTGTATTGTTGACTGTATGACCATATTTGCATTTATTACATGCTTTACCATGGATCCATGTACACAGACCTAAGATGTTGTACCATTGCTCGACCATTTGTGCTTGTCACCATTCATATGTTGGCTGTATGCTGTGATACACACTTCTGGACATTTTCATTTTGATGCTTATGATACTTGCTGCTTGTTTCTCATCAGTTTGTTGTAGTGCTGCATTGAATTCATGAAGCCCCATGCATGAGTTTGAGTTGAGCCAGATCATGTTGCTTGTACATGTTCCATACATTGTGTACATTGTAGTTGTGCACATGCTTTGCTACACCAATTTGTTTGACTTATGTTTGCCCATTCTTGTTCATTTTGATGCATGGCTCGACACTTTGCTGTCGTGTTTGGAACACTGACTTGCACTGTTTGAGTACTTGCTGTTTTGGCTTTGCATGTGAGTGTTTGCACTTTAGCTCGACCATGTATTTTGTACCTGAGCCTTTGTTCCATGCTTATGCACATTCCTGAGCTTGAATCAGTGTTTGTGCGTATATATGAATTGTGTGCATGTATACATATATGTATATATACACATATGTGTATATATATATGTATGGATATATGTTTTGCTTTCGAGATGCTCGTCCATGTATGACTGTCTCTTGCTTGTGCACTGAATCGAGCAGGTCCACGTGGCTACTCCTCAGTTGCACACTGGATTGGCGAGGCAGTGCACATGTGTGTATATATACACGTGTGTACATGCAGCCATCCAGTATTATTTTCCCTGTCCCTTCATTGTATATACATACTGTCTACCTTGTGGTATTTACAGTGTATCACTGTGAATATCACAAGCCGTCTAGACATAGATTTATGGTTATATAAATTAGATCAAGTCAGAAAACTGATGAGAAACACACCAGAAAACTAAGGCAAATAAAATTTTAAAAATAAAATTTATATTCACATGTATTTTGAAAATTATTTCTGTTCCATATACTGTGTGTGTGTGTTTCTGTATATGATAGGTATCAAGATGTTGACTGGACTGAGCTGAAGAATGCTGTGAAGATAGAAGATTGAAGACAACAAGACAGTGTTGATTGTGTATATGAGTGAATGTATGAGTGTCATAGTGAGGAGCTAATGTATATGAAAAAGTGATTGTACTGATTATTTGTAATAAACAAAATCTTGTTTGAAATAAAAAAATATTATTTCATTGTTGTCAAACAGATTTGTCTATTCTATTCTGTTTATTTGTAAGTACAAATATGTGAAGTGATTAAATAGTGGAGTTAAAATAGATGTACTGTTTGAATGTTAGAAATATAATATTTATATTTTAAATAAAATACAGTAAATATTTGAATTTCTGTACATATGTATTTTATTTAAATATAAATATTACATTCCTGTCTGTGATGTAAATATAGAACAGTACAGTAACAAACACATTTATAAAATATATTTGTTTGTTATCATCAAACAAAAATCATATAATTGTGTATACAACATCGTTATATACAACAGTCTCCGCCTTTTGATGATGACAAACAAATAAAAGATTTTGAATCCAACAAATGTGTTTTACAGTGAAAAATGAACTCCCCCTATTTATTAGCTCCCCCTACAACAGAAAACTCCCACTATAACTATGCATGAGTGAATTGAACTGAATGATAATGAATTTTCAAAAGTAAAAATATTTATAAAATATTCACTCATAAATCAAAATCTATTCCATTCTCCCCCTTTTGTTATCATCAAAAGGATTCAGAGTTTAAAATACAGATGAAAATTGACTAATAATATAATTTCAGCTTAATAGTAAGAACGGTCGTCATAAATTTCAATCAGTCAAACAAAAATCATAATATTCTAAGAACAGGTGGCATATTTCACATTGTAGAGAATGACGGATATACGATGAATTTTATATAAAATGGAGAGAGTTAAAAAAAAATGAATATTTTCTAACTATTTTTCAAAAAGATTTTAAGAAATTGAGGCACAAAACAGTGATGGATTTGGACTATAATTATAAATTCAACTTAAGTGACAAAATCAGACAGTCTCAAATCCCAGTAGCTATCAATCAACAAATCATAATACGTCATAAAATTTCAACATATTTCACAGAATGAAAGATGGATTGATAGGCTGATTTTTATACTCAGAGGAGAATTTCAAATTTATTTCTATTTTTAGCACTTTATTTCCTCTCTTTTTTTTATTTTATTTTTTATTTAAGAGCACACTGACCATGCATAACCAAAGCTTGGATTTTTAAATGGGATCAGTCGCAGCTTAAATTATAAGACGTCTCATAACCATGCATGACCAGAGCTTGGATTTTTAAATGAGGTTTGAGACACACTTATGTATTAATTATATTTATTATTTTCAGTTTCAAAATAGAAAAACTCCTCAGTATATAAAATCGGTATGAATGATAGAAATGCGGTAGGTACAGAAATGGACTGTGAAATAAATTTCTAAATTAATTATATTATGAAATATGTCTGGGACGAAAAGTGCGAGAATGTATTCAAGAGTCTAAAGGAAAAGTTGACATGTGCACCAGTGTTAGTCATTCCTAAGGGGAATGAAGAGATTACAGTTTATACAGACACATGTGGTACCAGATTAGGTGTTGTGTTGATGCAAGGAGGTAGGGTTGTAGCTTATACAAGTCAGCGACTGAAACCGCACGAGAAAAGATACCCTACCCATGACTTGGAATTAGCAGCGATTGTATTCGCATTGAAGATGTGGAGACATTATCTCTTGGTAGAACGATTTGAGCTGTTTACCGATCATAAATCATTAAAGTATCTCTTCTCTCAGAAGGATCTAAATCTCCGACAACAAAGATGGTTAGAATTCTTAGCTTCCTATGATTTCGACATCGCATATACACCAGGAAAGGGCAATGTGGTGGTTGATGCATTGAGTAGAAGACATGCCCGTTTAGGGGCTATGTTTCTAGAATGGAAGCAACTGGAGTGCATCGCTGCATATGATTTCAGACCGAAGCGCGAATTGGATCCGGAAATGTTAGCAAATTTGACGATCAGACCCACTTTGATTGAGCGGATTGGTTCCAGTCAGAGGGACGATCCTAACCTATTGGAAATCATCTCAAAGTTAGAGATGGAAATCGACGGAGAGATGAACAAGTATGGGCTTGATCGAGATGGATGGCTTAGAAAGAATGGAAGACTAGTTGTACCCAATGTCAATGGATTGAGAGATGAAGTGCTTAGAGAATGTCATCACTCAAAACTGGCTATACATCCCGGTGGTAACAAGATGTACCAAGACATGAAGCAGACATACTACTGGGAAGGGATGAAAAGAGACGTTGGGAAGTTTATATCCAAATGTATGAATTGCCAGCAGGTTAAAGCTGAGCAAAAGAAGCCTAGTTGTTTGTTGCAACCATTAGAAGTTCCAGAATGGAAATGGGAACAAGTCTCAATGGATTTCATTCATGGGTTACCAAGGACTAAGTCGGGCCATGATAGCATTTGGGTGATTGTGGACCGATTGACTAAGAATGCAAGATTTATACCCGTCAAGTCAAATAGAACGGTAGCTAAGTTAGCTGAACTATATGTACAGTGGGTAGTGAGATTTCATGAAATACCCAAAGGCATTGTAAGAGACCGAGATCCGTTGTTCACTAGTGGATTTTGGAAAAGCTTACAGGAGGCATTAGGATCAGAATTACATCTCAGTACCGCATATCATCCTCAAACCGACGGACAGACAGAATGGGTGAATCGAGTATTAGAGGATCTCTTGAGAGCTTGCATATTAGAATTTGGTGGATCATGGGATGACCATTTACACCTAGTAGAGTTTGCATATAATAATAGTTATCAATCCTGTATTGGTATGGCTCCATTTGAAACTTTGTACGGAAGACCGTGCAACTCGCCGTCATGTTGGTTAGAAACTGGTGAGAAGTTTGTGTTTGGACTAGATGTGATAAGAGAAATTTCAGCTAAGATTAAGGTTATCCAACAGTGAATGAAGGCTGCCCAAGACAGGAAGAAAAGTTATGCTGATAAGAGAAGAAGAGAATTAAAGTTTTCCATTGGCGACTTGGTGTTTGTCAAGATTTCTCCGTTGAACAGCGTGATACGATTTGGCAGGAGAGGCAAGTTAGCACCAAGATTTGTTGGTCCATTCCCCGTTCTTGAGCAAATTGGGAATTTGGCATATAAAGTTGAATTACCAGACAAGATGGCAGGATTTCACAACGTATTTCATGTTTCCCAGTTAAGGAAGTTCGTGCACGATCCCGATGTGACTATTTCACCAGATCAGTTGGATGATATCGAGGTTGAACCCGAGGCGGTTGGGAACCGCAAGCCTATGCGTATTGTTGGGAACGATACGAAGCAACTTCGAAGGAAAGCGGTGAAATTAGTCAAAGTTCAGTGGGGCGAGAATGAAAATGATTGTACTTGGAAGACAAAGGAGAGCATTAGGAAGACGTATCCAGAACTCTTCGTCTGGTAAGACTACAGTTTCAATTTAGTCTTTCTGCATTCTAGGATAGGTTTGTTTTGTTTGTTTTGCATGATTGATTGTTGTATATGGTTGGTAGGCATGCAGGATCCTTTGTATATGTTTTGGGTTAAGGAATTTCAGGGATGAAATTTCTTAAGGGGGGAGAGTGTAACGACCCGCATTCTACGCATCATATGATCGTAGAATATTTAATTCATCGTCATAGAAAGTTGTATGGTCATGTAACTTTGGGAGACGACTATTGGCGTAATTTCCCGTGTTCATGATTTTTTCGGATTTTTAAATGACCGTTTTGCCCCTAGCTGATCTTGCTTTGCCCCTAACTTTTGATTGAAAAGGAATTTTGACCTGAAACCACTTCCATTGGATCCAAATAATGGTTTACAATTCTGTAGGAGGTCATATAAGCCAAATGGACTCACCGTTTGGGAGATATGGCTGAAACAAGTTTCAGATGGTGAAAAACAGCTTAATTGGGCTTAACCGGGTGATTAACATTTAGGCCTAAAGGGGGATTTCGGGATTTGGAGTATTTAAGGGCTGTTAGGGTTAGGGATTTCTGTTTTTAGACATTTTCCAACCGCCATAGACATTTGTTCAACCCTAACAATGGCCTCCAACATGTAAAACATTCCCAAACCACTTTCTAATTGAAGATTAGGCTTAACAACATCAAATTAACGAGAGATATCACCAAAGCAAGGTTAAAGATGCTGTTAGACATCAGTATTCGGGCCAAACAGAGATTCATTTCAGATCTGAGTTTTATTTGTGGCAAAGGTGAGTGATTTGCATGGTTTTGCACTAATTCCAGTTAATTAACGGTAATTAGTGAAGAATAACGAAATTAGACATGATAAAATTTTGGAAAAATATTTATAAAATTTTAAATGATGTTTTAGACCTCTGTTAGAAGTTTGGTTTAATTTGGTTAAGTCTTGCTAATCATATCATTAGATTTGCTTAAACATGCTAAGGGAAAATATGGGGTTTTGGCTATGTTTGATCCGTTTTAACCTATCAAATTGTTGTTTTGGTATTTATGGTCATTTCTACATGTTGCTATGACTGTATGATATGCTTTGTGATTGAATAGAATAGTTAGTTTGGTCGAAAACGCCATCGAATGGCGTAAAACAGGTTGCTGGAAGTCACAGGAAAACTGTGCAGGAAACCGGATCCGATCGCACCCCCACCGAACCGACCCGATCGTTACAACCACCCACGAACCGCTCCTCTAAACTGCTGCGCCATGAGCTAGTGCATCGATCCCATACTACTTGGAAACCCCGATCCGACCAGGAGTCCCGACCCGATCGGCACACAACGACCAGAGCTGGTGAGGAAGGCCCGACCTGATCCGGAGCTCTCCACAATCTGAACCGCTTGGAGATGTGGACCCCGACCCAAACTGCTGGAGGAAGTACATCACGACCCGATCCGATGCAGATGGCTCGAATCGATCAGAAGGAGGATGACGACCGAACCAAACTCAGGAGTTTTGAACGCGAGGCATGAGTTGCGAACCAAATGAAGACCGATCCGGGGAAGAAGACCAAAAAACCGAGATGCAAAGGAAGTCCAAATGAGAAGTAGAACTCAGGATCCATATGGGAACCAACGAGTCGACTTCATGATTGGGCTTTGCTGCGGGACATGTGCTAAGGGGTTGTCGATGTTTATAAGTTTGGATCACTATGTATGGGAGGTATGTGGACAGATTCAGGGCCACAGTGGCCTATATATGACTAATGGGCTATAGACCAATGAAGTGGGGTCATTTGTAAAGGTTTGGTCATGACTCCATGGGGTAAGCTTGGTGGTAGCAGCAGTTGTACAAGTCGAACTCCGTCATTACCTCAATTGGTCTAGTGATTTAAAGCGGTGGAAATAGTATGCTTTACGCATTGAGTGAGAGATGTGAGGATGGTTGCTATGCTTGATTTGTTTGCCATCATTATGACATGCACACCCCCACTCTCGTATTCTTTATACCATGTGTTAGTGGCACCTCAGAGTATTGTACGGTATGTAGTGCTAACTCTTTGGTTGCAGGTCCAGGTTCAGGTATGGTTTAGTATACCTGTTATTGTTCTGTTTGGCTACTTATCACTCGTACCAGACTTTTTTTCTGACCCAGAGTTTTATGTCTCTTCTTATTACTCTGGGTGCTCTCACGAGCAGACTAGAGACATGTTAGGTGGTATGCACGAGTAGCTGTACCGGAGAAGAGCAGGAGGCTTCCACGTATGATATATATAAATATATATAGGTATTCTCCCTGTGTTGCTGCGGTCATTACTTTGGGCATTAGTGGTGTACCTTTCTTTCTTTTGTTTACAGACAGTAATTTGGAAAGTTGTAATAAGCTGTATTTGGATTTTCACTACTCTGATGATGATGTTGATGTTGGTTTTAGTTATCAGCTTATGCACTGTCTCGCCTGTTTTATGTCAAGTATATTATTATTATATTTTGTTCCATGCGCTATGAGACATTCTACAGGTTTTCGATTAGTTCATTCTCTTCTTTCCTTTCTTTGGCGACCGTTCCGTGCTAGTCGGGCATGTGTACAATGCACTTTCGGAGGAAATGCCGACTGGTGCGGGGCGGGCCGTAACAACGACAATTTGAATGTATAATTATATTATAATTATAATCGAGCTTGAAATGGCGCAGCAGTTCGTTATTTGGCGATTTGAACTTTAAACAAATATGCATAATCCATTTTAAACGGGATTTCTATGAAACAAGAAATGTTCGGAGCTGGTGAAGTACATTTTTATAATGGAAAAGAAAAATCAAGATTTGGTCGTGTAGATTTGGAGCTATGTCCAAATCAAATTTTAAAATAGTTGCTATGAATTCGTTTATTATCTAAAACGATTTATTTATATTATAAATGGATTTCTAATGTAAATGGAATATTGATTTAACCCAGATTTGAAATATGGAGTTATAAATCCCAATACATTATTCTGGACATGTATGATATTTCATTGTGAATATATACGATAATATAAATTTATTTATATTTAATTTAATTATTTATAGATATATATATATATATGTATATTTAAATGGGTTATTTAGAGCTTTAAAATAGCCAGTTTTGCAAATGACCTCCGTTTTCGATGAAACCAGTTTTGTTGGATCTGCAATATTAAATTATTGTTAGATTTCAATTTTCGTATTTTTTGGAGTCAGTATGTGACTGTACGGGATTTTAATGTGAAAAACAATCAATAATTTGACTTTAAAAATACGTCGTGTGAGAAAATAAGGTCGGAATTCAACGAAGCCAGTTTCATTGGGTCCGTAATGTCGAACTGAAGGTGTATGTCCATTTTCGTGATTTTTAGATGTGATGTGTGATCATAGGAATTTTTAAACAGTAAATACAAAAGGCAGTTGCTTAAAATTAAATATAATAATCGAATATAAAATTATATATTTACCCTATATATACCCCTTTACTAACCCTACATTTTCTTCAATCACTTTTCTCTAGTCAAAGTTTATAAGCCGTTGTTGTAAAACATTTACAAATATAATTGAAAGGGAAAATATTTGTAAAACATTTACAATAGAATTGGAAAATAAATAGGATAATTTGAAAAGTATATATTTGGGAAATAATTAGTGTATTATAAAAGGAAGTATTTTATAAAATGAATAGAATTTTATAAAAGAGAATAAGTGGAAAAGATTTATTTAAAGTATAATTAAATGGAAATTTGTTTTTATCAAATAAATTGAGAAGATTAATTTATAAACGATGTTTATAAATTGAGAAAAATATTTATCATTGGATAATTTGAATATGTAAATCTGAATTTATATAAAGAAGCAGAAATTGGTTTTAACACCGATAGGTTAATAGAATTTGAATTCAACATTTTTAAAAGGGAATTTAGATGAGATTTTAACTAGTAGAAGTTAAAAGGAGGATTTGTAGAAATAATTATACAAATAAAAGTATAAATAGAATTTGGAAATGGAATATTATTTTCAAATATGAAATTAAACTGAGTTGGTATATATATAAGGAATAATTTCACATTCGATGTGAACAATGGATTAAAATAAATATTTATAAATTAAAACATTTATAAAGGAATTGGGTTTGAAATAGGAATTTGAATGGGATAGGAAAGAAAGTTAATCAAACTAGAGTTAATGGAATAGAATTAACCAAATATTACTTATTAGAAAGAGAGATTATCGGATATAGTTTATTCGAAGAACGAGAGATTATCGAATATACTTTATTCGAAAAAGGAGTGAGTTAATTGAATTGAATTTATTCAAAAGTGAATTAATCGAATATGAGTTATTCGAAGTGAATTAATCGAATCTAAGTTATTCAAAGTGAGTAAATCAAATGTAAGTCATTCGAAAGAGAATTTATTGAATATAGTTAGTCTATAGATAGTTAATCGAATATAAGTTATTCGAAAACAGTTAATCGAATAGAGATTACTCGAAAGAGAGTTATACATCAAATCGATTATATTGAATTTGGGAAAGTACTATCTACTTTCTGGTTTTTAAATTAAGATTTATTTATTTATTAATAAACTAGTTGTTTATTTATTTATTCAAATAAATAAATTAAAAGTTATATTTAAGTTATTATATTTCGAAAGCATGGGAATATAACACTATTGTTATAATCAAAATGATTTCTGTAAAAGAAGTGGATTCGTAAACAGAATCCGAGAGTTACGTAAGGAAGTCGTTAAAGATTTAAAAGGTGAACTTTGTCTATTTCGAGGTTAATAATGTTGTTCAGTTAAGGTCTGAGAGGTAGTTATACCCCAACTTGATAGACTTCGTTTTTAACTAAGGAATGGTTAAGTTTTGATAGTGAAGGTTGGTTAAGTGAATTTAGTTAATGAGTGCAATGGTTTGAGTTGACATAGCGGTGTTTTATTTAAACATCTGTTTAAATACAATGAAGGAGTTTTGGAAATGTTTTCCAAATAAGAATCAGAAATGTTTTCTAATATAGAAAATAGAAATGAGAGTAAATATGGAAATGTTTTCCAATGATTAATAACTTATATTTTCTAAGTTTAGAAAATAAGAATTTTCGAATATATGGAAACGGTAATAAGGAAATGGATAATGGAATGACAAATTAATTTAAATGGATAAGTGTTGATTGATGATTTATCGATAAGATTTCAATTTGGAAATACAACCGTTGTTTTCACACTTGTTTTCCTTTGATTGTTAAATCACCGACTATCAAAGTTTTTGACCATTTTTCCGTTGTCAATACAGAGAGACCGGGATCAGATTTATTATTTAAAAACCACTCCGTATGGGCATTAGCATTGCGATTCAAATACGATGAAGATATTTGAAGATGGAGTTGTGCAAGGGCTGTTCTGACGATCCTAGTAGAAATTGCCTAAGATGGATTTACAGAATAGTGCCTTCGGTTTTTCCTGTCCCAGGACAATGTGTTTGGACGAATGTCTGACAGAGTATATCTAATGGATCAAGTAAGTTGATCACTTCAAACGTATCCACGTTTGGTGGCGGAGGAATTCGTTTCTCTTAGCTTTATACCCACGATATTTTTGGGGAAATTAATTTGTGATTTGGCAGGTATGACGATGTGGCATTTAATGTAAATGGAGGTGTGATCAATCAAATGATATGTTATGACCTCAAGCCTCATCAACCGGGAAATGACAAAAATCGAGCAGGCAGCATGGCTAAGTGGGTCGCCCGCATTAGGGTGTATTGTCACTATCTAGAGAATATTCATATTTGTTACTTCTTTTCACTTCTGGATCTTCCGGGAATGGTTATGTTACTAGCAACCATAGGTGATGATATATTCGATACACTCAAGAGAAATGAGGGGTCGGTCATGTGTGGGTCAGGTTTCATGACGTTCTTGTTGAACCCAGTGTATTCCTCTCTAGAGATACACTATCGACAGGTGGTTCCATACCTTGTCATAGTCGAAATCCAATCTCCAATAAGCGCCTGCGGTTTTTATTGTATACTATATATATGTGGAGCATGAGATGCAAGTGCTCTGCTAGATTGTTAATTATTTGTGATTAGACATTAATATAGTATCAGAAAAGTATTGGTTTTGAAAATGTTTTGGGTTATCATAAGGCAAAAACCATCCATGTTTATGTGTGGTTTGGTCTTACGATTATCATTTCTTTCGAAAATGATTTTTGAAAAGTTAAACCAAATGATTTGAGTTTACTCACACTAGTCCCATGACTGACCCAGAGTTTATTTTGTTTTGATTTCCCCAAACTCTTGGGTGCCCAATATTTGTACAGGCAGTCAAGTAGTCGGGATTTGTAGAAACACTAGATGGATCTTGGAGCAGGAGGCTTCAGCAGCATTTTATAGCTATTGTTTATTTCCGCTGTGATGTAAGTGTTATACTCTAATATACAAATACAGATTTGTCTTCAAAGTTATTTTAGATACTATATTTTTTTTAAGTTCCGCTATGAGATTCGGGTTACTCTGATGTTGTTGTGTTCTTCTTCTTGTTCTTCTATTCTAATTTTTTATTTTATCTATTCTCACCCTCTAATTTCTTTCATGGACTATCCGGTGTTTTCCGATGCTTGAGTAGTCGACATTGAGTTTATGTCGATAACCAGGATCGCGAAAACCCTGGGTCGTTACAGTGGTATCAAAGCGGAAGGTTAAGTAATTACCTTGGCTCTGTGGCGTGAATGAGTTGAGATGGGGTTAGCGATGCCCTAGATTGAGTTGAGTATATCTATACAAGTGAATGTATTTGTTATTTGTTATAAAGTGGTTTTATATTGTGAAGATTTATAGGTTGAGTTGTTTATGGGTTCTGGTCGATCAATTTGATCCACTGTATTGATAGGGATTACTAAACACTTGATTACGATAAACCGACACAGTATGTTTTAAAAAGAGGGTAAATGAATTAATTTTACCCAAATTATATTTTGATATAAAAGAATGATTAATATTGGAAATATTATAGAATATTGGATGTGTTGGTTGTTATTATAATCGAATGAGATTATAAATTAAGTGGTGATGTAAGGAACCAAACAAAGTTCATATAAATGTTATATATGGAATCAGATAAACTAGATCTGAATTAAAATCAGAATTGGAATTAAAAACTCTAGAAATGTGAAAAATGTTTGTAAATGGATTTGGACCAAATATATGAGAATTTTAAAATCCTGGAAGGTTTTAAATTATTTTACATACATTGGAAGGATAATTTGAAACAAAATTTCAAAATAGAAGTATTTGAAAATGAATTTTGAAAAGTGATATAGTATTGAATTCACTTCGATCGCTGGGAAATAATTTTGATGATGCTGGCCACATCATCAGTGTTCATTTTCGAGTTCTAAGTGACGGATTACAACCAAAGAGAATTTTTTTGAATTGTTTTGAGAAAAACAAGATTATTTAAAATCCAAAAAGGGATATTTGGTTTTAGAAAAGCAAAGCTATTTAAAATTCCTAGGAATAGACTGTTTGAATTAAAAACAAATTTAAGTAAAAAAATTGTGAAAGAAAACAGGAATTTAATTGAAGACCAGTTAAGTAACAATTGAATTAAAATAGAATGATATTGAGAAAACGAGATATGGTATATAATTGGACTCGGTTGGGTAAATGGTTTGATTTTTGAAATAAGAATCAAAATTGTGATTTTGGAATGAAGATAACTGATTAGAGGAATTAATTAGTTAATGAAATATGTGGATGGAACTTAACAAGGTTAAGTAAGTTAAGTTGAGGAGTTAGGAGTTGGGAATCGAGAATGGAACTCGAGTTTGAAATGATATTTGGCTTGTTTGAGCGAATAGCTGTGTTGGGGATAAATTGATCGGGGTTGATTGGAATGACATTGGTATATGCAGAATTGGTGACAGATGGAAACGATATAATGATATGCCCGACAAAAAGGTACAAGTTTATTTAAATATGAGTTTGGTGATTTATGAGCCGATAGGGCAAGCCGCTTAGCTGTTTTATTTTCTTTTGGGTTGGAGAAGGCCCAGAGAGGCGGGTTGTACCGATTGAGTCGTACAAAGGAGGTGCTGGCGATTTTTTTCTAAAATTTCTGGTGTTAGAAAATTTTCAGAATTTTTGAAAATTTTCGTTAACTAGAATTAATTAATATTTTAATTGTAATTAATTGGTATAGTGAAATTGAAGTTAAGATTAAACAAATAATTTTTGACCCAGTTAATAGGGTGTATTTTCTACCTTAGCAATTTCGAGGATGAAATTATTTTAACGGGGAAGAATGTAACGACCCGCATTTTTAGCGATACGATAATTAATTTATTATTTATTTATCTAGTGATTTAGAGATTTAAATGGCTTGAATTAAAATTATATTGAATATCTAATTAATGTTAATAATAGAATAATATATTTATTTATGAAATAATAAAAAATAGTAGAACTGGCAATATGGTATGAACTGAGTCATTAAGCTGATTTAATTTAGTTTAGAATATGAATTATATTAACGAATATATTATATAAATGACAGTTTGAATGTATAATTATATTATAATTATAATCGAGCTTGAAATGGCTTGGTAGTTCGTAATTTGGCGATTCGAACTTTAAATGAATATATAGAATCAATTTTAAATCGTATTTCTGTGAAATAAGAAACGTTCGGAGCTAGTGAAGTATATTTTTCTAATGGAATAGAAAAATCGAGATTTCGTCGTGTATATTTGGAGTTATGTCCAAATCAAATTTTAAAATAGTTGCTATGGAATTCGTTTATAATTAAAAACGATTTATTTATATTATAAATGGATTTTTAATGTAAATGGAATACTGATTTAACCCAGATTTAAAATATAGAGTTATAAATCCCGATACATTATTTTGGAGCTGTATGATATTCTATTGTGAATATATACGATAATATAAAAAAATTTATATTTAATTTTTTTTAAATATATATATATATATATATGTTTAAATGGGTTATTTAGAGCTTTAAAAATAGCTAGTTTTGCAAAAGACCTCCGTTTTGGATGAAACCAATTCTGTTGGATCCGTAATATTAAATTATTGTTAGATTTCAATTTTCGTAATTTTTGGAGTTAGTATGTGACCGTACAGGATTTTGATGTGAAAAACTGTCAATAATCTGACTTTAAAAATATGCCGTGTGAGCAAACGAAGTCGGAATTCGACGAAACAAGTTTCGTTGGGTCTGTAATGTCGACTGAAGGTGTATGTCCATTTTCGTGATTTTTGGATGTGATGTGTGATCATAGGAATTTTTAAATAGTAAATACAAATAGCAGTTGCTTAAAATTAAATATAATAATCGAATATAAAATTATATATTTACCCTATATATACCCCTCTACTAACCCTAAATTTTCTTCAATCACTTTTCTCTGGTCAAAGTTTATAAGTCGTCGTTGTTTTCATTGTTCAGTAGAAAATATCCTCCTTTGAAAATCAAAAGAAAATCAAACAAAAACATATAAATCCTGAGATGTATATATTCGAGTTCGGGGTAGATTTCTCTTCAATCTAATATCAGTTTTGTAAAGCTCGACAAAGATTTTATCGATATTGTTTTGTACAGCGTTGGGTTTCCAAGGTTAGGGTTGAAAAACGCAGCAAGTAGAAGCTTTAATCCTTGAATTGAATTTTAGTTTTGGGTTTGCTGAGTGTAATAGCACCTATGTGCGATTTTCTAGAGGTTTATTGGGAGAAAAAACATGTCGCGCATCATGGTGGATGTAGCGCTGTAGCTGAGATCGAGATTTTTAGGTGGGGTGCGAGCTTCGTAAAGTTGTGACGAAGTTGAAGTGCGCAGGAAGAGAAGATGTATGTTGTTAGTTTCAGAAAGAACAGTGGTGTAGGGAAGGAGCAGTCGGGATCAAAAAGTTTTGGTGATGGTGTATTGTAAGGAGCGACGGGTTTGTTTCCTTCCATTGAGAAGAAGATGCGTTGGGCTTTTAAAGGTGCGGTATGGGCCATTTGAATTTTTGTGAGGCCCAATTACAAAAATAAACTAAGTTTATCTTAATTCAAATTGGTATATAAACTTGTTAACATGATATCTCTTCATACGTGATCAGTTTTGGGAATGGTCAGATCCATTGGGATCGTATGCAAAAGAACTTCACCATGGAACTGACTGGGAGTGGATTGGAGCTCGTTACAATTTATTGCAAAATAAATTGTCCATCTGAATCAACTAATAATTATCATTATTTAACGATGATCGTCCAATGTGAGTAAATCGCACTAACTCTACTCAGTTTATATTTTCATAACGTATTTTTAGAACTGATTAATATTGGTTGATTACTGTGTGTTGATTGGTTGGTTGAACTGCTAATTGATTAATTAAAAATATCAATATAGTTATATATATATATCGTTAATTAAATATTGATTCTGTGATTATAATATTTCATGTTGAAATGAAATTGATGTTAATTATATTGTTTAAAATTTGTGGATGCAGGGAAAATAGGTTGGAGGGATCCAACTGAATTCCTCAATATTTATAATACTGTTTTTCATATATTGTGATATATGATGTGGTATATAATCTGTTATTTATTGTGTGTGTTTGGATGATGATTGATCCTTTTGATTTGGTATTTTAAAAACCATATGAAATACTGGAATGTAGAAAGGAAATTTTCAAAGTGTATATTGAAAGGGGAATATCTAAAAAATCGAAGAATTTTATAAAAGGAAATATATATAAAATCGAAGAATTTTATAGAAGGAATATTTATTTAGTAAATAAATAGAATCATAAAGGAATATTTATTGGGGAAATAAGTAGAATTATACAAAGGAATTTCAAAGTGGATATTGAATTTTAGGATTTTATAAAATCAATGGATTTTATAAAAAGAATTATTTGTAAATTAAATAAAAGTGAAATAGAAATATTTGTAAAACATTTACAAATAGAAGTGAAATATAAATATTTGTAAAACATTTACAAATAGAATTGAAAGGGTAATATTTGTAAAACATTTACAAATAGAATTGAAAGAGAAAATATTTATAAAACTTTTGCAATAGAATTGGAAAAGAGTATTGGAAAATAAATGGGATAATTAGAAAAGTAAATATTTGGGAAATAATTAATGTATTATAAAAGGAAGTATTTTATAAAATGAATAGAATTTTATAAAAGATAATAAGTGGAAAAGATTTACTTAAAGTATAATTAAATGGAAATATGTTTTAACAGATAAATTGAGAAGATTAGTTTATAAACGATGTTTATAGATTGAGAAAAATATTTATCATTGGATAATTTGAATATGTAAATCTGAATTTATATAAAGAAGTAGAAATCGATTTTAACACCGATAGGTTAATAGAATTTGAATTCAACATTTATAAAATGGAATTTAAATGAGATTTTAACTGTTAGAAGTTAAAAGGAGGATTTGCAAAAATAATTATGCAAATAAAAGTATAAATAGAATTTGGAAATGGAATATTATTTTTAAATATGAAATCAAACTGAATTGGTGTATATATATAAGGAATATTTTCACATTCGATGTGAACAATGGGTTAAAATAAATATTTATAAATTAAAACATTTATAAAGGAATTGGGTTTGAAATAGGAATTCAAATGGGAATTTGAATGGGATAGGAAAGAGAGTTAATCAAATTAGAGTTAATGGAATAGAATTAACCAAATATTAGTTATTAGAAAGAGAGATTATCGAATATAGTTTATTCAAAGAACGAGAGATTATCGAATATAGTTTATTTGAAAAAGGGGTGAGTTAATCGAATTAAATTTATTCGAAATTGAATTAATCGAATATGAGTTATTTGAAGTGAATTAATCGAATCTAAGTTATTCGAAGTGAGTAAATCGAATGTAAGTCATTCTAAAGAGAATTTATTGAATATAGTTAATCTATAGATAGTTAATCGAATATAAGTTATTCGAAAATAGTTAATCGAAAAGAGATTACTCGAAAGAGAGTTATACATCAAATCGATTATATCCAATTCGGGAAAGTACTATCTACTTTCCGGTTTTTAAATTAAGATTTATTTATTTACTAATAAACTAGTTGTTTACCTATTTATTCAAATAAATAAAATAAAAGTTATATTTAAATTATTATATTTCGGAAGCATGGGATTATGACATTATTTTTATAATCAAAGTGATTTCTGTAAAAAAATGGATTCATAAATAGAATCCGAGAGTTACGTGAGGAAGTCGTTAAAGATTTAAAAGGTGAACTTTGTCAATTTTGAGGTTAATAATGTTGTTCAGTTAAGGTCTGAGAGGTAGTTATACCCCCAACTTGATTGACTTCGTTTTTAACTAAGGAATGGTTAAGGTTCGACAGTGAAGGTTGGTTAAGTTAATTTAGTTAATGAGTGTAATGGTTTGAATTGACATAGCGGTGTTTTATTTAAATATCTATTTAAATACAATGAAGGAGTTTTGGAAATGTTTTCCAAATAAGAATCAGAAATGTTTTCTAATATAGAAATAGAAATGGGAGTAAATATGGAAATGTTTTCCAATGATTAGTAACTTATATTTTCTATGTTTAGAAAATAAGAATTTACGAATATATGGAAACGGGAATAAGGAAATGGATAATGGAATGACAAATTAATTTAAAGGGATAAGTGTTGATTGATGATTTATCGATAAGATTTCCATTTGGAAATACAACCGTTGTTTGCACACTTGTTTTCCTTTGATAGTTAAATCACCGACTATCAAAGTTTTTGACCATTTTTCCGTTGTCAATACAGAGAGATCGGGATTAGATTTACTATCTGAAAACCACTCCGTATGGGCATTAGCTTTGCGAATCAAATATGATGAAGATAATTTAAGACGGAGTTGTGCAAGGGCTGTTCTGGTGATCCTAGGTAGAAATTTCCTAAGATGGATTTACATAATAGTGCCTTCGGTTTGTCCAGTCCAAGGACAACGTGAATGGATGAATGTTTGATAGAGTATATCTAATGGATCACGTAAGCTGATCACTTCAAACGTATCCACGTTTGGTAGCGGAGGAATTCGTTTCTCTTAGATTTATACCCGTGATATTTTTGGGGAAATCAATTTGTGATTTGGCGGGTATGACGATATGGCATTCAAAGTAAATGGAGGTGCGATCTAACAAAAGATACGTTATGACCTCAACCTCATCAACCGGAAATGACAAAAATCGGGCAGGCAACACAGCTAAGTGGTTCGCCCCTATTAGGTTGTATTGTCACCATCTAGATAATATTCATATTTGTTACTTCTTTTCACTTCTGTATCTTCCGGGAATGGTTATGTTGCTAGCAACCCTAGGTGACAATATATTCGATACACTCAAGAGGAATGAGTGGTCGGTCATGTGTGGGCCGGGTTTCAAGACGTTCTTATTGAACCTAGTGTATTCCTCTCTAGAGATAAATTATCGGCAGGTGGTTCCATACCTTGTCATAATTGGAATCCAATCTCCGATAAGCGCGTGCGGTTTTTATTGTATACTATATATATGTGGAGCGTGAGATGCAAGCATTCTGCTAGATTGTTAATTATTTGTGATTAGACATTATTATAATATCAGAAAAGTATTGATTTTGAAAATGTTTTGGGTTATCGTAAGGTAAAAACCATCCGTGTTTATGTGTGCATCGATCTTACGATTATCATTTCTTTCGAAAATTATTTTTGAAAAGTTAAGCCGAATGATTTGAGTTTACTCACACCAGTCCCATGACTGACCCATAGTTTAATTTGTTTTGTTTTCCCTAAACTCTTGTGTGCCCAAAATTTATATGGGCAGTCAAGTAGTCGAGATTTGCAGATATAATAGATGGAGCTTAGAGCAGGAGGCTTCAGTAGCATTCAATAGTTATTGTTTATTTCTGCTATGATGTAAGTGTTGTACTCTAATATACAAATACAGATTTGTGTTCAAAGTTATTTTAGATACTATATTTTTTCCGTTCCGCTGTGAGATTCGGGTTACTCTGATGTTGTTGTGTTCCTCTTCTTCTTCTATTCTAATTTTCTGTCTTATCTATTCTCACCCTATAATTTCTTTCATGGTCTATCCGGTGTTTTCCGATGCTTGAGTATCGACATTGAGTTTATATCGGTAACCAGGATCGTGAAAACCCTGGGTCGTTATAAATGTTTTATTTTAAGTATTATGGCATCCACTTGAGTGCTCCTTAGATTTTAATAGTGATATTTGTGCTTTGCTACAGGGTAAAGAAAGTTCAGGAAAGATCTCACCTGAATCGGTAAAAATAATAATTATATTACTCAATAAATAAAATTTATGTTTTAAATTTTTAATCCAGTATTTGATATTACTTTTGGTTGAATATTCTAGAGTGATGACTAAGTATGTTCGTTTCTGAATTGGGATGGAACCTATGGAGTTGTTGCATATGGGAGGCTGTTGTGCATGGACCCAAATGACGTTGTCTGTGACATTTGTCTTGGACCAAATGTTGCGAGCATTGTTACAGATTTTGTGGATAAACCAGATACTTATTTATGGAGGCCTACACGTAAAATGGCTGTATTAGCAGATGCTGTGAATAAGGTATTAGCTTGGCCATCAGTTTGAGTCAAGGTACCGCTGCGAACACGCTTGAACTTTGATGAAGCCAGTGCAGTAAAATTTAAACTTCTCATATTATATTTATAGCTGTTTTGTGTGTATAATACAATATTTATTTATAGTTACATGTGAAGCTATTAACATCAATTATATAGAAATAACATGATATTCTCTTGTTTGGAAAATGTTGTAACTAATATTAGCAGTTACGTGTGTGTATAATTGCTAATATTGAAGTATATTCTCATTTTTAGAGTACCAACAGCATCCGTAATATTTACAAGATTTATGGTTGGAATGAGGGTGAAGGCATAGTTGTCGAAGGAAGAATCCATGCCGATGATCCAAAATGCACAATTAATGATATTCCGCTCGGTCCGTCTGCTGTTGTCATTTAGGTGGATAACGCAATAAATAAAGATGCATATTTGTGGCAATCCCCATCTGATATGTTATGCATTGGAGATGCAATTGGTAGGAAAGTAGCACGACCAAGATCAAAAGTAGAAGCGGACAAAGAAAATCCAACTAAGAGTCATGATGATAGTGAAAATCATCCGACTTCTCCCTTGAAATCCTTATATGTGTTCCCGAATAAATCGAAACATGTAAGTATTAATTTTCAACATTGATCACTGTGTAAGTATATACATTCTGCATAATAATCTTTTTTTCTTTAAGCCGATTGCAAACATGAGAAAAGATGACAAATGCAAGTCGATAGATGTGGTTGGAATAGACGTAGTAGCTGAAGGATCTATTACATCAACTGATCCGATAGCGATGGTCCATTGTCATATATTGGGAAAGGATGCTGTAAAGGTTGGGTTGAACATGTGACAGTTCCAACCGCAGAGCTATGGAGACCAACATCAGCCCTGACGTGCATGGAAGATGCCTTCATTGTTCCCATAGCTTGGCCAGTAGGAAAAATCATTATTGACACAAAATGAAAGGTATTTTAATATTTTTTAATATACATTTAGGAGTTACTGCCCTCGGGAGCAAATGATCGACTGTTATTTTGGATAATAAGTGTGTTGTCTCACTCTACTTATAAATCAAACTGGGTAATAGTACCAGACAAAACTCCCACTTAATGTTTATTAATGCTTTTGAAGCTAATTTGGTGAGATATGTTAGATGATTTGCATTATAGATCAAACTTTTATGTACATTGTTAAAATATTATCAAGATAATGTGTATTAACGTAAAGATACCAATAAGCATTCACCTTAAGTGGAGACAAATCATATATGAAATATACTCGAGGAGACGGCACATGTCATCTCAGAATTACAGGTCATTTTAGAATTACATGTCATCTCAAATTACATGGTCATCTCAGAAATCATATATGAAATCATACATTCACATTAATGGGTAGGCACTGTCATCTCTGAATTACTCGGTCACCGAATTGCATTACATGGTTCAGAGTTCTAAGTTTTGGAACATTTTCTATATTTCAGAAAATGAAGTTGTTTCTTTTAGTCAAAATTATTTTGCTGTCATTATTTTACGCAATGGACATTGGTTACGCAGAAATTGGGTTGATAAAAAAGTCTGGTGTTTATGTTATGTAGTATCCATAGTGTGCAGGAAAATGAGCGTGTATGAAAGGTTTATAATATATAGTGTTACGTTCAGAGCTTGTGTCTAAAAGGTTTATGTTATGTAGTGTCTGAAAGGTTTATGCTATTTCTATTCTTAAGTTATGTTATGTTATTTGTTTTACAAGTAGATCAACAATATTTCTGGCGGTTTGATGACAGCAGCACTACAATATTTGCTCGGTAACTTGGTTATTTCAGGTGTTTATTGTACTTGGTTATGGCAATATTACTAGTTATTTAAACTCGGTAGTTTGGTTGTGCATGTTATGGTTATGACAGTGTTACTGGTAGTTTATTTGTGAAGGTTATGGACGATTGAACTTGTGGATATTTGTATGATTATCTTGTGGATGTTTGAAGGTGTATGTTGTGGTTCTATAAGATGTTATGTTCAAAAATGTATGTGTTTGTGGATTATGTTATTTAATTGGCGGCAAAATTATGGGTATGTACGAAATATTATTATACAAATTTGGTAACAAATGGTGGCAGGGAAAACGCTATGGAATAATAAATTTATTCGTAGTGTTTAAAAACTGCTACAAATAAATTGTCATAAAACACAAAAACAGTTATATTGGCGCGTTTAAACGCTACAAAAAAACTAGAAGAACGCAACAAAAAAACAATCGTAATGCAGAAACCCTTTCGGTGATGTTTAATTAACGCCGCAAAAAAATGGTAACGTTAAAAAAGCACCGCATCTCAAATATTTAATTTTGGATTTTTATTTAAATTTTACATTATTATTATTTGAGATATATCGGTTGCTGCTACCTCAAACAACAGTTAAAAAATGGTTCAAATGGAGCGACTAAATTTTGACATTTCTAGTATAAAATTGTTTAGATCGCTTCTATGTGAAAATAATAAATTTTAAAGATCGATGTTTCATTACAGATCAATTTCATATTTCAGTTTCCAAATAAATACATTCTAAATTGAATTTATTGTTTAATTCTTATTATAAACATTTTAAACTCAATAATTAAATTAAATTAAAAACTTAAATGGTCAAATCTAATGGTATATTACAATTTCCTCCACTCAAAACTTTTCATCCTCGAAAACAAATGAAATGAGAAACTAGTAATTAAACAATATATCGTTCATACGCATATCAACTTCAATTGCTTGTTCAAACACAAAATTTTGCTTTCAAATAGTACTGGTAACTAGATCACGCTTGTGAGAATTTTCTGATTTGACTTCTTGATTAGAAAATTTCATTCTTCTTCTTAGCAATAAACTATGATAGAGAACTTCAAATTCTTATCAAAAACTCTTATCAGTGCTCATCCTCGATAATCGAGCGAATAATTCTATATGGAATCAAAATGTATTTTCAAACTGAATCAAAACTGTTATGCGAATAGAATTGTTTTCACACACTCGCGCCTTATAATTCATCAATTTCTTTAAATATATCAATGTATTTAATTCAAATGTATTCGATTTATATAAAAAAATTAAAGTTTATAAGAAATTTCTTTGAAAACTTTCTTTTATATCAAAAATAGTTTTTGATACCTCGATTTTTCTACAAGTTTATCACCTTGTTCAAGAATCTGGTAATGCGCTGATCAGGCGTAAAACTTGAACTCTCGAAGTACTAAGTACTCTCGTTTCAACATCCAGTGAAAATATTTGAAAAACATTAAAATAAGTAAAAGAAGTACCATCCAATAAACCAACCAATGAAACAATTCATGAATCGCAAATACACGATGGTTTCACCTGGGTCCCGCAGGAAACATCCGTACCCATAGGAAATCTCTTCCTGTGAATTTCATCATGAACGAATCAATGGAATGAATCAATAGAATAGCATCATGGAATGCATCCCCTTAAGGTCGCTCTATCACCAAGTCGAGAGGACAAAGTGACATGGCCATAAGTGCTAATTAATCACTACCATACACATTTCGTATTAATTCCTCAAAACAATCGCATGGATCGTAGTCCACATCTAGTAACACTGGTGATTACATATCTTTAACCTATAGACCTTAGGCAATCACTGTCGTACGAGTTACGCCATGTGGACCGTAGATACTGAATGGTTGCTCCTGGATCCCCTAGGAAACATTCGTACCCGTACGCCTTCGCATCCCTGCGGATTTCTCCATCGTAAAACGACCATAGATCACAATAGGCACAATGGTTATGGGTGGTTCCCCCAGGAAATATCTATCATCGTAGGCCTTCGCGACCCTGTGAATTTTGCTATGCAGCCTAGTTCAAAGGAAACTCATGAGTATTATGTCCGGACAACCGAAATCAAAGAAATATCAGTAGGACATCGATTTTCAATGTAAGGCACTTTCCCTATCTTTGATTTGAAATCATATAGTACTATATATAGTATTTCGTTCAACTTGCATATGTCGTACATATATCAAATTCCATTTATATAAGATTTCTTAAATCATATTTCAACATATCATTCTTATATAAATTCAATTTTATATAAGATTTCATTTAATATCAATTACCTTCAAATCAATAGTTTTGAATTTATCGCACTGTTATATAAACCGTTCATATATAAGTTTCGAAAACTTCCATATCAAATATCCAAAATCGAATATTCTTGAAATTCCATTTCAATACCAAATTTAGTTTGATTTCTATATCGATTCAAATATTTTCTATCGTTTCAAATTTAGATTTACAAATCAGTTCATCATCAAAACTTCAAATTCAATATGGATTACATGTTCACGAATTTCATTATTCAACTGAATCTTTATAATCAGTCATTTCGGGCTTAAACTGTTTGGATGGAAATAGTTGAGTTAAATTTAAAACAGTTTCAATAAAATAATAGCTTGATATAAAATAGGTTTGAGTTAAAATAAGTTTTGGTATAAAATAGTTTAAATAAACTAAATAGGTTTTCTATATAATACTTGAATAAGATAGCAAAGTTTATATTCATAGTAGTTTAAATAAAGTAAATAAATTAAATTTTATAGTTTTGAAAAAATAATGTTAATTTATATATTAGTTGTAAAGTAAAAAAATTCTAGCTTCAAGTGATAATCAAATCCGAATCAATTTATCCAAAATTCCAATGCTAATTCAGCTTTGATTTCATAAGATTGTTTGAATAATCATTTCTCAAATCGAACATTATTCACAAAATATAAACTCTTTCAAAAGCTCCCAAAATTAGCTTATAATTTGCATAGTTGAATTTAACAAAATGACCTTCTCCGAATATATTTTTTGGTTAAATAATTCTAACATATTTCATATAAGTTGGATTCAATACATTTCAAAAACAATTAAGAAATCTATTTCAGTCCATTTCAATTGTCTTTTACATCTCATTTTCAATACTTCTATTAACATAGTATAAAACCAATACTTCGAAAATTCAATTGTCAATTTTTGTCATAATTCAAAGTTCAAATATTTATTTCAATCCAAAATTATGCCATTAATCCAACTTTATTTTGGACTTTTTCCAACGCATGGCAATCGAAAGGGTACAACGATATGAATTGAGCAGTAGTGAAAGCTCAAGCATGAATAAACAAAGGCGAGCAGGCCAAATACAAGTAAATCTAAGTGAATGAATCAAAATGAACAAAGGAACTATCTATTCTCAAGTCCAACGGGGTTAATGATGCAGCTACTAATTTTCGTTCTTTTCCTATTTTAATTTGGGTTGTCATAAATTTTTCTCTATTTCATTCATGCCATTCACCATTAACTGTTAAATTTACAATTTAATTCTGAACATTCTTTTGAAAATTCTACTTATGTTTCAAAACAATGTAACTTTGTCTAAATTTTGAACATTTACCTAAGTTCACATTAATTTTACCAAAGCATTTTCATTAATATTTATCCAAATTGTTTTCGAATATTTATCAAAATAATTAGTCTTTCTCGACGTTTCAATCAGAATCATATAGTCATTCCACTTTCGAAAGTCGGAAGTAAATACTAGTGATGTAGCGATAATTACCAGAATCATCTCCAAGTGATTAGAGTGTGATTCCATATCTATCTAGTATAAATAAGACTTTGTATACACATTACCTAGAAATATATTCAAAATCATACATACTTAATGTTCCAAACTTGACGTTGAATAAAATACTTAAAATTCTATTTATAAGATTCACCATCTTCAAAAATATACACCAAAACCGTATATTTCAAAATAAATTTATTTCAAAATTTATTAATTTCAAAATGCTTCAACTGCACTACTCTTTCAAAATACTAGTTTCAAAACAATTTATATTTCAAATTATGCTCTCTCTAGTGTAATTTCTAGTGACTGTTTCTTATTAAACTCCATAAGCTAAGCTTGGTGTAAACCAAAGCACTAATACGAACTGTAATGACCTGCCTTTTCGATCACTTCAAGCCGGTGATTAAACCAACTTAAACCGCTCGAAACGACATATTGTTATTTAGCTTACGTGTTTAAATAGAATCAAACAAAGAAATCATAGAATAAATAAACAACAATATCTCACATCAGAAGCATTTTACGTAAAATATCTGAGTTGTTGTAATATCCCGTATTTTCTGTTAACGGTATAGTAACGAATTAAATGATATTTAATTTAAAATGTGAGAATTAAGGGAAACGGGTTATGCCATTGTGTTCATCTCAGAATTCTGGTTGAGAAAGAGTCCAAGTTTGCGTAAATTGAACTTCGTATGAAGAAGTTATGGTTGTCGGAAGTTTCCAGAAAATTCAAATAAATTCAAACAGCTTGAAAACAAATTCAAATTCAAATCAGAAGTCAGAAGCGGGCTGGGCGGGAAAATTCCCGCCCAGGACCTAGGTCGACCAGGGGGTCGACCCTAGTGTCGACCTCCCCCCTACACGTCGACCTGGGGGTCGACCTGCCCCCCTTCCCCGGGCAGATCTGAAAGGTGTCGATTCTGTGACTCAGTGCTGAATCACTAGGGCTGAGGTGTCACCCTATCTTCACTGGATGGCTGTGGTTAACCCTAGGATCATTCGACGGCTCAAATTGAGTTGAAATTCTGTATAAACAACCCAATGCTCAAACCTAAAAATCACACAAAAATAATCCTAGAACTATCGTGCTGTCAATGGAAAACGTGGAGTATTCATCACCAATTCAAAGACAAGATAAGAACTTGAATCAAAAATCAAATTAAAAGATTATCAAATTCAACGATCTACATCAAAGGCAAGCTTACCAATTTCAGAATTCAGATTTCAGAATGCAAGAATTCCTTTTAGTTTGTAAGTTGGTTATTACGATACTTTAAACGTTCTTTCAATTGAATCATGACATGTTGTAATTTGAAGATAGAATGATGCTTATGTATAAGATTTGATTCTCGTTTATCTTAAAGTATCTTTGTAATTAATCATGTCTATATGCTTGTGGTGATGAACATGTTGTATATTAATCATGTCTATATGCTTGTGGTGATGAACATATTGTATGTTATTGGAATCTATTATGATTGGGTAATGGTTTTATTTTGCCAATTAAATGGTGAAACATGTCATGTTATAAATTGGTGGTTATTTGCAAGTTTATGATCTAAAACACATGCTTATATGTTAGATCAACACTCATGTATATTCATGTAAGGTTGAATCTAATTATGTGGTAAAATTTGGAATTATAGTCCTCTTATGTTTTAACACATAGTCATCATGCTAAGTGTGATTCGAATATGTTGATAATAGTTCTCTTATGTTTAATACACATAATTTAATATGCTAAGTTACGATTTAAAAATGATTATAGTAGCTTTCTTATGTTTTGACATACACAAGTTAATATGCTAAGTTGTGGGTTGAAACTGTGATTATATGTTAAACCTCCATGCTAGACCTTTGTCAAATTTACATGACAATTAGACCCAACTCAGTCACAAGTTCACCTTTACCCATTTAATCAAAGTTAATGATACCTCTATGCCAAGTTACACATGACAAGTTGAAATGTATGCTATTTTATGTCCCTTGTTTATTAACCTTTTTCCTTTGCTTTTATATTTTCCCCAAATTCACAAACTTCTCCCTCTTGTCAATTCCATCCCCTTCATTTCTCATCTTCTTCTTTCTGTGTCTGTTTTTTTTCCTTTGTAAATTCTTATCTCTCTTCTTCTCTAAATCTAAATATAAAACTTATATCCACCTTAACCAATCTTTTTTCCTCATTCTTTTTTTCTCTGTTATTGTCTTCTGCAAATTTTAGGTCTTCCTCCTCTCTGCAAAAAAAGAGATTAAAACACAAACTAAAGGGCCGATTTCTAGATTTCATCGCCAAATCGAAGAACGTCCATAAGGAGAGTTATTTCACGATTATCTTCATACGAGTTTTCAATAGCAATATTAACTAAAATATAATGGTTTGTAACAACCTACCTTTTCGACCGCTTCAAGCTGGTAATAAAATTAACTTAAACCGCTTGAGACGACAGATTGTTATTAAGCTTATGGGTTTAACAGAATCAAACACAGAATCACATAATACAATTTCTTGCAGCGGAATAATTTTACATTAAATATCAAAGTTGTACAATAAATTTTACACAGTGGAATAAAGTACGTAGATTTTTAATAAGTAACATTTACAAATTTTACGATCCAGAGCATGCGCATCTTCACCACTTTCTAGCTTCGCTAGATTAAATCTTTAAATCTGCAACACTCATATCTGACTCGAGCATTCCATGGAAAACAAAAAAACACTCGAGTCAGGGTTAATATCCTTATGCAAATAAAATCAACTAACATGAAATAATTATGTGACATGTACAACTAATTTAACACAAGAATATTTTCAAGATCCTAACATCATATCTTATTTTATTAATTGGTTCATTTCAAATCTCGACTTCACTATCGTTTACAAAAATTGACTTAATATTCAAATTCAAACTTCAAATCCCAATTACACGTAATATATTAGTTTTAACATCAAAATCAATTTCCATATTTCAAGAAGATTCATTTCCAAATTACAATCATAAATTTAATTCTTCCTATTTAATTAAATCTAAATAACCCAATCAATTCAATTCTTTTAAGATCGAATTTAACCTTTAGATCAACAAATTTAATATTATATTAAATACCAGATTGGATCACTATATCTAAAATTATATTCAATCTTTTCGCTAAATCGTTTCTTTTAATAAAACAAAAATTTCAAGATTAATTTCCAAGTTCTAATTTAAAATTTTCAACTAAATTTCTAAATCTATTCATTTGATCGAAAATCTAGATATATCACATTTAACCCATATCAATATTTCCATAAAATTTCGTACAATGTCAGAAACTTGCCAATATGATAGCAGAGGTGATAAATGATCAAAACAACAAACATACAACAATCACCATAATTGCAATACATAAATCAAATATCACTATTACATCAAACTATCAATTTCAAGTAAATTATCAACAACTATTTCAGGTAAATTTCGAATATCATTTTATATGATTAAATCAACAAATCAAAATTTTAATAACTAATAATTCAAATTGGTTTCAACTAACAATTTATAAAATTGTGACCAACAACTTAAAAACTAAAATTCATTAAATTAATGGTTAACTAATCAATCATTTTTAAACTAACAATTCAAACAGTTTTCAACCAAACAAGCACAGAATAAATTTAATATCATTATCATTCCATATAATGTTAAATTTCTAGCACATGAATATTAATCATAAGAGCGATGGTCATCTTGCATGGATATAATGAAGACAAGAAACTAACACGAACAGCGACCAATCCTATGCAGCGAAGTCAGAAAAAAAATCCTTTTTTTTAGCAGGAGGACGAAAATAATTAAAGACGAAGAGGTTACAACGATTTTTTTTTGGGAAGAGGAGGCTGATAAAAGTAGAAAGGAATTCAGGTTTAGCTTTCGTTTAATGTGGAGAGGAGGAAGAAGTTCTAACAGTTACAAAAGACAATTGCAATGAGGAAGGAAATTGAGAAAGTTACGTGATTTATTTCTCTAATTGTGTCCCTTCATATTAGGTAACAAAGTATATAAATTGGCTGAGTAAGCACGAGGTGTCACTCTTATAAACATTTGCTTCTTATTCAAAAATCAAAAGAGAATCACATAGGGAAAGAGAATAACAAAAAGAAATGAATGCAAGGTTTATTGACTGATGCCAACTGTTAGAAAGTTTATGACTTTTTAAATTTCAAAACACATAATGTTAAATATCAAGTGTTAAACATTTTGCATAGACAATGCTAAAATTTTTATTAGTTATTTTAATCATTTTCTCTAAATATTGACAACGTGATATTGAAGAGAAGGGAAACATTTACATATGCAGATTGTTTATTTCCCTTCATTCTACTAATTTCTTTTCCCTCATTCTATTTTCACACATCCTATTTTATTTGTTTACGTATTTTCATTCCGTAAATTTATATCTTATTTCTCCTTTTCTGTTTTTTCCCATTAACAGATAAAGAAAGAAATGAATGCGTAATTAATGGAGAAATAGAGTGAAGAGAAAGCAAGTAGTGAATTTGGGGAAAGTAGAAAAAGAAGAGGAAAGAAAAATAAACTTACATGAAATGTGAATAAGCAAATAAATTATGTGTTGATTTATTTGATTATTAATGTCAACATTAATTTTCGTTAACTATGCAAGTTAAAACGTGCGTTGTATACTGTTGACAATCCATTTCGTTACCATTTCTCTTATACAATTTAAACTTGAAACATTAATTAATTTATTATCAATTATCATAAAACTCCTATATTAAAGTTTTTAAGAAAACAATGATTCAACTACTATTTTCTTCTGGGGATTGTTAAAGGGACTCCACTTCTGGTTAAGAGGAGGACATTTTTAAGGGGACTCCACCTTAAACACAATTTGTTAAGAGAGGGTTTGGCTTTTTTATTTTAAAATAAGCATGGACTAAACTATCCCTCGTAACCTTAATTAATTAGACATGCAGTGATTAACTATAATTTATTTGTTGATTACTTGTCATAATTCAAGGTTGAGTTTTGGATATGTTTGATATTGACTTTCTTTGAATACTTTACCTGTAGGAATCATCTACATTATTTATATCATCACCAAATAGAAGGCGCATGCAACTGTAATTACCATTTTCTATTTTTTTTACTTTTTTATTTATATATTTGAGTGATAAATACTGATTTAAAATGGAATACTGAGATTATATGAACTTTGTTTGAATCAAGGGAGTTAAAAGAAGTGGATATTCGTCTGATTATTATTTCTTTTTATTTTCCTTTTTAGTTGAATTATAAAAGGCCACTATATGTTGTTTCTAAATTTATTTTGCAATTTGTAGAGCTAATTATTCATATATCTTATTGGACTAAGAAGTGTTAATAAGTGTCCGGGTTATGCTTAAGTGTTGAATTCATGCAAGTGTGGTACGACTTATGCTTAAGTGTTTAAATTTATATAATTATGTGCAAGTATGCATTAATTTTTCTCAGTTAGGAGGGCTTATGTGTTATGTATTTGTATATATATGGGTAATGCTGGTGTGAGTTTTTTTGTATGTATATGTGCATGTATAAAAGAATTATAGGGATAGTGCTGGAATTTTTAATTATATGGTTAAGGGTGGGCTAACTTATTTTGTCCCCCCCTAAAACGACCCGAACTCCCCCGGTAAGGAAAGCTCGGATTGAAATGAGAACAACACACATTGGAACGCAGACAGAAGAACATTTCATTGTTTATTACAACAATTCCATCAGATACAAGAATATACAGAGTATAAATTACATTCAACAAATATCATAGATTTAAATTACATTTAAATACATCGCAGCGAAAAATAATACAAAAGCACAACTAGAAGTAATGCACGGATACAGAGATTTCCGAGCATCGTTCCAGCTGTAAATCAGGACCCTGTGGATACAAATCTGCAAAACCAAAACTCCTAGCTGCCCGTGTAGAAAATAGGGGCACCCAGAGTTTAGGTTAAAACAATAAACTCCAGGTCAGTCATGAGAATGGTGTGAGAACTAAAACAGTTATTAATCTTCATTTTAAAGTTCGGTATATCAAGGGACCACGCCGTATAACACGGAACGGGTTTCCTCCCAAGAATACCAGTGCATAAAACAAACAGCGCAATGCTAAATAAAGAAAAATGAAGCTGTTATAAGACCCAGGTCCCATCACACAATGCAACGCAAGCCGGAGGATAGGGTTTTTACCTTATAACAGCCAAAGCATGCTTGATACGTTAAAACACATTATTTGATACTATAATAAGTGTATAGTGTCAAAACAATTTCAATCATAAATATCAATCATAGGCGGCATGAATGACCCATACCACTATGCCGCCATACTAGGTTCTACAAATAAAACCGCACTATCACTTATTGGAAATTGGATTTTGTAACAACCCGGAAAATCTGGGCCAGTTTAAAATTTTTATTTTGGCAATTTTAGCGGATTTTGATTATTTAAAATGATTTATTTTAAATAATATCGACGAGAAATTTATTTTGAATATAATTCGAACGTATATATTATATACGCCGTCGTTAGAATATAAATAATTATTTATAATTATAAATAGAATTGAAAATGGCGCGGTAGTTCGATAATTCGATTTCAAACTTCAATTGAATGTACCGAGTGCAAAACAATCCGGATTTTAGTGAAACCAAAAATAATAGGATCTCTTTGATAATATCTTTCCAACGAATCCGACAAATCAAGATTTCATAGCGGGAATCAAAAGATATGTCCAGTTGAAAATTCTGAATAGTCGCTATGGAATTCAGGCCCTTAAAAAAATAGCAATTCTGCAAACGACCTCGGATTTCGACGAAATCACTTTTGTTGGATCCGGGATGTAAAATTATTGCTAGATTCCAAATTTCATAATTTTTCGAATCAATATGTGAGCGTGGCAAAGGAAAACGCGTTTGACCAGTTTCAGTTGATTTTAATCGACTGGAAAATGGCCATTTCCAAACAGTCTCAGAATTCGACGAAACTAGTTTTGTTAGGACCGTATCGTCAATACGAAGCTAGAAAATATTTTTCTGAAATTTTTAGAGACTGTATGTGGCCTCGGTAAATTGAATTGTGCGTTTAAATTGAACATATAAAGATTTATATTTTAAATTCAACGGAAACTGATCGTAACGGTCGAATTGGCCTACGATACATATCCCATTGTGTTTGAAATGGGGGTATTTAGCTAGGGGCGACACTCGTTGAGTTCGATTTGGAATTGTCATGAGCGGGTAAATAATTTTCAAATTAAAGAAATTAAAATAATAAAATATTATTATAAAAGGTTATAAAGGGGCCATAACTGAAACCCTAGCCCCTTTCTAATTGTCGCGCCGCCAGTTCAAGTATTAAACGGGCGGTTTTGTCCTAAATTCAATTCGATTCCGCACCAAATATAAAGCAAATTCCAAAATGGAACTAAGACGAAATCGGTAGAGCTTTCTCCGATCTTCGATTTTGTTCAGGTCTGATGGTCTATAATGGCTCGAGGAGAGAGAAATCGTGCCGCCAAAGCACATCGTTCGCGCCCCTTTGCTGGCGTGTGGGGACCACCGAACTGGTGGTGGTTGCGGGAGGAGGTAGCGGATGTCGAGGGCTTCGACGTGACACCCTCCGATCAGGGTGCAGGCGACCATGGCAGCGGCAAGATCCAACCCTAGGAGGCGAGCTAAGTTTGAAGGCGTCGGCATGTTTTCTGGTTAGACGTGAACGATATTTATATCGATTTTATTCATTTTATAATGAATATCGAAAGTGATTTCAAAATCTGATATTTTGAAAAAAAATTGAATATAAATGAATTCGAATTGAAATTGAATATAAATGAATTCGAATTGAAATTGAATATAAATGAATTCGAATTGAAATTGAATATAAATGAATTCGAATTGAAATGGAATAGAAATGAATTCGAATTGAAATTGAATTGAAAACAAACTGAAATTGAATTAGAAATCAATTTGAATTGAAATCAATTTGAAATGAACTTAAAATGAATTTAAATTGGAATATTCAATTTTGATTTGAAATTGAATATGAAGTTGAAACCGTTTTGAAAATGAATTTAAAAACGATTTATAAAGCACGTTTTTGAATTGGAATCGACGAAGTATATATTATATATATAATATAATGGCCTGAATAGAACGCGCCGCGCCGTGGCAGTTCGCGAATTTCGACCATTGACTTCGAATGGATATTGCGGGAGATCCGACCGTCGGATTCTCCTAAAACCAGAACCGTTGGGTTCGTATCGAAAAGAGCTTTCTAATGAATATTAGAAATTTGAAATCTAACGGTTGGATTTGGAATTATATCCAAATCAAATTTGAAAAAGGTCGCTATAAGTGCAGTTCGATGGCCATTGTTGGAAATCGACTGTACGGGCCTTGATAAAATTATTAAAAATACTAATAATTTGTGTAAAATCATAAGAAATGATTTAGAAAGAATTGGGATGAAAAACTCCATATTTGAAAAGATAAAAATAGATTTTTATCGAAATGAACTAGTTGAACTAGAATTATAATTCTATTTATTTTTTTAATAAATAAATTGGATTTGAAATGATTTTGAAAACAACCAGAATTGCCAATAATTATTGGAGTGGATTTGAATCGAAATTGTCTTCGGAATATTTCGATGTTGGAATTTGTGATTATACAAATGTTGTTATGGATATTTGAAAGATATACATATATCGTTATTTCCAATACGACATTTGTTAATCGTAGAATTGGATATTGAATATAAGCCGATATATTTTCTATTCAGAGCCTTGTATTGAATATCAAATGTGATTTGGGTTTGTCGTGAATGGTGTCTTCATTAACACTGTTCTTGAACCCAGTTGAGAAAAGATTAAATCTTTTTATTTAGATTTAATGAAGTGTACCAATTAAATAATATTTAATTGGAATTGAATTCGAATTAATTTTTGGGTTTATCGTGAGCAGTGTTTTAAATAACACTTGTTCTTTAACCCAATAATTAATGGAATGTGATCTTAGGGTTTATCGTGAACAGTGTTTTTAAATGAGACTGATTCTTTAACCCAGTTAAAGTTTAAAACTAAGTGGAGTTTTAATGAATCTTTAATTAGATTGAAAAGATCGAAAATGGAGTACCACCAGTTTTGCTCCAGGTGATAGTTAAATCTTTAATTAGATTTGAACGTGAAATGGTAATTGAATTTACCGATAACACCGTGGTGTTAGATATGAAGTATAACCAGTTTTACTTCATGGGATGAATAGGTTGGGATTGGGAAATTAAAACAAATGATTACTTCGGTAAGGTTCGCTAATCCCGACTAGTTTGAATTGATATTCAAAATTAGATTAAAGAATAAATTCAAGAAATTTATCTTGGATAAAATTAATGGGAACCTCTCCCTATGAATGTGAAATTTAGAAATTAACTGTCGGTTAGCCAAGTAGAATGGTTTTCTGGATATTGATCTGATGTTGGTTTCGGCCTTCGGGGTTAATATTTGGGAAATTATTCTCTTGATTAATTTACGGTTAGTGACTGATGAATTGGAATGAGGCGTATGTTGTGTTTGTGTAACACTTATTTAAAATATACGCGAGTTATTCGGAAAGACCGGGTTTATCCCATTCTGAATAACTGATACGACGATAAGTCGAAGATGAAGACGATGGTCGAAGACCGGAAGTCTTCACGTCGTTTGGGTGATTACTGATGATCTTGATTGGGCTGTACACCCAAGAAGATGGAAACAGTTGGTGATCGTCCAGACGTACTTGGAGATCGATGGATATGCGGGGTACTAGGTGCCTCCGGTTTCGTTCAGCCCCAGAACGGACTTGTAAATGGATTGTGTGTCTGACATTGGATTTTAGTCGGTGTGATTGATCTCTATTAAATATATATCGGTTTGGCGGTGGAGAATTTATTCTCTTGCTTAACGCCCTTCTCTGAGACGTACGAGCTTAGGGGTTATATATTGATGGATATCAATCGCATGGAGTGAATTGCCTGTGTGGCATGCCTAAGAGGCAAATGATCAAGGCTTCTGTTGAAAAGCAAAGTCTTGTGGTTGATGATCGAAGCACGACCTTTTTGGCGTAGCTTTGTGTAACGTTTACTTCGCGAGTTTCACACCCGGTATGAACCAAAAACGGGAGACGGACCTCAGGGGGGACATGCGTTTTCTTTCTAGTTAGGAGTGGCGTCAGTGCTTGAACTGGCTGACGAGTTTGACTCATGTGGATGTTACTTATTATTACTTGCTGAAAAGCGAGGTGCCTCGTGATATCGGTTTCGGCCGATGCTTCTGGTCGGCTGACGGGCCAGGCTTACGCTCCAAAGGGCGGAGAAACGTATTGTTCAGGCATTATAATCCACATCGGTGGACCGGCCCTGACGATCCAAGGGGCAGTTGCGGCTGTTCCTGAGGGGCGGACTAGAGCGTCTCGAATCGGTGAGGATCTTGCCCCTAGCCTCGGTTCATACCATAAATGATAACCCAACTTCCAATACGACATTTGCGGTTTTAATTGTAGAACTAGTGTGGCGACATGATATATGGTACCCATGCCGCCTATGATTGATACTTATGATTTGAAGTGATTTTATGCACTATGCACTTATAATAGTATCAAATGATTTGTTTTAAACGTATCAAGCATTCTTTGGCTGTTATAAGGGAAAACCCTATCCTCCGGCTTGCGTTGCATTGTGTGATAGGACCTGGGTCTTATAACAGCTTCATTTTTCTTTATTTAGCATTGCGCTGTTGTTTTATGCACTGGTGTTCTTGGGAGGAAACCCGTTCCGTGTTATACGGCGTGGTCCCTTGATTTACCTAACTTTAAAATAAAGATTAACAACTGTTTTAGTTCTCACACCAGTCACATGACTGACTTGGAGTTTATTGTTTTAACCTAAACTCTGGGTGCCTTTATTTTGACACGGGCAGTTAGTAGTTTTGGTTTTGCAGATTTATATTCACAGGATCCTGGTTTACAGCTGGAACGATATCCGGAAAGCTTTGTACCCGTATATCTCCTTCTAGTTGTGTATTGTATTATTTTCCGCTGCGATGTATTTAAATGTAATTTAAATCTCTGCTATTTCTGTGTAATATTTATTTATTTATACTCTGTATATTCTTGTAATCTGATGCATTGTTGTAATATACAGTGAAATGTTCTTTTGTATGCGTTCTATTTTTTCCTGTTCTCAAAACAATTCGTTCTTTCTCTTCTCTTTAGAGACCGGGGAAGTTCGGGTCGTTTCAGCTGGTATCAGAGCTTTGGTTTACAAAGCTCAGAGAATAAGACACATTAGAACCATACGAAAGAATTCATCAAATATTGGATTAGTAATATCAATGGAATGGCTCGTTAGAGATGGGATCAGTAGTATCCTAGAACGAGTGTGAAGAGTAAATTTTTAAAGTGAAAACAAATTTTGTTTTGAAAATTTAAAATCAATTATTCGCATTTGATTATATATATTGATTTTGGACAATTCAGTATATAAAGAATTTGCATATACGCCTTGCAAACGTATATTCAAAGTTTTAATATATTGGATAGATATAGCATCACACTCTAGTCGCCCGGAGATGATTCTACTGATGACTATATAGCATCAGTAGTGTGTGTTCGAGTTTCGAAGGTGTGATTATCTATATATTTCCATTAGACTGGTGTGAGAACCAAAACTTATATAGCTAGAACACATCTATATATTTCCATTAGACTGGTGTGAGAACCAAAACTTATATAGCTAGAAAACATTGTTGTGAATTGGCATCAAAAACATGATTTTTGTATATATATCAAAATTATGAATTTGAAACTGTAATTCACTAATTGATTGATGTTTGTGTTGATTGTTTATTTGTTTGATAATTTTTAACCATTATGCCTAATTGTATCAAATATTGAATTGTATTGAAAATTGGTCGCATTTGCTTGCATATACATGTACTGACATTGAACAGGTCATAGCAAGGAGGCTAGAGCAGAGAATAAAATTTGTTTGCTCGACAAATAGGTACATGTTTACTACATAATTTACTGTTTTGTTTGGGTGATGATGATTTTATGAGCCTATTGGCTAGCCGCTTGGCTTTTTCTTTTTCTTTTTGAGATCAGAAGGCCTGTATGGCAATTTCGGGATTTTCCCGTGGCTCCCGGTGCAGGGGAGGTTATGGCGAAATTTTTCAAAAATTTAGGGTGTTAGCCAAATTTTTTGAAAATTTGAAAATTCTCAGAAACTGAAAAGTTAGAGAATGGAAGCCAAATCGAACGTAGAGTTGATTAATGAAACCACTTTCGACTTTGTTCCTTTTCGGGGACGAAAAGTTTAAAGTGGGGGAGATTGTAACAACCCGGAAAATCTGGGCCAGTTTAAAATTTTTATTTTGGCAATTTTAGCGGATTTTGATTATTTAAAATGAATTATTTTAAATAATATCGACGATAAATTTATTTTGAATATAATTCGAACGTATATATTATATACGCCGTCGTTAGAATATAAATAATTATTTATAATTATAAATAGAATTGAAAATGGCGCGGTAGTTCGATAATTCGATTTCAAACTTCAATTGAATGTACCGGGTGCAAAACAATCCGGATTTTAGTGAAACCAAAAATAATAGGATCTCTTTTATAATATCTTTCCAACGAATCCGACAAATCAAGATTTCATAGCGGGAATCAAAAGATATGTCTAGTTGAAAATTCTGAATAGTCGCTATGGAATTCAGGCCCTTAAAAAAATAGCAATTTTGCAAACGACTTCGGATTTCGACGAAATCACTTTTGTTGGATCCGGGATGTAAAATTATTGCTAGATTCCGAATTTCATAATTTTTCGAATCAATATGTGAGCGTGGCAAAGGAAAACGCGTTTGACCAGTTTCAGTTGATTTTAATCGACTGGAAAATGGCCATTTTCCAAACAGTCTCAGAATTCGATGAAACTAGTTTTGTTAGGACCGTATCGTCAATACGAAGCTAGAAAATATTTTTCTGAAATTTTTAGAGACTGTATGTGGCCTCGGTAAATTGAATTGTGCGTTTAAATTGAACATATAAAGATTTATATTTTAAATTCAACGGAAACTGATCGTAACGGTCGAATTGGCCTACGATACATATCCCATTGTGTTCGAAATGGGGGTATTTAGCTAGGGGCGACACTCGTTGAGTTCGATTTGGAATTGTCATGAGCGGGTAAATAATTTTCAAATTAAAGAAATTAAAATAATAAAATATTATTATAAAAGGTTATAAAGGGGCCATAACTGAAACCCTAGCCCCCTTTCTAATTGTCGCGCCGCTAGTTCAAGTATTAAACGGGCGGTTTTGTCCTAATTTCAATTCGATTCCGCACCAAATCTAAAGCAAATTCCAAAATGGAACAAAGACGAAATCGGTAGAGCTTTCTCCGATCTTCGATTTTGTTCAGGTCTGATGGTCTATAATGGCTCGAGGAGAGAGAAATCGTGCCGCCAAAGCACATCGTTCGCGCCCCTTTGCTGGCGTGTGGGGACCACCGAACTGGTGGTGGTTGCGGGAGGAGGTAGCGGATGTCGAGGGCTTCGACGTGAGGCCCTCCGATCAGGGTGCAGGCGACCATGGCAGCGGCAAGATCCAACCCTAGGAGGCGAGCTAAGTTTGAAGGCGTCGGCATGTTTTCTGGTTAGAAGGGAAGGACAACGTAAGTTTTAAAAGTTATCATATTTAATTCAATTAACTAATTAATTTAATTTCTAGTTTAAATTATTCGAAAGTTTAAAAATCTGATTTTTTTTTTTTTTGTAAATTAAATATAGAATTGATTTAAAGATAGAAGTAGCATTATTTCTTTAAATGAACTTAGGATTTTTATTGAAGAAAGTTAGGATTTTTATTGAAGAAAGATTACATTTTTATTTCGAAAAGAATTGATTTTTATGTCTAAGAAAAACTAGATTTTCATGTCTAAGAAAAACTAGATATTTAGTTATAAGGAAATTAGATTTTAGTTATATAAAAGACGAGATTTTTATATGCATGAAGACTTGATTTTTTATATATGTAGTAGATTCAAAATACGATTTTTAAATATGAAAAGAAGATATTTTTTTAATATGAAAAGACGATATTTTGAGATGAGTAGTGAAGTAAAAATATGATTTTTACTACGAGAAAAATATAATTTTTATATTTGAAAAGGCGAAAACTTCATATTTGAAAAGGCGAAAACTTCATATTTGAAAAGGCGAAAACTTCATATTTAAAAAGGCGAGATTTTTATATATTGAATAGCATAATAAAGATTCAATTTTTATATATTGAATAGCGTAGTGAAAATTCGATTTTTATATATGTAGTGGCTACAGCAACGAAGATGACAAAACTGCGATAACGATGAAGATTTCTATCAAAGAAGAGTCAAGATGATTGGATAGCTATCAGTGAGAATTTCTCACCTTTCAATTTCTTTTTCTAGTTATATATATATATACTAGGATGCAGACGGTGCTTAGTAGCACCCGACACAATCGTCCACAGACCATGGACTTGTTTGTTTGATTGCAAAAATTAGTTAGATTATTTGGTTTGAATTGTTTGGTGAAATGAAATTGATTTGATTGATGTGTGAATGGCGTGGGCCTTCACTAGACCGAGGATAAGGCTAGGCCTCGTCCCGTTTCTAGTATCGTGCCGTTATGCCGCCGAAATTTTCTAAAATATGTTAGGAAAATAAAAATATCATTGTATTGAATAAATGAACTGAATAGAATATTCATAGTTTGAATAAAATATTTTGGTCGTTAAGAATATAATTTTTAACGTGAATGTGAATAAATAAATATTCATTTACAAACCTGACGGTTTGTTTATGTACACCTATTTGAAGGACATTGATTGGGACGATAAATTTTACACATCGCCCAACTGCACAAATAAAAATCTGTGTTTGATTGCTTGAAACCCCACACGGGTATTGGGATGATATTTGGCGTACACTAATCCCGATTGTTTAGTTGTATGTCGATCGATTGATTGACAGACTGTCATAAGCGTTGAATATTTACATTTGATGCTTATACAGTGTAGAATGCACTTTGGATGATGGTTGATTATTCATCGTTGTTGATATATACATGTGTTGTAGAAAATCCATATAATTAACATTATATGGTAATTGATTGGGCCTCATTCCAGTTTTAAAATAGAAATATTTGAAAAAGAAATATTTGAAATAGAATATTTGAAAATAGGAATATATGAAGCCGTATTGATTAGATTGACGCCATTTAGACGTGAACGATATTTATATCGATTTTATTCATTTTATAATGAATATCGAAAGTGATTTCAAAATCTGATATTTTGAAAAAAAAATTGAATATAAATGAATTCGAATTGAAATTGAATATAAATGAATTCGAATTGAAATTGAATATAAATGAATTCGAATTGAAATTGAATATAAATGAATTCGAATTGAAATTGAATATAAATGAATTCGAATTGAAATTGAATTGAATTGAAAACGAACTGAAATTGAATTAGAAATCAATTTGAATTGAAATCAATTTGAAATGAACTTAAAATGAATTTAAATTGGAATATTCAATTTTGATTTGAAATTGAATATGAAGTTGAAACCGTTTTGAAAATGAATTTAAAAACGATTTATAAAGAACGTTTTTGAATTGGAATTGACGAAGTATATATTATATATATAATATAATGGCCTGAATAGAACGCGCCGCGCCGCGGCAGTTCGCGAATTTTGACCATTGACTTCGAATGGATATTGCGGGAGATCCGACCGTCGGATTCTCCTAAAACCGGAACCGTTGGGTTCGTATCGAAAAGAGCTTTCAAATGAATATTAGAAATTTGAAATCTAACGGTTGTATTTGGAATTATGTCCAAATCAAATTTGAAAAAGGTCGCTATAAGTGCAGTTTGATGGCTATTGTTGGAAATCGACTGTACGGGCCTTGATAAAATTATTAAAAATATTAATAATTTGTGTAAAATCATAAGAAATGATTTAGAAAGAATTGGTATGAAAAACTCCATATTTGAAAAGATAAAAATAGATTTTTATCGAAATGAACTAGTTTGAACTAGAATTATAATTCTATTTATTTTTTTAATAAATAAATTGGATTTGAAATGATTTTGAAAACAACCAGAATTGCCAATAATTATTGGAGTGGATTTGAATCGAAATTGTCTTCGGAATATTTCGATGTTGGAATTCGTGATTATACAAATGTTGTTATGGATATTTGAAAGATATACATATATCGTTATTTCCAATACGACATTTGTTAATCGTAGAATTGGATATTGAATATAAGCCGATATATTTTCTATTCAGAGCCTTGTATTGAATATCAAATGTGATTTGGGTTTGTCGTGAATGGTGTCTTCATTAACACTGTTCTTGAACCCAGTTGAGAAAAGATTAAATCTTTTTATTTAGATTTAATGAAGTGTACCAATTAAATAATATTTAATTGGAATTGAATTCGAATTAATTTTTGGGTTTATCGTGAGCATTGTTTTAAATAACACTTGTTCTTTAACCCAATAATTAATGGAATGTGATCTTGGGGTTTATCGTGAACAGTGTTTTTAAATGACACTGATTCTTTAACCCAGTTAAAGTTTAAAACTAAGTGGAGTTTTAATGAATCTTTAATTAGATTGAAAAGATCGAAAATGGAGTACCACCAGTTTTGCTCCAGGCGATAGTTAAATCTTTAATTAGATTTGAACGTGAAATGGTAATTGAATTTACCGATAACACCGTGGTGTTAGATATGAAGTATAACCAGTTTTACTTCATGGGATGAATAGGTTGGGATTGGGAAATTAAAACAAATGATTACTTCGGTAAGGTTCGCTAATCCCGACTAGTTTGAATTGATATTCAAAATTAGATTAAAGAATAAATTCAAGAAATTTATCTTGGATAAAATTAATGGGAACCTCTCCCTATGAATGTGAAATTTAGAAATTAACTGTCGGTTAGCCAAGTAGAATGGTTTTCTGGATATTGATCTGATGTTGGTTTCGGCCTTCGGGGTTAATATTTGGGAAATTATTCTCTTGATTAATTTACGGTTAGTGACTGATGAATTGGAATGAGGCGTATGTTGTGTTTGTGTAACACTTATTTAAAATATACGCGAGTTATTCGGAAAGACCGGGTTCATCCCATTCTGAATAACTGATACGACGATAAGTCGAAGATGAAGACGATGGTCGAAGACCGGAAGTCTTCACGTCGTTTGGGTGATTACTGATGATCTTGATTGGGCTGTACACCCAAGAAGATGGAAACAGTTGGTGATCGTCCAGACGTACTTGGAGATCGATGGATATGCGGGGTACTAGGTGCCTCCGGTTTCGTTCAGCCCCAGAACGGACTTGTAAATGGACTGTGTGTCTGACATTGGATTTTAGTCCGTGTGATTGATCTCTATTAAATATATATATCGGTTTGGCGGCGGAGAATTTATTCTCTTGCTTAACGCCCTTCTCTGAGACGTACGAGCTCAGGGGTTATATATTGATGGATATCAATCGCATGGAGTGAATTGCCTGTGTGGCATGCCTAAGAGGCAAATGATCAAGGCTTCTATTGAAAAGCAAAGTCTTGTGGTTGATTATCGAAGCACGGCCTTTGTGGCGTAGCTTTGTGTAACGTTTACTTCGCGAGTTTCACACCCGGTATGAACCAAAAACGGGAGACGGACCTCAGGGGGGACATGCGTTTTCTTTCTAGTTAGGAGTGGCGTCAGTGCTTGAACTGGCTGACGAGTTTGACTCATGTGGATGTTGCTTATTATTACTTGCTGAAAAGCGAGGCGCCTCGTGATATCGGTTTCGGCCGATGCTTCTGGTCGGCTGACGGGCCAGGCTTACGCCCCAAAGGGCGGAGAAACGTATTGTTCAGGCATTATAATCCACATCGGTGGACCGACCCTGACGATCCAAGGGGCAGTTGCGGCTGTTCCTGAGGGGCGGACTAGAGCGTCTCGAATCGGTGAGGATCTTGCCCTTAGCCTCGGTTCATACCATAAATGATAACCCAACTTCCAATACGACATTTGCGGTTTTAATTGTAGAACTAGTATGGCGACATGATATATGGTACCCATGCCGCCTATGATTGATACTTATGATTTGAAGGGGTTTTATGCACTATGCACTTATAATAGTATCAAATGATTTGTTTTAAACGTATCAAGCATTCTTTGGCTGTTATAAGGGAAAACCCTATCCCCCGGCTTGCGTTGCATTGTGTGATAGGACCTGGGTCTTATAACAGCTTCATTTTTCTTTATTTAGCATTGCGCTGTTGTTTTATGCACTGGTGTTCTTGGGAGGAAACCCGTTCCGTGTTATACGGCGTGGTCCCTTGATTTACCTAACTTTAAAATAAAGATTAACAACTGTTTTAGTTATCACACCAGTCACATGACTGACCTGGAGTTTATTGTTTTAACCTAAACTCTGGGTGCCTTTATTTCGACACGGGCAGCTAGTAGTTTTGGTTTTGCAGATTTATATTCATAGGATCCTGGTTTACAGCTGGAACGATATCCGGAAAGCTTTGTATCCGTATATCTCCTTCTAGTTGTGTATTGTATTATTTTCCGCTGCGATGTATTTAAATGTAATTTAAATCTCTGCTATTTCTGTGTAATATTTATTTATTTATACTCTGTATATTCTTGTAATCTGATGCATTGTTGTAATATACAGTGAAATGTTCTTTTGTATGCGTTCTATTTTGTCCTGTTCTCAAAACAATTCGTTCTTTCTCTTCTCTTCGGAGACCGGGGAAGTTCGGGTCGTTTCATATTTCCGTCATGAGCCGAGGCAAGGGGCAAGCTCCTCTCTGCATTCGAGACACTCTAGCAAATGTCCCATGACCCCACTATGATCCTTTGGAACCTTCAAGGCCGGTCCTCTCTTACTTTTGAGGATTGGCAATTCCTTAACACACGTTTCCCGGTCCTTACAGACCTATATCCGAGGCGCCTCGTATCCAACAACCACACAGGTGAAAAGTATATAAATGTCAGGGCTGGTAGGTCACTGACACCACCATAGCTAGAAAGAAACGTCGTGCACTCCTTGGGTCCGTATCCCGTTTTTGACTCATACCGAGGTGTGAGGCTCACGAATTCACGTTACACACAAAGCTATGCCACACAGGACGTGCTTTGATCATCAACCACAAGACTTTGCTTTTCAACAGAAGCCTTGATCAATTGCCACTTACGCGTGCCACACTGGCAATTCACTCCATGCGACTGATGTCCATCGATATACAACCTCTGAGCTCGTACGTCTCAAAGAAGGGCGTTAAGCAAGAGAATAAATTCTCCGCTGCCAAACAGATGTATATTTAATAGAGATCAATCAATACAGAATAAAATCCAATGTCAGACACACAATCCATTTACAAGTTCGTTCTGGGTCTGAACGAAACCGGAGGCACTTTCCTCGCATATCCATCCATCTCCAAGTACGTCTGGACGATCACCAACTGTTTCCCTCATCTTGGGTGTGCAGCCCAATCATGATCATCAGTAATCACCCAAACGATGTGAAGACTTCCGGTCTTCAACCACCGTCTTCATCTTCGACATCTCGTCGAATCGGTTATTCAGAATGGGTATAAACCCGGCCTTTCTGAATAACCCACGTATATGATAAACAAATGTTATACAAACACAACGAACGCCTCATTCCAATTCAGAATATTCTTTTATTCACAAAATCACATTCTTAGGGGAAAGGTTCCCATTAATTTTATCCAAGATAATTTTTTTTAAATTTATTCTTTAATCTTCCTTTGGATATCATTTAAAACTAGTCGGGATTAGCGAACCACACCGAAGTAATTATTTATTTTATTTCCCAATCCCAACCTATTCATCCCATGGAGCAAAACTGGTAATACTCCATATCTAACACCACGGTGTTATCGGTAAAATTAATTACCATTTCACGTTCAAATCTAATTAAAGATTTAACTATCGCTTTGGAGCAAAACTGGTGGTACTCCATCCTTGATCACCTTTCAGATTTGATAATTTAAATTATCAATTCACATTTCAATCTAATTAAAGATTCATTAAAACTCCACTTAGTTTTAATCTTCTTAAAAATCAATATCATGTCTTTAACTGGGCTAAAGAACCAATGTCATCTAAAACACGATTCACGATAAACCCAAAATCACACTCTTTTGCTAATCGGGTTAAAGAACAGGTGTTGTTCAAAACACCGCTCACGATAAACCCAAAAACCAATTCAAATTCAATTCTAATTAAATATCATTTAATTGATACACTTCATTAAATCTAAATAGAAAGATTTAATCTTTTTCTCTATTGGGCTTAAGAACAGTGATAATGAAGACACCATTCACAACAAACCCAAATCACATTTGATATTAAATATAAGGCTCTGAATAGAAAATATACCGGCTTATATTCAATATCAAATCCTGAAACCAACAAATATCGTATTGGAAATAACGATATAAAATATATCTTTCAAATTCCCATAACAACATCTGTATAGTCACGAAATCCGACATCGAAATATTCCAAAGATAATTTCGATTCAACTCCAGTCCAATTCACGTATTGGGAATATTGATTATTTTTAAAATCACTTTCAAATTCAATTTATTTATTTCAAAAATAAATTGATTTTAATTCTAGTTCAAAACTAGTTCATTTCGACAAAAATCTATTTTTATCCTTTCAAATATGGAATTTTTCAGCCCAGTTCTTTCCAATTCACATATTATGATTTTACACAAATTAATAATATTTTTAATAATTTTATCAAGGCCCGTACAGTCGATTTCCATCAACGGCCATCGAACTACGCTTACAGCGACCTTTTTCAAAATTGATTTGGACATAATTCCAAATCCAACCGTTGGATTTCAAATTTCTAATATTCATTGGAAAGCCCTTTTCGATACGAACCCAACGGTTCCGGTTTTAGGAGAATCCGACGGTCGGATCTCCCGCAACGTTAATTCGAAGTCAATGGTCGAAATTCACGAACTGTCACGGCGCGGCGCGTTCTATTCAGGCCATTATATATATAATATATATATTATATATATTTCGTCGATTTCCTTTTTAAAACGTATTTTATAAATTGTTTTAAATTCGTTTTCAAAACCATTTCAACTTCTTTCCAAATTCAAATCAAAATTGAATTTTCCCTTATAAATTCGATTTAAATTCATTTCAAATTGATTTCAATTCAAATCGATTTTTAATTCAATTTCAGTTCGTTTTCAATTTCATTCAATTTCATTCAATTTCAATTCGAATTCATTTCTATTCACTTTCAATTCGAATTCATTTCTATTTACTTTCAATTCGAATTCATTTCTATGCACTTTCAATTCGAATTCATTTCTATGCACTTTCAATTCGAATTCTAATTCTTTTCAAAATATCAGATTTTGAAATCACTTTCGATATTCATTATGAAATGAATAAAATCGATATAAATATCGTTCATGTCAAAATGGCATCAATCTAATCAACACGGCTTTATATATTTCAATAAATTCGTTATTCTATTCAACAAATGAATATATATATTCCATTCAACACATGAATCTATATTTCTTTCAACACACGACCAATCTCAACACATGAGTACTGTCAACACACGACTATTTTTATATTCAACACATGAATTTTCTTTTATAATATTCATTATTTTCCCTATTGGAATGAGGCCCAATCAATCACCATATAATGTTAATTATATGGATTCCATACACCACATGTATATAATAGCAATGATAATCAATCAACCATCATCCAAGGTGCACCACACCACTGCATAAGCATCAAATATAAATAATTAACGCTTACACAGCCTGTCGACCAATCGATCGACATACTATTAAATAATTGGGATTAGTGTACGCCAAATTTCATCCCAACACCCGTGTGGGGTTTCAAATCAACAAACACAGATTTTTATTTGTGCAGTTGGGCGATGTGTAAAATTAATCATCCCAATCGATATCAGTCAAATCAGTGTATATAAACAAATCGGCCGATTTGTTTATAATTATTTATTTATTCACATTCATGTTAAAAGTTATATTTTTAACGATAATTTATTTATTTCAATCATCTACTTTTTATCATCGATTTCACATCAACAATACAAACAAATTTTACAACACATCAATCAAACAAACAAGCCATCCATGGTCTGTGGATGACGGGTGTCGGGTGCTGCTAAGCACCGTCTGCATCCTAGTATATATATATATATAACTAGAAAATGAAATCTAGAGTGAGAAGTTCTCACCGATAGCCATCCCAATTCCACGACTCTTCTTTTGCAGAAACCTTCGTCGTTCTCGTCTTTAGTCACTTTCGTTGCCCGTAGCCACTACATATATAAAAATCACATTTTATATTGTTGCTATGTATATAAAAATCATATTTTTATAATCACTCCATATGGATAAAAATTCTATTTTTACACCGCTACTATATAGATAAAAATTCTATTTTTACATCGACGTTCCTATAATAAAGATTATATTTTTATCACGCTATTCTCTATATAAAGATTTCGCCCTTTCAAATATAAAGATTTCACCTTTTCAAATATAAAGATTTCACCTTTTCAAATATAAATATTTCGCCTTTTCAGATATAAAGATTTCGCCTTTTCAAATATAAAGATTTCACCTTTTCAAATATAAAGATTTCGCCTTTTCAAATATAAAGATTTCGCCTTTTCAAATATAAAGATTTCGCCCTTTCAAATATAAAGATTTCGCCTTTTCAAATATAATCACTATAAAAATCACATTTTTATTTTGCTACATATATAAAGATGATATTTTTACTATCTATAAAATATAAAAATTGCATTTTTATACTTTCTATACTATAAAAATCATATCTTTACAATGCTACTACTATAAAGATCACATCTTTATTATTCTACATTATATAAAATCATATTTTTATTCTTCTAAAAATACAAAAATCATATTTTGATAATGGCACTTCGTATAGGAAAATCATATATTTCTACAACGCGAATTCATAAAACAAAAATTGAATTTTTTTCAACATTATATATATCAATTAAAATTACCTTATACCACGGAGGGGGGGTTCGTTTGCATCGCTGGAAGGGGAGAGAGGTGTTGACGGTCGGTGGGGGTGAAATGGTGGTGGTCGGGGAGGGCTTCAGCGGGTTTAGCGGTGAATGGGGGGTTTTGGGTTCGAGGGGAGGACTGGAAGAAGGAGGAGGTGAAGCGGAAGTGGGGGGCGACGGCGGAGGTGGGGCAGGGGGTCGCTGTTTGAGCTGGGGCGTCGGGTATCTCTCGCGACAGGGGAGAGGAGTGGAGAAGAAGGAAGAGAGGAAGGGGGGATTCGTTTGGAGGTGGCGCCCCACCTTTGAGGCGGCGGCAGCGAAGGGGGGGTTGTCCTCCGATCGACGCGGGTTTTCTCTTTTTTTTTTTTGATGAATCCATTTTCAACGGGGGGGAGGGGGCTGAGAGAAGATAAGGGGAGGAGAGAGGTTTTTTTAATTATTTTAATTTCAAAAAGTTGACTTTTACATACGACCTCTAAACGAGGCCCACCGCCTGTCGTCCATTGCGTTTCACCCCTATTCCGAACATAATGGGATATGTACCGTAAGCTAATTCGATCGTTTCGATCCGTTTTCGTCAAAATCAACATATAACTCTATATATTGAATTTGAACGCACATTTCAATTTACCTGAGTCACATACGAACTCTATAAATCCCAGAAAAATATTTTCTAGCTTCGTATTGAGGATACGGTCCAAACAAAACTAGTTTCGTCGAATTCTGAGACCGTTGGAAAAATGGCCATTTTCCAGTCGATTAAAATCATCTAAAACTGGTCAAAAGCGTTTTCCTTTGCCACGCTCACATATTAATTCGAAAAATTATGAAATTTGCAACCTAGCAATAATTTGACATCACGGATCCAACAAAAGTGGTTTCGTCGAAATCCGAGGTCGTTTGCAAAATTCTCATTTTTAAGGGCCTGAATTCCATAGCGACTATTTAGAATTTTCAACAAGACATATCTTTTGATTCCCGCTATGAAATTTCAATTTTTCGGATTTGTTGGAAAGATATTCCCAAATAGATCCTATTATTTTTGGTTTCGTTAAAATCCGGTTTGTTTTGCACCCGGTACATTCAATTGAAGTTTGAAATCGAATTATCGAACTACCGCGCCATTTCAATTCCTTTTATAATTATAAATAATTATTTATATTCTAACAACGACGTATATAATATATACGTTCTATTTCTATTCAAAATAAATTTCTCGTCGATATTATTTAAAATAACATATTTTGAATATTCAAAATTCGCTAAAATTGCCAAAATAAAAAATTTAAACTGGCTCAGATTTTCTGGTTATTACAATCTCCCCCACTTAAAACTTTTCGTCCCCGAAAAGGAACGAAGCCGAAAGTGGTTTGATTAATCAACTCTACGTTCGAACTGGCTTCCATTCTCTAACTTTTCAGTTTCTGAGAATTTTCAAATTCTTCAAAAATTTGGCTAACACCCGGAATTTTCGAAAAATTTCGCCATAACCTCCCTTGTACGGGGAGAGGTTTGGAAATTTATTGGGCCGTATTAGGTACCTAATAAATCCTAATAAGCATACACATATTTATAGTGATATATTCTGGTGTTTACAGGGGAGCGTGTATTGATAATAACTCCAGAGAATAAATTCTCGTCACCCTGTCAAAGCCTGAGGGAGTGTGTATTTTAAATGCTCCAGAGGATAAATCCTCGTCACCTCGTCCTGTGTGGGAAATAAATAGTCCATGTGCCGTATCTAACAACTAGAGAGACGTGATTATTGTCAACTCTAGACCCGTGTGGGTTTTTTTATTAATATGGCAATTTTATCATTACAATTTAAATAGTCCATATCAGTCATCAGTTCAACCTGTAAAATGTAGTCATCGCCATACAAGCCTCTCGCTCGTATGGTAAATCTTCCACCTCGTCACACAAGCTCCAAATGCTTATGTGGTATATGATGAAGTATGCCTATCTTCCAGAAGTATGCCATGTAATGTAGTTCAAAATTAATTGTTGCTATCCTATGGCGATGTTTATTATTTCACACAGAATAACCAGCACTCCGCATCCAATGGCATTCACAGGAGTTGATATAATAATAAAAGTGCGCATCCAACTCATTAAGGTTTACCTATTTGTCGGGCACACAATTAAAATCTTTACTCAACAGATATCCAATTTCCCGTTCAAACATATATAATGCACAAGTATATATTTCTAACTATTTTCTAATCAGTTCAATGTGTGATTTAATTGAATAAATTTGTTCTGGTTTTTTTTGATGATATTCTAATCTCCTCTAAATCAAAGGCCGAAAAGGAACATAATAATGGAAGCCGGAAAGGAACGAAGCCGAAAGTTGTTTAACAAATCAACTCAACTTCCATTATCTTGACTACGGCTTAAGTTCTTCAACTTTTCAGTTTCTAAGAACTTTTCAAATTTTTCAAAAATTTGGCTAACACCCTAAATTTTCGAAAAATTTCGCCATAACCTCCCCTGCACCGGGAGCAACGGGAAAATCCCGAAATTGCCATATAGGCCATCTGATCTCAAAAAGAAAAAGAAAAAGCCAAGCGGCTAACCAATCGGCTCATAAAATCATCATCACCCAAACAAAACAGTAATTTATAATAAACATGTACCTATTTGTCGGGCAAACAAATTTTATTCTCTGCTCTAGCCTCCTTGCCATGACCTATTCAACGTAAGTACATGTATATGCAAGCAAATGCGACCAATTTTCAATACAGTTCAATATTTGATTATATTAGGCTAAATGGTTCAAAATTGTCAAACAAATAAACAAACAACACAAACATCAATCAATTGGTGGATTAACGTTTCAAATTCATAATTTTGATATGTATACAAAAAATCATGTTTTTGATGCCAATTCACAACAAATAATCCTAGCTAAGTTTAGTTTTGGTTCTCAAACCAGCCTAATGGAAATATATAGATATCACACCTTCGAAACACGAACATAAATATTGATAATGCGGTCGCATTACCAGAATTATATCCGGGTGTCTAGAATGTGATTCTATACCTATCCAGTATATTAAAACTTCGAATATACGTTCATGACGCGTATATGCAAAATCTTTATATACTCGATTGTCCAACTTCAAAATAAATAAATATTCAAATACGTATAAAACAGTTTAAATTTTCAAAACAAAATTGTTTTCATTTGAAAAATATAATCTTCACACTCATTCTAGGATACTACTGATCCTATCTCTAACAAGTCATTCTAATTGGATATTACTAATCCAATATCTGATGAATTCTTTCGTATGGTTCTAATGTGTCTTGTTCTCGAGATCTGTAAACCAAAGCTCTGATACCAAACTAAAACGACCCGAACTCCCCCGGTAAGGAAAGCTCGGATTGAGATGAGAACAACACACATTGGAACGCAGACGGAAGAACATTTCATTGTTTATTACAACAATTCCATCAGATACAAGAATATACAGAGTATAAATGAATAAATTACATTCAACAAATATCAGAGATTTAAATTACATTTAAATACACCGCAGCAGAAAATAATACAAAAGCACAACTAGAAGTAATGCATGGATACAGAGCTTTCCGAGCATCGTTCCAGCTGTAAATCAGGACCTTGTGGATATAAATCTGCAAAACCAAAACTCCTAGCTGCCTGTAATGACCCACATTTCCATAACATCAGAGTTGACTATATACATCATACGTCCAACCCAAATATCACGAAAATACGGAACATTTTTTTTTAGAAGAAAGAGATAGAAGAAGAACATAAATAACAGCACAGAATCTCACATCGCAGCGGAACAAAATATAATATATCATAACTTTTGAAATACAAAATTTCAACTGTATAACATACACTTATCAGAGTACAACACTTACAACATAGCGGAACAAACTATAACTAGATAACGCTGAAGCCTCCTGCTCCAAGCTCCTTTAGATAGATCTGAAAAATCCTGAACTACTTGACTGCCCGTACAAATTTAGGCACCCAAGAGTTTAGGTAGAACAAAACAAAATTAACTCCGGGTCAGTCATGGGACTGGTTTGAGTAAACAGTTTAAAAACAGTTTCAGAAAACTAAATGATATCTCATAAGACCACGCCGTATAACACGGAACGGGTTTTTCCCTTATGAGAATCCAAACACTTGACTTATCTTTATATCAAAACTCTTTTGATATTATAATAATGTCTAAATCAAGTAAATAACAATCTAGTGGAACGTTTGCATCTCACGTTCCACATATATAATATACAATCATAAACCGCAAGCACGTATTGGGTATTTGATTTCCTTCTATGACAAGGTATGGAACCACCTTCCGCTGGTATATCTCTAGAGGAGAATACACCGAGTTCAACAAGAACATCTTGCAACTCAGCCACACATGACCGACCACTCATTTCGCTTGAGTGTATCGAATGTATATCACCAACGATTGGGATCAGCAACCGTTTCCCGAATGGGACAGCATCGACAATAGATTTTTAGAAGTAAATGAAACTCTAGATCAGGTGATTATACACCCTAATAGGTGCGACCTACATAGCCATGCTGCTTGCCCGATTTCTGTCATTTACCGGATGATGAGGCTAGAAGCTACGCTTTATCATCACACCAGATTCACTTTGAATGCCACATCGTCAGATCCATCAAATCACCGATTGACGCCCTCAACAGTACATTACGTGTTAGCTAAAAGAAGTTTCATTCTCCGCTTCCACTCTTGGTACGGTTGAAGAGATCAATGTACGTGACCTTTCTGGAAATACTCTGTCAGACATTCATCCATACAAGTCACCCAGGAACAGGATGAACCGAAGGTACTATTTCTATTAATAGAAAAAGTCCTTGCACTCTACTCCGTCTTCGATTATCTTTATATAATCTGATTCGCACGCTACTGCCAATACGGAGTGGTTCTTCGGATAATAATCCAACCGGTCTCTCCATATTGACAACGATGGTCAAAACTTCGATAGTCTGTGATTTAACTATCGAATAAAAACAAGTGTTTCGATAGTCGATGATTTAACTATCGAATAAAACAAGTGTTCAACCAAACATCCAACAATCACTGAACCTTTAATTAATATTCCATTAATTAAATCTCTTCTCTATTTCTTATCAATATTTGTTAACCAAATATTTTCAATAAGAATATTGACCTTATACGTTCTTTGGAAAAACATTTCCATATATCGCCTTCCTTTATTTTCTATACTAGGAAATATTCATTTTTCTATTTCCAAGTTTTGCACATATTTGGGTTAAAACAGATGTTGTGTAAAACATCGTTACGACAACCCAAATACAGTATTTAACTAATTCTCATTTCACATTGATCTTCGAGCCTGAATCTTGCTACTTATCGGTATATCATGAAATCAACCAAGTTGGGGTATAATTACCTCTCAGACCTTGACTGAATAACATTTAACGTCAAAACAGACAAGACTACTTACTCGAATAATCAATACCATACAACTGATTATTCACCTTCAAACACATATACATTTTCTCTTTCTAATCTTTCTAGATTTTATTCTTATGCTTCCCTTTTTTATTATACTATTCTATTTCTAAGTTCGTTTTCTTATCGACTTCTATATATATCGATACGTTGATTTCTAACTATCAAAGTATCTTAAAAATATTCTATCTCCTTAAATTTCCGGAAAAATTCGCCATAACCTCCTTTGTACCGGGAGCATCGGGAAATTTCAAATAGCTTTCCCGGTCCTTCTTATCTCAAAAAGAAAAAGAAAAAGCCAAGCGGCTAGCCGATACGGCGCATAAAATCTCATATGGAAATTAAATACGTACCTTTTTGTCGGGCATTCTATTTATATACCTTATAACACTTTATTCCAAACCTGTCTCCTGTATATTTATGCCTGTCCAATCTATTTTAATTATACCAATCGTTTTAACTCAATTTGTTAATTAAATCTGTTAATTAACTTCTTAGTCTAATCCACTTCTATTTATCCAAATCTATTTGTTATAAATCCCATTTGAATTTCTACATTAAAATTCCATTTGAAATACTATGTTCAAATTCTATAGTTAAACTCCATTTGAATTCTATTATTCAAATTCTATTTCAATTCCTTATATTCAAAGTCCATTTGAATTCTCTGCATTATTTATAAACAATGTTTATAACTTCAATTCAAATCCCACCTTTCCATTTATAAACAACGTTTATAAATTCGATTCAAATCCCATCTTTTCATTTATAAACAAAGTTTATAAATTCCATTCAAATCCCATCTTTCCATTTATAAACAAAGTTTATAAATTCCATTCAAATCCCATCTTTCCATTTATAAACAAAGTTTATAAATTCCATTCAAATCCCATCTTTTCATTTATAAACAAAGTTTATAAATTCCATACTTGTTTTATATACCTTCAAACAAGTTAATATTTTCTATAGTTTTATTTAAAATTCAAATTCTATTTATAAAAATAGAATTTCCTTTTTAAAATCTCAAATACCCTTTACGATATTTTTATAGATCAATATTCAAACCCCAGTGATATTTTAAACAATCAAATCAACCAATTTTAAATCATTTGATTTTTAACACATCATATATGAATATACATATGAAATCAAACAAACAACAGATAATATATATTTTGAGGAATCCAGTTGGATTCCTCCAACCTGTTTTCCTGCATCCACAGATGTTAGCACATAAATAATACCTATCCTGCTTCGAGGCAGGATATCGCGGTATAGAAGGTCATCCACTAATCATAGCGTGGGGCGTATAGGGTAATCATCCGCTATGAAACTGCGGGCATCCGCTAATGAGACTGCGGGAATCCAACCAATCATCAACCCAATATATATATATATCCTACATAACTAATATATATTTTAAAACAAATCAGACAGCATTCAAACAAGCACAGACAATTATTTTTAACCATATAAAAATAATTAAATAAAAGGTGAGGTTTACTCACCGAATTATTTTCTGCATTCCGTTCCGATTTTTATATTGGTATTCCTTTTCGTTGGTTTCGATTGTTTCTGACTGAAAGTCCAGATTGCAAATTTTAAAGCTACCACCCACTTTGCTTCTTGATTTCCTTGACATCGTCTACATTTTATATTATATTATAGGTTATCGGGATTTTATATATACATATAAAATCAATTAAATAAACCATGAAGTTATTTATTTAAATCTACCTTTTCTAAAAAGTCGAATTCTTCTTCCTTATAAGAATTTCTTCACTGCCTGTAGCTGCACAGTGCTAAGGCAGATCATCCAAGCCCTTTATTCTTCTCCTTTCCCAATCTATCATCCGAACAGTACATGCCACTACTATACTTCTTCAGCCATTCGAACATCACGATCCCATTTATCTTCCTCTTGTTTCCATATGGAATCTGTCTACGCCCTTAGCAACGAACACCTTTCGAGCAACCATTGTGCCTCCTCCGTTTTGCCATGAATTTCCTGAACTTCAACCATCCCTCGCTCCAGTAACCAAAACTGTGACTGCCTTGGTTCGAGATCCCCAAAAAAATATCATCTCACCTGCATCGATCTCTAAACTTGTGAAACCCCCCCCTTCCCTGCAAATCGCGACCTTCCCAGATTAAACCGCACCTTCCCATTCGCATCCATTCATGGTTCACCCCCAAATCCTCCAAAAATCCATCGCCACCAAAAGCCCTAAATCGAACTTCGAACCATCGCTTATCGCAACCCCCAACTCGCGAGCATCCTGACCAACTCCCAGTACATCTCCACGCTCGCGCGCTTCAGTGTCGCACCCAAATCTAAGGTAGCCGGAACCCTAGAACGTTTCTGTGAAATTTCGAGCTTCAGATTCGAGTTCAGAGATCGAATTCGATTCTAATTGTTGAGGACTTAAAGGGAAAATGATTTTGGTTTTTGCCTGAGGAACGAGGGAAAAAAATAAAAAGGATCGGCCTTTTATTTATTTAAAGAGGAGTGGCTCTAATTTTTACAAAGGGGCAACATTTCTTTGGTTTAAAACTTGCCACTTGGTTTTGTTCTCATCCATATAAATTAAAATAATATATTTCAGGGTTCTGAACTCCAATCGAACCACATCAACTAACACTTCTAGGGTTAAACCACTACTCTGACCACACTGGGACAGTATTCAAAGCCTCATTTGATCATCTGGAGCAGATATTTATTTAACCCTATATAAATTAATTTCAAACAATTTAATTTCTTCGAAAATAAATAAATATTATTTCTCCAATTCAAACAGAATTTTCTATTGATCAATCTGAGCGGTTTTTAACTCAGTTTTTACTTCGAATTGAATTAACTTTGCATTACGATAATTTAATATATTCGATATTAAATCAAAATTTATTATTAAATTGATAACTCAATATAAATATTCATTTATATTATCAAATCAATATTTAAATCCGTATTAAACAGTTAAAATTAACCCATAAGAATCCGGGTCATTACAATCTTCCCCACTTAAAATAATTTCGTCCTCGAAATTGCTAAGGTAGAAAAAGTGCTACAAACCCATTAACCTTTCAGAACTTATTTATGTTGATATTCAACATTTCAAACTTTCTTACGTACTCTCTTTCGTATAAATCCTTATTCGATAACTCCTCCCTTCAAATAACTATATTCAATATTCTCTCTTTCGAATAACTAGATTCGGAAACCTTTTTTTTCCGAATAAACTATATTCGATTTACTCTTATCAATTAACTCTATCTGGTTTTAACTCTTATCGATTAACTCCATCGAATAACTAAATTCGATAACTCCTTCGAATAACCAATATTCTATACCCCACTTCGATTAAACTAATCGATAACTCTTTTCGATTAAACTATAATCGATAACTCCTTCGATTAACAAATAATTGATAACTCCTTCGAACAAACTATATTCGATTTACTTCTTTAACACTATTCGAATAAACTATATTCGATTAACTCCATTCGCTGGACTCTAGATCGCAGCGATCATAATGGTTACGCCTGATTCCCCCAGGAAACATCCGACCGCCCTAGGCTATCTGCAGCCCTGCGAATTACGCTAGCAGTCGTACGAAATGTCAACTTATCAGTAACGATGTTTGACTAACTCTATCTCAATAACTATATTCGATCAACTTTAACTGAATAACTAACATTCAATTAAATTCTAATTCGATTAATTATGTTCAATTAACTTTATCTGGTTAACTCTTTATTTGAATAACAAATATTTTATAAATTCTAATTGAATAACTAATATTCAATTAACTCTACGGATTACCCTAACTGATTAACTCTAACTGGTTAATTCTTACTCAAATCAATTTTTCCTAACTCTAATCGATTATTTCTAACTCTAATCGACTTCTCCTATTCGAATAACTCCTATTGGATAACGTTTATTCATTTATAAAGATTTACTTTTAGTAACGGTTCTTCACTTTATAAATGTTCTCTTTAATAGCGTTATTTCACTTATACAAGTGTTGTATACCCCTTCTATTTAAAACTATCGGTGTTAAAAACCAATATCTCTTCTCTATATAAGTTCAGACTTATATATTCCATTTATCGAATGATAAATACTTGATTTAATTTATACTGTTATTTATAAATTTATCCTTTCTATTTATCTGTTAAAAACAGATTTCCATTTTCTATTCATCTTCTGAATATTCCTTTGATTAAATTTTATTTATTTAACAAATAAATATCTCATCTATAACATTCTATTTATTTTGTATAAATAAATATTTCCATTTACTCTATTTGTAAATGTTTTACAAATATACCCTTTTCTATTTGTTTGCACATAACTTCCTTTTTATTTGTGTTACAAATATATTTCCTTTATTCACCAACAATTCATATTTCATTCACATTGATTTTACTCAATTTATTCATTTCGATCCATTTAACTTACTTAAGTTAAATTTAATTTAAATCATTCAAATTCCCATTAACTAGTTGCTAATTAACCGTTTTGCCTATTTCACCCTTTTTATTTGAATATAACTTGTTCAAATATCTGTCAACTTAATTATAAACTAATCTAATTATATTTCAACTCGAGTTATATATTCGATTTCGAATATAAATTCTCAATTTCTTTCACTTATCAAAAAATCCAATTTTGACTCAAATTTCCTTTAACTAGTTATTCTCCAATTTAGTTAATTCTATTTAACCATTTAAAATATGATTTTTGTCTTAAAAATCATTTCACTTACTTCACTGAAGTTCATGTTTATTTTATAACTCAAGTCTATATTTTCCTCATGGCCATTCGGATTTTATTTACTTTAAAAATCCTTTTACTTATATATATAAACCGTTGTGGTTTTATAATGGTTCTGACGCTGTTTTTCTAAAAATTTGATTTTGACATAACTCAAAATTTATACGACGAAATCCAGATTTTTCTCTTTCATTAGAAAACTATTGTTCAACCGGTCCCGACGATTCTTGTTTCAAAGAATTCCGACTTCAATTGAGTTCTGTATACTAAATTGAAGTTCGAATCGCCAATTTACGAACTGCCGTGCTATGGCGAGCTCGTTTTAATTATATTTAAAAATATAAACATTCTAACTTTGTTTATAATAAATTCAACTCCATTCTGATATATTTTTGATATATATCCAATCCATTTCATATAATATTTCCGATCTATTTCACTACTAATATTCAAATCCTATATATTTACAATATTCAAATTCCATTTGAATCTCTTTATTCAAACTCTATATTTGAATTTCCTTCTATTCAATTTCTATTTGAATTTTCCTCGATTCAAATTCGAATTCAATTTCCTTATCTTCAAATTCTATTTGAATTTCTTATCTTCAATTCCTATTTGAAATCCTTCATTCAAAAACCCATTTCAAATCCCTTATTCCAATTTCATTTGAAATCCTTTATTCAATTTCTATTTAAATTCCTTATTCAAATTCCTATTTGAAATCCTTTGCATTTAAATTCTATTTTAACTCCTTTTGTTTTCTTTGAATTCTAATATTCATCCTCCACTTTATATTCTCTTCGAAATTCTATTTAACCAAATTCCCTTTTGAATTCTAATATTCAAATCTCTATTTGACTTTTCTTTGTTCAAATCCTATTTAAATTTCTATGTTCAAATTCTATATTTGAATTCCCTTATATTTGCAATATTCAAATTCCATTCGAATCCCTTTATTCAAACTCATTTGAATTCCTTTGAATTCAAATTCTATTTCACTTCTATTTGAATTATATATATGTTCAAATTCCTTTATTTACTTCTATTTGAAATCTATATTTCAATTCCCATTTCAAAATTTCTTTGAAGTAATATAAATATATACATATATTTATATCTATCTCAAATTCAAAACATTTGAATTTTAAAACAACTTGTTCTTTTCAAACAAATTTCCATCAAAAACTTTTCTAAGGCAGCAATTCATTACTTAGAAACTCGAAAATGAACACTGATGATGTTGCGACCATCATCAGAATTATTTCCCAGCTACTGAATGAGTTCAGTACTATATTTCTTTCAAAACCCATTTAGAAAAAATATTTTCCAAACTCCCAGGATTTTAAATTCTGAATTCTGGTTGGAATTCAATTTCAATTTCATCTCATTTGTATTTGACTTCATATACAAATTCCATTGGTTATATATAACTATTTCATTTTTATAATCTAATTTGATTATAATCCTAACAATCAATTCAACTAATTAAAAACAATATCGTGTCCAATCTCCTGTTCAGGTGTTTATAAACTCCTATCGACATCGTGGCGTCCCACGATTCGACCAAAATTTATAATCCACTCAACAGACTAGTCAACACAATATAAAATAGTTTTTATATCAAATAACAAATACGCTCTCTCGTATATATATACACTCAACTCATTCTAGGATACTACTGATCCTATCTCTAATGAGCACATTTCCACACAGCCTAGGTATTCGCTAAACCTCGCTCTGATACCAACTGTAATGACCCACATTTCCATAACATCAGAGTTGACTATATACATCATACGTCCAACCCAAATATCACGAAAATACGGAACATTTTTTTTTAGAAGAAAGAGATAGAAGAAGAACATAAATAACAGCACAGAATCTCACATCGCAGCGGAACAAAATATAATATATCATAACTTTTGAAATACAAAATTTCAACTGTATAACATACACTTATCAGAGTACAACACTTACAACATAGCGGAACAAACTATAACTAGATAACGCTGAAGCCTCCTGCTCCAAGCTCCTTTAGATAGATCTGAAAAATCCTGAACTACTTGACTGCCCGTACAAATTTAGGCACCCAAGAGTTTAGGTAGAACAAAACAAAATAAACTCTGGGTCAGTCATGGGACTGGTATGAGTAAACAGTTTAAAAACAGTTTCAGAAAACTAAATGATATCTCATAAGACCACGCCGTATAACACGGAACGGGTTTTTCCCTTATGAGAATCCAAACACTTGACTTATCTTTATATCAAAACTCTTTTGATATTATAATAATGTCTAAATCAAGTAAATAACAATCTAGTGGAACGTTTGCATCTCACGTTCCACATATATAATATACAATCATAAACCGCAAGCACGTATTGGGTATTTGATTTCCTTCTATGACAAGGTATGGAACCACCTTCCGCTGGTATATCTCTAGAGGAGAATACACCGAGTTCAACAAGAACATCTTGCAACTCAGCCACACATGACCGACCACTCATTTCGCTTGAGTGTATCGAATGTATATCACCAACGATTGGGATCAGCAACCGTTTCCCGAATGGGACAGCATCGACAATAGATTTTTAGAAGTAAATGAAACTCTAGATCAGGTGATTATACACCCTAATAGGTGCGACCTACATAGCCATGCTGCTTGCCCGATTTCTGTCATTTACCGGATGATGAGGCTAGAAGCTACGCTTTATCATCACACCAGATTCACTTTGAATGCCACATCGTCAGATCCATCAAATCACCGATTGACGCCCTCAACAGTACATTACGTGTTAGCTAAAAGAAGTTTCATTCTCCGCTTCCACTCTTGGTACGGTTGAAGAGATCAATGTACGTGACCTTTCTGGAAATACTCTGTCAGACATTCATCCATACAAGTCACCCAGGAACAGGATGAACCGAAGGTACTATTTCTATTAATAGAAAAAGTCCTTGCACTCTACTCCGTCTTCGATTATCTTTATATAATCTGATTCGCACGCTACTGCCAATACGGAGTGGTTCTTCGGATAATAATCCAACCGGTCTCTCCATATTGACAACGATGGTCAAAACTTCGATAGTCTGTGATTTAACTATCGAATAAAAACAAGTGTTTCGATAGTCGATGATTTAACTATCGAATAAAACAAGTGTTCAACCAAACATCCAACAATCACTGAACCTTTAATTAATATTCCATTAATTAAATCTCTTCTCTATTTCTTATCAATATTTGTTAACCAAATATTTTCAATAAGAATATTGACCTTATACGTTCTTTGGAAAAACATTTCCATATATCGCCTTCCTTTATTTTCTATACTAGGAAATATTCATTTTTCTATTTCCAAGTTTTGCACATATTTGGGTTAAAACAGATGTTGTGTAAAACATCGTTACGACAACCCAAATACAGTATTTAACTAATTCTCATTTCACATTGATCTTCGAGCCTGAATCTTGCTACTTATCGGTATATCATGAAATCAACCAAGTTGGGGTATAATTACCTCTCAGACCTTGACTGAATAACATTTAACGTCAAAACAGACAAGACTACTTACTCGAATAATCAATACCATACAACTGATTATTCACCTTCAAACACATATACATTTTCTCTTTCTAATCTTTCTAGATTTTATTCTTATGCTTCCCTTTTTTATTATACTATTCTATTTCTAAGTTCGTTTTCTTATCGACTTCTATATATATCGATACGTTGATTTCTAACTATCAAAGTATCTTAAAAATATTCTATCTCCTTAAATTTCCGGAAAAATTCGCCATAACCTCCTTTGTACCGGGAGCATCGGGAAATTTCAAATAGCTTTCCCGGTCCTTCTTATCTCAAAAAGAAAAAGAAAAAGCCAAGCGGCTAGCCGATACGGCGCATAAAATCTCATATGGAAATTAAATACGTACCTTTTTGTCGGGCATTCTATTTATATACCTTCTAACACTTTATTCCAAACCTGTCTCCTGTATATTTATGCCTGTCCAATCTATTTTAATTATACCAATCGTTTTAACTCAATTTGTTAATTAAATCTGTTAATTAACTTCTTAGTCTAATCCACTTCTATTTATCCAAATCTATTTGTTATAAATCCCATTTGAATTTCTACATTAAAATTCCATTTGAAATACTATGTTCAAATTCTATAGTTAAACTCCATTTGAATTCTATTATTCAAATTCTATTTCAATTCCTTATATTCAAAGTCCATTTGAATTCTCTGCATTATTTATAAACAATGTTTATAACTTCAATTCAAATCCCACCTTTCCATTTATAAACAACGTTTATAAATTCAATTCAAATCCCATCTTTTCATTTATAAACAAAGTTTATAAATTCCATTCAAATCCCATCTTTCCATTTATAAACAAAGTTTATAAATTCCATTCAAATCCCATCTTTCCATTTATAAACAAAGTTTATAAATTCCATTCAAATCCCATCTTTTCATTTATAAACAAAGTTTATAAATTCCATACTTGTTTTATATACCTTCAAACAAGTTAATATTTTCTATAGTTTTATTTAAAATTCAAATTCTATTTATAAAAATAGAATTTCCTTTTTAAAATCTCAAATACCCTTTACGATATTTTTATAGATCAATATTCAAACCCCAGTGATATTTTAAACAATCAAATCAACCAATTTTAATTCATTTGATTTTTAACACATCATATATGAATATACATATGAAATCAAACAAACAACAGATAATATATATTTTGAGGAATCCAGTTGGATTCCTCCAACCTGTTTTCCTGCATCCACAGATGTTAGCACATAAATAATACCTATCCTGCTTCGAGGCAGGATATCGCGGTATAGAAGGTCATCCACTAATCATAGCGTGGGGCGTATAGGGTAATCATCCGCTATGAAACTGCGGGCATCCGCTAATGAGACTGCGGGAATCCAACCAATCATCAACCCAATATATATATATATATATCCTACATAACTAATATATATTTTAAAACAAATCAGACAGCATTCAAACAAGCACAGACAATTATTTTTAACCATATAAAAATAATTAAATAAAAGGTGAGGTTTACTCACCGAATTATTTTCTGCATTCCGTTCCGATTTTTATATTGGTATTCCTTTTCGTTGGTTTCGATTGTTTCTGACTGAAAGTCCAGATTGCAAATTTTAAAGCTACCACCCACTTTGCTTCTTGATTTCCTTGACATCGTCTACATTTTATATTATATTATAGGTTATCGGGATTTTATATATACATATAAAATCAATTAAATAAACCATGAAGTTATTTATTTAAATCTACCTTTTCTAAAAAGTCGAATTCTTCTTCCTTATAAGAATTTCTTCACTGCCTGTAGCTGCACAGTGCTAAGGCAGATCATCCAAGCCCTTTATTCTTCTCCTTTCCCAATCTATCATCCGAACAGTACATGCCACTACTATACTTCTTCAGCCATTCGAACATCACGATCCCATTTATCTTCCTCTTGTTTCCATATGGAATCTGTCTACGCCCTTAGCAACGAACCCCTTTCGAGCAACCATTGTGCCTCCTCCGTTTTGCCATGAATTTCCTGAACTTCAACCATCCCTCGCTCCAGTAACCAAAACTGTGACTGCCTTGGTTCGAGATCCCCAAAAAAATATCATCTCACCTGCATCGATCTCTAAACTTGCGAAACCCCCCCTTCCCTGCAAATCGCGACCTTCCCAGATTAAACCGCACCTTCCCATTCGCATCCATTCATGGTTCACCCCCAAATCCTCCAAAAATCCATCGCCACCAAAAGCCCTAAATCGAACTTCGAACCATCGCTTATCGCAACCCCCAACTCGCGAGCATCCTGACCAACTCCCAGTACATCTCCACGCTCGCGCGCTTCAGTGTCGCACCCAAATCTAAGGTAGCCGGAACCCTAGAACGTTTCTGTGAAATTTCGAGCTTCAGATTCGAGTTCAGAGATCGAATTCGATTCTAATTGTTGAGGACTTAAAGGGAAAATGATTTTGGTTTTTGCCTGAGGAACGAGGGAAAAAAATAAAAAGGATCGGCCTTTTATTTATTTAAAGAGGAGTGGCTCTAATTTTTACAAAGGGGCAACATTTCTTTGGTTTAAAACTTGCCACTTGGTTTTGTTCTCATCCATATAAATTAAAATAATATATTTCAGGGTTCTGAACTCCAATCGAACCACATCAACTAACACTTCTAGGGTTAAACCACTACTCTGACCACACTGGGACAGTATTCAAAGCCTCATTTGATCATCTGGAGCAGATATTTATTTAACCCTATATAAATTAATTTCAAACAATTTAATTTCTTCGAAAATAAATAAATATTATTTCTCCAATTCAAACAGAATTTTCTATTGATCAATCTGAGCGGTTTTTAACTCAGTTTTTACTTCGAATTGAATTAACTTTGCACTACGATAATTTAATATATTCGATATTAAATCGAAATTTATTATTAAATTGATAACTCAATATAAATATTCATTTATATTATCAAATCAATATTTAAATCCGTATTAAACAGTTAAAATTAACCCATAAGAATCCGGGTCATTACACTGCCCGTGTAGAAAATAGGGGCACCCAGAGTTTAGGTTAAAACAATAAACTCCAGGTCAGTCATGAGACTGGTGTGAGAACTAAAACAGTTATTAATCTTTATTTTAAAGTTCGGTATATCAAGGGACCACGCCGTATAACACGGAACGGGTTTCCTCCCAAGAATACCAGTGCATAAAACAAACAGCGCAATGCTAAATAAAGAAAAATGAAGCTGTTATAAGACCCAGGTCCCATCACACAATGCAACGCAAGCCGGAGGATAGGGTTTTTACCTTATAACAGCCAAAGCATGCTTGATACGTTAAAACACATTATTTGATACTATAATAAGTGTATAGTGTCAAAACAATTTCAATCATAAATATCAATCATAGGCGGCATGAATGACCCATACCACTATGTCGCCATACTAGGTTCTACAAATAAAACCGCACTATTACGTATTGGAAATTGGATTTCCGTCATGAGCCGATGCAAGGGGCAAGCTCCTCTCCGCGTTCGAGACACTCTAGCAAATGTCCCAGGACCCCACTATGATCCTTTGGAACCTCCAAGGCCGGTCCTCTCTTACTTTTGAGGATTGGCAATTCCTTAACACACGTTTTTCGGTCCTTACAGACCTATATCCGAGGCGCCTCGTATCCAACAACCACACAGGTGAAAAGTATATAAATGTCAGGGCTGGTAGGTCACTGACACCACCATAGCTAGAAAGAAATGTCGTGCACTCCTTGGGTCCGTATCCCGTTTTTGACTCATACCGAGGTGTGAGGCTCACGAATTCACGTTACACACAAAGCTATGCCACACAGGCCGTGCTTTGATCATCAACCACAAGACTTTGCTTTTCAACAGAAGCCTTGATCAATTGCCACTTACGCGTGCCACACTGGCAATTCACTCCATGCGACTGATGTCCATCGATATACAACCTCTGAGCTCGTACGTCTCAAAGAAGGGCGTTAAGCAAGAGAATAAATTCTCCGCTGCCAAACAGATGTATATTTAATAGAGATCAATCAACACAGAATAAAATCCAATGTCAGACACACAATCCATTTACAAGTTCGTTCTGAGTCTGAACGAAACCGGAGGCACTTTCCTCGCATATCCATCCATCTCCAAGTACGTCTGGGCGATCACCAACTGTTTCCATCATCTTGGGTGTACAGCCCAATCAAGATCATCAGTAATCACCCAAACGATGTGAAGACTTCCGGTCTTCAACCACCGTCTTCATCTTCGACATCTCGTCGAATCGGTTATTCAGAATGGGTATAAACCCGGCCTTTCTGAATAACCCACGTATATGATAAACAAATGTTATACAAACACAATGAACGCCTCATTCCAATTCAAAATTTTCTTTTATTCACAAAATCACATTCTTAGGGAAAAGGTTCCCATTAATTTTATCCAAGATAAATTCTTTTAAATTTATTCTTTAATCTTCCTTTGGATATCATTTCAAACTAGTCGGGATTAGCGAACCACACCGAAGTAATTATTTATTTTATTTCCCAATCTCAACCTATTCATCCCATGGAGCAAAACTGGTAATACTCCATATCTAACACCACGGTGTTATCGGTAAAATTAATTACCATTTCACGTTCAAATCTAATTAAAGATTCAACTATCGCTTTGGAGCAAAACTGGTGGTACTCCATCCTCGATCACCTTTCAGATTTGATAATTTAAATTATCAATTCACATTTCAATCTAATTAAAGATTCATTAAAACACCACTTAGTTTTAATCTTCTTAAAAATCAATATCCTGTCTTTAACTGGGTTAAAGAACCAATGTCATCTAAAACACGATTCACGATAAACCCAAAATCACACTCTATTGCTAATCGGGTTAAAGAACAAATGTTGTTCAAAACACCGCTCATGATAAACCCAAAAACCAATTCAAATTCAATTCCAATTAAATATCATTTAATTGATACACTTCATTAAATCTAAATAGAAAGATTTAATCTTTTTCTCTATTGGGCTTAAGAACAGTGTTAATGAATACACCATTCACAACAAACCCAAATCACATTTGATATTAAATACAAGGCTCTGAATAGAAAATATACCGGCTTATATTCAATATCAAATCCTGAAACCAACAAATATCGTATTGGAAATAACGATATAAAATATATCTTTCAAATTCCCATAACAACATCTGTATAGTCACGAAATCCGACATCGAAATATTCCGAAGATAATTTCGATTCAACTCCAGTCCAATTCACGTATTGGGAATATTGATTATTTTTAAAATCACTTTCAAATTCAATTTATTTATTTCAAAAATAAATTGATTTTAATTCTAGTTCAAAACTAGTTCATTTCGACAAAAATCTATTTTTATCCTTTCAAATATGGAATTTTTCAGCCCAGTTCTTTCCAATTCACATATTATGATTTTACACAAATTATTAATATTTTTAATAATTTTATCAAGGCCCGTACAGTCGATTTCCATCAACGGCCATCGAACTGCACTTACAGCGACCTTTTTCAAATTTGATTTGGACATAATTCCAAATCCAACCGTTGGATTTCAAATTTCTAATATTCATTGGAAATCTCTTTCCGATACGAACCCAACGGTTCTGGTTTTAGGAGAATCCGATGGTCGGATCTCCCGCAACGTCAATTCGAAGTCAATGGTCGAAATTCATGAACTGCTGCGACGCGGCGCGTTCTATTCAGGCCATTATATATATTATATATATATATATATTATATATTTCGTCGATTTCCTTTTTAAAACATATTTTATAAATCGTTTTAAATTCGTTTTCAAAACCATTTCAACTTCTTTTCAAATTCAAATCAAAATTGAATTTTTCCTTATAAATTCGATTTAAATTCATTTCAAATTGATTTCAATTCAAATCGATTTTTAATTCAATTTCAGTTATTTTTCAATTTCATTCAATTTCAATTCGAATTCATTTCTATTCACTTTCAATTCGAATTCATTTCAATGAACTTTCAATTCGAATTCATTTCTATGCACTTTCAATTCGAATTCTAATTCTTTTCAAAATATCAGATTTTGAAATCACTTTTGATATTCATTATAAAATGAATAAAATCGATATAAATATCGTTCACGTCAAAATGGCGTCTATCTAATCAACACAGCTTTATATATTTCAATAAATTCATTATTCTATTCAACAAATGAATATATATATTCCATTCAACACATGAATCTATATTTCTTTCAATACACGACCAATCTCAACACATGAGTACTGCCAACACACGACTATTTTTATATTCAACACATGAATTTTCTTTTATAATATTCATTATTTTCCCGATTGGAATGAGGCCCAATCAATCATCATATAATGTTAATTATATGGATTCCATACACCACATGTATATAATAGCAATGATAAACAATCAACCATCATCCAAGGTGCACCACACCACTGCATAAGCATCAAATATAAATAATTAATGCTTACACAGCCTGTCGACCAATCGATCGACATACAATTAAATAATTGGGATTAGTGTACGCCAAATTTCATCCCAACACCCGTGTGGGGTTTCAAATCAACAAACACAGATTTTTATTTATGCAGTTGGGCGATGTGTAAAATTTATCGTCCCAATCGATATCAGTCAAATCAGTGTATATAAATAAATCGGCCGATTTGTTTATAATTATTTATTTATTCACATTCACGTTAAAAGTTATATTTTTTAACGATAATTAATTTATTTCAACCATCTACTTTTTATCATCGATTTCACATCAACAATACAAACAAATTTTACAACACATCAATCAAACAAACAAGCCATCCATGGTCTGTGGATGACGGGTGTCGGGTGCTGCTAAGCACCGTCTGCATCCTAGTATATATATATAACTAGAAAAAGAAATCTAGAGTGAGAAGTTCTCACCGATAGCTATCCCAATTCCACGACTCTTCTTTTGCAGAAACCTTCGTCGTTCTCATCTTTTGTCACTTTCATTGCCCGTAGCCACTACATATATAAAAATCACATTTCATATTGTTGCTATGTATATAAAAATCATATTTTTATAATCACTCCATATGGATAAAAATTCTATTTTTACACCGCTACTATATAGATAAAAATTCTATTTTTACATCGATGTTCCTATAATAAAGATTATATTTTTATCACGCTATTCTCTATATAAAGATTTCACCCTTTCAAATATAAAGATTTCACCTTTTCAAATATAAAGATTTCACCTTTTCAAATATAAATATTTCTCCTTTTCAGATATAAAGATTTCACCTTTTCAAATATAAAGATTTCGCCTTTTCAAATATAAAGATTTCGCCTTTTCAAATATAAAGATTTCGCCCTTTCAAATATAAAGATTACGCCTTTTCAAATATAATCACTATAAAAATCACATTTTTATTTTGCTACATATATAAAGATGATATTTTTACTATCTATAAAATATAAAAATCACATTTTTATACTTTCTATACTATAAAAATCATATCTTTACATTGCTACTACTATAAAGATCACATCTTTATTATTCTACATTATATAAAATCATATTTTTATTCTTCTAAAAATACAAAAATCATATTTTGATAATGGCACTTCGTATAGGAAAATCATATATTTCGACAACGCGAATTCATAAAACAAAAATTGAATTTTTTTCAACATTATATATATAAATCAATTAAAATTACCTTTTTTCACGGAGGGGGGGTTCATTTGCATCGCTGGAAGGGGAGAGAGGTGCTGACGGTCGGTGGGGGTGAAATGGTGGTGGTCGGGGAGGGCTTCAGCGGGTTTAGCGGTGAATGGGGGGTTTTGGGTTCGAGGGGAGGACTGGAATAAGGAGGAGGTGGAGCGGAAGTGGGGGGTGACGGCGGAGGTGGGGCAGGGGGTCGCGGTTTGAGCTGGGGCGTCGGGTATCTCTCGCGACAGGGGAGAGGAGTGGAGAAGAAGGAAGAGAGGAAGGGGGGTTCGTTTGGAGGTGGCGCCCCACCTTTGGGGCGGCGGCGGCGAAGGGGAGGGGGGTTGTCCTCCGATCGACGCGGGTTTTCTCTTTTTTTCCTGATGAATCGATTTTCAACGCGGGGGGTGGGGGGGCTGAGAGAAGATAAGGGGAGGAGAGAGGTTTTTTTAATTATTTTAATTTAAAAAAGTTGACTTTTACATACGACCTCTAAACGAGGCCCACCGCCTGTCGTCCATAGCGTTTCATCCCTATTCCGAACACAATTGGATATGTACTGTAAGCTGATTCGATCCGTTTTCGTCAAAATCAACATATAACTCTATATATTGAATTTGAACGCACATTTCAATTTATCGGAGTCACATACGAACTCTATAAATCCCAGAAAAATATTTTCTAGCTTTGTATTGACGATACGGTCCGAACAAAACTAGTTTCGTCGAATTCTGAGACCGTTGGAAAAATGGCCATTTTCCAGTCGATTAAAATCAACTGAAACTGGTCAAATGCGTTTTCCTTTGCCACGCTCACATATTGATTCGAAAAATTATGAAATTTGAAACCTAGCAATAATTTGACATCACGGATCCAACAAAAGTGGTTTCGTCGAAATCCGAGGTCGTTTGCAAAATTCTCATTTTTAAGGGCCTGAATTCCATAGCGACTATTCAGAATTTTCAACTGGACATATCTTTTGATTCCCGCTATGAAATTTCAATTTTTCGGATTCGTTGGAAAGATATTCCCAATTAGATCCTATTATTTTTGGTTTCGTTAAAATCCGGTTTGTTTTGCACCCGGTACATTCAATTGAAATTTGAAATCAAATTATCGAACTACCGCGCCATTTCAATTCCTTTTATAATTATTTATATTCTAACGCCGACGTATATAATATATACGTTCTATTTCTATTCAAAATAAATTTCTCGTCGATATTATTTAAAATAACATATTTTAAATATTCAAAATTCGCTAAAATTGCCAAATAAAAATTTCAAACTGGCCCAGATTTTCGGGTTATTACACCCCCCTTAACAATTCATCAAAAATTAGAAAATTGTCCCTCCCTTAACAAAAAATAGAGTCCCTTTAACAATCCCCTTTTCTTCTATTGTCAATAGTTTGAAGTTAATTATTACAAATATACATTAAATTTTATAATAATTTCAATTGTTATAAATCACCCTTTTCTTCTTATAAATTGTTGTTTTTAAAAAAAATTGAAATCGTTCATCAATAACATCATTAAATTTTTTAAAACATTTTAAATTCAATAATTTAATTTAATTCAACAACTTAAATGGTCAAAGTTTACAAGATGTTACATGGTTGATGCTTGTTTGCAGGCTGCCTGTGTTATGTCTATCTGCTGTCCTTTTGCCTTACTGAGTTTGTTTTCTTACTGTCCATCTATCAAATTCTGAAATAAGTTGCACTTGTCACCTTATTTTCAAACTAAAAACATATATTTGATTTATATATGCTTTCCTCGTTGAAGTCTGAAGCTATGCATTTGCTTTGTTCAAATCTTGAACCTTTGTTGCCTTATTATCTTATTGAAGTCTGAAGCTATGTATTTCCTTTGCTTAAATCTTGAACCTATATTGCTTTATTTATAACATGAACATGTATGTTTCTTTGAGTGTGAAAACTAATTACACTGACCATGAATTTCAACATACTGGTTATAATCTTGTGCATTGGCACAATTATAATAAGCCGTTGGTCACAACATTAGTACCGCTATTGTTTATCATTCTGGTCCCCTCTTGTGTAAACTAAAGAATACATGTAGTATGCACAATTTGCCTTGTTTTTGTAAACTTGAAATGCATAAATAGGTTCATTATCCCAAGCTTTGTTTGTATCTCTAAATGTATGTTGCACTGTTTGTAAATGAATGTCACATTATTTGATGGTCTATGCTACTTTATTTTATAAATGGAATCTAAAGTATTAAAATGTTGCATGATAACATATTACCATGCTCCTTCCTTGAAACTATATTTTGTGCTATAAGAATTTGTTAATGTACCCTGCCTTACACATATGCCACGCATTATAATGTTGCAGCTTTAATAACCTAGAAAAAATGCCTAGAAATCACATGCTACTTTACTATTTTTACATGCCTTATGTGAATTTTTTTTGAAGTGTACATGTTGTATGCACACTCTGTCCTAATTTGTAAAATGTGAAACCCTCATATTTACCCTATTTATAAAATACGAACATGCTTCGGCTTTGTGTTAGTAAACTGAAGTGCATTGGTATTGTATTCTTGCTCTGTTCATGGATCTGAGACACATAGACCAAGTTGTGTATTTACCTGATGGTGCCTGCATTGAACGCACACTGCACCTTTACATATTGACTGTGAATATGTGGCTTATAACTTTGAAATTTATTTTAGGATTAATTATTATATTTAATGTTTTATTGAAGTTGATTTACTTGAATAAAGTTAATCCTAACTCGAGTGTTTTGTGTTTTGCATGAAATACTTGGGTCAGACCAGATGTTGCAGATTTACAGATTTCAGCTATCAAAGTTAAAAATAGGTAAAGACGTGCACGCTCTGGTTCAAAAATTCTGTGAAATTTTATTTATTCAAAATATATGTAATTCCGTTATGTAAAAATATATTGTATCTCTGATATTTTGTATAAAAGTACTCCACTGTGAGATATTGCAATTTATTTATTTTGTGATTTCTATGTCAGATTCTGTTAAACTCGTAAGCTAAATAACAATATGTCATTTCGAGCGGTTTGAGTTGGTTTAGTTACCAATTTGAAACGATCGAAAAGGCAGATCGTTACATTGTAGATATGCTAAATGTCAATATCCATGGTCAGTACAAATTTTGTACATGATCAGGTGTTCAGGGCAAAGGTTGGTCACGTATCATAAGAAAATTTCAGTTTTACAAACAACAACATAATCTTATATACAAATACTTATGTATACAGATGTATTATTAAAATACATTAGTGCATGCATCAACTCTTAGGGCAGTATACACATGAAAGAAATAGCAAGCTAAAGGAAATTGAAGGGAAAAAACCCGAAAATGCAGGTTACTAAAATGAAGCATCAAATTTAAGTTGCCAAGTAAGATATGGAATAATATCAACTATGTACATTCCAGGTTGTCCAAACCTTTTTCATGCATCCAAATACATGTGTGCATAGTTTATATATATATATATATATATATACACATATATATATATATTGCAAAAAAACAAATTCTTAGGGATGTACAACAAAGTTAGAAGCTAGTGTACTAAGTGGTTTCAAGTTGTAAACTAAATACACATGATGTACAAGTTCCAGTTTTCTAAAGGGGAGCCATATGTTTTTTCTTTTCGATAAATAATAGTACGGGCATGGAGCAAAATACATGTATACGCATACTTGCATGGGTGTATGCACATACAAAAATTCAAATTACATAAGTGCAAAGCAGCCTAAACTCAAACAGATTTATAGGAAAGGTTAGTGAGGAAAACCTTTAAACAGTTACACAAACCAAAGTGTGCAAGGGGTGTGAACATGTTCTGCAATAGGGATGCAACAAAAAATGTAGCATGATCAAAGCATTAGCCATTCAAAAACAAACACGGCAGTATCGCAATACATAGGTCATTAGCAGCAAGTAATAGGTGACATCACATAGCACAACACATGTGACTAATAATTCATATATGTGTAACAAAACCCAGGATTCTATCCTATTTAGTTTAGTAGTGATGTCAAAATGCTTGAAAATAAAGGAATCGTGACGGGAAACTCACCATAGATTGCGATGGATAAAGGAAGAGATGAATAGCGGTTCATGGCGCAAAAAAGGGGTGAAGCTGCTACGGCAACGTTGATGGGCTCGGTTCGACTAGAATTGCTGAAGCATCCATTGGACAGTGCGACATTTGTGGGTGGGATGTGGAGGTCAGAGCTAGGGAAGCAGACGGGGGAAGATTTCATTTTTTTGTAAGGCGTTTTAGGAAAAAGAGAAAGGAGGAAGAAGACGATGTAAAAGTGAAGCATGCATTTCCAGAGAAATCAATAAATAATGGAATGGTTAGAAGTAAATGAATTATCAATGTGGGTTTCCAGAATGAGAAAATAGAAAGGTGAAACACACGTATGATATATGGATAGGTTGGACAAAAACATATGGGAATTCTTTTTAGTGAATGAACGTGAGATGCCATTTCATCCACGCATTACATATATATATACATATATATATATACATACATACATATATATATATATACACACACACTCACATACACCCTCCCCGTATATATATGTGTATATATATAACGTGTTCAATGTGGCTCATGGAAGAGAGGTATGTAACGCCTCGTTGAATTTAAATCATGCATGAAATGTATCATTGTAAAATGAAATTTAACATGGGAAAATGGAGGGCCAATGGTCATCAAAAAATTAATAGGATGACTTAATGCATCGTTACCCTTCAGTTTAGACACAAAATTTCAAAAGGCTCAGCGTTGGTGAACCGCAATTGTTAAATGCAACATCATTTTCGCCTCACACTGGATGTCGGAATATACAAATGACTACATCAGAAAAAGAGCATGATGAGACGAATCCAACAGTATATAGGTTTCGGCGATGTAATCATTTTATCAAAAGTCGATTTTGCATGGTTTTGTACTACTAGAACGGTTAGTATAGGGCTAGAGATAATCAAATTGTACAAAACGAATTACACCATCATGCTCAAAATGTTCTCTACAATTTTTTCATGTAAAAGTATTTAGGTTTCGGAAACATTTTACTTTCATCGAATTTCAACTGACTTCTTAACCAATTTTAACTAAATTAAATGGATTACATGACCGTAAAACTTATATATTTTTCAACGAAAATCTCACATCTGCTATGTCTAATTAGACACATCTCAAATATTTAATTTTGGATTTTTATTTAAATTTTACATTATTATTATTTGAGATATATTGGTTGCCGCTACCACAAATAATCGTCAAAAGCCGACTCAAACAAAACGACTAAACTTTGATGTTTTCAACAAAAAATTATTTATATCACTACTATGTGAAATAATAAATTTAAAAGATCAACGTTTCATTATAGATAAATTTCATATTTTAGTTTCCAAATAAATACATTCTAATTTTAATTTACTATTTAATTCTTATTATAAACCATTTTAAATTCAATAATTAAATTATATTTGAAAACTTAAATGGCCAAAATTAACGGGATATTACGACTTACTTTAATTGAGAAAATTCAACCACAGTTCTCAACGATATATCGATCAACTAATTTATAATAAAGTAAGTTCAAACCAGACTACTTATGGAAATGAGGCGGGTTTCTTATGCCATACACCCGCTCTAGGTGTAACGACCCGAAAATCCGTACCAATTTGAGCTGATAAATATCCTACATATTCAACTCAAAGTGCACGAAATTCAAATCATTAATAGAAAGAAATAAGAGGATGAGATAGAAAAGATAGAACTAATAGAATAGAAGAAGAAGAAGAAGAAGAACGCAACTGAGCAGAATCAGAGTAAACACGAATCTCACAGCGGAACGAATAAAATATATTATATAACATAACTTTGAAATACAAATCTATTTTGTACATACATACCATGTTAGGGTACAACATAACATTTGATACAGCGGAAATAACTCTAAATAACCCACAGTGAAGACTCCTGCTTCAAGCTCCTCCAAGTGTATCTGTAAAGCCTGAAACACTTGACTGCCCGTACAAATTTGGGCACCCAAGAGTTTAGGGAAAACAAAAAAAATAAACTCTGGGTCAGTCATGGGACTGGTGTGAGTAAATTCCAACCATACGGTTTAACTTTGAAAATCCTTTGGAAAACAAAGATAATAGTAAGACCAGCCCACACATAAACATGGACGGTTTTTACCTTACTATAACCCAACATATTTTGATATCAAAATCCAGTGATATTATAATAATGTCTAATCCAATAAATAACCAAATAGTAGAACGCTTGCATCTCACGTTCTAATACATAGTATAAAATCAAAAACCGCAGGGCGCTTATTGAAGATTGGATTCCAACTATGACAAGGTATGGGACCACCTGCCGATAGTGTATCTCTAGAGGCGAATACACTGGGTTCAACAAGAACGTCTTGCAACCCGGCCCACACATGACCGGCCACTCATTTCGCTTGAACGTATCGAATGTATATCACCAACGGTTGGGCTCAAACCACCGTTTCCCGAAAAGGGACAATATCGATAGATTAAAGAAGTAAAAGGAATTTCTCTAGATAGGTGATTATACACCCTAATGGGAGCTACCCACATAGCCATGCTGCCTGCCCGATTTTTGTTATTTCCCGGTTGTGAAGCTTGAGGCTACGTCTATCTTTTAGAACATCTGGCCGCCATACACTTTGAATGCCACATCGTCAAACCCATCAAATCACCAGTTGATCTTCCCAAAAATATTATGGGTATAAAAGCTAAGAGAAACGAATTTCTCCGCCACCAGACGTAATACCTTGAATAGATCGTCTTAGGTGACCGTTAGGAATACTTTGTCAGTCATTCGTCTATACAAGTTGTCCTAGGACTGGACAAACAGAAAATACCATTCTGGAACATGACGTCCCTTACATTTCACTCCGCCTTCAATTGTCTTCAGCATAATCAAATTCGCAGCGCTTATGCCTATACGGAGTGGTTTTCGGGTAATAGATCCAACCGGTCTCTCCGTATTGACAACGAGGGTCAAAACACTTCGATAGTCGGTTATTTAACTATCGAAGAAAAAACAAACATCCATTCAAATGTACAACTAAACATCACACAACAACGGGCACTTTATTTAACATTCGTTTTTATTACCTTAGAATAAGTGGATTTCAAACCAAATTGTTTTCATTCCCTAGGGAGTAGTGCTACATATAAAAATCACGCTTAAGTTTGTTTAACAACGCTAATTTATCGTTATAGATCAAAACTTGTCATACGCTGTAATATCCTCCTTTATAATTAATCGTGACATAACAGTCACGCTTAAGCCTAGTCAACATCGTTATTTTATCGCTATAGTTCACAAACTTACAATATGCTACTATGTTCCACTTTATAATTAATCTCAACACCTCTTTCCATTACAAAATTTTTGACATCTCTTTCCATTACAAAAATCTTGTAATCAATTCCTAATAAAACAGTTGATTTAATTAATTTCAAACCATCAGTTAATTCGTTAACTGATTTTAATTACTTCTCCTCGTTTGAATAATATAATTAATCCAACAATATTCTCTAACCAGTTTGTCTTAAAATAATTATTCAATATTTACTCGCCGAGTAAATACAGTTTCATAACTTATCAAATAATCGTTTTTATTTAATTTATAAAAACGAACCATAAAATATCAGTTTATAATAGAACATCTATTATAATTTAAAACTTTGCTTTAATTATAAAAATATAATTCTTATAACCAATTTCGTTGATCCGCCTACCGGCAAATAAATTTCTTAACCAAACGATGGATTTATGTCAGTTGCTGCCGCTTCCTTAATCGATATCGTTTATTGATTTAATCGAAATAACGTTGAATTTTCATTCAACATGGTTCAAACAGTGCACAAACAGTACATATAAATATTTAGGGATCCGGTTGAATTTCTCTAACCGGTTCTGCATCCACAGATGTTAGTCAAACAATTATCGCTGATTCCATACTAGGGAATATTATAATCGATGGAATCAGTATCCAACCGGTGATGTGTACATATGCAACGATATATATATACATATATATATATATTTCAACCAATTTAACCATAATCCGCCTAAACAACCATCACACAGCATTCAATCATTATTTAAAATATAATTAAAATATTTTAAATAAAACAGAGTTAGTGAATTTACTCACCTTCGCGCATTAACCGTTAAAAAACGATTTGCGTTGGTACACCGAATCAGACGTTATAATTTCAAACGAGCTTCCAATGGTTTCGAACCAGTTCCAATACACTCGGTTCCCTTTATCCCTTCGCGGGTTTAGATCCACGCTTGGTCAGTCACAACACTTCTCTTTTATTTAATTTTCTTATATTGTTCTCTTTTTATTTTCATTTTTCTTTAAACCCGCTGCATCAATGCTCCAATGTAGACACGTACTCAATAATTTTCTTTGGTTCAAAAATCTTTTTAAACAGTTTAAATATGACCAAAGCCTTGTGTACAGACCGCTTCTCCCCTCTCTAATCTCTTCTGCATCACCACTCCCAATACCACATCCGAAATGCTTTTCCGTTGGAAACCCAAAAATAGCACCAACTTCCCATAAACCGTTCTATTATCACGTCGCTCAACCACTTCCACTGGCCTTAACCCGGCACTTTGCAAATACTCATCACCGTGCAATTCCTTTAACAAACATGCATCTTGCTAATCCAAACTTCCTCTAAAACTTACTAATCCGAATACTGTGAAGTTGTTTTCCCTTTCCAGTTTACGAAGTAACGCACCAAAAATGGCCCAAACTTAAATGCACCAAGCTTCCCAACATCATAGAAGATCACGCCTTGTACACCCTCCATTTCCCTTTATGTGTTGTTGCACACGCCATCAATCTCTTTCATTCATCCACACGCATCCCTGCCTCATATGCCGTGCATGCACAAACACGTACATGTCTCCAACCATCCCTTTTACCCCATCGTCAAACACCCAAACGAGGTCACCACCATACTCGGCGCCTCACATTGCATCCGCCTAGCATCACAACCCTAGCTCCGGCGTCGTTGACCGGAATCTGTCCACCTTCTGTCAGAACCACTACTTCAACCCGCGCCACCTCCTTATCATCAGCGCCATGATGATCTCGAAAATACCCCAGATCCACCTACCCTTCGCAAATACTCGAACCCTACGGCTACTGTAAAGCCGCGCGAAAATCGTATTCGAGCTTATGAGCTTGACGCACTTAACTACTGATCTCAGAAATATGAATTTGGAGTTTTAGGGGTTGTAATCAGATTTTGAAAAAAAATAAAAATGAAAGAAGGCATTAAATTAAAAGGAGAGGGCACTGGTTTTTTGTTTCTGAACTGAAGAATTTGGATCGTATTTATAAACAAAAGGGTCCTTGGTAGCCAAGGAATAGGCATGGACAGGATTTTAGGTAGGTATGAATTTTCATGTCATAGCCTGTTCGATGTTGAAGGCATGGGCTGATTTCTAGTTGATGTAAACAATTCAGTATCCTTAGGCATTGAAGATTACCAAGATAGTTGGGCGTGTGATTTGATCATACGGAAAAGATCATTACTTAGCTTAGGGTAGTCTGTGTATTAGGGTAGCTTGGATGATATTTCAAATCCTAGTTCTTCAGTTGTATGTGTATAGGGACGGATTGAAAAGAAGTTTGCTTTCTCTACATTAGTTTATGCGGTCATAATGCAGATAGGGTTGGTATTTTGCTTTGCTCCCATGTTTTAGATTAGGGGCGCGTTCTTAACGAACGTGAACGGGGTATTTGAGCGGGGAATTTAAGCGTGGTACTGTAGCGAACGGGGAATGTGTTTTTAGCTACGAACGGGGTATTTGAGCGGGGCATTTGAACGGGGTATTTAGTTGTTAATTTGTTTGTTTTGTATTAATTTAAACGTTTAATTTTAATTAATGTTTTTTATGTGTATGACAATTAATGTTTCTTATGTGTATTTAGTCCCACATCGCTAAAACATCATGAGTAGCTTGGTATATATTTAAGTATACAAACTATAAGCACAATTGAAATAAAACCAAAAATCATTGAATTAACATGAAAGCTTAATACTCATACATAGATATTAAAAGTGTCAAAGATGGACACTTGGGCACTTGGGGCCAAGGGTTCAATTTTCAGCTCTCACCAATCGTTCCATTCCAACGGGGAATAACTCGTTGGCGTCCGACGCGTCTTACGCGTCGGACGCGAACAAAAAACCCAGCATGCCATTTCTTTACTGCAAACGCACACTAGGTGTTCACTAGCTATGTTTGGTTAAAATCATAGTGCTGCACCTCTATATTTTAGGTGCCCTTGTAAGATTAGTATGGGTGGGTTGCAGCATTGAGTCTTCATTTCCAGTTCATTTTGAAAAGATAGACGTGTTTGTTTTAGATAGCTGAAAAGATGGTGATATGAGAATTCATGGCAGGTCATTTATTTGATGAGATAAGTAGAAATCTTGTTTATAGATTTTTTATATATATATATATATTTGGTACCGTGCTACATAAAATCTTGTTCACATACGAATAGCCATGGACAGAAATAAAAATGCCGCTATGATAAGCGATATGCCACGATTCCGAAAATATAATAATATTGGTAGATTAACTCATATTTTGAAACCCCAAAATATTGATATAGGGTGAACATTACTCCAAATAAAAAGTTATGTATTTAATTAATTAAAAATTACAGTAAAATTCTAAAAATTGAATTATATCTACGCCTCAAAAGAACCTTGTCTAAATTCGAATCCGATATTAAGTTATTTCGAATAAACCGTTACTGTCGATAAACGATTCTACAACGACTATTTGAATATTTGATTTGGATATAACTCGGAATCTATAATCCGAAATATCGAATTTTCACTTCTATTAGAAAATATAGTTCAACAGGTTTCAACATTTCTTATTTCGTAGAAATCTAATTTAAAACGAGTCCTGTACACTCAAACGAAGTTCAGAACGTTAAATTACGAACTAGCGCGATATTACGGCCTCAATTATATTTTATACGTTCAATTTTGTTTTAAACTAATATATATATCTCACTTATATTCTGAATTCAATATTTAAACTGATTTAAATATTTAAATACAAATCGATAAAAATGCGGGACGTTACATTCCTTCCCCCTTAAAATAATTTCGTCCTCGAAATTGCTAAGATGGGGGAAAATACTACAAACTCTGTTATAAACAGGTTAAAAATCTTTTATTTAATTTCTTAAATTCAGTTTCAACAGAACCGATTAATTCTAATTAACAATTAATTCCTTCTTATTAATGAATACTTTTAGAAATTCTGAAAATTTCCTTACAGCTTAAATTTTCTGAGAATTTCGTCAGCATCTCCTCTGCACGACTCCATTGGTACTACTACAATTCGTCATTCTGGGCCTTCTCCAAATTCAAAAGAAAAACAAAACAGCCAAACGGCTTGCCAAACAGACTCATAAAAATCTCATACTCTTATAAAATATAAACTGTTATCTTCTCTGTTGGGCATTCAACTCTATCTCTGCCATGTGCTATCAAAACCAGCATACATCCAAACATTTCCAACCGTTTTCCAATCAATTTACTCTCCACTCTTATCATTCACTTATACCCAATCCAAATTTTAGTTCAAACTCCAATTCCAATCTCGACTCCTAATCCATACTCAACAATCCAATTTCATAACCAAGTTTTGGTTCCATTCCCAATCTTATTTCACAAATTCAATTACTTCACCAAGTTTAATCTTATTCCAATACGATTTCCACTTACTTGGATTCAATTTAACTCCAAATTTTTTTCAATTTAGTTAAATTTCTATTTATTTACTTCATAAGTAAATTTCAAAATTCAAATTCCTGGGGTGTTTATTTCAAATCAGTTTGAAATCATTTACATATATATTCATAACATAGCAATTCATAACATTTGAATTTTCGAACAAATTATTTCAAAACAAAATTTTTGGTAGTAATCTGTCACTTTGAAACTCGAAAATGAATACCGATAATGGCGCGCTTCATCATCGGAATTATTTTCCAGTCAACGAAGTGAGTTCAATACTATATTACTTTCAAAAACACATTTCTAAACACTTCATTTTGAAATTTACTCAAATATTCTTTCAAAATGCTTGGAAAAACATCTTTAAATTCCCAGGATTTAAAATTTCATATATTAAATCCAATTTCAATTTACAAACTCTTTTTTTTTCAAATTACTTGAGTTTTAAATTCCAATTCTGATTTAAATTCCGATTAGTTCATCTAATTTTGCATATTATACTCATATAATATTTCGATTGGTTATTTATATACCTAACTCAATTATAAATCTTATTTGATCATAATAACGATAAACATATCAATATACCATAATAATCTCAAGATATATACTTCTTTTACATCAAAATATATTTTAGGTAAAATTATTTCATTTACCCTCTTTCAAAACATAACGTGTCAAATTACTCTGTTCAAGAGTTTAGAAACACCTATCGATATAGTTTGCAATCCAGTATCGACCAGAATTCATAAACCACTCGTCAGACCAGTCAACACAATATAAAATCCTTTTTATATAATCTACAAATACAAGTACTCGTATATATGCACTCAAACTCAATCTAGGGTATTACTAACTCCATCGCTATTGAGTTACGCCACAGAGCCAAGGTAATCACTTAACCTTATGCTCTGATACCAACTGTAACGACCCGGAAATCCGTACCAATTTGAGCTGATAAATATCCTACATATTCAACTCAAAGTGCGTGAAAATTCAGATCATTAATAGAAAGAAATAAGAGGATGAGATAGAAAAGATAGAACTAATAGAATAGAAGAAGAAGAAGAACACTACTGAGCAGAATCAGAGTAAACACGAATCTCACAGCGGAACGAATAAAATATATTATATAACATAACTTTGAAATACAAATTTGTTTTGTATATACATACAATGTTAGGGTACAACATAACATTTGATACAGCGGAAATAACTCTAAATAATCCACAATGAAGACTCCTGCTTCAAGCTCCTCCAAGTGTATCTGTAAAGCCTGAAACACTTGACTGCCCGTACAAATTTGGGCATGCAAGAGTTTAGGGAAAACAAACAAAATAAACTCTGGGTCAGTCATGGGACTGGTGTGAGTAAATTCCAACCATACAGTTTAACTTTGAAAATCCTTTGAAAAACAAAGATAATAGTAAGACCAGCCCACACATAAACATGGACGGTTTTTACCTTACTATAACCCAACATATTTTGATATCAAAATCTAGTGATATTATAATAATGTCTAATCCAATAAATAACCAAATAGTAGAACGCTTGCATCTCACGTTCTACATACATCGTATAAAATCAAAAATTGCAGGGCGCTTATTGGAGATTGGATTCCAACTATGACAGGGTATGGGACCACCTGCTGATAGTGTATCTCTAGAGGAGAATACACTGGGTTCAACAAGAATGTCTTGCAACCCGGCCCACACATGACCGACCACTCATTTCGCTTGAATGTATCGAATGTATATCACCAACGGTTGGGCTCAAACCACCGTTTCCCGAAAAGGGACAGCATCGATAGATTAAATAAGTAAAAGGAATTTCTATAGATAGGTGATTATACAACCTAATGGGAGCGACCCACATAGCCATGCAGCCTGCCCGATTTTTGTCATTTCCCGGTTGTGAAGCTTGAGGCTACGTCTATCTTTTAGAACATCTGGCCACCATACACTTTGAATACCACATCGTCAAACCCATCAAATCACCAGTTGATCTTCCTAAAAATATTACGGGTATAAAAGCTAAGAGAAACGAATTTCTCCGCCACCAGACGTAATACCTTGATTAGATCGTCTTAGGTGACCGTTAGGAATACTTTGTCAGACATTCGTCCATACAAGTTGTCCTGGGACTGGACAAACAGAAAATACCATTCTGGAACATGACGACCCTTACATTTCACTCCATCTTCAATTGTCTTCAACATAATCAAATTTGCAGCGCTTATGCTTATACGGAGTGCTTTTCGGGTAATAGATCCAACCGGTCTCTCCGTATTGACAACGAGGGTCAAAACACTTTGATAGTCGGTTATTTAACTATCGAAGAAAAAACAAACATCCATTCAAATGTAAACAAAACATCACACAACAACGGGCACTTTATTTAACATTCGTTTTTATTACCTTAGAATAAGTGGATTTCAAACCAAATTGCTTTCATTCCCTAGGGAGTAGTGCTATATATAAAAATCACGCTTAAGTTTGTTTAACAGCGCTAATTTATTGTTATAGATCAAAACTTTTCATATGTTGTAATATTCTCCTTTATAATTAATCGTGACATAACAGTCACGCTTAAGCCTAGTCAACATTGTTATTTTATCGCAATAGTTCACAGACTTACAATATGCTACTATATTCCACTTTATAATTAATCTCAACACCTCTTTCCGTTACAAAAATCTTGACATCTCTTTCCATTACAAAAATCTTGTAATCAATTCCTAATAAAACAGTTGATTTAATCAACTTCAAACCATCAGTTAATTCGTTAACTGATTTTAATTACTTCTCCTCGTTTGATTAATATAATTAATCCAACAATATTCTCTAACCGGTTTTTCTTAAAATAATTATTCAATATTTATTCGCCGAGTAATTACAGTTTCATAACTTATCAAATAATGGTTTTTATTTAATTTATAAAAACGAACCATAAAATATAAGTTTATAATAGAACGACTATTATAATTTAAAACTACGCTTTAATTATAAAAATATAATTCTTATAACCAATTTCGTTGATCCGCCTACCGGCAAATAAATTTCTTAACCAAACGATGGATTTATGTTGGTTGCTGCCGCTTCCTTAATCGATATCCTTTATCGATTTAATCAAAATAACGTTGAATTTTCATTCAACATGGTTCAAACAGTGCACAAACAATACATATAAATATTTAGGGATCCGGTTGAATTTCTCCAACCGGTTCCACATCCACAGATGTTAGTCAAACAATCATCACTGATTCCATACTAGGGAATATTATAATCGATGGAATCAGTATCCAACCGGTGATGTGTACATATGCAATGATATATATATATATATATATATATATATATATATATATATATATATATATATATATATTTCAACCAATTTAACCATAATCCGCCTAAACAACCATCACACAAAATTCAATCATTATTTAAAATATAATTAAAATATTTTAAATAAAACAGAGTTAGTGAATTTACTCACCTTTGCGCGTTAACCATTAAATAATGATTTGCGTTGGTACACCGGATTAGACGTTATAATTTCAAACGAGCTTCCAATGGTTTCGAACCAGTTCCAATACACTCGGTTCCCTTTATCCCTTCACGGGTTCAGATCCACGCTTGGTCAGTCACAACACTTCTCTTTTATTTTATTTTCTTATACTGTTCTCTTTTTATTTTCGTTTTTCTTTAAACCCGCTGCATCAATGCTCCAATGTGGACACGTACTCAATAATTTGCTTTGATTCAAAAATCTTTTTAAACAGTTTAAAAATGACCAAAGCCTTGTGTACAGACCACTTTTCCCCTCTCTAATCTCTCCTGCATCACCACTCCCAATACCACATTCGAAACGCTTTTCCATTGGAAACCCAAAAACAGCACCAACTTCCCTTAAACCCTTCTATTATCACGTCGCTCAACCACTTCCCGTGGCCTTAACTCGGCACTTTGCAAATACTCATCACCGTGCAATTCCTTTAACAAACATGCATCTTGTTAATCCAAACTTCCTCTAAAACTTACCAATCCGAATACTATGAAGTTGTTTTCCCTTTCCAGTTTACGAATTAACGCACCAAAAATGGCCCAAACCTAAACGCACCAAGCTTCCCAACATCATAGAAGATCACGCCTTGTACACCCTCCATTTCCCTTCATGTGGTGCTGCACACGCCACCAGTCTCTTTCATTCATCCACACGCATCCCTGCCTCATATGCCATGCATGCACAAACACGTACATGTCTCCAACCATCCCTTCTACCCCATCGTCAAACACCCAAACGAGGTCACCACCATACTCGGCGCCTCACGCTGCATCCGCCTAACATCACAACCTTGGCTCCGGCGCTGTTGACCGGAATCTGTCCACCTCTTCTCCTTCTGTCAGAACAACTACTTCAACCCGCGCCACCTCCTTATCATCAGTGCCATGATGATCTCGAAAATACCCCAGATCCACCTACCCTTCACAAATACTCGAACCCTACGGCTACTGTAAAGCCGCGCGAAAATCGTATTCGAGCTTATGAGCTTGACGCACTTAACTACTGATCTCAGAAATATGAATTTGGAGTTTTAGGGGTTGTAATCAGATTTTGAAAAAAAATAAAAATGAAAGAAGACATTAAATTAAAAGGAGAGGACACTGGTTTTTGGTTTCTGAACTGAAGAATTTGGATCGTATTTATAAACAAAAGGGTCCTTGGTAGCCATGGAATAGGCATGGATAGGATTTTAGGTAGGTATGAATTTTCATGTCATAGCCTGTTCGATGTTGAAGGTATGGGCTGATTTCTAGTTGACGGAAATAATTTATTATCCTTAGGCATTGAAGATTACCAAGATAGCTGGGCGTGTGATTTGATCATACGGAAAAGATCATTAATTAGCTTAGGGTAGTCTGTGTATTAGGGTAGCTTGGATGATATTTCAAATCCTAGTTCTGCAGTTGTATGTGTATAAGGATGGATTGAAAAGAAGTTTGCTTTCTCTACATTGGTTTATGCGGTCATAATGCAGATAGGGTTGGTATTTTGCTTTGTTCCCATGTTTTAGATTAGGTGTTCACTAGCTATGTTTGGTTAAAATCATAGTGTTGCACCTCTATATTTTAGGTGTCCTTGTAAGGTTAGTATGGGTAGGTTGCAGCATTGAGTCTTCATTTCCAGTTCATTTGGAAAAGGTAGACGTGTTTGTTTTTAGATAGCTGAAAAGATGGTGATATGAGAATTCATGGCAGGTCATTTATTTGATGAGATAGGTAGAAATCTTGTTTATAGATTTGATATATATATATATATATATATTTGGTACCGTGCTACATAAAATCTTGTTAACATACGAATATCCATGGACAAAAATAAAAATGCCGCTATGATAAGCGATATGCCACGATTCCGAAAATATAATAATATCGGTAGATTAACTCATATTTTGAAACCCCAAAATATTGATATAGGGTGCACAATACTCCAAATAAAAAGTTACGTATTTAATTAATTAAAAATTATAGTAAAATTCTAAAAATTGAATTATAACTACGCCTCAAAAGAACTTTGTCTAAATTCGAATCCGATATCAAGTTATTTTGAATAAACCGTTACGGTCGATTAACGATTCTACAACGACTATTTGAATATTTGATTTGGATATAACTCAGAATCTATAATCCGAAATATCGAATTTTCACTTCTATTAGAAAATACAGTTCAACAGGTTTCAACGTTTCTTGTTTCACAGAAATCCAACTCAAAACAAGTCCTGTACACTCAAACGAAGTTCAGAACATTAAATTACGAACTGGCGCGATATTACGGCCTCGATTATATTTAATATATATTTTATACGTTCAATTTTGTTTTAAACTAATATATATATATCTCACTTATATTCTGAATTCAATATTTAAACTGATTTAAATATTTAAATACAAATCGATAAAAATGCGGGACGTTACACTAGGATTTTTTTTAACCATGCCCGAGAACAGCCCCATAACTCGGTGTGGGTCTGGAATTTTTAACCATATCCAAAATCCATACGGGTCAGTGTAGACCTGACCCGCCCCACAACCGTTGAAATTATGTTCTAATGTACAAAAATTTACATACTTATGTTTTTTAATAACTAAAAACTAAATTATATACAAATAATAATGTGTGTGTGCAATAATAAAAGAATACAATAAATGAGTTGTAAGATGATAGTTCAAAACGTATGCATTTTATTATTGTATGATATCATTGATGCAATTTAATACTTTGGAAAATTTATAGCTTGTTGATTGAAAGAGCATAATATTCAAGTTATAACCATATATACCTAAGAAGATTAACAAGTAATCATTATAGTTATTAAGTATTTTAATGATGTTTCAATAATGCGGGTCGGGTTAGGGTGGGTTAGTCATGCCCCATACCCGACTCTAGAATTGGACCTTTCATAGCTGGTCGCAGGTCTACCTGCTCTGAAGTGCTAATGGGGAAGGTCAAAATGAGACAAAACTAGGGTGAGTCAACCGGGTTTGGACCCTTGACCTACCGCATTGGAATTCCTTAAGCAGACATCATCTTGCTTTACAATTTGGATTAAATCACAACGGTTTTGGGATTAGGAACTTTTATCAAGGTAAAGGTGTATCACATACAAGATATCAAGACAGTCAGTAGATAAATGGTTTCCAATAAGAAAATTTTCCTTAATCTCACATTTATCCTTGATCATTTTTATGGCAAATGCCTAGCCAACTATAGAAATTTGATCTTTAGATCTTAAATTGATGGATGAAGCTTGTCACAAAAATGAAAATTTTATGATTTAATCTTGTGATGTATTAGAATATAATAAGGATGAAAGAAAACGATTGAATTTGGGAAGAAGACGAAAAACAACTTTGAGGAATGAAAAGAAGGATTTCTTTTATAAAATGAAACAAACATGTCAAGAACCAAAACTTCCCCTAATCGTAATTCAAACTCAAAACCTCACTTCTAAGCCTACTAAGTCGGCAAGCATTTAATGCGTACTTCTAATCTATGAATTTATATTGATTTTATATCTAATCTTTCATAACATAACAAGTTTTTCAATATTTTAATTTAAAAATGTGAACTAAATTTATAAACACTTATTACTATTTTGTTCTTGTAAATAAAATTGTCCTTAGAAAATTTAATGTCATTTTACAATAAAATCAACATATTACAACTTAAATCGACTTAGTATTAAGTAAAAATAACTAAAATCTGAAAATTGCTTTTCCATCATATTTTCAATTTTTCATCAACTTATTCATTTATGTAAAAAAATTAGAAATAAATATCAATTTTAGTCATAAGTTAAAAGAGGGCCATTTATCTAATATAAACCTTTAATTGAATATTTAAACTGAATTAAATATTCCTATATTAAATCAACAAAATTCCAAATCATTGCGAAGTGTTTGATTGAGAACATGCTAAAAAAGGACCTTGTCTTATATTAATTTTTATAAGTAAAGAGAAACTAATTAAACAATTTTGTTAGTGGATGATTAAATATTCAGTTTTATTTCAAGTAGTGAAATCATGTACATATCAGTGTACTATTGAATGTGAATTGGATGAAAAATATCATTGGAGATTGCATCGTTCGTGTTTTACCCCAATACCACAAAACTCATATAAGCGCATCGTATCATCAAATATTGCACCCGAATATGGATACACATCCGAGCACTATATCAACATATGTCACAACTGTAATAAACCGGAAATTCTGAGCCAATTTAAATTTTTTATTTTGGCAATTTTGATGAAATTTGAATATTTAAAATGAATTATTTTAAATAATAACGACGAGAAATTTATTTTGAATAGAATTAGAAGTATATATTTATATACATCAACTTTAGAATATAAATAATTTATATTAATTATAAATGGAATTGAAAATGGCGCGGTAGTTCGAAAATTCGATTTCAGATTTCAAATGAATGTACAGGATTCAAAGTAAACTGGATTTTATTGAAACCAAAAATATTTGAATCAATTTGAAAATATCTTTCCTACGAATCCGAAAAATCAAAATTTCATAGCGGGGATAAAAAGTTATGCCCAGTTGAAAATTTGGAATAGTCGTTATGGAATTCTAGCCCTTAAAAATAGCAATTTTGCAAACGATCTCGGTTTTCGACGAAACCACTTTTGTTGGATCCGGGATGTCAAAATATTGCTAGATTCCAAAATTCATAATTTTCTGAATCAATATGTGAGCGTGGCACACTAAAACGTTTTTTAACAGTTTTTGTTAATTTCGATCGACCAGAAAATGGCCTTTTTTTCAACGGTCTCAGAATTTGATGAAGTTAGTTTTGTTAGGACCGTATCGTCAATACAAAGCTAGAAATATTTTTTCTGGAAATTTAGAGTTAGTATGTCGCCTCGGTAAATTGAAATGTGCGTCCAAATTCAATACACATTGATTTATAATTTAATTTGAAAGGAAACTGATCGTAATGATCGAATTGGCTTACCAGACATATCCTATTGTGTTCGGAATGGAGGTAATTAGCTAGGGGCGACAGTAGCTGGGTCTCGTTTGGAGGTCGAATAAAAAGTTGACTTTTTGGGGAAAAAGGAAAATTAAAATAATTATTTATTTAAACATCCTCCCCACCCCCTCTTCTCTTTCTCTCTCCCCGACACTTCTGAATTAAAAAATTCCTAAGACCTAAAAACCGCGTCGCCCTCCATACCAGAGCCGCCACCACCTCCCTCCAGCGCCGCCGCCTGCTCTGCCCCTCCCCTTACCTCGTCGGACCCCCCTCTATCCTCCTTCCTCTTTCCCCCTTCTCGAACCCACCGTGAAACCCCCTCAGCCAATCGCGCCCTAGTCCACCCCCTGAGACCGACGACCACTATGCCACCCTCCCCGACGCGCAGCGCCTCCCCTAGCCCTATTCCGCCGCCTCAGGCCCTTCTGTGCCATCCCTCAATCCCTAAAAACTCCCTGTAAGTTTTTCTGGTTATTTATTTGTATATGTTCAGTGTAATTGATTTTTAAAAGGGTTTCAAAATCAGTTTTTTTAGATTATAACATTAAGGAAAAATTGGGTTTTTATTTTTATTTTTGATGTATATGACCATGTCGTGTTGTTTAGAATTTGAAATTTAAATATAATAAAATTGTCTAAAAATTTGGTTTAACTTTTATTTACTTAAATAAAGTCTTGATGTTTATTTATATAAAATGATGATTTTTATTTATTTAGAAAGATGATATTTTTATATAGTAAAAAGGTTTAATTTTTATATAGAGTAAAGATTTGATTTGTATGTTTACAAAGATTTGATTTTTTATACGTGTATATGAATCAAAAGATTTAATTTTTTTACAAGTAGAAAGAAATGATTTTTACAACTAGAAAGATTTGATTTTTTACAAGTAGAAAGAAGTGATTCTAACAAGTGGAAAGAAGTTATTCTTACAAAGTAGAAAGAAGTGATTTTTAATCTAGAAAATGTGAGATTTTTAATAAGAAAGGATTATGATTTTAAATTAGAAAAGAGTTGGTTTTTATTATCGTAATGACGAGATTTTTATAAATATAATCTTTAGCGAAGTAAAAAAATAATCTGTAGCCAAGTAAAAATATAATCTTTAGAGAAGTGAAAATAGAATCTTTACATATGTAGTAGCATTAGAAAGATATGATTTTGATTTATAATAAAAATTGGATTTTTACATATGAAGTAGCAATATAAAAGTTTGATTTTTATAATATGACTATGAAACAAAAATGTGATTTTTAAATAAAGAACATGGTATTAAAAATGTGATTTTTAATGTGAACAGTGTGAAAAAGATTGCGTTAGAAGTTTGGGCAAATCCAGACGGTTAGAAATATAGAATGGCGGAGTGGAACCCCAAGGTGAGAACTTCTCACTTTAATTCTTGTTTTCTAGTTAAAAATATATACTAGGATGCAGATGGTGCTTAGCAGCACCCGACACCCATCGTCCACAGACCATGGACGACTTGTTTGATTTTGTGTGTTGTAAAAATTGATTGTGATATGGAATAGATGGAAATATATTCATGTGTTGAATAGGAAATATATTCATGTGTTGAAATAAATTATTTACCGTTAAAAATATAAATTTAACGTGAATGTGAATAAATAAATATTCATTTACAAATCAGACGATTTGTTTATGTACATCCATTTGACTGATATTGATTGGGACGATAAATTTTACACATTGCCGAACTGCACAAATAATATTCAGTGTTTGTTGATTTGAAACCCCACACGGGTGTTGGGATGATATTTGGCGTACACTAATCCCAATTATTTAGTTGTATGTCGATCGATTGGTTGACAGACTGTGTAAGCGTTAATTGTTTATATTTAATGCTTATGCAGTTGTATGGTGCACTTTGGATGATGGTTGATTATTTATCATTGCTATTATATACATGTGTTGTATGAAATCCGTATAATTAACATTATATGGTAATTGATTGGGCCTCATTCCAATTTGGAAAATAAAGAATATTATAAAATAAAGATTCATGTATTGAATAGAATAAATAGTCAAGTGTTGACGATACTCATGTGTTGAGAATATTCATGTGTTGAAACTTATCGTGTGTTGAACGAAATATTTTAACAATAAAATTCACATTTTTATCAAATATGTAATTAGAAACTAATTGGAAACTAGTTAAGATGAGTGGTTTCCTGAGTATTGATCTAATGTTGGTTTCGGCCTTCGGGGTTAATACTTAGGGAATCGTTCTCTTACTAATTTACGGTTAGATTCTGATATAAATCATAATTTTATAAAATATATTAAATAACAAAAATAGTCATGTGTTGACGATACTCATGTGTTGATAATATTCATGTATTGAAAGAAATATATATTCATGTGTTGAAAAATAAAATATTCATTTGTTGAATAGAATAACGAAGTTATTGAAATATATAAAGCCATGTTGATTAGATTTGCGCCATTTTGATACAAATGATATTTATATTGATTATATTCGTTTTTATAATGAATATAGAAAAGGAAGTGATTTCAAAATCTAATATTTTGAAAATATTATCATTTATATATTAATAATATGGAATATTCAATCTTGATTTAAAATTGAATATGAAGTTGAAATTGTTTTGAAAACGAATTTAAAATGATTTATAAAATACGTTTAGAATTGAAATCGACGAAATATATAATATATATATATATATTATATATATTAAATGGCCTGGATAGAACGCACCACACCGCGGTAGTTCGCGAATTTCGACCATTGACTTCGAGTTGACATTACTGGAGATCCGACCGTCGGATTCTCCTGAAACCGGAACCGTTGGGTTCCTATCGAAAAGAGCTTTCCAATGAATATTAGAAATTTGAAATCTAACGGCTGGATTTAGAATTATGTCCAAATCAAATTTGGAAAAGGTCGCTGTATGTAACGACCCGCATTCTACGCATCATAGAATCGTAGAATATTTATTTCTTTCGCATACGAAGTCGTATGGTCATGTAACTTTGGGAGACGACTATTGTGGTCATTTCCCATGTTCATGATTTTTCCCTATTTTTAAATGACCATTTTACCCCTAGTTGGCACTGTTCTGGCCATAACTTTTGACTGGAAATGAATTTTGACCTGAAACCACTTCCATTGGCTTCGAATGATGGTTTCTCTTTCCGTAGAGTGGTCACATTAGCCAAACGGACTCACCGTTTGGGAGATATGGCTGAAACAAGTTTCAGATGGTGAAAGACAGCTTAATTGGGCTTAATCGGGTGATTAGCAGTTAGGCCCAAGGGGAATTTCGGGTTTAGAGGTATAGGAGGACTGATTAGGGTTAGGTTATCATTTTCATTTCAGTTTTGAGCCGCCACAAACCTCCTTGAGACCTTAGTAATGGCTTCCTACATCTAAAACACCCCAAATCACTCTCTAATTGAAGATTAGGCTTAGCAACACCAAATTAAGGAGAAAAAGCACCAAAGCAAGGTTAGAGCTGCTGTTAGACATCAGTATTCGCCCCAAACAGAGAGTATTTCAGATTTGGTGTTTCATTTGTGGCCAAGGTGAGTGATTTGCATAGTTTTTGCACTAATTACGGTGATTAAGGGTAATTAGTGAAGATTAGCGAATTTATACGTAAATAAATTCTGGAAAAATTCTTAAAAATTCTAAAATAATGTTTTAAGGCTCTGTTAGAAATTTGAGATAATTTCGATGTGTTTTGCTAATTGTATGCTTAAACATGATTATGAGTGCTTAAGGGAAAATATGAAGTTTTAGCTACTTTTGATCCATTTTGATTCATTTGAATTGTTGGTTGCTGTTTGTAGTTGCTATTACATGTTGCTATGACTCTGTGGTATGTTTCATGATTGATTAGAATAGTTAAATTGCTCGAAAACGTCGTCGAATGGCGTAGAAAGCTTGCTGGAAAATTGCAGAAGTGTGCAGGTTCCGAACCGGTTCGGATCGGAGAAAGGGGGTCGGATCGGATTTGTGAACTGACCAAGGAGATTCGAACTGGATTGGAACTTGTTGCTGGAGAAGGCTTGGCAAAAAGGAAGGCTGTTTACTTAGAGTTGGAGTGGACAAGGGGATCGGATCGGAAGAACAATGGAGGCCAGATCGGATCGGAAGCACATTAGGAGCGAATCGGATCGGAGTAATCTAGGTAGCGGAGCGGATCGGACTGGAGTGAGGCGGAGTGATCGGACCGGATCGGAGCAGATGGGAACGAGGGAGCTAATTCGGAGAAGGGGCATGAGCTGGAAGGAGGATAGCAACCCGACCCGACCCGGAGGAGGACACCGACCCGACCCGGAGAGAAGTACCCGACCCGAATCGAATGAAAGAAGACAAGGAGAAGGACCCGAACCCAGAGGAAGGTGGCACTCCGAACCGAACCGAGCATGGGTGACCGAACCGAACCAAATTCTAGAGCTGCTACTGCACGACAACTTTTCTGAAGTCCCACTCCAATTCGACCAAACCCGAGATGCAAAGGAAGTCCAAATGAGAGGTTAGAGCTCTTGATTTAGATGGGAATCAACGAGTTTGCTTCATGGTTGGGCTTTGCTGCGGGACGCGTGCCAAGGAGTTATCGACACCTATAGCTTTGGACCACTATGGTAGGAGGTACGAAGGCGGATTCAGGGCCATTATGGCATCGGTAGAACCAAGGGCTATGACCAATGAAGTGGGTCATTGAAATGTTTGGTCATGACTCCAAGTGTTTGGCTTGGTCACAGCAGGGTTTCTACAAGTCGGGATTCGTCGTTACCTCAGTTTGTCTAGTGTTCCAAAATGGTAGATGTCGTACGCTTTACGCACTGAGTGAGAGGTGTGAGGATGGTTGTTATGGATGATCTGTTTGCTCTCATTTTGACATGCATACCCCACCCCCGTATTCTTACACTATTTATTATGGTACCTTGGAGTATTGTACGGTATGTGGTACTAACTCTTTGGTTGCAGGTCCAGGTTCAGGTATGGCTTAGTATACCTGTTATTGTTCTATTTAGATGCTTATCGCTCATACCAGGCTTTATGTCTGACCCAGAGTTTTATATCTCTTCTTATTACTCTGGGTGCTCACACGAGCAGACTAGAGACAGGTTAGCTGGTGATGCACGGGTAGATGATCCGGAGACGAGCAGGAGGCTTCCACGTAATATATATAGTATTCTCCCTGTGTTGTTGAAGATCACTGCTTGGGCATTGTTGGTGTATCTTCTATTTCAGCTTTCTTTTGTTTAGAGACAGTAAATTTGGAAAATTGTAATAAGCTGTATTTGGATTTCCGCTGCTTTGAGATTGATGTTGGTTTTAGTTATCAGCTTATGCACTGTCTCGCCTGTTTTGTGTCAAGTATGTTATTATTATATTTTATTCCATGCGCTGTGAGACATTCTACAGGTTTCTTTGATTAGTTTATTTCCTTCTTTCCCTTCTTCTGACGACCGTCTCGCGCTAGCTGGGCATGTGTACAGCGCACTTTTGGAGGAAACGCAGGCTGGTGCGAGGCGGGCTGCCACACTTGGTATCAGAGCTCTAGGTTGCGTAGTTAACCTAGGGAAGTTATCAGGGAGAGATATTATACGTATACGAGAGAGCGTATTTGTGATTACTTTGGTTTTTAAAAGCTATATATATACTATTAGTAGTATAAGGATGAAGTCGTACTGCACTAGCACCACTATGGAGTCGTTAATCGTTTCCTTTTTCAGATTGACGATGAGCCGATATACTAGAGGTGCCGGTAGGGGAGCCAATAATGGGAATGCTGCTGATATGAGGACGATGTTTACTGACCTCATGAGAGAGATGCTTAGAGATGTACAGAGGGCAGCTCCCAATGGTGGAAATGGTGGTGGTCCAATAGTGCAGGCGCCAAGGGTCGACTTCGCCAAGCTGAATAAGGATTATACTAGCCTTGGTGGGAAGCCGTTCCACGGAACGGAGTCGGCTACGGATGTTCAAGATTGGTTGGATAGTTGCGAACGTATCTTCGAGGATTTGGGTATCGAGGATGCGATGAAGAGAAAGCTAGCGTCCCGTCAGCTGCAAGGGCGGGCAATGAATTGGTGGAATGCTATAAAGGCAGCTACTCCCGAAGATCAGATTACTTGGGAGCAGTTCAAAGCTCGCTTTAGTGAGAAGTTCATTCCAGCTGCTCAGAAGTCGATGTTGTTTAAGAAATTCTTGGAGCTCAAGCAGAATGGCAGAGCTGTCTCAGAGTATATTGCTGAATTTGACACTTTGTCAAAATATGGGTTATCTCTTATTGATACTGCCGAGAAAAAGAATGAGAAATTCATAACTGGTTTGGATCAGTACTTGGGGGAAAAACTTATTAACCACATCGATGAGACGTTTGAATCGATTGTGGGGAAAGCGTTAAGGTCAGAAAGTCTCTACCCTAAGCCGAAGACTGAAGTTGCATCCACAGATGAGCCAAAGCCACAAGCTAGTGGTGGAGGCAAAGGTGGTTCCCAGAATAAGAGGAAACAGAATCAGACTAAGGATGGCCAGAAGAAAAAGAATAAGCAGGATGTGGAGTGCTTCAGGTGTGGTAAGAAGGGCCACTATGCTAGTAATTGTCGGGCCAAGCCAGCGGATAGGAAGTGCTTCAATTGTGGCCAAATGGGACATCACAAGGACAAGTGTCCACAGCCCCCTAAGGAAAGGCAAATGGTGAAAGCATATGCTCTTAATGCTATTCCTTCTTCGTCGAATGCCCCAACTGCGGCGGAGAAGGGAAAGAATGTCGTCATTCAAGGTATGCTTTCTGTTTATGATGTTCCTGTTAGAGTTTTGTTTGATACCGGAGCTTCCAGTTCTTTCATATCTAGTGACCTGGTAGATAGGTTGGGATTGGAACCCGAGATTGTCGATAGACCTTTAGTAGTGACGAACCCGATTGGTGGTTCGACTAGCCTTAGTATGATTTGTCGTAATGTGGTCTTATCGAGTCATGGATGCATGTTTGTTTGTGATTGCTTTGTTTTGGGCTTTACTGGGTTTGGCATTATTTTGGGAGTAGATTGGCTCCAAAGATACGGGGTGGTGGTAGACTGTGAGGGCTTTTTGGTGACAGCTAGAGTGGATGATGGACGGAGGATAGTGCTTGGTGGTCTACCCAGTAAGGGGGTATTGGCTAGTTTTCTAAACTCCCTCGACATTCCGCATAGTGAGTTGTCAGGTTTGCCCGTGGTTGGCCAGTATCCGGATGTTTTCGAAGAAGTGACCGGACTTCCACCACACCGAGAGATTGAGTTTCGTATTGATCTGGTAAAGGATGCCAGACCTATAGTGATGCCACTTCGTCGTATGGCACCAAGGGAGCAGCGAGAGCTCTAGGTGCAAGTCAGCGATCTTTTGAAGAAGGGATTTATCAGAAGGAGTGTTTCTGAATGGGGAGCACCAGTTGTGTTTGCTACCAAGGCGGATGGTTCCCTTCGTTTGTGTGTAGACTACCGCGAGTTGAATAAAGTGACGAGGAAGAATAAGTATCCTCTACCGCGGATAGATGATTTGTTCGATCAGTTGAGTGGCGCGAGAATATTTTCTCAGTTGGATCTCGCGACAGGTTTTCATCAGCTTAGAGTGGAAGCTGAGAGTATAGCTAAAACGGCATTTCGAACGCCGTCTGGATTTTATGAATGGTTGGTTATGCCATTTGGGCTGACCAATGCCCCGGCATATTTTGTGGATCTCATGAATAGGGTATTCAGAGATCAGTTGAATAAGTCTGTCCTTGTGTTCGTTGATGATATTTTGGTCTATTCGAGGACAGAGGAAGAACACAAGGAACATTTAAGAGTAGCGATGGAGGTGTTGAGAAAACACCAATTGAAAGCAAAGTTTTCTAAGTGTCACTTCTGGAAGAGGGAAGTGAGGTTCTTGGGCCATGTTGTATCAGAGAATGGTATTGCCGTGGACCCGGCGAAGGTGGCTACGGTACAGGATTGGCCTACGCCCAAGAATGCAACAGATGTAAGAAGTTTCTTGGGGTTAGCGGGATATTATCGTAAGTTTATCCAAGGTTTCTCCAAGATAGCAGCACCATTGACCCAGTTGACCAAGAAGAATCAAGCTTTTGTCTGGGATGAAAGGTGCGAGAATGCATTTAAAAGTCTAAAGGACAAGTTGACGAGCGCACCAGTGTTAGTCATTCCTAAGGGGGATGAAGAGATGACGGTATACACGGATGCCTGTGGTACCGGACTGGGTGCTGTATTGATGCAAGGTGGTAGGGTTGTAGCTTACGCAAGTCGGCAGCTGAAACCGCACGAGAGGAGATACCCTACCCATGATTTAGAATTGGCAGCAATCGTGTTCGCGTTAAAGATGTGGAGGCACTATCTCTTGGGAGAAAGATTTGAGTTGTTTACAGATCATAAGTCGTTAAAGTATCTATTCTCCCAGAAGGATTTAAATCTCCGTCAGCAGAGATGGTTAGAGTTCTTAGCTTGCTATGATTTTGACATCGCATATACACCGGGAAAGGGCAATGCGGTGGCTGATGCATTGAGTAGAAGACATGCCAGCTTAGGGGCCATGTTCCTTGAATGGAAGCAACTGGAGTTTATCTCGGGGTTTGATTTCAGACCAAAGTGCGAATTGGATCCAGAAATGTTAGCAAGTTTGACGATCAGACCCACTTTGATTGGGCGGATCGGCTCTAGTCAGAGGGACGATCCTAACCTATTGGAAATCATCTCCAAGTTAGAGATGGGTATCGATGAGGAGATGAACAAGTATGGGCTTGATCGAGATAGATGGCTTAGAAAGAATGGAAAGCTTGTTGTACCCAATGTCAATGGATTGAGAGATGAAGTGCTTAGAGAATGTCATCACTCAAAGCTGACTATACACCCCGGTGGTAATAAGATGTACCGAGATATGAAGCAGACCTACTACTGGGAAGGGATGAAAAGAGATGTTGGGAAGTTTATATCCAAGTGCATGAATTGCCAGCTAGTTAAGGCCGAGCAAAAGAAGCCTAGTGGGTTGTTACAGCCCTTAGAAATTCCCGAATGGAAATGGGAGCAAGTCTCGATGGATTTCATCGATGGGTTACCAAGGACTAGATCGGGATATGACAGCATTTGGGTAATTGTAGATCGACTGACTAAAAGTGCAAGGTTTATACCGGTCAAATCAACCAGAACGGCAGCTAAGTTAGCAGAATTATATATGAAGTGGGTAGTGAGATTTCATGGAGTACCCAAAAGCATTGTGAGCGACAGAGACCCGTTGTTTACTAGTGGGTTTTGGAAGAGCTTACAAGAGGCTCTAGGGTCAGAGTTACATCTCAGTACCGCATATCATCCTCAGACCGACGGTCAGACGGAGAGGGTGAACCGTATTTTGGAGGATCTCTTGAGAGCATGTATATTGGATTTTGGAGGATCATGGGATGACCATTTGCATCTAGTAGAGTTTGCATATAATAATAGTACCAATCCAGTATCGGTATGGCTCCGTTTGAAGCTTTGTACGGAAGACCGTGCAACTCACCATCATGTTGGATAGAGACTGGCGAGAAGTTTATGCTTGGACCAGATGTGGTGAGGGAAACTTCAGATAAAATCAAGATCATTCAGCAACGAATGAAGGCAGCCCAGGATAGGCAGAAGAGTTATGCTGATAAGAGAAGAAGAGACTTAAAATTCTCCGTTGGTGACTTGGTGTTTGTCAAGATTTCTCCGTTGAAGAGCGTAATACGATTTGGCAGGAGAGGCAAGTTGACACCAAGATTTGTTGGCCCATTCCCTGTTCTTGAGCTAGTCGGGAATTTGGCATATAGAATTGACTTACCAGAGAAGATGGCGGGAGTTCACAACGTATTTCATGTTTCCCAACTAAGGAAGTTCGTTCACGACTCAGATATGACTATCTCACCTGATCAGTTGGAAGACTTCGAAGTAGAACCCGAGGCGGTTGGAAACCGCAAACCGGCCCGTATTGTCGCACACGACATGAAGCAACTTCGAAGGAAGTCGGTGAAGCTAGTCAAGGTACAGTGGAGCGAAGATGGGAATGATTGTACTTGGGAAACAGAAGAGGACATAAGGAAGAAGTATCCAGAACTCTTTGTCTGGTAAGATTTTATTAGCGATTTAGTTTTCCGCATGCTAGGATAGACTTGTTTGCTTGTTTTGCATGATTGATTGTTGTATGTGGTTGTTAGGCATGCGGGATCCTTTGTATGTTTTGGGTTAAGGAATTTCGGGGACGAAATTTCTTAAGGGGGGAAGAGTGTAACGACCCGCATTCTACGCATCATAGAATCGTAGAATATTTATTTCTTTCGCATACGAAGTCGTATGGTCATGTAACTTTGGGAGACGACTATTGTGGTCATTTCCCATGTTCATGATTTTTCCCGATTTTTAAATGACCATTTTACCCCTAGTTGGCACTGTTCTGGCCATAACTTTTGACTGGAAATGAATTTTGACCTGAAACCACTTCCATTGGCTTCGAATGATGGTTTCTCTTTCCGTAGAGTGGTCACATTAGCCAAACGGACTCACCGTTTGGGAGATATGGCTGAAACAAGTTTCAGATGGTGAAAGACAGCTTAATTGGGCTTAATCGGGTGATTAGCAGTTAGGCCCAAGGGGAATTTCGGGTTTAGAGGTATAGGAGGACTGATTAGGGTTAGGTTATCATTTTCATTTCAGTTTTGAGCCGCCACAAACCTCCTTGAGACCTTAGTAATGGCTTCCTACATCTAAAACACCCCAAATCACTCTCTAATTGAAGATTAGGCTTAGCAACACCAAATTAAGGAGAAAAAGCACCAAAGCAAGGTTAGAGCTGCTGTTAGACATCAGTATTCGCCCCAAACAGAGAGTATTTCAGATTTGGTGTTTCATTTGTGGCCAAGGTGAGTGATTTGCATAGTTTTTGCACTAATTACGGTGATTAAGGGTAATTAGTGAAGATTAGCGAATTTATACGTAAATAAATTCTGGAAAAATTCTTAAAAATTCTAAAATAATGTTTTAAGGCTCTGTTAGAAATTTGAGATAATTTCGATGTGTTTTGCTAATTGTATGCTTAAACATGATTATGAGTGCTTAAGGGAAAATATGAAGTTTTAGCTACTTTTGATCCATTTTGATTCATTTGAATTGTTGGTTGCTGTTTGTAGTTGCTATTACATGTTGCTATGACTCTGTGGTATGTTTCATGATTGATTAGAATAGTTAAATTGCTCGAAAACGTCGTCGAATGGCGTAGAAAGCTTGCTGGAAAATTGCAGAAGTGTGCAGTTCCGAACCGGTTCGGATCGGAGAAAGAAGGTCGGATCGGATTTGTGAACTGACCAAGGAGATTCGAACTGGATTGGAACTTGTCGCTGGAGAAGGCTTGGCAAAAAGGAAGGCTGTTTACTTAGAGTTGGAGTGGACAAGGGGATCGGATCGGAAGAACAATGGAGGCCAGATCGGATCGGAAGCACATTAGGAGCGAATCGGATCGGAGTAATCTAGGTAGCGGAGCGGATCGGACTGGAGTGAGGCGGAGTGATCGGACCGGATCGGAGCAGATGGGAACGAGGGAGCTAATTCGGAGAAGGGGCATGAGCTGGAAGGAGGATAGCAACCCGACCCGACCCGGAGGAGGACACCGACCCGACCCGGAGAGAAGTACCCGACCCGAATCGAATGAAAGAAGACAAGGAGAAGGACCCGAACCCAGAGGAAGGTGGCACTCCGAACCGAACCGAGCATGGGTGACCGAACCGAACCAAATTCTAGAGCTGCTACTGCACGACAACTTTTCTGAAGTCCCACTCCAATTCGACCAAACCCGAGATGCAAAGGAAGTCCAAATGAGAAGTCCAAATGAGAGGTTAGAGCTCTTGATTTAGATGGGAATCAACGAGTTTGCTTCATGGTTGGGCTTTGCTGCGGGACGCGTGCCAAGGAGTTATCGACACCTATAGCTTTGGACCACTATGGTAGGAGGTACGAAGGCGGATTCAGGGCCATTATGGCATCGGTAGAACCAAGGGCTATGACCAATGAAGTGGGTCATTGAAATGTTTGGTCATGACTCCAAGTGTTTGGCTTGGTCACAGCAGGGTTTCTACAAGTCGGGATTCGTCGTTACCTCAGTTTGTCTAGTGTTCCAAAATGGTAGATGTCGTACGCTTTACGCACTGAGTGAGAGGTGTGAGGATGGTTGCTATGGATGATCTGTTTGCTCTCATTTTGACATGCACACCCCACCCCCGTATTCTTACACTATTTATTATGGTACCTTGGAGTATTGTACGGTATGTGGTACTAACTCTTTGGTTGCAGGTCCAGGTTCAGGTATGGCTTAGTATACCTGTTATTGTTCTATTTAGATGCTTATCGCTCATACCAGGCTTTATGTCTGACCCAGAGTTTTATATCTCTTCTTATTACTCTGGGTGCTCACACGAGCAGACTAGAGACAGGTTAGCTGGTGATGCACGGGTAGATGATCCGGAGACGAGCAGGAGGCTTCCACGTAATATATATAGTATTCTCCCTGTGTTGTTGAAGATCACTGCTTGGGCATTGTTGGTGTATCTTCTATTTCAGCTTTCTTTTGTTTAGAGACAGTAAATTTGGAAAATTGTAACAAGCTGTATTTGGATTTCCGCTGCTTTGAGATTGATGTTGGTTTTAGTTATCAGCTTATGCACTGTCTCGCCTGTTTTGTGTCAAGTATGTTATTATTATATTTTATTCCATGCGCTGTGAGACATTCTACAGGTTTCTTTGATTAGTTTATTTCCTTCTTTCCCTTCTTCTGACGACCGTCTCGCGCTAGCTGGGCATGTGTACAGCGCACTTTTGGAGGAAACGCAGGCTGGTGCGAGGCGGGCTGCCACACTGTAAGTGCAGTTCGACGACCGTTATTGGAAATCGACTGTACGGGCCTTGATAAAATTATTAAAGATATTAATAATTTGTGTAAAATCATAATATATGAATTGGAAAGAATTGGGATGAAAAATTCCATATTTGTAAGGATAAAAATATTTTTTTTATCGAAATGAACTAGTTATGAACTAGAATCATAATCTAATATTTTTGAATAAATAAATTGGATTTGAAGTGGTTTTAAAAATAATCAGAATTTCCAATATACGAATTGGAATGGATTTGAATCGAAATTATCTTTGGAATATTTCAGTGTTGGTTTCGTGATTATACAGATATGTTTGTGGAAATTTGGAAGATATATTTATATTGTTATTTCTAATACGATATTGGTTGATTTCAGAATTTGATATTGAATATAAGCCGATATATTTTCTATTCAGAGCCTTGTATTTAATATCAAATGGGATTTTGGGTTCGTCGTGAATGGTGTCTTAAATAAAACTGTTCTTGAACCAAATTTAGAAAAGAATAAATCTTTTAATTAAGGTTTAGTGAAATTGTCCACTTAATTAGTATTTAATTGGAATTGAATTTAAATTGATTTTTGGAATTTATCGTGAGCGGTGTTTTGAATGACACCTGTTCTTTAACCCGATTAACAATGGAATGTGATTTTTGGGTTTATCGTGAACCATGTTTTAGATGACATTGGTTCTTTATTCCAGTTAAAGACAGGATATTGATTTGTGTGAAGATTAAAACTTAGTGGACTTTTAATAAATCTTTAATTAGAATAAAGTGATTGAGAATGGAGTATCACCAGTTTTGCTCCAAGCGATAGTTAAATCTTTAATTAGATTTGAACGTGAAATGGTAATTAAAATTTACCGATAACACCGCGGTGTTAGATATGGAGTATTACCAGTTTTGCTCCATGGGATGAATAGGTTGGGATTGGGAAATAAAATAAATAATTACTTCGGTGTGGTTCGCTAATCCCGACTAGTTTGGAAAACCATAACATGGTTTGAATTGATATCCAAAGAAAGATTAAAGAATAAATTTAGAAGGATTTATCTTTGATAAAATTAATGGGAACCTTTCCCTAAGAATGTGAATATTTGAATAAAGAATATTCTGAATTGGAATGAGGCGTATGTTGTGTTTGTGTAATACTTGTTTATTATATACGCAGGTTATTCGGAAAGGCCGGGTTTATACCCATTCTGAATAACCGATTCGACGATAAGTCGAAGATGAAGATGGTGGTTGAAGACCGGAGGTCTTCACATCGTTTGGATGATTATTGATGATCTTGATTGGGCTGTACACCCAAGAGGAGGGAATCAGTTGGTGATCGTCCAGACGTACTTGGAGATCGATGGATATGCGAGGAATAAGGTTCCTCAAGTTTCGTTCAGACCCAGAACAAACTTGTAATTGGACTATGTGTTTGACATTAGATTTTATTCTATGTGATTGATTTCTATTAAATATATGTCTGTTTGGCGGTGGAGAATTTATTCTCTTGCTTAATGCCCTTCTCTGAGACGTACGAGCTCAAAGGTTGTATATTGATGGATATCAATCGCATGGCATGAATTGCCTGTGTGGCATGCCTAAGTGGCAAATGATCAAGGTTTTTGTTGAAAAGCAAAGTCTTGTGGTTGATAATCAAAGCACGGCCTACGTGGCATAACTTTGTGTATAGAGTTAATTCGCGAGCCTCACACCTCGGTATGAGTCAAAAACGGGATAGTGACTACAGGGAGAGCACAACGTTTCTTTCTAGCTATGGGTGATGTCAGTGACCTACCAGCCCTGACATTTATATACTTTTTACCTGTGTGGTTGTTGGAATGCAAGACGCCTCGGATATAGGTCTAAAAGGACTGGGAAACGTGTGTTTAGGAATTGACAATCCTCAAAAGTAAGAGAGGACCGACCCTGAAGATCTAGGATCGCTGTGTGTGGTCATGAGACATTTGCTAGAGTGTCCCGAACGGAGAGGAGCTTGCCCCTTGCCTCGATTCATGACGAAAATCCAATTTCCAATACGACCTTTGCGGTTTTAATTATAGAACTGGTATGGAGACAGAGTGGTATGGGGCACGTATGCCATCTATGATTGATACTTATGATTGAAATTGTTTTGACACTATACACTTATAGTAATAATAAAAGATGAAATTTAGCGCATCAAGCATTCTTTGGCTATTATAAGGTAAAATCCTATCCTCCGGCTTGCGTTGCATTATGTGATGGGACCTGGGTCTTATAATAGCTTCATTTTTCTTTATTTAGCATTGCGTTGTTTGTTTTATGCACCGATATTCTTAGGAGGAAATCCATTCCGTGTTATATGGCGTGGTCCCTTGATTTACCTAACTTTAAAATAAAGATTAATAACTGTTTTAGTTCTCACACCAGCACATGACTGACCTGGAGTTTATTGTTTTAACCTAAACTCTGGGTGCACTTATTTTCCACACGGGCAACTAGTAGTTTTGGTTTTGCAGATTTATATTCACAGGATCCTGGTTTACAGCTGGAATGATATCCAGAAAGCTCTGTATCCGTATATCTCTTTCAGTTGTGTATTGTGTTAATTTTCCGCTACTATGTATTTAAATGTAATTTAAATCTCTAATATTTTTCTGATGTATTATATTCATTCATGCTCTGTATATTCTTGTATTTTGATGGTATTGTTGTAATTAACAATGAAATGTTCTTCTGTTTGCGTTCTGATTCGTCTTGTCCTCAAAGCAATCCGCGCTTTCCTTCACGGGGAAGTTCAGGTCATTACAACAACAAATCATTAAACCAACAGTACAGACCTCTAAATATCATCTCAATATCAATCAAATAAGCAAACGATCCAAACATCTAAATTGACTAAACGTAACATTTGAAATCATAAACAAGTCATCATTAAAACAACAAAATACCAAATCAAAGTGACTCACTCCTTGAGCCTTCTAACTTGTAATGGTGTTTTCCTTTCTATTCTTTTTCTTCCTTTTCTCTTGAAGGCAATAGTTATTGAATTTTATGAAGAACTTGGAGTTTCTTCTTATTATATAGGATCAAATAGTAACCCCTCGTGTTGATGTTGCGCCTCAAACTATAGAGCCTTACTATATAGATGATTGACCCTCTGCAGTTAAATCCCCACAAAGTCCCCGCGATAGCCTATAGCGCTCTCTGGCCGCTATGCTATTTCAATTTAGCATTAATGAATAGTAGTTCTGCTTAAAGCCCCGCTATTTTCCGCTTCATCCTCTAAACCAACGCTATCTAGCATCCGCTTTAGCAATACTAATATACAAAGGATGATTTGACCAATTATCTTTTAAATAAGTAAAAAAGTTAATGTGAATAACTAATTTTAAGTCATAAGTACCTTATATAAGGCAGAAATTTATAGTAATCCTCGAATCTAGTGTGCATAACCATGATTTTCTTTGATTTTGTTATACAATATTAATTAATATTTGTTTCGTCTACACAAATGATGCGAGAATGATAATTAATTAATTTAAATTATATAGTTTTACAACTAATTAACATTTTTGCACCTCTACTATATCCTAGCAATATCCCCGCTTTGTCCCAGCTACAGCTTTTTACACCTCTACCGCTATAGAACCACTAAGCGCTTTAACTGCATAGGATTGATCGTCGTAATTGTTGGAGAAAGGAATGTTGATGATGTTTTGATGACAACAACCTTGTTTCAATCAATATCATTATTGATTATAAAGATGTACTAACACTTTTTTCCAGAATATATATATATATATGATTTATATGCAGGTAATCGATATTGAAGACTGTATAGTTAAGAGGTTCAAGATTCTAAAGGAGAATCAAGACTCATGAGTATCAAGATATCTACAGTTCAAGAGTCCAAGACTGTCAGGGTAATAGAGTCTAGATATTATGTATCTAAATAGCACTCAAACTCTGTTATCCAATTATCTTTTTTTAAAATGATTTAAACAATTTTAAAATGGATTTCAAGCTCCTATCAAAATGTATTTTTCATCCAAGGATTTCAAACTTATGATTTCAAATATATATTTCCTAATTTATAAGTTTCTTATTTTTATATAGTTTTTATATTTATTTATTTATAAAATATTATATGTGTATATATATGTGTGTGTTTATAATTATATTATATAGTTTTTATATCTCTTATATATATATAATTCTTAATCATATGTTTAAATAATATTTTATTATGTTTTTAACTTAAAAAATAATAATAATATTTTAACAACTAGTTTTATTTAGGAATTTCCAGAATATATATATTAGTTTAAGTACTTTAAAATGACCTAAATTTAAAAATACAAGGTGTGTGTCGACATACATAAACATGCATGTCAACATATAATAGTAACATTTTTTTAAAATTAAAAAGTTGTATCTTCTCAATTTTGAAACATTTCAGAAACGATTACACCCTTTGGAACACTATAAAAAGGCCTTAAATTCGAATTTTTTCATAACTTATCATCATCTTCTTCATCCCTTAACATACCACCATTATTATTTTCAAAATTCTATGTTTACACACTTATACTCTGCCGATTTCAAGAAAAATTATATCATTCTACTTCTACTTTCATTCTCTATCAAATACTCTCTGTTTGGAAGTGCTACTCAAGAGTTCTAGGGCAATTATAATAAAAAAAGGGTGTGAAAAGGTGTGGGTGTGTTCCTTGTAGCCCTAAAATCAAGGAAAGGCAGGAGTGTGTTCCTTGTAGCCTGTGAAATCAAGGAAAGGAGGGGGTGTTAACCTTGTAACCCATGAAATTAAGGTGTTGTAATTCGATATTGACATTAATAAAACTTTGCACAATCCAGGAATGTGCGAGACTGGACGTAGAAGCAATCCAAACCAGTATAAAATACAGTGTGTTCTTTCCTTTTTGCATTTTACTTTTGTTTATATCTGCATCTGTGATCATTTCTATTATAATATTCATTCTATGATTTATATAGTGGTTCGAATAATCAATAATTGGTTAAGATTTTTATAAATTCTTTAAACACTATTCACTTGCCCTTTGGTGTTTATTTTCTCGTAACATCTTTGATTCTCAACCCTAATAATTGGTATCAGAGCATAGGTTATCAAAAATTTCATCATCCCTATTTTTGGAAATATTAAATGGCAACCAATACTGGAATTGCTAATAGTAATAGTTCTTTTATAGAGGGTCAGTCCGCCGTTAGATCACCACTATTTAATAACATAAATTATTCTTATTGGGCATGTATAATGAAGATATATTTACAACATCTAGGATTAGACACTTGGAATATCACACAAACATAATACGTTGAACCCACTACTAATTATGAACAATGGACTTATGAACATAAGACTTCTGCACAAAATAATTCTACGGCTATGAATATTTTGTTCTGTTCGTTGGGTAGAAATGAATTTAATAGAGTATCAGTTTGTAAATCTGCTTATGATATATGGAAAACCTTGCAAGTTACTCACGAGGGAACAAATAAAGTTAAACAAACAAAGATATATATGTTAATTAACCAATTTGAGTTATTTAAAATGAATCAGAATGAATCTGTCTCCGATATGTACTGCAGGTTCCAGGAAATCGTGCATTCATTAATGGCTTTGGGAAAATTTATTCTAAAGTGGATCAAGTCAGAAAAATTCTTAAATCTTTAAGTCTAGATTAGGATCATAAAACACTGGTAATTGAAGAAGCTAATGATATTAGTGAAATGAAGATTGAGGAGTTAACAGGGTATTTGATGTCATTTGAAGTACAGTTACAAATAGAAAAGATAATAAAGTTGTCAGAAAATAAATCTATAGCGTTCAAAGCAACAACTAATGGTTATGATTCAAGCAGATGATGAAGAAATTGCCTTAATGACAAGGAATTTCAGAAAATATTTGAGATATAAAAGGAGAAATAAGTTTAGGAAAAATAATCAAGGAAGTTCGGGAAAAATACTTAGAACGATAGATGCTACAACTATAATGAACTAGACATATAAAAAGGTTTTATCCATTACCTGAAAGATCGTACCAACAAACAAACAACAATTTGTCAAAGAAGAGGAAAAGAGCATATGCAACAACTTTAGATGATTCGGATTCATCATCCACTGACGAAGAGCCAGAAATTCAAATATATGCTTCACATAAATTCAGAAATCCGAAAATATCGAAGGAATGGATCTAAAAACAAGGTATGCCTTAATTAATAATTTTTGATTGAAATGCTTGAATGGATGCTAATTTGCTTTCCTTGCTTGAAAATTTGAATTCTAAAATTCTAATTTGAATTTTGAATTTTGAAATTCAAAATAATAATAAAATAAAAAATAATAATAAATAATAAAAATTAATTTTAAAAGGTTTTAAAATTAATATCATCTTAGGAAATAAGTAAACAGAGAATACAAAATATTAAAATAACAAAGTCAAAAATTAACTTGAATTTTGAAATTGCACATATATGTCGACATACATAAATGTATGTCGACATATGCATTAGTTTTTGAAACTCGAAATTTGAATTTCAAGTGTTAAAACTTTCAGACTTCCCACCATCTTTCCACCAACTCTCAAGGTCTAAAAAGGTGTCCTTCTATTCAAAAAAGATATGCCCTTTTGAGCTCTATTTAATTGTCTATTCAATACTACTCCTTCTACCTCTCATTCAAAATTCAAAACTATCTTCTTCATCATATACTCTTCAAAACTATTCTCTAATATCTTCCACAAATACTCCAAAGACTATGAGACTTACCAAGAATCTCAGAGGTCATCTCTATAAAAACCCGGAGGCTATCCAAGCGTACATCAACTACGCTATGAATGGAAAGATCATTATGGGAATATTGCTATTTTTGAAGATTTTGCATCTTATGATCTTCATACTCTTTTCAATCAAAATGATGTTTTAAGTTTGGTTGATTCTCGGGTTAATGATGAAGCACGTTACCCAAATCTTACCAAAATGTTATACGCAAATTTAAATAGCGGATTTTGCGTAGGGAATGAAAACCAAGTTTGGAGTAGCGTTAAAGGCACTCAAATTGTAACATTCCGTATTTTCGGAACCAGTTTTAAAATTTAATTTAAGCTAATTTAATGAATTTATGGATATAAATTAGTTATTTTTGCAAAACCAATTTTGAGAATAATTATAAATTTAGTTTTTATATTTTATTTGACTTAAAATAAACTCAGTAAAAATATTAATTTGATTTATAAGATTTGTTTTTTAAAAAATTTAAAAATTCGATTTTTAAAATCATCGCATAGCCCTTAAAAAGTGAAATTTTATTAGGAAGCTCAAAATTTTACCAGATAATTTTTAAAATCATTATTGAGTTCCAAAATGCGCGTCGAACGGACTTAGTATGTGGTCATGCGAAGCAAAACCATTTGTTCAAAAACAGGCGATCAGTTTACAAAGGAACATTATTGTGACGATCTCAGAATTCGATTCCTTTTTTTTTGGATTCGTATCATCAAATGATGGTTAAATCCAAAAGGCCATAATTTTTGGAGTTAATGTGTGGGCATGCAAGAAGAAAATGTATGCTAAAATCGCATTTTTGAAGCTTATTTGAGTATCTTTGAGAATTTTAATGGAAGGTCAAATGAATTCAGAATTCGACGAAACTTGATTCGTTGGACTCGTCTTGACGTGTACTATCTCATGTTTGAAATTTGGGGCAAATAGAGATCGTTTTCATTTGGGTGATCGGAGAGAAATGAACATAAAATATCTTTTTCTCCATTTCCTTCTTCATAATTCCTCCTTCCTTCCTCCTTTGAAACGACCCAAACACTCCCTTTCGGGAAAGCCCAGATTGAGTTGAGAACACGACGAATCAGAACACAAACAGAAGAAGATTTCATTGCTTATTACAACAATTACATCAGAGTACGAGAATATAACATAGTATGAATAAATAATATACATCAGAAAAATACCAGAGATTTAAATTACATTAGCAGCGGAAAAATAATACAATGCGTAGCGGAAATACATTAATAAATACAACTGAAAAAAATTCATGGATACAAAGCTTCCCGAACATGCTGTAAACAAGGATCCTACAAAATAGAAATCTGCAAAACCAAAACTACTAGCTGCCCGTGTGGAAAAATAGGGGCACCCAGAGTTTAGGTTAAAACAATAAACTCCAAGTCAGTCACAGGACTGGTGTGAGAATTAAAACAGTTATTTAAAACTTTACTTTAAAATAGAGTAAAACAAGGGACCACGCCATATAACTTGGAACGGGTTTTCTCCCAAGAATACCAGTGCATAAAACAAACTACGCAATGCTTTTTGAAAAAATGAAGCTATTATAAGACTCAGGTCCCAACACACAATGCAACGTAAGCCGGAGGATAGAGTTTTACCTTATAATCGCCAAACATGCTTGGTACATTTAAAACATATCATTTTGATATTAATATAGTGTCAAAACAATTTCAAATATAAATGCATCAATCGTAGATGGCATGAGCGCCCCATCCCACAATGTCGCCATATAGGTTTACAACTAAAACCGAAAAGACACGTATTGGAAATTGGATTTCCATCATGAGTCAAGGCAAGGGATGTACTCCTTACCAATTCGAGACACTCTAGCAAATGCCTCAGGGCTCGTACGCTGGCGAGCCCTTGGATCCTGTAGGGCCGGTCCTCCCTTACTTTAAAGGATTAGATATTCCTTAACAATGTTTCCTGGTCCTACAGGACCTATCTCTGATCCACTAGGGACTCAATATCCGAGGTGCCTCATTCCATCGTCCACATAAGTAAAAATGTCTGGGCTCCATACCATGACACCACTCTTAGCTAGAAAGAAACGTCTAAGCTCATACATCTCAGAGAAGGGTGCTAAGCAAGAGAATAAATTCTCCGCCACCAAAAAGATATATATTTAATAGAAACCAATCAATACAGAACGAAATCCAATGTTAGACACACATCCATCTACAAGCCTGTTCTGGGTCTGAACGAAACTGGAGGCACCTTATTACTCATCACATATGTCCAATACAGGAGAGAGGTCCTCGCATATCACGTCGACCTCCAAGTACGTCTGGACGATCACCACTTCTTACCTTGTCTTGGGTGTACGACCCAATCAAGGCATCGGTAATCATCCAAACAATGTTAAGATCTCTGGTCTTCAACGACCGTCTTCTTCGTCGACTTATAATCGTCATATCAGTACTTCAGAATGGGTTAAACCCGGCCTTTCCGAATAACTCGCGTATTTTATAATCAATAATCAAGTGTTATAAAAACACATCATAAGCCTCATTCCAATCCATAATATTCTTTTATTCATTTAATCACATATTTAGGGAAAGGTTCCCATTAATTTTATCAAAGATAAATTCTTTTAAATTTATTCTTTAATCTTCCTTCGGATACCAATTCGAAACCAAATTAAGGTTTATCAACTAGTCGGGATTATCGATCCTTACTGAAGTAAACATTTATTTATTAATCTCAATCCCAACCAATTCATCCCATGGAGCAAAACTGGTAGTACCCTATATCGAACACCCATGGTGTTATCGGCAAAATTAATTACAATTTCACGTTCAAATCTAATTAAAGATTTAACTATCGACTGGAGTAAACTAGTGGAACTCCATTCTCGATCATTTCCCAAATTTGATAATTTAAATTATCACATTCACATTTCAATCTAATTAAAGATTTATTAAAACTCCACTTAGTTTTGATCTTCCCAAAAATTATTATTAATGATCATTTAAATTTGGAAACCTAAACATGCCACATCGACAATCTACACTGTACCACTGATTTTTGCCAATATATAATCTCAAACCTCATACGTCCCAGAGAAGGGTGTTAAGCAAGAGAATAAATTCTCCACCACCAAACAGATATATATTTAGCCAAGATCAACAAAACAGTTTGAAATAAAATGTAAGACATGTAATCCTGTCTTTAACTGGGTTAAAAACCAATGTCATTGAAAACATAGTTCACGATAATCCCAAAATCACATTCCATTAACCATGGAATCTTAATGGATAACAGATCAATATATAATCGATATCAATTTTCGTATCCGACTAATAACATAAATGGAATAACGACAAAGCCTTTTTAAATTCCATATATATTAGCAGTCTTCCTCCACAGAAGCTCACGTCGATTATCACTAAATCGAATTCCATTCAATTCCAATTTAATATATTAAATTGGAAAACTTTACTTTGGAAAATTCCCATTAATCTTAATTAATGATTTATAAATTCCAAATCACATTCCATTGTTAATCGGGTTAAAGAGTGAATGTCGTTTAAAACATAGTTCACGATAAACCCAAAAACCACATTCCATTTTATTCCAATTTACTGAATATAACTAGAAATTCTAATAATCTTAATTAAAAGATTTATTCTTTTCACACGGGGTTTACGAACCGTGTTATTTAAGACATAATTCATGACAAACCAAAAATCCAATTCAATATTAAATATAAGGCTCTAAACAGAAATTATATCGGCTTACGATCAATATCAAATTCTGAAACCAACACATATCGTATGGGGAATAACGATATATATCTATCTTCCAAATTCCTCCATAATATCTGCATAATCACGGAATCCAATACCGAAATATCCCGAAGATGATTTCTATTCAAATCCATTCCAATTTGTACATTGGAAAATTCTGGTTAGATTAAAACCATTCACAAATCCAATTTATTTATTTAAGAACGTTGGATTATCTTTCTAGTTAATAACTAGTTCATTTTGATAATAATATATTTTATCTTTTCAAATATGGAATTTTTCATCCTAAATCCTTCCAAATCATTTATTATGATTTTACACAAATTATTAATATTTTCAATAATTTTATCAAGGCCCGTACAGTCGGTTTCCAATAATGGCCACCGAACTGCATCCATAGCGACCTTTTCCAAATTTTATTTGGACATAATTCCAAATCCAACCATTCAAACTAAAATCTCTTATATTCATTGAAAGCTCTTTTCGATACGAACCCAACGGTTCTAGTTTTAGGAGAATCCGACGATCGGATCTCCCGTAATGTCAATTCGAAGTCAATGGTCGAAATTCGCAAACGGTTGCAGCGAGGCGCATTCTATTCAAGCCATTGTTATATATATAATATATTTCATTCAAAACGCATTTTATAAATTCGTTTTAAAACGATTCCCACTTTCATTTCAAGTTTTAAGTCAAAATTGAATACTCTTATCATTATAGTATTTAAATGATAATATTTTCAAAATATCAGTTTTTGAAACCATTTCCTTTTCGATATTCATTATTAAAATGAATAAAATCAATATAAATATCGGTCATGTTAACATGGCGCATACCTAATCATAACCGATTCACACATTTCTATATTTTTGTGTCCATCCCAAATCAGTTATCAAAATCATATTTTTATCTTTCACTGAATATTATTTTAAAATATTCGTTATTTTAAAATATCCGTTCTTTCTGAATTGGACAGACCCAATCAATTACCATATAACTTATTTATATGGATTTCATACATTACATGTGCACAACAATAATGATACACAATCAACCATAATTCAGAGTACATTACACAATTTCATAAGCATTAAATATAAATAATTAACGCTTACAACAGTATGTCAACCCATCGATTGATATACAACTAAATAATTGGGATTAGTGTATGAAAAATATCATCCCAATACCCATGTGGGTTTTCAACCAATAAACACTGATTATTATTTGCGCAGTTGGGCGATGTGTAAAATTTATCGTCCAACTCAATATCAGTTAAATGGGTGTACATAAAAAATCATTCGATTTGTAAATGAATATTTATTTTCATTTCAGGGGAATTTTATGCCGTTCATATATATGCTAAAAATTATATTTTTAACAATAAAATATTTATTTCTATACTTGACTATTTTATATAGTTTATACGTCCAATAAAAATGGTATTTTTATTGTTCAAACATTTTATTCAACACATGAATGTTTTATACAATTCATATACACATTAAAAATTATATTTTTAATGAACAATATTTATTTTAGAAAATGTCGGCATTATAATGGCGTGATATTAGAACCGGAGTAATTCTAGCATGTAACAACCCGTATTTTCAATAACCTGTAATAATGTAAATCGAGGCAGAATTTAATTCTAAAATCTGAATCAAGGGAAACGGGCTATGCCATTGCGTTCGTCTCGGAAAAATACGCGAAATAGAGTCCGAGTTTTCGAAAATCGGAGTCCGTATGACCCAGTTAAGGCCCATTGAAGTTTTCAGAAAATTCCTAAGTTAAAAACAGATTTAAATTTTAAATTAAAAACAAGGATTAGGGCTAACTGGCGTCAGGCGGGAAAACTCCCGCCAGGACCCCCATGTCGACAGGCTCCCCAGGGAGTCGACAGCCCTGTCGACAGCCCTGTCGACAGGGGGTGGCCGGGCAGTTTTGCCTGGCGCACCATTTTGGGTCTTGGTCTGGTCTTGTGGCTTGGTTCTAGAGAATTCCGAAATCTGATGGACCTAATTCAACCTAGGGTTAATCCTAGGGCTAAAAACACTCTAATCTTCTATAAATAAGACCCTAATCCTACCCTAAAACCTAAATTATTCATTCTAGTAGTTAAACTATGGCAAATTAATTTCTCAAATGGCCTCCACTTAAAAACCCTAGCCTCCACCCTCTTCATGAACCATTCCTATGAAAACTATGATGTTCATACAAGCATTTCTAAGATGTATGAATGATCATTAGCTTGCATACATCATCAAGTTGCAAGTTTTATTTGCTAAGCTAGAGTTTTTGGGATTTTTGTTTCTTATTGGAGCTTTGTTTTGGGTTTTATGCTTGCATAAAGGGCTTCTCAATCTTTATTAGTAGATTTGTGTCTTCATAATATTTGTAAGCCCTCTTACCTTCATTTTAGAAACTCTAAAGTTAATATGTGATGCAAGTTGGGATTTATGTATGTTTATTGAGTTATGCATGTTTATGCAAGTTCACTAAGTCATGATTTGCAAGTTTATTGAGTTATGCATGTTTATGCAAGTTCACTAAGTCATGATTTGCAAGTTTATTGAGTTATGCATGTTTATGCAAGTTCACTAAGTCATGATTTGCAAGTTTATTGAGTTATGCATGTTTATGCAAGTTCACTATGCCATGATTTGCAAGTTTGATAAGTTATGCATGTTTATGCAAGTTCACTATGCCATGATTTGCAAGTTTGATAAGTTATGCATGTTTATGCAAGTTCACTATGCCATGATTTGCAAGTTTATTGGGTTATGCATGTTTATGCAAGTTCACTATGACATGATTTGCAAGTTTGATAAGTTATGCATGCTTATGCAAGTTCACTATGCCATGTTATGCATGTTTAATAAGTTATGCATGTTTATGCGAGTTCCCTATGCCATGTTAGGCAAGTTTAATATGTTATGCATGTTTATGGTAATATGCAAGTTCACTATGCTAAGTTATGCAAGTCTAACGTGTTATGCATGTTTGTTGTGATATGCAAGTTCATCATGTATGTTATGCCAAGTTCCCTCTTCCTATCCTTTATGCGTTATTACGAATATGTAAGCGATAGAATGACGTTGGGGGGTTTGGGTAAACTTAAAATACATGAAAATATAAGATTGGGAATTTACCTATTAAGTTAGGTCTACCCCTTGGGAATTTACCTATTAAGTTAGGTCTACCCAAGCATTTGTTGACTTGTAATTATGTTTTGAAATAAAGTAGACATGACACTTAGAAAACATAAGTGTGGCCAATTCGAGGTTGGGTTGAGTTTGTAGCGTAATTCTACCCGGAACCTACCGGCTTAACTAGGGGCTACAAACAATAGGATCCAATGTGAGAAGTTGGTCATGTGGTGCCAAGACCCGAGGTTAGACCTAGTTGTGGTGTAAAGCTACCCGGAACCGACCGGCCTAACTAGTGACCGCAACAAAGTCTAATGTGAGAGGTTAAGGCACAATTAAATTAATGCCTCATGATTAGGGTTAAGTCATGGCCACTAATACTTAACCAATTTTTGGGGATACAAGGGATTAGATGGGGTTAAGAGGTGAACTGTTGGTTACACTTAACTAATTTAATCCATGATTAGTGAGGGGTTAAACCACACTTAACCCTCTTAGAAAACCCTAGCAACGTGGTCTGTTCTAACAGTAATCCCAGTTTGGTATCATTCACAACCCTAGAGGCTAGGCTAGGGCGGGGCACGATTACTGGACTGATGTAAGCGACCAAAGCGACGGCTGAGTGGTACAGCGGTGCGGGTCCAGGCGGGCTACGGACGTGCACGCAGTCCGGTATTGGACAAACTCGAGGCACGGGTACCAGTAGGTTTAGGCTGTGCATTATTGCTTCAGTGTCTGGGGTTGACACCCGAGGGCTTGATACACCCAAAGGTGGACCCAGCACAGTCTGACTACATCCATATGTGGGCCGTAAGGACACCAACACTTGACGTGTTAGGCTTATAGGGAGCCGATCGACTAGACCGTTTGGTTGGACCTTATACTAAGGTCACTTCATGTTATTGGGTTAAAGCTTGGGCCAAGGGATCAATACCTGTTATGTTGGTTTGCTAGTACACCGTGGTGCAAAACTTAACCTTGTTTTATGCGATGACACCTCTATCTATCTTGTAGTTAATTTATCATGCCAGTATGTTGTTATCTATGATCATCTCAGTTTCCATCATGCGGTTAACTTTATTAGTTTATAGACTGATCGTAGCAGGGCTTACTCAGTCTTTTTGACTGACCTGTTTTCTTTTCGCTTCTTTTCTTCCGTTTCCCCCCCCCCCCAGGTTCTTAGGGTGGGAACATTGGTGCTTAGCTTGGATTGCTTAGCTTGCTTGCTGGATTAGCTCATGTACATGTGGATATTGAGCCCGCTATGGTTTATCACTCTTATTTGGGGATAGTACTTATGTATTTCAGTTTATCAGATGATGTTTTTATCTAGACTTGTAATTTTGGGAAATTGACATTTTGATGTACCGGACTTGTGTTTTGAAATGGTTTAAAATCTTCCGTTGTTTTATCTACTTACTCTGTTTATTTATATATATACGTCATGTCCTGCCTTGTTATATCATTATGCATGTTTACCTTGTTTTAAAACGCCCCACCAAAGTCAGAGTTGCTTGCAAGAGCCACCCTGGCGGAGGTGGGGTGTTACATTTGGTATCAGAGCATATGGTTTACGAGAAGGGATAAAAAGGTTTTTAAAACTTTTGAAAAAAACTATTTTCAAAACCAAGTATTTTCCAAAGAAAAGTCTAGTTATTTTTAAAGGCTATTCCCCAAAAGCCATTAGCACTATCCTTTGACCCCTCGTTTGAAACTCTTTTCTTTTCGTTTCCAGCATGTCTGATAATCTCATCTTACCCGAAGGGGTAACAATACCCGATTGGTTTCGTCGGTACTTGGAAGTCACGGCACCGGTCCCGGGTGTCTCTAATGTTGTCTTTCCAGTCAAGGCCACTGTTCCTCCACCTCCTTCCGTAGCTGATGTTCCTCTTCTCCCTCAGCCTCCACAAGCGGATTTTGCGGAAACTTGTAAGAACTTTAAGATGATGGGTGGCAAGAATTTTAGTGGAATAGAGACTTTTGTAGAGGCAAGGAATTGGTTGAAAGAGACCGAAGATCTTTTAGCCACCTTTGACATAGGTGACCGCAGGAAGGTTTTATTGGCAGTATGGTTGCTAAAGGAAGAAGCTGCATGTTGGTGGGTAGTCACCACCGCTACTAGGCCAATTGAGACTTGGGATGACTTTAGAGGAAGGTTTGGACTGAGGTTCTTATCACTGAAGCAAGGGGACATGACTATTAGGGAATACATAGATAAGTTTAATCAACTGGCTCGGGTCGATTTAGACTTGGTTAATACAGCTCAGAAGAAGGCCCTATACTTTGCTCTAGGATTAAACGAGCCATTACATGGTTTGGCCATGTCTCATATACCCTTGGGGGCGACTTTCGAGAATTTGGTGAATATGGCCCTACTTCAAGAAGAAGATAACAATGACAAGAAAGAGGTCAAGGCGAATGAGTCTCAAGGCAAGAGAGTAAATTCCGGGAAACGGGGCAAGAATAACAACAACCGCAAGGACAAGCCAAGAGAGAATAGGAAATGCAACTTCTGTGGTAAAGTTGGACATATAGCCAGGGAATGTAGGAAGAAGGAGAAGAGAAAGCGGGGCGAATGCTTTCATTGTGGTGAGTTTGGACATCTCAGCAAGGATTGCCCGAGGAAACAAGGGCAAGGTCAGACTCAGTGTGCAGGACTATCTGGAGGGTGAGTTCATCCCCTCAACACCGTTCTTCCAGCTCATGATAGAGGTAGTGTTTCTGTTGAAAATCTTGTTTACATTTTCTGATTTTTCCTGTTCATACTTTGTTTGATTCTGGCACATCGCATAGTCTTATTTCATCTGATCTAGTTGAAAGTTTGCACCTAAGTACTAGTCTGGTTGATGATCCCGTATATGTTTCAAATCCAATTGGGGGTTCTACCCGTTTGTCTGTGGTCTGAGTGGATTTGAAAATTTCTATCTTGAGTATAGAATTCTCGTGGGATGCTTATATTCTCAGTTTCAGGGGATATGGGTTGGTTTTGGACATGGAATGGTTGTCCTGTTTTGGAGCCATTCTTGGTTTTTGTATATAGGGTTGTGAGGCTCATGACTCGCCTCGGTAATACCCTAGAAATTTCTAGTAACCCTATGGGTCCCGTCATGTTATGTTATCTTGAAATCCCTCGACTCGTCTATCGATAGTTTGCAATCTGTGAGGGTGGTCCGAGAATATCCTGATATCTTGGGTGAAGTGAAGGGGTTACCCCTAGACGTGGGATAGATTTCCGCATTATCTGGTTGGTAATACCAAGCCAGTTTCGTGGCCGGTTAGGCACATGACCTCACGAGATGAGAGTTAAGAAAGTAAGTCAAGGAGTTGCTTGAGAAGAACTTCCTGAGACGAGGCATTTTCGGGTAGGGTGCTCCAGTAGTATTCGTTACTAATGTGGACAGTTTGCTTCGCTTACATGTTGATTATCGTGAGAAGAATAGACAACCGTTACCAAGGATCGATGATTTGTTTGATCAGCTTGTAGGATCATCTATTTTCTTTTGATCTAGCTACCGGATTCCATCAGCTTAGGATGGCTGAGGATGGAATTGACAAGACTGCGTTTAGGACTCTAGATGGATTTTTAGAATGGCTAGTCATGCTATTTGGTTTGACTAATGCACCCGCATATTACGTGAACTTGATGGGTAGGGTGTTTAGGGAGTCCTTGAACAAGTTTGTCGTGGTCGTCGTAGACGATATTTTGATCCCCTTAAAAGAACGAGGAAGAGCATGCTAGACATCTCAAGGAGGTGATGGATACGCTTAGAGCCACCAGTTGAAGGTCAAGTTCTCCAAATGTTACTTTGGAGGAAAGAAGTTGGATTTCTTGGGCACATAGTTCCTAAGTAAGGCTTAGCGGTGGATTCCGCTAAAGTGGTTGCGGTTTAAGACCGGAAAACTCTGAGTAGGGCAATTGAAGTAAGAAGCTTTCTCCGTTTGGCTAGCATTCCCTGAGCTTAGACTTACTCTTCCGGATCAAGAAGGGGGTTTCACAGGAAGAAGACCCGCAGTTTGTCAAGAACATGGACAAGATGATTCGAGGCGAGATGTTAAGTCACCTCGCTAGATATATTATAGATGACAAGGGATGACTAAGGCGCGAGGAGAGATTATGTGTTCCTCGAGTGGAAGACTTGGTAAAGAAGGTTCTTGAAGATGCGCATCACTCGAGGAGGTGGCCGAGTTGGTCTTAGGATGCATGTTGTGCCACCAGGTTAAGGCCAAGTCATAGAAGCCCAGCGGGCCATTACCTCCATTGGAGGCTCCGCAAGGGAAGTGTGAAAACATCTCGATAGATTATGTGGATGGACTACCTAGATCAAAGAAAGGGAATACGGGTATGAGGGTCATAATAGGTAGACTCACGAAGAGTGCTCATTTCAGTCCGGTAAAGAGCGAGAGGACTGCATCATGGTTAGCAACGGTTTATCCTCAAGAAGTTGGCCAGTTTTGAAATAGCCTACAGGAAGCCATGGGTAGGCAACTGAATCTAAGTATGGCCTATCACTCATAGGCGGATGGTTCATTTCGATTAAGCATGAGTTATAGAAAATCACGTTTATAAGGGCAATTGGCAACGTGGATTGGTATTTTCAAGAAAAATTCTGCTGCGTGGAATACTTTATAGTAAATAGACGAGATCCAGGATTCACTAGTGAATTTTGGAGAGCTTGCATGAAATCATGAGGTTACAGTTATGTTTAAGCCAAGTATACAGAAAGAAGAATAAGTGGAAAAGGAAGACGAGAGGCGATAATGAAATGAGTTCCAACTCGAATTTGGGAAATAGGAGTTAGGAAGCCAAGAAATTATGAAGTAAAAGACGGTCAAAGCATAGTGGAGTTAAACTCAAGGAAACGTGACTAAGAAGAGTGAAGACTAGATACGCGCATCATATCTCTTTTTAAGAGTGCATCCTTGATCCTTGTTTTCCTGTGGAGCTTGCTTGCAAGTTATCTTTTGTATATATCCTCTCGGTCCCATTCTCGATCTTATTTCTGTTGTAAACTCCATAAGGGGGTTAAGACTCATCGGTTAGTACTATATGTCAGGGTTAGGAAGGGATTTCTAGTAATCCAAAAGGAGTATATCTTGCTTATCCTCCCGATCTCTTTAGCATATCTTTTGCTATCCATGTTTATCTAGTTTATCTAGTTTATCGTGTTTATCTTGTCATGAGAACCTTAGGTAGAAACCCTTTGGATGAAACATGTATTTGAAACATGTTATGCTTGATGTTTGCAAGTGGTTGCAAGTGTTTGCAAGTGGTTACTCGTGGATGCATTATACACAATAGGCACTAGATCGGCTCACACACTCTTCATGTTGCATATGCATGAGTGTTTATGCTTATTCATGATTGGAACTTGTTGTGCCACCACATGGATGTTGCATATGGATGAATGTTATGTGCACTCATATAGATACTATGAACTATGTTAGGAATTTGCATACATATGGATTCATTTCACTGACATACATATGCATTAAGGAGGTTTACTGTATCAGTAACCGCCTGATTTTTGCATTAGGTAAGTACATATACACACACTTTTGCATATGTTCATACAGCATTTAGAATCTTTTAAGGACAATGATTGCTCGTGGATGATGTTTTGAGTAGATGGATGTTGGATGGTAGGATATGTTCTTCCTGACTTGAAGATTTCGGGGATGAAATCCTTTAAGGAGGGGAGAATGTAACAACCCGTATTTTCAATAACCTGTAATAATGTAAATCGAGGCAGAATTTAATTCTAAAATCTGAATCATGGGAAACGAGCTATGCCATTGCGTTCGTCTCGGAAAAATACGCGAAATAGAGTCCGAGTTTTCGAAAATCGGAGTCCGTATGACCCAGTTAAGGCCCATTGAAGTTTTCAGAAAATTCCTAAGTTAAAAACAGATTTAAATTTTAAATTAAAAACAAGGATTAGGGCTAACTGGCGTCAGGCGGGAAAACTCCCGCCAGGACCCCCATGTCGATAGGGTCCCCAGGGAGTCGACAGCCCTGTCGACAGGGGGTGGCCTGGCAGTTTTGCCTGGCGCACCATTTTGGGTCTTGGTCTGGTCTTGTGGCTTGGTTCTAGAGAATTCCGAAATCTGATGGACCTAATTCAACCTAGGGTTAATCCTAGGGCTAAAAACACTCTAATCTTCTATAAATAAGACCCTAATCCTACCCTAAAACCTAAATTATTCATTCTAGTAGTTAAACTATGGCAAATTAATTTCTCAAATGGCCTCCACTTAAAAACCCTAGCCTCCACCCTCTTCATGAACCATTCCTATGAAAACTATGATGTTCATACAAGCATTTCTAAGATGTATGAATGATCATTAGCTTGCATACATCATCAAGTTGCAAGTTTTATTTGCTAAGCTAGAGTTTTTGGGATTTTTGTTTCTTATTGGAGCTTTGTTTTGGGTTTTATGCTTGCATAAAGGGCTTCTCAATCTTTATTAGTAGATTTGTGTCTTCATAATATTTGTAAGCCCTCTTACCTTCATTTTAGAAACTCTAAAGTTAATATGTGATGCAAGTTGGGATTTATGTATGTTTATTGAGTTATGCATGTTTATGCAAGTTCACTAAGTCATGATTTGCAAGTTTATTGAGTTATGCATGTTTATGCAAGTTCACTAAGTCATGATTTGCAAGTTTATTGAGTTATGCATGTTTATGCAAGTTCACTAAGTCATGATTTGCAAGTTTATTGAGTTATGCATGTTTATGCAAGTTCACTATGCCATGATTTGCAAGTTTGATAAGTTATGCATGTTTATGCAAGTTCACTATGCCATGATTTGCAAGTTTGATAAGTTATGCATGTTTATGCAAGTTCACTATGCCATGATTTGCAAGTTTATTGGGTTATGCATGTTTATGCAAGTTCACTATGACATGATTTGCAAGTTTGATAAGTTATGCATGCTTATGCAAGTTCACTATGCCATGTTATGCATGTTTAATAAGTTATGCATGTTTATGCGAGTTCCCTATGCCATGTTAGGCAAGTTTAATATGTTATGCATGTTTATGGTAATATGCAAGTTCACTATGCTAAGTTATGCAAGTCTAACGTGTTATGCATGTTTGTTGTGATATGCAAGTTCATCATGTATGTTATGCCAAGTTCCCTCTTCCTATCCTTTATGCGTTATTACGAATATGTAAGCGATAGAATGACGTTGGGGGGTTTGGGTAAACTTAAAATACATGAAAATATAAGATTGGGAATTTACCTATTAAGTTAGGTCTACCCCTTGGGAATTTACCTATTAAGTTAGGTCTACCCAAGCATTTGTTGACTTGTAATTATGTTTTGAAATAAAGTGGACATGACACTTAGAAAACATAAGTGTGGCCAATTCGAGGTTGGGTTGAGTTTGTAGCGTAATTCTACCCGGAACCTACCGGCTTAACTAGGGGCTACAAACAATAGGATCCAATGTGAGAAGTTGGTCATGTGGTGCCAAGACCCGAGGTTAGACCTAGTTGTGGTGTAAAGCTACCCGGAACCGACCGGCCTAACTAGTGACCGCAACAAAGTCTAATGTGAGAGGTTAAGGCACAATTAAATTAATGCCTCATGATTAGGGTTAAGTCATGGCCACTAATACTTAACCAATTTTTGGGGATACAAGGGATTAGATGGGGTTAAGAGGTGAACTGTTGGTTACACTTAACTAATTTAATCCATGATTAGTGAGGGGTTAAACCACACTTAACCCTCTTAGAAAACCCTAGCAACGTGGTCTGTTCTAACAGTAATCCCAGTTTGGTATCATTCACAACCCTAGAGGCTAGGCTAGGGCGGGGCACGATTACTGGACTGATGTAAGCGACCAAAGCGACGGCTGAGTGGTACAGCGGTGCGGGTCCAGGCGGGCTACGAACGTGCACGCAGTCCGGTATTGGACAAACTCGAGGCACGGGTACCAGTAGGTTTAGGCTGTGCATTATTGCTTCAGTGTCTGGGGTTGACACCCGAGGGCTTGATACACCCAAAGGTGGACCCAGCACAGTCTGACTACATCCATATGTGGGCCGTAAGGACACCAACACTTGACGTGTTAGGCTTATAGGGAGCCGATCGACTAGACCGTTTGGTTGGACCTTATATTAAGGTCACTTCATGTTATTGGGTTAAAGCTTGGGCCAAGGGATCAATACCTGTTATGTTGGTTTGCTAGTACACCGTGGTGCAAAACTTAAACTTGTTTTATGCGATGACACCTCTATCTATCTTGTAGTTAATTTATCATGCCAGTATGTTGTTATCTATGATCATCTCAGTTTCCATCATGCGGTTAACTTTATTAGTTTATAGACTGATCGTAGCAGGGCTTACTCAGTCTTTTTGACTGACCTGTTTTCTTTTCGCTTCTTTTCTTCCGTTCCCCCCCACCCCCAGGTTCTTAGGGTGGGAACATTGGTGCTTAGCTTGGATTGCTTAGCTTGCTTGCTGGATTAGCTCATGTACATGTGGATATTGAGCCCGCTATGGTTTATCACTCTTATTTGGGGATAGTACTTATGTATTTCAGTTTATCAGATGATGTTTTTATCTAGACTTGTAATTTTGGGAAATTGACATTTTGATGTACCAGACTTGTGTTTTGAAATGGTTTAAAATCTTCCGCTGTTTTATCTACTTACTCTGTTTATTTATATATACACGTCATGTCCTGCCTTGTTATATCATTATGCATGTTTACCTTGTTTTAAAACGCACCACCAAAGTCAGAGTTGCTTGCAAGAGCCACCCTGGCGGAGGTGGGGTGTTACATAGCATTACCCCTCTCCTGATACTGGCCTGCGCCATACACAATAACCAATCCAATCCACAAACCACAATATAATTCATTCAACACAATACGACCAATTAAACCGTAATTCAATCCAAACAAACAACCTTGGTTTATACAATAAATAATGTCAGGGGCTACTAAGCCCCGTCTGCAGGCTAAGGTATATTTAACTATAAAATAAATTGAGTAAGAAGGTGTTCCCACATTGGGATCCACTCTGCCTTTATTTTCTGACGTTCTAATTTGCTGTTATGATTCCGGAATTTGCAAACGAGCTCCAATCTTCACATGGTCTTTTTTGTTTAGCTTAAACGGCCATTCCGGACAACTTTCGCCTAATGGACTTTTCCCGAAAATGCTCCATTTCGCCGGAAATCGCGAAAGATAGTATCTGGACAGCAGATTTTGGACGTGTGTTCTGAACAACTTCGCAATACAAAATATGGCTTCCAGATACCAAAATCGAAGAGAACATCATGCTCTTCGATTTTGATATTGTGAAGTTTTGGCCTGAAGCACACAATTGGAGAGTTATTGGTTGTGGAAGCGCAAGGTCTTATTTGCAAAACTGAAAATATATAAATATCATATTTTAATTGGAGGGGTCCCCACGGTCAGAGATGGCGATCGAGGATGGTGGTGCAGGAGGTGCTGAGGCGGTGGGGGGGGGGGGGGGGTGCACTGGCCGACAGCGGGCTCTGGAGTGGCTGGCAGTGGCAAAAAGGGGGTTAGGGCTTGGGGGTTCAGATTTGAGGAAGAGGAGCTGGGGGTAGCCGGAGGGGGAGGCGCAGCGGTGGTGAAGCTCGCCCCGGCGACGGCGAAGGGGGTAGGGGCTGACGAGCGATCGACGGGCTTATTTTTTCTTCGATCTGAAATAAACGATGTGGGAGGGGGGGGGGAAGCATAAAAGGGGTTGACCAAGTTATTAATATATATATTTAATATAATTTTAAATCCAAAAAGTTGAATTTTCATTTGGACTCCAAATCGAACCCAACGACTATCGTCTCTAGCTAAATATCCCCATTCCGGGCATAATGGGATATATCCCGTAACCCAATTCGACTGTTTCGATGAGTTTTCATCAAAATTAAAATATAAATTAATATAACATTCAAAATTGATTTCAACGCACATTTTAATTTACTGGAGTCACATACTAACTCCAAAAATCCCAGAAAAATAAATCTAGCTATGTTTTGATGATACGGTCCTAGCAAAACTAATTTCAACGAATTCGAAGACCGTTTGTAAAATGACCATTTTCTAGTCGATTAAATTCAAACTAAAAGTACCAAACGCGTTTGAATTCACCACGCTCACATATTAATTTCAAAAATTATGAAATTTGGAATATAACAATAATTTGACATTCCTGATCCAAAAAAAGTGGTTTCATTGAAAACGGAGGTCGTTTGCAAAATGGCTATTTTTAAGGGTTATAAATATTATATAAAATATATATAAACTCCGTAGCGACTATTCTGAATTTTAAACTGGACATAACTTTCAATTTATACTATGAAATCTCAATTTCTTACATTCGTTTGAAAGATATAGCTAAATAGATTCGAACATTTCTTGTTTTACTAAGATCCGATTTATTTTGAATTTTATACATTCAATTGAAATTTAAAATCGAATATTCAAACTACCGCGCCATTCCAAGCTCGTTTTTTATTTAAAATAAATTTATATGTTTTAAATTTGATTAAAATAAATTTTTAGTCGTTATTATTTAAAATAAATCATTTTAAATATTCAAAATCCATTAAAATAGCTAAAATAAAAAAAATTAAATTGGTTCTGAAATTCCGGGTTGTTACAATCACCCCCACTTAAAATGTTTTCGTCCTCGAAAAGGAATGAAGATGAAATTTGTTTGACTAAACAACTCAACATTCTTTCTGCCTTTCATTCTTCAACTTTTCAGTTTCTAAGAATTTTCTAATTTCTCAAAAATTTAGCTAATACCCTAAATTTTTGAAAAATTTCGCCATAACCTCGTTTGTACGGGTTGATATTTAAAACCGCAACTTGCCTCACAGTGCCTTCATCAATCCAAAAGAAAAAGAAAAATCCAAGCGGCTCATAAAATCATCAAACACAATGAATACTGTAAACATGTACCTATTTGTCGGGCATACAACTTTATTCCTCTTCTTAACTTCCATGCTATGACATGTTCATTGTATATACATGTACATATATGCAATTCCAATCAATTTTCAATTCAGTTCAATATTTAATTTGATTTGGCTTAATTTACCCTTTCATTCTCTTATTGGTTCTATTGTTCCAATATTTTTAATTAGTCAAATTAATAATCACACAACGCAACTAGTAATCAATTAGCTGATTAGCTTTCCAAATATATAAGTTTTAATATACTTAAAAATCATATTTCAATGCCAAATCATAAACAATAAATTCTAACTAGGTTTTGGTTCTCACATCAGTCAATTGGAAATATATAGATATACCACTTTTGAAACTCGAACATAAACACTGAGGATGCTATGGTCATCACCAGAATCATCTATGGGCGACTAGAGTGTGATTATATATCCATCCAGTATATTTGAGGCTTCATATACATGATGCGTAGATGAAAAATATTCATATACTTGATAACCCAAAATAAATATAAATTAAAATACTCAATTACGTATAATAAGATATAAATTTTCAAAAAAAAATTGTTTTTTTTAATAAATAATCCTCTCAAACTTATTATAGGATATCTCTAACGATTTATTCTCATAGGATGTTACTAATCCTATCTCTGATGAATTCTTTTGTTTGGTTCTAACGTGTCTTGTTCTCAGCTTTGTAAAATCAAAGCTCTGATACCACGATGAAACGACCCAAACTCTCCCATTCGAGAAAGCACGGATTGAGTCGAGAATGCGACAAATCAGAACACAAACAGAAGAACATTTCATTGCTTATTACAACATTACATCAGAGTACAAGAATATAACAGAGTATGAATAAATAATATACATCAGAAAAATACCAGAGACTTAAATTACATTAGCAGCGGAAAATTAATACAATGCGTAGCAGAGATACATTAATAAATAAAACCGAAAGAAATACACGGATACAAAGATTCCCGAATATAGCTCCAACTGTAAACCAGGATCCTGTAAAATAGAAATCTACAAAACCAAAACTACTAGCTATCCGTGCGGAAAATAGGGGCACCCAGAGTGTAGGTTAAAACAATAATCTCTAGGTCAGTCATGGGACTGGTGTGAGAACTAAAATAGTTATTTAAAACTTTACTTCAAAATAGAGTAAATCAAGGGACCATGCCGTATAACACGGAATGGGTTTTCTCCCAAGAATACCAGTGCATAAAACAAACAACGCAATGCTTTTTGGAAAAATGAAGCTATTATAAGGCTCAGGTCCCATCACACAATGCAACGCAAGCTGGAGGATAGGGTTTTACCTTATAATAGCCAAACATGTTTGGTACGTTTAAAACAAATCATTTTGATATTACTATAAGTGTATAGTGTCAAAACAACTTCAAATATAATTGTATCACATAGACTGCATGAGCGCCCCATCCCACTATGTCGCCGTATAGGTTTACAAATAAAACCGAAAAGACACGTATTGGAAATTGGATTTCCATTATGAGTCAAAGCAAGGGATGTACTCCTTATCGATTCGAGACACTCTAGCAAATGCATCAGGGCTCGGACGCTGGTGAGCATTTGGATCCTGTAGGGTCGGTCCTCCCTTACTTTTGAGGATTAGTTATTCCTGAACACACGTTTCCCGATCCTATAGGACCGATCTCTGAGCCACTAGGGACTCAATATCCGAGGTGCCTCATTCCATCATCCACGTGAGTAAAAATGTCTGGGCTCCATACCATGACACCACTCCTAATTAGAAAGAAACGTCGTGCACTCCCTGCGTTCCCTTATCCCGTTTTTGACTCATACAGAGATGTGAGGCTCGCGAATTAATGCTATACACAAAGCTATGATAATTAAAGTCGTGCTTTGATCATCAACCACAAGACTCTGCCTTTCAGCAAAAGCCTTGATCGTTTGCATCTCAGCATGCCACACTGACAATTCATGCCATGCAACTAATATCTATCAATTATAATCTCTAAGCTCGTACGTCTCAGAGAAGGGTGTTAAGCAAGAGAATAAGTTCTCCAACACCAAATAGATATATATTTAATAGAAATCAATCAACACAGAACAAAATCCAATGTTAGATACACATCCATTTACAAATCCGTTTTGGGTCTGAACGAAACCAGAGGCACTTTATTCCTCATCTTATATGTCCAATACAGGAGAGAAGTCCTCGCATATCACGTCGACCTCCAAGTATGTTTGGACAATCACCACTTATTACCTTGTCTTGGGTGTACGACCCAATCAAGACATTAATAATCATCCAAACGATGTGAAGATCTTCAGTCATCAACCACCGTCTTCATCGTCGACTTATAGTCGTCATATCAGTTATTCAGAATCGGTTACACTTGGTCTTTCCGAATAACTCGCGTATTTTATAATCAAAAATCAAGTGCTATAAAAACACATCATATGCCTCATTCCAATCCAGAATATTCTTTTGTTCAAATATTCACATCTTTAGAGAAAGGTTCCCATTAATTTTATCAAAGATAAATTCTTTTAAATTTATTCTTTAATCTTCCTTTGGATACCAATTCGATCATTTCCCCAATTTGATAATTTAAATTATCACATTCACATTTCAATCTAATTAAAGATTTATTAAAACTCCACTTAGTTTTAATATTCCCAAAAATCATTATTAATTATTATTTAACTTTGGAAACCCAAACATGCCACATCGACAGTCTACACCATACCGCTGATTTCTGCCAATATATAACCTCTAAGCTCATACGTCTCAGAGAAGGGTGTCACTACAAGAAAAATACCTTTTTATAGCATGTAAAAACGCTATTAAAGGGTACAATGGCGTTTTTAGAAACACTATATATATGCATGTTGTAATATGTCAGGAGTTTACAACAACAACATAAAAATCGCTATAAAAAACATGTTATAAATGATGTCACTTATGGCGTTTCAAAATTGCTATTAAATGATAGATATGTAACATATAAATCGTATCTATAGCGTGTTTTGCTTGCTATAAAATTTTTATGCAGTGTTGTGGTTTATACTGCTAATATTTATGACATCATTTATTTACTATTCACAGCAACAATAAACGCTATAGATAAATATTGGTTGATTATTATAGCAACTACAGACGCTATAGAAATTTCATAACCTGATTATTATTGCAAGTACAAAGCAATAGAAATATAGTAACCTGATTATTATAGCAACCATAAATGCTATAAAAACACTATAGAGAGTTTAATTTTGCATTTTATTGCATTATTTACTTTCCATGAAAGCTGTTGCAGAATATTTTTTATTGCACTAGCATAATGCTATAATATGTATAGCAACTATTAAATATAATTCACACACAATATTTAGCATATAAATATTTGTGATCAAAAGTAACAGTTCTTACAATCGTTGCTAACCAAAAACAATACATATACTAAAAAGAACAATCCATAAAGCCGTAGCTAATTAAAACGATACATGAATGAGACAACATATTTTTTTCATGCCTTCCACCATATCATAGGCCTAGAGCATCATACAAAGCCTGTCAAAAAAAACATACATCTTTAGTCATAAATACAAAAAATCAAAACACCAATACAACTTTTTTTTCAACCATACAAACAATAAACACAAGACACTGGAACACTGAAAACTATTGTTGGAACAGTGGGATTGAAGTATATGATATTTATGCAACCATACAATGATGGGATCATAATGTTTAATCTCCATATTATTTGTGAGTTGATTTGTAAAATATGCAAATGGAGGGCACAATTGTTGGAATATTTTTTGGGACAATTGTAAAATATGATGCTTCTTTTTCTTCCTCATCTGAAACAGATGAGCATGAAGTTTGTGGTCTCAGTTCAAATAGGGGCGGACGTAGGATTAGGCTAGCTAATTTTTTTTGTTGGCCAAAAATTAAACGTGTTTCTCAGTTTGCCCTACCTAAACTATGAGGCGTGCCCTATCTAAGGCACAAGGAAGTTATATTTAGGCCTATGTGATACTTTGACTGGCTGATTTTTGTGACAAACTGGTGCAGGTTGATATATATGTAGAGGAATTTGAACAATTCTTGCAATATTGGACAATCTTGGCCCTAGCTCAAACATAAACCTAGATCCGCCACTGAGTTCAAATAAACTGCAAACTGTTCAAATAAACTGCAAACAGATAAATTAAAAATTCTCAGTTCGATTTTGTTCTGTATTTCCTATAAACTGCAAAGTGTTAAGGTCAAACTTTTCTTTTGGAATGATACAAGGCCATATTCATGCGAGACAGTGGGGGATAACTATACAAAGAGTGAGATCCCTGAACTGAAGGCAACTAAAATAGATAAAATTTACCAATGTGCATTGAAGTGCTTACCAGTCTAGTGTATATGCTGTCTGGCGAGAAATGATTGCTATCACAGTCGGAAGTCACATAGGATGAAGTAGAGTTAATTTAAGATTATAACTAATATTCACAGTTTATTTTTTCCGCTACTGCATGTTTCAAAATATACAAAAATTATTTTCATTGCCAATGTCTAATTCAAACGCTCCTACATAGAAGCAGTGGCCTAGGACTTCCATCAAGTAGGTTGTTTGTTCTCATTATGGCAATCGACTGCTGATTTTATTGAAACATCAGCTGGTTAGAATCTCCTAGACATTTTTCCTTTGACTATATACCCTGATGCAAGATTTCAGCCATATTTATTTATATTTATGTATGTGTGTGTATTTAACAGTGATACCTTTTTCATCAAATGTATAATAAGTTGAATAAGAAATCTCTCATTTCCATAAAGAAGTAAAAAAAGTTCAATATTATATCACATACTCAAACTGTATCGATAACTTCATACTAATTTTCACAGTTATTTATCATTAGTGAGGTTTTATAGATTTGTTGATTCAACCAACACAGCCATAGGTATAATAGTAAACAAACGGGTTTATGCATGCTTTGATTAGAGCTCTAACTCCATTTGGTCCAGAATACAGAAATTTTCCATAAAACTGATGAACTATTTGGTATAGCTTGCAAATAACATGCAGACCATCGATCTCTGGGTATTAGCAGATGTTGGCACACAAAATTTTAACTTGTATGAAACATTTTTTAACTAAATTTAGACAATAGGAAAAAATTGAAAAATTTAGACTCACAGGAACCAATAGAAAATGTTAATATCAGCACGTACTCCAGGTTATATGTGTGATGACCCCAAATCCCGATGAGACAGTGCAAGGGTAATCTTTGGAATATAACACATAAACAGATAACAACAGAACAGAAAAAAAATTAAATACACCAGATAATGTAAAATAGAATTCATTAGATAAACATAATCATCAGAGTTACGCAGTATACTGGATCATACTTAGTACAAAATACAGTTCAACTATACATAAAATGTCTACAGCGGAAAAGAAAACATAATATGTACAACAGGAGCTGAACAACATAAAAAGAGATAAATGAAAGAATCCATCTTCATCTCCAGCTATCCAGAAAGAGCCTGCTAAAACCTGAACACAAGGCTGCCTATGTAGAAAAAGGGGTACCCTGGTTTGCAAGTGAAACAAACTACGACTCGGTCATTGGACTGGTATGAGAAATCTACTTAACACATTTTCAAATATAGCTAATCACAGGACCATGCCACTTTCGCGGAACGGGTTTACTCCATTGGATTGCCAGTGCTTTAAACAAATAAATCTTTTAAACATCGCAATGCTTTTTATAAAAATGAAGCCATTATAAGACTCAGTTCCCATCACACAATGCAACACAAACCGGAGGATAGAGTTTTACCTTATAATGGCCAAAATATGCTTGATACGAGCAAAAAAAATCATTTGATATTATTGCTAGTGTATATATGTTTCAAAAACAAATTTCAATCATAACTATCAATCATAGACGACATGGGTACCATATATCATGTCGCCATATATATATACAATCAAAACCGCACGGTGTCGTATTTGGAAATTGGATTTCCATCATAAACCAAGGCAAAAGATAGTCTTTACCGAATTCGAGACAATCTAGCCTACCATGTCTTAGGCAAGTACTCAGTCAAGCCTTAGGAGCCACAGGGCCGGTCCACCGATGTGGATTAAAATGCCTGAACACGGCGTTTCCCCACCCTTTGGGGGCATAAATGAGCCCAATGACTCCATCAGTCCCGGATCGACCGATATATCTGAGGCGCCTCGCAACAGCAACAACAACACAGGTGAAAATAATATAAATGTCAGGGCTGGTAGGTCACTGACACCACCCTATCTAGAAAGAAACGCATGTCCTCCCTGGATCCTTCTCCCGTTTCTGGTCCATACCGGGGTGTGAGGCTCGCGAATTCACGTTGTACAGAAAGCTATGCCACACAGGCCGTGCTTTGATCATCAACCATAATTCCTTGCTTTTCAACAGAAGCCTGGATCATCTGCCACTTAGGCATGCAGCACAGGCAATTCACTCCATGCGACTAATTTCTATCGATATATAACCTCTGAGCTCGTACGTCTCAGAGAAGGGCGTTAAGCAAGAGAATAAATTCTCCACCGCCAAACAGATATATATTTAATAGAGATCAATCGACACATAACAAAATCCAATGTCGGACACACAGTCCATTTACAAGTTCGTTCTGGGTTTGAACGAAACCGGAGGCACTCAATACCTCGCATATCCGTACAATCAACAAGTACATCCGGACGGCTACTACTTCAGCCCCGTCAAGGTAGCTACTCCTATCATGAGCATCAGTAGCATCCCACCATTCTACGTGAAGATCATCGGTCTTGCATCGTCTTCATATCTTCGACTTTCACTCGTCGATCAATTATTTGAAATGAGAATCAACTCGGCCTTTTCAATAATTCACATATATTTAGAATTTCAAATCAATTCATTTCAATGGTAAAATTATTCGATATCACTACTTCTGTTCTTTAATTAAATTTTCACGCCAAACACATTCAACCATCAAATATCACATAAACCAAGCAAATTCAGTTTATTTCCATTCCATATCGTTTATAACATTTTATCACGATTTATCGCTATTTTTATTTATTCAAAAATAGCCAATTCATTCAAACGACGCTTCAGGCCATAACGCGGCCGTGGCGCTGTTTTTCTTCAGATTTGATTTACACACATCTGAAAATCAAACTGTTGGATCTTCACAAATTTTATATCATTAGAAAGATCTTTTCAAAACGAATCGAACGGTTTCAGTTTCGGGAAAATCCGACTGTCGGATTTCCCGCACTAATCGTTTGAAGTTACGATTTCAAAATACGAACTGCAGCGTCGTTAGTCGATTTAATTTAATTATATATATATATAATCGATTATGGCGTTGTTTTTCTTCAGATTTGAATTAAGCATTCCGGACAATCCAACCGTTCGATCTTTACAAAGTTGGTGCCGTTGGAAAGATATTTCCAAGGCGAACCCAACGGTTTCAGTTTCGGGAAAATTCGATGGTCGGATCTCCCTCACTAATCATTTGAAATCACGGCTTCAAACACGAACTACAGCTTTGATATTCACTATATTTTAATTATATTTATATAAATATTTATAAATATAATTCTTTCTTCGATTTCAAAACCATATCCACTTTATATATTTGATAAAAATGATATTTTTATCATCAAAAATATTTATTTCACATATCACCATTTTTAACACTTCATATTCACAATAAAAATGTAGATTTTATTATTCAATCTATATATTCAACACATGAATGTTTTCGACTTCACACCCACGATAAAAATACGATTTTTATCGTTCTAGTCCCTTATACAACACATGAATATTTTCTATAGTTTATATATATAATAAAAATGTGATTTTTATTGTAAAACTATTTATTTCAAAACACGATTATTTTATATAGTCTATATATAAGGTAAAAATGTTATTTTTGGTGTTAAAACAATTTATTTAAAATACTAATATTTTATATAGCCTATATATATAATAAAAACATGATTTTTATCTTTCAAATAATTTATTCAACACATGAATTTCTACTCAACACATGAATTTCTATTCAACACACGAATATAGTTTCAACACATGAAAATAATTCTAACACATGAATATTATTGAAAATTTCGGCAGCATAACGACAGGGTTGTTAAAACCGGCACCGTCCCTAGTACGACTCCTGGCTCTACCTTAAAACCTCGCGGTTTTTGACAATGGGGATTTTCAATATCTAGTTCGCACGCAGGAGAATTTTCCCATATACTAATCCTATTGGGATTTCAATCACAACCAATCATTTCAATTCAACCATTCATGATATTCACCAAATTTCGCATCAACCAATAATCCAAACAATATCACAACCAATATATCGGCCATGGTCTATGGACGAGGGGAGTATATATATATATATATATATATATATATATATATTCGTGTATAAATATATTTTGATTTCACTTCAATAACATTTCAATTTATTTCAACGCATATATCACTTTTTACAATGCATATATAACTTATACATCAAACATACAACTTATACAACGCTTATACATGAGGTGTACAACGCTTATATAACTCGTATATCGACTATATAATTTATACATCGTTGTTTTCCATATCGTTTATAATTTAGAAATCTCATATTGGGTTCCACTCCACCAAAAATTGCAGAAGGCTTAGAAAAATATGTGGTCTCTTCTAGAATGTAGAAGACGTCCTCACGAGTCCACTGTCTCTTGTTTCACTGAATTTCGACCACAAACGAAAAAGTTATGATTTTTACAGTGAAATCAAAAACCGTAGCGCTTTAAAGTGCTATAAAATACAAAATAAAATATAGGCCGTTACCTTCACTGTTTTGTTCAAAACTAGGTTTCGATTTAACTTCCAAACCGCGAAGCTTCACGTCGATCAACCACAGCCACAATGTAGCGCTCCGAGAGGTGCACCTGGCACTACCTACGATGTCAAGCTCGAACTCGGCTGGAGGGTGAACTTCGACAATGAACGGCAGCACTTCGTGGAGGTGATTCGACCTCTGTACTTAACGACAGCCCCTAAAATCTATATGGATCTGAAGAGGGAACTCGGATCTACAAATAGTTCAACTAGGGCTACTGATTTTATCGAATGGATTAGGCGGATTTGAGGAGAGAAGATGGAGACCTGTTCCGCCGTTCGTTTCAGGAGCTTTCGGGGAGAGAGAAGAAACGATGGGCCAATATGATTTTTTTAATCTATTTATATATTTTTAAAACTCTAAAATACCCCTCTTCACATACAAGCTCCAATACAAACCCAACAACTGTTGTCCCTAGCTAAATACCCCCATTCTGAACACAATGGGATATGTTTCGTAGGCCCATTCGACTATTTCAGTCAGTTTTCCTTCAAATTAAAATATAAAACATTCAATATTTGATTTGAACGTACATTTCAATTTGCCGTGGCCACATACTGATCCCAAAAATTCCAGAAAATTAAATCAAGCTATGTTTTGACGATATGGTCCCAACAAAACTAGTTTCGTCGAATTCTGAGACAGATTGAAAAATGGCCATTTTCTGGTCGATCCAATTTAACAAAAATTCACCAAAACACATTTTCCTTTGCCCCACTCACATCTTAACTTCAAAAATTATGAAATTTGAAACCTAGCAATAATTTCACATCCCGGATCCCACAAAATTGGTTTCGTCGAATTCTGAGGTCGTTTGAAAAATGTCTATTTTCACGGGCTATATAAATTATATAGCGACCTTTCTGAAAATTCATTTGGTCATAACTTTTGACTCCCGCTATGAAACTTCGATTTTTCAGATTCGTTAGAAAGATATTCACTTACATATTTAAATATTTTTGGTTTCACTAAAATTCGTTTTATTTTGCACCCGGTACAGTCAGTTAAAGTTTGAAATCAAATTTTGAAACTGCCGCGCCATTTCAGGCCTTGTTTATAATTTAAAATAATTATATATTTTTTCAAACATCAATTCAAACATACTTTTCGTCATTATTATTTAAAATATTTATTTTAAATATCTAAAATTCACTAAAATAGCCAATTTAAAATTTTTAAACTGGTTCAGATTTTTCCGGTTTGTTACAATCTCCCCCACTTATAACTTTTTGTCCCCGAAAAGGAACAAAGTCAAAAGTGGTTCGATTAATCAACTCTACTTTCAATCTGGCTTCCATTCTTCAACTTTTTAGTTTTTAAGAATTTTCAAATTCTTCAAAAATTTGGCGAACACCCTAAATTTTTGATTTTTTTTGCCATAACCTCCTTTGTACGGGGAGTGGTTTGGAAATTTATTGGACGTTATCAGGTACCCAATAAATCCTAATAAGCATTCACATATTTATAGTGATATATTCCGGTGTCCACAAGGGAGTGTGTATAGATCATAACTCCAGAGAATAAAATCTCGTCACCCTATAAATGGTTTTTGTGCCTTAATGACCAGAGAGACGTGTTTATTGTCATCTCCAGACCCGTGTGGGGTTTTTATTAATCTGGCAATTTACCGTTATATTTTACATAGTCCATAGCAGTCATCAGTTCAACCTGTAAAATATAGTCTTCGCCATACAAGCCTCTCGCTCGTATGGTAAATCTTCAACCTCGTCACACAAGCTCCAAATGCTTATGTGGTATATGATGAAGTATGCCTATCTTCAAGAAGTATGCCATGTAGTGTAGTTCAAAATTAATTGTTACTATCCTATGGAGACATTTATTAATTACACACAGAATAACCAGCACTCTGAATCCAATGGCATTCACAGGAGTTGATATAATAATAAAATTGCGCATCCAACTCATTAAGGTTTACCTATTTGTCGGGCACGCAATAAAATTATTCACTCAACATCTAATCCATTTACATGTTCAAACATATATAATGCACATGTATATATTTCTATCTAACTTCTAATCAGTTCAATGTGTGATTTAATCGAATAAATTCTACGATTCATTCTCTTATCGGTTAAATTAACTATCATTCGAATAATTTAATTAATCAAGCTCTCAATCACACAGCACAAACAACGATCAATTTGTCTTTAATTTTTCAAAAATGTACCAATTTATTCATATACTCTTTTAAATTAATCAGACTATATAATTAAAAGGTTTACATCAATGCAAAGAAGACACCAGCGAATTGAAGAACAGAATGGAAATGCAAAATGTGGTAGATGTACCTTGCACCAGAGTCAATCAGAGACATCCACCCTGCACTTAGGATAAGCTTTCTTAATGCTCTCCTCAGTTTCCCCAGTACAATCTCGCGGATCTCCACTCCATTGCACTTTGACTAAGTGAACCTTTTTGTTCCTCAGCTCTTTGGTTTCTTTGCCAATTATCTTTAGCGGCTCTCTTCTCACAGCCAATTCTGGAGTAATTTCTATATCCCCTTGCGCTGCTTCTTCCACGATCAAGTCGGGATCATGAACATGCTTTCGAAGTTGAGATACGTGAAACACATCATGCACTCCAGGCAACCAATCAGGCAATCGAACGCTATATGCGAGAGTTCCAATCCGTTCAAGAATAGGAAACAGACCAATAAATTTGGGCGCCAATTTCCCTGTTTTACCGAACTGGATTACTCCTCTCATCGGAGATACTTTCAAATACACATAGTTGCCAACAACAAATGATATATCTCTTCATCTCTTATCTGCATAGCTTTTCTGTTGGCTTTGAGCGGCGAGTAATCGTTTCTTAATAAAATTAACCTTGTCCGCAGCTTCGCGAATCATATCGGGTCCCAGTACGAGTCTATTACCAGGTTCTACCCAACAAGCAGGAGATCGGCACGGTCTACCATACAATGCTTCGAATGGTGACATTGTCAGGCTCGCTTGGTAGCTGTTGTTGTATGAGAACTCGGCTAGATGCAAATGGTCTACCCATGATCCGCCAAAATCAATAACACAAGCCCGCAATAAATCCTCAAGAATACGATTCACCTCTCAGTTTGACCATCTGTTTGAGGATGATATGTGGTGCTCAAGTTCTGTTTTGTTCCCAATTCTGCTTGGAATGCTTCCCAGAATTTACTATCAAAAATCAGGTCATGATCAATAACGATGCTTATGGGAACTCCGTGCAGTCTAACAATTTCCTTGAACTAAATCTGCGCCAGACTCTGAGCATTTCTATTCGATTTGACAGGTATGAAATGGGCGGTCTTCGTGAAACGATCTACGATCACCCAAATACTGTCATTTCCTTTCCTGTTTCTGGGCAAACCATCTATGAAATCCATAGAAATCTGCTCCCACTTCCCACCTGAAATTTCCAAAGGTTGCAACAATCCAGCGAGCTTCTGCTGATCGCTTTTGACTTGTTGACAAGTAGAACACTGGCTAACATATAAAGAAATGTCTCGTTTTAGATCTCCATTAGAAAGTGCGTTTGATGTCAATATACATTTTTCTCACCCCTGGATGGATGCTAAGCTTGGCTTTGTGACATTCATCTAATACTTCTCTCCGGAGTTCAGGGATGTTTGGCACACATATTCGGCCTTTCAACCTAAGAATCCCGTCGTTATCTATCTGAAAACTCGAGGGCTCGCCTTTCTGAATTCTCTCTTTGATCTTCTCTCAGCTGGATACATTCAAAAATTCTTTCAACAGAACTCATCCAAGCTTGAGTTTGAATTATAGATTCATTGCCCGAGAATTGTGCTCCGCCCAGATTTCGATATCTCTTTAATAGAGCCTCTAGACCTGGTTCTGCATTCCTCCTGTTTTTGACACTCATTTTCTAGCACTTCTGCAAATAGCAGACCAAGTGTCAGGTCACAGAAAAGATATTATATAGCATAGAAACATATACTTGAGTGTACATGTGTCTATCGAGGTGTACTTCATTTTGCTCTACTCATACTAGGATATTAATGATCCTATCTGTAATGAGTTACTCGTCCTAGAACACTACTGGTCCTATTTCTGACGAGTTCGTTCATATGTTATTTTCCAGAACTAAGCTTAACCAAAGCTCTGATACCACGTTTGTGACGACCTAAACCCCGATGAGATGGTGCAAGGGTAATCTTTGGAATATAACACATAAATAGATAACAGCAGAACAGAAAAAAATTAAATACACTAGATAATGTAAAATAGAATACACTGAATGAATATAATCATCATAATTACACAGTATACAGGATCATACTTAGTACAAAATACAGTTCAACTATACATAAAATGTGTACAGTGGAAAAGAAAACATAATATGTACAACAGGAGCTTAACAGCATAAAAAGAGATAAATGATATAATCCATCTTCAGCTCCAGCTATCCAGAAAGAGCCTGCTAAAACATGAACACAAGGAAGCCCGTGTAGAAAATGGGGCACCCGAGTTCGCAAGTGAAACAAACTACGAGTCAATCATGGGACTGGCATGAGAAATCTACTTAACACATTTTCAAATATGGATAATCACAGGATCATGCCACTTTCGCGGAAGGGGTTTACTCCATTGGATTGCCAGTGCTTTAAACAGATAAATCTTTTAAACATCGCAATGCTTTAAAAATGAAGCCATTACAAGACTCAGTTCCCATCACACAATGCAACACAAACCGGAGGATAGAGTTTTACCTTATAATGGCCAAATATGATTGATACGAGCAAAACAAATCATTTGATATTATTGCTAGTGTATATATGTTTCAAAAACAAATTTCAATCATAACTATCAATCATAGATGGAATGGGTACCATATATCATGTCGCTATATATATATATATATATATATATATACACACACACACACAGAGAGAGAGAGAGAGCGCACACACAGAGAGAGAATCAAAATCGCACAGTGTCGTATTTGGAAATTGGATTTCCATCGTGAACCAAGGCAAAAGATAGTCCTTACCGAATTTGAGACAATCTAGCCTACCATGTCTCAGGCAAGTACTCAGTCAAGCCTTAGGAGCCACAGGGCCGGTCCACCGATGTGGATTAAAATGCCTAAACACTGCGTTTCCCCGCCCTTTGGGGCGTAAATGAGCCCAATGACTCCATCGGTCCCGGATCGACCGATATAAACGAGGCGCCTCGCAACAGCAACAACCACACAGGTGAAAATAATATAAATGTCAGGGCTGGTAGGTCACTGACACCACCCTAGCTAGAAAGAAACACATGTCCTCCCTGGATCCTTCTCCCGTTTCTGGTCCATACCGAGGTGTGAGGCTCGTGAATTCACGTTATACACAAAGCTATGCCACACGGGCCGTGCTTTGATCATCAACCACAAGACTTTGCTTTTCAACAGAAGCCTTGATCATCTACCACTTAGGCATGCCACACAGGCAATTCACTCCATGCGACTGATTTCTATCGATATATAACCTCTGAGCTCGTACGTCTCAGAGAAGGGCGTTAAGCAAGAGAATAAATTCTCTGCCGCCAAACAGATATATATTTAATAGAGATCAATCATCACAGAACAAAACCAATGTCAGACACATAGTCCATTTACAAGTTCGTTCGGGGTCTGAACGAAACCGGAGGCACTCAATTTCTCGCATATCCGTACAATCAACAAGTACATCCGGACGACTACTACTTCAGCCCCGTCAAGGTAGCTACTCCTATCATGAGCATCAGTAGCACCTCTCCATTCGACGTGAAGATCATCGGTCTTGCACCGTCTTCATATCTTCGACTTTCACTCGTCGATCAATTATTTGAAATGAGAATCAACTCGGCCTTTTCAAATAATTCACGGATGTTTAGAATTTCAAATCAATTCATTTCAATGGTTAAATTATTCGATATCACTAATTTTGTTCTTTAATGAAATTTTCAAGCCAAACACATTCAACCATCAAATATCACATAAACTGAGCAAATTCATTTTATTTCCATTCCATATCGTTTATAATATTTTATCATGATTTATCGCTATTTTTATTTATTTAAAAATAGGCAATTCATTCAAACGACGCTTCAGGCCATAACGGGGCCGTGGCGCTGTTTTTCCTCAAATTTTATTTACATATATCTGAAAATCAAGCCGTTGAATCTTCACAAATTTTATATCATTATAAAGATCTTTTCAAAATGAATCCAACGGTTTTAGTTTCGGGAAAATCCGACGGTCGGATCTCCCACACTAATCGTTTGAAGTTACGATTTCAAAATACGAACTGCTGCGTCGTTATTCGATTTAATTTAATTTAATTATATTTATATATATATATATATATAATCGATTCTGGCGTTGTTTTTCTTCAGATTTGAATTAAACATTCCAGACAATCCAACCGCTGGATATTTACAAAGTTGGTGCCGTTGGAAAGATATTTCCAAGGCGAACCCAACGGTTTTGGATTTGGGAAAATCGGATGGTCGGATCTCCCGCACTAATCGTTTGAAATCACTGTTTCAAAACACGAACTACAGCTTCGGTATTCACTATATTTTAATTACATTTATATAAATATATATAAATATAATTCTTTCTTCGATTTCAAAACCATATCCACTTTATATATTTGATAAAAATGATATTTATATCATCAATTTTTTTTATTTCACACATCACCATTTTTAACACTTCATATTCAAAATAAAAATGTAGATTTTATTGTTCAATCTATATATTCAACACATGAATGTTTTCGACTTCACACCCACGATAAAAATACGATTTTTATCGTTCTAGTCCCTTATTCAACACATGAATATTTTCTATAGTTTATATATATAATAAAAATGTGCTGTTATTGTAAAACAATTTATTTCAAAACACGATTATTTTATATAGTCTATACATAAGGTAAAAATGCTATTTTTGGTGTTAAAACAATTTATTTAAAATACTAATATTTTATATATCCTATATATATAATAAAAACGTGATTTTTATCTTTTAAATAATTTATTCAACACATGAACTTCATTTAACACATGAATTTCTACTCAACACATGCATTTCTATTCAACACACGAATATAGTTTCAACACATGAAAATAATTCTAACACATGAATATTATTGAAAATTTCGGCAGCATAACGGCAGGGTAGTTAAAACCGGCACCGTCCCTTGCACGGCTCCTCGCTCTACCTTAAAACCTCGCGGTTTTTTGACAATGGAGATTTTCAATATCTAGTTCGCACGCAGGTGAATTTTCCCATATACTAATCCTATTGGAATTTCAATCGCAGCCAATCATTTCAATTCAACCATTCATGATATTCACCAAATTTCGCATCAACAAATAATCCAAACAATATCACAACCAATATATCGTCCATGGTCTACGGACGAGGGGAGTATATATATATATTCATATATAAATATATTTCGATTTCACTTCAATAACATTTCAATTTATTTCAATGCATATATCACTTTTTACAACGCATGTATAACTTATACATCGAACATACAACTTATACAACGCTTATACATGAGGTGTACAACGCTTATATAACTCGTACATCGACTATATAATTTATGCATCGTTGTTTTCCATATCGTTTATAATTTAGAAATCTCACATTGGGTTCCACTCCAGCAAAAATTGCAGAAGGCTCAGAAAAATATGCGGTCTCCTCTATAATGTAGAAGACGTCCTCACGAGTCCACTGTCTCTTGTTTCACTGGATTTCGACCACAAACGAAAAAGATATGATTTTTACAGTGAAATCAAAAACCGTAGCGCTTTAAAGTTCTATAAACTATAAAATAAAATATAGGCCGTTACCTTCACTGTTTTGTTCAAAACTAGGTTTCGATTTAACTTCCAAACCGCGAAGCTTCACATCGGTCAACCACAGCCACGATGTAGCGCTTCGAGAGGCGCACCTGGCACTACCTACGAGGTCAAGCTCGAACTCGGCTGGAGGGTGAACTTCGACGATGAACGGCAGCACTTCATGGAGGAGATTCGACCTCTCTACTTAACGACAGCCCCTAAAATCTATATGGATCTGAAGAGGAAACTCAGATCTACAAATACTTCAACTAGGGCTACTGATTTTATTGAATGGATTTGGCGGATTTGAGGAGAGAAGATGGAGACCTATTCTGCCGTACTTTTTAGGAGCTTTCGGGGAGAGAGAAGAAACGATGGGCCAACAGGATTTTTTTAATTTATTTATATATATTTAAAACTCTAAAATACCCCTCTTCACATACTAGCTCCAATCCAAACCCAATGACTGTTGTCCCTAGCTAAATACCCCCATTCTGAACACAATGGGATATGTTTCGTAGGCCCATTCTACTGTTTCAGTCAGTTTTCCTTCAAATTAAAATATAAAACATTCAATATTTGATTTGAACGTACATTTCAATTTGCCGGGGCCACATACTGATCCCAAAAATTCCAGAAAATTAAATCAAGCTATGTTTTAACGATACGGTCCCAACAAAACTAGTTTCGTCGAATTCTGAGACCGATTGAAAAATGGCCATTTTCTGGTCGATCCAATTTAACAGAAATTCACCAAAACACATTTTCTTTTGCCCCACTCACATCTTAACTTCAAAAATTATGAAATTTGAAACCTAGCAATAATTTCACATCCCGGATCCCGCAAAAGTGGTTTCGTCGAATTCTGAGGTCGTTTGAAAAATGTCTATTTTCACGGGCTATATAAATTCTATAGCGACCTTTCTGAAAATTCATTTGGTCATAACTTTTGACTCCCGCTATGAAATTTCGATTTTTCAGATTCGTTAGAAAGATATTCACTAACATATTTAAATATTTTTGGTTTCACTAAAAGTCGTTTTATTTTGCACCTATACAGTCAGTTAAAGTTTGAATTGAAATTTTGAAACTACCGCGCCATTTCAGGCCTTGTTTATAATTTAAGATAATTATATTTATTTTCAAACATTGATTCAAACATACTTTTCATCGTTATTATTTAAAATATTTATTTTAAATATTTAAAATTCACTAAAATAGCCAATTTAAAATTTTTAAACTGGTTCAGATTTTCTGGGTTGTTACAATATGTCATGTTAAACAGTAGTATAATGCTAGTTAGTGAGTGATGGGCTCGGAATATAATAACATCTTTAGCACTATTAATCGATGATTTTACAAGGCCTTTACATACCAGATTTGAATGTATTATAATTTAATCATCGTGATAGATAATTTAAAGAGATTCGTAGATAGCTTAGAACTCAAACGCATATCAGGATATGAAACAATGGAAAAGCGGATAAACTCAAACAAACTTTGGAGTCGGAACAATGAAAAAGCGGATATCACAATAATCCTCCCTACCGCCCTCGTAATGTCATCCGCTGTCACCTTCTCAACATGTCGATCACCAGCCTTTCGCTTATAATTTGCTCTATAAACAATGGCCACGCCACCATCGGCACCCCAGCACACACCCCTTCCAACAGCGAGTTCCAACCGCAGTGTCACACGAACCCTCCCATAGCCTCATGCCCCAGCACGGCCACCTACGATACCCACCCTCTCACCACCAGCCCTCGGCCCTTCACCCTCTCCTCATACCCTTCTGGCATCTCCTCCTCCCTCGCCACCCATATAAAACAATACCCACATCTCTCCAAACCCAACGCCATACCCACATAAATTATCAAAAGGCACCAGCTTCCAAGACAGAAGTACACAACCAAAGCGACCGGTTTCCTATCCAGCCACTCCATGCACTTCCGGTAGTTCTCATATCCACCTCCACACACCACCTAATCCTTTTCATCCCAACATCTCGCAAATGAGACAGGCCCCACCAGTCAAGTCTTATCACTACATGATTTCTCGTAGTACTCCGCATACTCCCCTTACATCTCCCTGAAACTGTTCACCACCGAACCAAATGCCTTACTCTTCGACACTATATCACTCACGTTGAACTCCATTACAACTCAAAGAAAATCCGGCAACTCGGATCGGTGAAGATCCATGACACATCGGTGCACGCTTCAGCTTAAAACTTCGATGCTTAATAATTCAAGAACGTGCAAGTACTTTTGACAAGCTGTTAATCCCACTTGTGTGTAAAAAGTTTTTTTTTGTGTGCCAGGCTATCGTAGCAGGGTAAGTGGAAGAGGATCGTCAAATATTAACTCCAAGATAATGAGAGATGGGGAAATTCAAACAAACCGAATAGGCAGCAACTGGGTACTGCCCTTACAAAGAGGTATCAGGAGCGTTTCAACTGTTTTGTAGCTACATGAAGAGGTATATATAAAATATACATGAAATGTTACTCATTTGGCTATCAGTAGCACCCTCTAGTTTAGGTGGAATACTGTCTTTCCTCTTGTTTAGGTTTAAAAAACGAAATCATTCATTTAATTGAAAAGGCATATAATGCATTCAGGTTTGATTTAATTTGATTCATGTAATTTAATTTTGAAAAGGCATAAAGATTTCAGCTTTCAGGTTTAAAAAATGAAAACAAGTTAACAAACCTACTGATCTTGATTTTGATATTTTCAGGTTTGGTTTAATTTGATTTTTTGTTTTCTAGGTGATTTAATTTGACAATGTGATAGTTATCATGGAGGGAAGGGACTTGTTATCGATATTTAAATCTTGGATGGTTCCTTACATTGTTGTAAATATACCGTGTAACAACCCGGAAAATCTAAGCCAATTTAAAAAAATTATTCTAGCCCTTTTAATGAATTTTGAATATTTAAAATGAATTATTTTAAATAATAACGACGAGAAATTTATTTTTAATAGAATTAGAATGTATATATTTATTTGAATTGACGTTAGAATACAAATATTTATTTTAATTATAAAAGGAATTGGAAATGGCGCGGTAGTTCGAAAATTCGATTTCAAATTTCAAATGAATGTACAGGATTCAAAATAAAATAAACCGGATTTTAGCGTAACCAAAAATATTAGAATCTATTAGTAAATATCTTTCCAACAAATTGAAATTTCATAGCGGGAATAAAAAGTTAAGCGCAGTTGAAAATTCAGAATAGTCGCTATTGAGTTTTGGCCCTTAAAAATAGCGATTTTGCAAATGGCCTCCTTTTCGAGGAAACCACTTTTGTTGGATTCGGGATGACAAATTATTTCTAGGTTTCAAAATTCATAATTTTTGGGATCAATATGAGAAAGTGGCAAAAGAAAACGTGTTTGAACAGTTTTAGTCAATTTGGATCGACCAGAAAATGATCATTTTTCAAACGGTCTCCAAATTTGATGAAATTAGTTTTGTTAGGAACGTATCCTCAAAACATAGCCTGATTTATTTTTCTGGGATTTTTAGAGTCAGCATGTGGCCCCAGTAAATTGAAACATGCATTCAAAATTCAATATATAGATTTATATTTTGATTTTGATGGAAACTGATCAAAACGATGGAATTGGCTTACGAAACATATCTCATTGTGTTCAGAATGGGGGTAATACGCTAGGGACGATAGTCGTTGGGCCTCGTTTGGGGTTCAAATAAAAAGTCAATCTTTTTGAAAGTTAAATAAAATAAATATAATAAATATTTAATTCCTTTACATTAACCCCCCCAGTCCCTTTCTCCTTCCCCCGATCAGAACAAAACATAAAAAAGAAGAAAAAAACCGCTCGTCGTTGACCTCGACTCCCCTTTGCGCCATGCCGCCCGGGCTCCCCCAACCTCCGCCGCATCCCTCTCCTCCCTCTGGCGCCCCTAGCTCCTCCTTCCTCTCTCCACTTCGATTCCCGCAACCCCCAAATCGATGCAACTGAGCCGCCGCCGCACCCAAGGGCATGCCGCCACCACCACTGAGCCACCGCCGTCGCCACCACTGACACCTCCGCCCCCTCCAACGGTCACTTGTGCGCCATCCCCGACCCCGTAAGTTTTATTATTGTTTTATTCATTTTTATTTAATGTAATTAACTTTGAAAGGGTTTCAAAACAATTTTATATAGAAAAGGTTTGGTTTTAAATTTAAATATCATGATTTTGAAAACTGAAATCTTATATGAATAGATTTGATTTATAAATGTAATTTTTGAAAGAAATAACATCGTAATAAAAATATGATTTTTATATTGTAGGAATAATAAAAATGGGATTTTTATATTATAGAGACAATAAAAATAAGATTTTTATTTATGTATGATAATAAAAATATGAATTTTATATTATAGGAATAATAAAAATATGATTTTTATATAAGAAGTAATGATATAAAAATCGGGTTTATCATATATTTAGCGAAGTAAAAAAATATGATTTTTATCGTTTGGATGGCAATGTAAAAAATGTGATTTTTATATATTCATTAGCAATAGAAAGATATGATTTTTATCTATATAATAGCGATAGAAAAAATGTAATTTTTAACTATGTAACATGGTAATGAAAATATGAAATTATTTTTATAAAGATAATAATATAATTTTTAGCATATGTATGTTATTTATAGAATAATCATACAAAGAAATAATTATTGATTGTTTAAAAATATATTTTTTAATGTAGGTATACTACATAGATCGATAATCAAAGCACAGCGGAGTCGAACCCAAAGGCGAGAACTTCTCACTTTGATTTTATTTTCTAGTTAAAATATATACTAGGATGTAGGCGGTGTTTAGCAGTACCCGACACCCGTCGTCCATAGACCATGGACGGCTTGCTTGTTTGATTGATTGTGTGGTGAAAATTGATTGTGTGATGTGGAATGGAGTAAAATATTTTATAGTTAAAAATATAATTTTAAACGTGTATATGAATGAAATAAATATTTATAAATAAATCGGAAGATTTGTTTGTGTACACACATTTGACTGATATTGATTAGGACGTTAAATTTTACACATCGCTCAACTACACAAATAAAATTCATTATTTGTTGATTGAAACCCCACACAGGTATTGGGATGATATATGATATACACTAGTCCCAATAATTAGTTGTATGTCGATCGATTGATTGACAGGCTGTTGTAAACGTTAAATATTTATATTCGATGCTTATGCAGTGTAGAAAGCACTTTGGACGATGGTTGACTGTGTTTGATTGTTGTTGTATACATGTTGTATGAAATCCATATAATCACATTATATGGTAATTGACTGTGTCTGATTCCAATCCAGAAAGAATGAGTATTTTAAAATAACGAATATTTTGAAATAATGGATATTTTAAAATAATATTTAGAAAAAATCAAAATATGATTTTGATGTCCGATTTGGGATGGACACGAATATATATAAATATATAAAGCCGTGTTGATTAGATTGACGCCTTTTGACGTGAATGATACTTATATCAATTTTATTCCTTTTTATAATGAATATTGAAGAGGGATTGATTTCAAAATCAAATGTCAATATGAATTTAAAATCGTTTTGAAAACGATTTAAAACTATTTATAAAATACGTTTTGAAAAGAAATCGACGAAATATATATATATATATATATTATATATAATGTCCCGAACAGAACGCGCTGCACCGCGGCAGTTCGTGAATTTCGACCATGGACTTCGGACGGACATTACGGGAGATCCGACCGTCGGATTCTCCTAAAACGGAACCGTTGGGTTCGTATCGGAAAGAACTTTCTAACGCATATTAGAGATTTGAAATCTAACGGTTGAATTTAGAATTATGTCTAAATCAAATTTGGAAGAGGTCGCTGTAAGTGCAGTTCGATGGCAGTTTATGGAAATCGACTGTAGGGGCCTTGATAAAATTATTAAAAATATCAATAATTAGTTTAAAATCATAAGAAATGATTTGGAAAGAATTAGGATGAAAAATTCCATATTTGAAAAGATAAAAACAGATTTTTTTATCGAAATGAACTAGTTTTAAACTAGAATTAAAATCCATTTATTTTAAATTAAATAAATTGGATTTGAAATCGTTTTAAAAATAACCAGAATTTCCAATATATATATTGGAAATGGATTTGGATCGAAATTGTCTTCGGAATATTTCGATGTTGGATTTTGTGATTATACATATATTGTTATAGAAATTTGAAAGATATAATTATATCGTTATTTCCAATACGATATTTGTTGATTTCGGAATTTGATATTGAATATAAGCTGATATATTTCCTATTCAGAGCCTTGTATTTAATATCGTTGGATTTTGGGTTTGTCGTGAATGGTATCCTTAATAATACTGTTCAACTCAAATGGAGTTAAGAAAATTAGAAACTGACTGGAGATTAGTTAAGTTGGACGGTTTTCGGGGTATTGATCTGATGTTGGTTTCGGCCTTCGGAGGTTAATACTTAGGGGATTGTTCTCTTACTAATTTACGGTTAGAGGCTAATGTGAATTGTGTTTATTGTGAACTGTGTTTTTAACAACATTCGTTCTTTAACCCGATTTGCAGTGAAATGTGATTTGGGATTTATAAATCTTTTTATTTAGATTTAACAGGAATTTTCCAAGGTAACATTTTCCAATTTAATATATTAAATTGGAATTGAATGGAATTCGATTTGATACTAATCGAAGTGAACTTCTGTGGAGGAAGATTGTTAATACATATGGAATTTAAAAGGCGTTGCTGTTATTCCAATTTTGTTATTGGTCGGATATGGAAATTGATATCGATTATATATTGATTTGTTTTTCCGTGAAGATTCCATAATTAATGGAATGTGATTTGGGTTTTCGTGAATGGTATCTTTAATAATACTGTTCTTAGACCTAATGGAGTTAAGAAAATTAGAAACTAACTGAAGATTAGTTAAGTTGAATGGTTTCTTGAGTATTTATCTGATGTTGATTTCGGCCTTCGGGGTTAATAATTAGGGAATCGTTCACTTGCTAATTTACGGTTAAAGGCTGATGGAATGGAATGTGATTTAGGGTTTATTGTGAACCGTGTTTTAAATGACATTGGTTCTTTGACCCAGTTAAGGGCAGGATATGATTTCCCAAGTTAAGCAATCATTAATATTGATTTTTGGGAAGATTAAAACCAAGTGGAGTATTAATGCACCTTTAATTAGATTGAAATGATATCCAAAGGAAGATTAAAGAATAAATTTAAAGAATTTATTTTTGATAAAATTAATGGGAACCTTTCTCAAAGTATATGAATATTTGGATAAAGAAATATTCTTGATTGGAATGAGGCGTATGTTGTGTTTTATAGCACTTGTTTATTATATACGCGAGTTATTCAGAAAGACCGGGTTTATCCCATTCTGAGTGACTGATTCGACGATGTGTCGAGCATTAAGATGGCGGTTTAAGACCGGAGGTCTTCACATCATTTGGATGATTACTGATGTCTTGGTTGGGTTGTACACCCAAGGCGAGGTAATAAGTGGTGGTTGTCCAGACGTACTTTTAGATCGACGGATATGCGAGGGCCTCTCCCCTGTATTGGACATCTGGGGGAGGAATAAGGTGCCTCCGGTTTCGTTTAGACCCAGAACAAACTTGTAAATAGATGTGTGTCTGACATCGGATTTCATTCTGTGTGATTGATAGACATCGGTTGCATAGCGTGAATTGATTGTGTGGCATGCTGAGATGCAAATGATCAAGGCCTCTGTTGAAAAGCAGAGTCTTGTGGTTGATGATCAAAGAACGGCTTTGATACAGCATAGCTTTGTGTAGCGTTGATTTGCGAGCCCCACACCCCGGTGTGAACCAGAAACGGGTGAGGGCTTCAGGGAGGACATGCGTTTCTTTCTAGCTAGGAGTGGTGTCAGCGTTTTGCACGCCCTGGCTTTTTATTTATGTGGATGATGGATAGGAGGCGCCTCAGTTATATTGGTTGATCCGTGGCCGTTTGAGTCATTTGGCTCATTTACGCCCCATAGGGCGTGGAAACGCTGTGTTCAGGCATTATAATCCACATCGAGTGGATCGGCCATGACGATCCAAGGTGCAGTTGCGGCTATTCCTAAGGGGCGGGCTAGAGCATCTCGAAGCAGTAAGGATGATCCCTTGCCTTGGTTCACAGATGGAAATCTAACTTCCAATACGACATTTTGCAGTTTTGATTGTAAACCTATATATCGCGACATAGTGGTATGGGGCACTTATGCCGTCTATGATTGATACTCATGATTGAAATTGTTTTGACACTATACACTTATAGTAATAATAAAACATGTACTAAGCATTCTTGGCTATTATAAGGTAAAAACTCCATCCTCCGGCTTGCGTTGCATTGTGTGATGGGACCTGAGTCTTATAATAGCTTCATTGTTCTCTATTTAGCATTGCGTTGTTGTTTTATGCACTGGTATTCTTGGGAGGAAACCCGTTCCGTGTTATACGGCGTGGTCCCTTGATTTACCTAACTTTAAAATAAAGATTAATAACTGTTTTAGTTCTCAGACCAGTCACATGACTGTCCTGGAGTTTATTGTTTTAACCTAAACTTTAGATGCCTCTATTTCCACACGAGTAGCTAGTAGTTTTGGTTTTGCAGATTTATATTCATAGGATCCTGGTTTGCAGCTGGAACGATATTCAGAAAGCTCTACATCCATTTATCTTTTTCAGTTGTGTTTTGTATTATTTTCCGTTGTAGTAATGTATTGTAATCTCTGATATTTTTCTGATGTATAATATTTATTCATACTCTATATATTCTTGTATTCTGATGGAATTGTTGTAATAAACAATGAAATGTTCTTCTGTTTGTGTTCTGATTCGTCTTGTCCTCAAATCAATCCGTGCTTTCCTTCACGGGGAAGTTACGGTTCCTTACAGTTGGTATCAGAGCTTTGGTTTACAGAGCTCGAGAACAAGACACATTAGAACCAAACAACAGAATTCATCAGAGATTGGATTAGTAATATCTAATGGGAATGACTCGTTAAAGATAGGATCAATAGTATCCTAGAATGAGTCGGACAATATATTTTTAAAATGAAAAACAAATTTTGTTTTGAAAATTTAAAGCTGTTTATACGTATTTGAATATTTATTTTAAATCGATTTTGACAATCAAGTATATAAAGATTTTGCATATACGTCTGATCTGCGTGTATTTGATGTTTTAATATACTGGATAGATATAGAATCAAGCTCTAGTCGCCCGTAGATATTCTGATTGTGGTTCAAAACATCATCAGAATTTATGTTCGAGTTTCGAAAGTGGGATATCTATATATTTCCAATTGACCGGTGTGAGAACCAAAATATAGTTAGAATATATTGTTGTGACTTGACATCAAAAACATGATTTTTGACTATGTATTAAAGTTATATGTTTGAAAATGATAATCCACTAATTGATTGATGATTGTGTTGTGTGATTGTTTATTTAAATCAACATGTGAATGAATGGTAAATTTAGGCCAAATTGAACCAAATATTGAACTGTATTGAAAATAGTTAGAAATTTCATGCATATTCATGTGCATCCATTGAACAGATCATTGCAAGGAGGCTAGAGAAGAGGAATAAAATTGTTTCCCCGACAAGTAGGTACATGTTTTGTATTTCTTGGGGTTTTTGATGATTCTATGAGCCGATTAGCTAGCTGCTTGGCTGTTTCTTTTTCTTTTTGGATTGGAAAGGCTTGTATGGAGATTTCGGGATTTTCCCGGTGCTCCTGTACAGGGGAGATTATGGAGAAATTTTTCGAAAATTTAGGGTGTTAGCCAAATTTTTGAAAAGATTGAAAAGTTGTTAGAAACTGAAAAGTTAAAGAAATTAAGCCATAATTAAAATAATGAAAGTTGAGTTGATTAGTTAAAAAACTTTCAGCTCAGTTCCTTTTCGAGGACGAAAAGATTTTAAGTTGGGGATATTGTAATAACCTGGAAAATCTAAGCCAATTTAAAAATTTTATTTTGGCCCTTTTAGTGAATTTTGAATATTTAAAATGTATTATTTTAAATAATAACAATGAGAAATTTATTTTTAATAGAATTAGATCATATATATTTATTTGAATCGACGTTAGGATATAAATATTTATTTTAATTATAAAAGGAATTGGAAATGGCGCGGTAGTTCGAAAATTCGATTTCAAATTTCAAATGAATGTACAGGATTCAAAATAAACCTGATTTTAGCCAAACAAAAAGTATTAGAATCTATTAGAAAATATCTTTCCAACGAATCCGAAAAATTGAAATTTCATAGCGGGAATAAAAAGTTATGCCCAATTGAAAATTTAGAATAGTCGCTATGGAATTTTTGCCCTTAAAAATAGCGATTTTGCAAATGACCTCCATTTTCGATGAAACCACTTTTTTTGGATCCGGGATGACAAATTATTCCTAGGGTTCAAAATTCATAATTTTTGGGATCAATATGTGAGCGTGGCAAAAGAAAACGTTTTTGAACAGTTTTAGTCAATTTGGATCGACCAGAAAATGGTCATTTTTCAAACGGCCTCCAAATTTGACGAAATTAGTTTTGTTAGGACCGTATCATCAAAACATAGCCTGATTTATTTTTCAGGGATTTTTAAAGTCAGTATGTGGCCCCAGTAAATTGAAATGTGCGTTCAAAATTCAATATATAGATTTGTATTTTGATTTTGACGAAACTAATCAAAACGATGGAATTGGCTTACAAAACATATCCCACTGTGTTCGGAATGGGGGAAAACGCTAGAGACGACAGTCGTTGGGCTCGTTTTGGGTTCTCATAAAAAGTCAACCTTTTTGAAAGTTAAATAAAAAATATAATATATTATTTAATTCCTTTACATTAACCCCCAGTCCCTTTCTCTTTCCCCAGATCAGAACAAAAGAAAAAAAAAACCCGCTCGTCGTTGACCTCGACCCCCCCCCTTCGCGCCATCGCGACTGCCGCCCGGACTCCCCCAACCTCCGCCGCATCCCTCTCCTCCCTCTGGCGCCCCTAGCTCCTTCCTCTCTTCACTTTGATTCCCCCAACCCCCAAATCGACGCAACTGAGCCGCCGCCGCACCCAAGGGCCTGCCGCCACCACCACTGAGCTGCCACCGGAGACACCTCTGCCCCCTCCAGTGGCTACCTACGCGCCAATCCTAACCCCGTAAGTTTTATTATGGTTTTATTCATTTTTATTTAATGTAATTAACTTTGAATGGGTTTCAAAACAATTTTATATAGAAAAGGTGCGGATTTAAATTTAAATATCATGGTTTTGAAAAATGAAATTTTATATGAATAAATTTGATTTATAAATGAAATTTTTGAAAGAAATAACATCATAATAAAAATATGATTTTTATATTATAGGAATAATAAAAATGGGATTTTTATATTAGAGACAATAAAATTTTGATTTTTATTTATGTATGATAATAAAAATATGATTTTTATATTATAGGAATAATAAAAATATGATTTTTATATAAGAAGTGATGACATAAAAATTGGTTTTATCATATATGTAGAGAGGTAAAAATATGATATTTATCGTTTGGATGACAATGTAAAAATGTGATTTTTATATATTCATTAGTGATAGAAAGATTTGATTTTTATCTATATAGTAGCGATAAAAAAATATGATTTTTAACTATGTAGCGTGGTCATGAAAATATGAAATTATTTTTAGAAAGATAAAAATATAATTTTTAGCCTATGTATGTTATTTATAGAGTAATCATACAAAGAAATAATTATTGTAGTTAAAAATATAATTTTTAACATAGGTATACTACATAGATCGACAATCAAAGCACGGCGGAGTGGAACCCAAAGGTGAGAACTTCTCACTTTGATTTTATTTTCTTTTTAAAATATATACTAGGATGCAGACGGTGTTTAGCAGCACTCGACACCCGTCGTCCACAGACCATGGATAGCTTGCTTATTTGATAGATTGTGTGGTGAAAATTGATTGTGTGATGTGGAATGGAGTTAAACATTTTATAGTTAAAAATATTATTTTTAACGTGTATATGAATAAAATAAATATTTATAAACAAAACGGATGATTTGTTTATGTACACACATTTGACTGATATTGATTGGGACGATAAATTTTACACATCGCTCAACTACAAAAATAAAATTCATTATTTGTTTATTGAAACCCCACACGGGTATTGGGATGATATATGACATACACTAGTCCCAATAATTAGCTGTATGTCGATCGATTGATTGGCAGGTTGTTGTAAGCATTAAATATTTATATTTGATGCTTATGTAGTGTAGAAAGCACTTTGGATGATGGTTGACTGTGTTTGATTATTGTTGTACACATGTTGTATGAAATCCGTATAATCACATTATATGGTAATTGACTATGTTTGATTCCAGTCCAGAAAGAATGAATATTTTAAAATAACAAATATTTTGAAATAATCAATATTTTAAAATAATATTAAGAAAAGAATCAAAATATGATTTTGATGTCCGATTTGGGATGGACACGAATATATTTAAATATATAAAGCTGTGTAGATTAGATTGACGTCATTTTGACATGAACGATATTTATATCGATTTTATTCCTTTTTATAATGAATATTGAAAAGGAATTGATTTCAAAATCAAATGTCAATTTGAAGTTGAAATCGTTTTGAAAACGAATTTAAAACAATTTATAAAATACGTTTTGAAAAGAAATCGATGAAATTTATATATTATATATATTATATATAATATATAACGGCCTGAATAGAAAGCGCCGCGTCGCGGTAGTTCACGAATTTCGATCATTGACTTCGAATGGACATTACTTGAGATCCGACCTTCGGATTCTCCTAAAACCAGAATCGTTGGGTTTGTATCGAAAAGAACTTTCTAACGAATATTAGAGATTTGAAATCTAACGGTTGGATTTGGAATTATGTCCAAATCAAATTTGGAAAAGGTCGATGTAAGTGCAGTTCGATGGCCGTTTATGGAAGTCGACTGTACGAGCCTTGATAAAATTATTAAAAATATCAATAATTAGTGTAAAATCATAAGAAATGATTTGGAAAGAATTGGGATGAAAATTCCATATTTGAAAAGATAAAAATAGATTTTTATCGAAATAAACTAGTTTTAAACTAGAATTATAGTCCAATTATTTTAAAATAAATAAATTGGATTTGAAATGGTTTTTAAAATAACCAGAATTTCCAATATATATACTGGAAATGGATTTGGATCGAAATTGTCTTCGGAATATTTCGATGTTGGATTTTGTGATTATACAGATATTGTTATGGAAATTTGAAAGATATAATTATATCGTTATTTCCAATACGATATTTGTTGGTTTTAGAATTTGATATTGAATATAAGACGATATATTTTCTATTCAGAGCCTTGTATTTAATATCGAATTGGATTTTGGGTTTGTCTTGAATGGTATCCTTAAAAATACTTTTCTTAAACCCAAATGGAGTTAAGAAAATTAGAAACTGATTGGAGATTAGTTAAGTTGAATGGTTTCCGGGGTATTGATCTGATGTTGGTTTCGGCCTTCGGGGTTAATACTTAGGGGATTGTTCTCTTACTAATTTACGGTTAGAGGCTAATTATGTGAATTGGGTTTATTGTGAACTTTGTTTTTAACGACATTCGTTCTTTAACCCGATTTGCAGTGAAAGGTGTTTTGGGATTTATAAATCTTTTTATTTAGATTTAACGGGAATTTTCCAAGGTAACGTTTTCCAATTTAATATATTAAATTGGAATTGAGTGGAATTCGATTTGATACTAATCGAAGTGAACTTCTTTGGAGGAGGACTGTTAATACATACAGAATTTAAGAGGCATTGCCGTTATTCCATTTATATTATTGGTCGAATATGGAAATTGATATCAATTATATATTGATTTGTTTTTCTGTGGAGATTCCATAATTAATGGAATGTGATTTGGGTTGTCGTGAATGGTATCTTTAATAATACCGTTCTTAGACCCAATGGGGTTAAGAAAATCAGAAACTAACTGGAGATTAGTTAAGTTGAATGTCTTCTTGAATATTGATCTGATGTTGGTTTCGTCCTTCGGGGTTAATACTTAGGGAATTGTTCGCTTGCTAATTTACGGCTAAAGGCTAATGGAATGGAATGTGATTTTGGGTTTATCGTGAACCATGTTTTAAATGACATTGTTTCTTTAACCCAGTTAAAGGCAGGATATGATTTCCCAAGTTAAGCAATCATTAATATTGATTTTTGGGAAGATTAAAACCAAGTGGAGTTTTAATGCATTTTTAATCAGATTGAAATGATATCCAAAGGAAGATTAAAGAATAAATTTAAAGAATTTATCATTGATAAAATTAATGGGAACCTTTCCCAAAGTATAAGAATATTTGGATAAAGAAATATTCTGGATTCGAATGAGGCGTATGTTGTGTTTAATAGCACTTATTTATTATTTATGCGAGTTATTCAGAAAGACCGGGTTTATCCCATTCTGAATAACTGATTCGACGATGTGTCGAGGATGAAGATGGTGGTTGAAGACCAGAGGTCTTCACATCGTTTAGATGATTACTAATGTCTTGATTGGGCTGTACACCAAGGGCAAGGTAATAAGTGGTGATCGTTCAGACGTACTTGGAGATCGACGGATAAGCAAGGGCCTCTCCCCTGTATTGGACAGATGGGGGAGGAATAAGGTGCCTCCGGTTTCGTTCAGACCTAGAACGAACTTGTAAATGGATGTGTGTCTGACATCGGATTTCATTCTGTGTGATTGGTAGACATCAGGTTGCATAACGTGAATTGCTTGTGTGGCATGCTGAGATGCAAATGATCAAGGCTTCTGTTGAAAAGTAGAGTCTTGTGGTTGATGATCAAAGCCAGGCTTTGATATAGCGTAGCTTTGTGTAGCGTTGATCCGCGAGCCTCACACCCCCGATGTGAACCAGAAACGGGAGAGGGCTTCAAGGAGGACATGCGTTTCTTTCTAGCTAGGAGTGGTGTCAGCGTTTTGCATGCCCTGGCATTTTACTTATGTGGATGATGGATAGGAGGCGCCTCAGCTATATCGGTCGATCTGGGGCCGATGGAGTCGTTTGGCTCATTTACGCCCCATAGGGCGGGGAAACGCAGTGTTCAGGCATTATAATCCACATCGAATGTACCGGCCCCGACGATCCAAGGTGCTGTAGCGGCTGTTCCTGAGGGGCGGGCTAGAGCGTCTCGAAGCGGTAAGGACGATCCCTTGCCTTGGTTCACAGATGGAAATCCAACTTCCAATATGAAATTTTGCGGTTTTGATTGTAAACCTATATATGGCGACATAGTGGTATGGGGCACTTATGCCGTCTATGATTGATACTTATGACTGAAATTGTTTTGACACTATACACTTATAGTAATAATAAAACATGAAATTTTATGTACCAAGCATTCTTGGCTATTATAAGGTAAAAACTCTATCCTCCGGCTTGCGTTGCATTGTGTGATGGGACATGAGTCTTATAATAGCTTCATTGTTCTTTATTTAGCATTGCGCTGTTGTTTTATGCACTGGTATTCTTGGGAGGAAACCCGTTCCGTGTTATACGACGTGGTCCCTTGATTTACCTAGCTTTAAAATAAAGATTATTAACTGTTTTATTTCTCACACCAGTCACATGACTGACCTGGAGTTTATTGTTTTAACCTAAACTCTGGGTGCCTCTATTTCCACACGGGCAGCTAGTAGTTTTGGTTTTGCAGATTTATATTCACAGGATCCTGGTTTACAGCTAGAACGATATTCGGAAAGCTCTGTATCCGTTTATCTCTTTCAGTTGTATTTTGTATTATTTTCCGCTGCAGTAGTGTATTGTAATCTCTGGTATTTTTATGATGTATAATATTTATTCATACTCTGTATATTCTTGTATTCTGATGGAATTGTTGTAAAAAACAATGAAATGTTCTTTTGTTTGCGTTCTGATTCGTCTTGTCCTCAAAGCAGTCTGTGCTTTCCTTCACGGGGAAGTTACGGGTCCTTACATATCGTAGCAGGCCTTCGTAGAGGAGTACTATGGGAGCCTAGATCTCCTCCCAGGCGCTCTCCTCCTTATCAAGGTAGCAGCTACCGTTTGAGGTAAAACTTAGTGGATAACAAGAAGGGCCAAAAAAAAAAAAATTGGATGTGGCAATGATGGACAGAAAGATGATGTGGTCATAGTACTCGCTGTTTTAATCAAGATTGCAGTGCACTTTTTAATTCTAGCCTTATGAAGAAGACAACAAAGATTCCAAGAAAAAGAAGAAAAAAATGTCGCATCTAAACAAAATTTGAGTTGTACTTACTAGAAGTTGATTCCATTACAATGTTCGTAGCAGGCCAAGCTATCGTAGTACCAAGAACATCTTCAATGGCTTCTAAATCAAAAGTTGTTCTCTATAGAGGTGCTTATGGAATTTTAACAATATCTATCCAAACTTTGATTGCATTTCCTCCCAAAGGAACACAATGAACCACTGCGGTTGGATCGGTCGAAGACACATGTCCTAATGCAACTATTTCTCTCTTTCCCAACCAATCGATCAGCTTGCATTTATCATTTGGCATAAAATTTGGACTTTATCAATTAAACAAATAGGTTATATTAATATGTGCATCAACAATTTGTACGATGAAACAAATAATGAAATGTTAATTGTAATTAAGTTTACGTTTTCGAAAACTCCGACATCACTCATATGATTGTCTAATTATAAAGTGTTGACTATATCAATAATTACTTTTGATTCAGGCCATGCGACTTTGATACCAACGGCATCTACAACTCGTGTCAAACCTTTAATGGGTCTCCATAGAAAAGGATCTTGAACTTTTAGATTATCTATCCAAACTGCAACGGCGCCCAGTCCAAGAGGAAGATCATTCAAAAGTTGTTTTGGATCACTCGAGTGTAGTCGTCCTTCTGCAACTAATTCTTCGCTCCCACTACAATCAATTAATTTTCATTTATGATCAATGCTGCTGTTTTTACTCTATTAAAAAAGAACATGTTGATTTTTATTTCTAAACAATCAAAATGAAATTTTAATAAGTATAAAGATTATAGACTACTGCATTATCTTCATTTTAACAGTTATCGAAGTTATGCAAAACAACTTTACTAGCTAGCCATGCTATCATCTCACCTTCAACTTGTCCAACGCGTGTCAAATAAAGTGAAGGCCTCCACAAAAAAGCATATTGTTTCCTCACATTTTCTATTATAATTTTTTTCGCATCTGGCCCTAAGGGATTTGTTGAACGAATTCCTTTGGGTCACTTGACACAACTCTTCCTTGTGTAACAATTTCGTCTGTTTCACTCCAATCCAATAAATCATATGTGTCATATTTTTCACCATGTTTGTTCTACAATTAACCAAAAACTAATTATATTAATAATTGAAATAAATGTCAAATGCATTGATATAACTCTAGTAATATAAATAAATTTTACCACGTGAGATGCATTTGCCGCTTGAGATACATTCGCTTCATCCACAATTTCTTTTCTCTACCAAAAAAAAAATGAAGATAAATTTTATGCAAACACATTTCTAATTAAAAAACAAAAGTAACTTCGACCATTTCTTGACGAGGTTCAGTCCCACAAGTTTAATGTTAGGTTGACAAAATAAACCAACTACATATGTTTTTGTCCATGATAACATCTTATTTCAGACGACATAGCCAATATCATTATAGATAGTTTTGCACCTACTTACGAAATTGACTAGTATTTGGAGTAATTTGAACATAACTTTCTGAAAATGACTACTCGCCTTCTCATATTTTAGTAAATATTTAAAAGACCAAGGTTAGAAATTGTTTTTCATTCCAAATTAGTTTCAAATTGTTATGCTCTGCAGAAGTATTATACTTGCAGTGCATTTCTTTATTATAAAGAAATAAGAATGGTACGTTGGGCATACACGTAAAGGTAAATTTAAAATAATGACAATTTTAAAATTAACTAATGCATTTATATATTTGCAGTACAAATGAAATCCTCTGTCCTTATGTCTGATGTATCTTATTTTATTTGAAATCATAACATTTTATTCTATCAACTAGAGAAAACCAGTGTTTCACACACGGTTTTCATGTAATGTGCAATGTACCTCATGATGAAACAATGCTATCTTCTATTTTTCAACATATCATTTGGAATCCAATTTACTTGAAGCGCCATTGTATAGGACGGGTCATCATTCCCACAAATTTTCAATCTTAGATATTTTAAAGGCATGGATTTGATGAAGATGTTATGATTATGAGAACAACTTCAGATTTAACATGAAGTAGAAAAGTTACCATCTAGATTAGAAATATATCAATAAATTTTGCAAATCATGATTACATAGTAGTACATTTGGATCCAATGACATGTGCCGGACAAAACTTACATTGTTAATTAATGCAATGTAAGGACTCAGAATGCTTACGTGAACTGTATATTGCAGAAAATGCATAGAAATGTAAAGCAGATTTAATAGAAGCATACAAGAATAATATATCACCTGGTGCACAAATATTTTTGGACATTATTGAGCTCAGCTTTAAAATGAATCTCACTTCAAATAAGAATAAAAAATTATGATATGCACAAAACCTAATTTGATTGCGGAGGGAATGTATCCAACACAAATGCCAGCAAACGAGGTTTAAGTGCCATTGTTTGATGAAATATACTTCTATTACATTGTTTGCTCAAGCAAATTCAATTTTCTCAAGTTAGATTTACGCAACCCAAATTTGAAACTTGTACCAAAGATTCAAATAATGATTATTTTCAAATGTCTAATATTTTCATTACATTTGCAAAGCAAGCCCATTACATGTACAAAATTGAATCCAGACATTTAAAATGTAACTTGAGCTATACCATGAGAAATTTAGAAATCATAATATAAGAATAATCTTTAACATCCCAAATTTTAAGACTACACTGGACATACACGTAAAAGTAAATAAAATAATCTTTAACATCCCAAAATAAAATAAGAATGGTACGCTGGACATACACATAAAGGTGAATATATAAAATAACATAACATATATCAGATATGATTTTATTATAACAATTTTAAAAGAAAGAAAAACATATATAAATGCATTAGATTAGGCTTGAACTTATTTGTAATGACTTGTCTTTAGACCGCTTCGAGTCAATAATTAACCAACTATTATCGTTCGAAACGGTAGACTGTAAATTTTATGCAAACACAGTTCTAATAAAAATGAACTCACTTGTATCCCAAGTGTGTTATCTAAGCAAAAGCAATGTAGGATTATTTCTAATAAAAATCAATGTATTGGTTTGTATGCAGAACCAAATACACGTTGAAGCTAATATATTTCTAAAGTTTAAATTAGCACAAACGTATCTGGATCGAAAAATACAGCATAGAATGCAAAGTAGGCTTACTAAAAGGAGCACGTAACTTACAACGACCAAATTATGCCATTTAAAATATGGATGCAGATAAGAAAGGAGAAATAACTTAAGAAAGATGAATAACCTAACACAAATGAGCTTCTGAACATACAAAGAATTCTAGCATGCTTAAAAATTAGTGTACTTCTGAAAATACAAATCATCTGATTTTTCAGAAGCATGCGGATCAGCCCATCTAATTCTAAAATTTTGTTCTGCATGTTGACTGTCTGTTTATACTTTATGTGTGATAATATTGCGTTTGTGTAATTTATACCCCTTCCCATGCCTCTCAGTCGTCCGGGTCTGTCTCGTCCCAACACTTATGCAAGCGTGTCTTCTTTGTAATTAGATGTTGAGCTAGAATTTGAATCATTCTCGATTTGTTTAATTTTTTCCTATACATGTTGTCATATACGCACATATTATACACAATTGAAATTTCAAAATAGAAAATAAATTGTTGTCTAATAAAATATAAGAGTACTTACGATAACATCTGCAGTAGTCACATTTACCGGTTCACCATTTTTTCGAGTGTGAGATTTGATCCATAATTTAGTTTGAGGGACAGACGATGGATGAGGACTCGTATTTTTCTATGTTTGACGAATATTTATTAAAACACAACACATTAACTAACTAGTTAATAAATATTACAGTAAATAAATTGATAATTCTTACCAAATCTTCAGCTACTCGAGCCAATCCTTTACGACTACATGTGTATGGTATTTGATTCTTTCTAATAGCTTTGAATTTCTGACTCAATTCCTAAAAATAAAAAATGCATTATTATGTTCGTTCACTAATTCAAACTTCACAACTATCAGCCAATGTAGCAATAAATAAACATTTTCAATGTTTTAACTCATGTAAAGGAAGGACAGAGACATGAACATATCAAATCAATTATTGGGAATGGCCTTATCCTCTATTTCATTAAATGACACAAGTGTGAACCCGTGCTTCGCACACGGATTAGCACAAATAGTGCATGAAATTATGTTATAGGAAAGATTAATTATTTCTAATATACAGTTAAATTAAGTAAGACAGTAGTTATACGTTGTCATTGTTGACACCTTATAGTCAATAACACAACACAATGCAGTCAGTAACATCATGTTTGTTATATTTTTTTGATGTAATTAATGTGATAGTTTTGTAATATGTTAGCATATATGTTATACTAAATTGAAATGTTCACATGTAGTAGGTGTTAAATAAGTGAGTTATGAATGGATAAGTAAATTAAAGTGGTAAGAGAACAAAATTTAACTGCATGAATTCAGGAATTAAAGTGGTAAGAGAAAAAAAATTAAGTGCAAGAATTTCACAGCAGTCTTGCAGTTTTATTACAGACGGCAAGTAGCATAAAAAGAACATGATGTTCAAAACAATTAAATAATGTTCCGTACGTCATATGTAAGGTAGAAGAAAGAGGACACAAAGTGATAATACAAACAACAGCCATCATAAAAAAGAACAGTTTGCGAAATGTAATTTGTACATATAGCAGCATAAATAGCAAATTTAGATAATGACAGCAAGCAACCCAACATGAATGTCATTACAAATCGCAGTCCAAGCAGTAGCCAGACAGTAACACAAACAATACTACAAAAAAAATTGATCCACGTCGGCTGTTCATTGCAGTTGGCAGTAAAAGGGTAACCAAAATCCTGGGTCCATGGTACCTAGCTGAAGTTTTTATGTTGCATAACCTCCACATTAAATTCTGCATTGCATATCACGTTTCAGTATATTGTTCATGACTATGAGAATACACTGTAAGCTTTTCTATTAGGATTACGTGTAGAGAACCATTCCAATAATTATGTTACATTGTATATATCTATACTTTAAGGTGTTGTAAAGCAACAAAAATTAAGACAATCATTCCACTAATTTTCACTTCAACACCATACAATTACATAATAATGGTCATTATGATTAATCAATATTTGAACTAAACATTTTTATCTTCTATTTGACACCACTGTCAAAATATCCAATTTGTTTTAGACAGAACATGACTGTAACACATTCACTTTGCACGTAAAATTAGTAAACTAAGATGTCATTTAACAATAATGACTTGGCCAAAGAAAACTACTGCAAATATTGAATTTTGTTATAGATGCTATATTATGAAACAATATAAAATTTGGGCAATCAATCCAATCGGCTAATTTGATACAATAATTTTCGTGTAAATGCTAATATATTACTATAAATGTTGATATATTCCTAAATTATCAAGATCAATACATTGCTATTTAAAAAAATGTAATTGCAATTGCTTTTGAATAAAGCCTAAATAATTTTAGAGTAATTAACCTGCGATGAATTAAGTTTTAGAAGCTATAAAGGAAAATGCTGGAATGCCTAATTGGGAAGGAAACATAAAACAGACGCATAGTAGAAGGAAAAAGAAGAAATGGAGCATTTTACCTTCATTGTAAGTGGAAGAAATTATACCAAAATTGGCAGACTTATCACATTACTGTCCGAAAACAATTTCCATATTGTAGTTTTGAAAAGATGGAAAAGATATATTCCAAACACCCAAAATTTCTTATGACTTGAAATAATATAGAGCAGACAGGAAACCTTATAAATTCAAACATATATTAGAAAGTTTTGAAGATATTATGCATATGAAAAGAATTTTTTAAAGCAAACTCAATTAAAGTAAGTTTGTTTCAGGTATTATTCTATACTTCGAAGGTTGCATAAATGCATAATAAGTGATGTACTTAAATATAATACAACAAATTGCTATGTAATTTGAAACCTTCATTATACTTGGTATCTGTAAAAACACTCTACTTGTTCTAATGTAACCACTTTCATTTTGGCTGGGAACGGATGCTCCATTTATATATTTAATATTTTTCGAACAAATATTAGGATAATGTTTAATCTTAAATACTGAGATGATTGCCAACATGTGCTGGCAAAAGATTAAAAAGATAAAGGATTTTCACATGGTCATTTAAAGGTTCCGGAAGGAATAGGCAAAACTTTTGGAAAGTCAAGTAGTCAGATAGTGGCAACTAAACTGTTGGGAAAAAGATTTTCTTATACCTAATGAAATCAAATTTTACTATTATGACACCATCACCAACAAAACCAACCCTGAACTCTATGTTGACCACCTGAAACCACCCCCTTCAACCGTTCAATGTCACGTCCTCCTCTTACGATCCCCAATTACACAATTAAAACCCAAAAACAACAAATTATTATTGTAAAACGTAATTCGAAATTAAAGCACCTGAACCGCCTAGTTTCACCTGCATAACCAAGTCTTTCCATCACTCTCCATCACCGCAGATTGCAATCAGTAAAAATTAGCTTCGATATGAATTGAACTAAGTTTCTAACTGGGAAATCAATTTTGAATTGAACTAAGATTTTGGTAGAAATTATTCTGAAAATGTGTTTCAATTAGAAAATGGGAATTGACATATTGAAAGTTTAGATTTAGTTCCATCTGGTACCATCGCGGTGTAAAAAAATTGCACTGGAATTTTCAAACATTGCCAAAAATCTGTTATTTCAGCAATATCATATGAAAGAATGCGTATTTTATGTGGGAAGGATAGACACCCCGACATCGTCAAAAATATGTTGATTTCGGGTATACATAAGCTTAGGGATGCACAATGAAACCGAAATAATAAGGTGAATTTGAGTTTAAACAACGATGCAAAATTTTGTAACATTGTTCTTATTCTCGCACATGTTTAAGTGTTTGTACACTACATACAGACATAAAGTTTGTACACTACATCTCAAAGTAAGTACGAACACAGACATTCGTAGTGTATAATGTACACATCAAAGTCAGCAGTAAAAAATATAGTTTTTCATGTTTAATGTCTTAAAAATGACAATAATCCTACATATTTTGGCAGGTTGCAAAATACTGGGCGTATGTTACTATGTGTGGAAATATAAATTTTGAAATTGAAACCAGAAACACTGTAATTTTAGGGGGCTAAATTTTTTAAAACAGCATGAATATAAACAGTCAGCTATGGTAGGTAGCATGAGTATAAACAGTCAGCTATGGTAGCTAGGACGTACCAATGAGATGAACTTGACGGCTTATCATGTTGGCATGAATATAAACAGTCAGCTACGGTATGCATGAATATAAAAGTCACTAAAACCAACTTATCAACTTTGAAGTCTTTTTGTTAAGACAATTGTCGCAAAGTTAATAATTCTTGAGCATAGATATATTATGGAAACCCAATCAGACAAATAAAGTAACAAAAATAAAAGTAAATGAGTACCTATTTTTTACATTGATCAAGTTTGTTCCTATTTTTTAATATTCGTACGGGGAGGGTTGGAGGTTTAGACCAAAAATGTTTATCCATAAGCAACTTGATACCAGGACATAAATAGCTCGTCTATCATGTTAGTGCTGGTAAAGTGGATGATTATCATCTTTTGTAAATGAAACACATAAGTAATTGTAAATGTTTTTATCATATGTGTTGCTGTGAACTTTCTGAAATACTGCAAGAAAAAGTGTATTTAATAATTTATCAAGATGCCTTAAAAATGTCAAAATTCACAGTAATAGTTAATTCAACCTAAATATAACAGTAAGGTCGTTACCATTTGACCAAAAAAGCGTGGCTCCAAATTTATAGATATTTCTTATTGTATTGAAGCAGCACAAATGGGGTATGCATACTTTATAATTATAACTTGCTTTTAATTGCCAAGCTTAGTCTTTGAACATCAGAGAGGTGCTGGCCCTTGTTGATCCATAAAATGTCTGAAAAATCTTTAAATAACATCCTATAAAGATACAAACATACACAAGAAAGCAATATTAAGTGAAGAACCATTGTTGGACTAATATAACAAAGCAATATATAAAATCATTAAACATAACAAACAAATGTTTGTCAAAAGAAATAGAAATCAATAAAGTGACCCGCATAAACACAAACAATAAACAAAAATCAATAATTAGTTTACTATTTATTATAATATAAATCAAAATATTTGTTGTTAATCAATACCTTTAAATTAAACTTCATGTTTGAAATCAAAAGTAAAAATGTTACTACTTGGCAACCTTATAAACACGGCTGATGTAAATTAAGCACGAAGACGTTTTCTTTAGCTCGATGAGTCTAGGATATTTTATCCATGATAAAATTGCTATTTCAGGATTATTATATGCATTATAAAAGCATTTATCTTAATTTATATCATAACTTTTATATTTACTCAAACTAAACTTAATATAGCAAGCTAACTTGCATTCTACTCATATGATACAATATAAGTTGAGTAATTGACTGCCTTCATTTATGTTAATGCTTCTAGGTTGATATAGGTTATTATTTTGAACAAAAAGTGTAAAAATGAATAGTCAAATTACATAAATAAATTGTGGTCTTTCCCACATGTGTTAGGAAGAACTTCGTCTAAGTGTTTCAGTGATGTATCTAACACATTTCTAGATAATCATCAAAATTGGCGCACCAAAAAGGACAGCAAACATATATCTATGCATATCCAAAAAGTAACAACAAACATTGATTCACAGAAGCACACCGTATAACCCCTAATAAAACATATTCAAATTTGATGTATATAGCATCTATTTGGCATGGCAAGCTAGAATCGATTTTGTATAGTTGTAGAAATCCCATCAAGCAAAAGCAAGACAAACAATGAGAAACACCTACATACAATCTTAGGGAAGAGAAATTACTAATAACGTTGAGCAGTGAGTGTACAGTAATAATTCTTTCTATTCTTTTCAAGCAAGGGAGCAAAATTTAGTGATGCTGAAAATTAGCAGGGAGCAAATGTTTGGAGGAAACAGGTTAGAGGAGACAAACAATTATTAATCAACCAAAAAGAAGAAGAATTTGTATTGCTGCTGCAAAACTACAGGCTAAAAGAAGGCTTTTTATTGCATTGATGTATGTAGTTGCTTTTACTGACCTATGGGCAACCAAAACAATTTTAAAAATTACCAAGGTAGAAAGAAATGAATATGTAATATAGATTAAAGTGAAGTCAGTCATGGAATAAAGAAACTTGCTAGCTACTTTACACTCCTTGTTTCCTGTACTTACACGGTTGAAGTATTTCATCAATTCCTATGCCAAGCTGTTGTAAACAATTTTGTTTATGCCTAGTTTCTTGATTTGTGTATTGCTTTTAATAACTAAGGCAATTCAAATACTTGGATCTACACTTTTATTTGAATATTGCATTCTACTTGGTAATTTGCATGACATTGATGAAAAAATTCTAAATTAATGACTACTTGTGGTTTTATAAGGAAACGTACTTTTTTTAGTATGATCAAATTGTTGGATCCATGTGCTACTGTTCATAAAAGAATAAACAGATCAAAATAAAGAATATATAATGGCTCTTAATGCATTGAGTTCTTTACAGCTAGCCATACTATAGAAAGAAAAAACGATGTCTCACATTTCACTATAAACTATCTACTTGATTTTAGTCCTTCCAATTTAGATTTGAGTAAAGGTCCATTCAAATTTAGGCTGATATCATTCTTGAAAATTTGCAGATTCGAACCTTTATTCTGATTGGCTACCTATTTGCCTATGTCTTAAAATTTATATCACCATCCATTACCTATCAACATGGTGTAAATTAGTTCGCTAAAAAAGAGCATGTGATGTAGGAAAAAAACCCATTTTATACTCGATTATGCATTGTTCAGATATTCGACTTATTAGATTCACTACAAGAAAAATACCCTATTGCAACTAGCTATTTGCAACAGGCGATAAATGACAGTTGCAGTAAGTGATATTTAGCAACAGACCCATTGTGGCAGTTGCAATAGATAATATTTAGCAACAGGCCTTTTTTTCTGTTGCGAAAAGCATATTTTTTGCAACTACGCTTACCTTCCTATTGCAAAAACATACTTTTAGCAACTGTGATTCCATAATAGTTGCAACAAATATATTATTTGCAACTGCGCTTCTTAGTCAGTTGCGAATAAATATCTTTAGCAAATGTTTTCGCCACTTGCAATAACTGTATTTTTTTGCAACTGGTAAAGCCAGTTGCGAAAAACATATTAAAAATAAGCACAGGCTTTTAATGATTAACTTTTGATAATTAACTTTAAATAGTTACTATTAAATGATTAAGTGCTAGTAATTGTATAATATTTAAGATTATTATTTAATAATTTTTAATTAGGAATAAAATTTAAGTATTAGATTAATTAATAAAATTTAAGTATGAACTAATTTATAATTTATTTTTGATAGAAGTATTTTTATGAATTAATTTATAGTTTCTGGTTATCATTAATAATTATTTTTATATTTCTAATTTTACATTTAATTATTAGTGATTAATAAATTGTATTTCTTAACAATTGGTAAAGCCAGTTGCGAAAAACAGACTTTTAAATATATATTTTTCCTTCCACCTTTGCTAAGCATAATTACTATTAAATACAAAAGCACGAAGTAATAGATATATTTAGCTATAATTTGATAAATATTAAGTAATAATAATTAATTGAAATGAATTAATACTTTAATAATTTATCATATGGTTAGTTATTAGCAGTGTGTAAATTATATTTAATAATTATTAATTACGTTTAATAATTAATAATTCTAATTAGCAACAAATATTAAATAATTAATAAATATTCATTATATATTGTATTTAACAAGTAATATTCAATTATAATTAAGAAGTAAAACAAAATTTATTAAATTTGATAATTAATACTAATATGTATTTTTATTACTTAGTATTTAATATTTATGATAGATACTCCATGTTTTTTATTCAAAATTAGAAAGAAATCAAAACCCGCGTTTAACCTGCGTTTTAAAGTTAGCAAAACATTCAAAACATTGGTAAAAAGCAAAACGTACATGTTACCTACCGGTTACAATAAAAAAAAGGCGGCATCCTTAAATTTCATCCCCCTCTCATTCCACTTTCACCGCCTTCCTCTTCGTCATTTCTAAATCTGATACCTCACTAAATCAAAATCCCTAAAACCGATCCCTAAAATCGATCCCTAAAATCACGAATCACAAATCGCCTACCCAGCAGATTGGAACATGAGTAAGAGAGATAGAGGTAATTATATAAGAAGCACCCAGCATCCAATAGAGTCGGGCCACCCCCGCTTCATTCCTTGCGTTCCCCACTATTAAGGCAAATCTGGTGAGTTTTAAATCGTTCGCTCTTCCCCTTTTTGGATTTATTAGATATTAAATTTTTTTGGGGGTAAGTTTGGACTGAAGAATATTATCTACAAAATTAGGATTTATTTGATATTAATTCAGCATATGTGTATACGGTGGCCAGTCAAATGTATAATTCATATAATAATATAAAGTGGATCTGGTGAGGAATTTGAGGTAGTTTTAGGGTTTTGGATTGAATTTTCTGGTGGCGCTGATTGATTAAGATTAGCGATTTGTAATTTGTGTTGATTTGGTTGGAGACGTGGAGGATTTGGAGGCGATGTTTCTGGTAGGTTGGTGAGGCAGTGAATTGGAGGCGGTCGATGTACACGAACTTTCATTAGAAGTAGAACAGTGGTTGAAAAATTAGACTCAAATATTTGTTTTTATTTTTAGTGATGCATTTAATGCTCTTTTCAACAGAATACTTGTTACCTTAGTGGTAAAACGAAATCAAGATCTAATTTTAAGTTTACATCGAGTAATTGATCACCCGAATATAAAACATTCATGATCTATTTTGGATGTTAAATTTAATTGTTATATACTTATGTATTAGTGCTGAAAAGCATCAACGGCCAACCAATTTCGCTGTAGAAGGTGATGCGGCGATATTAATTTTTTTATGACGCAACACACAAACTAGAGTGGATGATGCAGAAAATGTGCCCGTTTATTTTAAAATAGTTTACTTTGTATTTTTGATTCGATATTGTTGATAATGATGAACTGTCACCTATGTAGGAAGACATACTTAGTTACTAGGAGCATGCCATAAGTTTAGTAGTGAATAGAAAACGAACACATTGGTTACTTCGTTAAAAAATATGTGCCCGTTTATCTCAAAAATCCCCTGCTGTAGCTTCGGTTTCGTCCACTGGAGTTTGTCGTGTTGCGTCTACTCAGGTCGCGCATGTTCCTTCTGCTTTGGGCGACTCCTCGTGTGCTTCAACTATTTCTCTTTTTGACTTTGGGTCCACTGTTATTGTCCCTCCCCTTGCCGATGCTCCCCAACATCCCATGCCTGCGCATACTGCTGTTCATGCTGCGATTGTGCCTCTACATAGGGAGTTCAGGAGGGAATTAGGGGGAAGAAGATAATTCGCAGATAAAAGAAAAGTAGAAATCAGAGAGAATTGATAAATTAGTTAGCTTGATTCATTTCTCAACCATTACATATTTATATTAGTGCCTACAAATAGAAAAGAACCAAGTGGCATTAAAATAGTTGCTGAAATAAAAATTACACAGTAATCAGTAAATTCCTCTAAAAGGTGGCCTAATTTGTTTTGTAGCATAATTAACTTCTTTCTCCTGGTCCAAGAACCTTGATGGCCTATGGATGGTCCTCTTTGGCCTTGCATTAGTGGATGGTTGGGTGCATCCCTCATAAGTTGAATCACAAACAAACTAAAATGTTTGAATATCTTGATACTGAGATGCCAGACTTTAGGAAAACGTCTCTTGATTTTCATCTTAACGCACCCAAACAAAACCATGGGACAAGTTTGCTTCTCTTAGATATGAAAAGTTTAGAGATGAGGGAATGGTTGTTTTGAAATTGTCGTGTGTTAATTGATGTTTCCCCATGATAAAAATGGAGAGCCAAAACGTACATCGCTCTTTTCAAATGCACTAAACTTTCTAATGGAAAAGCAATGACAGAGTGAGATTAATAAAGTTAAAAGAAAAATGGTTTGATGATCATAGAATAATCTGCCTTTTTCCCTTAAAAAGGTTCATTCTATTTTTAGGAAATAAAATAAATAATTACCCTATGCTGATATACCATGACTCTGTTTGTTTGGATGTTGATGTACAATCTGTTTTACTGAAAAGGAATGTTGTCTTATTTACCTAACTGTGATTATTATTAAAATCCACTGGTTTATTTATTAAGTAAAGACCAAACTGTTCAGCCTCGACAAGTAAGGCGTTGAACTACTCGCACTTCCGAAGGAAATTATGAGTTTGAATTCACTATAGTAAATTGTTCTCTTTTATACTGACAACCTCACATGAGGAGTGGAATTCAAAATAAATTATATCACTCACGGATAAAACCAACTTTACTATGTTTATTCTTGGTAAATCGATCATAGATTATAAATTTCACTTTGTTTGTAATCTAGTCGTTTTATTTGTGTGCATATTATGCATTGTTTTCTCCTCCATATAAGATAACTTCACTCCTGCACATATATTCCTTTCTTTTATCTCTGCAACCTTAATTAACTTATTAACCTTTGGCTCTATTATTATTATTATTATTTAAAGGAAAAAATGTTGTACTGATTTTTGGTTTTCGTGTAACCGTTTGTTGGGTTTGAGCAAAGATTAATGCTACACAAATGCATTGATCCCATCTTCTTTTATGTAGTAATGGCTGCCAAAATAACTGTAATGTGACCCAACTTTTTGGTCCGCAGCCTAAAAATTTCATCTTTGGAGAGGTATTTTATATGCTCTGGCCTTATGATATTACTCTGGCCTTATGATCCAATCAAGTTGTAGGAAGTGCAGTTTATTAATTTTTAGATGTATAAATTTAATTGGTAAAAATAATTGATTTTTTATTTAGCTATGATTGTTGTATTTCTTGTATATATATAATTACTGATTAAAGATTGCTGATTGGTAATGAAGAAGAACCTGTTTTGGATATTAAGATCATTGTAAGTATTTCTCTGTCTCTTATTTTGCTTAGTCATTACTGTTTGAATGATATCATTTATTTTTGTCATAAGTCAGCTATGTATTCTGTTTATGAATTGCATTTTGGTACAAGCTGAAACCCATCTCAAACCGTATGTAATTAAGTATATACAAATGTTTAAAGATTATTTTAAAACTATAAATAATATTACTGTTGTGACCATTTGCCACTTAGAGACAAGTGGCTCGATTGGCAGAAGTACCCTCCTCTCCTTTTCTCTGCTGAAAAACTTGATGCAAAACCCAGTTTTCTTCTGTACATTGTTGAATGAAGTAAATAGTTAGAAACTATCTTGTTTTAGAGGACATGAAAATAAAAATAAAAAAAAGTCTGGTAAAAGGTACAATATACATTACTATCATTACTTTTTTTTCACTCTGTTATGTTCCGATCAAAGATACAAGAGACAGAAGCATAGTTGGTTATCAGAATTTTGCTATATGTCAGTAAGACTTGATCTATATTGTTAATGATATGTATTGGTTACTTTGTATGATAACTATTTTCCTGATTAATATCATCTTCGGCCAATTGATCAAAGAGCATTTGAAAGGTTAATATTTATTGTACCATACTTAGAACATACACTATTGTTTTTCCTTGGTTATTTATGGAATCCAATACAATATGGTAATGACGTTTGATTAAGAAGATACAAAACAAACAAAATATGACGTTCAAAACTTCCAGTGCACAGTGACATATAGAAAGCTAATTGTTATAATCACTATTCAAACAGTGAACTAATGCTAACTTCACCTTTGCAATACCACTTCTAACACTATGAGACAAGATCTGATCTAGCAGGAACAAACTTTGGATGTTTGTCGTTAAATATTAACAAAATATCATATGTTCTAGTAAACAATTCCTTTCCCCTCCTCTCTTCTAGGTAGCATCAGTTATTAAATATACTAGAGTCACCCCTCACTTGCAGCTTAAATTTCATGGTTGACCTCTTACCTGCCCATTTTTATTTCTTTTATGCTACATTATATAATATATATTAGGTATGCTTATAGTACTTAATCCATCTTCACACAGATTTTCTTTTGCTATATCTAGCTATACATGTAATATGAGTTGCTATATCTAGTTATATATACATGTAACATGAATTTTCGAACCATGTAAGAGGTAACATGAGTTGGTAATCTTCTATTTTAAAAAATAACGTATTACAGGGTTTGGATCCAGCTATAATGGCACCAGTGTTCTAACTGAACCTTTGTTTTATGGTTTCATTCATTTGCCTCTGAGTATTTATGTATTTACATTTTCCAAAGGCATGGCAACTACGCGAAGAAGGGAGATTGAAAGAGATAGTGGATTCAAGTCTAGAAGGATACCCCGAAGAAGTATTAAGATATGCAAAAGTTGCACTCTTTTGCGCACAAGCCGCAGCTCAAAGAAGACCCTCAGTGGCCCAAGTTTATTCTCGTATTATAGTATATGTATGATAGGGTATAAATATGAGTAGAGAATGCTTTATTCGAAAAAAATGTGTTGTGTCAGAGAAGAAATTGTTACACATGAATGGTGTATGAAAATTGTAGAAACTTTTATTGTAATTGTTTGTACTATTAAAACTTTGTTAAAATAAAAATTTTATTTCTTTATTTCATTCTGTGATATACGCTATTACTAAAACAAATACATTTAATATGTAATATCTATAAGCTATAATTTTTTTTATAGATTTATGAATCTATTGCAACGGGCATATACTGTTGCAAAATGGTCTGTTGCAACAACAGATGCCAGTTGCAAAAAAGTATACCGCAACGTTTTATTGCAATAGGCAGAAAACGTTGCAGACTTTTTGCAACTTCGGCTATAACAACAGGCGCGGGCCTGTTGCAATTGGTCTACTGCAACAGATATTGCCTGTTGCGAAAAGTGTTTTTTGTTGTAGTGATTGTGCTTTCCTGTATTTTAGATTCTGATTCTTGATCGGCTTAAAAGGAATTACTCATTTACATTGGTTCATATTATCAAATATTTAAGAAATTAATTAAATTTATTATTACGATTGATGGTTGCCCACCTGTCTTGCATTTATATTTGTCATGCTATAGGATACTTATCTAAAATTTTAGATATTACTATGAATACATGCTCTTTATGTTTTAAATAATAGCTTCCTAATTAGCAGCCAAAATAGAATTAATTTGACATGCTAGTTTCTTTGTATGCATATGCAACATGTGATAATGTATTAATAAAATAATTAGTTGTGCATTTAAGATCCATATAATTTGATCGGTACTTTCATATCACATTAACTACCTACATGTACATCATCTTAAAAAACATTGTTGTTTCCATCCCCGCTTAATATAATCTGAATATCGATCATCCACTTTCATATTCTTCTATTTTCTTTCCTATTGATTCTATCTTGACTGTCTTGTGTAAGATAACTAAATTAAAGTTATCATTTCTGTGACTACAACCTACAGGATTTTACATTGCATAATACTTGGTCTCTACCGAATTAATCATCCACTTTCTTTATATAGTTCATCAATTTTGGTTTAGAATAATGTTATATGAACTAAATTATGATCTTTACACATCTCTTCCACCACCGAATAGAAAAATAATTATATGCAAACACTTTACTGGCTTTAGATGGTCTAAAAATGGAATGCGGTTTCAAATGCAATCATAGAATAACTTATATAATTCAATTAGTTTCCATATTTTTTCCTTTTTACTGATAGTTAACTGTTTTTGCTGTATAATTTACTGATATATAATTCAAATTTAGGCTGATATCATTCTTGAAAATTTACAGATTCGAACTTTTATTCTGATTGGCAACCCATTTGCCTATGTCTTAAAATTTATATCACCGTCCATTACCTAGCAACATTGTGTAAATTAGTTTGCTGAAAAAGAGCGTGCGATTTAGGGGAAAAAAACTATTTTAGGCTCCATCATGCATTGTTAGATATTTGACTTATTAGATTGTGCTTTCCTGTATTTTAGATTCTGATTCTTCGTCGGCTTAAAAGGAATTACTCATTTACATCGGTTTATATTATCAAATATTTAAGAAATTAATTAAATTTATTATTATGATTGATGGTTGTCCACCTGTTTTGCATTTTTGTTTGTCATGCTATAGGATACTTATCTAAAATACATGCTCTTTATGTTTTGAATAGTAACTTCCTATTTAGCAGCCAAAATAAAATTTGACATGCTAGTTTCTTTGTATGCATATGTAACATGCGATAATGCATTAATAAAATAATTAATTGTGCATTTAAGATCCATATTGATTGGTACTTTCATATCACATTAACTACCTACATGTGCATCATCTTTAAAAACATTGTTGTTTCCATCCCCGCTTAATATAATCTGAATATCGATCATCCACTTTCATACTCTCCTATTTTATTTTTCCTATTGATTTGATCTTGATTGTCTTGTGTAAGATAACTAAATTAAAGTTATCATTTCTGTGACTACAGCCCACCGGATTCTACATTGCATAATACTTGGTCTCTACCAAACTAATCATCCACTTCCTTTATATAGTTCATTAATTTTGGTTTAGGATAATGTTATGTGAACTACATTATGAACTTTACACATCTCTTCCACCACCAAATAGAAAAATAATTATATGCAAACACTTTACTGGCTTTAGATGGTCTACAAAATGGAATGCGGTTTCAAATACAATCATTGAATAACTTATAGGTCAATTTTTTAAAAATAAAAGTTGGAACATAAGTAACAGCTTTCAAATATAAGACAATTAAAAAATAAATTAAGCCAAAAAGCTATAATTTGGCTATAACACATGTGGAACTCCGGGTGTTATATCATCCACCATAAAGATTCTAACATGTATTTTACTTTGTACACGATAAGCAATATAGAGTAATCATAAGCCTTTAATAGGAAGCCATGATATATATGTAGCTGAACAGTCAATCACATATGTTTTTATCGAAACTAACATATCATGTTGCATACCTTTGTGAATAGGTAATCAAATAAAACGATGGTTTGCCATGTTAAATCTATTATTCTATTCTTCTATGAATAAACTGGAAATTAATATTTGAAAAACATAACGAGTAGAAATCATGTATGAACAATGTTAGTCTTAACATAAACGGAAGATTGTAGAAGCAGAAATTAGTTACTAATTTGGTAAATTCATAGCAAGATCCCTGTTTATGTTAATCGGTAATCAAAACAGGTAGAATATGGTAAAACTTCGGTATCGGCTAAACTCCATTGGATTTTTTTATCAAACAAAAGGAATCGAGTTCAATGAAGGTAAGTGATAGCAAAATATTATCTTAAACAAAAACTTTGAATACATTCTATATGCAAATTATACAGAAAAAACAGTCAAAACAGTTAACTATCAGTAAAAAGGGAAAAAATATGGAAACTGATTGAATTATATATGACTACTTGAGATTCATTTCATTCCAAAAGATTAGTTCTGAACAATTATCGACTACCTAAAACCGAAATCATCCGTAATAATCAATTTTAATGTGAATCAGTTTGAGTGTCCAAAAATTATTACCAGTTAGTAGAATTTAGCTCATATTGGTAAATGCAACAAAAATATTTTAGCCATCAAAATTAGCATTCATGCCAGGTAAAAATATCAACATACACACTTTGACCAAAAAAGAAGATTTAAGCATCCAAAAATAGACACAGAAAGGACACAGATAGTACCAGTACGTCAACAAAGAATCGCGATCAGTTTGTTGATTAGCTTAAACAAAGAGTAATGCTTCCATTTAATTATACCAAAAAAGAAAAGAAAAATGTTGGTAAGAAAAATATTAGATTTACCCAATATTTGGTGTGGCTAAGGTTGAAATCTGTTGGATCAGCAAGAACTAAATTATCGTTATCAAACTCTATCATTCCAGCAAGCAGTCGTTGGTCCTTGACTTCCAATTCTAGCATAAGTATCGAAAACCATCAATATAATAAGAGATTACGTGGTAGCAGAAATGGAAATCGATAACGAAATATACGAACCAGCTGAATTGAACACATGAACGATACCTGTACCGAGGCGTCCAGAGCTCGGAATGCTAAATGAAAGGGATTGAACGAAGCAGCATATGCAAGGTAGGAAAAGCCCCATGAACATCGATGATGAAAAAAATAGCCGTAACAGCCGAGGTGGGAAACCATGAGCAGTGTGCTGCTTGGCTTTTCGGAGAGTAATTTGATTTGATGCAAAGCCCTAATCGAACCTAGGGGTAGCGAATAAAAGAGGGGGCCGAAAGCAAAACATGATTTATATCCATGACTTTTGGTTTCTACAAATTGCGGAGGCCGTGACTTTTTGGTTTCCACAAAGTGCGGAGGCCTGAGAGCTCTCCATTCTCTACTCAGTAAACGAAAATTATTTCAGCAATGGAGGATTGGTGAAACCGATGACAATGAAAGAGGGGAGAGTGTTTATAGGCAGGAATGGAAATTGTGATGCCTAGGAGGATGTAGAAATTGAAAAGGTAGGTTTCGACAGGCATCGGAGGAAAGGTGGACACCAATAGATGGGATGGGAAGAGAAATAAATTAGAAGTAAGAAAGTACGTTAGGCTGATTGGGCAAGAAGATAGATATAAGATGTGGACCAAAGCATGCCTGCGACGCTTTAGCTTTAAATAAGCTGAGAGCGGCTGTGAGAGCTCCAAATAAAACCCAGTAATTATAATATAGTATAGATAAGCAAGCTATCATCAAGTAGCATAATTTATTTTCAGTACTTGTTTTTCCAGAACAAGCATACTTGAATATGCAAAGAATCGTTTATGAACAAATTCTTTGAACGTTTTTATTTGAAGAATTAATTAAAAAAAGTTAAGAATCAGTTGTGGGTATCTTTAAAACAAACAAATCAACACTAAAATACTTAAACTCTGAACTTGTTTTGGACTTGACAAACTTCTTTCACTCATTCATTCTTAGGTTGTCAGGTTTCATCTGAATTCTTTCTTCTTCGTTCTTTGCTTCTGCTATTTTGCAAACTAATCTAGCTTTTGAACCTCTAAAATGCATCCCATTTGCTGAAATATGCTCGCTTTTTGCCATTCCTTGTCCAATTTAAATCTAGCCTGCAATATAACAAATTACCAAAGTTAAATATTGAATTCATAAGATTTTTATAATATGTTAATATAACTGTATTTATATAATAGTTGATTAGTTGTAATGTTATCAAACTAACATACATCGACACAATGATTTGGTTTTGCAATGCTCGAAGAATAACATGGAAGGTATGACAAGCATTAACATAACAAGCACAAACATAAAAAAGAGAAGTCGAAGTTCGAAAGAAGCAGTAGTCCAGTTCAGCTTTCAAAGTTCCTTGGGCGTACACGGTTAGATTCAGTGTTTTTACGCAATCATTTAGGTTAGAATAGTTTTTATTATAATATATCTAATATGGAAATTAAAATTAATTATTTTTAAATTGAGAAAATCATGAAATATGTCTAATACGCCTGCAATGTAATTCTTTTAAGAAGATCAAGAAACCGAATTGTAGTAGGCATTTGGTTTATTAAATCAGTGATTAAAAAATGCATTTGTTGAAAAAACTGTATTTGTTCCAAAAAAAAAATTCTGCATTTGTTTAAAAAACCAACATTTGTTTTATTAAAAAAACTGCACCGCACTTGTTTTAAAAAATAAAAAAACTGCATTGCACTTGTTTTAAGAAAAATATCAGTGATTTAAAAAAAAGCATTTGTACAAAATAGAAAATTGCATTTGTTCAGTTCAATTAGATCTCCCAAAAGAAAACAGAAAACTACTTGATTTGGGCCTGAACAAACAAAAAAGAATAGATGGATTGCTCAGTTCAATTCGATAGTATTAAAAAAGAGGAGGAACTTGTAACATAAAATGCATCATTTTCATATATATTATAACTAAATTTGGAAAAATAAGTAAGACATATACCTGAATACAACCCCACAACGCAACTTGTAATGTGTCACTTAGATCTTTCCAGTTATCAAGTGTAACCGGAACATGTTCCCTTACTAGCACACCTAAATATAAAGAAAGCTTGATAGACTCATCCCCTATTGGTTTGCCATTCGCATTAAATTCGACTTCAGTATGATTCAATGGATTTACTGGAAGCCTTTTCACTTTAGTTGGACCTCTAGATTTGCGCTTCATAACTGGATTTGCGATGGCATCTCGAGTAGTTATCCCATTCATGTCAACCTCAAAATCTTCTTCAACTTGCATTCTATCTTCCACAACTACTTCGGCTATGTCTTGATTTTGATCATGATTGTTCTCCGTGTTTCTAACTTCTTGCGAGTTTTCTTCAATACGTGGCTCACTATCGACCCTACTGTCTTTGTGCTTTGCATTAGCAATGGACGTTGTGGATTTATCCATTCGTTTTAGCCATTTTAGAGTAGCTGACTACTTTTTATTCATTTGTTGCATATATCATAAAAAATTGGATGTTAACAAAAGCATAGAATTGTTGAAATGAACGGTGCAACTATCAACAAAAGCATGAAGCGTAGACTACATTATGTCACATACAACATGTTACATCAATGTTAGTTAAGAAACTACAAGTATCGAATCACAAATTCTACCTAATTTTTTTCTTAGCATACGTAATCCAATGTTTTCTAAAGCATGATTTCTTTACAGTATTAACAAAACGGTAACAATCACCATGAAGTTGTATTCCATGATGTTGACAGACTCCTCTATATTGAAATATCATAAGAAATAAAAATTACAAACAAGTAAAAAGAAAACAGATGTTACGCCTAGTTGTATATCTTGGTCAATTACTTTTTAACTGCTGATTCAAAATAATTGATGGGAGCCAATTTAGATACAAAAACAAAAGTGAATTTATTACCTTTTCAAATGTTGCATGTACAATAGTTAATGTTCTTACTATTATTACTATTTATATCTTTTTTCCACTGGTAAACTGAGAGTTGATTTGCTACAAGAAAACAAATTCAAAAGAAGCATTAAACATCTCAAAGCAATTATAAAAAGATCAAAATTGTTATTACCTTCATTTTTTTGTATAATGGAATTTGTTTTAATTTTGGCTTTAAAAGCTATTTGTTCATTTATAAAAACGATTTACCTGCCTTTTCTTTTTAGGTAACGCTTACCTAAACATAAGAATATTTGCCAAAAAAAAAAAATGCCTACACATGTTACTTGATTAAAAGAGTATATGCAGTGCTTGGTTGATGTTCTATATAAGAATATAATCTAAACAAGTAGTAATGGGAAAAATATTTAAAAATTATAATAAGATACCACATATATCATATTTTGAAGAAAAAACGAGGATCTTACATATATTCAACTCGTTGTATCTATCGGTTGAAGTGGCTTCCTTTATTTATTTACACACCATCCCCTTTTACCTACTTACTTTATTTACAGCTATCAAAACCACATCATAATCAATGATGGTTTCTAAAACTTTTCTCCAATATGCCTTCACAATCTTCCCTAACATAGCTGGCATCCTACACATAATCCACATCTATCATGTTTTCTTCGCAATCTTGAATAACACAGCCTGTGTCTTTGATATAATCATCTCTCCAATTCATGAAAATCTCTTGGTGGTGCCTTCATTACAACATACCAATTCGAAGAATCGTTCTCTCTTGAATAAAAAAATTGTTTCGCTTGAGATGCAAGAATACATGGATCCCTCAAAAATCAAGCTTGATTTTGATGCAAATTAACAAGAGTAAATCCATCTTCAACCTTCACCCTGTTTCCAACATTTCCCTAATGACACTTAAAAACTGGAACATAAAATTTGTGATAGTCTAACAAGAATATGTCAGTCAAAATCCCATAGTACGTGATCACACCAACTACTTGAGAGACATCTTTCGCACTTGCTCTACACATGGTAGTAGCATCATAAGTCACTCCAGAATTCTAAGTTTCTCTTTCAACATCTTTTGTATGAAAGCGTAACCCATAAATTATATATCATTTGTAGGACAAAGCATTACTACTTGGACCATGCATAGGCAATCTATTTTAATAATTCATCGTGTTCGCTTGAGTTAATGGATATCTGAAAAAAAACTAATCAGTTCAATATAGGTTCAAAAATACTATTTTCAAACCTATAAACAAAATTAAAAAGAGTTGATTAACGTTCTTTTTAATCCAATCAGCAAAGTTTTTTGTGTTAGTTTTCCATAGCAATGTAGCATTTCTTTCCATGCGTCCATCCGACCTTTGTAACTCTTGCAAATTCATACTACCATAATATAAAAGATACTAAGTTACAATTATAATTACACATATTATGACGATAAATATTAAAACAATATGTGCTTACTCTAAAAGTGGCTCAGTTATAGCCATATTCATTAGCATAGCAAGATGAGCAACTTCCTTCTCATTAGTTGTCAATGTAATTGTGTTGCAAGTTGATATCGGACACCCTTCGAGTATTGCATCATCAGTATCATAATCGTCGTTTCTACCTTCTTTATCCTCAAATTGTGAAGATTTCTTTAGAAATTCTCCAAAGAATCTTACAGATTCTTTTGCAAGATAGTTTTCTGCAATGCATCCTTTGGGACGTACATAGTTCCTTACATAATCTTTAAGTGTTTACATATACTTTCAAAGGGGTACATACAACGAAAATAAACTGGTACACACAATTGAGCTTCTTTTCCAAGATGAACCATTGGAAGTATCATTATATCGAAAAATGAAGGTGGAAAATACCTTCCAAGATGACATAAAATTGTAATGATCTCATCATCGAGTTGTTGCAACTTCTCTCTATCAAGAACATGCTGACATAATTTATTTAAAAATAAACACAAACGAGTTATTACTTTCCTTGTTCTTTTTGGAAGCAGTCCTCTCAGTGCAACCGATAACATTTGCTGCATTAAAACATGGTAATCATGTGACTTCAATCCACTAACTTTACAATCCTCTAACGACACACATCTTTTGAAATTTGAGCAATAACCATCAAGTCTTTTGAAGTCATACAATATTTTGCAAAATATTTGTTTTTTAGAACTGGACATGGTATATGGAGCTGGTGGAAGATATGCTTTCTTCCCACGAGGTTGCGCATATAGAGAAGGTCGAATTTCTCAATCTTCTAAATCCTTTCTGGAATTAAGACTATCTTTTGATTTGCTATCATGCAACATTGTGCTAAGTAAACTTTTGCCCACATTTTTCTCAATATGCATCACGTCTAAATTGTGGCGAAGTGGAAGTTCCTACAAACATCAACAATACAACCACTTTAACATTATATAAGTTTATAATTTAATTCTTGTGAATAAAATATAATTTGAACACTAACCTCCCAATATGGTAAATCAAAGAAAATTGATTTTTTTTTCCACCTAGATAGCTCTATTTTTATGGGTTCATTTCCATCTTCTTTGCTATCAGTACACTTCCTCTTCCTACATGTAATATTTATACTTTGCTTCTTACTTAACTTCTTATTCTTTCTCTTCTTGGCCGCTTTTATTTCTTCATTTTCAGCTTTTCCAAAATCATTTGGAAAATCTTTCAAAATAACTGAAATATCTATACGTTTAAGAATTCTAGGCTTGTTACCTTTCTCCACAGTATTATCAAACCAAGTCTTTTGTTTTCTTTGTGGATCTGAACAAGGTAAGAATCTTCTATGTCCCATATAGACGTTTTTCTACTATGATTTAGCCATCTATGGTGAGTATCCATGCCATATAACGGACAACCTTTTTTTCCTTTTACACAACATCCAACAATATTTCCATAAGCTGGAAAATCGTTTATAGTCCGTAACAAGATTGCTTTTAAGTTAAAAAGTGTATTGCTAAATGCATCATAAATCTCCACCCCGTTAGTCCATAAATGTTGCAAATCTTCTACCAAAGGAGCTGAATATACATCAATATCATTCCCAAGTTGCTTTGGACCAGGAATCAATAACGATAACATAATATTCTCTTTTTCATACACAATATAGGTGAAAGATTATATATCACAAGCATCACTGGCCAGCAATAGCAAGACCAATTTGAAGATTACGTGGATCATTTGAAAATAGTTTCCATTTATCATCCACCGTGCTCTATGTCAAAGAATCCACAGGATGACGCATTTTACCATCATTACTTTTATTTCTTAAATGCCATCTTAAATCTTCTGCCATCTGTGGAGATTTAAACACATTCTTCTTAATCTTGGAATAATTGGAAAATATCTCAATACTTTGACCAGAATACCTGGCATTATCTCTTTCGTCTGCTCATTTATCTTCCATATCGAAGAACCACATTTCATATATTTATTCAAATCATTGTACTCTTTCCTAAAAAGACAACAATCATTCTTGCATGCATGAATCTTCTCGAATCCCATGTCAAATACTTTGAGAAACTTCTTCAATTCATACAAAGTTTTCAGAAGGACATTATTTTTGGATAATAATAATTGTTGCACATTTAGAAGCTTATCAAAACCAGTATCTGATAATCCAGTTTTCCATTTAAGATCATACAATGCAGTGATATCAGATAATTTTGTTTGATCTAAATAATCAGGGTATAGTGGAGGTTTTGCATCTTCCAAATTTTTAAGAAAATCATCCACTCGCTTTTGTGCATCATCATTATTATTATCGTCCGAGAAAAAAGTATGATTGACAAACGCTTCATCTTCAAAGTGAACAGCTTGAAGCAATTCATATATCTCATCCACCTCCACATTTTTAGTTATATTCATTTGCTCACCATGACTGTACCACTTACTGCACTTGTAGGAAGGATCCATTCCTCTTATAATTAATTGCCCGACAACAATATAACCATATTGATGGGAGAGATTTCGGCAATCTAAGCATGGACATAATTTTTTTCCTATGTTTCCTAAGTTTCTCTTTGCAGCATGCATAAAATTCTATGCTCCTTGCTCGTATTTGCTACTAGTTCTATGATAAAATAAAAAACAAAGTTACCAACATAACAAATCAAGTTTTTATTTTAATTTCCAAGTTAAATGTTATGCTAAATATTGTATTATTACCTGTGTAAATGCACCCAATCTTTTTCCATCACCGTATATAATATTGTAGAATTTTTTTAAACAAAATAAAAGTACAATTCAATAGGTGTTAAAATTATATATATTTACACACACACATACACACACACACACACATTAACATGCTAAAAACATTTCCTTCACAGTGACTCCCATAGAAATATAGAATCGACTTCTATATTAACAAATTCCGATTAATATATCCTTCCCCATTTTCTATTCTTCGCATCTGTTTTCCACTAAAGCAATCTTCCCAAAATCCCAATGTCCACTCACGCAATTCATCCCCTTCACCCTTTCTTTCTTCCCTCTTCCTTGCGCCTGGGTACACGTTCACCATGCATTTGGGTTTTCAGATGGTCAATCAGTACAGATGTTGTTTCCTTAATCAGGTGGAATGTGTAAAAGGATCTCATCCTCCAGTTAATTATGCTCAAATCACTTGATGATTTTATGTGTATTTACCGATAACCAACATACTCTACACCACCCTTTTACATTCTTTAATTGTTGAGTAATTTATTGTTTGCTTTCCTAAATTATGCACTAATTCAACATAAGATTATGTGCTATTTGGTGAAGTTCAGTTCTGATTTAAAAATAAGATGTTTTGAATGTTAAGTATAACTATCAAAATTCAAGTTTTTATTTGAATTTTATCATGACGTCAAAATTCTCCCCACCTCATTTATTTCTGTAATATTTTACCACAAAAACTGGATCCAAGTACTCTTCTTCACGCATCACCCACTTTTCTCTCACCATTTTCCATTTATTTATTTATTTGTTTAGACATTAGATATATATTCATTAGTTTGATCTTTTAGTCAGTAATGGCCCAACTGCTGACGGATGCAGTTTTGACACTCAAGGGTTTATCGTCGTCATCAGCATCTGGGTTCGGTCATCGGTGGTGCAGAGCAGGAAATATGTGATAACCCCAAACTTACGTGGTTCGAAAGTAAGGATAATCATTTGGAATACAACATATTTACAACAAAAACAGATCTCAGATAATTATCATAACACTTAAACCATTGCAGCGGAAATAAATGTCATCAGCATCATAATATCCAATACATCAGAGTACGCAGTGCAGGATACAACTTAGCCAAATAAAGAGTCTCAACAAAAGGGAAATAAGTTTCAACGGAAAAGAAACAAGTCCCAAACTCCATTACATACATCAAAGCTACAGAAGATAAAATGTCTTAAAGCAGAAGTAAAGACTAGAGGAAAGGTCTTCTTCTTCTTCCTGCCAAGCAAGTTCCAATCAGAATTTATCACCTGAACGTGTCAATTAGCTGCCCGTGTGGAAAGAGGGCACCCGAGTTTGCAAAAGTGAAACAAATTACGAGTCAGTCATGGGACTGGTATGAGAATTCTTAACTAAATTATCTAGCAACGTGGCAAATCTCAGGATCACGCCGCTAACGCGGAACGAGTTTACTCCATACGATTGCCAGTGCATAATTTTATAAAGTTTGTATAAAACAACGAAATGACTTTTGGAAAAATGAAATCATCATAAGACTCAAGTCCTATCACACAATGCAATGCACACAGGAGGATAGAGTTTTCCCTTATGATGATCAAACATGCTTAATACGTGAAAAGTAATATTTTAATATTATTATTAGTGTCTAAGCAGTATTAAAATACTTCAATATAAATATATCAATCCTAGACGGCATAGGTACCATATACTATACCGTCGTATATAAGTTTACAATCAAAACTGTGATGTCCTATTGGAAATTGGTTTTCTGTCATGAAATCGAGGCTATGGATCGTCCTCTTCCGATTCGAGACACTCTAGCAAATGCCTCAGGATCACACCTATGGGCAACCCTTGGAACGATATGGCCGGTCCCCACCTAACGGTAGTGGATTGGCAATTCCTGAGCATACGTTTCCCGAACCTTTTGGGACCTATAATATGACCACTTCCGGCCTATAAAAACGAGGTACCTCAATCCACATAGTAAAATGTCGGGCCGTGTCAAAGCCCAAACACCACTTCTAGCTAGAAAGAAACGTATGCACTCCCTACGGTCCATATCCCGTTTTTGACTCATACCGGGGTGTGAGGCTCGCGAAGTCACGCTATACACAAAGCTGTTCCTAAACAGGCTATACTTTGATTATCGACCACAAGGCCTGCTTTTCAACAAAGCCTTGATCATTGCATCTTGGCGTGCCACATTGACAATACGCGCCATGCTATCGATGACTATTACTATATATCCGGGTGTTAAGCTGAGAATAGATTCTCCACCACCAAACAGACATATATTAATACAAATCGATTTAATTACATGGGATGAACTCCAACGTCAGACACGCATCCATTGACAAGTCCGTTCTGGGTCTGAACGAACCAGGAGACACCAAAGAGGCGCTCGCTTATCCGCACGACCAACACACACGTCCGGACAACCACTGCTTCAACCCCGTCCTGGGAGCAAGTCAGTCCAAGGAATCAGTAGTCGTCGTCCATTCGATGTGAAGATCGCCGGTCTTCAACCATCGTCTTCTTACGTCTTTAATTTAATCACCGAGCAATTATTTGAAATGAGTTAAACTCGGTCTTTTCAAATAATTGTCGCATAATTATAGTTTAAAACATTTCACATATATTTATAACTATTTATCGCTATTTTTATTTATTAAAAATGGCTCGAAATAAATAAACGACGCTTCGGGTCAATGGGCGGTCCTAGCGCTGTTTTTACCAAATTTTGATTTACACATATCTTAAAATATAACCGTCAGATTTTGATGAAATTTATATTGTTGGAAAGCTCTTCCCAAAGCGGTCCTAATGGTTCCAGTTTTGTGAAAATCCAACGGTCGGATCTTTCGGAATAATCGTTTGAAGTTACGATTGTCGATACGCGAACTGCCGCTCTCGTTTCGTTAAATTTTATATTTATATTTATATATAAACCATTTGGCGATTTCCCCTATTTAAAATCCATTCCTTTTTATTCTATAAAAACAATATTTTTGTTCGCCAATTCTAATGCGACAAAAATGATGATTTCAACAATGTATATTTTTATATTCAATAAAAATGATATTTTTGTTCGCCAATTCTAATGCGACCAAAAATGACGATTTCAACAATGTATATTTTTATATTCAATAAAAATGATATTTTTGTTCGCCAATTCTAATGCGACGGAAAATGATGATTTCAACAATGTATATTTTTATATTCAATAAAAATGATATTTTTGTTCGCTAATTCTAATGCGACCAAAAATGACGATTAAAAATGTACTCTTTCTTTAATTACACAGAAATGTTCTTTTCCTCCAATTCATTTTTATAACATAAAAATGTACTTTGCCTAATTCATTTTTATAACATAAAAATGTACTTCTTGTCCTATTCCTTTTTAATACATAAATATATACTTTTTATCTAATTCATCTTAAATACAACTAAAAATATACTTTTTATCCTATTCGTTTTAAATACACAAAAATGAACTTTTTATCCTATTCGTTTTAAATACACAAAAATGAACTTTTTATCCTATTCGTTTTTATAACATAAAGATGTACTTTTTATGTTTTTATAGAATGTAAATATTTTATCTCTTTTTCTTTTACAATGAAAAATGTAAATTCTTTTACCTTTACATTGAAAAATGTAAACCTTCCATCGTTACAAAGAAAAATGGTAAATCTTTCATCTTCACATAGAAAAATGAAAATCTTATATTTTTACATAGAAAAATGTAAATCCTCTAATTTTCTTTATTACATTAGAAAGATGTAAATTTTCTAATTATCTTTGTTACATTAGAAAAATGTAAATTTTTCTAATTATTTTCATTACATTAGAAAAATGTAAAAAATTTCCTAACTGTTTCCGTTACATTAGAAAAATGTAAATTTTTCCTAATTGTTTTCATTACATTAGAAAAATGTAAATTTTCCTAATTGTCTCCTTAATGCACATTTTTCCTATAGGGAGTATTTCCTATCTAACTCAACTCAATTTGGTGTCAAAATATGAGAACCAAAAATAATGGTTTTTGTCTAACCATTTCGATTTACCCAACGTCGTAATTTCAATATCCACAAATATAATGATATGGTTTTTGGTCTAACCATTTCTATTTACCCAACATCGTCATTTCAATGTCCACACATACAACACAATATATGATTTGGTGTATAAATTTGATGAATCACAATAAAAGGTCTCTTCTTTGTTTTATTTGTAAATCAAATAAAATATCTAATCTTTATTTTATATTGTAAATCAAAATAAAATGTCTAATCTTAATTTATCTTTTAATTAAAATTTAAAAGATTTAAACTTTCTTTATTTTATAAATCATAAACAAAATAAAGATTCAATCTTTTGTTCTTATTATGTAAATCAAAATAAAGATTCCACTTTTGTTATTATTTTGCAAATCAAAAATAAAGATTCAACTTTTGTTTTATTTTGTAAATCAAAAATAAAGATTCAACTTTTGTTTTATTTTGTAAATCAAAAATAAAGCTTTAACTTTTGTTTTATTTTGTAAATCAAAAATAAAGATTTAACTTTTGTTTTATTTTGTAAATCAAAAATAAAGATTCAACTTTTGTTTTATTTTGTAAATCAAAAATAAAGATTAAACTTTTTTTTATTTTGTAAATCAAAAATAAAGCTTTAACTTTTGTTTTATTTTGTAAATCAAAAATAAAGATTCAACTTTTCTTTTATTTTGCAAATCAAAAATAAAGCTTTAACTTTTGTTTTATTTTGTAAATAAAAAATAAAGATTTAATTTTTGTTTTATTTTGTAAATCAAAAATAAAGATTCAACTTTTGTTTTATTTTGTAAATCAAAAATAAAGATTCAACTTTTGTTTTATTTTGTAAATCAAAAATAAAGATTTGAACCTTCTTTGGTAAATCAGAATAAAGATTCAATTTTTCATTTCATTTTGTAAGAACAAAATAAAGACTCAAAATTTCATTTTTGTTCGTAAAACAAACAAGATTCAATTTTTCATTTCTATAAAGGAATAAAAATAAAAAAATAAAAAAAAACCATAAAGATGAGAACTTTATAGAGATTACATCAGAATTTACAGATCAAAACTGACATGCTATATCATAATATCACAATGAATATTAACAACCATACAACAATCACCACATCACAGATCAGAAATAACATACAATGATTCACATAACAAATATAATTAAATTATTTAATTATTCAAATTTAGAAATCTCACTGTCGTTGCAGATTTTGGCCAAAATTCAAACTGTTCAGAATGGTCCCGTTTTAGTCTCAACACGTTCTATTCACTGTTACGATTCCAATGCTTCCAAAATCGTCAAATTCTAAGTTGAAACGAATCAATTATGGTTAAATCAAGTTTTAAAACAATTTAAATTAATTAATTAATTAGTTAGGAAATTAACTTCTCTTCTTCCTTCAGTTAAACAGGCTGATGGGTTTCGGTTCTCGTTCGATCTTAGGGTTGGAAATTGCTCGAGAACTGGGACACCTGCTGACGATCGGACCAGACCACGTCAGAGGGCTAGGGGCGGCGCACGAGGGGGGGGGGGTGGTTTGGCTCAGCTCGGTCGAGCCTAGGGGCCGACGGCGGTGCAAAGTGGCGGTCTTTGGGGGCTCGGTCCTCCGATTTCAGGTGACGAGAGGTCGATCAACTCGTATGAGATTAAAGAGGGAGGAAAGGGCTTCGATTTGGTATAAAGAGTGCGTTCTAATTCGAAGAGATGAAGGAGAAATTAGGAGGAGAAGTTAGGAGGACGGTGGCCATGGATTTGGGGGTTGCGGCTGGAAGAAGACATGTGAATAGTGTTAGGGTTTAATTCTCCTATTATTTATATAATCTAAATTGTAATTTTCTAATTAAATCCCTATATTTTCAACCGTTACAATTCCAGTCCAACAGAAGGTGCCCCTAGCCAATAGCCCATATTCCGGATCTAATGGGACAGGTCTCGTGAGCCCAAACGGCTGTCTGTGGCCTGAGTTGTTTAATTTAATAATTAAATCCTTTATTAATTTAATTCGTTTGCATTAAATAATTTCACCGAGGCCACATACGGACTCAGAAAAATCCAGAAAAAAAATATTTGTCTTTGTTATGACGATACGGTCCTAACAAAATTAATTTCGTCGAATTCTGAGACTGTTTGAAAAATGGCTATTTCTCAGTCGATTAAATTTGACTAAAATCGACCAAACACATTTTCATTCGCCACGCTCACATTTAATTCAAAAAATTCTAAAAATTGAAACCTAGCAATAATTTGACATTCCGGTTCCAACGAAAGTGGTTTCGTCGAAAACAGAGATCGTTTGAAAATTGACTATTTTCACAGGCTTTAATATTATTTAAAAATGAAATTTTTAATTTCTGCCACATTTTTCCACCAAATAATTTAAAATAAAATTTTTAAATTGGTTCGGATTTTCCGGGTCGTTACAATCTCCCTCACTTAAGAGTTTTTCGTCCTCGAAAAGGAAAAAAAGTAAAGTAGGAAACAAGACAGAAAATGTAAATTGGGGTAAACGTACTGTAACACCCCACGTCCATTAATGTCACTCACAAAGGGAATGCATTGACTTCCATGGATGTTATAAGTGAATATAGAACTGAAAAATTACAACAAGACAAATAATAAGTAGTACTTGGAAATCTAAAACTTCATTTTATTGCAGCGGAAATTAAACATGTTTGTTACATCACAAAACCATAAATCTGAGTCAAGTACAATATCCATCTTGATAAAACAAAATACATAATCCCATTACATAAATAGCCATTAAAGAAGATAACAAGCTGGACTTTACTTCAATGGTCCAAGCTTTCCAAAGAGAGATGAAGCAATCCAATCAAACTCCACTAGAGCTGGGCCCAACCTGAGGACCTGGAGGGGGAAAAAGGATAGAAATGGAGGGGGTCAGACATAAAGTCTGGCGAGTATGATAATTCTAACAATACTATTATCAAAGTAACTAGACCAAGGCATAAGCTGGAAAACAAGGAAATGTCTATGAACTATTGGGTATGGAAGAGCAAATAAAGATAACGTTAAAGGCACACCTAATTACTAACGAATAATTACTACACTGCACCACACCAGTCACCCTAAAGGTTGATCCCACTTGCTTCACTTAGCAACTATATAAATAGCTTCGTGTACCCCTAGCTGACTACATAGGTGCCGTCTGCCCCTATCTCCACTAGGTGTACCCCACTACCGACTTTTGATCGACTCCCTACTCGTAGATACCCGTGCTGGCCCCACAGTGGGGTGTATCACTCCCCTAAAGTGGCAACCCGATACAACTGGAGAATGCACGGCTTATACCTACACGATGCAACAACGTCTTACCTACCAGCCCGGGTCCACACACGCATATGAAACCCGTTGGACTTGCGTTACCACCGCTACCCCGTTTTGGCCTCTTATAGTCAAGCCCAGTATGCGTGTCCCGTCCTCGACTTGGGTCGAGCCCACAAAGATACATTTGGGATACTGGTTGAAATAGGCCCCCACAAGCTACCCACCTAAGCTTGTCACCACTAGTATATCCCACTTAACCCTCTTGGTCATGTTCATTTACATATGTGTTTGGTTAAGTCTTACTAATCGTATTTCACATGCCACTAAGGGCACCCACTAGATTCCTCATGCCACCCAAGGCACCTACTTAACCTCCATGTCCCACCTTACATGTTTATCTGGTTAAGTATTTCTTAATTCATTCAGGCCATAACCTCATAAAGACCTCTCACATTAGACTGGCATTTATGGCAGCTGGATTTGCCGGGCGGGTCCGGGCAGTCTTACACCATAAAAGAGTCTAACCTCATGTCTTTACAACTGTTATGCTTTAGTTTGGACCTAGGACCTCTCACATTGGGCTGACATTTGTGACCACTTGATTTGCCGGGCGGGTCCGGGCAGGTTTACGTCACAAACGAGTCCAACCTCGTGTCCTAAGCATTGATTAACACTTTCAATCTTTTACCCCAGTTTTAATAATTCCCTATTCAAATTATTAATTAATTCCAATTTTAATGATGTCCATAATTGACTCAATTATGGCTATCCACTCATGGAATGCAAAATCATATCAATTGCACACCAACTTCTTAATATTAAATCCTTAATATTACCCCTACCCCACCTTATACGTTCGCTTATTCAACGCAGAATATACGTTAGACTCGAATAGTCTAACTCATAGCACAAAGATAAATTATCACAACATATAGACAAATAAAATAAATCTAATCGTAATAGGGGTGAAACTTGCATAAACTTCACATGTTAAGGATCTAAAGGTGTCAACTTGTTAAATGTCACAATTTACATGATATGATCATAACCCAAATTCATGTATATACTTGCCTATGGGGTTTTATGCAACATAATGATGGTGTGAACTAGCATCTAATACATAGAATTCACATATGTCATAGCATAATTCTAAATGTCATAATTCTAGCCTAAATAGATGTCATGGCATATGTTCATAATCTTTACTAACCAATCTAAACTTGCATACATGAATTGTCATATAGATCAACATAGCCCAAACATTGTGATTTGATTAACATGAACTAACTAGCATTAATAACATCATGACTTTATAACATGTATGATTTATCCCAATTTAGCATAGAAATTTTCAACGTATATATAACATCATCATAGCATGATTTACAACATATAGGATATCATCATCACATAACATAGGATTTACAACATACATGATAGCATAAGGTCTACAACAACATATATGACAATCCACATCATTCACTTATAATCCATTCATGACTTAATCTAATTAGTTTAACAATAATCTTGTTAAGATCATCATACTCACAATTTAGAGAAGAAAGAGAGTCTTGATTTGCTTTAGAGTTGAGTAGAATTAGGGTTTTGACTAGCTTTCTTCCTTCTTAGATGGCGGCGGTTAAACTGAGTTCCATGGCGACGGTATGACGGTGGCTATTCTATTTTTCATGTGAGTTTAGAGTGAGAGACTACCTAGGTATTTATAGAGTTTAGGATTTATTTAGACCGTCAGATTAATTCAGAACTAAATTGAACAGTTAAATTTGCCAACTCAGCCCTAAAGACACATCAGCAGCTCAAGATTGGGCTCAGTCAAAACCCTAGCCGCCTGGACAGGTCGACACCCAGGTCGACTCCCCAGTCAACCTGGGGGGGGGGGGTCGACTGCCCAGTCGACTCCCCAGTCGACCTGGGGTGCTGGGCGGGAATTTTCCCGCCTAGCCTTTTTTGACTCCAAATTTGAAATTTAAATTTTTTGAAATCTGTTTTGAATTTTCTGAAACTTCCGATGGCCATAACTTCTTCATACGAAGTCCAAATCACGCAAACTCGGACTCTATTTCAACCAGAATTCCGAGACGAACACAATGGCGCAATCCGTTTCCCACAATTCTCACGTCTGAGATTAGTTATTCTTTAATTTGTGAATATTCATATTAACAGAATTACGGGGTGTTACATTCTCCCCTCCTTAAAGGATTTCGACCCCGAAATCTTCAAGTTAAGAAGAATGTATATCCTAACATCTAAACATCCATCTACTCAACCATAAAACACAGGCATCCATTGTCCTTATAGACTTCTAATGTTTTCATGTTTAAATGCACAGTGTGTGTGTATATGTCCATATCAAATGCAAAAATCAGGCGGTCCACTGATTCAGTTGACCTCCTTAATGCAAATCATGATAGTGCCATGCGTCCATTATGTATGCAAAAGTTCCTTAATGCTACATATTATCTCTATATGCGTGCACAATCATCATCTGAATGCAGCATCCATATGATAAACAATCATCATACATCCATTTATATGCAATATGCAATATGAAGTGACTGAGCCGATCTAGTGCCTAATAGTGTGTGTATATGCGTCCACGAGCAACCACTAGCAAACACTTGCATCCACTTTGCATCCATCATACATAACATGTCTCAAACACATGTTTCAACCATAGGATTATCCTAACTAAAGGTCAAAGATACTAGCGAGAGGATACTCTAAAGGTAAGATAAGTACAAGATAAGCGATAAAGGAGAAATTAAAGGACATAACCTCGAAAAGAAAAGGGTATCGTAAATGCATCTTCTCTTCTGTCTCCCAAGTAGCATTGCTCTCATCATCTCCTCATTGTACTTTGACTTGTCTGACCTCTCGATTTCTCAGCTTCTTAATCTCCGACCCAAGAATGCATGTAGGAGCTCGTCGAATCGTCGCATCACGGTCTATCTCCACCTCCCTAAGCAAACTCGGCTCTACCACTTCCGCGGTCTCGTGCAAGCACTTTCTCAAATGTGATACATGGAATACATCGTGTACACCACTAAGTCTCTCAGGCAACTCCACTCTATACGCCATTTGTCCAATCCTTTCCTTAATAGGAAACGACCCTACGAACCTTGGTGCTAACTTCCCAACGGACCCAAAGCGAACCACGTTCCGCAATGGAGACACTTTGATAAAGACCATGTCCCCAACATCAAATTCAAGATCCGTCCTCCTCTTATCCGTATAAGATTTTTGCCTATCTTGCGCTGCTTTCATCCTCCTTCGAATCAAGTCGATCTTCTCCGAAGTCTCCCTAATCATATCGGGCCCAAGTAAGATCTTATCCGTAGATTCCCACCAACATGTAGGTAAACGACAAGGTCATCCATAAAGAGCTTCGAAAGGTGCCATGCCAATGCTGGACTGAAAGCTATTATTATATGCGAACTCTACCAAAGGAAGATGCTCTTCCCATGTACCCCCAAAGTCTAGGATACATAGCCTCAAAAGATCCTCTAGAATGCGATTCACCCTCTCAGTTTGGCCGTCCGTCTGAGGATGATATGCGGTGCTCAAACATAACTGAGTCCCTACCGCCTCTTGTAAGCTTCTCCAAAATTCGCTAGTGAAAATAGGATCGCGGTCGCTCACTATGCTAGAAGGAACACCGTGCAGACGAACTATCTCTCGGACGTATACAGAAGCTAACCATGGAGCAGTCCTCTTACTCTTCACGAGAATGAAATGGGCGCTCTTAGTAAGTCTATCTACTATAACCCAAATCCCCGTATTACCCTTCCTTGATCTTGGTAATCCATCCACAAAGTCCATCGAGACACTTTCCCACTTCCATATTGGAACCTCCAATGGGTGAAGCAACTCACTGGGTTTCTTTTGCTCCGCTTTTACTTGTTGGCACACCAAGCATCTAGCGACATACTCGGCCACATCCCTCTTCATACCGGCCCAAAAGAAAACTCGCTTCATGTCTTTGTACATCTTGTCCCCGCTGGGATGAATGGTCATCTTCGAACGATGTGCATCATCAAGAATAGCCTTCCTCAAACCTTCGTCTTGAGGTACACAAAGTCTACTATCCCTACATAACCAACCCTTATCATCTAGGGTATACCTACGGAGATGGCTTGATGACTCCCCTCTTTTGAGCTTTTCTACTAACTCAACCAACTGTGGGTCGTCTCGCTGTGCCTCGCCAATCCGTCCCAAAAGCGTAGGTCTGACCTCCAAGGATGCTAGCAAACCGGGTACAAAGTCAACGGAAGGTCTAAAGTCAAACATCGAAATGAATTCTAAGCTTCGCCGCTCAACAAACAAAGGACTTAAGGATAATCTTTTTCTACTTAAGGCATCGACCACTACGTTACCCTTGCCAGGGGTATATGCTATCTCAAAATCGTAGGACGCTAAGAACTCCATCCACCTTTGCTGCCTTAAGTTCAAGTCCTTCTGAGAGAACAAGTATTTTAAAAATTTGTGGTCAGTGAATAATTCGAATTTCTCCCCAAGAAGATAATGACGCCAAGACTTAAGCGCGAAAACAATAGCGGCCAACTCTAGGTCATGTGTAGGATAATTTTCTCATGCGCTCTCAACTGCCTTCCACCATAGGCTATTACCCTTCCCTCTTGCACTAGGACTGCGCCTAGTCCTGTCCCACAAGCGTCAGTATAAATGGTAAATGGCTTACTCCCATCTAGCAATACTAAGACTGGGGCTGAAGTCAAAGCTCTCTTTAAACGTTGGAACGCATCATCACAATCTACGTCCCATGTGAAAACTAGGTTCTTCTTCGTCAAGCGTGTCAATGGAGCTGATATCTTTGCAAAGTCTTTGATAAACTTCCTATAGTAGCCAGCCAACCCCAAGAAACTTCTCACTTCGGTAGCATTTTTAGGGACCTTCCAATCTTGAATGGCCACCACCTTCGCGGGATCCACAGCTATCCCTTCTTTGGAAACCACGTGCCCTAAGAATTGTACTTCCTTCCTCTAGAAGCGACACTTAGAAAATTTAGCTTTAAGGCTATGCGCTCGTAGGGTCTCCAACACTTCCCTAAGATGTAGGGCATGCTCTTTTCATCCTTAGAAAAGATCAAGATGTCGTCTACAAAGACTACCACGAATTTGTTAAGGTACTCCCTAAACACCCTACTCATCAAATAAACAAAGTATGCGGGGGCGTTTGTCAAACTGAAGGGCATCACTAGCCATTCATAGAAACCGTCCGGAGTCCTAAAGGCAGTCTTGTCTATGCTATCCTCAGCCACCCTCAACTGATGGAAACCAGTGGCTAAGTCCAACTGCAAAAACACTGAGGCGCCAACTAACTGATCGAAGAGATCGTCAATTCTCGGCAGTGGGTGTCTGTTTTTCTTAGTGAGCTTATTAACTTCTCTATAGTCCACACAAAGTCAAAGGGACCCATCTGCCTTCGTGGCAAATACTACTGGAGCACCCCACTCCGATATACTTCGTCTTATGAACCCCTTCTCAAGTAACTCCTTCACTTGCTTATTGAGTTCCCTCCTTTCACGAGGAGCCATGTGGCGTACTGGCAAAGATACTGGTTTCACATTATCCACAAGATATATTCGAAAATCTATCTCCCGCTTCGGAGGCAAGCCCCTCACCTCCTCAAACACATCCGAGTATTCTCGGACCACTCAAACAGATCGTAGATTCTCCACAGACGCGTCAAGCGATTCTAGATAACTTAGCATAACGGAATCTATGGGATTACAAAAGATTTCGAGAATGTTGCCAAGGCGAGTCATGAGCCTAACTACTCTCCTCTCACAATCAAGAACGGCCCCATTTCTGGATAACCAATCCATTCCTAAAATTAGCCCATAGCCCGTGAAGCCCAACACATAAGCATCACATCTAAATTCAATGCTAAGTATAGAAATTTTCAAATCCAAACACATCATGGACAAATAAGCTGAGCCCCCAATTTGATTCGAAACAACTAAGGGATCCTCTACTAAACTGGTGTTTAAGTGCAGTGATTCAACTAATGATGTAGAGATAAACGAATGCGATGCGCCCGAATCGAATAAGGTACGGACATGATGATCAAACAGAAAAACTAAGCTTTCAACAGAAATGGTTCTACCTCGTTCTTGCAGCGGTGGGACCACGAGAGCCTGAACTTGTCCCCTTGCCTGCCCTGGTGCCATAAGAGCCTGCACCTGTCCTCCCGAGGTAGACCTTGCCCTCTGCCCCTTCTTTGGGAAGTCCTTCACTAGATGTCCCGCATCGCCACAGTGAAAACAGCCAGTCTTCTTTTTCTTTCGGCAATCCTTGCTGAGATGGCCTGGTGTCCCACAGTTAAAGCATTTCTTCTTTCCCTTGCCATTGTTGTCTTTACCATCCTTCTTGTTTTGCTGTTGTGGTTTCTTCTGATCCCCTTTCTTCTCGGGTGCCTTATCAGCATTAACGCCTTTCTCCTCGTGCATGAGTGCCATGTCTACTAGCTTCTCAAAGGTAGCCCCCATAGGGATGTGGGTCATTGCCAACCCTTGCAACGGTTCATTCAATTCATTAACGAATCTCAGAGCCTTCTTCTCCGGCGTGTTCACTAAGTCTAAGCCAAACCTTGCTAACTGATTAAATTTATTGACATATTCTTTCACTGATGAGCTTCCTTGCTTCAATGTCAAGAACCTTTCCATATATAGATTCTCTTCTGCCCTTGAGAGAAACTTCGCCTCAAACCTACGTCTGAAATCCGCCCATGAATCAACAGGACGCTCCCCATTAGTGACCTCCCACCAAAACGAGGCCTCTCCATTCATTAACCAAGCTGCTAATCTGACTCTCCTCCCTTCTTCCACTTCAAAGATTTCTAGCAATTCTTCCACCTCCTTAAGCCAATCTCTAGCTTCCAAAAATGTTTCTGACCCTTGAAAAGGTTTTCCATCCATAGCCTTAAATTCCTTGCACGTAGAGCGGGTGCAACTGGTAGTGGAGGAACATTGGCTGGACTTGCAGCGGCCCTAGCCTCTAATAACCTCTTATACCATCCTGGTATCGTCACACCGTCCGGAAGGTTAAGATCTTCAGCTATGCTGAAACGAAAAAGGAAAGATTCAAAATGGAGAATTCGAAAGATAAAGATATATGGCTATTGGGGATTATGTTTTTCTTAAAAACTTTCCTCTTAAATAACTCATTAGGACATGTTTTTGAAAACACTTCTTCCAAAAATACTTTAGAAAAATAGTTTTTCTAAAAATTTTATCTGTTCTGGTAACCTTAAGCTCTGATACCACGTGTAACACCCCACATCCATTAATGTCACTCACAAAGGGAATGCATTAACTTCCATGGAGGTTATAAGTGAATATAGAACAGAAAAATTACAACAAGGCAGATAATAAGTAGTACTTGAAAATCTAAAACTTCATTTTATTGCAGCGGAAATTAAACATGTTTGTTACATCACAAAACCATAAATCAGAGTCAAGTACAATATCCATCTTGATAAAACAAAATACATAATCCCATTACATAAATAGCCATTAAAGAAGATAACAAGCTATACTTTACTTCAATGGTCCAAGCTTTCCAAAGAGAGATGAAGCAATCCAATCAAACTCCACTAGAGCTGGGCCCAACCTGAGGACCTGGAGGGGGAAAAAGGATAGAAATGGAGGGGGTCAGACATAAAGTCTGGCGAGTATGATAATTCTAACAATACTATTATCAAAGTAACTAGACCAAGGCATAAGCTGGAAAACAAGGAAATGTCTATGAACTATTGGGTATGGAAGAGCAGATAAAGATAACGTTAAAGGCACACCTAATTACTAACGAATAATTACTACACTGCACCACACCAGTCAAGTTAAAGGTTGATCCCACTTGCTTCACTTAGCAACTATATAAATAGCTTCGTGTACCCCTAGCTGACTACATAGGTGTCGTCTACCCCTATCTCCACTAGGTGTACCCCACTACCCACTTGCGATCGGCTCCCTACTCATAGATACCCGTGCTGGCCCCACAGTGGGGTGTATCACTCCCCTAAAGTGGCAACCCGATACAACTGGAGAATGCACGGCTTATACCTACACGATGCAACAACGTCTTACCTACCAGCCCGGGTCCACACACGCATATGAAACCCGTTGGACTTGCGTTGCCACTGCTACCCCGTTTTGGCCTCTTATAGTCAAGCCCAGTATGTGTGTCCCGTCCTCGACTTGGGTCGAGCCCACAAAGATACGTTTGGGATACTGGTTGAAATGGGCCCCCACAAGCTACCCACCTAAGCTTGTCATCACTAGTATATCCCACTTAACCCTCTTAGTCATGTTCATTTACATGTGTGTTTGGTTAAGTCTTACTAATCGTATTTCACATACCACTAAGGGCACCCACTAGATTCCTCATGCCACCCAAGGCACCTACTTAACCCCCATGTCCCACCTTACATGTTTATCTGGTTAAGTATTTCTTAATTCATTCAGGCCATAACCTCATAAAGACCTCTCACATTAGACTGGCATTTATGGCAGCTGGATTTGTCGGGCGGGTCCGGGCAGTCTTTCACCATAAAAGAGTCTAACCTCGTGTCTTTACAACTGTTATGCTTTAGTTTGGGCCTAGGACCTCTCACATTGGGCTGACATTTGTGATCACTGGATTTGCCGGGCGGGTCCGGGCAGGTTTACGTCACAAACGAGTCCAACTTCGTGCCCTAAGCATTGATTAACACTTTCAATCTTTTACCCCAGTTTTAATAATTCCCTATTCAAATTATTAATTAATTCCAATTTTAATGATGTCCATAATTGACTTAATTATGGCTATCCACTCATGGAATGTAAAATCATATCAATTGCACCCCAACTTCTTAATATTAAATCCTTAATATTACCCCTACCCCACGTTATACGTTCGCTTATTCAACGCAGAATATACGTTAGACTCCAATAGTCTAACTCATAGCACAAAGATAAATTATCACAACATATAGACAAATAAAATAAATCTAATCATAATAGGGGTGAATCTTGCATAAACTACACGTGTTAAGGATCTAAAGGTGTCAACTTGTTAAATGTCACAATTTACATGATATGATCATAACCCAAATTCATGTATATACTTGCCTATGGGGTTTTATGCAACATAATGATGGTGTGAACTAGCATATAATACATAGAATTCACATATGTCATAGCATAATTCTAGATGTCATAATTCTAGGCCTAAATAGATGTCATGGCATATGTTCATAATCTTTACTAACCAATCTAAACTTGCATACATGAATTGTCATATAGATCAACATAGCCCAAACATTATGATTTGATTAACATGAACTAACTAGCATTAATAACATCATGACTTTATAACATGTATGATTTATCCCAATTTAGCATAGAAACTTTCAACGTATATATAACATCATCATAGCATGATTTTCAACATATAGGATATCATCATCACATAACATAGGATTTACAACATACATGATAGCATAAGGTCTACAACAACATATATGACAATCCACATAATTCACTTATAATCCATTCATGACTTAATCTAATTAGTTTAACAATAATCTTGTTAAGATCATCATACTCACAATTTAGAGAAGAAAGAGAGTCTTGATTTGCTTTAGAGTTGAGTAGAATTAGGGTTTTGATTAGCTTTCTTCCTTCTTAGATGGCGGCGGCTACACTGAGTTCCATGGCGACGGTATGACGGTGGCTATTCTATTTTTCATGTGAGTTTAGAGTGAGAGACTACCTAGGTATTTATAGAGTTTAGGATTTATTTAGACCGTCAGATCAATTCAGAACTAAACTGAACCATTAAATTTGCCAACTCAGCCCTAAAGATACATCAGCAGCTCCAAATTGGGCTCAGTCAAAACCCTAGCCGCCTGGACAGGTCGACACCTAGGTCGACTCCCCAGTCGACCTGGGGGGGGGGGGGGTCGACTACCCAGTCGACTCCCTAGTCGACCTGGGGTGCTGGGCGGGAATTTTCCTGCCTAGCCTGTTTTGACTCCGAATTTGAAATTTAAATTTTCTAAAATCTGTTTTGAATTTTCTGAAACTTCCGATGGCCATAACTTCTTCATACGAAGTCGAAATCACGCAAACTCGGACTCTTTTTCAACCAGAATTCCGAGACGAACACAATGGCTCAACCGTTTCCCACAATTCTCACGTCTGAGATTAGTTATTCTTTAATTTGTGAATATTAATATTAACAGAATTACGGGGTGTTACACGTACCTTAATACAAGAGTTACTCGGAGATATCCACTCTGCTCTTGGGGTAAGCCTTTTTGATGCTATCCTCTGTCTCCCAAGTACAGTCTCTAGGATCCCCACTCCATTGAACCTTGACTAGGTTGATCCTCTTGTTCCTCAAAATTTTGGTTTCTTTGCCAACGATCTTAATCGGGTCTTTCCTCACTGTTAGATTTGGAGCAATATCTAGGACCTGCTGATTTAGTTCATCCTCAATCAGATCTGGATCATGCACATGCTTGCGGAGTTGAGACACATGAAATACATCATGCACCCCTGGCAACCAGTCAGGCAGCTGCACTCTATAAGCGAGAGTACCAATCCTTTCTAGGATAGGGAATGGACCAATGAATCTCGATGCCAACTTTCCCGTCTTCCCAAAACGAATCATGCCTCTCAAAGGTGAAACCTTCAAGTACACTCGATCACCCACAGAGAATTCTAGATTTCTTCTCCGCTGGTCTGCATAGCTCTTCTGTCGGCTCTGAGCAGTCAGCAAGCGCTTCTTAATCAAGTCAACCTTATCCGATGCTTCACGAACCATGTCGGGGCCCAAGACTAGTCGATTGCCTGACTCCACCCAACATGCCGGAGATCTGCATGGCCTGCCATAAAGTAATTCAAACGGTGACATCTTCAAGCTTGCTTGGTAGCTATTATTATAGGAGAACTCCACCAAGTGCAAGTGGTCCTCCCATGAACCACCATAATCAAGAATGCAAGCTCGCAACAAGTCTTCCAAAACACGATTCGCCCTCTCAGTCTGGCCATCTGTCTGAGGGTGATAGGATGAGCTCAGATTCAACTTGGTCCCAAGCTCTTCTTGAAAAGCTTCCCAGAATTTGCTGGTAAATAATGGATCCCGATCACTGACAATGCTTATGGGAACCCCATGTAGTCTGACTATCTCTTTAAGATAAAGCTGTGCCAAACTACGAGCTGTTCTATTGGACCGAACAGGTATGAAATGGGCAGATTTTGTTAAGCGATCCACAATCACCCATATGCTATCATTCCCTTTTCTGCTTCGGGGCAAGCCATCTATAAAGTCCATAGAAATTTCCTCCCACTTCCAACCTAGAACTCCCAGTGGTTGCAACAAACCGGCCAGCTTCTGCTGATCACTTTTAACTTGCTGACAAGTGGGACATCTAGTAACATAAATAGAAATATCCCTCTTCATCGACCTCCACCAAAATGTGCGCTTGAGGTCGTGATACATCTTGCTCACTCCAGGGTGAACACTAAGCTTAGATTTATGACATTCATCCATAACCTCCCTTCTGAGCTTAGAGTCGTATGGGACACAGATTCGGCCTAATAGCCTCAGAACCCCTTTGTCGTCAATTTGGAAACTTGTGGTTTTGCCATCCTGAATTCTTTTGATAATCCTCTGAATAAATTTATCATTCTTCTGAAGAGCAGAGACTTTATCAATCAGAGTAGGAGTGATAATGAGACTGGCGATAATGGGATTGTTGCATTCTGCATTCTTTCTACTGAGCGCATCGGCTACAACGTTGGCTTTTCCCGGAGTATATAGCATATCCAGATCATATGATGCAAGAAATTCGACCCAGCGTTGCTGCCTCATATTCAAATCTTTTTGGGTAAAAAGATGTTTCAAGGATTTGTGATCCGTGTAAATTTCAAACTTCTCACCCAAGAGATAATGCCTCCATATTTTAAGAGCAAACACAATGGCCATTAGCTCAAGGTCATGCGTGACGTAATTCTTCTCATGCGGTTTCAGCTGGCGGCTAGCATATGCGACTACTCTGCCTCTTCGCATCAACACCGCACCAATACCTTAAATAAATAAGGGATAACATGTTAAAATGAGATTTGACATTAAAGGAAAAATGTTATCTCTGACATGTTAATTTATAAAAGAAACAACCTTGCTTAGAAGCGTCGGTCCAGACCTTCAAATCCTGATTGCCATCTATGATGGTCAACACAGGAGCATTGGTCAACCTCTTCTTTAGCTCTTGGAAAGCTGTCTCGCATTCCGGTATCCACTTGAATTTTGTATGTTTCTTGGTCAGGTTTGTCAATGGGCAAGCTACCTTCGAAAAATCCTTGACAAATTTCCGATAATAGCCAGCCAGTCCTAAGAAACTTCTGACCTCTGTGGGAGTTCTAGGCTGCTTCCACTCTTGGATGGCTGAGATCTTTCTTGGATCTACTGAGATGCCTTCCTTTGATACAACATGGCCGAGGAATTTCACCTCTTCTTGCCAGAATATGCATTTAGAAAATTTGGCTTTCAGCAGATTTCTTCGCAAAATTTCTAAGACTTCTCTCAGATGATGTTCGTGCTCAGCAGTGGACTTAGAAAAGATGAGGATGTCATCGATGAACACGAGCACAAATTTATTTAAAACATCTCTGAACACTCTATTCATCAAATCAAAAAAATATGCTGGAGCATTGCATAGAGCGAAGGGCATTACTAGCTATTCGTAAAAGATATCTGGGCCTCTGAAAGCAGTTAAAGGCACACACTCTTCTGCAATGCCAAGTTGATGGAAGCCTGTAGCTAGGTCCATCCTAGAAAATACTCGCGCTCCATGCAAGCGGTCAAGCAAGTCATCAATACGAGGCAATGGGTATTTGTTTTTCAGAGTTTGTTTGTTGAGATCACGGTAGTCTACACATAGCCTGAGAGTACCGTCTGATTTTGGGATGAACACCACTGCTGCTCCCCATTCTGAGAAGCGGGGCCTGATCAGACCCTTCCACAAAAGCTGCTTGGTTTGATTTTTCAGCTCCTCTCTTTCTTTTGGCGACATTCTCCGAATGGGATGTACGACAGGCCTTGCATTCGAAGCTAAATCAATTCGGAAGCTGATTTCTCTATGCGGAGGTAAGCCCTCAACTTCTTTGAATACATCAGCGTAATCCTTGACGACAGGGATATCCTCAATAGAAGTAGGGGTAACTTCTAGAGAAGACCAGAATGTTTTCTTGTCGGTGGCTGAGCCGTGGCATGAGATACATACATTCCCGAGATTAGTTTTAACTTTAACAATTCTTTCGGCACATTTGACGTCGGCCTCATATTTTGTCAACCAATCTATCCCAAGAATAACGTCATAACCGGAGAAACTCATAACGATCAAGTCAAAGGGAAACTGGCAGCGAGAATAAGAAACAGGTACTCTACAATACTGATCAAGAATAAGAGAACCTCCTATCGGGCTATTAGCTCTAATCAAATTTTTGAGTTTCGTTGGTTTCAGTTTCAACTTTTTAATTGCATCATTAGAAATAAAGCTTCGTGCAGCACCAGTATAAAATAAGACAGTAATAGGGATGTTCTTAATATTAAGCGTACCTCCTAAGACATCGGGTTTACCTGGCCCCTCGGCAGAAGCTGGTGCATCTGCTCCCTCATAAACTTGTGCCACTTCAGTTTTCTTCAACAGGGGACAGTTTTTGGCAAAGTGCCCCGGCTTATGGCAGTTATAGCAATCCTGGGTGTTCCTGGGGTTCTAACCTCGATTCTGAGAATTCTGGCCACGATTCTGGGAACTCTGACCACGGTTCTGACTAGGGCCTGAATCATTTCTCTTGACCTTTTTAGGTGCTCTACACTCATAATCAAAATGCCCAATCTTTCCACAGTTATAGCAGGTCACCTTGCTCCCATCCCTCTTTTTCCCTTGGGGTTTAACGGTAGAAGAATTGCTTGCCTCCGGTTTCTTATTAGCTTGTTCTTTCGGGTTGTTGCCTTGACTTTTCCCTCTATCCTGCGGTCCAGACTCGTCATTTTCCTCGTAGCGGCACGCCATCTCTGCTACTTCATTGAAAGGAAGCTATATATGAGCAGTGACTCGGTTCAAATATTTCTTTGATAGGCCCTTGATAAAAAAATTATTCTTCTCTACCGGATTTTGAATCAAACTAGGAGCATATCGTGAAAGCTCATCAAACTTCCTCACATACTCAGAAACAGTCATATTCCCTTGCTGTAGTTTAACGAACTTCTCACGCAGGCGCTCTCTAGCTTGTGCGGGTATATACTTTTCATTGAAAAGTTCCTTAAATTTGGCCCAAGATATATTGGCCACGTCTGTAATAACCCGGAAATCTGAGCCAGTTTAAAATTTTTATTTTGGCAATTTTAACGAATTTTGAAGATTTAAAATAAATTATTTTAAATAAAAATGACGAGAAATTTATTTTGAATATAATTCTAACGTATATATTATATACGTCGTCGTTAGAATATAAATATTTATATATAATTATAAATAGAATTGAAAATGGCGTGGTAGTTCGATAATTCGATTTCAAACTTCAATTGAATGTACCGGGTGCAAAACAATCCGGATTTTAGTGAAACCAAAAACATTAAGATCTATTTGATGATATCTTTCTAACGAATCCGAAAAATCGAAATTTCATAGCGGGAATCAAAAGATATGTCCAGTTGAAAATTCTGAATAGTCGCTATGGAATTCAGGCCCTTAAAATTGGGAATTTTGCAAACGACCTCGGATTTCGACGAAACCAGTTTTGTTGGGTCCGTGATGTCAAATTATTGTTAGATTCCAAATTTCATAATTTTTCGAATCAATATGTGAACGTGGCAAAGGAAAACGCGTTTGACCAGTTTCAGTTGATTTTAATCGACTGGAAATTGGCCATTTTTCTAACGGTCTCAGAATTCGACGAAACTAGTTTTGTTAGGACCGTATCGTCAATACGAAGCTAGAAAATATTTTTCTGCAATTTATAGAGTTAGTATGTGACACCGGTAATTTGAAATGTACGTTTAAAATTCAATATAATGATTTAAATGTAAATTTAACGGAAACTGATTGAAACGATCGAATCAGCTTGCGATACATATCCCATTGTGTTCGGAATGGGGGTAAAACGCTATGGACGACAGGCGGTGGACCTCGTTACGAGGTCGTATGTAAAAGTCAACCTTTTAGTAAATAAAATAAGTAAATAATTGAAAATTTAAAACTATTCTCTCTCTCCTATGTTTCTGGCCCCCCCCCCTTCGTTTTCATTTCGATCCGATGAAAAAGAAAGAAAAAAGAAAAAAAAACGAAGACAAATCGCTCCTCCCCCCTCGTGGAGCCGCCGCCGCCACCAAAGGGGCGCCACCTCCATCGGCCACCGTACCAAGCCCCCTCGACGCCTCCTACCTCGCGAAGCTCCCCCCCCTCTCGAATCCCTCTCGCGCCTCGATCCTCTCTCCTTCCCAACGCATAGACCCCCCCGACCACCAGCAGCCCGCCGCCACCCTCTGACCACCTACGACGCCTCCCACGCCCCACCTCAGCCGCAACAGCCCCCCTGAAGCCCGACGAACCCAAAAACCTCGACCTGCCGCCCCTCCATGACCTCCGACGCGGTATTCTCTTCCCCCCCCCCAGTCCAGCGTAAAGCGTAGTAGGTATGTTTTTATTTATTTATTTTATTTTTTTTATCTATTTTTTTTCTATTTTATAAATACAGTTTATTTTGTAAAGTAAAAATAACATATATTTTTTTTAAAGGGAATAACAGTTAATAATATGATTGTTAGGTCAATAGAAAAGACGAGATTTTTAAAATAGAAAAGACGAGATTTTTAAAATAGAAAAGACGAGATTTTTAAAATAGAAAAGACGAGATTTTTTTTAATATGAAAAGGCGATATTTTTAGATATGAAAAGACAATATTTTGAGATGAGTAGTGAAGTAAAAACATGATTTTTACTTTGAGAAAAATATAAATTTTATATTATAGAAAGGCAAATCTATATTTTTGAAAAGGCGAAACCTTTATATGAAGAATGGCGAAATAAAAATATAATCTTTGTCATGAAAGATAAGTGGTCTTTGAAAACGGATTGTAGTGATTTTTGAAAACAAAGAGAAGTGATTTTTAAGAAGTTAAAAATATAATTTTTATATGCTGTAAAGAATAGAAATGTAATTTTTATTATAGTAGTGTATTAAAAATATAATTTTTATACTAGTGACATAGAAAAAATTCGATTTTTATATATTGAATACCGAAGTAAAAATTCGATTTTTATATATTGAATACCGAAGTAAAAATTCGATTTTTATATATTGAATAGCATAATCAAAATTCGATTTTTACATATGTAGTGGCTACGGGCAGCGAAGATGACAAAGATGCGATAACGAGGAAGACTTCTACATTTGAAATGTCGTGAAGTGGGATAGCTATCGGTGAGAATTTCTCACTCTTCGATTTCTTTTCTAGTTATATATATATATACTAGGATGCAGACGGTGCTTAGTAGCACCCGACACAATCGTCCACAGACCATGGACTTGTTTGTTTGGTTGCATAGATTAGTTAGATGATTTGATTTGAATTTGGTTGTTTGGTGAAATGAATTGATTTGATTGATGTGTGAATGGCGTGGGCCTTCACTAGACCGGGGATAAGGCTAGGCCTTGTCCCGTTTCTAGTATCGTGCCGTTATGCCGTCGAAATTTTCTAAAATATGTTAGAAAAATAAAATATCATTCTATTGAATAAATGAAATGAATAGAACATTCATAGTTGGAATAAAATAATTTGGTCGTTAAAAATATAATTTTTAACGTGAAAGTGAATAAATAAATATCTATAAACAAATCGGCCGATTTGTTTATATACACTGATTTGACTGATATTGATTGGGTCGATAAATTTTACACATCGCCCAACTGCACAAATAAAATCTGTGTTTGTTGATTTGTAACCCCACACGGGTGTTGGGATGAAATTTGAAGTTCACTCATCCTAATTGGTTAAATATGTCGATCGATTGATTGACAGGCTGTTATAAGCGTTAGATATCTATATTTGATGCTTATACAGTGTAGTGCACTTTGGTTGATGGTGATTATTTTTCAATGCTATCATATAAGTGTGATGTATGAAAATCCATATAATTAAGATTATATGGTAATTGATTGGGCCTCATTCCAATTTAGAAAATAAAGAATATTATAATATAAAGGTTCATGTGTTGACTGTACTCATCCGTTGAGATTAGTCATGTGTTGAACGAAATATTTTAACAATAAAATTTATATCTTTATCTATATAAAATAAAGGTTCATGTGTTGACTGTACTCATCCGTTGAGATTAGTCATGTGTTGAACGAAATATTTTAACAATAAAATTTATATCTTTATCTATATAAAATAAAGGTTCATGTGTTGACTGTACTCATCCGTTGAGATTAGTCATGTGTTGAACGAAATATTTTAATAATAAAATTTACATCTTTATAATATAAAGGTTCATGTGTTGACTGTACTCATCCGTTGAGATTAGTCATGTGTTGAACGAAATATTTTAACAATAAAATTTATATCTTTATTTATATAAAATAAAGGTTCATGTGTTGACTGTACTCATCCGTTGAGATTAGTCATGTGTTGAACAAATATTTTGATAATAACAAATATTTTGATAATAGGAAATATTTGAAATAGGATATTTGAAAATAGAAATACATTAAGCCGTGTTGATTAGATTGACGCCATTTTGACGTGAACGATATTTATATCGATTTTATTCATTTTGAAATGAATTGAATTGAAAACGATTTCGAAATGAATTGAATTGAAAACGATTTCGAAATGAATTGAATTGAAAACGATTTCGAAATGAATTGAATTGAAAACGATTTCGAAATGAATTGAATTGAAAACGATTTCGAAATGAATTGAATTGAAAACGATTTCGAAATGAATTGAATTGAAAACGAATTCGAAATGAATTGAATTGAAAACGATTTCGAAATGAATTGAATTGAAAACGATTTCGAAATGAATTGAATTGAAAACGATTTCGAAATGAATTGAATTGAAAACGATTTCGAAATGAATTGAATTGAAAACGATTTCGAAATGAATTGAATTGAAAACGATTTCGAAATGAATTGAATTGAAAACGATTTCAAAATGAATTGAATTGAAAACGATTTCGAAATGAATTGAATAGCAAACGAATCGAATTCGAATTGAATTGAATATATAACGAATTTGATTTCAATTGAATATATAACGAATTTGATTTCAATTGAATATAAAACGAATTTGATTTCAATTGAATAGCAAACGAAACGAATTCGAATTGAATTGAATAGATAACGAATTCGAATTGAATTGAATAGATAACGAATTTGAATTGAATTGAATACAAAACCAATTCGAATTGAATTGAAAACGAATTCGAATTGAATTGGAAACAAATTGAAATGAATTCAAATTGAATTGAATAGAAATGAATTTTAAAACGAATTTATAAGGAAGAATTCAATTTTGATTTGAAATGAAATGGAGGTTGAAATTGTTTTTGAAACGAATTCAAAACTATTTATATAATTCGTTTTAAATAGTAATCGACGAAATATACATTTTATATATTATATATATAATATAATGGCCTGAATAGAACGCGCCGCGCCGCGGCATTTCTTGAATTTCGACCATTTATTTCAAACGGACATTAAGGGAGATCCGACCGTCGGATTCTCCTAAAACCGGAACCGTTGGGTTCGTATCGAAAAGAGCTTTCTAACGAATATTAGAAATTTGAAATCTAACGGTTGGATTTGGAGATACGTCCAAATCAAATTTGAAAAAGGTCGTTATAAGTGCAGTTCGATGGCCATTGTTGGAAATCGACTGTACGGGCCTTGATAAAATTATTAAAAATAGCGATAATTTGTGTAAAATCAGAAGAAATGATTTGGGAAAATTTAGGATGAAAAACCCCATATTTGAAAAGATAAAAATAGATTTTTATCGAAATGAACTATATTGAACTAAATTTAAAACCCGATTTGTTTTTAAATAAATAAATTAGATTTAAAAAGGGGTTTTAAATAATCGGAATTCCTAATATATTTGATTTGAATTGAATTAGAATCGATTTGTGGGTTTATCGTGAGCTGTGTTTTAAACAACACCAGTTCTTTAACCCGATAATAAATAGAATGTGATTTGGGTTTGTCGTGAACTGTGTTTTAAATAACACCTAGTTCTTTAACCCAGTAAAAGGAGTTTTAACGGAGCTGCAATTAGATTGAAATGTAAATCTATAATCTAAATTATCAAATTTAGAAATGAGCGAGAATGGAGTATCGCCAGTTTTGCTCCAAAGCGATAGTTAAATCTTTAATTAGATTTGAACGTGAAATGGTAATTAATTCTACCGATAACACCATGGTGTTAGATATCGAGTATCACCAGTTTTTCTTCATGGGATGAATAGGTTGGGATTGGGAAATAAAATAAATGATTACTACGGTGTGGTTCGCTAATCTCGACTAGTTTGAAAAACCATAATTTGGTTTGAAATGACATCCAAAGGAAGATTAAAGGATAAATTCTAAAGAATTTATCTTGGATAAAATTAATGGGAGCCTTTCCCTAAAAATGTGATTTTATGAATAAAGGAATATTCTGAACTGGAATGAGGCGTATGTTGTGTTTGTGTAACATTTGTTTTAATCTACGCGGGTTGTTCGGAAAGGCCGGGTTTATACCCATTCTGAATAACCGATTCGACGATATGTCGAAGATGAAGATGGTGGTCGAAGACCGGAAGTTTTCACATCGTTTGGATTATTACTGACGATCCTGATTGGGCTGTACACCCAAGAGGATGGAAATAGTTGGTGGTCGTCCAGACGTACTTGGAGATGGATGGATATGCGAGGAAAGTGCCTCCGGTTTCGTTCAGACCCAGAACGGACTTGTAAATAGATTGTGTGTCTGACATTGGATTTTATTCTGTGTTGATTGATTTCTATTAAATATACATCTGTTTGGCGGCGGAGAATTTATTCTTTTGCTTAATGCCCTTCTCTGAGACGTACGAGCTCAAAGGTTGTATATCGATGGACATCAATCGCATGGCATGAACTGCCTGTGTGGCACGCTAAGATGCAATGATCAAGGCTTCTGTTGAAAAGCAAAGTCTTGTGGTTGATGATCAAAGCACGCCTACGTGGCAGCTTTGTGTATAACGTGAATTCGCGAGCCTCACACCTCGGTATGAGTTAAAAACGGGATACGGACTGCAGGGAGAGAACGACGTTTCTTTCTAGCTTTGGTGGTGTCAGTGACTTACCAGCCCTGACATTTATATACTTTTCACCTATGTGGTTGTTGGAATGCGAGGCGCCTCGATTATAGGTCTGTAAGGACCGGGAAACGTGTGTTCAGGAATAAATAATCCTCTAACGTAAGTGAGGACCGGCCCTGAAGCATCCAGGGGTTGCCCAGAGTGTGTAGCCCCGAGGCATTTGCTAGAGTGTCTCGAGCGCGGAGAGGAGCTTGCCCCTTGCCTCGACTCATGATGGAATCCAATTTCCAATACGTGTAATTCGGTTTTAATTGTAGAACTAGTATGGCGACATAGTAGATGGTAGCTATGCCGCCTATGATTGATATTTATGATTGAAATGTTTTGACACTATACACTTATTATAGTATCAAATGATTTGTTTTAAACGTATCAAGCATGCTTTGGCTGTTATAAGGGAAAACCCTATCCTCCGGCTTGCGTTGCATTGTGTGATGGGACCTGGGTCTTATAACAGCTTCATTTTTCTTTATTTAGCATTGCGCTGTTTGTTCTATGCACTGGTATTCTTGGGAGGAAACCCGTTCCGTGTTATACGGCGTGGTCCCTTGATTTACCTAACATTAAAACCAATATTAATAACTGTTTTAGTTCTCACACCAGTCACATGACTGACCTGGAGTTTATTATTTTAACCTAAACTCTGGGTGCCCCTATTTTCCGCACGGGCAGCTAGTAGTTTTGGTTTTGTAGATTTATATTCACAGGATCCTGGTTTACAGATGGAATGATATCCGGAAAGCTCTGTATCCGTATATCACCTTCAGTTGTGCTTTGTATTATTTTCCGCTGCTATGTAATTTATTGTAATCTCTGATATTTATCGAATGTATATTTATTCATTTATACTCTATATATTCTTGTATCTGATGGAATTGTTGTAATAGCAATAAAATGTTCTTCCGTCTGCGTTCTGATTTGTCTTGTTCTCAAACGTTCAGGGGTTTCGAACGGTCTAGATCGGTTTAACGACTGATTCGGATCGAGCGAAATTCCTGGCCGTCACATTTGGTATCAGAGCTTTGGTTTACAGAGCTCGAGAACAAGACACATTAGAACCATACGAAAGAATTCATCAGATATTGGATTAGTAATATCCAATTAGAATGACTCGTTAGAGATAGGATCAGTAGTATCCTAGAACGAGTGTGAAGAGTATATTTTTCAAATGAAAACAATTTTGTTTTGAAAATTTAAATCGTTTTACACGTATTTGATTATTTATTTATTTTGAATTTGGACAATCTAGTATACAAAGGTTTTGCATATACGCGTCATGAACGTATATTCGAAGTTTTAATATATTAGATAGATATAGAATCACATTCTAGTCGCCCGGAGATGGTACTGATGATTGTCATGACATCATCAGTATTTATGTTCGTGTTTCGAAGGTGTGATATCTATATATTTCCATTAGACTGGTGTGAGAACCAAAACTAATATAGTTAGAACACATTGTTGTGAATTGGCATCAAAAAAATGATTTTTTGTATATATATCAAAATTATGAATTTGAAACTCTAGTCCACTAATTGATTGATGTTTGTGTTGTTTGTCTATTTGTTTAATAATTTTGAACCATTATGCCTAATTGAACCAAATATTGAATTGTATTGAAAATTGGTCGCATTTGCTTGCATATACCTATACTTACATTGAACAGGTCATAGCAAGGAGGCTAGAGCCGAAGAATAAAATTTGTTTGCCCGACAAATAGGTACATGTTTACTACATAATTTACTGTTTTGTTTGGGTGATGATGATTTTATGAGCCTATTGGCTAGCCGCTTGGCTTTTTCTTTTTCTTTTTGAGATCAGAAGGACCGGGGAAGCTATTTGAAATTCCCCGATGCTCCCGCTGCAGGGGAGGTTATGGCGAAATTTTTCGAAAATTTAGGGTGTTAGCCAAATTTTTGAAAATTTGAAAATTCTCAGAAACTGAAAAGTTGGAGAATGGAAGCCAGATCGAACGTAGAGTTGATTAATCAAACCACTTTCGACTTTGTTCCTTTTCGGGGACGAAAAGTTTTAAGTGGGGGAGATTGTAATAACCCGGAAATCTGAGCCAGTTTAAAATTTTTATTTTGGCAATTTTAACGAATTTTGAAGATTTAAAATAAATTATTTTAAATAAAAATGACGAGAAATTTATTTTGAATATAATTCTAACGTATATATTATATATGTCGTCGTTAGAATATAAATATTTATATATAATTATAAATAGAATTGAAAATGGCGCGGTAGTTCGATAATTCGATTTCAAACTTCAATTGAATGTACCGGGTGCAAAACAATCCGGATTTTAGTGAAACCAAAAACATTAGGATCTATTTGATGATATCTTTCTAACGAATCCGAAAAATCGAAGTTTCATAGCGGGAATCAAAAGATATGTCCAGTTGAAAATTCTGAATAGTCGCTATGGAATTCAGGCCCTTAAAATTGGGAATTTTGCAAACGACCTCGGATTTCAACGAAACCAGTTTTGTTGGGTCCGTGATGTCAAATTATTGTTAGATTCCAAATTTCATAATTTTTTGAATCAATATGTGAACGTGGCAAAGGAAAACGCGTTTGACCAGTTTCAGTTGATTTTAATCGACTGGAAATTGGCCATTTTTCTAACGGTCTCAGAATTCGACGAAACTAGTTTTGTTAGGACCGTATCGTCAATACGAAGCTAGAAAATATTTTTCTGCAATTTATAGAGTTAGTATGTGACACCGGTAATTTGAAATGTACGTTTAAAATTCAATATAATGATTTAAATGTAAATTTAACGGAAACTGATTGAAACGATCGAATCAGCTTGCGATACATATCCCATTGTGTTCGGAATGGGGGTAAAACGCTATGGACGACAGGCGGTGGACCTCGTTACGAGGTCGTATGTAAAAGTCAACCTTTTAGTAAATAAAATAAGTAAATAATTGAAAATTTAAAACTATTCTCTCTCTCCTATGTTTCTGCCCCCCCCCCCCCTTCGTTTTCATTTCGATCCGATGAAAAGAAAAAAAAAGAAAAAAAAAACGAAGACAAATCGCTCCTCCCCCCTCGTGGAGCCGCCGCCGCCACCAAAGGGGCGCCACCTCCATCGGCCACCGCACCAAGCCCCCTCGACGCCTCCTACCTCGCGAAGCTCCCCCCCCCTCTCGAATCCCTCTCGCGCCTCGATCCTCTCTCCTTCCCAACGCATAGACCCCCCCGACCACCAGCAGCCCGCCGCCACCCTCTGACCACCTGCGACGCCTCCCACGCCCCACCTCAGCCGCAACAGCCCCCCCTGAAGCCCGACGAACCCAAAAGCCCCGACCTGCCGCCCCTCCATGACCTCCGACGCGGTATTCTCTTCCCCCCCAGTCCAGCGTAAAGCGTAGTAGGTATGTTTTTATTTATTTATTTTATTTTATTTTATCTATTTTTTTTCGATTTTATAAATACACTTTATTTTGTAAAGTAAAAATAACATATATTTTTTTTAAAGGGAATAACAGTTAATAATATGATTGTTAGGTCAATAGAAAAGACGAGATTTTTAAAATAGAAAAGACGAGATTTTTAAAATAGAAAAGACGAGATTTTTAAAATAGAAAAGACGAGATTTTTTTTAATATGAAAAGGCGATATTTTTAGATATGAAAAGACGATATTTTGAGATGAGTAGTGAAGTAAAAACATGATTTTTACTTCGAGAAAAATATAAATTTTATATTATAGAAAGGCAAATCTATATTTTTGAAAAGGCGAAACCTTTATATGAAGAATGGCGAAATAAAAATATAATCTTTGTCATGAAAGAAAAGTGGTCTTTGAAAACGGATTGTAGTGATTTTTGAAAACAAAGAGAAGTGATTTTTAAGAAGTTAAAAATATAATTTTTATATGCTGTAAAGAATAGAAATGTAATTTTTATTATAGTAGTGTATTAAAAATATAATTTTTATACTAGTGACATAGTAAAAATTCGATTTTTATATATTGAATAGCGAAGTAAAAATTCGATTTTTATATATTGAATAGCGAAGTAAAAATTCGATTTTTATATATTGAATAGCATAATCAAAATTCGATTTTTACATATGTAGTGGCTACGGGCAGCGAAGATGACAAAGATGCGATAACGAGGAAGACTTCTACATTTGAAGTGTCGTGAAGTGGGATAGCTATCGGTGAGAATTTCTCACTCTTCGATTTCTTTTCTAGTTATATATATATACTAGGATGTAGACGGTGCTTAGTAGCACCCGACACAATCGTCCACAGACCATGGACTTGTTTGTTTGGTTGCATAGATTAGTTAGATGATTTGATTTGAATTTGGTTGTTTGGTGAAATGAATTGATTTGATTGATGTGTGAATGGCGTGGGCCTTCACTAGACCGGGGATAAGGCTAGGACTTGTCCCGTTTCTAGTATCGTGCCGTTATGCCGCCGAAATTTTCTAAAATATGTTAGAAAAATAAAATATCATTCTATTGAATAAATGAAATGAATAGAACATTCATAGTTGGAATAAAATAATTTGGTCGTTAAAAATATAATTTTTAACGTGAAAGTGAATAAATAAATATCTATAAACAAATCGGCCGATTTGTTTATATACACTGATTTGACTGATATTGATTGGGTCGATAAATTTTACACATCGCCCAACTGCACAAATAAAATCTGTGTTTGTTGATTTGAAACCCCACACGGGTGTTGGGATGAAATTTGAAGTTCACTCATCCTAATTGGTTAAATATGTCGATCGATTGATTGACAGGCTGTTATAAGCGTTAGATATCTATATTTGATGCTTATACAGTGTAGTGCACTTTGGTTGATGGTTGATTATTTTTCAATGCTATCATATAAGTGTGATGTATGAAAATCCATATAATTAAGATTATATGGTAATTGATTGGGCCTCATTCCAATTTAGAAAATAAAGAATATTATAATATAAAGGTTCATGTGTTGACTGTACTCACCCGTTGAGATTAGTCATGTGTTGAACGAAATATTTTAACAATAGAATTTATATCTTTATCTATATAAAATAAAGGTTCATGTGTTGACTGTACTCATCCGTTGAGATTAGTCATGTGTTGAACGAAATATTTTAACAATAAAATTTATATCTTTATCTATATAAAATAAAGGTTCATGTGTTGACTGTACTCATCCGTTGAGATTAGTCATGTGTTGAACGAAATATTTTAATAATAAAATTTACATCTTTATAATATAAAGGTTCATGTGTTGACTGTACTCATCCGTTGAGATTAGTCATGTGTTGAACGAAATATTTTAACAATAAAATTTATATCTTTATCTATATAAAATAAAGGTTCATGTGTTGACTGTACTCATCCGTTGAGATTAGTCATGTGTTGAACAAATATTTTGATAATAACAAATATTTTGATAATAGGAAATATTTGAAATAGGATATTTGAAAATAGAAATACATTAAGCCGTGTTGATTAGATTGACGCCATTTTGACGTGAACGATATTTATATCGATTTTATTCATTTTGAAATGAATTGAATTGAAAACGATTTCGAAATGAATTGAATTGAAAACGATTTCGAAATGAATTGAATTGAAAACGATTTCGAAATGAATTGAATTGAAAACGATTTCGAAATGAATTGAATTGAAAACGATTTCGAAATGAATTGAATTGAAAACGATTTCGAAATGAATTGAATTGAAAACGAATTCGAAATGAATTGAATTGAAAACGATTTCGAAATGAATTGAATTGAAAACGATTTCGATATGAATTGAGTTGAAAACGATTTCGAAATGAATTGAATTGAAAACGATTTCGAAATGAATTGAATTGAAAACGATTTCGAAATGAATTGAATTGAAAACGATTTCGAAATGAATTGAATTGAAAACGATTTCGAAATGAATTGAATTGAAAACGATTTCGAAATGAATTGAATTGAAAACGATTTCGAAATGAATTGAATTGAAAAAGATTTCGAAATGAATTGAATAGCAAACGAAACGAATTCGAATTGAATTGAATATATAACGAATTTGATTTCAATTGAATATATAACGAATTTGATTTCAATTGAATATAAAACGAATTTGATTTCAATTGAATAGCAAATGAAACGAATTCGAATTGAATTGAATAGATAACGAATTCGAATTGAATTGAATAGATAACGAATTTGAATTGAATTGAATACAAAACCAATTCGAATTGAATTGAAAACGAATTCGAATTGAATTGGAAACAAATTGAAATGAATTCAAATTGAATTGAATAGAAATGAATTTTAAAACGAATTTATAAGGAAGAATTCAATTTTGATTTGAAATGAAATGGAGGTTGAAATTGTTTTTGAAACGAATTCAAAACTATTTATATAATTCGTTTTAAATAGTAATCGATGAAATATATATTATATATATAATATAATGGCCTGAATAGAACGCGCCGCACCACGACAGTTCGTGAATTTCGACCATTTATTTCAAATGGACATTACGGGAGATCCGACCGTCGGATTCTCCTAAAACTGGAACCGTTGGGTTCGTATCGAAAAGAGCTTTCTAACGAATATTAGAAATTTGAAATCTAACGGTTGGATTTGGAGATACGTCCAAATCAAAATTGAAAAAGGTCGCTATAAGTGCAGTTCGATGGCCATTGTTGGAAATCGACTGTACGGGCCTTGATAAAATTATTAAAAATAGCGATAATTTGTGTAAAATCACAAGAAATGATTTGGGAAAATTTGGGATGAAAAACCCCATATTTGAAAAGATAAAAATAGATTTTTATCGAAATGAACTATATTGAACTAAATTTAAAACCCGATTTGTTTTTAAATAAATAAATTAGATTTAAAAAGGGGTTTTAAATAATCGGAATTCCTAATATATTTGATTTGAATTGAACTAGAATCGATTTGTGGGTTTATCGTGAGCTGTGTTTTAAACAACACCAGTTCTTTAACCCGATAATAAATAGAATGTGATTTGGGTTTGTCTTGAACTGTGTTTTAAATAACACCTAGTTCTTTAACCCAGTAAAAGGAGTTTTAACGGAGCTGCAATTAGATTGAAATGTAAATCTATAATCTAAATTATCAAATTTAGAAATGAGAGAGAATGGAGTATCGCCAGTTTTGCTCCAAAGCGATAGTTAAATCTTTAATTAGATTTGAACGTGAAATGGTAATTAATTCTACCGATAACACCATGGTGTTAGATATGGAGTATCACCAGTTTTGCTTCATGGGATGAATAGGTTGGGATTGGGAAATAAAATAAATGATTACTACGGTGTGGTTCGCTAATCTCGACTAGTTTGAAAAACCATAATTTGGTTTGAAATGACATCCAAAGGAAGATTAAAGGATAAATTCTAAAGAATTTATCTTGGATAAAATTAATGGGAGCCTTTCCCTAAAAATGTGATTTTATGAATAAAGGAATATTCTGAACTGGAATGAGGCGTATGTTGTGTTTGTGTAACATTTGTTTTAATCTACGCGGGTTGTTCGGAAAGGCCGGGTTTATACCCATTCTGAATAACCGATTCGACGATATGTCGAAGATGAAGACGGTGGTCGAAGACCGGAAGTTTTCACATCGTTTGGATTATTACTGACGATCCTGATTGGGCTGTACACCCAAGAGGATGGAAATAGTTGGTGGTCGTCCAGACGTACTTGGAGATGGATGGATATGCGAGGAAAGTGCCTCCGGTTTCGTTCACACCCAGAACGGACTTGTAAATAGATTGTGTGTCTGACATTGGATTTTATTCTGTGTTGATTGATTTCTATTAAATATACATCTGTTTGGCGGCGGAGAATTTATTCTTTTGCTTAACGCCCTTCTCTGAGACGTACGAGCTCAGAGGTTGTATATCGATGGACATCAATCGCATGGCATGAACTGCCTGTGTGGCACGCTAAGTTGCAATGATCAAGGCTTCTGTTGAAAAGCAAAGTCTTGTGGTTGATGATCAAAGCACGCCTACGTGGCAGCTTTGTGTATAACGTGAATTCGCGAGCCTCACACCTCGGTATGAGTTAAAAACGGGATACGGACTGCAGGGAGAGCACGACGTTTCTTTCTAGCTTTGGTGGTGTCAGTGACTTACCAGCCCTGACATTTATATACTTTTCACCTATGTGGTTGTTGGAATGCGAGGCGCCTCGATTATAGGTCTGTAAGGACCGGGAAACGTGTGTTCAGGAATAAATAATCCTCTAACGTAAGTGAGGACCGGCCCTGAAGCATCCAGGGGTTGCCCAGAGTGTGTAGCCCCAAGGCATTTGCTAGAGTGTCTCGAGCGCGGAGAGGAGCTTGCCCCTTGCCTCGACTCATGATGGAATCCAATTTCCAATACGTGTATTTCGGTTTTAATTGTAGAACTAGTATGGCGACATAGTAGATGGTAGCTATGCCGCCTATGATTGATATTTATGATTGAAATGTTTTGACACTATACACTTATTATAGTATCAAATGATTTGTTTTAAACGTATCAAGCATGCTTTGGCTGTTATAAGGGAAAACCCTATCCTCCGGCTTGCGTTGCATTGTGTGATGGGACCTGGGTCTTATAACAGCTTCATTTTTCTTTATTTAGCATTGCGCTGTTTGTTCTATGCACTGGTATTCTTGGGAGGAAACCCGTTCCGTGTTATACGGCGTGGTCCCTTGATTTACCTAACTTTAAAACCAATATTAATAACTGTTTTAGTTCTCACACCAGTCACATGACTGACCTGGAGTTTATTGTTTTAACCTAAACTCTGGGTGCCCCTATTTTCCGCACGGGCAGCTAGTAGTTTTGGTTTTGCAGATTTATATTCACAGGATCCTGGTTTACAGCTGGAATGATATCCGGAAAGCTCTGTATCCGTATATCACCTTCAGTTGTGCTTTGTATTATTTTCCGCTGCTATGTAATTTATTGTAATCTCTGATATTTATCGAATGTATATTTATTCATTTATACTCTATATATTCTTGTATCTGATGGAATTGTTGTAATAGCAATAAAATGTTCTTCCATCTGCATTCTGATTTGTCTTGTTCTCAAACGTTCAGGGGTTTCGAACGGTCTAGATCGGTTTAACGACTGATTCGGATCGAGCGAAATTCCTGGCCGTCACAACGTCATTGCAGATTTTGATCGTATCCCACCAATGCCCTGCTTCCTCTTTTAATTGCCAAACTGCCAGGTAACGCTTTCGCTGATCTTCCAGTTCCAAGCCCTCTAGGATCTTTTCGCAATCTTTAAGCCATGCTTCTGCCTGAATCACAGACTCTCGCCCTGTGAAAGGTATCCTAGGTTTTTGAATTTCTTTGACATCCTCTCCAAATCGAAGGGCTGTGGAGGTGGAGGTGGTTCGGCTACGACCTCTGAAGTATGTTGTTCCTGAGTGATGGGGGTTTCGTCTCTAGCTTGTCCTCCAGCTCCCACTCGGGCTCCTCCTCTAGCCCCGCCTCGAGCTCCACCTCGGGCTCCGCCCTGGGCTGTTCTTGCTCTAGTATCCATTTAAATCAGTCTGTGCCATCAAGGAAAGAGTCAGACCAACAAAAATGAGAATTTTCAAGAAAAGATAAGATAACGACAAGGTGAAAAGATGATGATGTAATGACTGATAAATATGTGCTATTCTGCTGTGCTCATTCTAGGACATTACTAGTCCTATCTCTAATGAGCTACTCGTCTTAGAATAATGTGGATTCTATCTAGATGAATTGTTCTAAATATGTTATATTCCGAGGCTAAGGTTAACCTTAGGCTCTGATACCAACTGTGATAACCCCAAACTTCCGTGGTTTGAAAGTAAGGATAATCATTTGGAATACAACATATTTACAACAAAAACAGATCTCAGATAATTATCATAACACATAAACCATTGCAGCGGAAATAAATGTCATCAGCATCATAATATCCAATACATCAGAGTACGCAGTGCAGGATACAACTTAGCTAAATAAAGAGTCTCAACAAAAGGGAAATAAATTTCAATGGAAAAGAAACAAGTCCCAAACTCCATTACATACATCAAAGCTACAGAAGATAAAATGTCTTAAAGCAGAAGTAAAGACTAGAAGAAAGGTTTTCTTCTTCCTTCCAAGCAAGCTCCAATCAGAATGTATCACCTGAACCTGTCAATTGGCTGCCCATATGGAAAGAGGGCGCCCGAGTTTGCAAAAGTGAAACAAACTACGAGTCAGTCATGGGACTGGTATGAGAATTCTTAACTAAATTATCTAGCAACGTGGCAAATCTCAGGACCACGTCGCTAACGCGGAACGGGTTTACTCCATAGGATTGCTAGTGCATAATTTTATAAAGTTTGTATAAAACAGCGAAATGACTTTTGAAAAAAATGAAATCATCATAAGACTCAAGTCCTATCACACAATGCAACGCACACAGGAGGATAGAGTTTTCCCTTATGGTGATCAAACATGCTTAATACGTGAAAAGTAATATTTTAATATTATTATTAGTGTCTAAGCAGTATTAAAATACTTCAATATAAATATATCAATCCTAGATGGCATAGGTACCATATACTATGCCGCCGTATATAAGTTTACAATCAAAACCATGATGTCCTATTGGAAATTGGTTTTCTGTCATGAAATCGAGGCTAGGGATCATTCTCTTCCGATTCGAGACACTCTAGCAAATGCCTCAGGATCAAACCTATGGGCAACCCTTGGAACGGTAGGCCCGGTCCCCACCTAACGGTAGTGGATCGGCAACTCCTGAACATACGTTTCCTGGCCCTTTTGGGACCTATAATATGACCACTTCCGGCCTATAAAAACGAGGTACCTCAATCCACATAGTAAAATGTCGGGCCGTGTCAAAGCCCAAACACCACTTCTAGCTAGAAAGAAACGTATGCACTCCCTATGGTCCATATCCCGTTTTTGACTCATACCGGGGTGTGAGACTCGCGAAGTCACGCTATACACAAAGCTGTGCCTAAACAGGCTATGCTTTGATCATCGACAACAAGGCCTGCTTTTCAACAAAGCCTTGATCATTGCATCTTGGCGTGCCACATTGACAATCCGCGCCATGCGATCGATGACTATTACTATATATCCGGGTGTTAAGCAGAGAATAGATTCTCCACCACCAAACAGACATATATAAATACAAATCGATTCAATTACATGGGATGAACTCCAACGTCAGACACGCATCCATTGACAAGTCCGTTCTGGGTCTGAACGAACCAGGAGACACCAAAGAGGCGCTCGCTTATCCGCACGACCAACACACACGTCCGGACAACTACTGCTTCAACCTCGTCCTAGGAGCAAGTCAGTCCAAGGCATCAGTAGTCGTCGTCCATTCGATGTGAAGATCGCCGGTCTTCAACCATCGTCTTCTTACATCTTTGATTTAATCGCCGTGCAATTATTTGAAATGAGTTAAACTCGGTCTTTTCAAATAATTGTCGCATAATTATAGTTTAAAACATTTCACATATATTTATAACTATTTATCGCTATTTTTATTTATTAAAAATGGCTCGAAATAAATAAACGACGCTTCGGGTCAATGGGCGGCCCTAGCGTTGTTTTTACCAAATTTTGATTTACACATATCTTAAAATCTAACCGTCAGATTTTGATGAAATTTATTTCGTTGGAAAGCTCTTCCCAAAGCGGTCCTAACGGTTCCAGTTTTGGGAAAATCCAACGGTCGGATCTTTCGGAATAATCGTTTGAAGTTATGATTGTCGATACGCGAACTTCCGCTCTCATTTCGTTAAATTTTATATTTATATTTATATATAAACCATTTGGCGATTTCCCCTATTTAAAATCCAATCCTTTTTATTCTTTAAAAACAATATTTTTGTTCGCCAATTCTAATGCGACAAAAATGACGATTTCAACAATGTATATTTTTATATTCAATAAAAATGATATTTTTGTTCGCCAATTCTAATGCGACCAAAAATGACGATTTCAACAATGTATATTTTTATATTCAATAAAAATGATATTTTTGTTCGCCAATTCTAATGCGACCAAAAATGACGATTTCAACAGTGTATATTTTTATATTCAATAAAAATGATATTTTTGTTCGCCAATTCTAATGCGACCAAAAATGACGATTTCAACAATGTATATTTTTATATTCAATAAAAATGATATTTTTGTTCGCCAATTCTAATGCGACCAAAAATGACGATTTCAACAATGTATATTATTATATTCAATAAAATATTATTTTTGTTCGCCAATTCTAATGCGACCAAAAATGACGATTTCAACAATGTATATTTTTATATTCAATAAAAATGATATTTTTGTTCACCAATTCTAATGCGACCAAAAATGACGATTAAAAATGTACTCTTTCTTTAATTACATAGAAATGTTCTTTTCCTCCAATTCATTTTTATAACATAAAAATGTACTTTGTCTAATTCATTTTTATAACATAAAAATGTACTTCTAATCCTATACCTTTTTAACACATAAAAATATACTTTTTATCTAATTCATCTTAAATTCAAAAAAAAATTGTACTTTTTATCCTATTCGTTTTAAATACACAAAAATGAACTTTTTATCCTATTCGTTTTAAATACACAAAAATGAACTATTTATTCTATTCGTTTTTATAACATAAAGATGTAATTTTTATGTTTTTATAGAATGTAAATATTTTATCTCTTTTTCTTTTACAATGAAAAATGTAAATTCTTTTTCCTTTACATTGAAAAATGTAAACCTTCCATTGTTACAAAGAAAAATGGTAAATCTTTCATCTTCACATAGAAAAATGTAAATCCTATATTTTTACATAGAAAAATGTAAATCCTCTAATTTTCTTTATTACATTAGAAATATGTAAATTTTCTAATTATCTTTATTACATTAGAAAAATGTAAATTTTTCTAATTACTTTCATTACATTAGAAAATTGTAAATTTTTTCCTAATTGTTTCCATTACATTAGAAAAATGTAAATTTTTCCTAGTTGTTTTCATTACATTAGAAAAATGTAAATTTTCCTAATTGTTTTCATTACATTAGAAAAATGTAAATTTTCCTAATTGTCTCCTTAATGCACATTTTTCTTATAGGGAGTATTTCCTATCTAACTCAACTCAATTTGGTGTCAAAATATGATAACAAAAAATAATGGTTTTTGTCTAACCATTTCGATTTACCCAACGTCGTAATTTCAATATCCTCAAATATAATGATACGGTTTTTGGTCTAACCATTTCTATTTACCCAACATTGTCATTTCAATGTCCACACATACAACACAATATATGATTTGGTGTATAAATTTGATGAATCACAATAAAAGGTCCCATCTTTGTTTAATTTGTAAATCAAATAAAATATCTAATCTTTATTTGTAAGTCAAATAAAATATCTAATCTTTATTTTATATTGTAAATCAAAATAAAATATCTAATCTTAATTTATCTTTTAATTAAAATTTAAAAGATTTAAACTTTCTTTATTTTATAAATCATAAACAAAATAAAGATTCAATCTTTTGTTCTTATTATGTAAATCAAAATAAAGATTCCACTTTAGTTATTATTTTGCAAATCAAAAATAAAGATTCAACTTTTGTTTTATTTTGTAAATCAAAAATAAAGATTCAACTTTTGTTTTATTTTGTAAATCAAAAATAAAGCTTTAACTTTTGTTTTATTTTGTAAATCAAAAATAAAGATTTAACTTTTGTTTTATTTTGTAAATCAAAAATAAAGATTCAACTTTTGTTTTATTTTGTAAATCAAAAATAAAGATTCAACTTTTGTTTTATTTTGTAAATCAAAAATAAAGCTTTAACTTTTGTTTTATTTTGTAAATCAAAAATAAAGATTCAAATTTTGTTTTATTTTGCAAATCAAAAATAAAGCTTTAACTTTTGTTTTATTTTGTAAATCAAAAATAAAGATTTAACTTTTGTTTTATTTTGTAAATCAAAAATAAAGATTCAACTTTGTTTTATTTTGTAAATCAAAAATAAAGAATCAACTTTTGTTTTATTTTGTAAATAAAAATAAAGATTCAACTTTTGTTTTATTTTGTAAATCAAAAATAAAGATATGAACCTTCTTTGGTAAATCAGAATAAAGATTCAATTTTTCATTTCATTTTGTAAGAACAAAATAAAGATTCAAAATTTCATTTTTGTTCGTAAAACAAACAAGATTCAATTTTTCATTTAAATAAAGGAATAAAAATAAAAAAATAAAAATAAAATAAAAAATAAAAACCATAAAGATGAGAACTTTATAGAGATTACATCAGAATTTATAGATCAAAACTGACATGCTATATCATAATATCACAACGAATATTAACAACCATACAACAATCACCACATCACAGATCAGAAATAACATACAATGATTCACATAACAAATATAATTAAATTATTTAATTATTCAAATTTAGAAATCTCACTGTCGTTGCAGATATTGGCCAAAATTCAAATTGTTCAGAATGGTCCCGTTTCAGTCTCAACACGTTCTATTCGCTGTTACGATTCCAATGCTTCCGAAATCATCAAATTCTGAGTTGAAACAAATCAATTAGGGTTAAATCAAGTTTTAAAACAATTTAAATTAATTAATTAGTTAGGAAATTAAACTCTCTTCTTCCTTCAGTTAAACAGGCCGATGGGTTTCGGTTCTCGTTCGATCTTAGGGTTGGAAATTGCTCGAGAACCGGGATACATGCTGACGATCGGACCAGACCACGGCAGAGGGCTAGGGGCGGCGCACGAGGGGGGGGGTGGTTTGGCTCAGCTCGGTCGAGCCTAGGGGGGCCGACAGCGGTGCAAAGCGGCGGTCTTTGGGGGCTCGGTCCTCCGATTTCAGGCGACGAGCGGTCGATCAACTCGAATGAGATTAAAGAGGGAGGAAAGGGCTTTGATTTGGTATAAAGAGTGGGTTCTAATTCGAAGAGATGAAGGAGAAATTAGGAGGAGAAGTTCGGAGGATGGTGGCCATGGATTTGGGGGGTGGCGGCTGAAAGAAGACACGTGAATAGTGTTAGGGTTTAATTCTCCTATTATTTATATAATTTAAATTGTAATTTTTTAATTAAATCCCTATCTTTTCAACCGTTCTAATTCCAGTCCAATAGAAGGTGCCCCTAGCCAATTGCCCATATTTCGGATCCAATGGGACAGGTCCCGTGAGCCCAAACGGCTGTCTGTGGCTTGAATTATTTAATTTAATAATTAAATCCTTTATTAATTTAATTCGTCTGCATAAATAATTTCACCGAGGCCACATACGGACTCAGAAAAATCCAAAAAAAAAAAATTGTCTTTGTTATGACGATACGGTCATAACAAAATTAATTTCGTTGAATTCTGAGACTGTTTGAAAAATGGCTATTTTCAGTTGATTAAATTTGACTGAAATCGACCAAACACATTTTCCTTTGCCACGCTCACATATTAATTCGAAAAATTCTAAAAATTGAAAGCTAGCAATAATTTGACATTCTGGTTCCAACGAAAGTGGTTTCGTCGAAAACAGAGATCGTTTGAAAATTGACTATTTTCACTGGCTTTAATATTATTTAAAAATGAAGTTTTTAATTTCTGCCACATTTTTCCACCAAATAATTTAAAATAAAAATTTTAAATTGGTTCGGAATTTCCGGGTCGTTACAAAATATCAAGCGGTTGAAGATTGATAGATTTTGAAGGAGAACAAATGTCAAAATGACTGCCGCGTCTGTGGATGATTCGTCTGTTTTTGAACTAGGTGACGTTGCAGATGATTACTATTCTTTTCTTGAGGTGGTATGATTTTCCAAATTTGTTATTCAGTGCATTGTTGAATTTCCATCTGCATGTGTACGTATTTTGATACTAAAATAATGAATGTTATCGAGCAAAGTACATTTGCACATCTGTGCATATGGTGTAGCGTCCCTTTGATTAAATTAAGACTAAGTCATTATCGGTGCATTGTAAGTCGCAGTCCCCAATCAGGATCTTTTCAGATGGTCTAAATTGCACTGTTTCAAACCTCAAGTTAACCAAACTGTTAATTCTGATGTAAACACTTATAGACCAGAAGTTTGTTTATGTATTTTCATTTACAACTCATTTTCTGCATTCAAAAATCAATTTTGTCCTACAATCGTCACTAGCTTCCACCTATTATTCTCTATGCTATTCCTCTACTTGTGGTATCATATGTTATGATCTGTTAAATTAAATACACCAGTTATCATTGATTGTTTTATTATCAGTTCACACAAACTGAGCAAGCCTTTAAGAATGAATATTATAGAATGTTTTTCTGGTCCTGGGTTAGCTGGACTAAAAATTTGTGACCTTTGTTTTAAGAAATAAGGTTTTGTCAAAGTCAAGGTTAGATATCAATTTCCCTCACAATCTCGGACTTCTGTAATTTTAGGGAATTTTTTTGACAATCAATGGATCTTCGTTACCTGTTGCACTAAATTTTCAATCTTCTATCCCAACTGCTAACATTCACAATACAGTTACATGCAACTTATATCGCAAATTCAAATCTGCCTCATTGCAAAAGCTAATGTTTTAAACTAAAAATTCTTACATATTAATGTGATTATAAGTTTACTTAGGAAAAAGGAGATACTCATTAATTTCTTATTTGTAAATTAAAGTATTGACAATATCAGACAAATTTGCAGCTAATTACATCAAATTGATTTATATAATCATTAAGGAATATTTATGTACACTAGCATTAAAAATCGCCAAGAGCTAATGAAAATAGCTGGAAAAACATGAGAGCCTGTTAAATTGTTATTTGCTACTTTTAATCTACAAAATGTAAACAGTTCTATGGGCCTAAAATAACCACCTAAGTGCTAAGGGCACTGATCTTAATATTTTTAACACTACGATCTACAGAACTCCGCCAAGGCCAGTAAGTCACACCTAAACCATTGTCTGTTGATAGCGGTAATCTTAGCAAAAAGTAAGGTGCCTTTACCATCGCAGTGATGATATTTCAGATTTACAGAATTCCTCCACAAATGTGTCTGTGCATGCATGTGCGTATTGTAAAAGGATTCTATACTTATTTTATCGAAACAAGCAGAAAAACAAAATACAAATAATATTTATATCTCTCTTTTAATAAAAGGACATGTCTGCATAAATTAAAATGAATAAAATATATACTCTAAAATAGGTTTAAAATGATTTTCATAGTGTAAAAGGAGTAACACTATCATGCTTCCTAGATAAACGCTGCATTATGTGCCTTTGATAATTAATTTTTTTATTTCAATCATGCTTCTAATATAATGAATATTTGTATTGAAAATAGATTTGCATATAATAGTGCAGGTTTGGCTTTGGTCAGTCTCTTCATAATTGACCCTATGCCCAGCGAGTATTCTTTTTTATTTGAACTATATTCATAATTTGATGAAACTTTCACCTAATCATGAGTGGTACGAAAAGTTGCTGAAATAACCATTAAATGAATAAAAAACTTCTAATTTTCATTATCTAATTCATGTTAACCCTATCAATGCTTTATTTTTATTTGTCAATAAAATGACATCATTCTAATAAAGCTTTATGTAAATTATTGTACACATTTTTTGTACTGGGTAACTATTCATTTTTTTGCTGATTGCAAAATACAATAAATTAGAAATTCTATAATATATTAACAATCGTCCTGTAAGGTCTTAACAAGGATACTACTCACAAATTTGTAATAGTATTTACAGATTCTTTAGGTTTGTTATGTACCGCTGTTAAAGTCATGTATTTTTTTAACAATATTATCATAAATACAAAATTAGGAAATATCAAATCATTATCATTTTTGATAGTAGATATTCATATTTATATGCATAATATGATTTAATTATATAAAAAATAGCGAGTATCAATTGTTATTATCATTAAAATAAATTTAGATAAGGATAACATTATTTTATATCCATTAATGAATTTTGTATTATTATTATTATTATTATTTTCAGAGCCAACCCCAACTTGTTTGGGATATATGGCTTTGTTGTTGTTGTTGTTATTTCAGAGATAGATAACAACAAATAGAATTCATATTTTTCCTTTTTTGGGTACTTAACGGAAACCCTATCTAAAATGATAATGATATTCATCACTGAATTGAAAAAAGGAAATTATTCACTTTTTCTCTTGGCCATTTGTAAGTATTGAATATAAGTTGTTTTCAGATTTACCCATTAATATGTATTTTCTCAAATACAATAGTCTAGATATAGTTTTGTGGATAGTGTGGCCTATCAGTTAGACTTCTTTGATTTTCCTCTTGAATAACTGAATGTTAATTTGAACATGCTTTCTTATGTGTGTGTGTGTATAGTTATATAATTATATATATGTGTGTGTGCACGCGCATGTGTGTGTGTTTATATAATACGGTTGAGGATGGCATTTTTCAGTTTTCAAATAATGAGTTATATTTCATGCTGCATTTGCATGCATATATAGGTTTAAATGTGTATGACTTGGTCACCTTGACACTTAAGGATAGTTGCAGTGGAGGAGGTGGATTTACATTGGACTAAATTGGTAATTTTTAATAATTGAGTTTGTACTTTTCTTTTGTTTTCTAAGAAATGGGCGATGTGGATCTATAGACAAGTTTAAAGACATGCACTCAGCTGTTCTACAAGGTTTCAAACATCAAATCAACGGTATTTATTTTGAACAAATGGTTCATCTTATCATTCATGTCATAACTCTGGGTCTCATTGTCTTAGGTTGATGTTTAACGTCCTAATATGCAGGCTGAGAAAAAACTGATAAAAAGATGAAATAATTATTATCTTTATCTTATAAATTTAATATTTAGCTTGCATTTCATTATATGAGTTCTCTAATGTATTTAATTAATGCACCCTCCATGTTGGTCGATCGAGGGAGGTTCTTATTATCATAATTCCAATATTATTTCTTTGACAACATTCGCTTCTATTTTGTAAGCTCGACTTCATATGACTGTTCAATGGTCATATGACAGTGGTCGCGGTGGTAATATCCCAAATGACAAATCTATAGTCAAGGAATGGGGTCAACATTCGAATTAGGAAAATGTAAACTAACAGATAGCACAAAACTTAGTGGAAAGTCACCACATTTGAATCAGGAAAATCCCAATGAATTGGCTATCATCGATCAATCTATACAACAGGTTTAACAATGCCATAACTCAAACTGAGCCTTTTTATTGATCAAGTTATATTTATTTTCCTTTATATGATTTTCTTTATTTCTTTCTCCTTTTTATGTTCAGATATTGTTTATAAATAGATTTATTATAAAAAAGAAAAAATATTAGATTTCTAATCATCATGGAATACACTCTTCATTAAATAGAATCTAATTCAACTATGAATTAAACATGCTTTAAATACTAATTTTAACCCTAATATTTCATTCTTATAGTAAATCATTGCTATAACAAAAGGGTATAGAATCATAAATGATTACTACGCAACCAGCAAGCAAATGATTACAGTAAATTATTACTGTTAAATACTAATTTTAACAACAAAAATCACTAAAACTAAAGCAAGGAAGTAAATCAAGATTTGGTGCTTGAAGGATGATTCTAACATACTGAGTAAACAATCGTCGGCCAAAAAAAATAACAAAAATTGCGCAGGTTCATAATGTTCAGAAATATATACAAAATCCCCATGCTTGAAGAATTGTACTTCAGACCAAATTGAGCTTCTGGCAGGTGGTTGAACATCGGACCAAATCGATTTGAAGAAGATCATGTGGACCAACTTGGTCTTTGCTTTGATTCAAGTCGCAAATGAGGTCGACGAACTTCCAGAACTTCAAGAAGAATTGAATAATAAAGCTTCTTGAAATTAGGGAAGGATTGACGTTGAAGAGTGGATAGCTTGAGGAGTAAAGCTGCAGGAGAGGACTGATATTAAAAGAAAGGGAAAAGATGAAGATGAGTACCCTAAGGAAAAGCGAGAGGAAGAGTGAAAATTTGGCGGTCTAAAAAAATGTTGGAGAGTTTAAGTTGTTTCATTTTAGTTAATTAAAAAATAGCCATTTAACGATAGCAAGGCAAATTTCAGTGCAATCCTACTTGCTATTAATATTATATTTTCTTGTAATGTGTTAATCAAGAGAATAAATTCTCCATCACCAAATAGATATATATTTAGCAAAGATTAATAATACAGGTCGAAATACAATGTTAGAAATGTAATCCTGTCTTTAACCGGGTTGAAAAACCAATGTCATTAAAAACGCAGTTCACGATAAACCCAAAATCACATTCCATTAACCATGGATTCTTTACGGAAAATAGATCAATATATAATCGATATCAATTTCCATATCCGATTAGTAATATAAATGAAATAACGACAAAGCCTTTTAAATTCCACATATATTAACAGTCTTCCTCCACAGAAGCTCACTTCGATTATCACTAAATCGAATTCCATTCAATTCCAATTTAATATATTAAATTGGAAAACTTTACTTTGGAAAATTCCCATTAATTTTAATTAAAAGATTTGTAAATTCCAAACCACATTTCACTATTAATCGGGTTAAAGAAGGAATGTCGTTTAAAACATAGTTCACGATAAACCCAAAACCATATTCCATTTTATTCCAACTTGCTAAATATAACTAGAAACTCTAATAATCTTAATTAAAAGATTTATTATTTTCACATGGGTTTTAAGAACAGTTTTATTTAAGAAATCATTCATGACAAACCCAAAATCCAATTTAATATTAAGGCTCTAAACAGAAATTATATCGGCTTACATTCAACATCAAATTCTGAAACCAACACATATCATATGGGGAATAACGATATATATCTATCTTCCAAATTCCTCCATAATATCTGTATAGTCACGAAATCCAATACCGAAATATCCCGAAGATGATTTCTATTCAAATCCATTCCAATTCATACATTGGAAAATTCTAGTTAGATTAAAACCATTCACAAATCCAATTTATTTATTTAAAAATGTTGGATTACCTTTCTATTTAATAACTAGTTCATTTTGATAAAAATATATTATATCTTTTCAAATATGGAATTTTTCATCCCAACTCTTTCCAAATCATTTATTACGATTTTTCTATTAATATTTTTAATATTTTTATCAAGGCCCATATAATTGGTTTCCAATAACGGCGACCGAACTACATCATAGCGACCTTTCCGAATTTGATTTGGACACAATTCCAAATCCAACCATTCAAAATTAAATATCTTATATTAATTGGAAAGCTCTTTTCGATACGAACCCAACGGTTCCAGTTTTAGGAGAACCTGACGGTCGGATCTACCGTAATGTCAATTCGAAGTCAATGGTCGAAATTTGTGAACGGTCGCGGCGCGGCTCGTTCTATTCAAGCCATTATTATACATATAATATATTTCTTTCAAAACGTATTTTATAAATTCGTTTTAAAATCGATTCCCACTTTCATTTCTAGTTTAAGTCAAAATTGAATACTCCTTATCATTATAATATTTAAATGATAACATTTTCAAAATATCAGATTTTGAAATCATTTCCTTTTTATATTCATTATAAAAATGAATAAAATCGATGTAAATATCGCTCGCGTCAAAATGGCACACACCTAATCAACACGGCTTCACACATTTCAATATTCTCATATCCATCCCAAATCGGACATCAAAATCAAATTTTTATCTTTTACAGAATATTATTTTAAAATATTCTTTATTTTAAAATATTTGTTCTTTCTAAATTGGAATTAGACCCAATCAATTACCATATAATTTATTTATATGGATTTCATACATTACATGTGAACAACAATAATGATACATAATCAACCATCATCTAGAGTGCATTTACACAACTGCATAAGCATTAAATATAAATAATTAACGCTTACAACGGTCTGTCAACCCACGGATTGACATACAACTAAACAATTGGGATTAGTGTATGCCAAATATCATCCCAATACCAGTGTGGGGTTTCAATTAACAAACACTGATTATTGTTTGTGCAGTTTGGCAATGTGTAAAATTTATCGTTCCACTCAATATCAGTTAAATGGGTGTATATAAACAAATCGTCCGATTTGTAAATGAATATTTATTTTCGTTTCAGGAGAATTTATGTCGTTTATATATATGTTAAAAATTATATTTTTAACGACAAAATATTTATTTCAACACTTGACTATTTTATATAGTTCATACGTTCAATAAAAATGATATTTTTATTGTTTAAACATTTTATTCAACACATGAATATTATATACAGTTCATATACACATTAAAAATTATATTTTAAATGAATATTATTTATTTCAGAAAATTTCGGCATTATAACGGTGCGATATTAGAACCGGAGTAATGTATAGCATTACCCCTCTTCTGATACTGGCTCGCGGCATACATAATAATCAACCCAATCCACAAACCACAATACAATTCATTCAACACAATACAGCCAATTATACCACAACTCAATCCAAACAAATAACCATGGTTTGTACAATGAATAGTGTCGCGGGCTACTAAGCCCCGTCTGCAAGCTAAGATATATTTAAATGTAAAATAAATTGAGTGAGTAGGTGTTCTCACATTGGGATCCACTTCGCCCTTATTTTCTGACGTTCTGATTTGCTGTTCTGGTTCCAGAATTTGGAAATGAGCTTCAATCTTCACATGGTCTTTTTTGTTTAGCTTAAACGCGTCATTCCGGACAACTTTTTCTTGATGGACTTTTTTCGAAAATGCTCCATTTCGCCGGAAATTGCGAAAAGACAGTATGTGTTTAGCAGACTTTGGGTGCATTTTCTGAACAACTCCGCAATCCAAAATATGGCTTTCATATACCCAAATCGAAGAGAAAATCGTGCTCTTCGATTTTATTATTGTGGAGTTTTGGCCAGAAGTGCATGGCTAGAGAGTTATTCGCTATGAAAGCGCAGGGTGTTATTTGCAAAACTGAAAATATATAAAAAATCGGATTTTTATTGGAGGGGTCCCCACGGCTGGAGATGGCGGTCGGGGATCGTGGAGTAGGGGGTGCTGAGGTGGCGAAGGGTGGTGCACTGGCCGGCGGCGAGCCCTGGAGTGGCTGGCGGTGGCAAAAATGGGCCTTGGGGGTTCGGATTGGAGGAAGAGGAGCTAGGGGGTGGCCAGAGGGGGAGGCGCGACGTTAGGGGGAGGCCAGCGGTGGTGAGGCTCGTTGCGGCGACGGCAAAGGGAGGAGGGGCTGACAAGCGATCGAAGGATTTTTTTTTCTTTTTTTTCTTCGATCTGAAATGAACAACGGAGGGGGGGAGAGAATAAAAGGCGTTGACCAAGTTATTAATATAAATGTATATATATATATTTAATTTAATTTTAAATCCAAAAATTTGATTTTACATTTAAACTCCAAATCAAACCCAATGACTGTCGTCCCTAGCTAAATACCCCTATTTCAAACATAATGGGTTATGTCCCGTCAGCCATTTTGATTGTTTCAATTAGTTTTCATCCAAATTTAAATATAAATTAATACAATGTTCAAAATTGATTTCAACGTACATTTTAATTTACTAGGGCCACATACTAACTCCAAAAATTCCAGAAAAATAAATCTAGCTATATTTTGATGATATGGTCCTAACAACACTAATTTCATCGAATTTGGAGACCTTTTGTAAAATGGCCTTTTTCCAGTCGATTAAATTCAAACTAAAAGTACCAAACGCGTTAAAATTCGCCACGCTCACATATTAATTCCAAAAATTATGAAATTTGGAATATAACAATAATTTGACATTTTGGATCCAATAAAAATGGTTTTGTCGAAAACAGAGGTCGTTTGCAAAATGGCTATTTTTACGGCTATAATTATTATACAAAATATATATAAACTCCATAGCGACTATTCTGAATATTAAACTAGATATAACTTTCAATTTATATTATGAAATCTCAATTTCTTACATTCGTTAGAAAGATATAGTTAAACAGATTCAAAATTTTCAGGTTTTACAAAAATCCGATTTATTTTGAATTTTGTACATTCAATGGAAATTTAAAATCAAATTTTCAAACTACCGCGCCATTTTAGGCTCGTTTTATAACTAAAATTAATTTATACATTTTAACTTTGATTAAAATAAATTTTTAATCGTAATTATTAAATAAATCATTTGAAATATTCAAAATCCACTAAAATTGCTAAAATAAAATTTTTAAATTGGTTCTGAAACTCCGGGTTGTTACAACTTCTTTCTTCAAAAATGGCATCTCCCCCAAATTCTTGTCGCCGCCTCCCCTCCTCCATCCACCGTCGGCCTCCCCCTCCTCCTTCTCCTTCTCCTTCTCCACTTTCTCCTCCTTCTCTCCTTTCTCTCCTCTTTTCTAAAAAACCTAAATCCTAAATCACTCACCCCACCTCCATGGACCCCACGCCGCCACCACCACCCTTCCCTCAGGCCTGACCACCTCCTGCACCACCACCAACCACCTCTGCTTGGTCGTGGACCCCACCATGGCCATAAACCCTCTTTTCAAAAATATCCCGTTTTGTACAAAACACCATGTTATTTTTTCTTCAATAACTCTCAAACCGTGCATTTCTGGCCGAGACTCCACAAGACTAAAGTCGTAGATCATACTACAATTTTGATATATAACAATCGAATATTGGAGTATGGAACTGCTTGGAAAACACATTTGAAGTTTGCAGTTTTGGAGTGAAGGTTCGTGATTTCTGGCGAATTGGAGCGTTTAGGGAAGAAAGTCCACTAGGCTAAAGTTGTCTGGAATGACACGCTTGTGCTAGAGACAAATTTTGGTGAAGACTGGAAGTCGTATCCAAATTATAGAGCTGGAGGGACGAATTCAAGTGCGAAAAGCGACAAACGGTGAAAGCGCGGCGAAGAATTTTCTACATTAGAAGAGTCACGATGAATTGTTTTAGCTTATGGATGAGAACTCACTCACCAAAATATTATTGCTAGGCTATTATGTCATGATTCGTTAGTTATGCATTTTAGGTTGCAAGTTAGAAATTGCATCATATAGTTATAATATCCCTTTTGGAGTTCAATACATGAACTATTCACAAATCCCTTACATTAGAAGCGTTCTACGAAAATGTGACACCCGCGTTTCGTACTCCGTGGATGGACACTTGTGGCGGCCTTAAATGACATTTGGTAGTTGAGTATTTATTTATTTATTTATGACTTTGGTGTGTGCATTGTATGCTAGTGATTGATCTAAATTTATTGTTGTTGGTTGAAAACCCCACATGGGTCTTGGGATGATTTTTGACTCACACATCTCCCTTATGTGAAATTACGGTTAATCGATTGATTGACGGATTTATGTGAGTGTGAATTATTTGATTGAAGCTCATATGAAAATAAAATGCATATTGGATGTCATTTAGGATGATGATAGTGGTTTGCAACTATCGTTGGATATGAATGACGAATGTAATCCATATAAATTTATTTATATGGATATTGGTTGAGATTTTATTCCAATCTAGAATAAACATGAATATTAATTTATATGGATATTGGTTGAGATTTTATTCTAGTCAAAAATAAACATGAATATTTTTATAATACAATATTCAATGAGATATGAAGTTGATTTTGATGTCCGATTTTGGATGGACATGAAAATATAAAAATGTGAAGCCGAGTTAAATATATAAACTCTATTTTGACTCGAACGGATTTTTATATTGGTTTTCTTCATTTTTATAATGAATATTTAGAAGATTGGATTTCAAAATATTATATTTTTGAAAATATTATCCTTTTGTGATCATAATAAAATGCATTATTCCAGTTTAATTTAAATTGGTAATGAAAGTGAAATCGTTTTAAAAGGAATATATAAATGTTTTATAAAAAACGTTTTTAAATAGAAATTGACGATATATATATATATATATTTAAATGGTTTGAATAGAACGTATCATATAACGACCGTTCGTGAATTTCAACCATTAACTTGAAATGGACGTAACGGGAGATTCGACCATCGGATTCTCCTAAATCCGGAACCGATGAGCTCATATCGTAAAAATCTTTCTAATGAATATATGAGATCTGAATTCGAAAGGTTAGATTTTAAAATATGATGTCCAAATCAGTTTTGGAAAAGGTCGATGTAAATTCAGTTCGATGACCGTATATGAAAATCGGCTGTAAGGGCCTTATTAAAATAACTAAAAATATGAATAAATTATGTAAAATCGTAATAAATGATTTGGAAAGATTTTGGATGAAATATTCCACATTTGAAAAGATAAAAGGTATTTTTATCCGAAGAAACTAGTTAATTACTAGAATAACAATCCAATGATTTTAGTAATAATAAATTGAATTTGCGAATGGTTTTTAAGATAACCAGAAGTTTCCAACATATAAATTGGAATTAAATGAAGAATGTGATTTTTGGGTTTGTTGTGAATGATATTTCATTAATACTATTCTTGAATCTATTTGTGAAGGGAATGAACCTTTTGATTAAGATTTAGAGAAGTTTTCCAATTTATTTAATTAAATTGGAATTGAATGGAATTCGATTAATTAATAATCGAGATGAGCTTTTATGAAGGAAGGCGTTTACTATATATGGAATTTGAAAGACTCGCCGCTGTTTCACTTATAGTATTAGTCCGATACGGAAAGTTATATCAATTATAAATGGTTCAGATTTCTGTGAAGATTCCATATAAAATGGAAGATGTTTTTTGGGTTTATCGTAAACAGTGTTTTACATGACATTTGTTCTTTAACCCAAATAAAGATATGATTAATTTCCAAAGGTTGAATAATCATTAAGTAATGATTTTTGAAATTAAAACCGAACTTGAGTTTAATTGAAATCTTTAAGTAGATTAAAATGAGAATGGGATAATTAATTTTATCAAATTCAAGAAATGTTCGAGAATGGAGTACCACCACTTTTACTTCATACGATAGTTAAATATTTAATTATATCTGAATGTGAAACTGTAATTAAATTTACCAATAATACTGTGGGTGTTAGATATGGAGTACTACCAGTTTTGCTCCATGGGATGATTAGGTTGGGATTTTGATTAATAAAATAAGTGCTTACTTTGGTAAGGCTTGATAATCCCGACTAGTTATATAAACCTTAGCTTGGTTTAAGTTCTGAAAATATAAAATCTTTTGCAATGGCTTTCAAAGAAAGATTTAAACAAGAGGTTTAAATGAATTAAATCTTTGAAAGATTAATCGGAATAATCCCTGGGATACGAATATTGAATAAAAGAATATTATGGATTGGAATGAGGAGTATGATGTATTTATATTTCACATGATTATAGAAGCGCGAGTTATCCAGACATACCGGGTCTAACCCATTCTGAATAACTGCTATGACCACTATAAGTCGAAGATATTGAAGACGGTGCAAGACCGACAATCTTTACATCGAATGGATTGCTACTGATACCCTGGATGGAGTTGCTTCCTTGAAGGGGTTATAGTTCTATTTGTCCAAACATACTTGTTGATTGTTTGGATATGCGAGGGCCTCTCTCTTGTATTGGACATATGGGACGAGGAATAAGGTGCCTCCAATTTCGTTCAGACCTAAAACGAATTTGTAAATAGATTATGTCTGACATTGTGTTGTGTGCTATATTTGTTGATCTCTGCTAAATATATATCTGTTTGGTGGAGAATTTATTCTCTTGCTTAACACCCTTCTCTGAGACGTACGAGCTTAGAGGTTATATATTGGCAGAAATCAATGGTATGGTATGGATTGACAATGTGGCATGCTAGGATGCAAATGATCAAGGCTCTTATTGAAAAGCAGGGCCTTGTGGTTGATGATCATAGCATAGATTTAAGTAGCATAGCTTTGTGTATTGCATTAATTCGTGAGCCTCACACCCCGGTGTGAGTCAAAAATAGGATAAGGGGCACAGTTAGTGCATATGTTTATTTCTAGCTAGAAGTTTATCATGGTATGGAGCTCAGACATTTTTAAATATGTGAATGTTGGATTGTGAGGCGCCTCGGATATAGAGTCGACTAAAAGGCTCGAGTGATAGGTCCGACAGGACCAGGAAACGTATTGTTCAGGAATAACTAATCCTCAAAAGTAAGAAAGGACCAAAATTCCAGGATCCAAGGGTTGCCTATAGGTGTGATCCTGGGTCATCTTGCTAGAGGTGATCTGAATCGGTAAGAAGACCATCCCTTGCCTTGACTCGTGATGGAATCCAATTTCCAATACGACATTTTTAAGTTTTAGTCGTAAACCTATATGTTGACATAGTAGGATGGGGTACTATGCCGTCTATGATTGATACATTTATATTTGAAGTTGTTTTCCACACTATGCACTTACAGTAATAACAAAATGATTTGTTGTAAAGCGTACCAAGCATATTTGGCTATTATAAGGTAAAACTCTATCTTCTGGTTTGTGTTGCATTGTGTGATGGGACCTGAGTTTTATAATAGCCTCATTTTTTGAAAAGATTGTGTTGTTTACATATTGTTTTATTTTAAAGTATTCATGGGAGTGAACACGTTCCGTGACATACGGCATGGCCCCATGATTTACCCTATTTTAAAGTAAAATTTTATAATTGTTTTAAGTTCTCACACCAGTCCCATGACTGACTCGGAGTTTATTATTTCTACCTAAACTTTGGGTGCCCATATTTTTCACACGGGCAGTTAGTAGTTTTGGTTTTGCATATTCTTTATTTTTACATGATCCTAGTTTGCAGCTGGAGCTATATTCAGAAAGCTTTATATCCGTGTATTTCTTTCAGTTATGGTAGTTGTTGTATTTCCACCGTGCATTGTATTTATACATTTTATTTCCGCTGTTATGTAAATTATTAACTTCTGATATTATTATTATTATTATTATTATTATTATTATTTTTCCGCTGTGTAATATTTATTCATAATCTAATATATTATTGTACTCTGATGTAAATTGTTGTAATAGCAATGAAAATTTCACATATTTGTGTTTTGATGCGTCCTGTTCTCAATACAATCCGCGTTCTACCATTTCTTCGGAGATCGGAGGATTTCGAATCGTAACAAGGTGGTATCAGAGCTTTGGTTTACAAACCTCGAGAACAAGACACATTATAACCAAATGAAAGAATTCATCAGAGATAGAATTAATAGCATTCTATTTAAGAATATTCATTAGAGACAGGATCGGTAGTATCCTAAAATGAGGTACTCATTAGAGATGAGGTTAGTAATGCCCTAGAATGAGTTGAGAGTGGCACATTTGTAAGTAACGTATTTGTGATTATGTATATAATTCGATCTTAGAAAAAAATATGTTTTTTGAGTATACAAAAGTTATATGTTTTAGAAAGTTAAATAATTAATTAATTATTTGTGTGATTATTTGATTTTTGTTTGATTACTTATAACGTCTTATTCAAATAAATTAAAAGAAGCCTTTGGCAATTTTAGACATTGAATATACAAAAACACTCATTATTTAATTAAATTAAGTAAACTGAATTGCAAGTTGAGTTAGAATAATATATATATACACATATATATGTTGAACAGGTTAATGGCATAGCGTTGAGTAAAGAAATAATTTGGGTGCCCGATAAACAGGTGCACCTTAATGAGTTGGTTGCACAATTTTATTATTGTATTAAACTACTGTGAGTGATTTGGATGCGCTATGATGGTTGTTCTGTGTGAAATTTAAAACATACGCCATAGGATAGTAACAAATAAATTATGGATCACACCGCATAACATACTACTGAAGATGGCATAGCATATCGTATTCCATATCGGAATTTACACTTATATGACGAGGTTTGGATTACAATACAAGCAAGATGCTAGTATGATGAGAACTGAATTACAAGTTGTAGTGAGGACTGGTTATCAACTTAATAAACTATAACGGTAAATTGCAGGATTCAGTAACGAATCCTATACAGGTCTTGAGATGACAAAAAAAAATACACATGCCACTTCTCTCTTGTTTTAATTTTAGAGCGTGGGTATAGGGGGAGCAGGGATTATAAATTATTATAGGTGTGCACATTTGTTTTTTTATGCGATATATATGATTTATTGGGTGCCCAATATGACCCAATAAAATTTTCAGACCCACCCGTACGAAGGAGGTTATGGCGATTTTTTTCAAAAGTTTAAGGCGTTAGCCAAATTTCAGAGAAATTTGAAAGTTCTTAGAAACTGAAAAGTTGAAGAACGCAAGCCATGAAAGTTGAGTTGGTCATTTAAACAACTTTCGACTCCATTCTTTCTCGAGGGAGAAAAAGTTTTAAGGGAGAAAGGTTGTAACAACCCGTATTTTTGGAACCAAATTTAAAATTTAATTTAAGCTATTTTAATGAATTTGGGGATATAAATTGGTTATTTTTGCTAAATAAAATTTGAGAATAATTTTAAATTCCACTTTTATATTTTATTTGACTTAAAATAAACTCAGTAAAATTATTAAATTGATTTATAAGCTTTGTTTTTATAAATTTTAAAAATTCGATTTTTAAGATCATCGCATATCCCTTAAAAGGTGAAATTTTGCTAGGTAGCTCAGAATTCGACGAAATATTTTTTTTAGATTCATAATGATAAATCACTGTTGAGTTTCAAAATACGTGTCGAACGGACTCAGTATGTGGCCGTGCGAAGCAAAACAATTTGTTCAAAAACAGGCGATCAGTTTACAAAGGAACATTATTGAGACGATCTCAGAATTCGATTCCGTTATTTTTCTGGATTCGTATCGTCAAATAATGGTCAAATCCAAAAGGCCATAATTTTCGAAGTTAATGTGTGGGCGTGCAAGAAGAAAATGTAAGATAAAATCCCATTTTTGAAGCTTATTTGAGCATCTTTGAGAATCTTAACGGAAGGTCAAACAAACTTGGAATTCGACAAAACTTGATTCGTTGGACTCGTCTTGACGTGTACTATCCCATGTCCAAAATTCAGGGCAAACAGAGATTCTTTGCATTCGGGAGATCAGAGAGAAATGAGCAAATAATCTCCTTTCTCCATTTCCTTCTTCATAATTCCTCCTTCCTTCCTTCCTCCTTCTTTCTTCAAAAATGGTCTCTCCCTCAAATTCTTCCCGCTGCGGCTAGGGCTGTCAATTGATATCCAAAAAATCTAAAATACGTCCGCATCCGTATTTGAAAAGCGAATAAATTTCAAATATCCGGGAAAGCGGATGCGGATGCGGACCAAAAATTATCCGTCTGCTTTTTTCCCCGATTATTGCTTAAATTATGTGTATTTTAACATAATTAAAAATACTAATTTATTAATTTGCAAAATTAAAAGTCAACTAAACGCATGTTAATTGCTCAAAATTATATATTATCATCATATTTAGTTATTTTTAGCATTTTAGTAAACAATTAGGTTGAAAAAGCTTAATATTAAGCTAAAAAAATTCATTTATGTTCATTGATTTATCGACCGTTGGCGGAGCGGATAATCATCCGATATCCGTCCGTATCCGTGGATGCGGATATCTGATATCCGAAAATGGTTTCGGATGCGGATACGGATATGGCACTATTCGTATCCGAAAGTATCCGTTGACATCCCTAGCTGCGGCCCCTCCTCTGTAACACCCCACGTCCATTAATGTCACTCACAAAGGGAATGCATTAACTTCTATGGAGGTTTTAGGTGAATATAGAACAGTAAAATTTCAACAAGACAGATATAAAATAGTACTTGGAAATTTAAAAACTTTATTTCAATTGCAGCAGAAGTCAAAACATGTTTGATTACATCATAACACCATAATCAAAGTCAAGTACAATATCTATCTTGATAAAACAAGTACATAATCCCATTACATAAATAGCCATTAAAAAGAAAGATAACAAGCTGGACTTTACTTCAGCAGTCCAAGCTTTCCAAGAGATAAGCAATCCAATCAGACTCCACTGGAACTTGGCCCAACCTGAGGACCTGAAGGGAGAAAAGGATGAAGAAGAGGGGGGTCAGACATAAAGTCTGGCGAGTATGATAATTCTACAATACTATTATCAAAATAACTGGACTAAGGCATAAGCTGGAAAACAAGGAAATGTCTATGAAAGAGCAGATTAAGGACATAGACAATCGCTAAAGGAAACGTTATAGGCGCTCCTAAATACTAAAGGATAAACACTATACTGCACCACACCAGTCACCCTAAATATTGATTCCACTTAGCTTCACTTTGAAACTTTCTTAATGGCTTTACGTACTCCTAGCTGACTACATAGGTGCCGCCTGCCCCTATCTCCACTAGGTTTACCCCACTTTCAATTTTTCGATCGGCTCCTTACTCGTAGATACCCGTGCTGGCCCCATAGTGGGGTGTATCATTCCCCTAAAGTGGCAACCCGATATAACGGAGATGCACGGCTTATACCTACACGATGCAACAACGTCTTACCTACCAGCCCAGGTCCACACACGCATATGAAACCCGTTGGACTTGCGTTGCCACCGCTCCCTGTTTTGGCCTCTTATAGTCAAACCCAGTATGCGTGTCCCGTCCTCGACTTGGGTCGAGCCCACAAAGATACGTTTTGGGATACTGGTTGAAATGGGCCCCCATTATTTCCCACAAGCATTCCACCTAAGCTTGTCCCAATAGTCCATCCACTTAACCCACTTAGTCATGTTCATTTACATGTGTATTTGGTTAAGTCTAATCGTATTTCAAATGCCTCTAAAGGCAACCACTAGATTCCTCATGCCACCCAAGGAACCTACTTAACCCCCATGTCCCACCTTACATGATTATCTGGCTAAGTATTTCTTAATTCATTAAGGTCATAACCTCATAAAGACCTCTCACATTAGACTGGCATTTATGGCAGCTGGATTTGCCGGGCGGGTCCGGGCAGTCTTACACCACAAAAGAGTCTAACCTCGTGTCTTTACAACTGTTATGCTTTAGTTTGGGCCTAGGACCTCTCACATTGGGCCGACATTTGTGACTACTGGATTTGCCGGGCGGGTTCGGGCAGGTTTACGTCACAAACGGGTCCAACCTCGTGTCCTGAGCATTGATTATTATTAATAATCCACTTTCCCCAATTTTAATAATTCCCTACTTGAATTATTAATTAATTCCAAATTTAACAATGTCCATAATTGACTCAATTATGGACATCCATTTAAGGCATGCAAAATCATATCAATTGCACCCCAATTTATTAATTTCCTAATATTACCCCTACCCCACGTTTGAACGTTTATTCGCAAAATGTGTGCTAGACCCTATTAGTCTAACTCATAGCATAAAAGAAAATATTCACAACAACCACATATATATGTGACTAAATAAATCATAACAAGGGGTAAAACTTGCATACATTACAACTTGCATAAGGTTATACATGTCATGGATCTAAGGGTGTCAACTTATTCATAATTCACATAATATGATTTTGATCAAATTTCATAAACTTGTATAGGACATGTGTGAATCAACATCATTAACAATATGGTTTTATATGGGTACACCTAACTCAATAGGCAAATTCCCAAAAATCAAAATTCATTTAATCATAGATTCATGTATATGGGTACACCTAACTTAATAGGCAAATTCCCATATTCAAGATCCAATTAATTTGTAGATTCATGTATATGGGTACACCTAACCCAATAGGCAAATTCCCATAATCAAGATCTATTATAAAAAAAACATAAACTTTAAACATGATCCAATTCGCATAAATACTAACATCATGATTTTACAACTTGTATGATTCAACACAACTTAACATGACATCATTATCATATAACATAAGTATTTCAACATATGTGATAATATGAGATCTACAACATATATAAGATTTACAACATAGCATATCATAATTTGCAACATAGCATGATATGATTTACAACATAGCATAGCATGATTAATCACATATGACATAGCATAGGATTATTTACAACATAATCACTACAACATAACAACATATATATGATAACATAATAGCATAACAAGAGATCCACAACATAATTTACAAATACATAACAATTCATATCACTTTCTTGTGATCCATTCATAACTTAATCAAATTATTTTATAATAATATTGTGAGATTCATCATACTCACAATTTTAAAGAAGAGAAATAGAAAGAAAGAGAGCTTTTGATTTGATTTGAGTAGATTTAGTTTGTAGATTAGGCCTTCTTCTTCTTCTTTAGTTTGTGACGGCTATGCTGAACTCCATGGCAACGGCATGTCGATAGCTCTCCAATTTTTCAAGTGATTTAGGGTTAGAGTCTACCCACTTATTTATAGATGTTAGGATTCATTTAGGCCATTAGATTTAACCTAGAAATAACCACAGCCATTCATACCAGATGGGGTTTATCTTATTGACTCAGCAATGAGTCAGAAGTGACTCAGCAAACACTCAGCAAATTAATAAACTTCTATTCATGTTTACATTAACTGCCCATATATATATATATATAAATATATATATATACACACACACCTATTCATGAATTCAAATTAATCCATAATTAACTTATGACCATTTCTACACATTAATTTTCCAATTAATGTCTTAATTCCATTTTTCGCCTTTTAAGGCAATTCACATATCTCAAATTTGTTATATGCCTTTTTAAGGCTATTTCGTGCAAATTCTCAATATTAATTATTTTAATTTGTGAATATTAGTATTAACAGAAATACGGGGTGTTACATTCTCCCCTCCTTAAGGGATTTCGACCCCGAAATCTTCAAGTTTATATCCTATCATCAACCATCTACTCAATCAACAAACACTGGCATCCACTGTCCTTATAGACTTCTAATGCTTTCATGTTTAAATGCACAGTGTGTGTCTATGTCCGTATCTAATGCAAAATCAGGCGGTCCACTGATTCAGTTGACCTCCTTGATGCAATTCATGATAGTGCCATGCATCCATTATGTATGCAAAAGATCCTAATTGCTTACAAACTACTTCTATATGCGTGCACATCCATTCAACCGAATGCAGCATCTATATGATGGTACAACCATTATACATCCATTATACTAAATACATTCATTTATGAAATATGCAATATGTAGTGACTGAGCCGATCTAGTGCCTAAAGTGTGTGTATATATGCATCCACGAGCAACCACTAGCAACCACTTGCATCCATTTTGCATCCATCATACATAACATGTCTCAAACACATGTTTGAACCATAGGATTATCCTAACTAAAGGTCAAAGATACTAATGAGAGGACATACTAAAGATAAGATAAGATAAGCTAAGCGATAAAGGAGAAATTAAAAGACATGCCCTCAAAAAGAAAAGGGTATAGCGAACGCATCTTCCCTTCTGTCTCCCAAGTAGCATTGCTCTCATCATCTCCCTATTGCACTTTAACTAGTATGACCTCTCGATTTCTCAACTTTTTGATCTCCGACCCAAGAATGCATGTAGGAGCTCGTCTAATTGTTGCATCACGCTCTATTTCCACCTCTTTAAGAAAGCTCGGCTCTACCACCTCTGCGGTCTTGTGCAAACACTTCCTCAAATGCGATACATGGAATACGTCGTGTACTCCACTAAGTTTCTCAGGCAACTCCACCCTATACGCCATCTTCCCAATCCTGTATTTTATAGGAAACGGCCCTACAAACCTTGGCGCTAATTTCCCAACGGACCCAAAGCGAACAACATTCCGTAACGGAGACACTTTGATAAAAACCATGTCCCCAATGTCAAACTCAAGATCTGTCCTCCTCTTATCAGCAAACGATTTCTGCCTATCTTGTGATGCTTTCATCCTCCTTCGAATCAAATCAATCTTCTCCGAGGTTTCCCTAACCATATCGGGCCCAAGTAGGATTTTATCGGTAGATTCCCACCAACATGTAGGCGAACGGCAAGGCCTTCCATAAAGAGCTTCGAAAGGTGCCATGCCAATACTAGACTGAAAGCTATTATTATATGCGAATTCTACCAACGGAAGGTGCTCTTCCCATGTACCCCCAAAGTCTAGGATACAAAGCCTTAAAAGATCCTCTAGAATACGATTCACCCTCTCGGTCTGGCCGTCCGTCTGAGGATGATATGCGGTGCTCAAACATAGCTGAGTCCCTACCGCCTCTTGTAAACTCTTCCAAAATTCGCTAGTGAAGATGGGATCACGGTCGCTTACTATACTAGAAGGAATACCGTGCAAACGAACTATCTCTTTAATGTATACAGAAGCCAACCACGGAGCAGTCCTCTTACTTTTCACGGGAATAAAATGGGCGCTCTTAGTAAGTCTATCTACTATAACCCAAATCCCCGTATTACCCTTCCTTGATCTTGGTAATCCATCCACAAAATCCATTGAGACGCTTTCCCATTTCCATAGTGGAACTTCCAATGGGTGAAGCAACCCACCGGGTTTCTTTTGTTCCGCTTTTACTCGTTGGCACACCAAGCATCTAGCGACGTACTCGGCCACATCCTTTTTCATACCGGCCCAAAAGAAAACCCGCTTCATATCTTTGTACATCATGTCTCCGCCGGGATGAATGGTCATCTTTGAGCGATGAGCATCATCAAGAATGGCCTTCCTTAAGTCTTCGTCTTGTGGTACACAAAGTCTATTATCCCTTCGTAACCAACCCTTATCGTCTAGGGTATACCTACGAAGATGGCTAGACGACTCCCCTCCTTTGAGCTTTTCTACTATCTCAACCAACTGGGGGTCGTCTTGCTGTGCCTCACCAACTCGACCTAGAAGTGTAGGTCTAACCTCCAAGGATGCTAACAAACCAGGTACTAGGTCAACGGAGGGTCTAAAGTCAAACATGGAGATGAATTCTAAGCTTCGTCGTTCAACAAACAACGGACTCAAGGACAACCTTTTCCTACTTAAGGCGTCTGCTACCACGTTACCCTTGCCCGGGGTATATGCTATTTCAAAATCGTAGGAGGCTAGGAATTCCATCCACCGTTGCTGCCTTAAATTCAAATCCTTCTGAGAGAATAAGTATTTTAATGATTTGTGGTCAGTGAATAGTTCGAATTTCTCACCAAGAAGATAGTGACGCCAAGACTTAAGCGCGAAAACAATTGCGGCTAACTCAAGGTCATGCGTAAGGTAATTCTTTTCATGAACCCTCAACTGCCTTCCACCATAGGCTATTACTCTTCCCTCTTGCATGAGGACCGCGCCAAGTCCCGTCCCACAAGCATCAGTATAGACGGTAAACGGTTTATTCCCGTCTGGTAGCACTAAGACTGGGGCTGAAGTTAAGGCTCTCTTTAAACGTTGGAACGTATCATCACAATCTTCATCCCACGTAAAAACCAGGTTCTTCTTCGTTAACCGTGTTAATGGAGCTGATATTTTTGCGAAGTCTTTGATAAACTTCCTATAATAGCCAGCCAACCCCAAGAAACTTCTTACTTCGGTTACATTTTTAGGGACCTTCCAATCTTGGATGGCCACCACCTTTGCGGGATCCACTACTATCCCTTCCTTGGAAACCACGTGCCCTAAGAACCGTACTTCTTTCCTCCAGAAGTGACACTTAGAAAATTTTGCCTTAAGGTTATGCGCTCGAAGGGTTTCCAACACTTCCCTAAGATGTAGGGCATGCTCTTCTTCATTCTTAGAAAAGACTAAGATGTCATCCACAAAGACTACCACGAATTTGTTAAGGTACTCCCTAAACACCCTACTCATCAAATCAACAAAATATGCGGGGGCGTTTGTCAAACCAAAGGGCATCACTAGCCATTCATATAATCCGTCAGGAGTCCTAAAAGCAGTCTTATCTATACTATCCTCAGCCACTCTCAGTTGATGAAAGCCAGTGGCTAAGTCCAACTGCGAAAACACTGAGGCGCCAACTAACTGATCAAAGAGATCGTCAATCCTCGGCAGTGGGTGTCGGTTCTTTTTAGTAAGCTTGTTTAGTTCTCTATAGTCCACACAAAGTCTAAGGGACCCATCCGCCTTTGTAGCAAATACTACTGGAGCACCCCACTCTGATATACTACGTCTTATGAACCCCTTCTCAAGCAACTCCTTCACTTGCTTATTGAGTTCCCTCCTTTCACGAGGAGCCATGTGGCGCACTGGCAAAGATACGGGTTTAGCATTATCCACAAGATAAATTCGAAAGTCTATCTCCCGCTTTAGAGGTAAGCCCTTCACCTCCTCAAACACATCCGGATATTCCCGGACCACCTCTACCGTTCGCAGTTTCTCTACAAACGCGTCAAGCGATTCAAGATAACTTAGCATAACGGGATTTATGGGACTACAAAAGATGTCGAGAGCATTACCAAGGCGAGTCACAAGCCTAACTACTCTCCTTTCACAATCAAGAATGGCCCCATTTCTAGATAACCAATCCATTCCTAAAATTAGCCCATAGCCCGTGAAGCCCAATACATAAGCATCACATCTAAATTCAACGCTAAGTATAGAGATTTTCAAATCCAAACATATCATGGTCAAATGAGCCGAACCCCCAATTGGATTTGTAACAACCAAGGGATCCTCTACTAAACTGGTGTTCAAGTGCAGTAATTTAACTAATGATGCAGAGATAAACGAATGAGATGCGCCAGAATCGAATAAGGTACAGGCAAGATGATCAAACAGAAAAACTAAGCTTTCAACAGAAATTGTTCTACCTCTTTCTTGCAGCGGTGGGGCCGCAATAGCCTGAACATGCCCCCTTGCCTGCCCTGGTGCCATAAGAGCCTGCACCTGTCCTCCCGAGGTAGACCCTGCCCTCTGCCCCTTCTTTGGGCAGTCCTTCACCAAATGTCCCGCATCTCCACAATGAAAACAACCAGTCTTCTTTTTCTTTCTACAATCTTTGCTGAGATGGCCAGGCGTCCCACAATTGAAGCATCTCTTCTTCCCTTTGCCATTATTGTTTTTACCACCCTTCTTATTTTGCTGTTGGGGTTTCTTCTGATCCCCTTTCTTTTCAACTGCCTTATCCTCATGCATAAGTGCCATTTCTACTAGCCTTTCAAAGGTGGCTCCCATAAGGATGTGGGTCATAGCCAACCCTTGCAACGGTTCATTCAAGCCTCTAACGAACCTCAAAGCTTTCTTCTCTGGCGTGTTCACCAACTCCAAGCCAAACCTTGCTAACTGATTAAATTTATTGACATACTCCTTCACTGATAAGCTCCCTTGCTTTAATGTCAGGAATTTTTCCATATTTAAATTCTCCTCTGCCCTTGAAAGAAACTTTGCCTCAAACCTTCGTCTGAAATCCGCCCATGAATCAACTGGACGTTCCCCGTTAGTGACCTCCCACCAAAACGAGGCCTCTCCCTTCATTAACCAAGCAGCTAAACGGACTTTCCTCCCATCTTCCACTTCAAAGATATCCAACAATTCCTCAGTCTCCTTAAGCCAGTCTCTGGCCTCCACAAACGTCTCAGTCCCTTGAAAAGTTTTTCCTCCCATGGCCTTAAATTACTTGCACGTCTTTGCAAAAGTGTCAACACGAGGAGGAGGAGGAGGAATCGGTGCAACTGGGGGTGGAGGAACATCTGCTGGGCCTGCAGTGGTGGCCCTAGCCTCTAAATATCTCCTAAACCACCCTGGAATCGTCACACCTTCTGGGAGATTAAGATCTTTAGCCATGCTAAAACGAAAAAGGAAAGATTCAAAATGGAGAATTCGAAAGATAAAGATAAGGATATGGCTATTTGGGATTATGTTTTTTCATAAAAACTTTCTCTAAATAACATGTTTTTGAAAGCACTTCTTCCAAAAATACTTTAGAAAAATATTTTTCTAAAAATTTTATCTGTTCTGGTAACCTTATGCTCTGATACCACGTGTAACACCCCACGTCCATTAATGTCACTCACAAAGGGAATGCATTAACTTCTATGGAGGTTTTAGGTGAATATAGAACAGTAAAATTTCAACAAGACAGATATAAAATAGTACTTGGAAATTTAAAAACTTTATTTCAATTGCAGCAGAAGTCAAAACATGTTTGATTACATCATAACACCATAATCAAAGTCAAGTACAATATCTATCTTGATAAAACAAGTACATAATCCCATTACATAAATAGCCATTAAAAAGAAAGATAACAAGCTGGACTTTACTTCAGCATTCCAAGCTTTCCAAGAGATAAGCAATCCAATCAGACTCCACTGGAACTTGGCCCAACCTAAGGACCTGAAGGGAGAAAAGGATGAAAAAGAGGGGGGGGGGGGGGTCAGACATAAAGTCTGGCGAGTATGATAATTCTACAATACTATTATCAAAATAACTGGACTAAGGCATAAGCTGGAAAACAAGGAAATGTCTATGAAAGAGCAGATTAAGGACATAGACAATCGCTAAAGGAAACGTTATAGGCGCTCCTAAATACTAAAGGATAAACACTATACTGCACCACACCAGTCACCCTAAAGATTGATTCTACTTAGCTTCACTTAGAAACTTTCTTAATGGCTTTACGTACTCCTAGCTGACTACATAGGTGCCGCCTTCCCCTATCTCCACTAAGTGTACCCACTTTCAATTTTTCGATCGGCTCCCTACTCGTAGATACCCGTGCTGGCCCCACAGTGGGGTGTATCATTCCCCTAAAGTGGCAACCCGATATAACGGAGATGCACGGCTTATACCTACACAATGCAACAACGTCTTACCTACCAGCCCGGGTCCACACACGCATATGAAACCCGTTGGACTTGCGTTGCCACCGCTCCCTGTTTTAGCCTCTTATAGTCAAACCCAGTATGCGTGTCCCGTCCTCGACTTGGGTCGAGCCCACAAAGATACGTTTTGGGATACTGGTTGAAATGGGCCCCCATTATTTCCCACAAGCATTCCACCTAAGCTTGTCCCATTAGTCCATCCACTTAACCCACTTAGTCATGTTCATTTACATGTGTATTTGGTTAAGTCTAATTGTATTTCAAATGCCTCTAAAGGCAACCACTAGATTCCTCATGCCACCCAAGGCACCTACTTAACCCCCATGTCCCACCTTACATGATTATCTGGCTAAGTATTTCTTAATTCATTAAGGCCATAACCTCATAAAGACCTCTCACATTAGACTGGCATTTATGGCAGCTGGATTTGCCGGGCGGGTCCGGGCAGTCTTACACCACAAAAGAGTCTAACCTCGTGTCTTTACAACTGTTATGCTTTAGTTTGTGCCTAGGACCTCTCACATTGGGCCGACATTTGTGACTACTGGATTAGCCGGGCGGGTCCGGGCAGGTTTACGTCACAAACGGGTCCAACCTCGTGTCCTAAGCATTGATTATTATTAATAATCCACTTTCCCCAATTTTAATAATTCCCTACTTGAATTATTAATTAATTCCAAATTTAACAATGTCCATAATTGACTCAATTATGGACATCCATTTAAGGCATGCAAAATCATATCAATTGCACCCCAATTTATTAATTTCCTAATATTACCCATACCCCACGTTTGAACGTTTATTCGCAAAATGTATGCTAAACCCTATTAGTCTAACTCATAGCATAAAAGAAAATATTCACAATAACAACATATATATGTGACTAAATAAATCATAACAAGGGGTAAAACTTGCATACATTACAACTTGCATAAGGTTATACATGTCATGGATCTAAGGGTGTCAACTTATTCATAATTCACATAATATGATTTTGATCAAATTTCATAAACTTGTATAGGACATGTGTGAATCAACATCATTAGCAATATGGTTTTATATGGGTACACCTAACTCAATAGGCAAATTCCCAAAAATCAAAATTCATTTAATCATAGATTCATGTATATGGGTACATCTAACTTAATAGGCAAATTCCCATATTCAAGATCCAATTAATTTGTAGATTCATGTATATGGGTACACCTAACCCAATAGGCAAATTCCCATAATCAAGATCTATTATAAAAAAAACATAAACTTTAAACATGATCCAATTCGCATAAATACTAACATCATGATTTTACAACTTGTATGATTCAACACAACTTAACATGACATCATTATCATATAACATAAGTATTTCAACATATGTGATAATATGAGATCTACAACATATATAAGATTTACAACATAGCATATCATAATTTGCAACATAGCATGATATGATTTACAACATAGCATAGCATGATTAATCACATATGACATAGCATAGGATTATTTACAACATAATCACTACAACATAACAACATATATATGATAACATAATAGCATAACAAGAGATCCACAACATAATTTACAAATACATAACAATTCATATCACTTTCTTGTGATCCATTCATAACTTAATCAAATTATTTTATAATAATATTGTGAGATTCATCATACTCACAATTTTAAAGAAGAGAAATAGAAAGAGAGAGAGCTTTTGATTTGATTTGAGTAGATTTAGTTTGTAGATTAGGCCTTCTTCTTCTTCTTTAGTTTGTGACGGCTATGCTGAACTCCATGGCAACGGCATGTCGATAGCTCTCCAATTTTTCAAGTGATTTAGGGTTAGAGTCTACCCACTTATTTATAGATGTTAGGATTCATTTAGGCCATTAGATTTAACCTAGAAATTACCGCAGCCATTCAGACCAGATGTGGTTTATCTTATTGACTCAGCAATGAGTCAGAAGTGACTCAGCAAACACTTAGCAAATTAATAAACTTCTATTCATGTTTACATTAACTGCCCATATATATATAAATATATATATATACACACGCACCTATTCATGAATTCAAATTAATCCATAATTAACTTATGACCATTTCTACACATTAATTTTCCAATTAATGTCTTAATTCCATTTTTCGCCTTTTAAGGCAATTCACATATCTCAAATTTGTTATATGCCTTTTTAAGGCTATTTCGTGCAAATTCTCAATATTAATTCTTTTAATTTGTGAATATTAGTATTAACAGAAATACGGGGTGTTACATCCTCCCTCCTATAGACACTGTCGGCCTCCCCCTCCCCATCCTCCTCCTTCTTCTCCTCCTCCTCTTCCTCCTTATTCTTTCCTTTCTCTCTTCTTTTCTAAAAAACCCTAAACCCTAAATCACTCACCACCACCTCCATGGACCCCACGCCGCCACCACCACCCTTTCCCCAGGCCTGACCACCGGCTGCGCCGCCATCAGCCACCTTCCATTGGCCGTGGGCCCCATCATGACCAGAAACCCTTCTTTTCACAAAAATCCCATTTTGCACAAGACACCCTGTCTTTCTTTCCTCGATAACTCTCAAACATCGCATTATGGACGATACTCTACATGGCCAAAGTCGTATATCACATTTTTCTCTATGATTTTGATATATCACAATCGAATTTTGGAGTTCCGAGCTGCTCGAAAAACGGATTTGAAGTTTGTAGTTTTGGAGTGAATATTTGCGATTTTTGGCGATTTGGAGCGTTTTGGGAAGAAAGTCTACTAGGCGAAAGTTATCCGGAATGACGCGTTTGTGCTAGTGACAAGTTTTGGTGAAGATTGGAAGTCGTATGCAAATTCTACAGCTGGAGAGGCGAATTCGAGTGCGAAAAGCGACAAAATGTGAATGCGCGGCGAAGAATTTTCTACATTAGAAGAGTCGCAACGAATTGTCTTAGCTTATGGGTGGGAACTCGCTCACCAAAATATTATTGCTAGGCTATTATTTCATGATACGTTAGTTATGCATTTTAGGTTGCAAGTTAGAAATTGTATCATGTAGTTATCATATCCCTTTTGGAGTTCAAACATTAACTATTCACAAATCCCTTGCATTGGAAGCATTGTATGAAAATGCGACAATCGCATTTCATACTTCGTGGATGGACACTTGTGGCGGCCTTAAATGACATTTGGTAGTTGAGTGTTTATTTATTTGTTTATGACTTTGGTGTGTGCATTGTATGTCAGTGATTGATTTAAATTTATTATTGTTGGTTGAAAATCCCACTCGGGTCTTGGGATGATTTTTGACTCACACATCTCCCTTGTGTGAAATTGCGGTTAATCGATTCATTGACAGATTTAAGTGAGCATCAATTATTTTATTAAAGCTCATATGAAAATAAAATGCACACTGGATGTCATTTTGGATGTTATAGTTGTTTGCAACTATTGTTGGATGTGAATGACAAACATAATCCATATAAGTTTATTATATGGATATTGGTTGAGATTTTATTCCAATCCGGAATAAACATGAATATTTTTATAATATAATATTCACTGGGAATCAGAAGTTGATTTTGATGTCCGATTTTGGACGGACATGAAAATATAAAAATGTGAAGCCGAGTTAAGTATATAAATGCTATTTTGACTCGAATGGATCTTTGTATCAATTTTCTTCATTTTTATAATGAATATTGAGAAGACTGAATTTCAAAATATTACATTTTGAAAATATTATCCTTTTGTGATCATAATAAAATGCAATGTTCAGGTTTAATTTAAATTGGTAATGGAAGTGAAATCGTTTTAAAAGGAATGTATAAATGTTTTATAAAATACGTTTTTAAATAGAAATCGACGATATATATATATATGGTTTGAATAGAATGTATCGCACATTGACCGTTCGCGAATTTCAATCATTAAGTTGAAATGAACGTAATGGGAGATCCGACCGTCGAATTCTCCTAAATCCAAAATCATTGGGTTCATATCGAAAAGATCTTTCTAATGAATATATGAGATTTAAATTTGAATGGTTAGATCTTAAAATATGTCTAAATCAGTTTTGGAAAAGGTCGTTGTAAATGCAGTTCGATGACCGTATATGGAAATCGACTATAAGGGCCTTATTAAAATAATTTAAAATATGAATAAGTTTTGTAAAATTATAGTAAATGATTTGGAAATATTTTGGATGAAATATTCCACATTTATAAAGATAAAAGGTATTTTTATCCGAAGGAACTAGTTTATAACTAGAATAACAATCCCGTGATTTTTAGAAATAATAAATTGAATTTGCGAATGGTTTTTAAGATAACCAGAAGTTTCCAACATATAAATTGGAATTAAATGGAGAATGATATTTTTGGGTTTGTTGTGAATAGTATTTTCATTAATACTATTCTTGAATCTATTTGTGAATGGAATAAACCTTTTGATTAAGATTTAGAGAAGTTTTCCAATTTATTTAATTAAACCAGAATTGAATGGAATTCGATTAATTAATAATCGCGATGAGCTTCTATGAAGGAAGACATTTACTATATATGGAATTTAAAAGGCTTCGCCGCTATTCCACTTATAGTAAGCCTGAAACGGAAATTTGTATCAATTATTGTAATAACCCGGAAATGAGAGCCAATTTAAAAATTTTATTTTAGCGAATTTTGAATATTAAAATGAATTATTTTAAATAATAACGACAGAAATTTCTTTTGAATAGAAATAGAACGTATAGTTGAGACGACCCGATTTCCCGTTCTCACGGAAACAAGGTTATCTTTGGAATATAACACAGAAACAGATAATAGCAGAACAGAATTAAATAAATACACCAGAATGAACAACAAATATAATGGATAAAAGTAATCATCAGAGTTACACAGTATACAGGATCTTACTTAGCACAAATACAGTTCAGCTATACATAAATGTCTACAGCGGAAATAAACAAAATATGTACAATAGGAGCTGAACAGCATAAAAAGAAATAAATGATAGAATCCATCTTCAGCTCCAGCTTCCCAGAAAGAACCAGCTAAACCTGAATACAAGGCTGCCCGTGTGGAAAAAGGGGCACCCGAGTTTGAGAGTGAAACAAACTACGAGTCAGTCATGGGACTGGTATGAGAAATCTACTCAACACATATATAATATGGCTAATCACAGGACCACGCCACTTTCGTGGAACGGGTTTACTCCATTGGATTGTCAGTGCTTTAAAACAAATCTTTCTTTTAAACATCGCTATGCTTTTTATAAAAATGAAGCCGTTATAAGACTCAGTTCCCATCACACAATGCAACGCAAACCGGAGGATAGAGTTTTTACCTTATAACGGCCAACATATGCTTGATACGAATTAAACAAAGGTATTTGATATTATTGCTAGTGTTTATATGTTTCGAAAACAATTTCAAATCATAACTATCAATCCTAGACGGCATGGGTACCATATATCATGTCGCCATATACATATACAATCAAAACCGCACGATGTCGTATTTGGAAATTGGATTTCCGTCATGAACCAAGGCAAAAGATAGTCCTTACCGAATTCGAGACGCTCTAGCCCGCCCCTCAGGATCAGAACGCATCAACCCTTTAGATCGTCAGGGCCGGTCCACCGATGTGGATTATTATGCCTGAACACTACGTCTCCCCGCCCTTTGGGGCGTAAACGAGCCAACGAATGACTCCATCGGACCCGGATCGTCCGATCAAACCGAGGCGCCTCGCAACAGCAACAACCACATAGGTGAAAAGTATATAAATGTCAGGGCTGGTAGGTCACTGACACCACCCTAGCTAGAAAGAAACGCAGGCCCTCCCTGATGTCCTCTCCCGTTTTAGGTTCATACCGGGGTGTGAGGCTCGCGAATTCACGTTATACACAAAGCTACGCCACACAGGCGGTGCTTTGATCATCACCACAAGACTTTGCTTTTCAACAGAAGCCCTGATCACTGCATCTTAGCATGCCACACAGGCAATTCACACCGTGCAACTGATGGCTATCAATCACACAGAACAAATTCCAATGTCGGACACACAGTCCATTTACAAGTCCGTTCTGGGTCTGAACGAAACCGGAGGCACTAAATACCTCGCAAACCCTTCGATCAACACGTACGTCTGAACGATCACCACTCATTATCCATATTTCGGGATGCCTCCCAATCAGGACCTCGGTTACCATCCAAACGAGGTGAAGATCTCCGGTCTTCGACCATCGTCTTCATCTTCGACTTTCAATCGTCGATCAATTATTTGAAATGAGAATTAACTCGGCTTTCTCAAATAATTCACGTATATTTAGAATTTCAAATCAATTTATTTCAATGGTTAAATTATTCGACAACACCAAATTTGTTTTTAATGTAATTTTCACACCAAACACATTCAACCATCAAAAGCCACACAAATCAAGCAAATTTCAGTTTATTTCCATTCCATATCGCTTATGATATTTTATAGCTATTTATCGCTATTTTTATTTATTTTAAAATAGCCATTTTATTCAAAACGACGCTTCGGGCCATAAGGCGGCCGTGGCGCTGTTTTTCTTCAGATTTGATTTACACATATCTGAAAATCTAACCGTTATCAAATTTCCCGTTATCAAATTTCCCGTTATCAAATTTCGATTGGTCGGATTCGTTAGAAAGATATTCACTAACAGATTCTAATGTTTTTGGTTTCACTAAAATCCGGATTGTTTTGCACCCGGTATATTCAATTGAAGTTTGAAATCGAATTATCGAACTACCGCACCATTTTCAATTCTATATATAATTATAATTAATTATATTCGTTTTCAATTGTCGATTTCAACTCAGTTTTCATCGCCATTATTTAAAATATTTATTTTAAATATTTAAAATCCATTATTTAGCCAATTTAAAAATTTTAAATTGGTTCAGATTTTCTGGGTCGTTACAATATATTTATATACATCGTCGTTAGAATATAAATAATTATATATAATTATAAAAGGAATTGAAAATGGCGCGGTAGTTCGATAATTGGATTTCAAATTTCAATTGAACATACCAGGAGAAAACAAACCGGATTTTGGCGAAACCAAAAGTATTAGAATCTATTTGAGAATATCTTTCCAACGAATCCAAAAAAATGAAATTTCATAGTGGGGATAAAAAGATATGCCCAATTGAAAATTCAAAATAGTCGCTATGGAATTCTGGCCCTTAAAAATGGGAATTTTGCAAATGACCTCGGCTTTCGACGAAACCACTTTTGTTGGATCCGTGATGTCAAGTTATTACTAAATTCCAATTTTCATAATTTTTGAAATCAATATGTGAGTGTGGCAAAGGAAAACGCATTTGACCAGTTTCAGTTGATTTTAATCAACTGGAAAATGGCCATTTTTCAAACGGTCTCAGAATTTGATGAAATTATTCTTGTTAGGACCGTATCGTCAATAGGAAGCTAGAAAATATTTTTCAGGAATTTTTAGAGTCCATATGTGGCCCCGGTAAATTGAAATGCACGTTCAAATTCAATATATAGAGTTATATGTTGATTTTGACGGAAACTGATCGAAACGATCGAATCAGCCTACGATACATATCCCGTTGTGTTCGGAATAGGGGTAATTAGCTATGGACGACAGGCGATGGGTTTGATTCTGAGTTCAAAATAAAAAGTTACCTTTTTGGGATTAAAATAATAAAATATAAATTATAAAACTATATAACTCTCTCTCCCCCATCGTACACCCGTTAATCAAAATCAAAAAAAAAAATGGTAATGGAAACGCGTAGCCCCCCCTCCCGACGATGGCCATCGACGCGCCTCCTCAGGCTACTGCCGTGCCGCTGATCCCCCTCCTCCCCTAGTCCGCTCCCCTCTCCTCCTCCCGAGCCCCTCCCTCCCGTCCTCTCTTCGAACCCCTCGTGCCCCTCTTCTTCCCCCAAACCTTAGTTCGCCAAAACAGCCCCAATCCGCCATTCCACTGACCGCCGCACCCCCTGCTACTGCAGCCTCCTCTGACCACCGTTTCTAGTCCCCTCCCCCTTCCGGCGAGTTAACTGTGAGTTTTTTTATTTACATTTCTTTATTTATTTATTTTTCCTTTTTCAGTTTTAAATATACGTACGTGTTTGGAAAAATCTGATTTTTATGCAATGAAAAATTAGATTTTTTTGCAATGAAAAAATAGATTTTTATGCTAAGAAAAAAGTAGAATTTTAATATAGTAAAGATGAGAGTTTTAACAAGGTAAAGATGAGATTTTAAACAAGATTTCTATATGTTAATGTTTGAAATAAAATACAATTTTTATACATAGGGTTTAGAAATAAAAATATAACCTTTGTATAGAAATTAGAGTTGTAAAAATATAATCTTTTATATTGTATAAGTATAAAAATATAATCTTTTATATTGTAGAAGTATAAAAATATAATCTTTTATATTGTAGAAGTATAAAAATATAATCTTTTATATTGTAGAAGGTTAAAATATAATTTTTATATAGAAGGAAACAGTGTAAAAATAGAATTTTTATCTATATAGTAACGAATTAAAAATGTGATTTTTATTCGAATAGCATTGAAATAAAAAAAGTGATTTTTAGTTAAATAGCTTCGAAATAAAAATGGAATTTTTATTATGAAGTTAGATTTGTAAAAATAGAATTTTTATCTATATAGTTGCGTTGTAAAAATAGAATTTTTATCTATATAGTAGCGTTGTTAAAATATAATTTTTATCTATATAGTAGCGCTGTAAAAACAGAATTTTTATCTATATAGTAGCGTTGTAAAAATAGAATTTTTGAATTTTTATCTATATAGTAGCGTTGTAAAAATAGAATTTTTTTCTATATTGTAGCGTTGTAAAAACAGAATTTTTATCTATGTAGTAGCGGTATAAAAATGTAATTTTTATATACATAGCAACAATCTAAAAATGTGATTTTTATATATGTAGTGGCTACGGACAATGAATTTGATAAAAGGCGAGCACAACGAAGATTTCTTCATAAGAAGAGTCTTGGCGTTTGGTTTAGCTAGTTGGTGAGAATTTCTCACTTTAAATTATCTTTTCTAGTTTAAATTATATACTAGGATGCAGACGGTGCTTAGTAGCACCCGACACCTGTCGTCCACAGACTATGGATGGCTTGTATGTTTGATTGTTTATTGAGGTGAAAATTGATTGTGTGATGTGAAATGAAATAAAATATTTATATAGTTAAAAATATTTTATCGTTAAAAATATAATTTTTAACAGGTATGTGAATAAATAGAAATCTGTGTTTGTTGATTTGAAACCCCACACGGGTATTGGGATAAAATACGGCATACACTAATCCTAATAATTAGTTGTATGTCGATCGATTTATTGATAGGCTGTTATAAGCGTTAGATATCTATATTTGATGCGTATACAGGGTAGTGCACTTTGGATGATGGTTGATTATTTGTCAGTGCCATTATATACATGTGTTGGGTGGAATCCATATAATTAACATTATATGGTAATTGATTGGGCCTCATTCCAATTGGGAAAATAAAGAATATTAGAATATAAAAATAGTCATGTGTTGACGATGCTCATGTGTTGAGAATACTCATGTGTTGAAACTATTCATGTGTTGAGTAAAATATTTTAACAATAAAATTTACAACTTTATCATATTTAAGATTAGAAACTACTTTACGGTTGGAGTCTGATTAAAAATCAAACAATAGATACCATAATTTTATAAAATATATTACATAAAAAAATAGTCATGTGTTGACGTCGCTCATTTGTTGAGAATATATATTCGTGTGTTGAAAGAAATATAGATTCATGTGTTGAGTAGAATAAATATTCATTTGTTGAATAGAATAACGAAGTTATTGAAATATATAAAGCCGTGTTGATTAGAGATGCGCCATTTTGATGCGATCGATATTTATATCGATTTTATTCGAATGTCGAAAAGAAAGTGATTTCAAAATATAAAATTTTGAAATATTATCATTTATATATTAATGATATGGAATATTCAATTTTGATTCGAAATTGAATATGAAGTTGAAATTGTTTTGAAAACGAATTTAAAACGAATTATAAAATACGTTTTGAATTGAAATCGACGAAATATATATAAAATATATATTATATATATTAAATGGCCTGAATAGAACGCACCGCGCTACGGTAGTTCATGAATTTCGACCATTGACTTCGAATTGACATTACGGGAGATCCGACCGTCGGATTCTCCTAAAACCGGAACCGTTGGGTTCGTATCGAAAAGAGCTTTCCAATGAATATTAGAAATTTGAAATCTAACGGTTGGATTTGGAATTATGTCCAAATCAAATTTGGAAAAGATCGTTGTAAGTGCGGTTCGATGGCCGTTGATGGAAATCAATTGTACAGGCTTTGATAAAATTATTAAAAATAATAATAATTTGTGTAAAATCATAAGAAATGATTTGGGAAAAACTGGGATGAAAAATCCCACATTTGCAAAGATAAAAATAGATTTTTATCGAAACGAACTAGTTTTGAACTAGAAATAAAATCAATTTATTTTTGAAATAAATAAATTGAATTTGAAAGTGGTTTTAAAAATAATCAGAATTTCCAATATACGAATTGGAATGGATTTGAATCGAAATTATCTTTGGAATATTTTGATGTTGGATTTCGTGATTATACAGATATGGTTGTGGAAATTTGAAAGATATAGTTATATCGTTATTTCCAATACGATGTTTGTTGGTTTCAGAATTTGATATTGAATATAAGTCGGTATATTTTCTATTCAGAGCCTTGTATTTAATATCAAATGGGATTTTGGATTTGTCGGGAATGGTGTCTTAAATAACACTGTTCTTGAACCCAGTATAGAAAAGAGTAAATCTTTTAATTAAGGTTTAGTGAAATTGTCCAGTTAATTAGTATTTAATTGGAATTGAAATTGAATTGGTTTTTGGGTTTATCATGAGCGGTGTTTTGAATAACACCTGTTCTTTAACCCGATTAACAACAGAAAGTGATTTTGGGTTTATCGTGAATTGTGTATTAGATGACATTGGTTCTTTAACCCTGTTAAAGACAGGATATTGATTTTTGGGAAGATTAAAACTAAGTGGAGTTTCAATGAATCTGTAGTTAAATTGAAATGTGAATTGATAATTTAAATTATCAAATTTGGAAAGTGATCGAGAATGGAGTATCACCAGTTTTGCTCCAAAGCGATAGTTAAATATTTAATTAGATTTGAAAGTGAAATGGTAATTAATTTTACCGATAACACTGTGGTGTTGGATATGGAGTATTACCAGTTTTGCTCTAGGGGATGAATCGGTTGGGATTGGGAAATAAAATAAATAATTACTTCGGCGTGGTTCGCTAATCCCGACTAGTTTGGAAAACCATAATACGGTTTGAAATGATGTCCAAAGGAAGATTAAAGAATAATTTTAGAAGAATTTATCTTTGATAAAATTAATGGGAACCTATTCCCTAATGATGTGAAAATTGAATAAAAGAATATTCTGAATTGGAATGAGGCATATGTTGTGTTTGTGTAGCACGTGTTTATTATATACGCGGGTTATTTGGAAAGGCCGGGTTTATACCCATTCTGAATAACTGATTCGACGGTATGTCAAAGATGAAGATGGTGGTTGAAGACCGGAAGTCTTCACATCATTTGGGTGATTACTGATGATCTTGATTGGGCTGTACACCCAAGATGAGGGAATCAGTTGGTGATCGTCCAGACATACTTGGAGATCGATGGATATGCGAGGAAAGTGCCTCCGGTTTTGTTCAGACCCAGAACGAACTTGTAAATGGACTACGTGTCTGACATTGGATTTTATTATGTGTTGATTGATCTCTATTAAATATACATCTGTTTGGCGGCGGAGAATTTATTCTCTTGCTTAATGCTCTTCTCTGAGACGTACGAGCTTAGAGGTTGTATATCGATGGACATCAGTCGCATGGAGTGAATTGCCTATGTGGCACGCCTAAGTGGCAGATGATCAAGGCTTCTATTGAAAAGCAAAGTCTTATGGTTGATGATCAAAGCACGACCTGTGTGGCATAGCTTTGTGTATAACGTGAATTCGCGAGCCTCACAACTCGGTATGAGTCAAAAACGAATAGTGACTACAGGGAGAGCACGACGTTTCTTTCTAGCTAGTGGTGTTGTTAGTGCTTAAACCGGTTGACATTTATATACTTTTCACCTGTTGGTTGTTGGAATGTGAGGCGCCTCGGATATCGGTCTGTTAGGACCAGGAAACGTGTGTTCAGGAATAACTAATCCTCAAAAGTAAGAAAGGACCGGCCCTGAAGGTCCAAGGATCATAGTGGGGTCCTGAGACATTTGCTAGAGTGTCTCGAATCGGAGAGGAGCTTGCCCCTTGCCTCGACTCATGATGGAATCCAATTTCCAATACGTGATATTTCAGTTTTATTTGTAGAGCCTAGTACGGCGACATAGTGGTATGGGTCACTTATGTCGTCTATGATTTCTACTTATGATTGAAGTTGTTTTCTTCACTTATAGTAATAATAAAAGATGAAATTTAGCGTGCCAAGCATGTTTGGCTATTATAAGGTAAAAACCCTATCCTCCAGCTTGCGTTGCATTGTGTGATGGGACCTGGGTCTTATAATAGCTTCGTTTTTCTTTATTTAGCATTGCGCTATTTGTTTTATGCACTGGTATTCTTGGGAGGAAACCCGTTCCGTGTTATACGGCATGGTCCCTTGATTTACCTAACTATAAAAATAAAGATTAATAGCTGTTTTAATTCTCACACCAGTCACATGACTGACCTGGAGTTTATTGTTTTAACCTAAACTCTGGGTGCCCCTATTTTCGACGGGAAGCTAGGGGTTGGGTTTTGCAGATTTATATTCACAAGATCTTGGTTTACAGCTGGAACGATACTCGGAAAGCTCTGTATCCGTGTATTACTTTCAGTTGTGTGTTGTATTTTTTTTCCGCTGCTATGTAATTTATTGTAATCTCTGATATTTGTCGAATGTATTTTATTTATTCATACTCTGTATATTCTTGTATTCTGATGGAATTGTTGTAATATACAATGAAATGTTCTTCTGTTTGCGTTCTATTTTGTCGTGTTCTCAAGATAATCCGGGCTTTCCTTACCAGGGAAGTTACTGGTCATCTCAGCTGGTATCAGAGCTTTGGTTTACAGAGCTCGAAAACAAGACACATTAGAACCAAACGAAAGAATTCATCAGATATTGGATTAGTAATGTCCAATTATAATGACTCATTAGAGATGGGATCATTAGTATCCTAGAACGAGTGTGAAGAGTATATTTTCCAAATGAAAACAGTATTGTTTTGAAAATTTAAACCAAAGTATACGTATTTGAATATTTTATTTTATATTGATTTGGACAATTGAGTATATAAAGATTTTGTATATACGCGTCATGAACGTATATTCGAAGTTTTAATATACTGGATAGATATTGAATCACACTCCAGTTGCCCGGGGATGATTCTGATAAGGCTGCAGCGTTATCAGTATTTATATTCGAGTGACGAAGGTGTGATTTCTATATATTTCCATTAGACTGGTGTGAGAACCAAAGCTAGATAGGTTTATTGTTGTGATTGGCATCAAAATGTGATTTTTGTATATATATCAAAGTTATGAATTTGAAATGATAATCAACTAATTGATTGATGGTTGTGTTGTTTGTTTATATGTTTGAAAATTTTGAACCATTTTAGCCAAATTGAACCAAATAGTGAGTGTATTGAAAATTAGTCGCATTTGCTTGCATATACATGTACTTACATTGAACAGGTCATAGCAAGGAGGCTAGAGAAGAGGAATAAAATTGTTTGCCTGACAAATAGGTACATGTTTACCATAATTTACTGTTTTGTTTGGGTGCTGATGATTTTGTGAGCCGATTGGCTAGCCGCTTGGCTTTTTCCTTTTCTTTTGGATTGAAGAAGGCCATGGGAGGCTATATGAAATATCCCGAAGTCCCCGGTGCAGGGGAGGTTATGGCGAAATTTTTCGGAAATTTAGGGTGTTAGCCAAATTTTTGAAAAATTTGAAAAGTTCTTAGAAACTGAAAAGTTGAAGAACTTAAGCCATAGTGAAAATAATGGAAGTTGAGCTGATTAATTAAACAACTTTCGGCTTCGTTCCTTTTCGGGGATGAAATATTTTAAGTGGCGGAGACTGTAATAACCCGGAAATGAGAGCCAATTGAAAATTTTTATTTTGGCAATTTTAGCGAATTTTGAATATTTAAAATGAATTATTTTAAATAATAACGACATAAATTTATTTTGAATAGAAATAGAACGTATATATTTATATACGTCATCGTTAGAATATAAATAATTATATATAATTATAAAAGGAATTGAAAATGGCGCGGTAGTTCGATAATTCGATTTCAAATTTCAATTGAACATACCGGGTGCAAAACAAACCGGATTTTGGCGAAACCAAAAATATTAGAATCTATTTGAGAATATCTTTCCAACAAATCCAAAAAATTGAAATTTCATAACGGGGATAAAAAGATATGCCCAGTTGAAAATTCAGAATAGTCGCTACGGAATTCTAGCCCTTAAAAATGGGAATTTTGCAAACGACCTCGGCTTTCGACGAAACCACTTTTGTTGGATCCGTGATGTCAAGTTATTGCTAGATTCCAATTTTCATAAATTTTGAAATCAATATGTGAGCGTGGTAAAGGAAAACGCGTTTGACCAGTTTCAGTTGATTTTAATCGACTGGAAAATGGCCATTTTTCAAACGGTCTCAGAATTTGATGAAATTAGTCTTGCTAGGACCGTATCATCAATACGAAGCTAGAAAATATTTTTCAGGAATTTTTAGAGTCCGTATGTGGCCCCGGTGAATTGAAATGTTCGTTCAAATTTAATATATAGAGATATATTTTGATTTTGACGGAAACTGATCGAAACGATCGAATCAGCCTACGATACATATCCCATTGTGTTCGGAATGAGGGTAATTAGCTATGGCCGACAGACAGTGGGTTTGATTCTGAGTTCAAAATAAAAAGTTACCTTTTTTGGATTAAAATAATAAAATATAAGTTATAAAACTATATAACTCTCTCTCCCCAATCGTATACCCGTTCAGTCAAAATAAAAAAAAGGGAAAGGAAACGCGCAGCCCCCCCCCCCCGACGATGGCCATCGACGCGCCTCCTCAGGCGACTGCCGCGCCGCCGATCCCCCCAGTCCGCTCCCCTCTTCTACTCCCGAGCCCTTCCCTCCCGTCCTCTCTTCGAACCCCTCGCGCCCCTCTTCTTCCCCCAAACCCTAGTTTGCCAAAACAGCCCCAATCCGCCACTCCACTGACCACCGCACCCCCTGCTGCTGCAGTCTCCTCTGCCCGCCGTTTCCAGCCCCCCTTCCAGCGAGTTAACTGTGAGTTTTTTATTATTATTTACATTTCTTTATTTATTTTTCCTTTTTCAGTTTTAAATATATATACGTGTTTGGAAAAATCTGATTTCTATGCAATGAAAAATTAGATTTTTATGCAATGAAAAATTAGATTTTTATGTTAAGAAAAAAGTAGAATTTTAATATAGTAAAAATGAAAGTTTTAACAAGGTAAAGATGAGATATTTAACAAGATTTCTATATGTTAATGTTTGAAATAAAATACAATTTTTATACATAGGGTTTAGAAATAAAAATATAACCTTTGTATAGAAATTAGAGTTGTAAAAATATAATCTTTTATATTGTAGAAGTATAAAAATATGATCTTTTATATTGTAGAAGTATAAAAATATAATTTTTTATATTGTAGAAGTATAAAAATATAATCTTTTATATTGTAGAAGGTTAAAAATATAATTTTTATATAGAAGGAAACGGTGTAAAAATAGAATTTTTATCTATATAGTAACGAATTAAAAATGTGATTTTTATTCGAATAGCGTTGAAATAAAAAAAGTGATTTTTAGTTAAATAGCTTCGAAATAAAAATGGAATTTTTATTATGAAGTTAGATTTGTAAAAATAGAATTTTTATCTATATAGTAGCGTTGTAAAAATAGAATTTTTATATATATAGTAGCATTGTAAAAATAGAATTTTTATCTATATAATAGCATTGTAAAAATAGAATTTTTATCTATATAGTTGCGTTGTAAAAGTAGAATTTTTATCTATATAGTAGCGTTGTAAAAGTAGAAGTTTTATCTATATAGTAGCATTGTAAAAGTAGAATTTTTATCTGTATAGTAGCGTTATAAAAACAGAATTTTTATCTATGTAGTAGCGGTATAAAAATGGAATTTTTATATACATAGCAACAATCTAAAAATGTGTTTTTTATATATGTAGTGGCTACGGACAGTGAATTTGATAAAAGGCGAGCACGAAGAAGATTTCTACATAAGAAGAGTCTTGGAGTTTGGTTTAGCTAGTCGGTGAGAATTTCTCACTTTAAATTTTCTTTTCTAGTTTAAATTGTATACTAGGATGCAGACGGTGCTTAGTAGCACCCGACACTCGTCGTCCACAGACCATGGATGGCTTGTATGTTTGATTGTTTGTTGAGGTGAAAATTGATTGTGTGATGTGAAATGAAATAAAATATTTATATAGTTAAAAATATTTTATCATTAAAAATATAATTTTTAACGGGTATGTGAATAAATAAAAATCTGTGTTTGTTGATTTGAAACCCCACACGGGTATTGGGATAAAATACGGCATACACTAATCCCAATAATTAGTTTTATGTCGATTGATTTATTGACAGGTTGTTATAAGCGTTAGATATCTATATTTGATGCTTATACAGAGTAGTGCACTTTGGATGATGGTTGATTATTTGTCAGTGTCATTATATACATGCGTTGGGTGGAATCCATATAATTAACATTATATGGTAATTGATTGGGCCTCATTCCAATTGGAAAAATAAAGAATATTAGAATATAAAAATAGTCATGTGTTGACGATGCTCATGTGTTGAGAATACTCATGTGTTGAAACTATTCATGTGCTAAGTAAAATATTTTAACAATAAAATTTACATCTTTATCATATTTAAGATTAGAAACTACTTTACGGTTGGAGTCTGATTAAAAATCAAATGATAGATAATATAATTTTACAAAATATATTACATAACAAAAATAGTCATGTGTTGACGACGCTCATGTGTTGAGAATATATATTCGTGTGTTGAAAGAAATATAGATTCATGTGTTGAGTAGAATAAATATTCATTTGTTGAATAGAATAACGAAGTTATTGAAATATATAAAGCCGTGTTGATTAGAGATGCGCCATTTTGACGCGATCGACATTTATATTGATTTTATTCGAACGTCGAAAAGTAAGTGATTTCAAAATATAAAATTTTGAAATATTATCATTTATATATTAATGATATGGAATATTCAATTTTGATTTGAAATTGAATATGAAGTTGAAATTATTTTGAAAACGAATTATAAAATACGTTTTGAATTGAAATCAATGAAATATATATAATATATATTATATATATTAAATGGCCTGAATAGAACGCGCCGCGCTGCGGTAGTTCATGAATTTCGACCTTTGACTTCAAATTGACATTAAGGGAGATCCGACCGTCGGATTCTCCTAAAACCGGAACCGTTGGGTTCGTATTGAAAAGAGCTTTCCAATGAATATTAGAAATTTGAAATCTAATGGTTGGATTTGGAATTATGTCCAAATAAAATTTGGAAAAGGTCGTTGTAAGTGCAGTTCGATGGCCGTTGATGGAAATCGACTGTACGGGCTTTGATAAAATTGTTAAAAATAGTAATAATTTGTGTAAAATCATAAGAAATGATTTGGGAAAAACCGGGATGAAAAATCCCACATTTGCAAAGATAAAAATAGATTTTTATCGAAACGAACTAGTTTTGAACTAGAAATAAAATCAATTTATTTTTGAAATAAATAAATTGAATTTGAAAGTGGTTTTAAAAATAATCAGAATTTCCAATATAGGAATTGGAATTGATTTGAATCGAAATTATCTTCGGAATATTTCGATGTTGGATTTCGTGATTATACAAATATGGTTGTGGAAATTTGAAAGATATAGTTATATCGTTATTTCCAAAACAATATTTGTTGGTTTCAGAATTTGATATTGAATATAAGCCGGTATATTTTCTATTCAGAGCCTTGTATTTAATATCAAATGGGATTTTGGATTTGTCATGAATGGTGTCTTAAATAACAATGTTCTTGAACCCAGTATAGAAAAGAATAAATCTTTTAATTAAGGTTTAGTGAAATTGTCCAGTTAATTAGTATTTAATTGGAATTGAAATTGAATTGGTTTTTGGGGTTTATCGTGAGCGGTGTTTTGAATAACACCTGTTCTTTAACCCGATTAACTACGGAAAGTGATTTTGGGTTCATTGTGAATCGTTTTTTAGATGACATTGGTTCTTTAACCCAGTTAAAGATAGGATATTGATTTTTGGGAAGATTAAAACTAAGTGGAGTTTTAATGAATCTGTAGTTAAACTGAAATGTGAATTGATAATTTAAATTATCAAATTTGGAAAGTGATCGAGAATGGAGTATCACCAGTTTTGCTCCAAAGCGATAGTTAAATCTTTAATTAGATTTGAACGTGAAATGGTAATTAATTTTACCTATAACACCGTGGTGTTAGATATGGAGTATTACCAGTTTTGCTCCAAGGGATGAATAGGTTGGGATTGGGAAATAAAATAAATAATTGCTTCGGTGTGGTTCGCTAATCCCGACTAGTTTGGAAAACCATAATGCGGTTTGAAATGATATTCAAAGGAAGATTGAAGAATAATTTTAGAAGAATTTATCTTTGATAAAATTAATGGGAACCTATTCCCTAATGATGTGAAAATTGAATAAAAGAATATTCTGAATTGGAATGAGGCATATGTTGTGTTTGTGTAACACGTGTTTATTATATACGCGGGTTATTTGGAAAGACCGGGTTTATACCCATTCTGAATAACCGATTCGATGGTATGTCGAAGATGAAGACGGTGGTTGAATTGCCTGTGTGGCATGCCTAAGTGGCAGATGATCAAGGCTTCTGTTGAAAAGCAAAGTCTTGTGGTTGATGATCAAAGCACGACCTGTGTGGCATAGCTTTGTGTATAACGTGAATTCGCGAGCCTCACACCTCGGTATGAGTCAAAAACGGGATAGTGACTACAGGGAGAGCACGACGTTTCTTTCTAGCTAGTGGTAGTGTCAGTGCTTAAACCGGCTGACATTTACATACTTTTCACCAATGTGGTTGTTGGAATGCGAGGCGCCTCGGATATAGGTCTGTTAGGACCGGGAAACGTGTGTTCAGGAATAACTGATCCTCAAAAGTAAGAGAGGACCGGCCCTGAAGATCCAAGGATCATAGTGGGGTCCTGAGACATTTGCTAGAGTGTCTCGAATCGGAGAGGAGCTTGCCCCTTGCCTTGACTCATGATGGAATATTTCAGTTTTATTTGTAGAGCCTAGTACGGCGACATAGTGGTATGGGTCACTTATGCCGTCTATGATTTCTACTTATGATTGAAGTTGTTTTCTTCACTTACAGTAATAATAAAAGATGAAATTTAGCGTGCCAAGCATTTTTGGCTATTATAAGGTAAAATCCCTATCCTCCGGCTTGCGTTCCATTGTGTGATGGGACCTGTGTCTTATAATAGCTTCATTATTCTTTATTTAGCATTGCGCTGTTTGTTTTATGCACTGTTATTCTTGGGACGAAACCCGTTCTGTGTTATATGGCGTGGTCCCTTGATTTACCTAACTTTAAAAATAAAGATTAATAGCTGTTTTAGTTCTCACACCAGTCACATGACTGACCTGGAGTTTATTGTTTTAACCTAAACTCTGGGTGCCCCTATTTTCGACGGGCAGCTAGTAGTTGGGATTTGCAGATTTATATTCATAGGATCCTGGTTTACAGCTGGAACGATACTCGGAAAGCTCTGTATCCGTGTATTACTTTCAGTTGTGTGTTTTATTATTTTTCCGCTGCTATGTAATTTATTGTAATCTCTGATATTTGTCGAATGTATTTTATTTATTCATACTCTGTATATTCTTGTATTCTGATGGAATTGTTGTAATATACAATGAAATGTTCTTCTGTTTGCGTTCTATTTTGTCGTGTTCTCAAGATAATCCGGGCTTTCCTTACCGAGGAAGTTACTGGTCGTCTCAATTATAAATACTCAAATTTCCATGAAGATTCCATATAAAATGGAAGGTGTTTTTTGGGTTTATCGTGAATGGTGTTTTACACGACATTTGTTCTTTAACCCAAATAAAGACATGATTAATTTCCAATGGTTGAATAATCATTAAGTAATGATTTTTGAAATTAAAACCAAACTAGAGTTTAAATTAAATCTTTAAGTAGATTAAAATCAGAATGGGGTAATTAATTTTATCAAATTCAGGAAATGTTCGAGAATGGAGTACCACTACTTTTAATTTGTACAATAGTTAAATCTTTAATTAGATTAGAACGTGAAATGGTAATTAAATTTACCAATAACACGGTGGGTGTTAGATATGGAGTACTACCAGTTTTGCTCCATGGGATGATTAAAATAAATGGTTACTTCGGTGAGGCTCGATAATCCCAACTAGTTATATAAACCTTAATTTGGTTTAAATTCTGAAAAGATATAATAAAATCTTTTGCAATGGCTTTCAAAGAAAGATTTAAACAAGAGGTTTAAATGAATTAAATCTTTGATAAGATTAATAGGAATAATTCCCAGGGATAAAAATATTTGAATAAAAGAATATTCTGGATTTGAATGAGGAGTATGATGTGTTTATATTTAACATGATTATAAGATGTGTGAGTTATCCGAAAAGACAGGGTTTAACCTATACTTAATAACTGTTACGACGACTAAAAGTCGAAGATATTGAAGACGGTTCAAGCGCGACAATCTTCACATCGAATGGATTACTACTGATGCCATGGATGGAGTTGCTGCCTTGAAGGTGTTATAGTGGTAGTTGTCCGGACGTACTTGTTGATTGTTCAGATATGCGGGGGCCTCTCTCCTGTGTTGGACATATAGGATGAGGAATAAGGTGCCTCCGGTTTCATTTAGACCCAGAACGGACTTGTAAATGGATTATGTCTGACATTGTATTGTTTGCTATATTCATTGATCTCTGCTAAATATATATCTGTTTGGTGGCGGAGAATTTATTCTCTTACTTAACACCCTTCTCTAAGAAGTACGAACTTAGAGGTTATATATTGGCAGAAATCAATGGTATGTTATGGATTTAATGTGGCATTCTAAGATGCAAATGATCAAGGCATTTGTTGAAAAGCAGGGCCTTGTGGTTGATGATCAAAGCACAGCTTTAAGTAGCATAGTTTTGTGTGTTGCGTTGATTCATGAGCCTCATGCCCCGGTATGAGTCAAAGCGGGATAAGGGACACCGTAAGTGCATATGTTTCTTGCTAGCTAGAAGTTGTGTCATGGTATGGAGCCCAGACATTTTTACTTATGTGGATGTTGGATTGTGAGGCGCCTCGGATATATAGTCGAGTAAAAGGCTCGAGTGATAGGTCCGACAGGACCAGGAAACTTATTGTTCTGGAATAACTGATCCTCAAAAGTAAGAGAGGACCGACACTATAGGATACAAGGGTTGCCCATAGGTGTGATCCTGGGTCATCTTGCTAGAGGTGATCCGAATCAGTAAGGAGACCATCCCTTACCTTGACTCATGATGGAATTCAATTTCTTTTTTTGATTTACGTGTGGAACCTAAGACTTCACTCAAGCCATTGCTTGTCGGTCTTAATAAACCCCACGGGTAGTGATATACCCCGATTTTTCAACGCCTTCGCACTACCTAGGTAGTCACCCCTAGAAATTGGCAGAGGTGGCCCTCAAACCTGAGACCTATGTCTTATCCCAATTCGCCCACCTCTAACCAACTGAGCTACGAGTGTCGGGTGATGGAATCCAATTTCTAATACGACATTTTTCGGTTTTAGTTGTAAACCTGTATGGCGACATAGTAAGATGGGGTACAATATCGTCTATGATTGATACATTTATATTTGAAGTTGTTTGCCACACCATGCACTTATAGTAATAGAAAAATGATTTGTTTTAAAGCGTACCAAGCATGTATGGCTATTATAAAGTAAAACTCTATCCTCTGATTTGTGTTGCATTGTGTGATGGGACATGATTTTTATAATAGCCTAATTTTTTTGAAAAGCATTGCATCATTTACATTTTGTTTTATTTCAAAGTATTTATGGGAGTGAACCCATTATGTGACATACGGCGTGGTCCCGTGATTTACCTTATTTTAAAGTAAAGGTTTAATAACTGTTTTAAGTTCTCATACAGGTCCCATGACTGACTCGGAGTTTATTTTTTCTCCCTAAACTCTAGGTGTCCATATTTTTCACACGGGCAGTCAGTAGATTTTGTAGATTCTTTATTTTCACTGGATCCTGGTTTGCAGTTGGAGCTTTATTCGAAAAGCTTAATCTGTGTATTTCTTTCTGTTGTTGTAGTTGATGTATTTCCGTTGTGCATTGTATCCATACCTTTTATTTCCGCTGCTATGTAAATTATTAATCTCTGATATTATTATTATTAATTTTCTGTTGTGTAATATTTATTCCTACTCTGATATATTCTTGTAATCTAATGTTAATTGTTGTAATAGCAATGAAAAGTCCTCAAGTTTGTGTTTTGATGCATCGTGTTCTCATTACAATCCGCATTCTACCGTCTCTTTGGAGATCGGGGGATATCAGATCGTAAGACAAATTGTTTTCGATTGTGATGTTTTGGGAACTATTTTGAATTGTAAGAAAACAGGTGGCTATTTTTTGGATTTCAAAATTGATGAACATGATTTGGAAACTTTCCACCATATATTTGAAAGCAATGAACATATGGAATTCAAAAGTCGCTTTTTCCACCCAAAAGCAATAATTGTCAATCTTCTTCTTCAACACACTCTTACTCCTCATCCCGGAGATTTTAGTAACACTACTATCAAGGTCCAAAAATCTCTTTTTTCCATCTTTGGAACCTATGATATAAATTAGGCCAAAGCGATTTTAAGAGAATCCAAATCCAGTGAGATTACAACAATAGAAAACACTCTTTACCATGGAATTTACCTTACCCGAATCTTTAAGTACTTTGGAGTAGATTTCAAAAAAGAGGAATTTGTTTATAGAAAAGTTTTTAATCAGGGAAATATATCCCTTATGCAAATTCCACTCTTTTTCAACCTTTTGAGTCATATGCCAAAAGCAAGCTAGAATGGAACAAGAAGGAAATCAAACGGATATCGACGAAACTGAATCCTCCATGGAAAGCATATAATTTCCCACTTCAACTAGAGCCATATCCAAAGAAACAATTTTTCAAAACCAAGTCAAACTAGCCAAAAACGAAAAGAAAATCAAGAAAAATCCAAACCAAATGTCATCCAAAATGAACAACTTCTGAAGAAAAATTGGAAGAAAACTTGGTTTATCATCTTCCTTATTTCCATCCCCTGAGTTCTAAGTGTATTAGCTTATGTTATCTTATCATGTTAGCTTGTATTTCCTTTTCGTATTTTGAATTTCGTACCTCGTATTTCGTTATATGTATCGTTTGAATATATTCTCTTTTTAATAGTAATGAATTTTCTTGTTTTCTGTCAAATCAATCTTTAAACACCTGTAAAGACAAATTAGAATTAAACGAATTAATATAATATAATAAGAAATAATTCAAAATAGTGTAAAAAAACAAAATACCAAATATTATATGGGTGTGGTCGACATACTAGTTCTTGTATGTCGATATATAACAGCCAGAAAATTTGAATTTTTGATAACAACCCTTTGTCTATTCAGTTTTTAACGAATTCCAGACGACACACACACATATATATATATATATCATATTCTTCCAAAAAACTCATTTTTTACTTCTCTATTTCTTCTCAAACCACTCCCTCTATATATATTCAAATTAAAGGCTACTCCTATTCATAATCTAATTTAAAATCTTGAAGGGACTCTCAACTCTTTCAAGAATATCTTATCTATCATTCTCCGCAATCAACGTCATTTGGAATTAAGCTAGATATAAATGATTAAACAACAAGGTAAACATTTTGATGTTATACGTTTGATGATCTTTTATCTTTCCATAGATGAAGATAACAACATCACTGGGGAACCTCTCACCAAAGACAACAAAGACTGGGAAGTCATAAAAGCGGATCCAATCTTTGCTGGAGATGGATGGGTGGAAGTTCTGGGAAATATATGAATGAATAACTTATTTGATTTGACTTATGTGGTGCACTTTTGATTTTGAGGTTTAAAATTTGTAAATAATTAATTTTCCTTGTAAATATTGTTTGGATTGATTGTTTGGTTTTAAATATACAATGATTGTATTGATTATACTCTTCTATAGTTTACATAGTAGAATTACAATGGTATAGGCATAAAATTAGGGGGAGTAATAAGAAAATTATATATTTAATTTGAGTTATATATAGAATTGGTCAATAGGGTTATTCTGAGTTCAGATAGATATACTTTTTGTTGATGATAAAGAGGGAGCAATGATAAAATAGGTATAGTTCAAGGGAGAGATATGAGGAATTCACGGTGAAAGGGAAGTAATCAAAGAATCGGATTAACAGGTAATATCAGGTATGAATATTTTATAACCCAAGGTTGTCATCATAAAAAAGGGGAAGATTGTTGGAGAATGGAATATTGATAATGTTTTGATGACAACAACCTTGTTTCAATCATTATCGTTATTTATTTTAAAATATATACTAATACTTTCATCCAGAATATATATATACACACACAAGATTTATATGCAGGTAATAGATATCGAAGGTTGTTGTTACGACCCGAATTCGCTAGCTTCTGAGGAGACCAGAAAACACAAATTGTAATGAGAACACGACAAATCAGAACACAAACACAAGAACATTTCAATGCTATTACAACAATTACATCAGAGTACAAGAATATAACAGAGTAGGAATAAATAATATACATCAGAAAAATACTAGAGATTAAATAGATTACATAACAGCGGAATAATAATACATAACACAATTGAAAGATATACACAGATACAAAGCTTTTCGAATATAGATCCAGCTATAAATCCACGATCCTGGAAAAGAAATAGCTGCGAAAACCAAAACTACTAGTTGCCCATATTGAAAATAGGGCACCCAGAGTTTAGGTTAAAACAATAAACTCCAGGTCAGTAATGGGACTGGTGTGAGAACTAAAACAGTTATTTAAAACTTAACATTGAAGTTAGGTATATCAAGGGACCACGCTGTATAACACGGAACGGTTTACCCCCTGAATACCAGTGCATAAAAATAAACAACGCAATATTTTTTGAAAAATGAAGCTACTATAAGACTCGGGTGCCATCACACAATGCAACGCAAAACAGAGGATAGAGTTTTCCCTTATAATAGCCAAACATGCTTAGTACGATTTAAAAAAATCATTTGATACTATTATAAGTGCATAGTGTTAAAAACAACTTTAAATATAAATGTATCAATCATAGACGGCATGGGTACCATATATCATATCGCCATACTAGTTCTACAATCAAAACCGCACGATGTCATATTGGAAGTTGGATTTCCATCGTGAACCAAGGTAAAGGATCATCCTTACCGAATTCGAGACAATCTAGCCTACCATGTCTCAGGCTATAGCCGCAACTGCACCTTGGATCTTCAGGGTCAGTCCACTCTTACGTTTATGGATTTCTTATTCCTGAACAATACATTTCCCTCCCATATGGGGCGTAATGGTCAGTATGTCGACCATATCATCCATCGGCCCTGTAGTGACCAATATATCCGAGGTACCTCACTTTCCATCATCCACATAAGTAAAAATGTCTAGGATCCATACCATGACACCGCTCCTAGCTAGAAAGATATGCATGTTCTCCCCATTTCTGGTTCATACCGGGGTGTGAGGCTCGCGAATTAATGCTACACAAAGCTATGCTATTCATCAACCACAAGGCCCTGAATTTCAACAAAAGCCTTGATCACATGCCACTCAGCATGCAACATTGACAATTCACGCCATATGACTGATGTCTATCTATATTTAACCTCTAAGCTCCTATGTCTCAGAGAAGGGTGTTAAGCAAGAGAATAAATTCTCTGCTACCAAACAGATATATATTTAATAGAAATCAATTAGCGTAGAGTAAAATCCAATGTCAGACACACATCCATTTACTAGTTCGTTCTGGGTTTGAACGAAACCAAAGGCATCTTATTCCTCATCCCATATGTCCAATACAGGAGAGAGGTCCTTGCATATCCGGCCAATCTCCAAGTACGTCTAGACGATCATCACTTACTACCTTGTCTTCGGTGTACAGCCCAATCAAGACATCAGTAATCATCCAAACGATGTGAAGAACTCTGGCCTTCAACCACCATCTTCATCCTCGACTTATCATCGAATCAGTTATTCAGAATGGGAATAAACCCGGTCTTTCCGAATAACTCACGTATCTTATAATCAAATGCTATAAAAACACAACATATGCCTCATTCCAATCCCGAATATTCTTTTATTCAAATATTCATATCATTAGGGAAAGGTTCCCATTTATTTTTATCAAAGATAAATTCTTTTAAATTTATTCTTTAATCTTCCTTTGGATATCATTTCAAAATATTTCATTATCTTTTCAATTCTAAACCAAATTAATATTTATCCAAATAGTCGGGATTAATGAGCCATACCGAAGTAATCATTTCTTTTATTATCCCAATCCCAACCTATTCATCCCACGAAGCAAAACTGGTGACACTAATATCTAACACCACTGTGTTATCGGTAAAAATAAATTACCATTTCCCATTCAAATCCAATTAAAGATTTAACTATATCTTGGAGCAAAACCGATGATACCCCATTCTCGATCATTTCACAAATTTGATAATTTAAATTATCACTTTCACATTTCAATCTAATTAAAAATTCATTAAAAATCCACTTAGTTTTAATCTTTCCAAAAATCATTATTAATGATTATTTTTCTTTGGGAAATCAAACATGCCGCATCGAAAATCTACACCATACCATCGATTTATACCAATATATAACCTCTAAGCTCATACGTCTTAGAGAAGGGTGTTGAGAAAGAGAATAAATTCTCTGCCACCAAACAGATATATATTTAGCAGAGATCAACAATACAATTCGAAATACAATGTTAGACATGTAATCCTGTCTTTAATTGGGTTAAAGAACCAATGTCATTTAAAACACAGTTCACGATAAACCCAAAATCTTATTCCATTAGTTATGGAATGTTCACGGAAAACAGATCAATATATAATCAATATCAATTTCCGTATCCAACAAATAATATATATGGAATAACGACAAAGCCTTTTAAATTCCATATATAGTAACGATCTTCCTCCACTGAAGCTCACTTTGATTGTTACCAAATCGAATTCCATTTCATTCTAATTCATTTTATTAAATTGGAAAACTTTACTTTGGAAAATTTCCATTAAATGTTAATAAAAGATTTACATATATTCCAAATCACATTACACTGTAAATCGGGTTAAAGAACGAATGTCGTTAGATACATAGTTCGCAATAAACCCAATTCACATTCCATTTTATTCCATTTACTAAATATAACTGGAAACTCTAATAATCTTAATTAAAAGATTTATTATTTTCACACGGGGTTTAAGAACAGTGTTACTGAAGACACCATTCATGACAAACCCAAAATCCACTTTGATATTAAATATAAGGCTCTAAACAGTAATTATATCGGCTTATATTCAATAGCAAATTCTAAAACCAACACATATCTTATAGGGAATAACGATATATATCTATCTTCCAAATTCCTCCACAATATCCGTATAGTCACAGAATCCAACATCGAAATATCCCGAAGGTGATTTTTTTTCAAATCCATTCCAATTCATACATTGGAAAATTTTGGTTAGATTAAAACCATTCACAAATCCAATTTATTTATTTAAAAACATTGGACTATCTTACTAGTTAATAACTAGTTCATTTTGATAAAAATATATTTTTATCTTTACAAACGTGGAATTTTTCATCCAAATTCTTTCCAAATCATTTATTATGATTTTACACAAATTATTAATATTTTTAATAATTTTATCAAGGCCCGTACAGTTGGTTTCCAATAATGGTGTAACGATCTCGAAATTCTATAAATATTATTAATAATAAAGGAAAATTATAATAGGAAAAATATATATATATATATATATAGGTTTAAAATATTCATCTGATTTCTGTACGCGTAATTTTAAAATAATTTTTAGAATTTTTCGGTAATTTTTAATTTGAAAAATAAGCAGAAAATTTTTCAACGTAATTTGGGTATAAATGTGGTCCTTTAAACGCTTTACAAAATTGATCAATCAGACCGGTTTTATTGCTGTTTTCAAATCAGAGCGTGTTGTTGTTTACGATGATGGCCTTATTCCGGTACAACTCGTAGTAAATAGCTCTAAAAATCAAAAATTGGAATTTACATGTTTGAGAGACAACACTTTGATGCGCCTCATGACATTTGGAGTACACGCGTGGCATGCAAAAATGCATTGAAATAAAACGTGCCCTCCCTTCTTCCTTTTGCGCGTGGCCTTCTCTTAGCATGCGAATGCATGCAAAATGAAAGGGCGTCATCACCTCCCTTTTGCGGCTGACAAGTGTTGAATAGGAAGACTTCATGCATACACGTGTAACCCCCTTGTGATGTACACCTCTCTTCTTAGTTTTTCTAGTATACCTTATATGTTTTGTTCGGCCTCCCTCCTCACTTCTTTTCTTTGCTGACAACCGAACACTTCCTTTTCTACTTTTAGCTTCCGAACACCATCTCTTCCTTAATACCCCACGTCCAAAGCACCCGTCCATTTATCTCCATTGTCCAGTCCGTGAAGGCCAAGAGCACCAGCGCCCAAACCAAGCTCCATCGTCCAAGCTTTGCACCGCAAGTTCTTTGCGCGAGAAGAAAGCATTCAGAAATCAAGTCCACCTTCCAATCCTTGTTCAAACTTAGTGGCCGTGAGTTCTTGCTTCATTTATTTTCTTGTTTTGATCATTTTCTTTGCATGCATTATAGGTGAATATTTATTCTTGCTAGAAATTTGTAAACCAAAAGAAATGAGTGTATAAATTCTTGAGTGCGTGAGTCATATGTCGAGTGTCTAGCTGTGAGTGACCATGAGTTTTCATCCACCCTTGTTGTGTCTACCTTTTCGATGCTTGCACCTGGGTATATTTATAAATTTGCGGAAAGCATCGTAATACAATTTCTGAGAAGTATTGGTGCGTGAAGTCCAGGGTCCTTTTCTTGTTATATATTGATCTGTTGCATGTGAAAAAGAAGAAAAAAAAAAAAAAGGGAAAAAAAAAAACGAGAGAGGAATCATTGATTTGTTTCGCACCATCTGTCGTTACACGGCTTTGTATAACACGGTAGCAGTAGGATATGCAAGCGAGTCTCAACAAATGGTGTTGTGAAATATCCTTCCAACCGTTCGTCGGTACTCGCGCAGTTCAAAACTGCTTTAGCCGCGGATTTTGAATCAATAAAATCTTTAGTCCTAAAATTATTCGCATGAATATTTGTTCGCTTTTCTGAATCAAAAATCGCGCTTTGTTCTAGGTAGCGCAAACTCCTCCGAATAGCGGTTAGCATCGTTTTTCTCAGAGCGTGTCTTCTCGTTCGCTACGAAAGGTGAGTACCAACTCACGCCTGACTAATATTATTTATTTAAGTAGATTTAACTTTTGAACCGACATGCGAAATGTAAAACTGTTTAGAAATGTTGATTGCACTGTTATGACTGTACACTGATGACACGCATGCATGCCACATATGACACAAATTTGATCAAACGACTTGTTTAACATATGCTGACATTCTGTGATCTATTTTATTCGACATCACTGCAAGTTCACTTAGTACTAGGAACCATTGCGGGTTGGAATGATACATACCCAGACTGTTATATTCGAACCAGTTTGGGATTCGGGTTGAAATGATACATACCCGAGGTTTGGATATTTTACGAACGGATTGAAATGATAAACATCCGTATCACTTGACCATAGGGTAGAGAATTGCATACGGACACCGTGGTTAATATAAATTAATTATTTTAAATTTTATTATCGATTTTTTCGGAAGATGTAACGTATGAAGATCCGCATGATGAAAAAGAAATGCTTGGAATTCATGAAGCGAAATGCATATAATTTGTTTAAAGACAAATTGAAATTTTGAAATGATTTTTCAAATAGATTTTCCTTTTAAACTCGGTATAAATTAAATAAAATATTATAGAGTTTTACAAACATTCTTTTATATATAATATAGTATTTCAAGTATTTTAAAATTATAAAATTTTCAATTATATATATATATATATTTCATATACATTAATTTCTTTTAATAATTATACATTGTTTTTTCAGAATCTACCTTTTAAATATATTTAAAAAAAAAAAAAAAAAAAAAAAAAATTTAATTCCAATCCAGTTTGGGAAACCAAAGGAAGAAATAAAGAATTCTGAGAATAATGATATTTCATTCAACAGAAATGGTAATTACGGGTTTGCAAAATAAAATTCATGGTTGGAGTAATCATTTTGAAACAAAGCGATTTTGCGATATTTGAAATGTTGATTTCAAAGTTAACGGCCACGGTGTGAAAACTGTAAACGTTCGGTTGTTAAAGAGACCGGAGTCGGTAAGCGGCATACTCTCTATCGGTGCCTACACCACTTTAACAACTGTGTACGCGGTGAAGTTCCAGAACCGAAGTAGGATGGAATGGAGGCGATTACTGGATTTGAAGAAAGAGAACGCTGATGGTTGACTTTGACCTTCGGGTCATGATTAAAATGACTAAAACAGGAGCCATGCTCGGATTAAGTGAGGTAGCACCTCCGATCGAACACGCTTCTTCGAAACCAATTCTATTACTATGTGACTGATTTGGGGTACCCCTTTGATTGGGAGTGTTGTTCGAGGTGGGCGGTAGTCGCGGCTATGCGTCACCACCGATCCGAGAGCCGCAATTTCGGTAGAATCCTACCGTGGGTATTTCCTCAGTGCCTTGTCATATTATCCTGATCGAGCCTATACGATTTGATTTTAACTTTGTTGTATCACGGCGCATCCCTATCCACCGACGTACTGGTGTGTTATATGCAAACTGTACGGCAATGTGTAAACGGCGTAAGGGTAACATGGTGATCCCGCTTACGTTATTTTGATATTATATTTTACTGTAGACATTATAATAATAACGTACGATTATTGGTATTAATTTCACGGATCCTTAAAGAATGGAATCCCAACATTTTTTAAGTTATAGTGCATTTCTGTGAACGATTCATTAGAGTAAATTTACTTAAATGAGAATATTAGTCCTGATCCGGGTATTTTGTTCTTTGCTTAATTCTCGGGTCAGCCTGAAGATCACAGCAGTTCGTGACGCGCTTTGGGAGCTTGGTGTTTCATTTTGGAGCTCTATCATCTTCTGTTTGTTTGGGTTCAGCTTGTCAGCTTTAGTTTATGTCTAGTATGTGGTTATGTCTAATGTATATGTATCTTATGGTCTGTATGAGCTATGACTCTTTTTGTGTACATATGTGTATGTCATATTTTGGGTTGTGACTATGTACTGTTTACTTCCGCTGTTAGTACTCTGTTCTTCTGTGTCTGAAATTCTGTGTTCTGATTTATATTTGCCTCAATGTAAAATAACAATTCACTGTTTTGAGTAATTCAAGTCCGACATGCGTGGTTTATTGTTGATTTGAATGATTCAAAATGGTGGGTCGTTACAGTTGGTATCAGAGCGAGGTTTAACCTTAGCCGTTGAGGCAAATAACTCATTAGAGATAGGGTGAAAACACTCTAGAATGAGTAAAATCAGTATCAGAATCAAACCTTTGCGAGAGAGCGTATTTTAAAATATAAGTATTTTAAAGTAAAAAGTGTTTAACTATAAAGTTTGATTTAAGTCAATCCTTAGACTTGTTCTTGGATGTTCCAGATGGATACCAGACGTAATGCCGCTAGAGGCCGAGTTAGGGGTCGTGGAGGTCACCTTGGAGGTCATCCAGTTGAGCCTGAGCCACCAGTCATGCCACCCCAGCCAGCTCAACCGGTCAGGTTCACACAGTTATGTAAAGGATACACTCAGCTTGGGGGTGTCAAGTTTGCAGGGTCAGAATCTATTGTGGAAGCCCAGCAGTGGCTGGAGGACTTGGAGATGATATTCACTAGTCTTGAGATCACCGACGCACAGAAGCGTCAGATGGCTGTTTGGCAACTTAAGGATGATGCACGACATTGGTGGAAATCCATTACCGCACATTCCAACGAGACTGATTTTACCTGGCAGCAGTTTAAGGATGCTTTTATCTTAAAATGGATGCCTCAATCAGGAAAGTCTCAGTTATATCGAGAATTCTTGGATCTTAAACAGGGCAGCATGAGTTTCACGGAATATGAGAGGAAATTCAATGAGTTATCTAAATATGGACCAAATCTAATCGAGACACCTTTACAGAAAAACGAGAAATTCATTCTTGGTGCACGACCAGAATACTACGAGCATTTGATGAACCACCTCAACCAGCCATTCTCAGAACTCATGGATTATGCCATCAGATTGGAGAAATCGCCAAACATTAAGGGAAAGCAAGCTGAACATGTCCCTCAGACTCATGGATCTGGACCTTCTAGCAATCCAAAGAAGAGGAAGTCAAAGTTTTTGGAGCAGAAGAAGAAGTGGCAGAACACTCATGGAATTGGATATCAAGCTCAGAAGCCTCCTACGGATTTGTCGAAAATCACTTGTTTTAATTGCGGAGAGAAAGGCCATTACTCGTCGAGCTGTCCTCACCCACTTAAGACCTCTGTTCAACCACCTTACAGTCCCCGTAACGACCTTTGTCATGCATGTCTTCAGCCGGGACACATTAAGAAGAACTGCCCAACTCAGAAGAAAGGACAGACATCGGGAGTATTTGCGGTGACCTCATCTAATCCTCCTTCTACTGGTGATGATAATAAGGGTACGCTTCTTAGTGCTTTTACTTTGTTTTCACATCCTGTACGTGTTTTATTCGACACTGGTGCTTCGCATAGTTTTATCTCCTCTGATCTGTGTGAAAAATTTAAAGACACCTTAAAACCTTTATGTGAGTTTCAATCTTTGTGTGTATCGAATCCGATTGGCGGTCCCGCTAACCTTAACATGATTTGTAAAGGGGTGAAACTCCTTTACAAAAGACACATATTCGTTGGTGATTTTTATGTTCTTGGTTTCGACACGCTTGATATTTCACTGGGCAACGACTGGTTGAAGAAATACGATGCGATTATTTCATGCAATGCGAGGAAGGTTTCATTGGTCGATGATAATGGAAATCCTTTAGAGATTGTATGTCGTACACCAACGGAGTTTGCTGGAAGTTTTGTCTTTTCACTGGAGTCGCATATGGCGGAGTTTAATTCCACTCGAGTTGTAAAACGCTTTCCGGATGTTTTTGGTGAAGTGACGTGTCTTCCTCCCAAAAGAGAAATTGAATTTCGTATAGATTTAGTTCCTGGAGCACGTCCAGTGGTTCTCCCTCCAAGAAGAATGGCGCCAAAGGAGAAAGCTGAATTGAAAGCGCAAGTTGAGGATTTATATTCCAAAGGACTTATCAGGCCGAGCTATTCAGAATGGGGCGCTGCGGTAGTATTCGTGACCAAATCCGATGGTTCTTTACGCATGTGTGTAGATTATCGAGAACTGAACAAGCTCACTTTGAAAAATCGATATCCGATGCCACGAATTAATGATATGTTTGATCATCTCTACGGTGCGAAAGTCTTCTCTCAACTTGACCTTACAACCGGATTCCATCAGCTAAGAGTAGCTGAGGAAAGTATTCCCAAGACGGCGTTTCGAACTGAGAATGGTTTCTACGAATGGTTAGTCATGCCGTTCGGTCTAACCAATGCTCCCGCTTTCTTCGTTGATCTTATGAATCGTGTTTTCCGTGAAGTCCTCAACAAATTCGTCCTTATTTTCGTCGATGATATTCTTGTTTTCTCTAAATCTGAGAAGGAACACGAAATGCATTTGAAACATGTACTAGAAACACTTAGAACCCACCAATTGAAAGCCAAATTTTCAAAATGCCATTTCTGGCAGAATGAAGTCCGTTATCTTGGTCATATAGTTTCTGAAAGTGGAGTATCGGTTGATCCAGCCAAAATCGCTGCGATTAATGATTGGAAAGTGCCTAAGACACCAACCGATGTTCGTAGTTTCTTAGGACTTGCTGGATACTATCGTAGATTCATAGAGAATTTTGCTCGCATTTCCGCTCCATTGACAGCGTTGACAAAGAAGAATGCAAAATTTGTTTGGAGTGACAAGTGTGAGGCTGCATTTGAAGAGTTGAAGCAAAAACTTACATCTGCACCTATACTTACTGTACCTGATGGAAATGAGGGGTTCACTGTCTATACCGACGCTTGTAAAGAAGGTCTGGGAGCTGTTCTAATGCAAAATGGAAGGGTGATTGCGTACGCCAGTCGACAGTTGAAAAATCATGAAGTTAATTACGCAACCCATGACTTGGAATTACTCGCAGTAGTATTCGCTTTGAAATTATGGAGACATCATCTTCTAGGAACCAAATTTGAGTTGTACACCGATCACCAATCCCTTAAGTATATTTTCTCGCAGAAAGACCTAAATCAAAGACAGGTTAGATGGTTAGAATTTCTCGCCTCATATGATCTCGATATTAATTATACACCTGGAAAGGCAAACATAGTAGTTGATGCTTTAAGCCGGAAGAAGGCAATGTTGTATAGGATTTCAGTCTCATTACCTCTTATGGAGCGAATCAAAGCAAAGCAAGATGAAGACCCAGAACTTAAGCTTATGAAAGAAAATATATACAATAGAAAAGTTGAGGATCATAGCGAAATGGATGCAAGAATTGATAGATATGGAATTTTAAGAATTAGGAATAGAATTTGTGTTCCTAATGTAGATGGGTTGAGACAAGAAGTGTTGAAAGAAAATCATCAGTCCAAACTTTCTATCCATCCAGGCGTTACAAAGATGTTTCAGAATATGAAAAGATTGTTTTGGTGGAGTGGTATGAAGCGCGATATTTCTCGCTTTGTCAGTAGATGTGCGACTTGTCAACAGATTAAAGCAGACCATCGGAAGTTGGCGGGATTAATGCAACCCCTTGAAATTCCCAGTTGGAAGTGGGATCAAGTGTCTATGGATTTCATAGATGGTCTTCCGAGGTCAAGAAAAGGAAACGAGAGTATATGGGTAATAGTCGACCGATTAACTAAATCCGCTCATTTTCTCCCAGTTAAAGCCAATCGTACTGCTTCCAGTTTGGCTGAGTTGTATATGAGAGAGATAGTCAGATTACATGGCGTTCCTTCCAGCATTGTTTGCGATCGAGATCCCTTATTTACCAGTAGATTTTGGATGGCATTTCAGGAAGCTTTGGGCACTAAGTTAAATCTTAGTACTGCATACCATCCGCAGACTGATGGTCAGACAGAACGGTTGAATAAAATCCTTGAAGATCTCCTTCGCACCTGTATTTTGGATTACGGAGGATCGTGGGAAGATTACCTCCATCTCGTCGAGTTTACTTACAACAATAGTTATCAGGCAAGTATTAAAGCAGCTCCATTCGAAGCTTTATATGGGCGACCGTGCAGATCTCCTGCAGGTTGGATCGAAACTGGAGATCGTTTACTTCTTGGACCAGATATGATCTTAGAAGCATCGCAGAAAGTCGCTGATATCAGAAATAAAATGAGGATTGCACAGGATCGTCAGAAGAAATATGCCGATAGAAGAAGAAGAGATTTAGAATTCTTAGTCGGTGATCAAGTCTTTTTAAAGATATCCCCACTAAAGAACGTGATTCGATTTGGAAAGAAGGGAAAACTAGCTCCGAGATTCATTGGTCCATTTCGAATATCTGAGAAGATTGGTTCTTTGGCTTACCGATTAGAGCTTCCAGAAAAACTTGCGGGGGTGCATAACGTATTTCACGTATCCCACCTCCGTAAATGTCTACATGATCCTTCTGCTTACATTCAGCCAACTGCGTTAGAAGATATGGATATCGAGCAAAATTTAACTGTTGAAAGGAGACCTTTGTGTATTGTTGACAAAGGTACAAAACAACTTAGAAGAAAATCAGTGAATTTAGTCAAAGTGCAGTGGAGTGAAGATGAACGAGATTGCACTTGGGAGACGGAAGAAAACATGCGTACTTCAAATCCAGAATTGTTTTCCCAGGTAATATTCGTTGAATTTATCTTTTATATCTGTTAAATGGACTGTCTATTCTTAGGCCGATTTCTTTTCGAGGACGAAAAGTTTTGAGTGGGGGAGAATGTAACGATCTCGAAATTCTATAAATATTATTAATAATAAAGGAAAATTATAATAGGAAAAAAATATATATATATATATATAGGTTTAAAATATTCATCTGATTTCTGTACGCGTAATTTTAAAATAATTTTTAGAATTTTTCGGTAATTTTTAATTTGAAAAATAAGCAGAAAATTTTTCAACGTAATTTGGGTATAAATGTGGTCCTTTAAACGCTTTACAAAATTGATCAATCAGACCGGTTTTATTGCTGTTTTCAAATCAGAGCGTGTTGTTGTTTACGATGATGGCCTTATTCCGGTACAACTCGTAGTAAATAGCTCTAAAAATCAAAAATTGGAATTTACATGTTTGAGAGACAACACTTTGATGCGCCTCATGACATTTGGAGTACACGCGTGGCATGCAAAAATGCATTGAAATAAAACGTGCCCTCCCTTCTTCCTTTTGCGCGTGGCCTTCTCCTAGCATGCGAATGCATGCAAAATGAAAGGGCGTCATCACCTCCCTTTTGCGGCTGACAAGTGTTGAATAGGAAGACTTCATGCATACACGTGTAACCCCCTTGTGATGTACACCTCTCTTCTTAGTTTTTCTAGTATACCTTATATGTTTTGTTCGGCCTCCCTCCTCACTTCTTTTCTTTGCTGACAACCGAACACTTCCTTTTCTACTTTTAGCTTCCGAACACCATCTCTTCCTTAATACCCCACGTCCAAAGCACCCGTCCATTTATCTCCATTGTCCAGTCCGTGAAGGCCAAGAGCACCAGCGCCCAAACCAAGCTCCATCGTCCAAGCTTTGCACCGCAAGTTCTTTGCGCGAGAAGAAAGCATTCAGAAATCAAGTCCACCTTCCAATCCTTGTTCAAACTTAGTGGCCGTGAGTTCTTGCTTCATTTATTTTCTTGTTTTGATCATTTTCTTTGCATGCATTATAGGTGAATATTTATTCTTGCTAGAAATTTGTAAACCAAAAGAAATGAGTGTATAAATTCTTGAGTGCGTGAGTCATATGTCGAGTGTCTAGCTGTGAGTGACCATGAGTTTTCATCCACCCTTGTTGTGTCTACCTTTTCGATGCTTGCACCTGGGTATATTTATAAATTTGCGGAAAGCATCGTAATACAATTTCTGAGAAGTATTGGTGCGTGAAGTCCAGGGTCCTTTTCTTGTTATATATTGATCTGTTGCATGTGAAAAAGAAGAAAAAAAAAAAAAAAAAGGGAAAAAAAAAAACGAGAGAGGAATCATTGATTTGTTTCGCACCATCTGTCGTTACACGGCTTTGTATAACACGGTAGCAGTAGGATATGCAAGCGAGTCTCAACAAATGGTGTTGTGAAATATCCTTCCAACCGTTCGTCGGTACTCGCGCAGTTCAAAACTGCTTTAGCCGCGGATTTTGAATCAATAAAATCTTTAGTCCTAAAATTATTCGCATGAATATTTGTTCGCTTTTCTGAATCAAAAATCGCGCTTTGTTCTAGGTAGCGCAAACTCCTCCGAATAGCGGTTAGCATCGTTTTTCTCAGAGCGTGTCTTCTCGTTCGCTACGAAAGGTGAGTACCAACTCACGCCTGACTAATATTATTTATTTAAGTAGATTTAACTTTTGAACCGACATGCGAAATGTAAAACTGTTTAGAAATGTTGATTGCACTGTTATGACTGTACACTGATGACACGCATGCATGCCACATATGACACAAATTTGATCAAACGACTTGTTTAACATATGCTGACATTCTGTGATCTATTTTATTCGACATCACTGCAAGTTCACTTAGTACTAGGAACCATTGCGGGTTGGAATGATACATACCCAGACTATTATATTCGAACCAGTTTGGGATTCGGGTTGAAATGATACATACCCGAGGTTTGGATATTTTACGAACGGATTGAAATGATAAACATCCGTATCACTTGACCATAGGGTAGAGAATTGCATACGGACACCGTGGTTAATATAAATTAATTATTTTAAATTTTATTATCGATTTTTTCGGAAGATGTAACGTATGAAGATCCGCATGATGAAAAAGAAATGCTTGGAATTCATGAAGCGAAATGCATATAATTTGTTTAAAGACAAATTGAAATTTTGAAATGATTTTTCAAATAGATTTTCCTTTTAAACTCGGTATAAATTAAATAAAATATTATAGAGTTTTACAAACATTCTTTTATATATAATATAGTATTTCAAGTATTTTAAAATTATAAAATTTTCAATTATATATATATATATATTTCATATACATTAATTTCTTTTAATAATTATACATTGTTTTTTTCAGAATCTACCTTTTAAATATATTTAAAAAAAAAAAAAAAAAAATTTTAATTCCAATCCAGTTTGGGAAACCAAAGGAAGAAATAAAGAATTCTGAGAATAATGATATTTCATTCAACAGAAATGGTAATTACGGGTTTGCAAAATAAAATTCATGGTTGGAGTAATCATTTTGAAACAAAGCGATTTTGCGATATTTGAAATGTTGATTTCAAAGTTAACGGCCACGGTGTGAAAACTGTAAACGTTCGGTTGTTAAAGAGACCGGAGTCGGTAAGCGGCATACTCTCTGTCGGTGCCTACACCACTTTAACAACTGTGTACGCGGTGAAGTTCCAGAACCGAAGTAGGATGGAATGGAGGCGATTACTGGATTTGAAGAAAGAGAACGCTGATGGTTGACTTTGACCTTCGGGTCATGATTAAAATGACTAAAACAGGAGCCATGCTCGGATTAAGTGAGGTAGCACCTCCGATCGAACACGCTTCTTCGAAACCAATTCTATTACTATGTGACTGATTTGGGGTACCCCTTTGATTGGGAGTGTTGTTCGAGGTGGGCGGTAGTCGCGGCTATGCGTCACCACCGATCCGAGAGCCGCAATTTCGGTAGAATCCTACCGTGGGTATTTCCTCAGTGCCTTGTCATATTATCCTGATCGAGCCTATACGATTTGATTTTAACTTTGTTGTATCACGGCGCATCCCTATCCACCGACGTACTGGTATGTTATATGCAAACTGTACGGCAATGTGTAAACGGCGTAAGGGTAACATGGTGATCCCGCTTACGTTATTTTGATATTATATTTTACTGTAGACATTATAATAATAACGTACGATTATTGGTATTAATTTCACGGATCCTTAAAGAATGGAATCCCAACATTTTTTAAGTTATAGTGCATTTCTGTGAACGATTCATTAGAGTAAATTTACTTAAATGAGAATATTAGTCCTGATCCGGGTATTTTGTTCTTTGCTTAATTCTCGGGTCAGCCTGAAGATCACAGCAGTTCGTGACGCGCTTTGGGAGCTTGGTGTTTCATTTTGGAGCTCTATCATCTTCTGTTTGTTTGGGTTCAGCTTGTCAGCTTTAGTTTATGTCTAGTATGTGGTTATGTCTAATGTATATGTATCTTATGGTCTGTATGAGCTATGACTCTTTTTGTGTACATATGTGTATGTCATATTTTGGGTTGTGACTATGTACTGTTTACTTCCGCTGTTAGTACTCTGTTCTTCTGTGTCTGAAATTCTGTGTTCTGATTTATATTTGCCTCAATGTAAAATAACAATTCACTATTTTGAGTAATTCAAGTCCGACATGCGTGGTTTATTGTTGATTTGAATGATTCAAAATGGTGGGTCGTTACAAATGGTGTAATAACCCGGAAATTCTGAGCCAGTTTAAAATTTTTGTTTTGGCAATTTTAGCGAATTTTGAATATTTAAAATAGATTATTTTAAATAATAACAACGAAAGCGACAAAAGGCGAGATTGGCGAAGATTTCTATAAAAGAAGAGTCAGGATGATTGGATAGCTTTTGGTGAGAATTCTCACCTTTCAATTTCTTTTTCTAGTTATATATATATACTAGGATGCAGACGGTGTTTAGTAGCACCCGACACAATCGTCCACAGACCATGGACTTGTTTGTTTGATTGCAAAAATTAGTTAGATTATTTGATTGTAATTGAATTGTGTGGTGAAATGAATTGATTTGATTGATATGTGAATGGCGTGGGCCTTCACTAGACTGGGGATAAGGCTAGGCCTCGTCCCGTTTCTAGTATCGTGCCGTTATGCCGCCGAAATTTTCTAAAATAAATTAGAAAAATAAAAATATCATTTTATTTGATAAATGAAATGAATAGAAATTCATGTGTTGAAAATATTCATGTGTTAAAATAAATTAGATTATCGTTGAAAATATAATTTTTAACGTGAAAGTGAATAAATAAATATTTATAAACAAATCGGCCGATTTGTTTATATACACTGATTTGACTGATATTGATTGGGTCGATAAATTTTACACATCGCCCAACTGCACAACTAAAATCTGTGTTTGATTGTTTGAAACCCCACACGGGTGTTGGGATGAAATTTGAAGTTCACTCATCCTGATCGTTTAAATATGTCGATCGATTGATTGACAGGCTGTTATAAGCGACATATATCTATATTTGATGCTTATACAGTATAGTGCACTTTGGTTGATGGTTGATTATTTTTCAATGCTATTATATACGTGTGATGTATGAAAATCCATATAATTAATATTATATGGTGATTGATTGGGCCTCATTCCAATCGGGAAAATAATGAATATTATAAAAGAAAATTCAGGTGTTGAATAAAAAAATAGTCATGTGTTGACGATGTTCATGTGTTGAAAATATTCATGTGTTGAGTAAAATATTTTAAATAATAAAAATTACATCTTTATCATATTTACAATTAGAATCTACTTCACGGTGGAGTCTAATTAAAATCAAACGATAGATACCATAGTTTTATAAAATATTTTACATAACAAAAATAGTCGTGTGTTGAAAGAAATATAGATTCATGTATTGAATAGAATAAATATTCATTTGTTGAATAGAATAAAGAATTTGATATTGAATATAAAGCCGTGTTGATTAGAGTTGCGCTATTTTGACGTGAACGATATTTATATCGATTTTATTCGTTTTATAATGAATATTGAAAAGTGATTTCAAAATATAATATTTTGAAATGAAATTCAAATTAAATTAGATTAAAATTCAAATTGAAATTTTGTTGAATCAATTTGAAATGAATTCGAATCGAATAGAAAATGAATTCGATTCGAATTGAATAGAAAGTGAATTTGAATTCGAATTGAATAGAAATGAATTCAAATTAAATTAAATTGAAGATTGAATCAAAAACGAATTGAAATCGTTTCGAATGAAATTTAAAACAAACTGAAATTGAATTGAAATCAATTGGAAATGAATTCGAATTGAATTGAAATCAAATCGAGTTGAAATTGAATTTAGCGTTGAAATGGTTTTGAAAACGAAGTTAAAACGATTTATAAAATACGTTTTAAAAGGAAATCGACGAAATATATATAATATATACATATATATTATATATATAATGGCCTGAATAGAACGCGCCGCGCCGCGGTAGTTCGTGAATTTCAACCATTGACTTCGAATTGACGTTGCGGGAGATCCGACCGTTGGATTCTCCTAAAACCGGAACCGTTGGGTTCGTATCAAAAAAAGCTTTCCAATGAATATTAGAAATTTGAAATCTAACGGTTGGATTTGGAATTATGTCCAAATCAAATTCGAAAAAGGTCGCTATAAGTGCAGTTCGATGGCCGTTGATGGAAATCGACTGTACGGGCCTTGATAAAATTATTAAAATTATCTATAATTTGTGTAAAATCATAATATATGAATTGGAAAGAATTGAGCTGGAAAATTCCATATTTGAAAAGATAAAATAGATTTTTATCGAAATAAACTAGTTTTGAACTAGGACTAAAATCAATTTATTTTTGAAATAAATAAGTTGAATTTGAAGGTGATTTTAAAAATAATCAATATTCCCAATACGTGGATTGGACTGGAGTTGAATCGAAATTATCTTCGGAATATTTCGATGATTGGATTTCGTGACTATACAGATATTGTTACGGGAATTTGAAAGATATATTTTATATCGTTATTTCCAATACGATATTTGTTGGTTTCAGAATTTGATATTGAATATAAGCCGGTATATTTTCTATTCAGAGCCTTGTATTTAATATCAAATGTGATTTGGGTTTGTCGTGAATCGTGTTTTAGAAGACATTGGTTCTTTAACCCAGTTAAAGGCAAGATGTTGATTTTTGAGAAGATTAAAACTAAGTGGAGTTTTAATGAATCTTTAATTAGATTAAAATGTGAATTGATAATTTAAATTATCAAATTTGAAAAGTGATCGAGAATGGAGTATCACCAGTTTTGCTCCAAAGCGATAGTTAAATCTTTAATTAGATTTGAACGTGAAATGGTAATTAATTTTACCGATAACACCGTGGTGTTAGGAATGGAGTATCACCAGTTTTGCTCCATGGGATATATAGGTTGGGATTGGGAAATAAAATAAATAATTACTTCGGTGTGGTTCGCTAATCCCGACTAGTTTGAAACGATATCCAAAGGAAGATTATAGGATAAATTTAGAAGAATTTATCTTGGATAAAATTAATGGGAACATTTCCCTAAGAATGTGATTTTGTGAATAAAAGAATATTCTGAATTGGAATGAGGCGTTCGTTGTGTTTGTGTAACATTTGTTTACTATATACGTGGGTTATTCAGAAAGGCCGGGTTATACCCATTCTGAATAACCGATTCGACGAGATGTCGAAGATGAAGACGGTGGTTGAAGACCGGAAGTCTTCACATCGTTTGGGTGATTACTGATGATCTTGATTGGGCTGTACACCCAGGATGAGGGAATCAGTTGGTGATCGTCCATACGTACTTGGAGATGGATGGATATGCGAGGAAAGTGCCTCCGGTTTCGTTCAGACCCAGAACGAACTTGTAAATGGATTGTGTGTCTGACATTGGATTTTATTCTATGTTGATTGATCTCTATTAAATATACATCTGTTTGGCGGCGGAGAATTTATTCTTGTAATGACCCGCATTGGCAGGGGTATTATGATTAATTTATTTAATTGTATAAATGGTGGTTTAGTGAATTACATGGTCATTGAATAAAATAATAGTGAATATTTAATTAAATAATAAATTAAATAATATATTTAATTCTGAAATAATCAGAATCGGCTGAAATAGCGATATGGTGTGAACTGGATCATCTGTGATATTTAATTCATCTTGGAATTGAGTTTGAATAACGAATATATTCAATCGTCGACAGTTGAACATATAGTTTATAATATAATTATAAACGAGCTCGAAATGACGCTGTAGTTCGTAAATTGGCGATTCGAACTTCAACTGAATGTACATGATTCGTTTTAAGCCGGATTTCTGTGAAACAAGAAACGTGTGGAGCTGGCAGAATATATCTTTCTAGGGGAAGAGAAAAATCAGGATTCCGTCGTGTAGATTTTGAGATATGTCCAAATCAAATTTTAGAAAAGTCGCTTTGGAATTCCTTTATAATTTATAAAGGAATTATTTATATTTTTAAAAGGAATTTCAATATAAATCAAATATCGGGTTGACCCGGAAGTGAATATCGAGTTGTAAATACATACAGGAATATTCTAAAGCTGTGTGGTATGCCACTGTGAATATAGACGATAATATTTAATTTTAAATATTTAATTTAATTATATTTAAATATATTTATATATTTAAATAGGCTATTTAGAGCGTTAAAAATAGCCACTTTTGCAAACGAAGTCGGAATTCGACGAAACCAGTTTTGTTGGATCCGCAATATTAAATAGTTGTTAGATTTCCAGTTTCGTGATTTTTAGAGTCACTGTGTGGCCGTACGGATTTTTAAAGTGAAAAACAGTCAGTATTTCGACAGTTAAAAATACGCTGTGTGAGCATAAGAAGTCGGAATTCGACGAGACCAGTTTCGTAGGGTCTGTGATGTCGAGCTGTAGCTGCATGGCCAGTTTCGTGATTTTTGGGTATTGTATGTGGTCATAGGAAATCATGAACTGATCAAAAACAAATGAATAAAGAAATGAGTGGACAAAGTTTGTACACCAAGCCAAATTCTACACTATAAATAACCCTACTTTAGCTCTAACCCTAGAACACCTCATTTCCTCAGTGGTCAAACTATCCGCCGAAAGAAACTTCTTCCTCAAACCTAAAAACGCAACTTTTGAAAATCAAAAGAAAGCAGAATAAAATCAATAAATCTAAAGACCAACATATTTGGATTCTCTTGGAGCTCCTCTACACCCTGATGTGTATTTTGGTGAGCTCGATGTCAGTACTTCGGTAGGGATCTGAAGTCGCGCGAGGCTAGGTGCAGAACGGGTGTCGGCGTTGATCTACAGGTGGCGTGGCACTTCAGTTAGCGAGGTTTGGAGGGACTCGATTGTAGTATGGGTCACGGCGTGTGGAAGTGATGACTGACGACGTTTTTTCCTCGAGATGACTGGGCGTGTTGAGTTTGGGATGGACGGAAAGGTGAGATGGCGTGAAGGTGAGTGGCGATGTCAGGTGTGGTCCTCGTGAGGTGGGAGATCAGAAGGAAGGGTTGCAGCTGCTAGGTATTTGCGGTGGGTTTTGGCATTTAAAAAGATGTCGGGTGTTCCTTTTTCTGCGTGGAAAATTGTGAGGGGTTATCGCACTGTTATATGTGCGTGGAGTAGAGCTGCTGGTAGTCGCGATTTCTGTTAGGGGTAAGGGCGTTGGTTTGATTTGACTATCGGATGTCTGATCATCGGAGAAAGTGGAGCAGTGTGGGGGATTGTGGATCGGGGATGAGTGTTCTTTTAAAAGAGGGAAGGAGAAGTGTTAATCGAACTGAATGGCAAACGGGTATCAGATCTCCAAAGGGAGATCAACGTTAAACACATCATTTTTGGAATTGAGCAAGTTTGGGGTTAAAGGTGGATTAAGGATGGGTTTTCGCTAGTGGAGTTTAGGAGAAAATTATGCAGGTTGGTTTGTGTAGATGGGCCGAAGGCTAGAATCGGAAGGGAGGTCCGAAGAGCTGAGTTTTTGTCTTCGAATTATTTCTGGAGCTAGTGGTTTTCATTTTGGGAAAGGAGGCCAACGTCGGGTGCGGGTTTAAAAGGGAGGCGGTTTGGGTTTTTCAGAAATGAGGATGGGCCGTTTGTGTTTGAAACACAAGATCCGACAGGATCGTATGAAAGAGGACAACATTCTGGAATTGGTTTGGAATGGATTGGAGCTCGCATCAATTTATGACAATAAATTGTATGATCAGAATCAATGACCGTAAATTGTTATTTAACGATTACGGACAATGTGAGTAAATCTCACTAACTCTGAACAGTTTATAATTTCATGTTGTATTTTTAGAACTGTTAGATATTGGCTGATTTACTGTATGTTGACTGTTTGATTGAACTGCTAGTCAGTTAGTTAAATTTTCTATATTAATTCTGTTTAACAGAATATATCATATAGAACTGAAAAATGATGTTATCTATATTGTTTAACATCTGTGATGCAGGGAAACAGGTTGGAGGAATCCGACTGGATTCCTCAACATTTATTTTACTGTTTTCATATATTGTGATATATGATGGGTTATATAATCTGTTATGGATTATGTGTGTTGGAATGATGTTGATCATTGTTATTCGATATTTTAAATATCATAAAAGACCCTGGGATGTAAAAGGAAAGTATTTCAATGTATATTGAAATAAAGGAATTTTATAAAATCACAGGATTTTATAAAAGGAAATATTGATAAAACGAACACGGTTTTATAAAAAGGGATATTTATTTTGAAAATAAATAGAAATAGAAAAAGAATATTTATTTAGAAAATAAATAGAAGTTATAAATATGAAATATTTGTAATGGTAAATAGAAGTTATAAATATGAAATATTTGTAACGGTAAATAGAAGTTATAAATAGGGAATATTTGTAACGGTAAGTAAACGTTAAAAAAGGGAAATAGTTGTAACGGAAAACGTAGAAAAGTAAAAGAAGCTAATCGATGTTAGTTAATCGATGTTAGTTAATCGATTAGTGTTAAAGTAAAAGAAGTTAATCGATGTTAGTTAATCGATTAGTGTTAAAGTAAATGAAGTTAATCGATGTTAGTTAATCGATTAGTGTTAAAGTAAAAGAAGTTAATCGATGTTAGTTAATCGATTAGTGTTAAAGTAAATGAAGTTAATCGATGTTAGTTAATCGATTAGTGTTAAAGTAAATGAAGTTAATCGATGTTAGTTAATCGATTAGTGTTAAAGTAAATGAAGTTAATCGATGTTAGTTAATCAATTAGTGTTAAAGTAAATGAAGTTAATCGATGTTAGTTAATCGATTAGTGTTAAAGTAAAAGAAGTTAATCGATGTTAGTTAATCGATTAGTGTTAAAGTAAATGAGTTAATCGAATATAGTTATTCGAATAGAAAGAAAAAGGAGTTATCGAATATAGTTTATTCGAAAAGAGTAAGTGAAATGAGTAAATAAATAGCGTTAGTAAAATAGTGTTAGTCCAATAGAGTTAATTGATAAGAGTCAATCGAATATAGTTATTCGAAGGAGGGTTAAGTAAGGAAGTTTGTTAAAGAAATATAAAGTGAACTTTGTCTATTTCAAAGTTAGAAATGTTGTTCAGTTAAGGTCTGAGAGGTAGTTCTACCCCAACTTGATTGGCTTCGTTTTTAACTAAGGGATAGTTAAGGTTCGACAGTAAAGGAAATGGTTTGAATTGGCATCGCGATGGTTTGTTTAAACATCTGTCTAAGTCCAATGAAGAAGCTTTGGAAATGTTTTCCAAATAAGGAACCCGAAATGTTTTCTAATAAAGATGACAAGAAATGGAAATGTTTTCCATTGTTAATAACGTATATTTTCTAAATTTAGAAAATAAGAAATATTGAATATAGGGAAACAGGAGATAAGTAAATTAATGAACTAAAGAGATGAATGTTGAATGATGTTTGATCGATATAAATTTCCATTTGGAAATAATATCATTGTTTGCACACCTATTTTTATTCGATAGTTAAATCACAGACTATCGAAGTTTTGACCATTCTAACGTTGTTAATATGGAGAGACCGGTTGGATCATTATCCAAAGAACCACTCTGTATTGGCATAAGCGTTGCGAATCATATATGCCAAAGAAAATTGAAGACGGAGTTATGCAAGGGCTATCCTGTTTACAGAATAGTGCCTTCGGTTCATCCTGTTCCTGGATGACTTGTATGGACGGATGTCTGACAGAGTATGTCCAGACGATCACGTATATTGATTTCTCCAACTGTACCAAGAGTGGAAGCGGAGAAGGAAACTTCTTTTAGCTAACACATAATGTATTGTTGAGGACGTCAAATCGGTGATTGGATGGATTTGATGATGTGGCATTCAAAGTGAATCTGATATGATAATAAAGCGTAGCTTCTAGCCTCATCATCCGGTAAATGACAGAAATCGGGCAGGCAGCATGGCTAAGTCGGTCGCACCGAAGTAGGGTGTATAATCACCTGATCTAGAGTTTCATTCATTTCTAAAAATCTATTGTTGATGCTGTCCCATTCGGGAAACGGTTGCTGATCCCAACTGTTGGTGATATACATTCGATACACTCAAGCGAAATGAGTGGTCGGTCATGTGTGGCCGGGTTGCAAGATGTTCTTGTTGAACCCAGTGTATTCCTCTCTAGAGGTACACAAGCGAAAGGTGGATCCATACCTTGTCATAGTTGGAAATCCATTACCCAATACGTGCTTGCGGTTTTGATTGTATACTATATATGTAGAACGTGAGATGAAAGCGTTTCTACTAGATGATTATTATAGTTGTGGTTGATAGACATTATTATAATATCAAAAGGTTTTTGATATAAAGATATTTTGGATTTTCATAAGGGAAAAACCCGTTCCGTTATGCGGCGTGGTCTTATGAGATATCGTTTACTTGTTCAACTGTTTTTAACTGTTTTACTCACAGCAGTCCCATGACTGACCCGGAGTTTACTTTGTTGTTTTTCCCTAAACTCTTGGGTGCCTAAATTTGTACGGGCAGTCAAGTAGTCGGGATTTTACAGATACATTGAAGAGCTGGAGCAGGAGGCTTCAGGATCATATAGCTATAGTTATTTCCGCTGTGTTGTAAGTGTTGTACTTGATAATGATATGTATATGCAAGTACCAATTTTGTATTTCAAAGTTATGTTATGAAATATATTTATTCTTTCCGCTGTGAGATTCGTGTTACTCTGATATTGTGTTCTTCTTCTTCTTCTATTCTAAGTTTCTATCTTATCTTTCCTCACCCTCTAATTTCTTTCACTAATTACCAGGATTTCTCGGCGTTTTGGTTATCGACATCGTGCTTACGTCGATAACCAAAGTCGCTCGAAATCCGGGTCGTTACAGTTGGTATCAGAGCTTAAGTTAAGAATTACTTGGCTCTGTGGCATGACTCGGTAGAGATAGGGTTAGTAATACCCTAGACTGAGATTGAGTGTATATATACGAGTGAACGTATTTGTATATTGATATAAAAATTTGTTTTATATTGTGGAGATTCATTGGTTGAGTCGTTTATGAGTTCTGGTCGATCAGTTTGATCCACTGTATCGGTAGGAGTTACTAAACACTTAAATACGATGAACCATCATGGTATGTTTTGAAAGAGGGTAGACGAAATAGTTTACCCAACGTATATTTTGAATATATTGGATATATTGGTTGTTATTATAATCGAGTAAGATTATAAATTAAATGGTTATGTAAATAACCAATCAAAATTCATATAAGTAAAATACGTGAAATCAGATGAGTTAAATCTGAAATTAAAACCAGAAATTGAGGTTAAAACTCTGGAGAACTGGATAAGTGTTTGTAAATGGATTTGGGTTAAAAATAAGGAAAATTTAAGATCCTGGGAGATTTTAAATTGTTTTACAAGCAGTGTGAATTATATTTTGAAATGAATTTCAAAGTGGAAATGTTTAGAAAGGGTTTATAGTATTGAACTCACTTCGATCGCTGGAAAATAGATTCTGATGATGACAGCTGCATCATCAGTATTCATTTTCGAGTTGTAAGTGACGAATTACTACCAGAGATACTGTTTTGAATTTGTTTTGGGAAAGATAAGTTGTGTTGAATTTCAAAATGGGATTTATAATATGGAATTTGAAATTTTAAATAGATTTGAAATATTAACTTGTTTTAAAAGAAATAAAACGAGAAGTCCTTTATAAACGAAGTTTGTAAATAGTTCTTTTATAAACAAAGTTTATAAATGAAGTGAAAAGAATTATCATTGGATAATTCAGAAATAAAAATACAAGTGTGAAGTTGAAGGGAAATCTATTTTTCCAAAGGTAGAAATATCGATTTCAAAAGAAATTGAAATCGAGACCTATGTAAAGAATGAATAAAGAAAGTTCAAACTTAGAATGTGAATAAAGAAAATTCAATAGGAATTGAATATAGAAATTCAGAGGGAGTTTGAATATGTGAAATTCAATGGAAGTAATATAGAATTTGAAAAGAGGAAATTCGAATATAGAAATCAAATAAAATTTGACATATGAGAAATCAAATAGAATTTGACATATGAGAAATCAAATAGAATTTGACATATGAGAAATCGAATAAAATTTGACATTAGAGAAATCGAATGGAATTTGAATAAGAGATTTGAAATGAAATTCAAGTATAAAATTTGAATAAGAGAATTGAGATGGAATTTGAATATGGAAAATTCAAATAAAATTGAAATGAAATTCAATTAGTTGATAAACAAGTTAAACCTATATTTGAACATGTATATTCAAATAAAAAGGTGAAATGGGCAAACCAGTAATTTGGAAAAAAAAAGGAAAAAAAAAAATCACTTAACGAACTAAGTTAAAATGATTGGATTAAGTTGAAATGAATTAGAAATGTATGAATATACATGAGATAGGTATGGATAAGGTATGAAGGTAATAGATAGAATGCTCGACAGAAAGGTATGTATTTAATTCATATATGAGATTTTATGCGCCGTATCGACAAGCCGCTTGGCTTTTTCTTTTGGATTGGTAAGGGCCATGGGAGGCTATTTGAAATATCCCGATGCTCCTAGTACAAAGGAGGTTATGGCAAATTTTTCCGGGAATTTAAGGAGTTAGAATATTTTTAAGATGATTTGATAGTTAGAAATCAACGTATTGGTATATATAGAAGTCGATAAGGAAACGAACTTAGAAATAAAATAGTATAATCAAAAAGGAAGACTAGGAATAAAATCTAGTAAGAATAGAAAGAGGAAGTGTATACGTGTTTAAAAAGTGAATAAGTAGTGGTATGGTATTGGTTATTCGAGTAAGTAGTCATATCTGTTTTGACGTTGTAAATGTTATTCAGTCAAGGTCTGAGAGTTAGTTATACCCCAACTTGATTGATTTCATTTTTAACAAATAAATAGTAAGATTTCAGGCTCGAAGATCAATGGTGAATAAGAGTTAGTTGAATATAGTATTTGGATTGTCGTAACGATGTTTTACACAACATCCGTTTTAACCCAAATAAGTGTAAGCTTGGAAATATAATAATAAATATTTCCTAAGTATAGAAATAAACGAGATCGAAAAAAGAGATAGGTAATTGGAATATTTTCCAATTATAAATAGCTTATATTTTCTAAAGTTTAGAAAATAAAGGAAGGCGATATTCAGAAATGTTTTCCAAATAACATAAAAGGGCAATATGGTTATTGAAAATATTTGGTTAACAAATATTGATAAAGAAATAGAGAAGTGATTTAACTAACGGAATAATTATTATGGGCTCAGTTGAATTTCAAAAAGGAAAATTTGATTTTTGAAAAGAGTAAACTGTTTGAAAACTCCCTGGGAAAGACTGTTTGAATTAAAGACAAATTTAACAGAAATTTGTGAAAACAAAATCGAATTAAAGTAAAGCCAGTAAAGTGGTAACTGAGTTTTGAATTAGGATGATATCAAGGCAAATTTGATTGTGAGATTCAAATGTGAAGTGTAAAGTTATAATCAAGTTAAGAGTTGGGGATCAAGAACGAAACTTGAGTTGAAACGAAAATTTGGCTTGGTAAAAAGCGAATGGTGGTGTTGAGGATAAATTGATCATAGTTTGGTTTGATTAATACTAGTATATGCTGAGTTGATAGCATATGGAAGTGATGGGGTTGATATGCCCGACAAAAGGTACAAGTTTATATATATATATATATATATATATATATATTGGGTATGAGATTTTTATGAGCCGAATTGACAAGCCGTTTGGCTGTTTGATTTTCTTTTGGGTTGAAGATGGCCCAGAGAGGCGAGTTGGAGTTTGACCGATGCTCCCAGTACAAAGGAGGTGCTGGCGAAATTTTTCGAAGAATAAGGAGTTAGAAAATTTTCCGGATTTTTTTTGAAAATTTTCGATGATAAGAATTAATTAATAATTTAATTGAATTTAAATTGGTTCAGTTGAAACTGAAGTTAAGAAGTGAACAAATATGTTCTAACCAGTCGATAGGGTCGTTCTCTACCTTTTAGCAATTTCGAGGACGAAATTATTTTAAGTGGGGAAGATTGTAATGACCCGCATTGGCAGGGGTATTATGATTAATTTATTTAATTGTATAAATGGTGGTTTAGTGAATTACATGGTCATTGAATAAAATAATAGTGAATATTTAATTAAATAATAAATCAAATAATATATTTAATTCTGAAATAATCAGAATCGGCTGAAATAGCGATATGGTGTGAACTGGATCATCTGTGATATTTAATTCATCTTGGAATTGAGTTTGAATAACGAATATATTCAATCGTCGACAGTTGAACGTATAGTTTATAATATAATTATAAACGAGCTCGAAATGACGCTGCAGTTCGTAAATTGGCGATTCGAACTTCAACTGAATGTACAGGATTCGTTTTAAGCCGGATTTCTGTGAAACAAGAAACGTGTGGAGCTGGCAGAATATATCTTTCTAGGGGAAGAGAAAAATCAGGATTCCGTCGTGTAGATTTTGAGATATGTCCAAATCAAATTTTAGAAAAGTCGCTTTGGAATTCCTTTATAATTTATAAAGGAATTATTTATATTTTTAAAAGGAATTTCAATATAAATCAAATATCGGGTTGACCCGGAAGTGAATATCGAGTTGTAAATACATACAGGAATATTCTAAAGCTGTGTGGTATGCCACTGTGAATATAGACGATAATATTTAATTTTAAATATTTAATTTAATTATATTTAAATATATTTATATATTTAAATAGGCTATTTAGAGCGTTAAAAATAGCCACTTTTGCAAACGAAGTCGGAATTCGACGAAACCAGTTTTGTTGGATCCGCAATATTAAATAGTTGTTAGATTTCCAGTTTCGTGATTTTTAGAGTCACTGTGTGGCCGTACGGATTTTTAAAGTGAAAAACAGTCAGTATTTCGACAGTTAAAAATACGCTGTGTGAGCATAAGAAGTCGGAATTCGACGAGACCAGTTTCGTAGGGTCTGTGATGTCGAGCTGTAGCTGCATGGCCAGTTTCGTGATTTTTGGGTATTGTATGTGGTCATAGGAAATCATGAACTGATCAAAAACAAATGAATAAAGAAATGAGTGGACAAAGTTTGTACACCAAGCCAAATTCTACACTATAAATAACCCTACTTTAGCTCTAACCCTAGAACACCTCATTTCCTCAGTGGTCAAACTATCCGCCGAAAGAAACTTCTTCCTCAAACCTAAAAACGCAACTTTTGAAAATCAAAAGAAAGCAGAATAAAATCAATAAATCCAAAGACCAACATATTTGGATTCTCTTGGAGCTCCTCTACACCCTGATGTGTATTTTGGTGAGCTCGATGTCAGTACTTCGGTGGGGATCTGAAGTCGCGCGAGGCTAGGTGCAGAACGGGTGTCGGCGTTGATCTACAGGTGGCGTGGCACTTCAGTTAGCGAGGTTTGGAGGGACTCGATTGTAGTATGGGTCACGGCGTGTGGAAGTGATGACTGACGACGTTTTTTCCTCGAGATGACTGGGCGTGTTGAGTTTGGGATGGACGGAAAGGTGAGATGGCGTGAAGGTGAGTGGCGATGTCAGGTGTGGTCCTCGTGAGGTGGGAGATCAGAGGGAAGGGTTGCAGCTGCTAGGTATTTGCGGTGGGTTTTGGCATTTAAAAAGATGTCGGGTGTTCCTTTTTCTGCGTGGAAAATTGTGAGGGGTTATCGCACTGTTATATGTGCGTGGAGTAGAGCTGCTGGTAGTCGCGATTTCTGTTAGGGGTAAGGGCGTTGGTTTGATTTGACTATCGGATGTCTGATCATCGGAGAAAGTGGAGCAGTGTGGGGGATTGTGGATCGGGGATGAGTGTTCTGTTAAAAGAGGGAAGGAGAAGTGTTAATCGAACTGAATGGCAAACGGGTATCAGATCTCCAAAGGGAGATCAACGTTAAACACATCATTTTTGGAATTGAGCAAGTTTGGGGTTAAAGGTGGATTAAGGATGGGTTTTCGCTAGTGGAGTTTAGGAGAAAATTATGCAGGTTGGTTTGTGTAGATGGGCCGAAGGCTAGAATCGGAAGGGAGGTCCGAAGAGCTGAGTTTTTGTCTTTGAATTATTTCTGGAGCTAGTGGTTTTCATTTTGGGAAAGGAGGCCAACGTCGGGTGCGGGTTTAAAAGGGAGGCGGTTTGGGTTTTTCAGAAATGAGGATGGGCCGTTTGTGTTTGAAACACAAGATCCGACAGGATCGTATGAAAGAGGACAACATTCTGGAATTGGTTTGGAATGGATTGGAGCTCGCATCAATTTATGACAATAAATTGTATGATCAGAATCAATGACCGTAAATTGTTATTTAACGATTACGGACAATGTGAGTAAATCTCACTAACTCTGAACAGTTTATAATTTCATGTTGTATTTTTAGAACTGTTAGATATTGGCTGATTTACTGTATGTTGACTGTTTGATTGAACTGCTAGTCAGTTAGTTAAATTTTCTATATTAATTCTGTTTAACAGAATATATCATATAGAACTGAAAAATGATGTTATCTATATTGTTTAACATCTGTGATGCAGGGAAATAGGTTGGAGGAATCCGACTGGATTCCTCAACATTTATTTTACTGTTTTCATATATTGTGATATATGATGGGTTATATAATCTGTTATGGATTATGTGTGTTGGAATGATGTTGATCATTGTTATTCGATATTTTAAATATCATAAAAGACCCTGGGATGTAAAAGGAAAGTATTTCAATGTATATTGAAATAAAGGAATTTTATAAAATCACAGGATTTTATAAAAGGAAATATTGATAAAACGAACACGGTTTTATAAAAAGGGATATTTATTTAGAAAATAAATAGAAATAGAAAAAGAATATTTATTTAGAAAATAAATAGAAGTTATAAATATGAAATATTTGTAATGGTAAATAGAAGTTATAAATATGAAATATTTGTAACGGTAAATAGAAGTTATAAATAGGGAATATTTGTAACGGTAAGTAAACGTTAAAAAAGGGAAATAGTTGTAACGGAAAACGTAGAAAAGTAAAAGAAGCTAATCGATGTTAGTTAATCGATGTTAGTTAATCGATTAGTGTTAAAGTAAAAGAAGTTAATCGATGTTAGTTAATCGATTAGTGTTAAAGTAAATGAAGTTAATCGATGTTAGTTAATCGATTAGTGTTAAAGTAAAAGAAGTTAATCGATGTTAGTTAATCGATTAGTGTTAAAGTAAATGAAGTTAATCGATGTTAGTTAATCGATTAGTGTTAAAGTAAATGAAGTTAATCGATGTTAGTTAATCGATTAGTGTTAAAGTAAATGAAGTTAATCGATGTTAGTTAATCGATTAGTGTTAAAGTAAATGAAGTTAATCGATGTTAGTTAATCGATTAGTGTTAAAGTAAAAGAAGTTAATCGATGTTAGTTAATCGATTAGTGTTAAAGTAAATAAGTTAATCGAATATAGTTATTCGAATAGAAAGAAAAAGGAGTTATCGAATATAGTTTATTCGAAAAGAGTAAGTGAAATGAGTAAATAAATAGCGTTAGTAAAATAGTGTTAGTCCAATAGAGTTAATTGATAAGAGTCAATCGAATATAGTTATTCGAAGGAGGGTTAAGTAAGGAAGTTTGTTAAAGAAATATAAAGTGAACTTTGTCTATTTCAAAGTTAGAAATGTTGTTCAGTTAAGGTCTGAGAGGTAGTTCTACCCCAACTTGATTGGCTTCGTTTTTAACTAAGGGATAGTTAAGGTTCGACAGTAAAGGAAATGGTTTGAATTGGCATCGCGATGGTTTGTTTAAACATCTGTCTAAGTCCAATGAAGAAGCTTTGGAAATGTTTTCCAAATAAGGAACCCGAAATGTTTTCTAATAAAGATGACAAGAAATGGAAATGTTTTCCATTGTTAATAACGTATATTTTCTAAATTTAGAAAATAAGAAATATTGAATATAGGGAAACAGGAGATAAGTAAATTAATGAACTAAAGAGATGAATGTTGAATGATGTTTGATCGATATAAATTTCCATTTGGAAATAATATCATTGTTTGCACACCTATTTTTATTCGATAGTTAAATCACAGACTATCGAAGTTTTGACCATTCTAACGTTGTTAATATGGAGAGACCGGTTGGATCATTATCCAAAGAACCACTCTGTATTGGCATAAGCGTTGCGAATCATATATGCCAAAGAAATTGAAGACGGAGTTATGCAAGGGCTATCCTGTTTACAGAATAGTGCCTTCGGTTCATCCTGTTCCTGGATGACTTGTATGGACGGATGTCTGACAGAGTATGTCCAGACGATCACGTATATTGATTTCTCCAACTGTACCAAGAGTGGAAGCGGAGAAGGAAACTTCTTTTAGCTAACACATAATGTATTGTTGAGGACATCAAATCGGTGATTGGATGGATTTGATGATGTGGCATTCAAAGTGAATCTGATATGATAATAAAGCGTAGCTTCTAGCCTCATCATCCGGTAAATGACAGAAATCGGGCAGGCAGCATGGCTAAGTCGGTCGCACCGAAGTAGGGTGTATAATCACCTGATCTAGAGTTTCATTCATTTCTAAAAATCTATTGTTGATGCTGTCCCATTCGGGAAACGGTTGCTGATCCCAACTGTTGGTGATATACATTCGATACACTCAAGCGAAATGAGTGGTCGGTCATGTGTGGCCGGGTTGCAAGATGTTCTTGTTGAACCCAGTGTATTCCTCTCTAGAGGTACACAAGCGAAAGGTGGATCCATACCTTGTCATAGTTGGAAATCCATTACCCAATACGTGCTTGCGGTTTTGATTGTATACTATATATGTAGAACGTGAGATGAAAGCGTTTCTACTAGATGATTATTATAGTTGTGGTTGATAGACATTATTATAATATCAAAAGGTTTTTGATATAAAGATATTTTGGATTTTCATAAGGGAAAAACCCGTTCCGTTATGCGGCGTGGTCTTATGAGATATCGTTTACTTGTTCAACTGTTTTTAACTGTTTTACTCACACCAGTCCCATGACTGACCCGGAGTTTACTTTGTTGTTTTTCCCTAAACTCTTGGGTGCCTAAATTTGTACGGGCAGTCAAGTAGTCGGGATTTTACAGATACATTGAAGAGCTGGAGCAGGAGGCTTCAGGATCATATAGCTATAGTTATTTCCGCTGTGTTGTAAGTGTTGTACTTGATAATGATATGTATATGCAAGTACCAATTTTGTATTTCAAAGTTATGTTATGAAATATATTTATTCTTTCCGCTGTGAGATTCGTGTTACTCTGATATTGTGTTCTTCTTCTTCTTCTATTCTAAGTTTCTATCTTATCTTTCCTCACCCTCTAATTTCTTTCACTAATTACCAGGATTTCTCGGCGTTTTGGTTATCGACATCGTGCTTACGTCGATAACAGAGTCGCTCGAAATCCGGGTCGTTACAATTCTCTTGCTTAACGCCCTTCTCTGAGACGTACGAGCTCAGAGGTTGTATATCGATGGACATCAGTCGCATGGACTGAATTGCCAGTGTGGCATGCGTAAGTGGCAATTGATCAAGACTTCTGTTGAAAAGCAAAGTCTTGTGGTTGATGATCAAAGCACGGCCCGTGTGGCGTAGCTTTGTGTATAACGTGAATTCGCGAGCCTCACACCTCGGTATGAGTCAAAAACGGGATAGTGACTGCAGGGAGAGCACGACGTTTCTTTCTAGCTAGGGTGGTGTCAGTGACCTACCAGCCTTGACATTTATATACTTTTCACCTGTGTGGTTGTTGGAATGCGAGGCGCCTCGGATATAGGTCTGTAAGGACCGGGAAACGTGTGTTCAGGAATAACTAATCCTCAAAAGTAAGAGAGGACCGGCCCTGAAGATCCAAGGATCATAGCGGGGTCCTGAGGCATTTGCTAGAGTGTCTCGAACGCGGAGAGGAGCTTGACCCTTGCCTCGGCTCATGACGGAATCCAATTTCCAATACGTGTATTGCGGTTTTAATTGTAGAGCCTAGTATGGCGACATAGTAGATGGTAGCTATGCCGCCTATGATTGATATTTATGATTGAAATTGTTTTGACACTATACACCTATAATAGTATCAAATAATGTGTTTTAAACGTATCAAGCATGCTTTGGCTGTTATAAGGGAAAACCCTATCCTCCGGCTTGCGTTGCATTGTGTGATGGGACCTGGGTCTTATAACAGCTTCATTTTTCTTTATTTAGCATTGCGTTGTTTGTTCTATGCACTGGTATTCTTGGGAGGAAACCCGTTCCGTGTTATACGGCGTGGTCCCTTAATTTACCTAACTTTAAAACCAATATTTATAACTGTTTTAGTTCTCACACCAGTCACATGACTGACCTGGAGTTTATTGTTTTAACCTAAACTTTGGGTGCCCCTATTTTCCGCACGGGCAGCTAGTAGTTTTGGTTTTGCAGATTTATATTCACAGGGTCCTGATTAACAGCTGGAACGATGCTCGGAAAGCTCTGTATCCGTGTATCACTTTCAGTTGTGTTTTGTATATTTTTCCGCTGCTATGTAACTTACTGTAATCTCTGATATTTGTCGAATGTAATTTATTCATTTATACTCTATATATTCTTGTATCTGATGGAATTGTTGTAATAACAATGAAATGTTCTTCTGTATGCGTTCTATTTTGTCTTGTCCTCAATTCTATCCGTGCTTTCCTTCACGGGGAAGTTCGGGTCGTTTCAGTTTGGTATCAGAGCTTTGGTTTACAGAGCTCGAGAGCAAGACACATTAGAACCATACGAAAGAATTCATCAGATATTGGATTAGTAATATCCAATTAGAATGACTCGTTAGAGATAGGATCAGTAGTATCCTAGAACGAGTGTGAAGAGTATATTTTTCAAATGAAAACAATTTTGTTTTAAAATTTAAATCGCTTTATACGTATTTGAATATTTATTTATTGTGAATTTGGACAATCGAGTATATAAAGATTTCGCGTATACGCGTCATGAACGTATAGTCGAAGTTTCAATATACTGGATAGATATAGAGTCACATTCTAGACACCCGGGGATAATTCTGGTGATGTGGCCACATCATCAGTATTTATGTTCGTGTTTCGAAGGTGTGATTTCTATATATTTCCATTAGGCTGGTGTGAGAACCAAAACTAATATAGATAGAACACATTGTTGTAAATTGGCATCAAAAACATGATTTTTTGTGTATATATCAAAATTATGAATTTGAAAACTCTAATTCACTAATAGATTGATGTTTGTGTTGTTTGTTTATTTGTTTGCTAATTTTTAACCATTTAGCCTAATTGAATCAAATATTGAATTGTATTGAAATTGGTCGCATTTGCTTGCATATACATGTACTTACATTGAACAGGTCATAGCAAGGAGGCTAGAGCAGAGAATAAAATTTGTTTGCCCGACAAATAGGTACATGTTTATCATAATTTACTGTTTTGTTTGGGTGATGATGATTTTATGAGCCTATTGGCTAGCCGCTTGGCTTTTTCTTTTTCTTTTTGAGATCAGAAGGCCTATATGGCAATTTCGGGATTTTCCCGTGCTCCCCGTACAAAGGAGGTTATGGAGAAATTTTTCGAAAATTTAGGGTGTTAGCCAAATTTATGAAAATTTGGAAATTCTCAGAAACTGAAAAGTTAGAGAATGAAAGCCAGATCGAACGTAGAGTTGATTAATCAAACCACTTTCGACTTTGTTCCTTTTCGGGGACGAAAAGTTTTAAGTGGGGGAGATTGTAATAACCCGGAAATTCTGAGCCAGTTTAAAATTTTTGTTTTGGCAATTTTAGCGAATTTTGAATATTTAAAATAGATTATTTTAAATAATAACAACGAAAGCGACAAAAGGCGAGATTGGCGAAGATTTCTATAAAAGAAGAGTCAGGATGATTGGATAGCTTTTGGTGAGAATTTCTCACCTTTCAATTTCTTTTTCTAGTTATATATATATATACTAGGATGCAGACGGTGTTTAGTAGCACCCGACACAATCGTCCACAGACCATGGACTTGTTTGTTTGATTGCAAAAATTAGTTAGATTATTTGATTGTAATTGAATTGTGTGGTGAAATGAATTGATTTGATTGATATGTGAATGGCGTGGGCCTTCACTAGACCGGGGATAAGGCTAGGCCTCGTCCCGTTTCTAGTATCGTGCCGTTATGCCGCCGAAATTTTCTAAAATAAATTAGAAAAATAAAAATATCATTTTATTTGATAAATGAAATGAATAGAAATTCATGTGTTGAAAATATTCATGTGTTAAAATAAATTAGATTATTGTTAAAAATATAATTTTTAACGTGAAAGTGAATAAATAAATATTTATAAACAAATCGGCCGATTTGTTTATATACACTGATTTGACTGATATTGATTGGGTCGATAAATTTTACACATCGCCCAACTGCACAACTAAAATCTGTGTTTGATTGTTTGAAACCCCACACGGGTGTTGGGATGAAATTTGAAGTTCACTCATCCTGATCGTTTAAATATGTCGATCGATTGATTGACAGGCTGTTATAAGCGGCATATATCTATATTTGATGCTTATACAGTATAGTGCACTTTGGTTGATGGTTGATTATTTTTCAATGCTATTATATACATGTGATGTATGAAAATCCATATAATTAATATTATATGGTGATTGATTGGGCCTCATTCCAATCGGGAAAATAATGAATATTATAAAAGGAAATTCAGGTGGTGAATATAAAAATAGTCATGTGTTGACGATGTTCATGTGTTGAAAATATTCATGTGTTGAGTAAAATATTTTAAATAATAAAAATTACATCTTTATCATATTTACAATTAGAATCTACTTCACGGTGGAGTCTAATTAAAATCAAACGATAGATACCATAGTTTTATAAAATATTTTACATAACAAAAATAGTCGTGTGTTGAAAGAAATATAGATTCATGTATTGAATAGAATAAATATTCATTTGTTGAATAGAATAAATAATTTGATATTGAATATAAAGCCGTGTTGATTAGAGTTGCGCTATTTTGACGTGAACGATATTTATATCGATTTTATTCGTTTTATAATGAATATTGAAAAGTGATTTCAAAATATAATATTTTGAAATGAAATTCAAATTAAATTAGATTAAAATTCAAATTGAAATTTTGTTGAATCAATTTGAAATGAATTCGAATCGAATAGAAAATGAATTCGATTCGAATTGAATAGAAAGTGAATTTGAATTCGAATTGAATAGAAATGAATTCAAATTGAATTAAATTGAAAATTGAATCAAAAACGAATTGAAATCGTTTCGAATGAAATTTAAAACGAACTGAAATTGAATTGAAATCAATTGGAAATGAATTCGAATTGAATTGAAATCAAATCGAGTTGAAATTGAATTTAGCGTTGAAATGGTTTTGAAAACGAAGTTAAAACGATTTATAAAATACGTTTTAAAAGGAAATCGACGAAATATATATAATATATATATATATTATATATATAATGGCCTGAATAGAACGCGCCGCGCCGCGGTAGTTCGTGAATTTCAACCATTGACTTCGAATTGACGTTGCGGGAGATCCGACCGTTGGATTCTCCTAAAACCGGAACCGTTGGGTTCGTATCGAAAAGAGCTTTCTAATGAATATTAGAAATTTGAAATCTAACGGTTGGATTTGGAATTATGTCCAAATCAAATTCGAAAAAGGTCGCTATAAGTGCAGTTCGATGGCCGTTGATGGAAATCGACTGTACGGGCCTTGATAAAATTATTAAAAATATCTATAATTTGTGTAAAATCATAATATATGAATTGGAAAGAATTGAGCTGGAAAATTCCATATTTGAAAAGATAAAATAGATTTTTATCGAAATAAACTAGTTTTGAACTAGGACTAAAATCAATTTATTTTTGAAATAAATAAATTGAATTTGAAGGTGATTTTAAAAATAATCAGTATTCCCAATACGTGGATTGGACTGGAGTTGAATCGAAATTATCTTCGGAATATTTCGATGATTGGATTTCGTGACTATACAGATATTGTTACGGGAATTTGAAAGATATATTTTATATCGTTATTTCCAATACGATATTTGTTGGTTTCAGAATTTGATATTGAATATAAGCCGGTATATTTTCTATTCAGAGCCTTGTATTTAATATCAAATGTGATTTGGGTTTGTCGTGAATCGTGTTTTAGAAGACATTGGTTCTTTAACCCAGTTAAAGGCAAGATGTTGATTTTTGAGAAGATTAAAACTAAGTGGAGTTTTAATGAATCTTTAATTAGATTAAAATGTGAATTGATAATTTAAATTATCAAATTTGAAAAGTGATCGAGAATGGAGTATCACCAGTTTTGCTCCAAAGCGATAGTTAAATCTTTAATTAGATTTGAACGTGAAATGGTAATTAATTTTACCGATAACACCGTGGTGTTAGGAATGGAGTATCACCAGTTTTGCTCCATGGGATATATAGGTTGGGATTGGGAAATAAAATAAATAATTACTTCGGTGTGGTTCGCTAATCCCGACTAGTTTGAAACGATATCCAAAGGAAGATTATAGGATAAATTTAGAAGAATTTATCTTGGATAAAATTAATGGGAACATTTCCCTAAGAATGTGATTTTGTGAATAAAAGAATATTCTGAATTGGAATGAGGCGTTCGTTGTGTTTGTGTAACATTTGTTTACTATATACGTGGGTTATTCAGAAAGGCCGGGTTATACCCATTCTGAATAACCGATTCGACGAGATGTCGAAGATGAAGACGGTGGTTGAAGACCGGAAGTCTTCACATCGTTTGGGTGATTACTGATGATCTTGATTGGGCTGTACACCCAGGATGAGGGAATCAGTTGGTGATCGTCCAGACGTACTTGGAGATGGATGGATATGCGAGGAAAGTGCCTCCGGTTTCGTTCAGACCCAGAACGAACTTGTAAATGGATTGTGTGTCTGACATTGGATTTTATTCTATGTTGATTGATCTCTATTAAATATACATCTGTTTGGCGGCGGAGAATTTATTCTCTTGCTTAACGCCCTTCTCTGAGACGTACGAGCTCAGAGGTTGTATATCGATGGACATCAGTAGCATGGACTGAATTGCCAGTGTGGCATGCGTAAGTGGCAATTGATCAAGGCTTCTGTTGAAAAGCAAAGTCTTGTGGTTGATGATCAAAGCACGGCCTGTGTGGCGTAGCTTTGTGTATAACGTGAATTCGCGAGCCTCACACCTCGGTATGAGTCAAAAACGGGATAGTGACTGCAGGGAGAGCACGACGTTTCTTTCTAGCTAGGGTGGTGTCAGTGACCTAGCAGCCCTGACATTTATATACTTTTCACCTGTGTGGTTGTTGGAATGCGAGGCGCCTCGGATATAGGTCTGTAAGGACCGGGAAACGTGTGTTCAGGAATAACTAATCCTCAAAAGTAAGAGAGGACCGGCCCTGAAGATCCAAGGATCATAGTGGGGTCCTGAGGCATTTGCTAGAGTGTCTCGAACGCGGAGAGGAGCTTGCCCCTTGCCTCGGCTCATGACGGAATCCAATTTCCAATACGTGTATTGCGGTTTTAATTGTAGAGCCTAGTATGGCGACATAGTAGATGGTAGCTATGCCGCCTATGATTGATATTTATGATTGAAATTGTTTTGACACTATACACCTATAATAGTATCAAATAATGTGTTTTAAACGTATCAAGCATGCTTTGGCTGTTATAAGGGAAAACCCTATCCTCCGGCTTGCGTTGCATTGTGTGATGGGACCTGGGTCTTATAACAGCTTCATTTTTCTTTATTTAGCATTGCGCTGTTTGTTCTATGCACTGGTATTCTTGGGAGGAAACCCGTTCCGTGTTATACGGCGTGGTCCCTTGATTTACCTAACTTTAAAACCAATATTTATAACTGTTTTAGTTCTCACACCAGTCACATGACTGACCTGGAGTTTATTGTTTTAACCTAAACTCTGGGTGCCCCTATTTTCCGCACGGGCAGCTAGTAGTTTTGGTTTTGCAGATTTATATTCACAGGGTCCTGATTAACAGCTGGAACGATGCTCGGAAAGCTCTGTATCCGTGTATCACTTTCAGTTGTGTTTTGTATATTTTTCCGCTGCTATGTAACTTATTGTAATCTCTGATATTTGTCGAATGTAATTTATTCATTTATACTCTATATATTCTTGTATCTGATGGAATTGTTGTAATAACAATGAAATGTTCTTCTGTATGCGTTCTATTTTGTCTTGTCCTCAATTCTATCCGTGCTTTCCTTCACGGGGAAGTTCGGGTCGTTTCAAATGGCCACTGAATTGCATCTATAACGACCTTTTCAAAATTTGATTTGGACATAATTCCAAATCCAACCGTTAGATTTCAAATCTCTTATATTCATTGGAAAGCTCTTTCTGATACGAACCCAACGGTTTGGGTTTTAGGAGAATCTGACGGTCGGATCTCCCGTAATGCCAATTTGAAATCAATGTTTGAAATTCGTGATCGGTTGCAGCACGGCGCATTCTATTCAATCCATTAAATATATATATAATATATATAATATATAATATATAATATATACATTTCATCGATTTCCATTTAAAACGTATTTTATAAATTCGTTTTAAAATGATTTCAACTTCATTTTCAATTTTAAATCAAAATTTAATATTCCATGTCATTATAATGTTTACATGATAATATTTCCAAAACATGAGATTTTGAAATCATTTCCTTTTCGATATTCCTAATAAAAATGAATAAAATCGATATAAATCTCGTTCGTGTTAAAATGGCGCATAACTAATCAATACGACTTCACACATTTTAATAATTTCGTGTCCATCCAAAATCAGACATCAAATTCACGTTTTAATCCTTTACTGAATATTATTATAAAATATTCATTATTTTAAAATATTTGTTATTTTAAAATATTGGTTATTCCTGAATTGGAATCATACCCAACCAATTACCATATAATGTTAGTTATATGGATTTCATACATCACATGGACACAACAACAATGATAAACAACCATCCATCACCTAGAGTGCATTACACAACTGCATAAGCATTAGATATAAATAATTAATGCTTACAACAGCCTATCAGCAAATCGATCGATATGCAACTAAACAATTGGGACTAATGTATGCCAAATATCATCCTAATACCTGTGTGGGGTTTCAACCAACAAATACTGAATTTTATTTGTGTAGTTGGGCAATGTGTAAAATTTATCATCCCAATCACTTTCAGTTAAATGGGTGTACATAAACAAATCGTCCGATTTGTAAATGAATATTTATTTCCACACACGACTATTTTATATAGTTTTATTACACATTAAAAATGATACTTTTAATGATTACACATTTTATTTCAACACATGAATATTTTTATTAGTTCATTTATGCAATAGATATATATATTTTTATTGACTACACATTTTATTCAACACATGAATATTTACAACCACAATACAGTCAATTTCACAATTACAATCAATCCAAACAAACATCCATGGTTTGTACAATAAACAGTGTCAGGTGCCACTAAGCCCCATCTGCAACCTAGGATATATTTAACTGTAAAATAGTTTGAGTGAGAAGGAGTTCTCACTATCGGTTTCCATTCCGCCATTATTTATTGGATGGTTTTTGTATTTCGTTTTGCTTCCAGACAGTTCCACCGCATAGTGTTTTTCACTGTGATTCCAACGCAATCTGTTTCACGCGGTTTATATTAAAAACCGCATTTTTATATCGCTACTATATATATATATATCTGATTTTTATATTAATTGTATCTAAAATAAAATCATGTTTTTATTTTAAAGCTATATATATATATAAACCATATTTTTACTTCAAAATGGTTTAAACAAAACCATATTTTAAAATTAATGTTATATATATATCGTATTTTTAACCAAATGTGTTATATATATATATATGTATATCGTATTTTCAAACTAATGTTATATATAAAAAAATCATATTTTTAAACTAAGGTTATATATATAAAAATCATACTTTTAAACTATTGTTATATATATTTTTAAAATCAAGGCTATTTTATATTATAAAAAAATGACTTTTATCATTGCTACTTTATATTTAAAAAAATCAGATTTTTATTTAAAGCTATTTTAGAAATATAAAAAACAGTTTTCAAAAATAATGCTCTTTACATTTAAAGTTAAACTAATTGCAAAAATAAATAAATATAAAGAAAAGCTCATTGTTTTTCAATCTGCTGGTTCGAACTGGAGCCACCATTGCAGTGAAAATCGATCGGAGTGCCATCCACATGTAGTTGGAGCACCGCGAAGACCTCCCCCCTCTTCTAGCGCTAGTGGTAGCGTTGTGCTTGCATCACCGTAGGCCCCTAGAAATTTGATCGATACCGTTGTTGTTGCGGCGACGAGGACAGACTTGTGGATGCTCCTGAACGGAAGAGGATCGAGCAGCACAGGGAGGGACGATGCGGTGGAAGACCTTCGCGATTTTTCTTTTCTTTTTCGATTTTGGGTATTGGAAAAAGGATCGCTGTTAATATAAGAAGGAGGCGGCTCCAAGAGCATTGACTATGTATTTGAATTTGTTAGGGTTGTTGACCCTTTTGTTAGGTTATATACCATATAATTTAATACTTTATTTAATTTAATTTCAAAAATACCCTTCTATCGATTCGAACTCCAAATCAAACCCAACGACTATTGCCCCTAGCTAATTACCCATATTCCAGACACAATGGAATATGTTTCATTGCCAATTTTATCATTTCGATTAGTTTTTCATTAAATTATAATATAAATCAATATATATTTAATTTAAACGTATATTTGAATTTACCGGGACCATATACTAACTCCAAAAATACTAGAAAAATAAGTCTAGCAATGTTTTGATGATAACAAAACTAATTTCGCTGAATCTGGAGGCCATTTGAAAAATGGCCTTTTCCTGGTCGATCCATTTCAATTAAAATTGACCAAACACGTTTTAATTTACCACGCTCACATATTAATTTCAAAAATTATGAAAATTGAAACTTAGCAATAATTTGACATTACGGATCCAACAAAAGTGGTCTCGTCGAAAACAGAGGTCGTTTGCAAAATGGCTATTTTTAAGGGCCATATATATATATTTAAAATAGTGGAAATTTGCATGAAGGGCTTACTAGTCAGGTCCAATTAGTTTAAAGGACATGGCTTTCAAAGAATAAGTTTTAAGGACAGACAAATGTCGCAGCTGTTATTTTGCAAATCTGAAACCCTAGTCGATCTTTATTAAAATGGCGATTTTCAAAAGCTTTTCATGTTTCAAACGAATCGATTGAACAATTCGATTTTATTTCTACAACCACAATCAATTGAACAATTCAATTGAACGAATCAATTGAACGATTTGATTTTCAAAAGCTTTTAATTTTATGTCATGTGTTGATGAAGTGAAGGAGGACTGTTGTGTTTTGATGATGGATGGTTGGTTTCAGAGTGCATAGAAATGCAAAACAAAGAGAAGATGGGAAGCAAATTGAAATCAAATTTAAAACAATAGTTAACAATACTGCAAGTACAATGAAAAATATAATTTTGTGTGGATTGAATGCAGGTGCATTTTCGATTTTGTAACTAATAGTTATAATGTTCACGTAGTTGGTTTCATGTACTTCTTTTTATATTTTTAGATAAAGATAAACACTTTTATCTTTTTCAGAGAAGGAAGAACAATCCGAAGTAATGATACAACGGAATTCGGGTTGGTTTATGTGATTTAACTGTGAAACTGTCTGCTCATGTATATATTTTTGATACAATGGAATACAAGCTTTAAGTGTCTGTCATGTATATATTTTTATATTTTTTAGATAAAGATAAATACTTTTATCTTTTTTTGAAAAGGAAGAACAACTTGCAATAATGATCTAAATCATATTGGCATACTTGAAATTTTTTGTATACTGTGTACTACAATACAATTAAAATTGCGAACAATGCAGAAGTCATAACTATTGTTTTCAACACAAAAAGATAATTAAAAAGGAAGAACACCCAACTGCGTAACTTCCCACTGTTCTTTCCAACTCCTTTATACACACATTTGCACAGCTCATTTATGATTTTAACTCTGCAACAAAGAACAATTAACAAAAAAACCTAAAGTCACCAGAACAAAAAACAAATAAACATGATGTAACAACCTGGAAAATCCGAGCCAATTAAAAATTTTTATTTTGGCAATTTTAACGAATTTTGAATATTTAAAATGAATTATTTTAAATAATTACGACGAGAAATTTATTTTGAATAGAATTAGAACATATATATTTATTTGAATCGACTTTAGAATATAAATACATATTTTAGTTATAAAAGGAATTGAAAATGACGCGGTAGTTTGAAAATTCGATTTCAAATTTCAAATGAATGTACAGGATTCAAAATAAACTGGATTTCAGCGAAACCAGAAACATTAGAATCTAAATGAAGATATCATTCCAACGAATCCGGAAAATTGAAATTTCATAGTGGAAATTAAAAGTTACACCCAGTTGAACATTCAGAATAGTCACTACGGAATTTTGGCCCTTAAAAATAGCGATTTTGCAAACGACTTCCGTTTTTGACGAAACCACTTTTGTTGGATCCGGGATGTCAAGTTATTGCTAGATTCGAAAATTCATAATTGTTGGGATTAATATGTGAGCGTGGCGAAGTAAAACGTGTTTTGATAGTTTCAGTCAATTTGGATCAACCAGAAAATGTCCATTTTTCAAACGGTCTCCAATTTGACGAGATTAGCTTTTTTAGGACCGTATCGTCAAAACATAGCCAGATTTATTTTTCTAGAATTTTTGGGGTCCGTATGTGGCCCCGGTAAATTGAAATGTGTGTTCAAATTCAATATATAGATTTATATTTTGATTTTGACGGAAACTGATCGAAACGATCGAATCGGCTTACGATACATATCCCATTGTGTTCGGAATGGGGGTGATACGCTAGGGACGACAGTCGTTAGGTTCGATTTGGAGTTCAAACGAAAAGTCAAATTTTATTAGAGGAAAATAATAATTAAATTAAATTATATATTAGCCCCTGTTTCCCCTCTTCACTCTCATACACAGATCAAAATAAAAAAAGAAAATAAGAACGACGGGAGGAGGAGACCGCGTCCCGCCTCCAGCTGTCGCCGATCAGCGGCGCACCCTCCCTCCGACCGCTCTCTCCTACTCTCCTCTCTCCTCCTCCTCTCTTCTCCATTCGTTTGCAGCCAAATCCCCAAATCCCACTGGAACCGACGCCGCCAATCTCCCCTTGGCCAACCGCCACCGCTGCACCACCCGTCAGCCCTCTGCGCCTCCCTCATCCCCTTCCAGACCACCAGAGCGCCATACCCTCCTCTTTAACACTGTAAGTTTTATTATTTGTTTTTCTTTTTTTAGTTAGAAATAAAATAAAAACATAGTTTTAAATATGATTTTTATATATTGTGGCATTGATAGAAAAAGGAGTAAATTTTCATTTATAAAAGATTTGATTTTTTTAAATGAAGTATAGAAATACGTTTTTTAATCGTATGAAGATAGGATTTTTATTTATGTAGAGATAATAAAAATATGATTTTTATATTATATAGATAATAAAAATATGATTTTTATATTATAGGGATAATAAAAATATGATTTTTATAGTATGAATAACGATATGAGAACATAAATTTTATAGTACGTATGTAACAATATAAAGATTCGATTTTATATACGTAAAAAGGCGATAAAAATATAATTCTTATTTTGTAGGAAGAATTATAAAAATGTGATTTTTATAGATAAAAGTACGATTTTTATGAAGTTTTCATTATGATAAAGATATGATCTTTATATGGATATCATTAAGGTAAAAAAATCGATTTTTATTATATATGAAGCGAAATAAAAATTCAATCTTTGTATAAGAAGTAGAAATATAAAAATATAATTTTTATATGGAAAGAAGCATTGTAAAAATATATGAAGAAGAAATGAAAATAAGATTTTTATCTATTGGAATGAAGCGATAAAAATATGATTTTTATATATGAACAACGTGAAAGGGATGCGCTGGAATTTCGAACAAATCCAAACAGTTCAGAAAGAAAGAATGGAGTAGTGGATCCCAAAGGTGAGAACTTCTCACTTTAATTGTATTTCTAGTTAAAATATATACTAAGAGGCAGACGGTGCTTAGCAGCACCTGACACCCGTCGTTCACAGACCATGGACGGCTTGTTTATTTGATTGATTGTGTTGTGAAAATTGTTTGTGTGATATGGAATGGAGTAAAATATTCTATAGTTAAAAATATAATTTTTAACGTGTATATGAATAAAATAAATATTTATAAACAAATTGGACGATTTGTTTATGTACACACATTTGACTGATATTGATTGGGACGATAGATTTTACATCGCCCAACAGCACAAATAAAACCTGTGTTTGATTGTTTGAAACCCCACACGGGTATTGGGATGATATTGGACATACACTAGTCCCAATATTTAGTTGTATGTCAATCGATTGGTTGACAGACTGTTACAAGCATTAAATATTTATATTTGATGCTTATGTAGTGTATAATGCACTTTGGATAATGGATGACTATGTTTGATTGTTGTTATGTACATGTGGTGTATGAAATCCATATAATCACATTATATGGCAATTGACTGTGTCTGATTCCAGTTCATAAAGAATGAATATTTTAAAATAACGAATATTTTAAAATAACGAATATTTTCAAATAATATTCAGAAAAGATTCAAAATATGATTTTTGATGTCCGATTTGGGATGGACACGAAAATATTTAAATATATAAAGCCATGTAATGCCATTTTGACGTGAACGATATTTATATCGATTTTATTCGTTTTTATAATGAATATAAAAAAAGGAAATGATTTCTGTTAGACCAAAAATTGGTTCTAACACCCAAATTAGCTATGATTTTAATGAAATAGAACTAAAAAGCAACGAAGAACACACGATTTATAGTAGTTCGGCACTAAAGGGCCTACGTCCACTTTAAATTCTTTTAATTAATGATTTGAATGCAAATACAATAATGATTCTCACTCAACTTCACAATTGCAATACATAATCTCACTCAAATATCTCAAAAATAGACTTTAAGAGATGATTTTGACCTGAATATGGTTATGAAATTCGGCTATGAAGGAAGTTAAAACTGAGAATTTGCCAAAAGATCCTTTCAAATGCCTCTTGATGGTGTATTTATAGGTGAAAAATCTCCTCGAAGTGGCTCCGGTTCGGAACTGCGTGGCACCCATCCCATAATAGTCGGGTTCGGAGGCCTCCAGATGGTGACAGCGCTCGATTTAGTGGGAGATCGTGGGAGGAAATGGTTGTGCTTGGTCCGAGTCTTCAGGAAACATGTGTGGCAATGGTCACAGGCTCAGAAAAAAGGGGTTCGGATCAGCCGCCTTCGATCCAATGAGGCTACTTGCTTTCTTTTGGGGTTGCTGAAGTGCTTCTCCGAACCAAACCGATGTGATGTCTGCGTCTTTGATTTCTGCTTCTTTCCTGCGTTGGTTCCCTCCAATCCGAACCGGTCGATGGCTTTCCCACCATTTTCTCTTTGTGTATCCTAGTTCACAAAGTAGGCTAACATTTTGCCCTCTCGAAGTACACTCTTATTTAAGATGAAGTGTGCTTCGAAGTAGTTTACAAAACAGTCTTTGAATTAAAGCCATTGAATGAACGCTTCCATTTACTTGTTGAGACGTGCCACTTCATAAAGTCATGCCTTTTGTTGCTTATATATATATATATATATCCATAAACCATATGAATTACTTTCTTCATTTTCAAACAACTTTGAGAGCTCTTTTCAATGTCCAGTGATTCCTCCAGGTAAGCTTTTTCTTTATTTTTCCTTGAATTCAACCTGCATGCCAAGTCAATGTGTATAATCCCTTTCGGTTCGGACTCCGACCCGAATGGAATTCTCTCTTGTATTGCTCAATACTGGATTAACAGGCCAGAATGCATTTATGGGCTTGCAACTCCGGTCCGAAAGAGGGGAAAAAGGTTGGGAATATGATGGGTCACTATAAACACATATATAAACTCGCAGCCTATCTCCTTCCTCTTTCTTTTATCTCATTGCTCCTGTTTATCATATTTTACACCGAAACCCTATCTTTCAAAAACTCCAAAATTCTTCTCGTTAGTCTTCGAATCAAACTCGTAAGTAGGTTAAAAACTTTGATTATCCTTGTAATAACTGATTTCAGTTAAAATTTGTGGTCAATTTCGAGTGATTTGGTCATGGCCTTTGCTCGGCTTCGACGCCTTGGCCTCCTCTCTCTTCGCCGTCGTCGTTGGTGGTTCTGTCACCACCTCGAGGCATTGGGAGAGGGGATTAAGATTCTGCTGGATATTTGAGCACGAAAGTGCTTGGTCTTAATTGGGGTTTTTGACATGGAGTTATGTTCGGTGTTGGTTAAGCGAGATTGGAAATGGAAAAGATGAAGAAGAGGAGAGGAACTGGGATCGGTTCGGGTAGAGAGACGCTGGAGTGAAGGGAAGGGAAACATGTTTACTAGACCGGATCGGGTCGGAGCAAAAAAAAGGCAAAAAAGGGAAACAAAGCCTACCTGACCGGGTCGGATCGGAATAAGTGACAAGGAGGAGAAGAGGCATGATTATTCAAGCCGATCCGAACCGCTCTGAAAGCCTACATCCGAACCGATCTGGTTTTACTTATTGGGCGTGAATGTCTGCTTCAGACCAAATCATGACTTTGCCCCCCCGATCTGATCCCAATACACATACTTGAACAGAACGGAAACAGTCCAACTCAATGCGCGAGAATTTATCCAACTAGCTTAATCAATGCTTGGCATAACCTTCAACTTGATGAACAGTTAGGATATCGCCTTACGAACATAACAAACATCAATAACTATTCTGAAACATTATTACTCCTTTGAATCTTTATATCATGCTCTCATGTGTTTACTTTGCATCTTTGGTACACGTAGCACACACTTTAGTTCACATACACACACGGGGGGATGCGGGCTATCTTACTCTAACTTATGTTATTACTTCTTCAGAAGTCTAGTGATCATGGCCGAGAGACGTTCATCTAGGTTAGAAAAGAAGATAAAAGTTGCAGAAACTTCTAAGAAATTTGCTTTTGATGACATATCTTCTTCCTCAGACCCTGAATGGGACGATGAGGGTCCAGATTATGAAGTAGTAGCACATAACAGCGAAACACCTTCTGATAGCGAAGTTTCTTTGGGCGATGAAGAGGAAGGAGGGATAGGAGATAATCGAGCTCCTGATGAGTTTGAGTCTGCCATTATATTGGAGTTACCCAGATTCTATTGAATCGACGATTGATGACGACAGACTTGTTCGAATATGTTTAAAGCATGGGATACTGAAAAGAGATACCCTGGTGCCATCGAAAGCTGATCGTCCCCACAATCCTCTGGAAGGATTTATTGCAGTTACTCGATTGATGTGTATGGTTGGGGCTATTCCACCGTTCCCGCCTTTTGTCGTCGACTTTTTGAGACAGATGCGGATTGCCCCCATGCAGTTACACCCCAACTATTATGCTTATTTATATACCTTATATATAGCATACAGAGAGGTTTTAGGTATAGATCCTACCTTCGATGACGTCCACTTTTTTTATAATCTCAAGCATCGGACTCAAGAGACTCCTTCCTTCTACTATGTTGAATCGGTTCCAAAGAAGAAAATTATTTAAGCTCCATTTAGCAGCAAGGCCGGCGATTCTAAGCTCGAATGGTTTTATATCAGGCAACAGCCGGGGTGCGCCAGGAGATGGACCAAATCAACTAAAGCTTCGATTTTCTAGATCTCAATTTTGAATGTTCATGCCAACACATTAACCTGCTTTCTCTTTTGTTCGCAGTTGATAACCCAAAACAAATATCGGATCAATTGTACGGTTGCATCGGCTTCTCAATGGCGATCAAATTTTTTTAACCATCGACGAAGTTCTTAACGATGAGTATCTCTATCATCACAGGTTACTATCCATTACCCGTAGCATAGATCATGGGTTGAGTCCATATGTATACATCCCCCCAGTGGACATTATTCCTGAAACGGGCGAGGGCTCGAAAAGTCCAACAATACCTCTTCGAACTTTACCTTCTCCATCTTCAACCCAAGACGACGAGTTAGCCAACATAACTGAAAAGCACAGAGAAGGGTATACCATCCCTGATGATGCTATTTTTCCTGAGAAGTCAATGTCCCCTAAAGAGCTGCCAACAGACGCTTCTCAAGGAGATGTCCCTACTATCGAAGATTCTACATTTTAGGGTTTGGGAGATCTCCCCCTACCTGAAACCATCTATACTTCAGAGGACTTTGGCACAAATCCTTTAATTTTCACTTCTTCAGAGGAGGTTACTCCCGTGAAGGCCAAAGAGCCCACTCGCGCTGGCCTGGCTTCAGACTCGGGTTTGTCGGGGGGGGGGGGACACCACTTAGGATGCACCCAACACAATAGCACCACACTTCACAACACTCACTTCTCATGTGAACACTGATTCTGAATTCCTTTACACTGTTGATCAGGTACAATGTCTCGCCCTTACTATGATGTCAGGAAAATACGTCGTAGCACGTTTAGACCCCCTTCCGATGTCTAGCATGATCGCTGTGAAAGCCGGGGTAGAGAGGACAGAAGGCCTCATGATTCTTATCGGCCACACACCTCGCGCTCTCGCTCCCCCGTCCGATCGGATCCAGACCGATATAAAAGCTATCAGAGTCGTCGAGGAGAAGACACATCGCAGCGCAAGGACCGAACTTCTCCTCAAGACAAACATAGTCGGGAAAAAAGTCCACTGAAACATATTGATTCACGAGACAAACATAAGGTTTCTGAAAGCGACTTGGAAAGGGTGATACAACCATCGTGCCTACTAAGCGTAGAGACACTGAGCTAACATACTGCAAACCTCCACCACTGGATGCTGAGTCCAAAGTTAAGCGGGCATATCTGGAGAAGTAGTTCCCAGACCATTATTTTGAAAATCTGGCTTTCTTACCTGCTCTCGAGCCTATTTCCTCAAAGTGGGCAGATGAGGCTAAAGCGAAGATTGATGCAGTCGAGAAGCAATACTCGGAGATGTTCAAGTATTCACGTAATTTCTCTAGAATCATTAGGACTTTAATTATAGATGTTAATTCGATGAAAAAAGACTACAGATGCTGATGAAAAGGCCTTGAAAAATTTGGAGAAGGACCTTGAGGACACATAGGCTCAACTTGTCATCGCTCAACGAGATGCTAACAACTTCAAACAGCAATTCGAGGAGTTACAGAAGCGTTATCATGACTTGCTGGAATCTCGTAGTCAAGAGCGTTTGGAGTTGAAGAAACAAGCGGAAGATGCTAAGTCGGACAATGTCAAAATGCAACTGGCTTACAATACTCTTGAGCGAGAAAAAGCCGAGTTAGCGAGAAAAAATGCTGAATTGGAGAAACGAAACGCTAACTTGGAATCCAAGTTAATGGAAGCCGAGAATAGGGATGCTCTAGCTGAAGGGAATGTGGAAAATGTTATTAAGTCTGCTGAAGAGACCCGTAAACAGCTATCAGAGGCTCAGGAAGAAGTGTACGGTTTTGGCGAATTACTGGTTGAATTATTCGCTCACATAATTCATCGCCGAAACATCTCTTCGATTGAAGACTACCCAACTACCTTAATTCACACATGGAGTCAAATCATCGAATGAGAGAAAGAGGAACTTAAGGTAGACTTCGTCGACGAAGATAAACTTACGGAAAAGTATCTGAGAGATGACGAGCCGACATGCCTGGCCGAGGGGCGTCGCCTCATTACCGCTGCTATGGAGGAGGAGAAGCGGATGGCCAAACAAAAGAATATCCTCGAGGCTGGTTCTTCTTCCGCTACTGCTGAAACTTCTGAAGTCGAGGGATATGATCCCGAGAACCCGGGGATCCCTCAGGCGTCTCTTTTATCTCTTATACCCGAATCAGCGTCAGAGATGGTAGTCACTCCAATTGAGAAACCATCGGAAGGTATTTCTACCTTTTCACCTCAATTCGTCAAGGCCGTCTCCACTTTTCACCATATGATTGGGCAATCAATGGAGGATCCTTTATTTTCTCCTGAGTTGATAAATGTTGCTTCTCATTCTGTAGGTATTGAACCGGCCGAGAAGACTGACAGGCATTAAGGAACCACCACAGGGGTAAAATCCGTGCAAAAGACTCAAGGAGAACAGGACAAGGCTACCATTGTAGAGTCAGGAGGGGGAGCTGAACTGTTTAAGGCTGACACTTCTCATGATGACGAGATGATAGATGCGTTGAAAGACGATGGTGGTAGCAAGGGGCACGAAGAAGATCCTGATGTGGCTATAATTGGGGACTCAAAAAGTGCTGATGACGTCACTTTGGCTGAAATGAAAGCCGAACAAGACAAGCGTATGCAGCTAAAAGTTGAAGACTTGAAACCCAAAAGCCATAAACCCCTTGCAATGGTGGATCCTCGATCAAGGTTAGTCGTTAAGCTTTCAACTAGGTCTATTACAGAGGAACTTGCTAAAGAAATTTCTCTTGATTCCAGTGTTCCTACTCCTGGTAAAAAATCAACCGATTCTAGCACTTCGACTGCAAAGAGGAAAAGGCCGAAACGCATTATGACTGATGCTGAAAAGGAAGCTAAGGCTACTCGTAAAGCTGCCAAAAAATCCAAGTCTTCTCCAAAGCTCAAGTGACGGAGTTCTTTGTTTTATTTTGGCATTTAATTGGTCCGCAATTGTTGCAGCGAGTGCGGCCCTCGCATCCTTTGCTTGGTTTCCCTATACAAACTCACGTGTTTGTGGTATAATAATAATTTATTACCTACAATGTCTGATAGTTGTTAGTTTAGTACTTAAGTAAAAATGCAAGAGCATGTCATATTACAATTATATAATGAAGTCATTATTGAGAGGAATATGCGTACACATATATGCCCCCAGTCAATCTTGGATGACTGAGCAAGAATTATTCAGGATTGATTAAATTCAAAATTCAATTGCCCCCAATTCTCTGATGGGGCCATATTCTTTTCATCATTGATGCCTATTCTTTCTAGCTTCTTTATACTCTTCTGTCTCATAACCAGGTTAGAGTATCGTTGAGGCGGTCTCTCATCTGGGTGCACCTTCACGCCTCAAGGTACGTTGTCTTCCCGTCCTTTATACTCTCACTCGATTCTTGAGAGTTAGAGTTAAGAATGTTGTCTTCCCATTCTTTTATTTTGCAAACCATCGTTTTATTTGTTCCTGCACACAGGTTATCTTCAACTTTCCAAATCTAACTTAATATTTCGTGTTTCATAGTCATGATAGAATAATTGTTGAAGATAAAATAATGCAGAAAAAGTAAATGACACATGATATTTTTATAGTGGTTTAGCTAAGTCGTAGCCTACATCCACTTCATAATCCTTTGTTCACATAAACAGACTTTTTAAGGCAAGTCGTGCCTTTTTACATAGTTAATAAAAACAAAAGAGATGCCATTTCATATTTAGCTCAGATATCGTCGTAAGTGCTGACCGTTCCAAGCTCTGGGAATTTCCTCACCGTCCACGGTCGTTAGCTTGAATGCTCTTGTATCAAGCTTCCATTGGATGGTGTATGGTCCTTCCCACTTTGGACCCAACTGGGTCGAAGGCGGGAAGACTCGTTTCAGTACTAGGTCTCCTGGTTCAAAAGTTTTGAAGCGAACTTTCTGGTCATAATAATGTGCTACTTGACGTCGATGTCTCGAGGCACGCAAGTCGGCTTCATCTCTTTTTTCTTCAATCATATCAAGAGATTCTAGTGGGAGTGCTTTATTTGTCATCGGGTCATAATACGCAACTCGATGAGAAGGGACTTCCAATTCTACCGGGATTATTGCTTCTGACCCAAAGGAAAGTGAATAGGGAGTATGGCCGGTAGCTATCTTAAAGGTTGTCCTGTAGGCCCATAAAGCTAATGGCAACTCGTCTACCCATCTAGATTTGGCCCGCTCCAACTGCTTCTTTAGAATTGATTTAGTGACCTTGTTTATGGCTTCGACCTGGCCATTTGACTGCGGATGAGCTACTGCAGTGTATCATTTATCAATCTTATATTTCTGGCAGAAGTTTCTGAACTCGATGCTGTCAAACTGCGTCCCATTATCGGTTATGATGGTCTTCGGTATCCCAAATCGACAAATAATGTTTCTGACCACAAAACTGATCACCTTCCTTGCCGTGATGGTTGTTAAAGGTTCAGCTTCCACCCATTTTTTGAAGTAGTCCACAGCAACGATCGCGTACTTAACTCCTCCTCTGGCAATAGGTAACACTCCAATAATGTCAATTCCCCACATGGCAAATGGCCATGGACTTACCATCGACTTGAGCTGGGTCGGAGGCGCTGTGGGATTTTTGGCGAATCTTTGACATCTATCGCAGCGTCGTGAATAATCAGCCGCATCATTATTCACGGTAGGCCAGAAATATCCGTACCGTAATACTTTCTTTGCTAAGGTTTGGCCCCAAGTGTGATCTCCACACTCACCTTCATGTACTTCTTATAGTACACGTTTAATGTTGTCGTGTGCGATACACCGTAATAGGGGCATTGAAAACCCTTGGCGATAAAGGTCGTCGTCCTGTAAAAAGTATCTTGTAGTCTTGCGTCTTACAGCTCGTCTTTCGCTTTTTTTTAATGGGAGGGTTCCATTCTTGAGAAAATTCTTAATCGATGTCATCCAGGATTCTCTCTCTGGTTCAACTTCCAAGGCTAGCTCTGCTTCCATTAGGTCAAAACTCGGTGATTCCAACACCTCTGTCGGAACCATTTCAGTTTCTTTAGGATTATCAAAACTTGCTAGGTTCGCCAGTCGATCTGCTTTCTGATTTTCCGCTCTTGGAATGTGTGTTAGGCTGTAATGCTCCAAACCTCCCAACAACTCCTTTACCTTTCTGAGATAAGTAATGATGCGAGGGCCTTTAGCAGTAAATTCTTCCCGAACTTGGCATACAACTGTCTTGGAATCGCAATATATATCTAGTGTCTTCACTCCCAAATCTTTGGCGAGTTTCAGCCCGGCAATCAGGGCTTCATACTCAGAATCGTTTTTAGTAGCAGCAAACTCTAACCGTAATGCATAGTAAATAGATCGTCCTTCAGGAGTTATTAAAACAATTCCGGCGCCGGACTTTCGATCATTCTTGGCTCTGTCCGTATATAGTTTCCACGGACTAAGCTCTAACTCTCGATCCAAAGTAACTGTCTTGTCACCCACCGTTTCCTCTTTAGGAATTGTAAATTCAGCTATAAAGTCAGCCAATGCATGCCCCCTTATTGATCTTCGTGGCTGAAAGTTCAAATCAAATTGACTCAGCTCAATATTCCATTTAAGTAACCGCCCCGATGCTTCGGGTTTCTGCAACACTTGTCTCAAAGGTTGATCGGTATATACAACTATCGGGTGTGCCTGAAAATAATGGCGAAGTTTGCGGGAAGCAATCAGGAGGCTATAAGAAAGCTTCTCTATCTTCGGATAATTACGTTCTGCAGCGGATAGTTTTTTGCTTACGTAATATATAGGTTTCTGGACTTTATCCTCTTCATGTACTAATACTGTACTGACGGCGTGAGACGATACCGCCAAGTAGACGAACAAATCCCTATGTTCCACAGGCTATGATAATATTGGAGGCTTTTCTAAGAAGTCTAATAGATTCTGGAACGCCTCCACATAGTTGGGAGTCCACTCAAAATTTCGTTTTCCCCGACAGCTTTGGAAATAAACCTACTCAATGCAGCAACTTTTCCGGCCAAGCTTTGAACGTCTTTGATCTTGCGTGGTTCTTCAATGTCCCTTATTGCTGCTATTTGGTTAGGATTTATCGCAATTCCTCGAGAACTCACAAAAAACCACAGGAATTTTCCAGATGCGACCCCAAACGAACATTTTAGGGGTTTTAACTTCATTCCATACCTTCGAAGAATATTAAACATTTCAGCTAAGTCCCTTGTATGATCGGAAGACTGTTTGGAATTCACAAGCATGTCATCCACATAAACCTCCATGGTTTTCCCGATTTGATTGTAAAACATGCGGTTGACTAGGCGCTGATACGTGGCTCCTGCATTCTTTAACCCTAATGGCATTACCACGTAACAATATAACCCTAAGTCTGTGATAAAGCTTGTATGCTCTTGATCTGGTATGTGCATGGGAATTTGATTGTACCCGGAATAGGCGTGCACAAAGGATAAAAGCTCATGTTCGGCCATCGAATCTACTAGCTGATCAATTCTGGGGAGAGGAAAGCTATCCTTCGGGCAAGCCTTGTTCAAATCAGAAAAGTCAATACACGTTCTCCAATTCCCGTTTTACTTTTTGATCAGGACAGGATTTGATATCCAGTCGGGATATTTTGAATCCTTAATGAATCCATTATCTTTTAATTTCTCTACTTCTTCTTTTAAAGCTGCTGACCGCTCTGGGCCTAACATTCGTCTCTTCTGCTTGACTGGTGGGTGCTTTGTTAATACATAAAGAGTGGCTCATGATGGTAGGAGAAATCCCATGCATGTCAGAGTGAGTCCAGGCAAACACATCCAGATTTGCCTTTAAGAAATCAGCCAATTCCCTCGCTCTAACTAGATCCAGTTGCGAGCCGATCTTTAGTACTTTTGTTGGATCTGTTTCATCAATAGGTATATCTATTGTTATTTCGTTGGGAGTTGCCTTCCGGTCCCCGGGTTCTCTATCCTCTCTGGGATTTATATCCTCGAGCATGTCTGAGGGCGACTCTCTTGGGGTAGGACCCTTAATTGCTATGCTGAGGCCTCCTTTGGAGGGCGGAATCGTCCTTAGCTTCTATATTCAACCCCTTCATTAACATCTTTAACTCCGTTATGTAACAAGCTCATCCCGTAGCTTGGTCACCCCTCATCACCCCAACTCCTGAGTCAGTCGGGAATTTAAGCAGCAAGCACCAAGGTGCAATACATGCCCTAAATTCGGCAAGGGCCGGTCGGCCTAGGAAGGCATTGTAAGGCGACTCCACATCCAAAACTACAAACGGCATGATCCTTACTCTTTGGAGATCTCCCTGTCCTACTATGACTGGTAGTTCCACAAAACCCATCGAAGCTGCAGATGCTCCGTTAAAGCCACGTATCCATCCTTTACATGGCTTTAAATCTTTTGCTTCGAGTCTCATTTGTTCGAAAGCTTTCTTGAAGAGGATATTGACTGAGCTCCCGTTGTCCACTAACACTTTATGGACTAAAGCAGGGCCAATTGTCGTGGTAATCACTAGTGGATCGTCGGTTGGAGATTGAACTCGGAATCATCTCTATTGCGGAATACGACATCGTCTGACATCGTCTTTTGTTGTTTTACTGGAGTAACGTCTTCGAGGATACTGCAATCTCCTACCTCAAAATGCTTGGCGGCGTTGACGTACTGGTCCATTGCTTTAAAACTACGACCAACTAAGTGAGGTCCGCCTATAATAGTATTAATGACGATCCCCTTACCTTTTGTTGAGCTGTGGGTTTTGAAGCAGGCTGGTTGTGGTCCGGGGCATGTCCCCTTGCCCTCGTCCCTTGGAGCGACCTTGTACTCGTCTAACTTCCCTTCTCGAAGCAACCTTTCGACGATATCTCTCAAATGACGGAATTCATTGGCGGAATGACCGTAGGTATCATGAAACAAGCAAAACTTTCCTGTTGCAATCTCTTTCTCAGTGGAGTCTCTGGGTGGTGGTTTCTTATACTGCAATATGCTATATGTATCTAAATAAAAATTCTCCAACGTATCATTTAATGGCGTATAATTTTCAAAAGTCTAGAATCTGGGTCTTTTATAAGAGCTATTCCCTCGGTTTATGTTCCTTCTATTGTCGTTCCCATTTCTGTCGCTATTACCCCCACTCTGGTTACCAACATTTACTTCCACCTTCCCTGAACTGTCACTAGATTGTTTCACAGCAACGTTGCTCTGGACACCTTCCTTCGAGGCCCCTTCGGACTTTCTCTTCCGATTTGCCTTAGCTTCTTCTCGCCTTAAGCGGATATTAGCCTTTTCATAGAACAATTCTCTAGTAGGCGGTGGTTTTCCAACCAAGTAATCCCCGAACTCTGTGTCAGGATCTACCCCTTCTATCAAGGCCATCAGGATAGTGGGCTCATGGGGATCACTAACTTCGGTGACGGCCAGGTTGAAACGATCCAAATATGACTTCAAAGATTCAACTAGGGCATGTTTAATCCATGACAATTTTATGATGCTCTTGGACTTTCGGGCATGGAGTCGAAACTGATTCATGAAGCGCTCACTCAATTCTATGAAATTTGATATCGACCGAGGGGGGTCGGGTGAACCACATTAATGCTACGTCTTCAAGATAGATTGGAAAAGCTTTGCATTTTATGGCATCTGGGGCTGCTGCCGCGTTCATGAACCATGCATACCTCATCAGATGCTGCCCTGGGTCTGTTCTTCCTGAATATCGATCCATCTGAGGCAAGTTGAATCGCCGAGGGAACTGGAAATCCAGTATGTCATCTTTGAAGGGGGTATGACTTCGCTAAATGCCCCAATCTTCATTAGTATACCACCGGCTTTCGGACATAATCTGGCGCACCATTTCCCATACATCGGCATTTGTTAATGTCTGCAAAGGCTCTCTAGGTCTGATGTTCGGATTACCCCTGGGTTCCTGATCAGGGGATAACCTCCTGTTTCTGGCGGCAGCTACTCTACGTTGCTCTCTGTGCTCCCAGACAATCTCAAGAGGTTGAGGTTGGAGAAGCTATTGCTGCGTGGGGTTGGTAATATTAGGATCCCTGGGTAGGATGTGGGATCCGCGTATGTGCAGCAACATAGGCTGTTGCAGGCTTGGGTCATCAGGGCCCAATACACGAGCGGTGTCTTCTCGGGATCCTAAAGATCCAAAAATCAATTGATCGAGGTTCTGAGGTCGTTCAAGCGGCCTTCTCTCGCGAGGGCGTTCCTCATCCGAAGAAGACGAATCATCTGTAGCAAGGTGGCGTGTTGGGGAAGGAGTCTTCTGCCTCCGGAGCTCTTGTAGTTCTCTACCCATAGTGATCATGTTTTCCTGCATGCGAAGGCTGTCACTCCTTTGGGCTTCCAATGCTTCTTTAGTGCTCTAGAGAATGTCAAGAAAACGTGAAAAGGCTCCCCGGGTAATGGGAGCAGATGGATCAGGCTGAACATTAGTCATCGTGGCTGGAATCGGAGAGTTGGAGGGAGCTCGAATAGAAGTTCCAGCTTTATTCTGGTCCGGATCGGATTGGTTCACAGTGGCCTGGTCGGGGCGGTTCGGATGGAGATAGTGAGTGCCCTCGACCTTATTAGACCGGATCGGATCGGTGCCTTCCATCCGGTTCGGATCGGCGCCTTCCATCCGGTTCGGATCCTCCTGATCGGAGCGGTCTGCTCCAGATCTTTGAGCGCGTGACCTCGTTAACACGATGGCTTACTGGTCTTCTCTAGCATCGTTTCCCCTAGCGTCTTGCACTTATTTTCCTTTGGTCTTAGCCATGATACTCGATTCTTCAACAGTTAGTCAACAAGTACTGAAAGATGTCAGAGACAAAGGATTAAACTTCTTTGAACTTGAAAGTCCAAATAGTAGAATGATAATCCCAAAAAGGCTGAGAATTCGAAGGTTTCTTAGTGAAAGCACCAAAATGTTAGACCAAAAATTGGTTCTAACACCCAAAGTACCTATGATTTTAATGAAATAGAACTAAAAAGCAACGAAGAACACATGATTTATAGTGGTTCAGCACTAAAGGGCATACGTCCACTTTAAATTCTTTTAGTTAATGATTTGAATGCAAATACATCAATGATTCTCACTCAACTTCACAATTACAATGCATAAGCTCACTCAATCTCTCAAAAATAAATTTAAGAGATGATTTTGATCTGAATACGGTTATGAAATTCGGCTATGTAGGAAGTTAGAACTGAGAATTTGCCAAAATATCCTTTCAAATGCCTCTTGATGGTGTATTTATAGGTGAAAAATTTCCTCGAAGTGGCTCCGGTTCGGAACTGCGTGGCACCCATCCCATAAGAGTCGGGTTCGGAGGCCTTCAGATGGTGACAGCACATCGATTTAGTGGGAGATCGTGGGAGGAAATGGTTGTGCTTGGTCCGAGTCTTCAGGAAACGTGTGTAGCAACGGTCATAGGCTCAGAAAAAAGGGGTTCGGATCGGCCGCCTCCGATCCGATCTGATGAGGCTACTTGCTTTCTTTTTGTGTCGCTAAAGTGCTTCTCTGAACCGAACCGATGTGATGTCTACGTCTTTGATTTCTGCTTCTTTCCTGCGTTGGTTCCCTCCGATCTGAACCGGTTGATGGCTTTCCCAATATTTGCTCTTTGTGTATCCTAGTTCACAAAGTAGGCTAACAATTTCGAAATATAATATTTTGAAAATATTATCATTTATATATTAATGATATGCAATATACAATTTTGATTTGAAATTGAATATGAAGTTGAAATTGTTTTGAAAATGAATTTAAAACTATTTATAAAATACATTTTATATGGAAATCGATGAAATATATATTATATATATTATATATATAATATAATGGCTTGAATAGAATGCACCACGCAGTAGCAGTTCGTGAATTCCGACCATTGACTTCGAATGGATATTATGGGAGATCCGACCGTCGGATTCTCCTAAAATCGGAACCGTTGGGTTCGTATCGAAAAGAGCTTTCTAATGAATATTATAAATTAGAATTCTAATGGTTGGATTTGGAATTATGTCCAAATTAAATTTGGAAAAGGTCGCTGTTAGTGCAGTTCGATGGCCGTTTATGGAAATTGACTGTACGAGCCTTGATAAAATTATTAAAAATATCAATAATTTGTGTAAAATCATAATAAATGATTTGGAAAGAATTGGGATGAAAAACCCCATATTTGAAAAGATAAAAATATATCGTAATGAACTAGTTTCGAACTAGAATTATAATCCAATTAGTTTTTAAAATAAATAAATTGGATTTGAAATGGTTTCAAAAATAACCGGAATTTCCAATATATGAATTGGAATGGATTTGAATCGAAATTATCTTCAGAATATTTCGATATTGGATTCCGTGATTAAATGGACATTGTGGAGGAATTTGGAAGACATATATATATTTCATTATTCCAATACGATATTAGTTGATTTCAGAATTTGATATTGAATATAAGCCAATATATTTTCAATTCAGGGCCTTGTATTTAATATCAAAATGTAATTTTGGGTTGTCATGAATGGTTTTTTTAATAATACTATTCTTAAACCCAACGAAGTTAAGAAAATCATAAACTGACTGGAGATTAGTTAAGTTGAATGGTTTCCTGGGTATTGATCTGATGTTGGTTTCGGCCTTCGGGGTTAACACTTAGGGAATTGTTCTCTTACTAATTTACGGTTAGAGACCGATGGATGGTTTGTTGTGAACTGTGTTTTAGCGACATTTGTTCTTTAACCCGATTTATAGTAAAATGGAATTTGGAATTTATATATCTTTTGTTAAGATTTAAAGGAGATTTTCCAAAGTAAAGTTTCCCAATTTAACATATTAAATTGGAATTGAATGGAATTTGATTTGGTAATAATCAAAGTAAGCTTCGGTAGAGGAAGACGGTTAACAGATATGGAATTTAAAAGGCCTTTTCATTGTTCCACTGATATTATCGGTTGGATATGGAAGTTTATATTGATTATATATATCGATTTGTTTTCTATGAAGATTCCAATGTTAATGGAATGTGATTTTTGGTTGCTGTGAATGGTATCTTTAATAATACTATTCTTAGACCCAACGAAGTTAAGAAAATCAGAAACTAATGGGATATTAGTTAAGTTGAATGGTTTCCTGGGTATTGACCTGATGTTGGTTTCGGCCTTTGGGGTTAATATTTAGGGAATTGTTCACTTGCTAATTTACGGTTAAAGGCTGATGGAATGGAATGTGATTTTGAGTTTATCGTGAACCGTGTTTTAAATGACATTGGTTCTTTAACCTAGTTAAAGACAGGATATGATTTCCCAAGTTAAACAATCGTTAATATTGATTTTTGGGAAGATTAAAACCAAGTGGAGTTTTAATGCATCTTTAATTAGATTGAATTGATATCCAAAGGAAGATTAAAGAATAAATTTAAAGAATTTATCTTTGATAAAATTAATGGGAACCTTTCCCAAAGCATATGAACATTTGGATAAAGAAATATTTTGGATTGGAATGAGGCGTATGTTGTGTTTTTATAGCACTTGTTTATTATATGCGTGAGTTATTCAGAAAGACCAGGTTTATCCCATTCTGAATAACTAATTTGACGATGTGTCGAGGATGAAGACAGTGGTTGAAGACCAGATGTCTTCATCGTTTGGATGATTACTGATGTCTTGATTGGGTTGTACACCCAAGACAAGGTAATAAGTGGTGATCGTCCAGACGTACTTGGAGATCGACCGGATATGCGAGGACCTCTCCCCTGTATTGGACATATGAGGGAGGAGTAAGGTGCCTCTGGTTTCGTTCTAACCCAGTTCGAACTTGTAAATGGATATGTGTCTGACATCGGATTTCATTCTGTGTGAGTGATAGACATTGGTTGCATAGCGTGAACTGCCTGTGTAGCATGCTAAGATGCAAATGATCAAGGCTTCGGTTGAAAAGCAGAGTCTTGTGGTTGATGATCAAAGCACGACTTTAATAAAATGTAGCTTTGTGTAGCGTTAATTCGCGAGCCTCACACACCGGTGTGAACCAGAAACGGGAAAGGACCTCAAGGAGGGCATGCGTTTCCTTCTAGCTATGAGTGGTGTCAGCGTTTTACAAGCCTTGACGTTTTACTTATGTGGATGATGGATAGCGAGGTGCCTCGTTTATATCGGTCGTTCCGGGACCGATGGATGGTTTTTATACATGCCATATTTAGGCCCTATAGGGTGGGGAAACGTAAGGTTCAGGCATTTTAATCCACATGTAGTGGACTGGCCCTGTCGCTCCAAGGTTCGATGCGTTTTGATCCTGAGACATGGGATATATTTCCTCGAAGCATTAAGGACGATCCCTTGCCTTGGTTTACAGATGGAAATCCAACTTCCAATATGTGATTTTGCGGTTTTGAGTGTAGAACCTAGTATTGGCGACATGATATATGGTACCTATGTCGTCTAGGATTGATACATTTATATTTGAAGTTGTTTTATACACCATGCACTTATAATAGTATCAAATGATTTGTTTTAAACGTACCAAGCATGTTTGGCTATATAAGGGAAAACCCTATCCTCCGGCTTGCGTTGCATTGTGTGATGGGACCTGGGTCTTATAATAGCATCATTTTTCCAAAAAGCATTGTGCTATTTTGTTATATGCACTGGTATTCTTGGGAGGTAACCCGTTCCGTGTTATACAGCGTGGTCCCTTGATATATCTAATTTAAAGTAAAGTTTTAAATAACTGTTTTAGTTCTCACACTAGCCACATGACTGACTTGGAGTTTATTTTTTTAACCTAAACTCTGGTTGCCCCTATTTTCCGCATGGGCAGCTTGTATTTTTGGTTTTGCAGATTTATATTCACAAGATCCTGATTTACAGCTGAAGCGATTCCGTGTATTACTTTCAGTTGTGTTTTGTATTGTTTTCCGCTGCTATGTATTTAAATGTAATTTAAATCTCTGATATCGATCAAATGTATATGATTTATTCATACTCTGTATATTCTTCTATTCTGATGAAATAGTTGTAATAGACAATGAAATGTTCTTCTATTTGTGTCCCGATGTGTCTTGTTCTCAATTCAATCCGTTCTTTCCTTCATGGGGAAGTTCAAGTCGCTTCAGTTGGTATCAGAGCTCTAGTTTACAGAGCTCGAGAACAAGACACATTAGAACCATACGAAAGAATTCATCAGAGATTGGATTTGTAATATCTAATGAGAATGACTCATTAGAGATGGGATCAGTAGTATCCTAGAACGAGTCGAAAGAGTGTTATTTTTAAAATCAAAGTGAAAACAATTTTTTTTGAAAATTTAAACCATTTTATACATATTTGAATATTTATTTTAGATTGATTTAGACAATCCAATATATAAAGATTTTGTATATACGCCTTGCAAACGTATATTCGAAGTTTTAGTATACTAGATAGATATGGAATCACACTCTAGTTGCTTGGAGATATTCTGATGATTGCTCGAGCATCATCAGCATTTATGTTCGGGTTTCGGAAGTGGGATTTCTATATATTTCCAATTGACTGGTGTGAGAACCAAAACTACAGGGCTTATTGTTGTGATTTGGCATCAAAAATATGATTTTTGAATATATATATATTAAAGATATGTGTTAGAAATGATAATCAACTAATTGATTGATGATTGTGTTAGGAGATTGTTCATTTAAACCAACATATAGATGTATGGTAAATTTGGGCCAAATTGTATCAAATTCTGAACTGTATTGAAAACTGTTTGGACTTGCATGCATATACATGTATATACATTGAACAGGTCATAGCAAGGAGGCTAGAGCAGAGGAATAAGATTGTATGCCCGAGAAATAGGTACATGTTTACTAATTTCTTGGGTTTGGATGATTTTATGAGCCGACTGGCTAGCCGCATGGCCTTTTCTTTTTCTTTTTGAGATGAGAGGGCCTGTGTGGCAGTTTGGGGATTTTCCCTGTGCTGCCATACAAAGGAAGTTATGGTGAAATTTTTTGAAAACTTAGGGTGTTAGCCAAATTTTTGAAAAATTTGAAAAGTTCTTAAAAACTGAAAAGTTGAAGTACTTAATCCATATTAAAATAATGAAAGTTGAGTTGGTTAGTTAAACAACTTTCAGCTCCATTTCTTTTCGAGCATGAAAAGATTTTATGTGGGGGAGATTGTAACAACCCGGAAAATCCGAACCAATTTAAAAATTTTATTTTGGCAATTTTTATATGAATTTTGAATATATAAAAAGAATTATTTTAAATAATTACGATGAGATTTATTTTGAATAGAATTACAACGTATATATTTATTTGAATCGACGTTAGAGTATAAATATATATTTTAATTATAAAAGGAATTGAAAATGGCATGGTAGTTTGAAAATTCGATTTCAAATTTCAAATGAATGTATAGGATTCAAAATAAACCGGATTTCAGTAAAACCAAAAACATTAGAATCTAAATGAGGATATCTTTCCAACGAATCTGAAAAATTGAAATTTCATAGCGGAAATATAAAGTTTTGCCCAGTTGAAAATTCAGAACAGTCGCTATGGAATTTTAGCCCTTAAAAATAGCGATTTTGCAAATGACCTCCATTTTCAACAAACCACTTTTGTTGGAACCGAGATGTCAATTTATTGCTAGATTCCAAAATTCATAATTTTTGGGACTAATATGTGAGCTTGGCAAAGCAAACCGTGTTTTGACAGTTTAAGTCAATTTGGATCGACCAGAAAATGGCCATTTTTCAAACGGTCTCCTAATTTGATGAAATTAGTTTTGTTAGGACTGTATCATCAAAACATAGCCAGATTTATTTTTCTGGAATTTTTGGGGTCCGTATGTAGCCCCGGTAAATTGAAATGTGCGTTCAAATTCAATATATAGATTTATATTTTGATTTTGATAGAAACTAATCGAAACGATCGAATCAGCTTACGATACATATACCATTGTGTTTACAACGGGGGTAATATGCTAGGGACGACAGTCGTTGGGTTCGATTTGGGGTTCAAATGAAAAGTCAACTTTTAATGGAGGAAAATAATAATTAAATTAAATTATATATTAGCCCTTTTTTCCCTCTTCTCTCTCATTCACAGATCAAAATAAAAAAAATAAAAAGAAAAGAAAAGAAGAACAACAGGAGGAGGAGACCGCGCCCTGCCTCCAGCTGCCGCCGATCAGCGGCGCACCCTCCCTCCGACCGCTCTCTCCTCCTCTCTTCCCTCCTCCTCCTCTCTTCTCTATTCATTTGCAGCCAAATCCCCAAATCCCACTAGAACCGACGCCGCCGACCGCCCCTTGGCCAACCACCACCGCTGCACCACCCCTCAGCCCTGCGTGTCTCCCCCATCCCCTTCCAGACCACCGGAGCGCCATACCCCCCTTTTAACACTGTAAGTTTTATTATTTGTTTTTTTAGTTAGAAATAACATAAAAACATAGTTTTTAATCTGATTTTTATATATTGTGGCATTGATAGAAAAAGGAGTAAATTTTCATTTATAAAAAGATTTGATTTTTGTACAGGAAGTATAAATGTAACGACACGGATTTTTGCCCGACCCCAATCGATAGTAAGATCGATCAAGACCGTTCAAATTCCGCATACGTTAACTTTGGGCATACAACACATCAGGACAACAACACAGACTTTTATAACATCAATAATAAATGTTACATCAGAGTACAGAATATATCAGAGTACATTGGAATAAAATTACAGCGGAAGATAAATTACAATAGATGAAAACATTGCAGCGGAACTAATCTCAGCGGAAGGCCATCAATATTCTGGACCCAGCTTCAGGCTTCAATCCAGGATCCTGCTTAACTATATCTGCAAAAAGCTACTTGACTGCCCGTGTGGAAAGAGGGCACCCGAGTTTGCAAATTGAAACAAACTATAGGTCAGTCGCGGGACTGGTATGAGAATTCTTAACCAAATTTATCTAATAATAAGGCTAATCACAGGACCACGCCGCTAACGCGGAACGAGTTTACACCATTGGATTTCCAGTGCATAAATAAAGTAAATCGTCAAATAACGTAATGCTTTTTAGAAAAATGAAACCATTATAAGACCCAAGTCCCATCACACAATGCAACGCAAACCGGAGGATAGGGTTTTACCTTATAATGGTCAAAAGATGTTTGATACGTAAAAACGATATTATTAGTGTGTATATATGTATTTAAAACATTTCAAATATAATATCAATCCTAGACGGCATAGCTACCATCTACTATGTCGCCATACTAGTTATACAATCAAAATCGCAAGGGGCGTATTGGAAATTGGGTTTCCATCATGAGTCAATGCGAGGGAGGAGCTCCTGACCGATTCGAGGCACTCTAGCAATGTCTCAGGATTCGGACGCTGGCGAACCCTTGGATACAGCAGGGCCGGTCCACAAATACTTTAGTGGATTAGTTATGCCTGAACACACGCTCCCCGATCCTATTGGACCTACAAATCGGCCGTGGGCGACCGATAAGAATAAACCGAGGCCTCGCAAAAATTCCATCAACCACATAAGCAAATGTCAACCAGTTTAAGCACTGACACCACTTCTAGCTAGAAAGAAACGTGTGCACTCCCTGCGTTCCCTTCTCCCATTTTAGACTCAACCGGTGTGTGAGGCTCGTGAAGTCAGATATACACAAAGCTATGCCTAAAGAGACTGTGCTTTGATCATCAACCACAAGGCCTGCTTTTCAACAAAGCCTTAATCATTTGCATCTTAGCATGTCACATTGTCAGACCCTACCATATCATTGATCATCTACCAATATATATATAACCTCTAAGCTCATATGTCTTAGAGAAGGGTGATAAGTAAAGAATAAATTCTTTACCACCAAACAGAAATATATAATCAGTAGCGTTCAACAAATACAGTAGAAAGGAATACAATGTCAGACACACAATCCATTTACAAGTCCGCTCTAGGTCTGAGCGAAACAACGTGTCCGTCGATCTCCAAATGCGTTTGGACGATCATTACCAAATACCTTGCCTTGGAAGGCCAATCCCAATTCAAGATACCAGTCATCATCATCCCAACGATGTGAAAACCTTCGGTCTTCAACCACCGCCTTCAACTTCGACTCTTGATCGTCGTGATGATTATTCAGAATGGTTTAAACCCGGTTTTTCTGAATAACTCGCGCATTTTGTGATTAGAAAGCAAATACTGGAAGATCACACATTACGCCACATTCCAACTCCGAGTATTCTTTTAATAAGATATTCATATTAGAAGATTCTCATTAATTTTATCAAAGGTAAACTCTGAAAATAAAATCTTAAATCTTCCTTAAAAGATTTATTAAAACTCCAGTTTTGATTTGATATCAAAAATCATTATTACAAGATCATTTATTTTAAGGAATAAATCTTGTCCTAAACAGGTTAAAGAACTAGTGTCCTTTAAACACAGTTCACAATAAACCTACAATCTATTTCAAAAATATGGAATTCCACCGAAATCAAATCAATACATGATCGATATAGATTTCTGTATTGGACTAATAATATAAATGGAATAATGGCAAAGCCTTTTAAATTCCACATATAATATCGGTCTTCTTTTATAGAAGCCCATTTCGATTATTACCAATCGAATTTCCACCAAATTCCTATTTAATATATTAAATTGGAAAAACTTGATTTTTAGAAAATGCCTTTTTAAATCTATAAAATAGATTTATAAATTCCAAATAATAATTTCAATGTAAATTGGATTAAAGGACAAATGTCGTTTAAAACACCGTCCACGATAAATCCACTTCACATCTCAATTTATTTCATGTCACAAAATATAATTGCAAATCCTAATAATCTTTAAAAAAACATATTTTAAAATAATCATTAAAATTATTCTTTATATAAAAGATTCTAAATGGGAAGTTTTCTTTAAATTACAAATTTTATCTTTTACATACATTCTTTGTTTTAACATATACTTGATTAACAATATTTTTCTCTTATGAAAATATATCCTTTATATAAAAAGGATTTCTAATGTAAAAATACTCTTATTTAAAAGAACACCTGAATCGAAATGCGACTCAAACATTTACCATATAATTTGGATTATATGAATTTCACACACATCATATAAATGATAATAACAGTATGCTCATCAAATCATCCATCTACATCCAAAGTGTCATTTCCACTGTGTAAGCGTTAAAATTAAATAATAACGCTCATCGCAGCCTGTCGATCCAACGATCAACATACAACTGAATATTGGGATTAGTGTATGTTAATTTTCATCCCAACACCCGTGTGGGGTTTCAACCAACAAACAAATAATAAACTAATTTGTGCACTTGGGCGATGTGTGAAAATAATCGTCCCAATCACATAAACAAGTCGGGTAACTTGTGAATGGAAGTGTAATCTACAATATATAATCATGACAAGAAAATATCTCTATTGCAATGAATGAATAAGAATAATAACTTCGTCTCTATTGACAATTTCTATTTCGCTAATTTAAACCCAAGCAAAAATGGTTATTTTGTTTTGATAATTCTAATAGGGCAAAAATGATAATTTTTGTTTTGACAAAAATAAATATTTTGATTTAACTAACCCATCTTGACAAGTATATGTCTTGCCAAACATAAGATATATATATATATATATATCTATATATAAATTGCTTTAACTAATTCATTTTGACAAAAATGAATATTTCTGACAAAATGTCTATTTTGGTTTAACTAATCTCCTTAATGAAATATGAACTTCATTTAAGAATGTATATTTTAATGTACAATTTCTAAAAATATATTTTTATTTGCATCAAAAGACAAATAAAAATGTAATCTTTTGAAACTATGTGTTCGTTCACATTTGAGTTACAAATAGAGTTATAACTTTTTAATATATGTTTTATTTGCATCAAGAGATGCAAACAAAAGAACATCTTCATTTTATGTATATTTGTATTTGAGAATGCAAGTAAAAGAATAATCTTTCAAAATGACAAAATGTCTATTCTTATTTCATGTAAAAGTGATAACAAGACAAAAATGAATATCTTTGTCTTAACAACTCTATAGTAACAGAACAAATAATTGGTTTGAACAAATGTAAATTGACAAAAGTGAATAATTGGTTTTAACTAATGTAAATTTATGTTAGTGATTAATTTGTATTTCAATTCTAATATAATATTTCAGTGCTATATTTTGTTTCATCCTTTTAATTTAGACAAAATGAGTGTTTTTGTCTATTTTACTTTAATGATAAAAATATGAATGTTTAGTTATTCATTCTTTACAAAAGCTTAAATAAACATTTTCAATTCATTCTTTTTGAAGTGACAAAAAGAACTCATTTTATGTCATATAAGACATTTGACAAATTGGCTCTTTTCACTTCATATAGAATTGCAATAAAAATGCACTTCTAAAAACTATTCTTTCTATTGTCCTTTAAAATGAAAATAAAATGAAACATTATCTCTTTTGCTACAACTAGAATGTACTAAAATGTAACTTTTAAATCTTATCCTTTATTTATATCTAAAAATGTGAATAAAAAGGTATTTCTTAATTTGAAGGTAAAACGAAAGATTTAATTCATGTTTTATTTGCATTGAATGATGCAAATAAAAATGCAACTCTCAAACAATATTTTATTCGTATCAAAAATGTAACTTTCATTTTGATGGTTTGTTTTCATTGATGAATTGCAAACAAAAATAAACTTCATTTTAAGGTTTTATTTGCAACAAGGAATGCAAATAACAAATGTAACTTTGTATTTTGATTTAAAAGTATATTTGAGTGAATGTGAATAGAAACTCATTTCCAATGTGTATTTACATTAGTGAATGTAAATAAAGAAACAAATTTTATTTAAATGTGTATTTGCATTAGTGATTCCAAATAAAAGAACAACTTTGTTTTCAATATATATATTTGCATTTGTGAATGCAAATGAAAGAACAATTTTAATTTCAATGGGTATTTGCTTTTGTGAATGCAAAGTAAATACAACTCCCATTTGTAAAGTTTATTTGCAGTAATTAATGCAAATAAAAGAACAAATTTCATTTTTAAAGTTTATTTGATTTCAAAGCATATTTTATTTCAAAATATGTTTTATTTCAAAGTATATTCTATTTTAAAGTATATTTGCATTTGTGAACGCAAATAAAAGAACAACATTTATTTCCAAAGTATACTAGCATTTGTGAATGCAAATAAAAGAACAAGTTTCATTTGGAATATGTGTTTTCATTGGTAAATGTAAATTTAAAGGAACAATCTTAAATTTCAATGTATGCTTGTATTTGAATTTGTAAATAAGAGAATAAACTTTATTTTCAATATATTTAGTTGCATAGGTGAGTGCAAATGAAAGAGTGATTTGTTTCAATATATATTTGCATTGGTAAATGCAAATAAGGAACAATTTCTATCTTCTATATATATTTGCATTGGTGATTGCAAATAAAAGAATAAATTTTATTTTTAATGCATGTTTGCATTTGTTAATGCAAATAAAAGAGACCAATTTCATTTTCAATATATGTTTGCATAAGTGAATGCAAACGAAAGAATAAATTTCAATTTCAATGCATATTTGCACTTGTCGATGCAAATAAAAGAATATAATCTTTGATTTCATGTTTTCATTTGCAACGAATGGTGCAAATAAAAATTGCAACTTTTATTTCGATTCTAGAATAACAATTTTTTTTTTATTGTTTTACACTTTTCTATGTGTTCTAATAACAAATAAAAGAAAACTTTAATTTGTTTTTTACTTTTTTTATACATTTTAATAACATATAAAAGGATATTTTATATGTAAAGCAATTTCCTATGTATTTTAATGTTTTATAAAAGGGTATTTATGTGTAAATATTTTGCTAAGTATTCAATGTCATATAAAAGGGTTTTTATATGTAAATACTTGCTATGTAATTGCAATAACAAATAAAAGAAATTTTATTTGTGAATCAATTCCTATATTTGAATATGACAAATAAAGAGATCTTATTTGTATGTCAATTTTTATATTCTAATATGACAATTTAAAGAGATTTTATTTGTGTAAACCAAATTTAACAAGTACGGATATTTTCTAATGCCCAACAATAAAAATAAGATTTTTATTGTATAAACCAAATTTGGCAAACATGGATATTTTTCTAATACACACAGTTCAACCTAGTTGTTATTTGTGATCAGTACAACTAATGACACATACTTGGAGTTTACATCACAACCACAACACAATCAACATCGAAATAAATATATACAACATCAACAGGAATTTAAATAGAATATAAATTTTACATTCATAATAAATAAATAATTTTAATTTATAAAATAGAAATCTCACATTGGTATTTATCCCTCCTGAATTTGGAGTCAGCTCCAAATCCGTTTCAGACTGTTCCATCATGTAGATCTTGAATTTAAGGTCGCAACGGTTTCAGTTTCGCTGAATTCCGATTACATATGAAAAAGTTATGAATTTTCATCGATTTGATTGCATAAATAACATAATTAATTTTATAATTAAATTAAATTACACTTTCTTCCTTCGTTAATAACAGGACCGCGAAACACATTTCATCGCTAGAGACATTCCACCACCGCACGCCATCTAGAGCCGTAACCACCGATCTGACATCGCTGCATCAACCGCCGTAGAGGCTGAAGCGAGGAAAAAGAAAGAGGAAAAAGGAGAAGGGATTTTCGGATTTTATGGATTTGGATTTTAGAGGGGTGATGATAAGAGAGAGAGGAATATATGATTTGTTTGCCTTGATTTCTTCTTTCATTTACAAATGGATTTTGAGGAATTTTTCTCCATGAATTTTTTTGAGATGTAGATCTAGATTCAGAAAGGAAGAAGGAGAATTAGACATTTCTGATAGAGAGTGAGAAATGAAAAGATATATACATGATTTATTTAACTAAGGTGCCCCTTTGTATTAGGCAAGTTATAAATAAATCAAACGTGGTTTATTAAGGCTGAGGTGGCAATATTTATCTTATATTCAAAATTCAAAAATAAATAACAAAGAGGAAGAGAAAACAAAGATAATGAATGTATGTGAAATTGTTTGATGCTAATTGTTATAAATTTGTGTCTCCTCTTTAATTTCAAAACATATAACATCATGATTATAGGGAACATATTAAATTGCATAGACAAGAATATATATATATATATATATATATATATATATATATATATATATATGCGTGTGTGTGTGTGAGAATTGTTTGTTTTTGGAAGAATAAATAATAATAATGGGAAACAAAAAGTGGAAAGGAAAATAAGGGGATGAAGACATAAGGAATGAGAACATGCAAATGCAATAAGATGCATGAATGTAGAAGTAAGGAAATAAATAAATGTGCACTTAATGGAGAAAAAGGAAGGAGTAATATGTGAAAGATGAATGGAAGGTAAGAGGAATGGCGTAAGAATAAATAGAAGAAAAAGAAAGGAATTAGAATGGGTAGCGGGTGCATTAACTCTTTATGTGTTTTGTCTTAATGCGTTATTTATTTATTTAAGAATTGTAACGTTAAGAAATAAATGAAATGGAAGGGAGAAAGGGGTAACTCTAGTAAAGAAACTTTCTCTCCATTTGTTTGTTTTAGCATTTTTTATAATATTTAAATTGAAATGGGTAATGTATACATTAAATAGGAAACAATGAATGCTAATTAATGGAGAAATAGAGCGGAGAGAAAGAAGCAGTGAATTTGAGGAAATTAGAAAAGGAATAGGAAAGAAAAGTAAACTTGCATGAAATGTGAATGGATAGAAAAATTATTTGTGTAATTTATTAAAAAAACTTTTTAAACCCAATAATTTAATTTAATAGTGGAGTTTTTTTTCTGACGTATTTTCTAACAAAAATTTCCTTAAAGTAAATTTTTGAATTGGTTCTAATTTTCCGGGTTGTTACAATAAAAATACGATTTTTAATCGTATGAAGATAGGATTTTTATTTATGTAGAGATAATAAAAATATGATTTTTATATTGTATAGATAATAAAAATATGATTTTTATATTATAAGGATAATAAAGATATGATTTTTATAATATGAATAACGATATGAGAATATAAATTTTATCGTATGCATGTAACAATATAAAGATTCGATTTTTATATATGTAGAATGGCGATAAAAATATAATTTTTATTTTGTAGGAAGAATTATAAAAATGTGATTTTTATAGATAAAAACACGATTTTTATAATGTTTTCATTATGATAAAGACACGATCTTTATATGGACATCATTAAGATAAAAAAATTTGATTTTTATTATATATGAAGCGAAATAAAAATTCGATCTTTGTATAAGAAGTAGAAATATAAAAATATAATTCTTATATAGAAAGAAGCGTTGTAAAAATATATGAAGTAGAAATAAAAATATGATTTTTATTTATTGGAGTGAAGCGATAAAAATATGATTTTTATATATAACAGCGTGAAAGGGATGCGTTGGAATTTCGAACAAATCCAAATAGTTCAGAAAGAAAGAATGGAGTATTGGATCCCAAAGGTGAGAACTTCTCACTTTAATTTTATTTCTAGTTAAAATATATACTAAGATGCAGACGGTGCTTAGCAGCACGCGACAACCATCGTTCACAGACCATGGACGGCTTGTTTGTTTGTTTGATTGTGTTGTGAAAATTGATTGTGTGATATGGAATGAAGTAAAATATTTTATAGTTAAAAATATAATTTTCAACATGTATATGAATAAAATAAATATTTATAAACAAATCGGACAATTTGTTTATGTACACACATTTGACTGATATTTATTGGGACGATAAATTATACACATCGCCCAACAGCACAAATAAAACCTTTGTTTGATTGTTTGAAACCCCACATGGGTACTGGGATGATATTGGACATACACTAGTCCTAGTATTTAGTTGTATGTCAGTCGATTGGTTGACAGACTGTTATAAGCATTAATGTGACGGCCCGCCCCGCACCAGCCGGCATTTCCTCCGAAAGTGCGTTGTACACATGCTCGACTAGCACGGAACGGTCGCCAAAGAAAGTAAAGAAGAGAATAAACTAATCAAGAAACTGTAGAATGTCTCACAGCGCATGGAATAAAATATAATAATAACATACTTGACATAAAACAGGTGAGACAGTGCATAAGCTGATAACTAAAACCAACATCACCATCAGAGTAGCGTAAATCCAAATACAGCTTATTACAACTTTCCAAATTTACTGTCTCTAAAACAAAAGAAAGCTAAAGTAGAAGATGCACTACTAATGCCAAAGCAGTGATCTTTCAACAACACAGGGAGAATACTATACGTATCATATGTGGAAGCCTCCTGCTCGCCTCCGAATTAGCTACTCGCGCATCACCAGCTAACCTGTCTCTAGTCTGCTCGTGTGAGCACCCAGAGTAATAAGAAGAGACATAAAACTCTGGGTCAGACAAAAAGTCTGGTATGAGCGATAAGCATCTAAACAGAACAATAACAGGTATACTAAACCATAACTGAACCTGGACCTGCAACCAAAGAGTTAGCACTACAAACCGTACAATACTCTAAGGTGCCATAACAGATAGTGTAAAGATTATGGGGGTGGGGTGTGCATGTCATAATGATGGCAACCATTCTCACATCTCTCACTCAATGCGTAAAGCATACGATATTCACCACTTTGGCCACCTAATACTTTGGGCCATGACGGAATCCAATCCCATGTAACTATCACTACAAGCCCACCATCCATCTCTCAGTGGTGAACCAAAGTTATGAATACCGACAACCCCTTTGCACACGTCCCGCAGCAAAGCCCAATCTTGAAGTGAACTCATTGGTTCCCAACTGGATCCTGAGCTCTAACTTCCTATTTGGACTACCTTTGCATCTCGGGTTTTTAGTCTTCACCGGATCGGTTCGGTCTTCCTTCATTCTACTTCGGATCGGTTCGAATATTGCCTAGCCATTGGTTCGGTCTTCAGTGTCCTCCATCAATTCATGCCAAGCTTCTTCGGATCGGGTCGGGTATCAAGCCTCTCAATGGTGCCTCGGTTCGGGTCGGAATCACAACGTTGCATCGGTTCGGGTCGGGTGTCCCACTTCGGGTCGGGTCGGGTTGCCATCTCCCATCCAGTTCGTGCTCCAGCTCCTCTTGCCTCGTCCGGTCCCATTCCCTGTTCTAATCCGATCCGATCCCTTCGCCATACTCCGGTCCGATCCCCAGCTAAACCAACATGGCCTTCCTTTTTGCCAAACTCCATCTTGTGCCAATCTCCGGATCGGTTCGGTGATCCTTGCCAGCCCACTTTCCGGTCCAAGCCCATTCCTCCGATCCGATCCGAAAACCTGCACTGTCTCCTGAAACTATTCCAGCAAGTGTTTTACGTCATTTGTAACACCCCACCTCCGCTAGGGTCACTCACAAAGGGAATGCACTAGTTTTGGAGAGGTATTATCGAGGTAACATCAAAGAATTATCACAAGATAGAACATAAATAAATAATTATGTAAACAGCGGAAGAATTTATGAGCAAAACAGAACTTCATTTCATTCCAAAATAAACCATGTCTTTTACAAACATTTCAAATAACTTCATTGCAACTGTCTTGTAATAATAGCCAAAGAAGCAATAACTTAAAAACAGAAAAAAAAAACAGCTTATTCCCCAAGTGCAGTAAAATGAAGCAGTCATAGCAACCCGTACATGCTTAGCCAAAGCCAGTGATATCCAAGCTAAGAGCTAGTGTTTCCTCCCTGAGAACCTGGGGGGGGGGAACGAAAGAAAAAGAGGTGAAAGGAAAAGGGTCAGTCATAAAGACTGAGTAAGTCCTAGTGACTTTCAGTGTAAAAACGGTTAAAACAACCTGTCATGTATAAACTGGAACTAAACTTAAGAATTTTGTCAAGGTGAACAAGATAGACTAAGGTGGTCAGAATAAGTCAAGACAAGTCAAGTAAAGCATCACATGTTCGAGATTCGTTGCATCGACTGTACTAGTATAATAAGTCCATGTCACAAGTTAATCACGAAGTAAATCCCACGGCCCAATATCGTGAAATGACCCTGAAACGGGGTCTGTCCCAAGTACGGAGTCCTACGGAGCGATTATCTAGTCGATCAGCTCCCTACAAGTTCTAGCTCGTCAAGTGTCCGTGTCATACGGCTAATCACGAATGTAGTCACCTGTGCTGGGTCCACCTTCGGGTGTATCAGCCCTAGGGTGTCAACCCCTGACACGATTCAAGATGCACAGATAAATCTACGGATACCCAGTGCCTGCCCCGGAATAGGTGCACGACCGTAGTCCACCGAACCTACACTGGCATACCCCACTGCCGTCGTTCACCTCTTACAATCAGCCCAGTAATCGTGCCCCACCCGGCCTAACCCCAGGGTACCTTGATACATCTAGAGGGTTACTGCTGAAAGGGGTCGTGTCTAGGGTTTCGCCTAACAGATTAGGTCATGTAATTCGTGACCTAAACCGCCTAACCGATTAAGTCATGTAATTCGTGACTTGATCCTTTTCCAGTCTAGTCATGTCAAGATGGTTAAGTATGTCATTTAAATTCGTGACTTAACCCGCTTACGTGTCATGTCAAGTTGGCTAAGTGTTGTCGTTTCAAGTCCATGACTTAGCCCTACAAATCGTGTTCAAGTTGGTTAAGTTGTCTTTTCATGTTCATGACTTAACCCTAATTGGCATTAATTGATTCGTTAATGCACCGAACCACTCACATTGGATCTTATTGTTCGTAGCCACTGGATTTGCCGGGCGGTTCCGGGCAGGTTTACGCTACGAACTCAACCCAACCTCGGGTTTCAAGCGCGATGTGACCAACTACCCACATTGGATCCTATTGTTTGTAGTAACTGGATTTGCCGGGCGGTTTCGGGCAGATTTACACTACAAACTCAACCCAACCTCGAGTTGGCCACTTTCTTGTTTTCTAAAGTCATGCCCATGTTCTTATCAGATTCGTGCTATTTTCATAGCATGTTCATATGTCAATTTCATGCCCAACTAAGGCATGTTTCAAGTCAAGTCATAGAATATTCAAGTCAAGTTTTTCGTGCCATATTTCATGTTCTACTTATGCCAAATTTCATAGTTTATGATTATAACCAATTCAAGTTTTGCCTATTCTACCCAATCGTATCCCCAACGCATATAAACGTACTTCGTTCACAAGCATATACAATTCAAGAGATAAAGGGGAATAACACCAAACATGTGATAGGCATATGTGACAATTCCACCATCACTTGCATAATAAACAGGCTATAACATATCACGTGGTTTCAATACTAGCATGATGATAATTTTGCATAGTAATGGTTCCAACTTAGTTCAACATGATGAATTCGACTTTACATCATAGGCATAATAACCATTGCGGGCATAATAATAAATTTTATTACAAACATGAAACATTAAAGGCATGGTAATTCTAATAGGCATAGTGGATTCCAATTTAGTATTTTTAACATAATGATTCTCATCTAGCATTATAAACATAATGATTCCAACTTTTCATCATAACCTAGCGATTCCCAATTTAACATGATAGGTATATTAACATCACAGGCATAGTTTCATTAATACCATAGACATGGTTTAATTAGCATCATAGGCATGGTTTAATCAACATGAGGATTTCAATGAACATAATGATTCCATGGACATGTATTTGTTCAACTTGCAATAAACTTAAGCCCAAGTGATTCATAACAACATCAACATCATGATAAGTTTAACTTGCAACATTAACATAGCAATATTCCCAAATTTTGATTCAAAGTTAAACAATATAAACATGGATTAATAATAGTTCTTAAATCCGGTTTCAATTCATAGCATGTCCATGTTATTTTAGCGTTTTTGCCTAAAAAGTGACATAGAACTTACAATATGAAGCAAGCAATCCAAATCAAAACTTCAAATCAAATAGCCCCAAATCCGTTGTCTAAAGCGTTGTAGTTGTTGTAGCTTCTAGTTGTAGTCTTCAAGAATCATCCTTCGTCTTCTTTAATTTTTGTTCTTTGTATTTTTAATTTAGAGTTCTAGGTTTAATGGCGGCTGCGTGAGTGCTAAAATGAAATAGTATGATTTAGGCTAGGTCTTAGGGTCTTTTTATAGTTGTAGGAAATATATTTCAGCCTTTAGATTAACCCTAGAATAGGTCTGAGCCATCCAAAATCGTCACAAGCCCTAAAACAAGACCCAGGAGCCAAAACAGGTGCACCAGAAAAATTGGTCCGAACGGGGGGGTCGATATGGGTGTCGACCCATGGGTCGACATGGGTGTCGACCCATTGGGGGGGTCGACACTGGTGTCGACCCCTGTGTCGACCCTGCCTGGGGTGGGATTTTTCCCGCCTACCCTGAATTCTGAAAATTTGAATCTGTTTTTGAATTTTTCGTGAAACTTTGCGAGGCCATATCTTGATCATACGGACTCCGATTTACGAAATTTCGGACTCTATTTCGCGTATTTTTCCGAGACGAACGCAATGGCGCAACCCGTTTTCCCTGATTTAGATTTTAACATTTAATTCTGCCTTGATTCTTGTCTTAACATGTTGTTAAAATTCGGGTTGTTACATTCTCCCCTCCTTTAAGGATTTCGTCCCCGAAATCTCCAAGTTAGGAAGAACGCATCCTACCATCCATCATCCATCTACTCAAAACATCATCCACAAGCAACCATGGTCCTTAAAAGACTTCTAATGTTTTATGAACACATGCAAAGAGTGTGTGTATATGTTCCTTAGCTAATGCTAATGATCAGGCCTGATTGATTTTCCAAATGCAAAATATGTTTAGTGAAATGAATCCAATATGTATGCAAAATTTTCCTATTATAATTCGTAATTTCTACATGAGTGCACAAACATTCAATCATATGCAACAACCAAATGATAGCACAACCAAGTTTCCAAAATAAACACTCATGCATATGCAAGTATGAAACTGTGACTGAGCCGATCTAGTGCCTAATGTGTATTCATGCATCCACGAGCAACCACTTGCGACCACTTGCAACCATTTCGCAATCATAACATGTTTCAATTACATGTTTACATCCAAAAAGATTCTACCTATGGCTCTCAAGATAGGATCGAGGAGATAACAAGATAAAACAAAGCATCTAGAAAAAGAAGTTAACGATGTACCCCAGAAGGTCCGGTCTGCTTTTTAGGGCAGTCCTTGCTGATGTGTCCAGTCTCCCCACAATGAAAACATTCACCTTGCTTTCTCTTCCTCTTTCTACAATCCTTGGCTATGTGCCCTTCCGTACCACAGAAATTGCATTTCCTTTTATCACGTGAGTTGTCGTTCTTGCCTCCTTTCTCAGAGTCTACCTTCTTATTCTGAGAATCGTTGGGCTTGACCTCTTTCTTGCCCTTCTTATCTTCCTCATATAGTAGGGCCATATCCACCAAGCTTTCAAAGGTCGCCCCCATGGGCACATGAGTCATGGCCAAACCATGTAGTGGCTCGTTCAAGCCTCGTGCAAAACGTAGCGCCTTTTTCTGAGGAGTGTTGACTAACTCCAATCCGAAGCGAGCAATCTGATTGAAATGGTTCACGTATTCTTTAACTGTCATATTTCCTTGTTTAAGGGCCAGAAACCGTTCCATTTGGAGACTCTCCTCTGCCGATGACAAGAACTTAAGCCCAAACCTCCCTCTAAAGTCCGCCCAAGTCTCAATGGGCCTAGTAGCGTTGGTGACTTCCCACCAATAAGAAGCTTCCTCTTTCATGAGCCACGCCGCCAACTGTACTTTCCTATTGTCCTCCACCTCAAAGATAACAAACAAGCCTTCGGTTTCCTTCAACCAATTCCGTGCCTCAACAAAAGTCTCAGTTCCTAAGAAATCCTTTTCGCCCATGGCCTTAAAGTCCTTGCATATCTTTGAAAAAGCGGTTTCTCGCGGAGGTTGAGGAGGATGAGGAGGATTGGCTGGGCCTGCCACATTAGCCCGAGCCTCGAGGAAACGACGGAACCAAGTGGGTATATTGACACCCTCGGGAAGATTAAGATCGTCGGCCATGATAAGCTGAAAATGAAAAAGGAAAAGATTCAAACGAGGAAACAAAGATTGTGCTAATGGCTTTTTGGGGAATAGCCTTTTAAAATAAACCAACTTTTCTTGAAAAGTGCTTCTTTGTAAATGGTTTTTTTTTTTAAAAAAAAAAGGTTTTCAAAACTCTTGCCCAGCCTTGGTAACCTTCTGCTCTGATACCAAGTGTAACACCCCACCTCCGCTAGGGTCACTCACAAAGGGAATGCACTAGTTTTGGAGAGGTATTATCGAGGTAACATCACAGAATTATCACAAGACAGAACATAAGTAAATAATTAAGTAAACAGCGGAAGAATTTATGAGCAAAACAGAACTTCATTTCATTCCAAAATAAACCATGTCTTTTACAAACATTTCAAATAACTTCATTGCAACTGTCTTGTAATAATAGCCAAAGAAGCAATAACTTAAAAACAAAAAAAAAACAGCTTATTCCCCAAGTGCAGTAAAATGAAGCAGCCATAGCAAACCGTACATGCTGAGCCAAAGCTAGTGATATCCAAGCTAAGAGCTAGTGTTTCCTCCCTGAGAACCTGGGGGGGGGGGGGGACGAAAGAAAAAGAGGCGAAAGGAAAAGGGGCAGTCATAAAGACTGAGTAAGTCCTAGTGACTTTCAGTGTAAAAACGGTTAAAACAACCTGTCATGTATGAACTGGAACTAAACTTAAGAATGGTGTCAAGGTGAACAAGATAGACTAAGGTGGTCAGAATAAGTCAAGACAAGTCAAGTAAAGCATCACATGTTCGAGATTCGTTGCATCGACTGTACTAGTATACTAAGTCCATGTCACAAGTTAATCACGAAGTAAATCCCACGGCCCAATATCGTGAAATGACCCTGAAACGGGGTCTGTCCCAAGTACGGAGTCCTACGGAGCGATTATCAAGATGATCGGCTCCCTACAAGTTCTAGCTCGTCAAGTGTCCGTGTCATACGGCTAATCACGAATGTAGTCACCTGAGCTGGGTCCACCTTCGGGTGTATCAGCCCTAGGGTGTCAACCCCTGACACGATTCAAGATGCACAGATAAATCTACGGATACCCAGTGCCTGCCCCGGAATACGTGCACGACCGTAGTCCACCGAACCTACACTGGCATACCCCACTGCCGTCGTTCACCTCTTACAATCAGCCCAGTAATCGTGCCCCACCCGGCCTAGCCCCAGGGTACCTTGATACATCTAGAGGGTTACTGCTGAAAGGGGTCGTGTCTAGGGTTTCGCCTAACAGATTAGGTCATGTAATTCGTGACCTAAACCGCCTAACCGATTAAGTCATGTAATTCGTGACTTAATCCTTTTCCAGTCTAGTCATGTCAAGATGGTTAAGTATGTCATTTAAATTCGTGACTTAACCCGCTTACGTGTCATGTCAAGTTGGCTTAGTGTTGTCGTTTCAAGTCCATGACTTAGCCCTACAAATCGTGTTCAAGTTGGTTAAGTTGTCTTTTCATGTTCATGACTTAACCCTAATTGGCATTAATTGATTCGTTAATGCACCGAACCACTCACATTGGATCTTATTGTTCGTAGCCACTGGATTTGCCGGGCGGTTCCGGGCAGGTTTACGCTATGAACTCAACCCAACCTCGGGTTTCAAGCGCGATGTGACCAACTACCCACATTGGATCCTATTGTTTGTAGTAACTGGATTTGCCGGGCGGTTCCGGGTAGATTTACACTACAAACTCAACCCAACCTCGAGTTGGCCACTTTCTTGTTTTCTAATTTCATGCCCATGTTCTTATCAGATTCGTGCTATTTTCATAGCATGTTCATATGTCAATTTCATGCCCAACTAAGGCATGTTTCAAGTCAAGTCATAGAATATTCAAGTCAAGTTTTTCGTGCCATATTTCATGTTCTACTTATGCCAAATTTCATAGTTTATGATTATAACCAATTCAAGTTTTGCCTATTCTACCCAATCGTATCCCCAACGCATATAAACGTACTTCGTTCACAAGCATATACAATTCAAGAGATAAAGGGGAATAACACCAAACATGTGATAGGCATATGTGACAATTCCACCATCACTTGCATAATAAACAGGCTATAACATATCACATGGTTTCAATACTAGCATGATGATAATTTTGCATAGTAATGGTTCCAACTTAGTTCAACATGATGAATTTGACTTTACATCATAGGCATAATAATCAATACGGGCACAATAATAAATTTTATTACAAACATGAAACATTAAAGGCATGGTAATTCTAATAGGCATAGTGGATTCCAATTTAGTATTTTTAACATAATGATTCTCATCTAGCATTATAAACATAATGATTCCAACTTTTCATCATAACCTAGCGATTCCCAATTTAACATGATAGGTATATTAACATCACAGGCATAGTTTCATTAATACCATAGACATGGTTTAATTAGCATCATAGGCATGGTTTAATCAACATGAGGATTTCAATGAACATAATGATTCCATGGACATGTATTTGTTCAACTTGCAATAAAATTAAGCCCAAGTGATTCATAACAACATCAACATCATGGTAAGTTTAACTTGCAACATTAACATAGCAATATTCCCAAATTTTGATTCAAAGTTAAACAATATAAACATGGATTAATAATAGTTCTTAAATCCAGTTTCAATTCATAGCATGTCCATGTTATTTTAGCGTTTTTGCCTAAAAAGTGACATAGAACTTACAATATGAAGCAAGCAATCCAAATCAAAACTTTAAATCAAATAGCCCCAAATCCGTCGTCTAAAGCGTCGTAGTTGTTGTAGCTTCTAGTTGTAGTCTTCAAGAATCATCCTTCGTCTTCTTTAATTTTTGTTCTTTGTATTTTTAATTTAGAGTTCTAGGTTTAATGGCGGCTGCATGAGTGCTAAAATGAAATAGTATGATTTAGGCTAGGTCTTAGGGTCTTTTTATAGTTGTAGGAAATTGATTTCAGCCTTTAGATTAACCCTAGAATAGGTCTGAGCCATCCAAAATCGTCACAAGCCCCTAAAACAAGACCCAGGAGCCAAAACAGGTGCACCAGAAAAATTGGTCCGAACGGGGGGGTCGACCCCTGGGTCGACATGGGTGTCGACCCCTGGGTCGACATGGGTGTCGACCCATGGGGGAGGGGGGTTGACACTGGTGTCGACCCCTAAGTCGACCCTGCCTGGGGCGGGATTATCCCCGCCTACCCTGAATTCTGAAAATTTGAATCTGTTTTTGAATTTGAATTTTTCGTGAAACTTTGCAAGGCCATATCTTGATCATACGGACTCCGATTTACGAAATTTCGGACTCTATTTCGCATATTTTTCCGAGATGAACGCAATGGCGCAACCCGTTTTCCCTGATTCAGATTTTAACATTTAATTCTGCCTTGATTCTTGTCTTAACATGTTTTTAAAATTTGGGTTGTTACACCATTCGACGACGTTTTCAACCAATCTAACTATTCTAATCAACCACAAATCATCCTAAACAGTTATAGCAACATAGCAAACTAACCACAAACACCAGAACAATGAATTTACATGTCAAAATGGATCAAATATACCCAAAACCCCATATTTTCCCTTAAGCATGTTTAAGAAAAACTAATCATAGGGTTAACAAAACTTAACCAAATTAAACCAAATTTCTAACAGAGGCATAAAATATTATTTTCGAATTATAGATATTTTTCCAGAATTTATTAGTGTATAAATTCGCTAATCTTCACTAATTACCCTTAATTAACTGTAATTAGTGCAAAAACTATGCAAATCACTCACCTTGGCCACAAATAAAATTCTCAGAACTGAAACCTCGCTGATTTGGGTGAATACTAATGTCTAGCAGCAGCACTAACCTTGCTTTCGTGTTTTCTCTCCTTAATTTGATGTAGAATAAGCCAAAACTTGATTAGAAAGTGATTTGGGGATGTTTCTAGATGTTGGCGGCCATTGTTAGGGTTCAAGAATGAAAGTGGCGGCTGGAAAATGAGTATAAGATCGTTCTCTGACTGATTTTAGCCTCCTCATAACCCTAATCCCGAAATCCCCTTTTGGGCCTAGCTGCTAATTACCCGGTTAAGCCCAATTAAGTTGTTTTTCACCATCTGAAACTTGTTTCAGCCATATCTCCCAAACGGTGAGTCCGTTTGGCTAATGTGACCACTCTACGGAATTGTAAACCATCATCCGGAGCCAATGGAAGTAGTTTCAGGTCAAAATCCCTTTCCAGTCAAAAGTTATGGCCAAAACAGTACCAACTAGGGGTAAAATGGTCATTTAAAAATCGACAAAAGTCATGAACATGGGAAATGACCCCAATAGTCGTCTCCCAAAGTTACATGACCATACGACTTCATATGTGAAAGAAATAAATATTCTACGATCCTATGATGCATAGAATGCGGGTCGTTACACTTAAATATTTATAATTGATGCTTATGTAGTGTAGAATGCACTTTGGATGATGGTTGACTGTGTTTGATTGTTGTTGTGTACATGTGGTGTATGAAATCCATATAATCACATTATATGGTAATTGACTGTGTCTGATTCCAGTTTAGAAAGAATGAATATTTTAAAATAACGAATATTTTAAAATAACGAATATTTTCAAATAATATTCAGAAAAGAATCAAAATATGATTTTGATGTCCAATTTGGGTTGGATACGAAAATATTTAAATATATAAAGCCGTGTTGATTAGATTAACGCCATTTTAACGTGAACGATATTTATATCGATTTTATTCGTTTTTATAATGAATATAAAAAAAAGGAAATGATTTCGAAATATAATATTTTGAAAATATTATCATTTATATATTAATGATATGGAATATTCAATTTTGATTTGAAATTGAGTATAAAGTTGAAATTGTTTCGAAAACGAATTACGATTTATAAAATACGTTTTAAACGGAAATCGACGTAATATATTATATATATATAATATAATATAATATAATATAATGGCCTGAATAGAACGCGCCACGCAGTAGCAGTTCGCGAATTTCGATCATTGACTTCGAATGGATATTATGGGAGATCCGACCGTCGGATTCTCCTAAAACCGGAACCGTTTGGGTTCGTGTCGAAAAGAGCTTTCTAACGAATATTATAAATTAGAAATCTAATGGTTGGATTTGGAATTATGTCCAAATAAAATTTGGAAAAGGTCGCTGTAAGTGTAGTTCGATGGCCGTTTATGGAAATCAACTGTACGAGCCTTGATAAAATTATTAAAAATATCAATAATTTGTGTAAAATCATAATAAATGATTTGGAAAGAATTGGGATGAAATACCCCATATTTGAAAAGATAAATATATATTTTTGTCGAAATGAACTAGTTTCGAACAAGAATTATAATCCAATTAGTTTTTAAATAAAATAAATTGGATTTGAAATGGTTTTTAAAAATAACCAGAATTTCCAATATATGAATCAGAATGGATTTAAATCAAAATTATCTTCGAAATATTTCGATATTGGATTCCGTGATTAAACGGACATTATGGAGGAATTTGGAAGATATTTATATATCGTTATTCCAATACGATATTGTTTGATTTCATAATTTGATATTGAATATAAGCCGATATATTTTCTATTCAGAGCCTTGTATTTAATTTCAAAATGTGATTTTGGGTTGTCGTGAATGGTATCTTTAATAATACTGTTCTTAAACCCAACGGAGTTAAGAAAATCAGAAATTGACTGGAGATTAGTTAAGTTGAATGGTTTCCAGGGTATTGATCTGATGTTGATTTCGGCCTTCGGGGTTAACACTTAGGGAATTTTTCTCTTACTAATTTACGATTAGAGACCGATGGAATGTGAATTGGGTTTGTTGTGAACTGTGTTTTAGCGACATTTTTTCTTTAACCCGATTTACAGTAAAATAGGATTTGGAATTTATAAATCTTTTGTTAAGATTTAAAGGATATTTTCCAAAGTAAAGTTTTCCAATTTAACATATTAAATTAGAATTGAATGGAATTTGATTTGGTAATAATCGAAGTAAGCTTCTATAGAGGAAGACGATTAACATATATGGAATTTAAAAGGCCTTGTCGTTATTCCATTGATATTATCGATTGGATATGGAAGTTTATATCGATTATATATACGATTTGTTTTCCATGAAGATTCCATTGTTAATGGAATGTGATTTTGGGTTGTCATGAATGGTATCTTTAATAATACTATTTTCCACACGGGCAGCTTGTAGTTTAGGTTTTGCAGATTTATATTCACAGGATCCTGATTTACAGCTAAAGCGATATTCGAAAAGCTCTGTATCCGTGTATTACTTTCAGTTGTGTTTTGTATTGTTTTCCGCTGCTATGTATTTAAATGTAATTTAAATCTCTAATATTAATCAAATGTATATGATTTATTCATACTCTGTATATTCTTGTATTCTGATGAAATTGTTGTAATAAACAATGAAATGTTCTTCTGTTTGTGTCCCGATGTGTCTTGTTCTCAATTCAATCTTTTCTTTCCTTCAAGGGGAAGTTCGGGTCACTTCACATGACTTTGCAAGTTCATAGCCATTTTATTTACAAGCACAACAATAAACAATATGACTGCGACTATCTTGGTAGATCAGTCTCCATATCGCTGCACCCACTAAATACGCTTGTTGATCCTCGAATTCCTACAAAGGAAGTTTGAATATGTATCAACAAGGATGAAATTAGAAAGAAAGAAAAATAACTGATAAAATGATAACATATTTTTGATTTAGTTAGCCTCCCGTGAATTTGGACTTATATGCTCTAGTGTTGTAATTTATTATGTAACTAAATTTTGGCATATCTTTTGATATTCATAAACAACTAAAAGCATTTCGTTATAACTTATTACGTAACTAGGTTGTTTGTACAAAAACATAAATGCTTTTATCTTTTTTATGCAAGCTTTAAATCAAGTTCATACCGTATGTAATAATTGTAAATAATCAGTAAAACATCAAACTTGTTTAACATGTGTCATTTTTTCAAACATAAGTACAGCTAAACATGTAATTATCTTTTTTAAATCTGAAGTTTAGTTTTGAAAAGATAGATGCAACAATCTTTTTTAAATCTGAAATAAATTAAGATATTCTACTAAACATTTAAAAATCACTAATTACAAAAATGCATTTTATAATCAAAAGTTCAGTTTTATCATTAACATTGCATATTTGAACTAACAATTAACACATGACATATATATTCATTTAACTTTTTTAAATCTGAAGTTCAGTTTTGAAAAGATAGATGCATCTATCTTTTTTAAATCAGAAATAAAATAAGATATTATGCGAAACATTTATAAATTGTTAATTACAAAAATGCAATTTTGTAATCAAAAGTTCAGTTTTATCATTAACAATGCATATTTGCAACTAACAATTAACACATGACAAATACATTCATTTATCTTTTTTAAATCCGAAGTTCAGTTTTGAAAAGTTAGATGCAACTATCTTTTTTAAATCAGAAATAAGTTAAGATATTCTACTACATTTAATAATTAACTACAAAAATGCAATTTTGTAAACAAAAGGTCAGTTTTATCATTAACATTGCATATTTGCAACTAACAATTAACACATGACATATAGATTCATTTATCTTTTTTAAATCTGAAGTTCAATTTTGAAAAGATAGATGCATCTATCTTTTTTAAATCTAAAATAAAATAAGACATTCTATGTAAAAAATAAAGATGTTAATATTTATCATTTACTAAAAGATAAAATAAGATATTCTATGTAACTTATCTTTTGTCTTTTAGTAAAAGATAGATACAATTATCTTTTTTAAATCTGAAATAAAATAAGTTATTCTATGTAAAAAATAAACATGTTAATATTTTTCATTTAGTTAAAGATAAAATAAGGTAGTCTATGTAACTTACCTTTTATCTTTTAGTAAAAGATAGATGTAATTATCAATTTTAAATCTGAAATAAAATAAAATATTCTATGTAAACAATAAACATGTTAATATTTATCATTTAGCAAAAGATAAAATAAGATATTCGATGTAACTTATCTTGTATTATACTAAATATGAAATAGAAAAAAGATATTCCATGTAACTTATCTTTTATCTTTTAGTAAAAAATAGATGCACTTAACTTTTTTAAATCTGAAATAAAATAAGTTATTCCATGTAAAAATTAAACATGTTAATATTTATCATTTAGTTAAAGATAAATTAAGATAGTATATGTAACTTATCTTTTATCTTTTAGTAAAAGATAGATGCAATTATCTATTTTAAATTCGAAATAAAACAAGGTATTCTATGTAAAAAATAAACATGTCAATATTTATCATTTAGTAAAATATAAAATAAGATATTCTATGTAACTTATTTCGCATTCTACTAAATATGAAATAAAAAAAGATATTCTATGTAACTTATCTTTTATCTTTTAGTAAAAGATAGATACAATTATCTTTTTTAAAATATGAAATAAAATATGATATTCTATGTAAATATTTTCCATTTAGTAAAAGATAAAACAAGATATTTTGTGTAACTTATCTTTTAATGCTTTTATCATAATAAATCCAAATCATAAGAAAAACAACTAATATGTTTAAAATGTATCAGTAATTATCAAATATTACTAATGTTTAATACATAATTAAATCATTCAAATCAAAAGATAAACCTTTATCTTTTTAAGCTATCAAATAAATTAACATCTACCACTGAATATATATGTATGAACAGTTTCATCATCACTATAAATTGATTCATATTACATATTATTAACCCACTGAGTATAACATATGATTAACAAAACAAAAAAAAAAATTTTTTACATGTATCAGTAATTTTCACATATTACTAAATTTTAATACGTAATTAAATAATTCAAATCAAAAGATAAACAACTTTATCTTTTTAAGTTGTGAAACAAAATAAAATCTACCACTGAATATATACATATAAACAGTTTTATATCTCTCAAATAAAATCAATCAGTGAATGACTACTTACTTCAGTTAACAAAAAAATCGATATATAACAAACAAAAAAAACCGAGGAACAACAAACAACAAAGATAAACAAGTACTTACTCGTTCAACAACAAATACAGATCATGTCTTGCGAATAGTGAATAGAAATTGTGTCTTAATTTCATCACCTGAATAAAGGTGAGGCGATTAACATCAGCAATCAATATATAACAAATAGCAGAAATAAACAGTTACTTACTTGTTTAGTTGAGAAAAGTGATGCGGTTGGATTTCTTCAGCCAATCGACAAATCAGCTAAGGCGGTTTTGTTTCGAAGTAGATTAGCAGCTGATTTAATTTCGAAAATATAAAGACGACGAAGAAAGAAAATTTGAAATTGATTTGGGTTTTTTTAGCATCAAGAATGCATACGAAATGAGACGATAAAATTTTGTCCTTAAAAAAAATTATTTTAAACCCGTGTTGACACGACCCAAACTCACCCTTACGGAAAAGCCCGGATTGAGTTGAGAACACAACAAATCAGAACACAAACAGAAGAACATTTCATTGCTTATTACAACAATTTACATCAAAGTACAAAAATATACAGAGTCTAAACAAATAATACACATTTGATAAATGTCAGAGATTTACGAATTATTATGCAGCGGAAAATAATACAAAACACAACTGAAAGAAATACACGGATACAGAGCGTTCTGAATATAGCTCCAGCTCTAAACCAGGATCCTGTGAATATAATTTCTACAAAACCAAAACTACTAGCTACCCGTGTGGAAAATAGGGGCACCCAGAGTTTAGGTCAAAACAAAAACTCCAAGTCAGTCATGTGACTGGTATGAGAACTAAAACAGTTATTAAGTCTTTACTTTAAAAATAAAGTAAATCAAGGGACCACACCATATAACACGGAACGAGTTTCCTCCCAAGAATATCAGTGCATAAAACAAACAGCGCAATGCTTTTTGGAAAAATGAAGCTATTATAAGACTCAGGTCCCATCACACAATGCAACGCAAGCCAGAGGATAGAGTTTTATCTTATTATAGCCAAGCATGCTTGGTACATTAAACAAATCATTTTGATACTATTATAGTGTAAAGTGTATGAAAAAAACTTCAAATAGAAATGTATCAATCATAGACGGCATAGTGCCCCATTCCACTATGTAGTAACCCGTAACTTCCCCGGTAAGGAAAGCACAGATTGCTTTGAGAACACGAGAAAATAGAACGCAAACAGAAGAACATTTCATTGTTTATTACAACAATTCCATCAGAATACAACAATATACAGAGTATAAATGAATATTATACATACGATAAATATCAGAGATTTAAATTACATAGCAGCGGAAAAACAATACAAAACACAACTGAAAGTAATACATGGATACATAGCTTTCAAGAGCATTGTTCCAGCTATAAATCAGGATCCTGTGAATATAAATCTGCAAAACCAAAACTACTAGTTGTCCATGTCGAAAATAAGGGCACCCAGAGTTTAGGTTAAAACAATAAACTCTAGGTCAGTCATGTGACTGGTGTGAGAACTAAAACAGTTATTAATCTTTACTTTAAAAGAGAGTAATTCCAGGGACCACGCCGTATAACACGGAACGGGTTTCCTCCCAAGAATACCAGTGCATAGAGTAAACAACGCAATGCTTTTTCGAAAAATGAAGCTATTATAAGATCCAGGTCCCATCACACAATGCAACGCAAGCCAGAGGATATGGTTTTCCCTTATAATAGCCAATCATGCTTGGTACGTTTAAAACAAATCATTTGATACTATTATAAGTGTATAGTGTCAAAACAATTTCAATCATAAATATCAATCATAGACGGCATAAGTGTCCCACCCCACTATGTCGCCATACTAGGCTCTACAAATAAAACCGAAAATATCACGTATTGGAAATTGGATTTCCGTCATGAGTCAAGGCAAGGGGCAAGCTCCTCTCCGCTTCGAGACACTCTAGCAAATGTCTCAGGACTACACACTCTGGGTAACCCCTGGGATCCTCCAAGACCAGTCCTCCCTTACGTTTGAGGATTAATTATTCCTGAACACACATTTCCCGGCCCTATAGGACCTATAATCGAGGCGCCTCGCATCCAACAACCACATAGGTAAAAAGTATATAAATGTCAGCCAGTTTAAGCACTGACACCCATAGCTAGAAAGAAATGTCGAGCACTCCTTGGGTCATCATCCCGTTTTTGACTCATACTGAGGTGTGAGGCTCGCGAATCCACGCTATACACAAAGCTACGCCACGCAGGTCGTGCTTTGATCATCAACCACAAGACTTTGCTTTTCAACAGAAGCCTTGATCATCTACCACTTAGGCATGCCACACAGGCAATTCACTCCATGCGACTGATGTCCATCGATATACAACCTCTGAGCTCGTACGTCTCAGAGAAGGGGGTTAAGCAAGAGAATAAATTCTCCGCCGCCAAACAGATGTATATTTACTAGAGATCAATCAACACAGAATAAAATCCAATGTCAGACACACAGTCCATTTACAAGTTCATTCTGGGTCTGAACGAAACCAGAGGCACTTTCCTCGCATATCCATCGATCTCCAAGTACATCTGGACGATCACCAACTGATTCCCTCCTCTTGGATGTACAGCCCAATCAAGATCATCAGTAATCACCCAAATGATGTGAAGACTTCCGATCTTCAACCACCGTCTTCATCTTCGACATATCGTCGAATCGGTTATTCAGAATGGGTATAAACCCGGCCTTTCTGAATAACCCGCGTATATAACAAACAAATGTTACGCAAACACAACATACGCCTCATTCCAATTCATCCGTCACTAACCGTAAATTAGCAAAAGGACAATTCCCCAAATATTAACCCCGAAGGCCGAAACCAACATCAGATCAATACCCGGGAAACCATTCTTCTTAGCTTACCTACATTTAGTTTCTAAATTTCAAATTCTTAGGGAAAGGTTCCCATTAATTTTATCAAACATAAATTCTTTTAAATTTATTCTTTAATCTTCCTTTGGATATCATTCCAAACCATGTTAAGGTTTCCCAAACTAGTCGGGATTAGCGAACCACACTGAAGTAATTATTTATTTTATTTCCCTATCCTAACCTATTCATCCCATGAAGCAAAACTGGTAATACTCCATATCTAACACCACGGTGTTATCGGTAAAATTAATTACCATTTCATGTTCAAATCTAATTAAAGATTTAACTATCGCTTTGGAGCAAAACTGGTGATACTCCATTCTTGATCATTTCAATCTAATTAAAGATTTCATTAAAACTCCTTTCACTGGGTTAAAGAACTAATGTCATTTAAAACACAGTTCACGTTAAACCCAAAATCACATTCTATTTATTATCGGGTTAAAGAACAAGTGTTATATAAAACACCATCCACGATAAACCCACAAATCAATTCTAATTCAATTCTTATTAAATATATTAATTAATTGGTATACTTTATTAAATCTAAATAAAAAAATTAATCTTTTCTCAACGGGGTTTAACAGTGTTGATGAAGACACCATTCACGACAAACCCAAATCCTATTTGATATTAAATACAAGGCTCTGAATAGAAAATATATCGGCTTATACTCAATATCAAATTCTGAAATCAACAAATATCGTTTTGGAATAAAGATATATATATTTTCCAAATTCTTCCACAATATCCGTATAATCACGGAATCCAATATCGAAGTATTTCGAAGATAATTTCGATTCAAATCCATCCCAATTCATATATTGGAAATTCTGGTTATTTTTAAAACCATTTCAAATCCAATTTATTTATTTAAAAATAAATAAATTATTATTCTAGTTACTAACTAGTTCATTTTGATAAAAATTTATTTTTATCTTTTCAAATATGTGATTTTTAAGCCCAATTCTTTCCAATTCATATATTATGATTTTACACAAATTATTAATATTTTTAATAATTTTATCAAGGCCCATACAGTCGATTTCCATCAACGGCCATCGAACTGCACTTATAGCGACCTTTTCCAAATTGGATTTGGGCGTATCTCCAAATCCAACTGTTAGATTTCAAGTTTCTAATATTCATTGGAAAGCTCTTTTCGATACGAACCCAACGATTCCGGTTTTAGGAGAATCCGACGGTCGGATCTCCCGTAATGTCCGTTCGAAGTCAATGGTCGAAATTCACGAACTACCGCGGCGCGGTGCGTTCTATTCAGGCCATTATATATAATATATATTATATATATATATATTTCGTCGATTTCCTTTTAAAACGAATTTTATAAATCATTTCAAATTTGTTTCAAAAACAATTTCAACCTTCATTTTCAATTTCAAATCAAAATTGAATATTTCATATCATTACTATAAAAATGATAATATTTTCAAAACGTTATATTTTGAAATCACTTCCTTTTTTACAATTATTATAAAAACGAATAAAATCGATATAAATATCGTTCGTGTCAAAATAACGCATCTCTAATCAACACGGCTTTATATATTTCAATAACTTCGTTATTCTATTCAACAAATGAATGTTTATTCTATTCAACACATGAATCTTTATTTCTTTCAACACATGACTAATCTCAACACATGAGTACTATCAACACATGACTATTTTTGTTATGCAATATATTTTATAAAATTTTGATTTCTATCGTTTAATTTTATATCAAACTCTAACCGTAAATTAGCAAGAGAGCAATTCCCTAAATACTAACCTCGAAGGCCGAAACCAACATCAGATAAATATCCAGGAGACGACTCATCTTAGCTCGTTTCCAGTTAGTTTCTAATTTCATATTTGATAAAGATGTAAATTTTATTGTTAAATTATTTTACTCAACACACGAATATATATTTCTTTCAACACATGACTAATCTCAACATATGAGTACTGTCAACACATGAATCTTTATTTTATAATATTTTTTATTTTCCCAATTGGAATGAGGCCCAATCAATTACCATATAATGTTAATTATGTGGATTCCATACAACACATGTATATAATAGTAACGATAAATAATCAACCATCATCCAAAGTGCACCACACAACTGCATAAGCATTAAATATAAATAATTAACGCTCACACCGTCTGTCGACCAATCGATCGACCTACAATTAAATAATTGGGATTAGTGTACGCCAAGTATCATCCCAACACCCGTGTGGGGTTTCAATCCACAAACACCAAATATTATTTGTGTAGTTGGGCGACGTGTAAAATTTATCGTCCTAATCAATATCCTTCAAATAGTTGTACATAAACAAACCGTCCGGTTTGTAAATGAATATTTATTTATCCATGTACACGTTAAAAAATATATTTTTAACGATAAAATATTTTATTTCAACACATGACTTTCTATTCATCTCATTTATTAAATAAAATGATATCTTTATTTTTCTAACTTATTTTAGAAAATTTTGGCGGCATAATGGCACGATACTAGAAACGGGACAAGGCCTAGCCTTATCCCCAGTCTAATAATGGCCCACGCCATACACATACCAATTTTTATCAATTCCATTTCACATCCCAAACAAATTCAATCCAATTAATCAACCAAACAAATAAATCAATCACCAAACAATCAACTAAACAAACAAGCCGTCCATGGTCTGTGGACGACGGGTGTCGGGTGCTTCTAAACACCGTCTGCATCCTAGTATATATTTTTAACTAGAAATTTAAATTAAAGGTGAGAAGTTCTCATCGAGGGTTCCACTCCACCGTGCTTTACTTTTGAACTACTGAACCGTCTAGATTTGTTTGAAATTCTAATGCGGCCCCTTTCACGCTGTTCATATATAAAAATTATATTTTTATCACTCCGCTATATTTATAAAGATCAAATCTTTTTGCTATAACATATATAAAAATCGTATTTTTATATTCTCTATTTTATAAAAATCATATTTTAATTATCTTTACCATAAAAAAATCATATTTTTATATCGTTATTATGTATACAAAAATAATCGAATCTTTTCATATTGAAAATTTTCGCCTTTCCTATACTAAAAATATGATCTTTTCGCTTTTTTTTAAATATGATCTTTCCTATGTTATTAAATATCTAAAACTGGTTTTTTTTCAACTAACTTTATAGTAAACAAATAAAAATAAGCAGAAAGAAGCTTACTGGGGGGTGCGCGGTTCAAGAGGGAGGTGAAGTCGCGATCGGGGAAGGTGGCAGCAGCAACGACGATGCTCCAGTCGTCGGCGCAGGTGGAATGGGGGTTTTTAATTGAAGGAGGGAGAGGAGAGGGGGCGCTGGACTTTCGGAGGTGGTCGGAGATTGGGTGGGGAGGCTCGGCAGCTGGAGAGGGAAGGGGTGGTGTGTAACGACCAAGCAGATTTTCGGCCCTGAAAATCGACATAAATACCCTTTACCGTACTCATGCCGACCTTTCAACACCGAAAACATTAGAACGTTTATAGAAAGAAATTAGAGGGTGAGATAAGGAAGAAAGAAATATTATAATAGAAGAAGAAGAAGAACCAACACAGAGTCTCACATCGCAGCGGAACAAAATATAAGACAGAAATAAATCTTTATTGAGAACTGTGAAAATACTTACAATACCAGAGTACAACACACATCTGGACAGTTATAATAACCTGTCCTCATATATCAGGCACAACGGTATACACATCATATATATATATAATACGTCTGAACTTCTCCAGCTCATCTCTGGACTTCGCAGCATACGATATAACCTGAACCTGTACATGCCGGGCTAACCCGAGCATTTACAAAACACCGGGTCAGTCTGGTGAACCAGAGTGGGATAAAATCATACAGTACTTAGGGTAAATCATCCAACTTGATTTTTAAGTTCAAAACCCTTTCAAAAGAAAAAGGGTAATCGTAAGACCGAATCCACACATAAACACGGATGGTTTTTACCTTACGATAACCCAAAATAGTTTTGAAATCATAGCTTGCTATGATATTATCATAATGTCTAAATACAAGTAATTAACAATCTAGAGGAACGCTTGCATCTCACGCTCCCCATATATAGTATACAATCGAAAACCGCGGGCGCTTATTGGATATTGGATTCCAACTATGACAAGGTATGGGACCACCTTCCGCACGTGTATCTCTAGATGCAAATACACTGGGTTCAACAAGAACGTCTTGCAACCCGGCCCTCACATGACCGACCACTCATTTCGCTTGAGTGTATCGAATGTATATCACCGACGGTTGCGATCAGCAACCGCCTGCCCGAAAAGGGACAGCGTCGAACATAGATTTAAGAAGCAAAAGGAATTTCTCTAGATAGGTGATCATACATCCTAATGGGAGCGACCCACATAGCCATGCTGCCTGCCCGATTTTTGTCATTTCCCGGCTGATGAGGCTTGAGGCCAGAACTTGACTTTAAACATCTGGTCGCCATTCACTTTGAATGCCACATCGTCAGATCGTCCAGATCACACTTGATTGATGTCCACAAAAATACTCTAGTTATCTGGCAAGAGAATAACCATTTCTCTGCCATCAACCATGGTATGTTTGGAGAAATCAACGCATGTAATTCCTTTGGAAATACTTTGTTAGACATCTGTCCATACAAGTCATCCCGGAATAGGATGAACCGGAGGTACTCCCCTACTGCATCTCATATAGGAATCACCCCTTGGATCAGTAGAGAGAAGTCCTTGTAACCTGTAAATTCCAATCACGACAGAATCACAGTTTATCTCTGGTTGCAATCCCAGAGATTCTTAGTAATTCTTCCATTTATGAAAACCTACGGTCTTCACAGCTTCATCTCGATCATCTTCTGGTATCTTCACGTATTTGTTGGTCGGAATGGCTTTCGAATATAAATTCGATCCCAGTCTTTCCGTACCAACAATCGTATTGGTCGGGTTTGATAGTCGGTGACTTAACTATCAAAATAACAGTGTTTCAAACATGACACTCCAATGAGTCTACTGATTCAGTATTCAGCATAACTTGGCCTTGTAATTAAAAACAAACTTATTCACTTTTGTTTCATTAGAACTTCTAACTCCTTTGATATTTAACCACGATCATCAAATTTTTATATACTCATATTTTCAAAATCATTTCACTATAATACTTAGTAAAATATCCATATTCAATTTCCACTAAATTCTCTCTTTGAAAACATTTGTCATGTTATTCTTTAATATTTGACTTGGGAAAGCCATATAACTTATTATTCGAAATCAGAACGTCATATCCCTTATCCCGTGCTTGGAAACCATAACCAATAAAACTAACTTTACATTATCTTCACTTCAGATTCATCGTTATATATTTCCAAATTTCCCCAACGTTGCATCTTTATCTTCCAAATGGAAATAATAAATTCTCACTGACTTCTCTCACGATTACCAACTAATATTATCTTCAGATATTCCCGAAGTCATTCAAGTTGGGGTATTCTAATTACCTCTCAGACCTTGATCGACCACGATCTTATCTTCAGATAAATATAAGTTGTAATCAAAAATCAATATCCCATTCCAGTCTCAAAAATAAATTTCATTTTACTTGGATTTGGTTATACAATCCCGACGACCCACTTCTCTACCTCAAATATACTTTTACCAATCTCCTTTCAATCTATTCAACCATTTCCATTTTGGAATCTTATTTCAATCTCCTCTTTTCCCTTGATCTTATTTTCAAGTAACGTTAATGAAAAATTAATGCCATTACCCTTTTAAACTTCCTTTATAAATCCATGGTTGATTATAGACCTTTATCTAAATTCCCTCTAATTTCCTTTACATAACTAGGTAACTTTTAAATTTGAGCCATCGTCCTTGCTTAAAGTCCCCTTTATAACTTCGTTATAAAGATTTGGGTTTTATTTCGCTTCATCTTCGATTATTCTTTAAATGAATTAAAAAGACATTTTTTCTAAATTATTATTTAAAATCATAATTTACTTTAATCACTAACTGCTTCCGTAGTTAATTATAGTAAATCCCTTTTCATAAACTTTTATTCAAATTCATTTATTTCAAAATCCAACTCTAGTTATAAAATAGATTTTTATAACTTCAACTCGACTGACTCATCTGACGGTGAATCAATATTTATCGACGATTGATTTTATAGGCCATACGCTGCCAAATACTCAACCAAAACCACCCATTGGTTTAACTAATAGATGTTGAATATTTAATAATCCACAATCAAATCAATCACTCCAAACAGGACAGTTCATGTGTGATAATTATGAAAATAAATAATATATGTGAGGAATCCGGTCGGATTCCTCCAACCTGTTATGTATTCAAAACGGTTATCACAAACCAGATCATTCAGTTTCACTTAACTGATAACAATAAATAACGGCCCTCAACACCAATAAATTTCAAGCAATTCAAACAATTTAAACACGTTTATAAATAAACGTGAACAACAAGGCAAGTTACCCTTATTGGGTCAAATCGTTAAAATAATGATTTGGTATTTCACTGAAATTAAACAACGGTTTAATTTCATCAGATAAATCAACAAATAAATTTAAAATTTTCAGACAGTCAACCAGCAGACAAAGCACACAAAATATAAACCCAATTTATATAAAAATATAAATGGGATAACTGAGTGAGTTTAACTCACCTTGACCTGATCCCATTTATTTCTGGACTGGTCTGGTTACAGTTAAATTAAACAGTCGTTTTAATTTAACTGTAATTCTCACTATCTCCAATCCGCCTAGATTTATTCCATAAAATTCTGCTTGTTTCCATGATTGTAACACAAGTTGATTTGTCTGATTCTGCCCATATATGAATTGGGTCATAATGTTAATGGTTTAAATTAAACTCACTTGACCCTTAACTAGATTAAATAACTAATCCCATTATGTTAAACTAACTACCCATACCTTAACCCGTACTTAACTCACTATTGTTTTAAACAGTTAACTTTGTTTAGGGTTTATATAAAATAATAAACCTTAATTACTTTAATTAACAATTATATCAACAAATGACTAATAAGGTTTCATATTAACGTAAATAATACCATCAACTTGACTAATTAAGTAACAGCATAAAAAGGTTTTAAATTTCATTAATCAGCTTTAACTTTTGTTAATTAAAAATCACTTTAGCTTAGGAACTTCCTTTAGATTTTAATTAAAACCAAACTTAGTGTATAAAAATAAAATTTTGGGCCATACCATGATTTGTTCAGCCCACTTGAACAGGCCCGCACCCATTTCCATCCATTTAAACCCTAAAACATCGCCCCCCTCCTTTCCATTCTTCATTAGTCCGCCGCCACAAAATTCCAGAGAGAAAAGAAAGAAATGGAAACCCTCTTGAAACCCTAGCTCGTCGCTTGATGACCACCGCGACGCCCGCTGCCTCGGCCTCCCTTCAGTTGCTCCGCCGCCTCCCCTTCCACTTGATTCAACCCAGATCGAAACCTACATCACAAAAAGCTAAGAAATTTTTTCAATTTAAATTTCTGTTTTGATTTCTTTCTTCGGTTTCGAATTGGATTTACTTTGTTCATGGTTGGTTCTGGGAAAACTTGTGATGCGCGACCCCTTATTTATACTAGAATTGATTATAGTGATTTCGAATTGTTACATCCTAGTCTAGAATTAGTCGTGTCTAAACCCTAGGTGTCTCGGTTCTGCTATGATCTGTTTGATGGTTTGCGTGTGATGTTTTTAACAGTGAAGGCTACGGGTTTGATTTTCCATGTATATTTTCTGTTCATATAGGTACTTACCTTGAGCTGTTCCTATACAGCCTAGCATACAGCTATGCCTTGTCCCATTTTATCTATAAATTTTCTGTCCCATTTCAGATTTGGTGTAGAAAATATACATAGATTGTTTTCCCCTGTCCTCGCATATTTCTGTTTTGTATTGTTTATTCACCATGTCCATTGTCTGTGCGAGTTGTCCCTTCCAGTTGTCTGTGTACATGAAGACTTTGATTTGTTCATTCTTGTTGTCAATTTATATTGTCTGTTCAGCTATTAAAAATGTTTATTTCAGTTCAAAATTTTGAACTGTGAAATGTATATGTGGCAGGGGCTTGTATATGAGATTTTTCTGAATCTGTTTCGATTGTTTCAATGGGGTATATTTTTCCTGTTTGAGTTGTCTTTTCAGTTTATAGATTTGTAAATTTAGATTTGGTCGATCTTGTATCTGATTTATCTGAATCTGTCCATAAGATTTGGACTGCATTGTTGTAGATTTTTGTTTGTACTGTTTAATCATGATCCATATATCCTTCACTATATTTTTCCTTCTTTTTTTTTCTCTGAAATCTTTCAACTTTACATATATATTCACCTACTCTTCTAGCTACTCATAGCTCTCCCTTTTTCTTTCTTTTCAGGTTGATCTTGCTGATGACAGTGGTGATGGCTGCGCCCAACGAAGGAAGATTTTTGTTGGAATTTTAGTGCCATCATGAAAATTTAAATTTTGATTTTACATATTCCTTGTACAGATTGTTTGGAGATTTCTTGTATCAATAATTACCTATGTATTGTGTTTTCCTTTTGGTTAGCATAGTCACTGTTTCAACTAATGTACCCAAGCTATAGTCAATATATATATATAGTCATCCCATTACATATATAACTGTAACGGCCATTAATTGATTCCATTGATTACATCAGTTGTAACATCTAATCATATTACATATATAACCGATTAAACTGTTATATAACATTCATAAAAATACAAATATATATATAAGTATATATACCACTATATATAACAACAGTAAATCAACATTAAGAAATCAATGCATGTCAATATGTACATATATATCTTTCACATGTCAAGATATGGGTACATCCGTTTTTATTGAAAATATTTCTTCCTATATATATATATATATATATATATATATATATTGGTTATGTATTGAAAATATAAGTTGTCTGAATGTTGTACACAAGCTGTAAAATGGGGTTATTTATAATTCTAAAAAAAATGTCGGTAAAAATTAACCAATATTACCGAATATATTCAAGTCAAAAACCATATAACTTCAAATAAGACTAAGTTGAATTTCAAACCCTACATTCAAAAATTTGGTTAAACGATATCAACAATATATATATAATTTAAATATTCAAATTAAAATAGTCAAACCCCATTATTTAAACTCAAATAAATATTTTAAATAAATAAAATATTTCAAATAATTGGTCAGAAAATACAGGACATTACATTCTTCTCCCCTTAAAATAATTTCGTCCTCGAAATTGCTAAGGTAAGAAAAACGTTGTAAATTCTAGAAACTTTTAAAATATATTTAAAGAACACTTCATTTTTTTCTTTTTCTTTTCTTTTTCCCGGGTTTTGGTTTATTTAATTCTTTGTTATTCCATGGGTGGATTACATTCATTCAATCTGACAACAGTCAACAATAAATCAACAATCAGGTCATAATAAACTCAATCAAATCAACTGAATACCCATTCAATATTACTATTTAATTCAACATATTTGAACATCCATAAATTTATATTCAATTGATTACTAATCATTAAATTTCCAAATTCCAATCAACTTTATTTATTTTCAAATTTATTTTCAATGTTACTATTAACGATTTACTTCAATTTCACTTAACCCAGTTAAGTTTCAATTCGAAATTTTAACCAAATTTTGAATCCTATTCAAAACAGTCAACAAACCATATCTAAATAAGTTTGAGAAAATTATTTCTCTTCGATACAAGAATAAATTTTGGGTAAAATTATTTCATTTACCCTCTCTTCAAAACGATATTGTGCCCATTATCAGTTCAACGCTTTTCAACACTTGAACCGACCCGCAACACAATACAAAACATTTGTATATTTTACAAATACGCTATCGTATATTATACACTCAAACTCAATTTAGGGTGTTACTAACCCCATCTCTATCGAGTTACGCCACAGAGCCAGGGTTATCACTAAACCAATAGCTCTGATACCACTGTAACGACCCAGCAGATTTTCGGCCCCGAAAATCGACATAAATACCCTTTACCGTACTCATGCCGACCTTCCAACACCGAAAACACTGGAACATTTATAGAAAGAAATTAGAGGGTGAGATAAGGAAGAAAGAAATATTAGAATAGAAGAAGAAGAAGAACCAACACAGAGTCTCACATCGCAGCGGAACAAAATATAATACAAAAATAAATCTTTATTGAGAGCTTTGAAAATACTTACAATACCAGAGTACAACACACATCTGGACAGTTATAATAACCTGTCCTCATATATCAGGCACAGCGGTATACACATCATCTATATATAATACGTCTGAACTTTTCTAGCTCATCTCTGGACTTCGCAGCATACGATATAACCTGAACCTGTACACGCCGGGCTAACCCGAGCATTTACAAAACACCGGGTCAGTCTGGTGAACCAGAGTGAGATAAACTCATACAGTATTTAGGGTAAATCATCCAAACTGATTTTAAAGTTCAAAACCCTTTCAAAAGAAAAAGGGTAATCGTAAGACTGAATCCACACATAAACACAGACGGTTTTTACCTTACGATAACCCAAAATAGTTTTGAAATCATAGCTTGCTATGATATTATCATAATGTCTAAATACAAGTAATTAACAATCTAGAGGAACGCTTGCATCTCACGCTCCCCATATATAGTATACAATCAAAAACCGAGGGCGCTTATTGGATATTGGATTCCAACTATGACAAGGTATGGGACCACCTTCCGCACGTGTATCTCTAGAGGCAAATACACTGGGTTCAACAAAAACGTCTTGCAACCCGGCCCTCACATGACCGACCACTCATTTCGCTTGAGTGTATCGAATGTATATCACCGACGGTTGGGATCAGCAACCGCCTGCCCGAAAAGGGACAGCATCGAACATAGATTTAAGAAGCAAAAGGAATTTCTCTAGATAGGTGGTCATACATCCTAATGGGAGCGACCCACATAGCCATGCTGCCTGTCCGATTTTTGTCATTTCCCGGTTGATGAGGCTTGAGGCCAGAACTTGACTTTAAACAACTGGTCGCCATTCACTTTGAATGCCACATCGTCAGATCCTCCAGATCACACTTGATTGATGTCCACAAAAATACTCTAGTTATCTGGCTAGAGAATAACCATTTCTCCGCCATCAACCATGGTATGTTTGGAGAAATCAACACATGTAATTCCTTTGGAAATACTTTGTCAGACATCCGTCCATACAAGTCATCCTGCAACAGGGTGAACCGAAGGTACTCCTGTAACGACCCGTGTTTTTCGACCCTTTGAATATGAATATTTAAAATTAGTTTTAAATATTATGTTGGGAATATTAATGGAATTTAATATTTAATTCGTTATTAAAAACGAAGTTGAACGTTATAATTTATATATATTATAATTCGAGCTCGAAAATGGCGTGCAGTTCGTAAATTGGAGTTTGAACTTCAACTGAGAATACAGAGCCCGATATAAGTCGGATTTCTGTGAAACAAGAAACGTTGGGACCGTATTGATGATAATTTTCATATGAAAGAGAAAATCCAGATTTCGTGTTATAGTTTGATAGTTATGGCCAAATCAAATTTTGAAATAGTCGCTATGGAAAATCGTTATTAAATTATAGGCCCTTAAAATGGCCGTTTTGCAAACGAGCTCAGATTTCGACGAAATCAGTTTCATTAGAACCGTATCGCTAAATTATTGTACGGTGGTGAATTGTGTGGAAAACCGATATCGTATGTGACCACGGTAGCTATAAACGCTCATTCATTTTCTATAGCGTGTATTTAAATAAATAAAAGGATATTTGAATGTAACTAGAGCAGACGATCGAATTAGGCCACGAAACCAGTTCCGTTGAATTCGTATCGTCGATTAGAGTCAGGATAGGTATATAGTTTGTTATTTTTAGAGATCGAGAAATTTGGCGTTAAAAAGGGTAGGGCGGTTCAGGGTAAAAATAGCCTACCGGGGCAACAGTCTCAGAATGCGACGAAATTAGTGCCGTTGGGTTCGTATCGAAAAGTTATTGTCGATGTTCGCAGTTTCAAGTTGATTCGATTTATCTGGTGACCGTGGAAAAATTAAACGCGTGTTCATTTCTGGTTTTATAAAGGAAATTTTTTCATATGACCTCAGATTTCGATGGAAACTTGTCCCATTGGGTCCGGAATGCCTTTTTACATTAAGATCAGCTTTGCTATCAGTTAACAGAGATCGTTGTAGGGGTTTTAATCAATTACTTCACGGTGAAGTTTCATTGATAATAATAATATAATATTAAATTATACTATATACACAGCTTCACCATTTTTTTTCTTCTGTCCTATAGATTGGAACGATACAATATAGGCACATGCACTCTGCTACGCTCAAGCTAAAATGTCACAGCTAGTCCCTATTCTTTCAGCTAATACACATCCCTCTTCTTAACACTGATGTGATTTCTTTTCGTCTCAGTGTTACATCTAGTATGGGATTTCTTTTCAGTACTAAGCATATATTTTCTTGTCTGCCAAAACTCTTACACCGTGCCGACCAAGTTTTATAAATTTCTACCCTACTCTGCACAGCTACTCTAATACGTGATGGCCAAGTATATTTCTCTATATATACACATGTAATCGTTCTCTTTTCTCATCCAGTAAACCTTTCCCTCCTCCTTCAGATCTAAACAACTGGGAAAATCAACCTCTTCATTAACGACAACATCATGTTCCAACCGTGAAGTGCAGACCGAAACTGGATGTTAGAGACTTGACAGTGGTGTAGGCGGTGGACCATTTTCACGTTTGAAACAATGGGAGAATGGCCTGTGCGAATGGATGAAGTGAAGCTGGAGGTCTCAGGAGCATGAATGGGTTCGTATTCTTTCGTTTTGCATACATGAATGGTGATCGGTTGGAGTGGACGAAAAGTAGTTGGGGTTTTGGGAAGGAGAATATAACGTGGGGTTTAAACTTTGGAAAAGTGAAGTGGTTGGAAGGTCAAGCTGATGCATGGGGGTCCTGTTGGTTTATTACGTGAAGGATAAAACTGGGTTCGGTTTTGAAGTTATGGGGAAGGGTTCCGTCCTTTTAAATATTTATATATAAAAAAAAAAGGGCATGCACAGTGAGATGGTATCTGGCGGACGGGGGGTGAGTGGATGGGTGGCGTTCAATTCAAACGTTGAGGAGGGTGGCGCGGTCGAGTAGGGAGTCCTGGATCGGAGTCCGGCATGCTGGAAGGCAGTACGGTGGTGATTTTCTTCGATCGAGCTGATTTGCGAAAGGTGAAAAGGATGTTAATATGGTCTCTGGAAATACCATACACGTTTATACGTGATTTAAATTGGGTTAACCAATTTATTAATGTGTTATGGAAGTTAGATTCAAAACCAAAAGGGCTATGCGTATGGTTTCAAAACCAAAACGGCCTGGGACGATGATGCAGTTGAAGCTGAGACCAATATTGTAGCTCCCTGAAACAACGAGAAGAGCTTGTTTGGAAACTGTGGTATCGGCAGTTTGGTTAAGGGCATTCGTCCTTGAGGGTACGAAGAGAACAGCTTTGAACTGGAGAGTAGATGATAGTTATCGGCCTGTAGGATCCTAAGATGAAGCCTCCTGGACCTTATATGTAAAACGTAATTAAATCAAATGGCAAAAACAGCGTGAACGAAGAGTAGGGAGGAAAAAGGGAACACTGGAATTTAAAACTAATCGGCTCTGGAAATTTACTAGTAAACAAAAACTGGAGAAACCAGGTGCTGTTGGAATCCTCTTGACAAGCACAACGTCGGGAACAGAACCAGACATAACTGGAATCAACCAAAGTTTAATTAAATTAAACAACTGTTTAATTTAATTGAAACGAGCCATCAACAACGGAAATTAAGGTGAGTTAAACTCACTCAGTTACCCTTTTTATATTTTATATAAATTGGGTATTTTTAATTTGTGTGCTCTGCTTGCCAATGGTTGACTGCTTTGCTAGTTATCTATTTAACTGTTAATTTAACCGATGAAATTAAACCGTGTTTAATTTCAATGAAATACCAAATCGTTATGTTAACGATTGGTTCCAATAAAGGTAACTCACCTTGGTTGGTCACGTTTATTTATAAACGTGTTTAAATGGTTGCATTGTTTGAATTGCTTATGGTTGATGTTAAATGGTCGTTATTTATCAGTTAAACAAAAACTGAACCGTCTGATTTGAGAAAAACCATTGTGAATACAGGGAAGAACAGGTTGGAGGGACTCAACCGGATCCCTCAAATGTATTATTTATTTTCATATTATCATATATGAACTGATCTGTTTGTGTGATTGATTTGATGGTTGATTATTAAATTGAATATTCAACCTCTGTTTGGTTTGAACCAATAAGTGATATTGGTTAAGTGTTTGGCAGAGTATGGCCTTTAAAAATCAATCGGTTTATAGATATGGATTCACCGTTAGGTGAGTCGATAAAAGTGAAGTTATAAAGTTTATTTTATAACTGGACTCAGATCTTGAAATATATTATTTGAATAAAGTATAAAAGGGAATTAAATAAATATTTTATTTATTTAAGACCTTGATTTATGGTTGGTTTATTTTATAAAGTATATGCTGATGTTAATCAGATTTCAAGTATGAAGATAAGAAATGAATTGAAAGGGTTAAACTTTGATCATTGTTTTGTAAAGGAAACAAATAATTAGAATCTATCTAAATTAATTATATTTTTAATTAATTTAAAGCGAGGATTGTTGAAATCGGTTAATTAGATAATCAAGTTTTGAGTTAATTAAATCGACCGTTTGGAATTAGAATTGTTTATCAAGTTAATGTGTTTTGACTAAGATAGTTAAACGAATATTGTTTGAATTTAAATAAGGATTTAAAAGGGATTTAATATTTAATTTAGTTAATAAAGGGATTAACTACTAAAGTAGTTAATGTTTGAAATAAGTTATTATTATAATTAATGATAAATTTAGGAATATATTTTTAAATGGGAATTCATTTAAAAAGCTATCGAATGTGAGATGCAAGCCAATTGAATGGTGAAAGGAAATACACGTACTCAATTATATGAATTAAGTGAAAGGAGATTATGATAAAAGGGTTTATTATAAATCAGAATTATAAAATGGAATTTTGGCATTGATTATAACTGATATTTATCTGAGAATAAGACCGTTGATTGATCAAGGTCTGAGAGGTAATTAAAATACCCCAACTTGAACAACGTCGGGATTATCTGAAGATAAGGTTAGTTGGTAATCGTAAGAGACGTTAGTGAATATGTTTTGAAATCTAAACAGCGATTTAGCGCTGTTGTTATAGTATATGTTTTGTAAATCTAATATAGCGATTGTAGCACTTTTGCTATAGTAAATGGATTGTAAACCTAAACAGCGATTTAGCGCTGTTGTTTTGTAAATCTAAATAGTAATTGTAACGCTATTATTATAACATATGTGTTATAAATTTCTTTGTTAAACTAATGGATTTCCGAATTTAAAAGATGATTGGAAGGAAGATTTAAATGGGAAATTGAATATAGCTATTCGAGATAGAATTAACCAAACATAATTATTCGGCTAAGTTGCCATTTCGTACGACTGCTAGCGTAATTCGCAGGGCTGCAGATAGCCTACGGCAGTCGGATGTTTCCTGAGGGAATCAGGCGTAACCATTGTGATCGCTGTGATCTAGAGTCAAGCGAATGGGGTTAAGACGAATGTTAATTAATCAATTAGAGTTATTCAAATATCGTATTGTTGAATATTAAAAAGAATTGGAAGTTTCGATTTAACAAAAGTAAATCAGTTTTGTTAAAGGCCAAATGATGCTGAATACTGAACCAGTGAACTCACTGAAGTGTCATGTTTGAAACACTGTTTATTTTGATAGTTAAAACACCGACTATCAAACTTGTCCAATGCGATTGTTGGTATGGAAAGACCGGGATCGAATTTATATTCGAAAACCATTCCGTCTAACAAATACGTGAAGACCTCAGAGGATGATCGAGATGGAGCATTGAAGACCGTGGATCTCCATAAACGGAAGAACCACTAATGTTCTCTGCCTGGCAAGCAGAGATAAGCTGTGATTCTGTCGTAGTTGGAATCTACGGGTTGCAAGGACTTCTCGCTACTGATCCATGGGGTGATTCCTATATGGGATGCAGTAGGAGAGTGCCTTCGGTTCAACCTGTTCCTGGATGACATATATGGACGGATGTCTGACAGAGTATTTCCAAAGGATCACGTACGTTGATTTCTTCAAACGTGCGATAGTTGTTGGCGGGGAATCGCCGTTCTCTAGCTTCCAACTAGAGTATTTTTGTGGTCGTCAATTAGTGATATCTGATGGATTTGACGATGTGGCATTCAAAGTGAATGGTGACCAGATGTTCAGAAGATAATGCTGACCTCAAGCCTCATCAACCGGGAAAGGACAAAAATCGGGCAGGCAGCATGGCTATGTGGGTCGCTCCCATTAGGGTGTATGATCACCTATCTAGAGGAAATCCTATTTGCTTCTTAAATCTATGTTCGATGCTGTCCCTTGTCGGGAGACGGTTGCTGATCCCAACCGTCGGTGATATACATTCGATACTCTCAAGCGAAATGAGGGGTCGGTCATGTGAGGGCCGGGTTGCAAGAAGTTCTTGTTGAACCCAGTGTATTCGTCTCTAGAGATACACTATCGGAAGGTGGACCCATACCTTGTCAAGTCAGAATCCAATCTCCAATAAGCGCCTGCGGGTTTTGATTGTATACTATATATGTGGAGAGTGAGATGCAAGCGTTCCACTAGATTTCTATTTACTTGTGCTTAGACATTATTATAATATCAGAACAAGATATTGGTTTCAAACTGTTTTGGGTCATCGTAAGGTAAAAACCGTTCGTGTTTATGTGTGGATTTGGTCTTACGATTATCCTTTTCTTTTGAAAAGATTTTGAACTTTAAAAATCATGATTGAATGGTTCACCCTTATTACTGTGCGAGTTTACCTCACTCTGGTTCACCAGACTGACCCGGTGTTTTGTAAATGCTCGGGTTAGACCGGGTTGTACAGGTTCAGGTTATCGACTGCTATGAAGAGACGAGCTGGAAGAGTCCAGACGTATGATATTACTATTCCGCTGTTTGTTATTTGAGGACAGATTAGTATCACTGTCCAGGTGTGTACTCTGATATTGTAAGTATTTCAAAAGCTTTCAATAAAGGTTATTTCTGTATTATACTTTGTTCTGCTGCGATGTGAGACTCTGTGTTGTGGTGTTCTTCTTCTTCTTCTTCTATTCTAATATTTCTTTCTTTATTATCTCACCCTCTAACTTCTTTCTATTAATGATCTGGAATGTTCGATGTCTGAATGGTCAACATGATAGTTTGATGTTGATTTTCGGAGTCGAAAATCCCAGTTCGTTACAGTGGTATCAGAGCGAGGTTAAGTAATTACCTTGGCTCTGTGGCGTGACTCAGTAGAGATGGGGTTAGTAATACCCTAGATTGAGTTTGAGTATATATATATGAGCGCGTATTTGTAAATTGATATAAAAACTGTTTATATTGTGTTGGTTGGTTTGTCGAGTAGTTTATGAATTCTGGTCGATACAGTAATGCAAACTGTGTCGATAAGTGTTTCTAAACTCTTAAACAGAATAATTCGACACAGTATGTTTTTGATAGAGGGTAAATGAAATAATTTTACCCAAATTATATTTTGATATAAAAGAATGATTAATATTTGGAGTATTATAGTATATTGGATGTGTTGGTTGATTACAATTAAAATGGTTATATAAATAACCAATTCAAATTCGTATAATATATGGAATCAGATGAATTAAATCTGAAATCTAAATCAGAATTGGAATTAAAATTCCTTAAAGTGGGAAAGATGATTGCAAATGAACTTGAATTGAATATATGAGAATTTTAAGATACTGGGAGATTTTAAATTTTGTTACAAGCATTGAAAGGGATATTTTGAAATGGATTTCAAAATGAAAATGTTTAGAACTGGTTTTGAAAGTGACATAGTATTGAACTCACTTCGATAGCTGGAAAATAGATTCCGATGATGTGCGCGCCATCATCGGTGTTCATTTTCGAGTGGTAAGTGACGGATTACTACCAAAGATTTTGTTTGGAACTGCTTTGAGAAAAACAAGTTGTTTTGAATCCTGAAAGGAAATATTTTATTTTTGAAAAAAAACTGAACTGTTTAAAAACTCCCAGGAAAATTGTTTGAACAAAAGAAAAATTAAATTCAGTTTGTGAAAGCAAATATGGATTGAATTGGAACCGATTAACTGGAAATTGAATCGGAAGATAATATATCGAGTAGGATCATATTTTGAAATTTGTGAGACAAGAATCTGAAATAGTGTGGGTTGGAATTGATAATGGATGATGATTGAGTTAAGAATGGAATTTGGCTTGGACGCCTGAAGGATTTGGTTTGAGGATAAAATTGGAATTTCGTTTGGAAATGCATTTGTATATGCTGACAGGGCAGCAGATGGAGAGGATATAAGGATATGCCCGACAAAAAGGTACACGTTTATTTTCATATGGGTTTGGGGATTTATGAGCCTATTTGGCAAGCCGCTTGGCTGTTTTATTTTCTTTTGGATTGGAGAAGGCCTAGAAAGGCGAGTTGTGGTTGTACCGATTGAACCGTACAGAGGAGGTGCTGGCAAAATTTTTCGAAAATTTAAAGTGTTAGAAAATTTTCGATATTTTTGAAAATATCTATATACAGTATTGAATTGGTTTCTAATTTAAAAATAAATTGGATTTGAAAGTTAGTGAGTTTATAACGTTCTTTCTTATCTTAGCAATTTCGAGGACGAAATTATTTTAAGGGGGGAAGAATGTAACGACCCGTGTTTTTCGACCATTTGAATATGAATATTTAAAATTAGTTTTAAATATTATGTTGGGAATATTAATGGAATTTAATATTTAATTCGTTATTAAAAACGAAGTTGAACGTTATAATTTATATATATTATAATTCGAGCTCGAAAATGGCGTGCAGTTCGTAAATTGGAGTTTGAACTTCAACTGAGAATACAGAGCCCGATATAAGTCGGATTTCTGTGAAACAAGAAACGTTGGGACCGTATTGATGATAATTTTCATATGAAAGAGAAAATCCAGATTTCGTGTTATAGTTTGATAGTTATGGCCAAATCAAATTTTGAAATAGTCGCTATGGAAAATCGTTATTAAATTATAGGCCCTTAAAATGGCCGTTTTGCAAATGAACTCAGATTTCGACGAAATCAGTTTCATTAGAACCGTATCGCTAAATTATTGTACGGTGGTGAATTGTGTGGAAAACCGATATCGTATGTGACCACGGTAGCTATAAACGCTCGTTCATTTTCTATAGCGTGTATTTAAATAAATAAAAGGATATTTGAATGTAACTAGAGCAGACGATCGAATTAGGCCACGAAACCAGTTCCGTTGAATTCGTATCGTCGATTAGAGTCAGGATAGGTATATAGTTTGTTATTTTTAGAGATCGAGAAATTTGGCGTTAAAAAGGGTAGGGCGGTTCAGGGTAAAAATAGCCTACCGGGGCAACAGTCTCAGAATGCGACGAAATTAGTGCCGTTGGGTTCGTATCGAAAAGTTATTGTCGATGTTCGCAGTTTCAAGTTGATTCGATTTATCTGGTGACCGTGGAAAAATTAAACGCGTGTTCATTTCTGGTTTTATAAAGGAAATTTTTTCATATGACCTCAGATTTCGATGGAAACTTGTCCCATTGGGTCCGGAATGCCTTTTTACATTAAGATCAGCTTTGCTATCAGTTAACAGAGATCGTTGTAGGGGTTTTAATCAATTACTTCACGGTGAAGTTTCATTGATAATAATAATATAATATTAAATTATACTATATACACAGCTTCACCATTTTTTTTCTTCTGTCCTATAGATTGGAACGATACAATATAGGCACATGCACTCTGCTACGCTCAAGCTAAAATGTCACAGCTAGTCCCTATTCTTTCAGCTAATACACATCCCTCTTCTTAACACTGATGTGATTTCTTTTCGTCTCAGTGTTACATCTAGTATGGGATTTCTTTTCAGTACTAAGCATATATTTTCTTGTCTGCCAAAACTCTTACACCGTGCCGACCAAGTTTTATAAATTTCTACCCTACTCTGCACAGCTACTCTAATACGTGATGGCCAAGTATATTTCTCTATATATACACATGTAATCGTTCTCTTTTCTCATCCAGTAAACCTTTCCCTCCTCCTTCAGATCTAAACAACTGGGAAAATCAACCTCTTCATTAACGACAACATCATGTTCCAACCGTGAAGTGCAGACCGAAACTGGATGTTAGAGACTTGACAGTGGTGTAGGCGGTGGACCATTTTCACGTTTGAAACAATGGGAGAATGGCCTGTGCGAATGGATGAAGTGAAGCTGGAGGTCTCAGGAGCATGAATGGGTTCGTATTCTTTCGTTTTGCATACATGAATGGTGATCGGTTGGAGTGGACGAAAAGTAGTTGGGGTTTTGGGAAGGAGAATATAACGTGGGGTTTAAACTTTGGAAAAGTGAAGTGGTTGGAAGGTCAAGCTGATGCATGGGGGTCCTGTTGGTTTATTACGTGAAGGATAAAACTGGGTTCGGTTTTGAAGTTATGGGGAAGGGTTCCGTCCTTTTAAATATTTATATATAAAAAAAAAGGGCATGCACAGTGAGATGGTATCTGGCGGACGGGGGGTGAGTGGATGGGTGGCGTTCAATTCAAACGTTGAGGAGGGTGGCGCGGTCGAGTAGGGAGTCCTGGATCGGAGTCCGGCATGCTGGAAGGCAGTACGGTGGTGATTTTCTTCGATCGAGCTGATTTGCGAAAGGTGAAAAGGATGTTAATATGGTCTCTGGAAATACCATACACGTTTATACGTGATTTAAATTGGGTTAACCAATTTATTAATGTGTTATGGAAGTTAGATTCAAAACCAAAAGGGCTGTGCGTATGGTTTCAAAACCAAAACGGCCTGGGACGATGATGCAGTTGAAGCTGAGACCAATATTGTAGCTCCCTGAAACAACGAGAAGAGCTTGTTTGGAAACTGTGGTATCGGCAGTTTGGTTAAGGGCATTCGTCCTTGAGGGTACGAAGAGAACAGCTTTGAACTGGAGAGTAGATGATAGTTATCGGCCTGTAGGATCCTAAGATGAAGCCTCCTGGACCTTATATGTAAAACGTAATTAAATCAAATGGCAAAAACAGCGTGAACGAAGAGTAGGGAGGAAAAAGGGAACACTGGAATTTAAAACTAATCGGCTCTGGAAATTTACTAGTAAACAAAAACTGGAGAAACCAGGTGCTGTTGGAATCCTCTTGACAAGCACAACGTCGGGAACAGAACCAGACATAACTGGAATCAACCAAAGTTTAATTAAATTAAACAACTGTTTAATTTAATTGAAACGAGCCATCAACAACGGAAATTCAGGTGAGTTAAACTCACTCAGTTACCCTTTTTATATTTTATATAAATTGGGTATTTTTAATTTGTGTGCTCTGCTTGCCAATGGTTGACTGCTTTGCTAGTTATCTATTTAACTGTTAATTTAACCGATGAAATTAAACCGTGTTTAATTTCAATGAAATACCAAATCGTTATGTTAACGATTGGTTCCAATAAAGGTAACTCACCTTGGTTGGTCACGTTTATTTATAAACGTGTTTAAATGGTTGCATTGTTTGAATTGCTTATGGTTGATGTTAAATGGTCGTTATTTATCAGTTAAACAAAAACTGAACCGTCTGATTTGAGAAAAACCATTGTGAATACAGGGAAGAACAGGTTGGAGGGACTCAACCGGATCCCTCAAATGTATTATTTATTTTCATATTATCATATATGAACTGATCTGTTTGTGTGATTGATTTGATGGTTGATTATTAAATTGAATATTCAACCTCTGTTTGGTTTGAACCAATAAGTGATATTGGTTAAGTGTTTGGCAGAGTATGGCCTTTAAAAATCAATCGGTTTATAGATATGGATTCACCGTTAGGTGAGTCGATAAAAGTGAAGTTATAAAGTTTATTTTATAACTGGACTCAGATCTTGAAATATATTATTTGAATAAAGTATAAAAGGGAATTAAATAAATATTTTATTTATTTAAGACCTTGATTTATGGTTGGTTTATTTTATAAAGTATATGCTGATGTTAATCAGATTTCAAGTATGAAGATAAGAAATGAATTGAAAGGGTTAAACTTTGATCATTGTTTTGTAAAGGAAACAAATAATTAGAATCTATCTAAATTAATTATATTTTTAATTAATTTAAAGCGAGGATTGTTGAAATCGGTTAATTAGATAATCAAGTTTTGAGTTAATTAAATCGACCGTTTGGAATTAGAATTGTTTATCAAGTTAATGTGTTTTGACTAAGATAGTTAAACGAATATTGTTTGAATTTAAATAAGGATTTAAAAGGGATTTAATATTTAATTTAGTTAATAAAGGGATTAACTACTAAAGTAGTTAATGTTTGAAATAAGTTATTATTATAATTAATGATAAATTTAGGAATATATTTTTAAATGGGAATTCATTTAAAAAGCTATCGAATGTGAGATGCAAGCCAATTGAATGGTGAAAGGAAATACACGTACTCAATTATATGAATTAAGTGAAAGGAGATTATGATAAAAGGGTTTATTATAAATCAGAATTATAAAATGGAATTTTGGCATTGATTATAACTGATATTTATCTGAGAATAAGACCGTTGATTGATCAAGGTCTGAGAGGTAATTAAAATACCCCAACTTGAACAACGTCGGGATTATCTGAAGATAAGGTTAGTTGGTAATCGTAAGAGACGTTAGTGAATATGTTTTGAAATCTAAACAGCGATTTAGCGCTGTTGTTATAGTATATGTTTTGTAAATCTAATATAGCGATTGTAGCACTTTTGCTATAGTAAATGGATTGTAAACCTAAACAGCGATTTAGCGCTGTTGTTTTGTAAATCTAAATAGTAATTGTAACGCTATTATTATAACATATGTGCTATAAATTTCTTTGTTAAACTAATGGATTTCCGAATTTAAAAGATGATTGGAAGGAAGATTTAAATGGGAAATTGAATATAGCTATTCGAGATAGAATTAACCAAACATAATTATTCGGCTAAGTTGCCATTTCGTACGACTGCTAGCGTAATTCGCAGGGCTGCAGATAGCCTACGGCAGTCGGATGTTTCCTGAGGGAATCAGGCGTAACCATTGTGATCGCTGTGATCTAGAGTCAAGCGAATGGGGTTAAGACGAATGTTAATTAATCAATTAGAGTTATTCAAATATCGTATTGTTGAATATTAAAAAGAATTGGATGTTTCGATTTAACAAAAGTAAATCAGTTTTGTTAAAGGCCAAATGATGCTGAATACTGAACCAGTGAACTCACTGAAGTGTCATGTTTGAAACACTGTTTATTTTGATAGTTAAAACACCGACTATCAAACTTGTCCAATGCGATTGTTGGTATGGAAAGACCGGGATCGAATTTATATTCGAAAACCATTCCGTCTAACAAATACGTGAAGACCTCAGAGGATGATCGAGATGGAGCATTGAAGACCGTGGATCTCCATAAACGGAAGAACCACTAATGTTCTCTGCCTGGCAAGCAGATATAAGCTGTGATTCTGTCGTAGTTGGAATCTACGGGTTGCAAGGACTTCTCGCTACTGATCCATGGGGTGATTCCTATATGGGATGCAGTAGGAGAGTGCCTTCGGTTCATCCTGTTCCTGGATGACATATATGGACGGATGTCTGACAGAGTATTTCCAAAGGATCACGTACGTTGATTTCTTCAAACGTGCGATAGTTGTTGGCGGGGAATCGCCGTTCTCTAGCTTCCAACTAGAGTATTTTTGTGGTCGTCAATTAGTGATATCTGATGGATTTGACGATGTGGCATTCAAAGTGAATGGTGACCAGATGTTCAGAAGATAATGCTGACCTCAAGCCTCATCAACCGGGAAAGGACAAAAATCGGGCAGGCAGCATGGCTATGTGGGTCGCTCCCATTAGGGTGTATGATCACCTATCTAGAGGAAATCCTATTTGCTTCTTAAATCTATGTTCGATGCTGTCCCTTGTCGGGAGACGGTTGCTGATCCCAACCGTCGGTGATATACATTCGATACTCTCAAGCGAAATGAGGGGTCGGTCATGTGAGGGCCGGGTTGCAAGAAGTTCTTGTTGAACCCAGTGTATTCGTCTCTAGAGATACACTATCGGAAGGTGGACCCATACCTTGTCAAGTCAGAATCTAATCTCCAATAAGCGCCTGCGGGTTTTGATTGTATACTATATATGTGGAGAGTGAGATGCAAGCGTTCCACTAGATTTCTATTTACTTGTGCTTAGACATTATTATAATATCAGAACAAGATATTGGTTTCAAACTGTTTTGGGTCATCGTAAGGTAAAAACCGTTCGTGTTTATGTGTGGATTTGGTCTTACGATTATCCTTTTCTTTTGAAAAGATTTTGAACTTTAAAAATCATGATTGAATGGTTCACCCTTATTACTGTGCGAGTTTACCTCACTCTGGTTCACCAGACTGACCCGGTGTTTTGTAAATGCTCGGGTTAGACCGGGTTGTACAGGTTCAGGTTATCGACTGCTATGAAGAGACGAGCTGGAAGAGTCCAGACGTATGATATTACTATTCCGCTGTGTGTTATTTGAGGACAGATTAGTATCACTGTCCAGGTGTGTACTCTGATATTGTAAGTATTTCAAAAGCTTTCAATAAAGGTTATTTCTGTATTTTGTTCCGCTGCGATGTGAGACTCTGTGTTGTGGTGTTCTTCTTCTTCTTCTATTCTAATATTTCTTTCTTTCTTATCTCACCCTCTAACTTCTTTCTATTAATGATCTGGAATGTTCGATGTCTGAATGGTCAACATGATAGTTTGATGTTGATTTTCGGAGTCGAAAATCCCAGTTCGTTACAACTCCCCTACTGCATATCATATAGGAATCCCCCCATGGATCAGTAGCGAGAAGTCCTTGCAACCTGTAAATTCCAATCATGACAGAATCACAGTTTATCTCTGGTTGCAATCCCAGAGATTCTTAGTAATTCCTCCGTTTATGAAAAGCTACGGTCTTCATAGCTCTATCTCGATCATCTTATGGTATCTTCACGTATTTGTTGGTCGGAATGGCTTTCGAATATAAATTCGATCCCGGTCTTTCCGTACCAACAATCATATTGGTCCGGTTTGATAGTCAGTGATTTAACTATCAAAATAACAGTGTTTCTAACATGACACTCCAATGAGTCTACTGATTCAGTATTCAGCATAACTTGGCCTTGTAATTAAAAACAAACTTATTCACTTTTGTTTCATTAGAACTTCTAACTCCTTTGATATTTAACCACGATCATCAAATTTTTATATACTCATATTCTCAAAATCATTTCACTATAATACTTAGTAAAATATCCATATTCAATTTCCACTAAATTCTCTCTTTGAAACATTTGTTACGTTATTCTTTAATATTTGACTTGGGAAAGCCATATAACTTATTATTCGAAATCAGAACGTCATATCCATTATCCCGTGCTTGGAAACCATAACCAATAAAACTAACTTTACATTATCTTCACTTCAGATTCATCGTTATATATTTCCAAATTTCCCCAACGTTGCATCTTTATCTTCCAAATGGAAATAATAAATTCTCACTGACTTCTCTCACGATTACCAACTAATATTATCTTCAGATATTCCTGAAGTCGTTCAAGTTGGGGTATTCTAATTACCTCTCAGACCTTGATCGACCACGATCTTATCTTCAGATAAATATAAGTTGTAATCAAAAATCAATATCCCATTCCAGTCTCAAAAATAAATTTCATTTTACTTGGGTTTGTTTATACAATCCCTACGACCCACTTCTCTACATCAAATATACTTTTACCAATCTCCTTTCAATCTATTCAACCATTTCCATTTTGGAATCTTATTTCAATCTCCCTTTTTTCCTTGGTCTTATTTTCAAGTAACGTTAATGAAAAATTAACGCCTTTACCCTTTTAAACTTCCTTTATAAATCGATGGTTGATTATAGACCTTTATCTAAATTCCCTCTAACTTCCTTCACATAACTAGGTAACTTTTAAATTTGAGCCATCGTCCTTGCTTAAAGTCCCCTTTATAACTTTGTTATAAAGATTTGGGTTTTATTTCGCTTCATCTTCGATTATTCTTTAAATGAATTAAAAAGACATTTTTTCTAAATTATTATTTAAAATCATAATTTACTTTAATCACTAACTACTTCCGTAGTTAATTATAGTAAATCCCTTTTCATAAACTTTTATTCAAATTCATTTATTTCAAAATCCAACTCTAGTTATAAAATAGATTTTTATAACTTCAGCTCGACTGACTCATCTGACGGTGAATCAATATTTATCAACGATTGATTTTATAGGCCATACGCTGCCAAATACTCAACCAAAACCGCCCATTGGTTTAACTAACAGATGTTGAATATTTAATAATCCACAATCAAATCAATCACTCCAAACAGGACAGTTCATGTGTGATAATTATGAAAATAAATAATATATGTGAGGAATCCGGTCGGATTCCTCCAACCTGTTCTGTATTCAAAACGGTTATCACAAACCAGATCATTCAGTTTCACTTAACTGATAACAATAAATAACGGCCCTCAACACCAATAAATTTCAAGCAATTCAAACAATTTAAACACGTTTATAAATAAACGTGGCCAACAAGGTAAGTTACCCTTATTGGGTCAAATCGTTAAAATAACGATTTGGTATTTCACTGAAATTAAACAACGGTTTAATTTCATCAGATAAATCAACAAATAAATTTAAAATTTTCAGACAGTCAATCAGTAGACAGAGCACACAAAATAAAAACCCAATTTATATAAAAATATAAATGGGAAAACTAAGTGAGTTTAACTCACCTTGATCTGATCCCATTTATTTCTGGACTGGTCTGGTTACAGTTAAATTAAACAGTCGTTATAATTTAACTGTAATTCTCACTATCTCCAACTCCGCCTAGATTTGTTCCATAAAATTCTGCTTGTTTCCATGATTGTAACACAAGTTGATTTGTCTGATTCTGCCCATATATGAATTGGGTCATAATGTTAATGGTTTAAATTAAACTCACTAGACCCTTAACTAGATTAAATAACTAATCCCATTATGTTAAACTAACTACCCATACCTTAACCCGTACTTAACTCACTATTGTTTTAAATAGTTAACTTTGTTTAGGGTTTATATAAAATAATAAACCTTAATTACTTTAATTAACAATTATATCAACAAATGACTAATAAGGTTTCATATTAACGTAAATAATACCATCAACTTGACTAACTAAGTAACAACATAAAAAGGTTTTAAATTTCATTAATCAGCTTTAACTTTTGTTAATTAAAAATCACTTTAGCTTAGGAACTTCCTCTAGATTTTAATTAAAACCAAACTTAGTGTATAAAAATAAAATTTTGGGCCATACCATGATTTGTTCAGCCCACTCGAACAGGCCCGCACCCATTTCCATCCATTTAAACACTAAAACATCGCCCCCCTCCTTTCCATTCTTCATTAGTCCGCCGCCACAAAATTCCAGAGAGAAAAGAAAGAAATGGAAACCCTCTTGAAACTCTAGCTCGTCGCTTGATGAATACCGCGACGCCCGCTGCCTCGGCCTCCCTTCAGTTGCTCCGCCGCCTCCCCTTCCACTTGATTCAACCCAGATCGAAACCTACATCCCAAAAAGCTAAGTAATTTTTTTCAATTTAAATTTCTGTTTTGATTTCTTTCTTCGGTTTCGAATTGGATTTACTTTGTTCATGGTTGGTTCTGGGAAAACTTGTGATGCGCGACCCCTTATTTATACTAGAATTGATTATAGTGATTTCGAATTGTTACATCCTAGTCTAGAATTAGTCGTGTCTAAACCCTAGGTGTCTCGGTTCTGCTATGATCTGTTTGATGGTTTGCGTGTGATGTTTTTAACAGTGAAGGCTACGGGTTTGATTTTCCATGTATATTTTCTGCTCATATAGGTACTTACCTTGAGTTGTTCCTATACAGCCTAGCATACAGCTATGCCTTGTCCCATTTTATCTATAAATTTTCTGTCCTATTTTAGATTTGGTGTAGAAAATATACATAGATTGTTTTCCCCTATCCTCGCATATTTCTGTTTTGTATTGTCTATTCACCATGTCCATTGTCTGTGCGAGTTGTCCCTTCCAGTTGTCTGTGTACATGAAGACTTTGATTTGTTCATTCTTGTTGTCAATTTATATTGTCTGTTCAGCTATTAAAAATGTTTATTTCAGTTCAAAATTTTGAACTGTGAAATGTATATGTGGCAGGGGCTTGTATATGAGATTTTTCTGAATCTGTTTCGATTGTTTCAATGGGGTATATTTTTCCTGTTTGAGTTGTCTTTTCAGTTTATAGATTTGTAAATTTAGATTTGGTCGATCTTGTATCTGATTTATCTGAATCTGTCCATAAGATTTGGACTGCATTGTTGTAGATTTTTGTTTGTACTGTTTAATCATGATCCATATATCCTTCACTATATTTTTCCTTCTTTTTTTTTCTCTGAAATATTTCAACTTTACATATATATTCACCTACTCTTCTAGCTACTCATAGCTCTCCCTTTTTCTTTCTTTTCAGGTTGATCTTGCTGATGACAGTGGTGATGGCTGCGCCCAACCAAGGAAGATTTTTGTTGGAATTTTAGCGCCATCATGAAAATTTAAATTTTGATTTTACATATTCCTTGTACAGATTGTTTGGAGATTTCTTGTATCAATAATTACCTATGTATTGTGTTTTCCTTTTGGTAAGCATATTCACTGTTTCAACTAATGTACCCAAGCTATAGTCAATATATATATATATATATATATTCATCCCATTACATATATAACCGTAACGGCCATTAATTGATTCCATTGATTACATCAGTTGTAACATCTAATCATATTACATATATAACTGATTAAACTATTATATAACATTCATTAAAATACAAATATATACATATAATAGTATATATACCACTATATATAACAACAGTAAATCAACATTAAGAAATCAATGCATATCAATATGTACATATATATCTTTCACATGTCAAGATATGGGTACATCCGTTTTTATTGAAAATATATCTTCCTATATATATATATTGGTTATGTATTGAAAATATAAGTTGTTAGAATGTTGTACACAAGCTGTAAAATGGGGTTATTTATAATTCTAAAAAAAAAATGTCGGTAAAAATTAACCAATATTACCGAATATATTCAAGTCAAAAACCGTATAACTTCAAATAAGACTAAGTTGAATTTCAAACCCTACATTCAAAAATTTGGTTAAACGATATCAACAATATATATAAAATTTAAATATTCAAATTAAAATGGTCAAACCCCATTATTTAAACTCAAATAAATATTTTAAATAAATAAAATATTTCAAATAATTGGTCAGAAAATACGGGACATTACACGGTGGCTGGGCGCGGTGGTTGAGGGTGGGCAAGGGTTCACGGAGCTCGAATTGTGTGGCAGTGGTTTTGGGAGCGTGGGACTTGAGCGAGGAGAGGGAGAGGGAAGAAGGGGGGCGCCAGCGTGAGGGGGTCCGGCGGTTGGGGAAGAGGCGCGGTGGCCATCAACGGGGAGGAACGAAGCTTTTTCTCTTTTTCTTTTCTTCTATTCCAGATCGAACTGAGGAGCGAGAGGAGCGAAGGAGGGTAAGGGTTATATAATTTATTAATTTATTTTATTTAATTTATTCCCCAAAAGTAACATTAAATTTCAATCTCCGAACGAGACCCACCGCCTGTCGTCCCTAGCTAATTACCCCCATTCCGAACACAATGGGATATGTTTCGTAAGCTGATTTGGCCGGTTCGATCAGTTTTCGTCAAAATCAACATATAACTCTATATATTGAATTTGAACGCGCATTTCAATTTACCAGGGCCACATACGGACTCTAAAAATTCCCGAAAAATATTTTCTAGCTTCGTATTGATGATACAGTCCTAACAAAACCAATTTCGTCAAATTCTAAGACCGTTTGAAAAATGGTCATTTTCCAGTCGATTAAAATCAACTAAAACTAGTCAAACGCGTTTTCCTTCACCACGCTCACATATTGATTCGAAAAATTACGAATTTGGGAATCTAGCAATAACTTGACATCACGGATCCAACAATAGTGGTTTCGTCGAAAACTGAGGTCGTTTGCAAAATTTCCATTTTTAAGGGCTAGAATTCCATAGGGACTATTCTGAATTTTCAACTGGACGTATCTTTTGATTCCCGCTATGAAATTTCGATTTTTCGGATTCGTTAGAAAGATATTCTCAAATAGATCCTATTATTTTTGGTTTCACCAAAATCCGGTTTATTTTTCACCCGGTACATTCATTTGAACTTTGAAATCGAATTATCGAACTACCACGCCATTTTCAATTCCTTTATAATTTAAAATAAATATTTATATTCTAACGACGGTCTATATAAATATATACGTTCTAATTCTATTCAAAATCAATTTCTCATCGATATTATTTAAAATAATTCATTTCAAATAATCAAAATTTGCTAAAATTACCAAAATAAAATTTTAAATTGGCTCGCATTTTCCGGGTTATTACACACTATGTCGCCATACTAGGCTCTACAAATAAAACTGAATGCCATGTATTGGAAATTGAATTTCCATCATGAGTCTAGGCAAAGGATGCACTCCTAACTGCTTTGAGACACTCTAGCAAATGACTTAGGACTGCACACTCTAGGCAACCCCTGGATCCTTCAAGGCCGGTCCTCCTTTACGTTTGAGGATTAGTTATTTCTGAACACACGTTTCCTGGTCCTATCAGACCTATCCATCGGCTCTGTAGTAACCGATATGTCTGAGGTGCCTCGCAATCCAACAACCACATAGGTAAAAATAATAAATGTCTGGGCTCCATACCATGACACCATCCATAGCTAGAAAGAAACGTCCTGTCCTCCTTGGGTCCATTATCCCATTTTTGATTAATACCGAGGTGTGAGGCTCGCGAATTAACACTATACACAAAGCTATGCTATATTAAAGTCGTGCTTTGATCATCAACCACAAGACTCTGCTTTTCAATAGAAGGCTTGATCATTTGCATCTCAGCATGCTACACAGGCAATTCACGCTATGCGACTGATGTCTATCGATATATAACCTCTGAGCTCGTACGTCCCAGAGAAGGGCGTTACGCAAGAGAACAAATTCTCCTCTGCCAAACAGATATATATTTAATAGAGATCAATCAACACAGAATAAAATCCAATGTCAGACACACATCCATATACTAGTTCATTCCGGGTCTGAATGAAATCGTAGGCACCTTATTCCTCGTCCCATATGTCCAAAACAGAAGAGAGGTCCTCGCATATCCGGTTGATCTCCAAGTATGTCTGGACGATCACCACTTATTACCTTGTCTTAGGTGTACATCCCAATCAAGACATTAGTAATCATCCAAATGATGTAAAGACCTCTGGTCTTCAACCTGTCTTCATCGTCGACTTATCGTCGAATCAGTTATTCAGAATGGGTATAAACCTAGCCTTTCCGAATAACTCGCGTATATTATAAACAAGTGCTATAAAACACAACATACGTCTCATTCCAATTCTAAATATTCTTTTATTTATATATTCATATCCTTCAGGAAAGGTTCCCATTAATTTTATTAAAGATAAATTCTTAAAATTTATTCTTTATTCTTCCTTTGGATATTAATTCAAACCAAATTAAGGTTTATCCAAATTAGTCGGGATTAGCGTTCCTTACCGAAGTAATCATTTATTTTATTTCCCAACCTATTCATCCCATGAAGCAAAACTAGTAACACTTCATATTTAACACCACGATGTTATCGGTAACATTAATTATCATTTACCGTTCAAATCTAACTAAAGATTTAACTATCTCTTGGAGCAACACTGGTGATACTCCACTCTCGATCATTTCCAAATTTGATAATTTAAATTATCACACTCGCATTTCAATCTAATTAAAGATTAATTAAAACTCCACTTGGTTTTAATCTTCCCAAAAATCAATATTAATGATTATTTAACTTTGGAAAATCAAATATGTCGCATCGACAACCTTCACCGTACTATTGATTTCTGCCTATATATAACCTCTAAGCTCGTACGTCTTAGAGAAGGGTGTTAAAGAGAATAAATTCTCCGCCACCAAATAGATATATATTTAGTAGAGATCAACCATACAATTCAAAATATATTGTTAGACATGTAATCATGTCTTTAACTGGATTAAAGAACTAATGTAATTTAAAACACAGTTCACGATAAACCCAAATCACATTCCATTAATGTAACAACCCGAAAATCTGGGCCAGTTCAAAATTTTTATTTTGGTGATTTTAGCGAATTTTGATTATTTAAAATGAATTATTTTAAATAATATAGACGAGAAATTTATTTTGAATAATTAGAACGAATATATTTATATACGTCGTCATTAGAATATAAATAATTATTTATAATTATAAATAGAATTGAAAATGGCGCGGTAGTTCGATAATTCGATTTCAAACTTCAATCGGATATACTGGGTGCAAAACAATCCGGATTTTAGCGAAACCAAAAACATTAGGATCTAATTGAGAATATCTTTCGAACGAATCCAAAAAATCGAAATTTCATAGCGGGAATCAAAAGATATGTCCAAATGAATTTTTTGAAAAGTCGCTATGGAATTCAGGCCCTTAAAAATGGAAATTTTGCAAACGACCTCGGATTTCGACGAAACCACTTTTGTTGGATTCGTGATGTCAAATTATTGCTCGATTACAAATTTCATAATTTTTCAAATCAATATGTGAGCGTGGCAAAGGAAAACGCGTTTGACCAGTTTCAGTTGATTTTAATCGACTGGAAAATGGCCATTTTTTCAACGGTCTCGGAATTCGGTGAAACTAGTTTTGTTAGGACCGTATCGTCAATACGAAGCTAGAAAATATTTTTCTGGAATTTTTCTAGTTAGTATGTGACCCCGGTAAATTGAAATACGCGTTCAAATTCAATATATAGAGTTATATGTTGATTTTAATGGAAACTGATCGAAACGATCGAATCAGCCTACGATACATATCCCATTGTGTTCAGAATGGGGGTAATTAGCTATATACGACAGGCGGTGGGCCTTGTTTAGAGGTCGTATGTAAAAGTCAACTTTTTCATAATTAAATAATTAAATAAATAAAATAAAAACTTTTACCACTCTCTTCCTATCTCTTTATCTGCCCCCCCCCCCTCGGTATCATTTCAGAAACGAAACGAATAAAAAAAAGGGGAGGACGGAGGCGGAAAACCGCCATCGCCATCGCCATCGCGCGCCTCCAGGTGGTGCGCCCACCAACGAAGCCCCCCCCACGCGACTCTCTCCTCTCCGACGACATCCACCGCGACCCCCCCAATCCTCTTCCGCGATCGACGAAACCCCCCCCCCCCCCCCCCAGGCGCCGCGCGACGCAAAACACCCCCCCTGCTGCCTCTCCGCGCAAACCCCCCTAACCTCGGCGACGCTGCGAACCCCCCCCTCTCTCTGCAAATCACTGTGAGTTTCTATGATTATTTATTTTCATTTAAAACTGATTTTTGTTTAACATTAAAACTGATTTTTAATTTAGCATAAAGTTTAGATTTTTCTATATTGAATAACAAGGGAAAAATTGGTTTTTTCTATATTGAATAGCGAAGAAAAAATTCGATTTTTATATATTGTATAGCATAGTAAAAATTCGATTTTTATATATTGAATAGCGAAGTAAAAATTCGATTTTTATATATTGAATAGCGAAGTAAAAAATCGATTTTTATATATTGAATAGCGAAGTAAAAATTCGATTTTTATATATTGAATAGCGAAGTAAAAATTCGATTTTTATATATTGAATAGCGTAGTAAAAATTCGATTTTTATATATTGAATAGCGAAGTAAAAATTCGATTTTTATATATTGAATAACGAAGTAAAAATTCGATTTTTATATATTGAATAGCGAAGTAAAAAATTCGATTTTTATATATTGAATAGCGTAGTAAAAATTCGATTTTTATATATTGAATAGCGAAGTAAAAATTCGATTTTTATATATTGAATAGCGTAGTAAAAATTCGATTTTTATATATTGAATAGCGTAGTAAAAATTCGATTTTTATATATTGAATAGCAAAGTAAAAATTCGATTTTTACATATGTAGTGGCTACGGGCAACGAAAGTGACGAAAGGCGAGAACGGCGAAGATTTCTATAAATGAAGTGTCATGAAGTTGGGATAGCCATCGGTGAGAACTTCTCACTCTTCAACTTCTTTTTCTAGTTATATATATACTAGGATGCAGACGGTGCTTAGCAGCACCCGACACTCGTCATCCACAGACCATGGATGGCTTGTTTGTTTAATTGTTTGGTTGCGTAGTTGGTTAGATTATTTGGTTTGAATTGAATTGTTTGGTGAAATGAAATTGATTTGATTGATGTGTGAATGGCATGGGCCTTCACTAAACCGGGGATAAGGCTAGGCCTTGTCCCGTTTCTAGTATCGTGCTGTTATGCCGCCGAAATTTTCTAAAAATAAGTTAGAAAAAAATAAAGATAACATTTTATTTAATAAATGAACCGAATAGAATATTCATAGGTTAAATAAAATAGTTTGATCGTTAAAAATATAATTTTTAATGTGAATGTGAATAAATAAATATTCATTTACAAACCGGACGGTTTGTTTATGTACACCTATTTGAAGGACATTGATTGGGACGATAAATTTTACACATCGCCCAACTGCACAAATAAAAATCTGTGTTTGATTGCTTGAAACCCCCCACGGGTATTGGAATGATATTTGACGTACACTAATCCCGATTGTTTAGTTGTATGTCGATCGATTGATTGACAGGCTGTTATAAGCATTGAATATTTATATTTGATGCTTATGCAGTGTAGAATGCACTTTGGATGATGGTTGATTATTCATCGTTGTTATTGTATACATGTGTTGTAGAAAATCCATATAACTAACATTATATGGTAATTGTTTGGGCCTCATTCCAGTTTTGAAATAGAAATATTTGAAAAGATATATTTGAAGTAGGATATTTGGAAATTGAAATATATGAAGCCGCGTTGATAGATTGACGCCATTTTGAGGTGAATTATATCGATTTTATTCAAATTGAAGTGAATATTAAAGTGAATTGAAATTCGAATTTAATTGAATTGATTTGAAATTCGAAATAAACTGAAAGGGTTTGAAATTCGAATAGAATTGAAATAGAATTGAAATCGTTTTAAAATGAATTCGAATAGAATTGAAATAGAATTGAAATAGAATTGAAATCGTTTTGAAATGAATTCGAATAGAATAGAAATCATTTTGAAATGAATTCGAATAGAATTGAAATAGAATTGAAATCGTTTTGAAATGAATTCGAATAGAATTGAAATCATTTTGAAATGAATTCGAATAGAATTGAAATCGTTTTAAAATGAATTTGAATTGAAATTGAATAGAAATGAATTTGAATTGAAATTGAATTAATTTGAAATTCAAATTGAATTGAAAACGAATGGAAATGGAATTAAAAATCGTTTTGAAAAGAAAATCGACGAAGTATATTATATATATATATATATATATATTATATATAATATAATGGCCTGAATAGAACGTGCCGCGCCGCGGCAGTTCGCGAATTTCGACCATTGACTTCGAACGGATATTGCGGGAGATCCGACCGTCGGATTCTCCTAAAACCCGAACCATTGGGTTCGTATCGAAAAGAGCTTTCTAACGAAAATTGGAAATTAGAAATCTAACGGTTGGATTTGGAATTATGTCCAAATCAAATTTGAAAAAGGTCGCTGTAAGTGCAGTTCGATGGCCGTTGATGGAAATCGACTGTACGGGCCTTGATAAAATTATTAAAAATAGTAATAATTTGTGTAAAATCATAAGAAATGATTTAGAAAGAATTGGGATGAAAAACTGCATATTTGAAAAGATAAAAATAGATTTTTATCAAAATGAATTAGTTTGGAACTAGAATTATAATTCTATTTATTTTTAAATAAATAAATTGGATTTGAAATGGTTTTGAAAATAACCAGAATTTCCAATGATTGCATTGGAATGGATTCGAATCGAAATTGTCTTCGGAATATTTCGATGTTGGATTTCGTGATGATACAGATATTGTTATGGGAATTTGAAAGATATATTGATATCGTTATTTCCAAAACGATATTTGTTCGTCGTAGAATTTGATATTGAATATAAGCCGGTATATTTTCTATTCGGAGCCTTGTATTTAATATCAAATGTGATTTGGGTTTGTCGTGAATGGTGTCTTCATTAACACTGTTCTTGAACCCAGTTGAGAAAAGATTAAATCTTTTTATTTAGATTTAATGAAGTGTACCAATTAAATAATATTTAATTGGAATTGAATTGATATTGATTTTTGGGTTTATCGTGGACAGTGTTTTAAATAACACTCGTTCTTTAACCCGATAATTAATGGAATGTAATTTTGGGTTTATCGTGAACCGTGTTTTAAATGACACTTATTCTTTAACCCAGTTAGCGATTAAAACTAAGTGGAGTTTTAATGAATCTTTAATTAGATTGAAATGATCGAGAATGGAGTATCACCAGTTTTGCTCCAGGCGATAGTTAAATCTTTAATTAGATTTGAACGTGAAATGGTAATTGAATTTACCGATAACACCGTAATGTTAGATATGAAGTATTACCAGTTTTACTTCATGGGATGAATAGGTTAGGATTGGGAAATTAAAATAAATGATTACTTCGGTAAGGTTCGTTAATCCCGACTAGTTGAATCGAAATTCAAAAGGATAGATTAAAGAATAAATTAAAGAATTTATCTTTGATAAAATTAATGGGAACCTTTCCCTATGAATGTGAAATTTAGAAACTAACTGTCGGTTAGCTAAGCAGAATGGTTTTCTGGATATTGATCTGATGTTGGTTTCGGCCTTCGGGGTTAATATTTGGGGAATTACTCTCTTGATTAATTTACGGTTAGTGACTGATGAATTGGAATGAGGCGTATGTTGTGTTTATGTAAAACTTATTCAAAATATACGCGAGTTATTCGGAAAGACCGGGTTTATCCCATTCTGAATAACCGATACGACGATAAGTCGAAGATGAAGACGGTGGTCGAAGACCGGAGGTCTTCACGTCGTTTGGGTGATTACTGATGATCCTGATTGGGCTGTACACCCAAGAAGATGGAAACAGTTGGTGATCGTCCAGACGTACTTGGAGATCGATGGATATGCGGGGTACTAGGTGCCTCCGGTTTCGTTCAGACCCAGAACGAACTTGTAAATGGACTATGTGTCTGATATTGGATTTTAGTCCGTGTGATTGATCTCTATTAAATATATATCTGTTTGGTGGCGGAGAATTTATTCTCTAGCTTAACGCCCTTCTCTGAGACGTACGAGCTCAGAGGTTATATATTGATGGATATCAAATGCATGGAGTGAATTGCCTGTGTGGCATGCCTAAGTGGCAATTGATCGAGGCTTCTGTTGAAAAGCAAAGTCTTGTGGTGATGATCAAAGCACAGCCTGTGTGGCACAGCTTTGTGTAACGTGAATTCGTGAGCCTCACACCCCGGTTGTGAACCAAAAACGGGAGAAGGACCTCAGGGAGGGCATGCGTTTCTTTCTAGCTAGGGTGGTGTCAGTGACCTACCAGCCCTGACATTTATATACTTTTCACCTGTGTGGTTGTTGCTGTTGCGAGGCGCCTCGGTTTGATCGGACGATCCGGGTCCGATGGAGTCATTCGTTGGCTCATTTACGCCCCCAAAGGGCGGAGAAGCGCAGTGTTCAGGATTTAAGTTTAATCCACATCGGTGGACCGGCCCTGTCGCTCCAAGGTCACTCGAGCTCTGACCTGAGACTCGGGCTAGACAGTCTTGAATCGGTTGAGGACTATCTTTTGCCTCGGTTCATAGATGGAAATCCGATTTCCAAATACGTCACATTTGCGGTTTTAATTGTAAAACTAGTATGGCGACATGATATATGGTACCCATGCCGCCTATGATTGATACTTATGATTTGAAGTTGTTTTATACACTATGCACTTATAATAGTATCAAATGATTTGTTTTAAACGTATCAAGCATTCTTTGGCTGTTATAAGGGAAAACCCTATCCCCCGGCTTGCGTTGCATTGTGTGATAGGACCTGGGTCTTATAACAGCTTCATTTTTCTTTATTTAGCATTGCGTTGTTTGTTTTATGCACTGGTATTCTTGGGAGGAAACCCGTTCCGTGTTATACGGCGTGGTCCCTTGATTTACCTAACTTTAAAAACAAGGATTAATAACTGTTTTAGTTCTCACACCAGTCACATGACTGACCTGGAGTTTATTGTTTTAACCTAAACTCTGGGTGCCCTTATTTTCGACACGGGCAGCTAGTAGTTTTGGTTTTGCAGATTTATATTCACAGGATCCTGGTTTACAGCTGGAACGATATCCAGAAAGCTTTGTATCCGTATATCTCATTCTAGTTGTGTATTGTATTATTTTCCGCTGCTATGTAATGTATTGTAATCTCTGATATTTTTCTGTGTAATATTTATTCATTTATACTCTGTATATTCTTGTAATTTGATGCATTGTTGTGATATACAATGAAATGTTCTCCGTCTGCGTTCTATTTTGTCGTGTTCTCAAAACAATCAGGCGTTTCGAATGGTCGAGATCGGTTTAGCGACTGATTCGGATCGAGCGAGATTCCCGATCGTCACAATTAATTGTGGAATCTTCACGGAAAACAGATCAATATATAATCTATATCAATTTCTATATCCGACTAATAATATAAATTGAATAACAACAAAGCCTTTTAAATTCCATATGTATTAATAGTCTTCCTCCACAGAAGCTCACTTCAATTATTATCAAATTGAATTCCATTCAGTTTTGATTAAATATATTAAATTGGAAAACTTTACTTTGGAAAATTTCCATTAAATCTTACTAAAAGATTTATAAATTCCAAATCACATTCTGCTGTTAATCGGGTTAAAGAACAAGTGTTGTTTAAAACACCATTCATGATAAACCAAAAAATCCAATTCTTTCATTCAATGCCAATTAAATATTAATTAATTGGAAAACTTCTCTAAATCAAAATTAAAAGATTTATTCTTTTCTCAACTCGATTTAAGAACAGTGTAATTTAAGACATCATTCACAACAAACCCAAAATCCAATTCGATATCAAACACAAGGCTCTGAATAGAAATTATATCGGCTTATATTCAATATAAAATTCTGAAATATCATATTGGAAATAATGATATAAAATATATCTTCCAAATTTCCATAACAATATCCGTATAATCAGGGAATCCAATATCGAAATATTTCGAAGATGATTTCCATTCAAATCCATTCCAATTGTTATATTGGGAATTTCCGGTTATATTAAAGCCATTCACAAATCCAATTTATTTTATTTAAAAATTATTGGATTTTAAATCTAGTAATAACTAGTTCATTTTGACAAAAATATATTTTTATCTTTTCAAACATGGAATTTTTATCTGAATTCTTTCCAAATCATTCATTATGATTTTACATGAATTATTAATATTTTTAATAATTTTATCAAGGCCCATACAGTCAATTTCCATAAACGGTCATCGAACTGCACTTACAACGACCTTTTCAAAATTTGATTTGGTATAAATTCAAATCTAACCGTTAGATTTCAAATCTCTCATATTCATGAAAAGCTCTTTTCGATATGAACCCAACGGTTCCGGTTTTAGGAGAATTCTATGGTCGTATCTCCCGTAATATCAATTCGAAGTCAATGGTCGAAATTCGCAAACTGTCGCGGCGCGTTATATTCAGGCCATTTAATAAATGTAATATATATTATATATATTTCATCGATTTCCATTTGAAAAAATATTTTATAAATCGTTTTAAATTCATTTTAAAAAACGATTTCAACTTCATATTCAATTTTAAATCAAAATTGAATACTCCATATCATTAATATATAAATGATAATATTTTCAAAACATTAGATTTTGGAATCTCTTCCTTTTCGATCATTATAAAAATGAATAAAATCGATATGAATATCGTTCCCATCAAAATGGCGCATCTCTAATCAACACGACTTCATATATTTTAATATTTCTGTGTCCAGTCCAAATCGGAAATCAAAATCATATTTTGATCCATTGCTGACTATTATTTTAAAATATTAGTTATTTTAAAATATTCATTATTCGTCATTTAAATTTTTTCGTTAATTTAAAATATTCTTTCTTTCCGAATTGGAATCAGACACATTCAATTACCATATAATTTATTTATATGGATTTCATACAACACATGCATACATCAACAATCAAACACAGTCAACCATCATCCAGAGTGCATTACACAATTGCATAAGCGTTAAATATAAATAAGTAACGCTTATAACAGTCTGTCAACCAATCGACTAACATACAACTAAACAATTGGGATTAGTGTACGTCAAAGATTATCTCAATACCCGTGTGGGGTTTCAATCAACACACACAGATTTTTTTTGTGCAGTTGGGCGATGTTTAAAATTATCGTCCCAATCAATATCAATTAAATGGGTGTATATAAACCAATCATTCGGTTTGTAAATGAATATTTATTTTATTCATATACACATTAAAAATTATATTTTTAATGATAAAATATTTATTTCAACACATGAATATATTATACAGTTCATAAATTCAATAAAAATGATATTTTTATTGTTCAAATATTTTTAGAAAAATTCGGTAGTATAACGGTGCGATACTAGGACCGGAATACGGTGTAGCCTTAACCCTTGCCTAATAAAGGCTCGCGCCATATACAAACCAAATTCTAATCAATTCAATTTACATCCCAAACCAAATTCAAACAAACAAAACAATCAATGCTAACAACCAAACAACCATGGTTTCAAACAAAGGTGTCGTTGGTGCTACTAAGCACCGTCTGCATCCTAATATATATATTTAACTAGAAAATAAAGTTAGAGAGAGAAGTTCTCACCTTTGGGATTCACTCCTCCAGTTCTATTTTTGAATTTCTGAACCATTTGGTTTTGCCTGAAATTCCCATGCAGTCTTTTCCATGCTATTCATAGTAAAAATCATATTTTTAATATGATGTTTATGTATTTAAAAATCACATTTTTATATCGCTATATATATATATATATATAAGATCACATTTTTATATCGCTATATATATATAGTAAAAATCATTTTTTTATATAACTAAAAATTGAATTTTTATCTAACTATAAATTGAATTTTTATCTTACTAAAAGTCGAATTTTTATATATCCAAAATATTATGATTCATACGATAAAAATCTCATTTTTATATTTTTAAAAAATCTCATCTTTATATTTTTAACTAAAGCTATATATAGAATAAAAATCACATTTTTATCTCACTGCATATATCATAAAGATTATATTTTTATAACGCTATGCATATATAAAAATCATATTTTTATGCCGCTACTCCATATATAGAAATCTAATTTTTTTATATCGCTGCTTCCTATATAGAAATCTAATTTTTGTATCGCTAATTCCTATATAGAAATCTAATTTTTATATCGCAACTTCCTATATAGAAATTTAAATTTTATATCGCTACTTCTTATATAGAAATCTAATTTTTTTCAAATATAAAAATCATATATTTTTATTTATAAAAAATCAAGTCCTTTTATTTATAAAAATCAAATTTTCTTATTATAAATATCATATATAAAAACTAATTTTTATCTTTGAAATTAATTACCTTAAGTAAATAAAAATAAATAAACAAAAATAATTATTAAAACTTACTCGAGGCTAAGGTGGTGGTCTGCAGGCGGTGGGGGTGTTGTTGCTGATCAGAGGTAAGCGGTGGAGTGGTGGTTTAGGGTGGTGGCGGTTTTTGTGTTCGATTTAGGGAAGGAGGGAGGGCGACATTCCTCAGAGGGGATGGCCACGGTGGCGCGGCAGCACCTTAGGCCAGGCGGCGGTGGTGCGACAGTCAGGGTGGGCTAGGTGACAGGTTCTTCGCGATTTGCGGCTTTCGGGAAATGGAGTGCTCGAACGAGGAAGAAGAGGGTGTAGGAGAGAGGAGTGGTCAGAGGTGAAGGGGAGGGGTGCAGTGCGACTGGGGGGTGGCGCTGGCGATCTGCCAAGGGGGGCGGCGGAGGATCGACGTAGGTTTTTTTTCCGTTTGAAATCAACGACGGGGAGGGGAGAGAGAGTTAGGGGGTTGACCAAGAATAATATATATATATATATATATATATTTAATTAAATTAAATTCCAAAAAGTAACTTTTTTTTTAACTCCAAATCGAACCCAGCGACTGTCACCCCTAGTTAAATACCCCCATTTCGAACATAATGGGATATGCCCCGTAAGCCAATTCGACCGTTACGATCAGTTTTCATCAAAATTAAAATATAAATTAATATAACGTTCAAAATTGAATTCAACGTACATTTTAATTTACTAAAGCCACATACTAACTCCAAAAATTCTAGAAAAAATAAATCTGGCCATGTTTTGACGACACGGTCCTAACAAAACAAATTTTGTCGAATTTGGAGACCGTTTGAAAAATAGTCATTTTCCAGTCGATTAAATTCAAACTAAATTGACAAAACACGTTTATATCCACCACGCTCACATATTGATTCCAAAAATTATGAAAATTGGAATCTAGCAATAATTTGACATTCCAGATCTAATAAATGTGGTCTCGTCAAAAACGGAGGTCGATTGCAAAACCGCTATTTTTAAGGGCTATATTTTATATTAAATTCCATAACGACTATTCTGAATTTTTCAATTGGATATAACTCTCTATTACCGTTATGAAATCTAGATTTTTCACATTCGTTGGAAACATATTTTTAAAAAGATTCATATATTTCTTGTTTCATTGAAATCCAGTTTATTTTGAATCCTATACATTCATTTGGAATTTGAAATAGATTTTTCAAACTACTGCGCCATTTCCAATTTCTTTTATAATTAAAATACATATTTATATTCTAACTTCGATTTAAATAAATTTATGTCTTCTAATTTTATTCAAAATAAATTTCTAGTTGTTATTATTTAAAATAAATCATTTTAAATATTCAAAATTCATTAAAATAGCCAAAATAAAAATTTTAAATTGGTTCCGATTTTCCAGATTGTTACAATCTCCCCCACTTAAAATCTTTTCCTCCTCGAAAAGGAATGGAGCTGAAAGTTGTTTAACTAATCAACTCAACTTTCATTCTGGCTTTCATTCTTCAACTTTTAAGTTTCTAAGAATTTTCAAATTCTTCAAAAATTTGGTTAACACCTTAATTTTTGAAAAATTTCGCCATAACCTCCTTTGTACGGGGAGGCATTTAAAACCGCAACTAACCACGTAGGGCCCTCATCATCCAAAAAGAAAAAGAAAAAGCCAAGTGGCTAGCCAATAGGCTCATAAAATCATCCAAACCCAAGAAATATAGTAAATATGTACCTATTTGTCGAGCATACAATTTTATTCCTCTTCTTAGCCTCCTTGCTATGACCTGTTCATTATATACACATGTACATATATGAAATTGCAATCAATTTTCAAGTAAGTTCAATATTTGATTCAACTTGGCTTAATGGTTCAAAATTTTAATTAATCAAACAACACAATCAACAGTCTATTAGTTGATTATCGTTTCAAACACATAACTTTTATATATGTACAAAAATTGTATTTTTGATGCCAAATCACAACAAATAAATCCTATCTAATTTTGGTTCTCACACCAGCCAATTGGAAATATATTGATATCCCACTTTCGAAGCTCGTACATAAACACTGATGATGAGATCTCAATCATTAGTATCATCTCCGGGTGACTAGAGTGTGACTCTATATCTATCCAGTATATTTGAGGCTTTATATACACGTTTGCAAGGCATGTATGCAAAATCCTAATATACTCGATTGTCCAAATTCAATATAAAATAAAATATTCAAATACGAATAACTGATATTAAATTTTAAAACTAAATTTGATTTTAAAATTTTCACTCTTCACACTCGTTCTAGGATACTTCTGATCTTATCTCTAACAAATTATTTTTATTGGATATTACTAATCCAATCTCTTGTGAACTCTTTCGTTTGGTTCTTACGTGTCTTGTTCTTGAGCTTTGTAAACCAAAGCTCTGATACCCCGATGAAACGACCTGAACATGCCCTTACGGGAAAGCCCAGATTGAGTTGAGAACACAACAAATCAGAACACAAATAGAAGAACATTTCATTGCTTATTACAACAATTTAAATCAGAGTACAAAAATATGCAGAGTATGAACAAATAATACACATTTGATAAACGTCAGAGATTTACAAATTATTATGCTGCGGAAAATAATACAAAACACAACTGAAAGAAATACACGAATACAGAGCGTTCCGAATATAGCTCTAACTGTAAACCGGGATCCTGTGAATAAACCAAAACTACTAGCTGCCCGTGTGGAAAATAGGGGCACCCAGAGTTTAGGTTAAAACAATAGATTCTAGGTCAGTCATGTGACTGGTGTGAGAACTAAAACAGTTATTAAATCTTTGCTTTAAAAATAAAGTAAATCAAGGGACCACACCTATAACACGGAACGGGTTTCCTCCGAAGAATACCAGTGCATAAAACAAACAGCACAATGCTTTTTGAAAAAATGAAGCTATTATAAGACTCGGGTCCCATCACACAATGCAACGCAAGCCAGAGGATAGAGTTTTACCTTATAATAGCCAAACATGCTTGGTACATTTAAAACAAATCATTTTGATACTATTATAGTGTAAAGTGTATGCAAACAACTTCAAATATAAATGTATCAATTATAGGCGGCATAGTGCCCCATCCCACTATGTCGCCATACTAGGCTCTACAAATAAAAACGAATGTCACGTATTGGAAATTGGATTTCTGTCATGAGTCTAGCCAAGGGACGTACTCCTAACCGATTCGAGACACTCTAGTAAATGCCTTAGGACTGCACACTCTGGGAAACCCCTAGATCCTTCAAGGCCGGTCCTCCCTTACGTTTGAGGTTTAGTTATTCCTGAACGCACGTTTCCCGGTCCTATTGGACCTATCCATCGGCTCCGTAGTAACTGATATATCTGAGGCGCCTCGCAATCCAAAAACCACATAGGTAAAAATAATAAATTTCTGGGCTCCATACCATGACACCACCCATAGCTAGAAAGAAATGTCATGTCCTCCTGGGGTCCCCTATCCCATTTTTGACTCATACCGAGGTGTGAGGCTTGCGAATTAATGCTATACACAAAGCTATGCTATATTAAAGTCGTGCTTTGATCATCAACCACAAGACTCTTTTTTTCAATAGAAGCCTTCATCATTTGCATCTCAGCATGCAACATAGGCAATTCACACCATGCGATTGATGTCTATCGATATATAACCTCTGAGCTCATACATCTTAGAGAAGGGCGCTGAGCAAGAGAATAAATTCTCTACCGCCAAACAGATATATATTTAATAGAGATCAATCAACACAGAATTAATTCCAATGTCAGACACACATCCATATACTAGTTCATTCTGGGTCTGAATGAAATCGTTGGCACCTTATTCCTCGTCCCATATGTCCAAAATAGGAGAGAGGTCCTCGCATATCCGATCGATCTCCAAGTACATCTGGACGATCACTACTTATTACCTTGTCTTGGGTGTATAGCCCAATCAAGACATCAGTAATCATCCAAACGATATGAAGACCTCCGGTCTTCAACCACCGTCTTCATCGTCAATTTATTGTCGAATCAGTTATTCAGAATGGGTATAAACCTGGCCTTTTCGAATAACTCGCGTATATTATAAACAAGTGCTATAAAGCACAATATACGCCTCATTCCAATTCTGAATATTCTTTTATTTAGATATTCTTTGGGAAAGGTTCCCATTAATTTTATCAAAGATAAATTCTATAAATTTATTCTTTAATCATCCTTCGGATATTAATTCAAACCAAATTAAGGTTTATCCAAACTAGTCGGGATAACGATCCTTACCGAAGTAATCATTTATTTTATTTCCCAATCCCAACCTATTCATCCCATGAAGCAAAACTGGCGGTACTTCATATCTAACACCACGGTGTTATCGGTAACATTAATTACCACTTCCCGTTCAAATCTAATTAAAGATTTAACTACCGCTTGGAGCAAAACTGGTGACACTCCACTCTCGATCATTTACCTAACTGATAATTTAAATTATCACATTCGCATTTCAATCTAATTAAAGATTCATTAAAACTCAACTTGGTTTTAGTCTTCCCAAAAATCAATATTAATGATTATTTAGTTTTGGAAAATCAAACATGCCGCATCGACAATCTACACTGTACTATTGATTTCTTCCTATATATAACCTCTAAGCTCATACATCTTAGAGAAGGGTGCTAAGAAAGAGAATAAATTCTCCGCCACCAAACATATATACATTTAACAGAGATCTACCATACAGTTCGAAATACAATGTTAGACATGTAATCATGTCTTTAACTGGGTTAAAGAACTAATGTCATTTAAAACACAATTCACGATAAACCCAAATCACATTCCATTAATTATGGAATCTTCATGGAAAACAAATCAATATATAATCGATATCAATTTCCGTATCCGAATAATAATATAAATGGAATAATGATAAAGCCTTTTAAATTCCATATGGTTTAACCGTCTTCCTCCACCAAAGCTCACTTCGATCATTATCAAATCGAATTCCATTTAGTTCCAATTTAATATATTAAATTGGAAAACTTTACTTTGGAAAATTCTCATCAAATCTTCATAAAAGATTTATAAATTTCAAATCACATTCCGCTGTTAATCGGGTTAAAGAACAAGTGGTATTTAAAACACCATTCACGATAAACCCAAAAATCTAATTCTTTCATTCAATGCCAATTAAATATTAATTAATTGGAAAACTTCTCTAAATCATAATTAAAAGATTTATTCTTTTCTCAACTGGGTTTATGAACAGTGTTATTTAAGACACCATTCACGACAAACCCAAAATCCAATTCGAGATCAAATACAAGGCTCTGAATAGAAATTATATCAGCTTATATTCAATATCAAATTCTGAAACCAACAAATATCATATTGGAAACAACAATATAAAATATATCTTCCAAATTTCCATAACAATATCTGTATAATCACTGAACCCAATATCGAAATATTCTGAAGATGATTTCCATTAAAATCCATTCCAATTGTTATATTGGAAATTTTTGGTTATATTAAAACCGTTCACAAATCCAATTTATTTTATTTAAAAATTACTGGATTTCAAATCTAGTTAATAACTAGCTCATTTCTATAAAAATATATTTTTATCCTTTCAAATGTGGAATTTTTCATCCGAATTCTTTCCAAATCATCCAATATGATTTTACGCGAATTATTAATATTTTTAATAATTTTATCAAGGCCCATACAATCGATTTCCATAAACGGTCATCGAACTGCACTTACAGCGACCTTTTCCAAATTTGATTTGGACATAATTCCAAATCCAACAGTTAGATTTCAAATCTCTCATATCTGTTGGAAAGCTCTTTTCGATACAAACCCAATGATTCTGGTTTTAGGAGAATCCGACGGTCAGATCTCCTGGAATATCAACTTGAAGTCAATGGTCGAAATTCACGAACTACCGCGGCGCGGCGCGTTCTATTGAGGCCATTTAATATATATAATATACATATTATATATTTATCGTCGATTTCTGTTTGAAACATATTTTATGATTCGTTTTAAGTTTGTTTTAAAAATGATTTCAACATCATATTCAATTTTAAATCAAAATTGAATATTCCTTATCATTAATATATAAATGATAATATTTTCAAAAAATGGATTTTGAAATCTCTTCCTTTTTTATATTCATTATAGAAATTAATAAAATCGATATAAATATCGTTCGCGTCAAAATGGCGCATCTCTAATCAATACGGCTTCATATATTTTAGTATTTCCATGTCCATCCCAAATCTGACATCAAAATCATATTTTGATCCATTGCTGAATATTATTTTAAAATATTCATTATTCATGATTTAAAAATATTCGTTAATTTAAAATATTCGTTCTTTCCGAATTGGAATCAAACACGGTTAATTACCATAAAATTTATATATATGGATTTCATACAACACATATATAACAACAATCAAACACAGTCATCCGTAGCGCATTACACAACTGCATAAGCGTTAAATATAAATAATTAATGCTTACAACAGTCTGTCAACCAATCGATTGACATACAACTAAACAATTGGGATTAGTGTACGTCAAATATCATCTCAATACCCATGTGGGGTTTCAACCAACACACAGATTTTATTTGTGCAGTTGGGCGATGTGTAAAATTATCGTCCCCGTCAATATCAATTAAATGGGTGTACATAAACAAATCATCCAATTTGTAAATGAATATTTATTTTATTCATATACACGTTAAAAATTATATTTTTGACTATAAAATATTTATTTCAACACATGAATATTTTATACAGTTCATACATTTAATAAAAATGATATTTTTATTATTTAAATATTTTTTGAAAATTTCGGCAGCATAACGGCGCGATACTAGAACCGGAATAAGGTCTAACCTTATCCCTTGCCTAATAATGACTCACGCCATATACAAACCAAATTCTAATCAATTCAACTTACATCCCAAACCAAATTCGAACGAACAAAACAATCAAAGCAAACAACCAAACAACCATGGTTTCAAACAAAGGTGTCGGGTGCTACTAAGCACCAATCCGCATCCTAATATATATATTTAACTAGAAAATAAAGTTAGAGTGAGAAGTTCTCACCTTTGGGACCCACTCCTCCAGTTCTATTTCTGAATTTCTGATCCGTTTGGATTTGCCCAAAATTCCCACGCAGTCTTTTCCACGTTGTTCATAGTAAAAATCATATTTTTAATATGATGTTTATATATTTAAAAATCACATTTTTATATCTCTATATGTATAATAAAAATCATTTTTTTATATAACTAAAAATTTAATTTTTATCTAACTATAAATTGAATTTTTATCTAACAAAAAGTTGAATTTTTATATAACCAAAAATATCATGATACATACGATAAAAATTTCATTTTTATATTTTTAAAAAACTCATCTTTATATTTTTTAACTAAAGCCATATATAGAATAAAAGTCACGTTTTTATCTCACTACATATGTCATAAAGATCATATTTTAATAACGATATGCATATATAAAAAATCATATTTTTATGCTACTCCATATATAAAAATCTAATTTTTTTATATCGCTACTTCCTATGTAGAAATCTAATTTTTGTATCGCTACTTCCTATACAGAAATCTAATTTTTATATCGCTACTTCCTATATAAAAATTTAATTTTTATATCGCTGTTTCCTATATAGAAATCTATTTTTTTTCAAACATAAAAATCATATCTTTTTATTTATAAAAATCAAATCTTTTTATTTATAAAAATCAAATCTTTTATTATAAAAATCATATATAAAAACTAATTTTTATCTTTAAAATTAATTACCTTAAGTAAATAAAAATAAATAAACAAAAATAATTATTAAAACTTACTCGAGGATGAGGTGGTGGTCTGTAGGGAAGTGGGGGTGATGTTGCTGATCGGAGGTGGGCGGCGGAGTTGTGGTTTAGGGTGGTGGTGGTTTTTGCGTTCGATTTAGGGGAGGAGGGAGAGCGGCATTCCTCAGAGGGGAGGGCCACTATGGCGCGGAGGCGCCCTTGGCCAGGCGGCGGCGATGCGGCGGTCAAGGTTGGCCAGGCGACGGGTCCTTCGCGATTTGGGGCTTTGGGGGAAATGGGGTGCTCGAACGGGGAAGAAGACGGCGTAGGAGAGAGGAGTGTCCGGAGGTGAAGGGGAGGGGTGCAACTGGGGGGTGGCGCTGGCGATCCTCCAAGGGGCGGCGAAGGATCGACGTAGAGTTTTTTCTTTTTTCTTTTATTTCATTTGAAATCAACGTCGGGGAGGGGAGATAGAGTAAATGGGAGGTTGACCAATGATAATAATATCTATATATATTTAATTAAATTAAATTCCAAAAACTAACTTTTTATTTTGAACTCCAAATCGAGCACAAAAACTATCACACCTAGCTAAATACCCCCATTCCGAACACAATGGGATATGTTCTGTAATCCAACTCGGCCATTACGATCGGTTTTCATCAAAATTAAAATATAACTTAATATAACGTTTAAAATTGACTTCAATGTACATTTTAATTTACCAGGGCCACATACTGACTCCAAAAATTCTAGAAAAATTAATCTATCTATATTTTGACGATACGGTCCTAACAAAACTAATTTCATCGAATTTGGAGATAGTTTGAAAAACGGTCATTTTCCAGTCGACTAAATTCAAACTAAATTGACCAAACACGTTCAAATCCACCACGCTCACATACTGATTCCAAAAATTATAAAAATGGGAACTAGCAATAATTTGACACTCCAGATCCAACAAAAATGATCTCATCGGAAATGGAGGTCATTTGCAAAATCGCTATTTTAAGGGCTATATTTTATATTAAATTCCATAGCAACTATTCTGAATTTTCAACTGGGCATAACTTTCTATTCCCGTTATGAAATCTAGATTTTTCACATTCGTTCAAAAGATACTTTTAAACAGATTCAAATATTTTTTGTTTCACTGAAATCCAGTTTATTTTGAATCCTGTACATTCATTTGAAATTTGAAATCGAATTTTCAAACTACCGCGCCATTTCTATTTCCTTTTATAATTAAAATAAATATTTATGTTCTGACTTCGATTTAAATAAATTTATAAATTCTAATTCTATTCAAAATAAATTTCTAGTCGTTATTATTTAAAATAAATCATTTTAAATATTCAAAATTCATTAAATAGCCAAAATAAAAAATTTAAATTGGTTTCGATTTTCCGGGTTGTTACACGTGTCCTTAAAATTAATTGGTTCAGGGAAGTAAGCCCTTACTGTAAAATGCCCCTTTAATATATATATAAATATATATAAATTCCATAGCGACTATTTTAAATTTTAAATTGGCCATAACTTTCAATTTATATTATGAAATCTAAATTTTTCACATTCGTTAGGAGGATATAATTAAATACATTCCAACGTTTCTAGTTTTACTGAAATCCGTTTTATTTTGAATTTTGAATATTCAATTGAAATTAAAAGTCGATTTTTCAAATTACCACAACATTTTAAACTCTATTTATAATTAAAATAAAATTATACGTTCAAACTAAAATTAAAATAAATTTTTAGTCTTTATTATTTAAAATAAATCATTTTAAATATTCAAAATGCATTAAAATAGCTAAAATAAAAAAAATTAATTGGTTCTGAAATCCTCGGTTGTTACAATCTCCCCCCTTAAAATCTTTTCATCCTCGAAAAGGAACGGAGCTGAAAGTTGTTTAACTGACCAACTCAACTTTCATTCTGGCTTTTATTCTTCAACTTTTCAGTTTCTAAGAATTTTCAAATTTTTCAAAAATTTGGCTAACACCCTAAATTTTTGAAAAATTTCGCTATAACCTCCTTTGTACAAGGAGACCCTTAAAACCGCAACTTGCCTCATGGGGCCCTCATCAATTCAAAAGAAAAAGGAAAAGCCAAGCGGCTCATAAAATCATCAAAAACCCAATAAATACAATAAACATGTACCTATTTGTCGGGCATACAATTTTATTCCTCTTCTTAGCCTTTATGCTATGACTTGTTCAATGTATATATATGTACATATATGCAATTCCAAACAATTTTTAATTCAGTTCAATATTTGATTCAATTTGGCTCAATTCACCTTCCATACACGTGTTGGTTTTATTAGTTAACAAATAATCAAACATCATAACCAACAATCAATTAGTTGATTGTCTTTTCAAATATACAGCTTTATATATAGCAAAAATCCAAATTTTAGTGTCAAATCACAAGCAATATATTTTAACTATATTTTGGTTCCCACACTAGTGAATTGGAAATATATAGATATCACACTTTTGAAACTCGAACATAAATACTGATGATGTGTACACTATCATCAGAATCATCTCCGGGCGACTAGAGTGTGATTCTATATCTACCCAGTATATTTGAGACTTCAAAAATACGTTCGCGGTAAGTATATGCAAAATCTTCTGATACTAAATATTCCAAATCAATTTAAATTAAAATATTCAAACACGTATAATAAATATAATTTTTTTCAAAACTAAATTTGTCTTCATTTTATTTTTATAAATAGCACACTTCGAACTCATTCTAGGGTACTACTAACCCTATCTCTAACGAGTCATTCTTATTGGATATTACTAATCCCATCTCTAATGAATTCTTTTGTTTGGTTCTAATGTGTCATGTTCTCGAGCTCTGTAAACCGAAGCTCTGATACCAACAATGTTACGACCCGAATTTGCTAGCCTCCGAGGAGACCGGAAAACACGGATTGTAATGAGAACACGACAAATCAGAACACAAACATAAGAACATTTCATTGCTATTACAACAATTACATCAGAGTACAAGAATATAACAGAGTAGGAATAAATAATATACATCTGAAAAATACCAAAGATTAAATACACTTACATAGCAGCGGAATAGTAATACATAACACAACTGAAAGAAATACACGGATATAAAGCTTTCAGAATATAGTTCCAGCTGTAAATCCAGGATCAAGGAAAAGAAATATCTACGAAAACCAAAACTACTAGCTGCTCGTGTGGAAGATAGGGGCACCCAGAGTTTAGGTTAAAAATATAAACTCCAGGTCAGTCATTGGACTGGTGAGAGAACTAAAAAGGTTATTTAAAATTTTACTTTGAAGTTAGGTATATCAAGGGACCACGCCATATAACACGGAACGGGTTTACCCCCATGAATACTAGTGCATAAAAATAAACAACGCAATGCCTTTTGAAAAATGAAGCTATTATAAGATTCAGGTCCCATCACACAATGCAACGCAAGCCGGAGGATAGAGTTTTCCCTTATAATAGCCAAACATGCTTGGTACGGTTTAAAACAAACCATTTGATATTATTATAAGTGCATAGTGTTATCCACCAAATATTTGGGAACGAACCCGATCGATATAGTCAGAAGAATGGACCGAACAGCCAAGAAAATACAGCATGGCTTGATCCAAGAAAGCAACGCCAATCGGTATGATGACAACGACGCCGGTCGGTCCGAACCCAAACACACTGGTCAGATAGTCACAACTTCAGAGTAGAGCAGTCCTGTACATGAAGAAAGGAAAACTCCCCTACTGGGCGGCCGAGATCTGCGAGTCCTGACCGGCCCCTTTAGAGATATCATGTTTTCCTAAGTGAGACAACACCGACCGACCTAAGGATGAGCAACCGACCAGCCATGTTATGGAATCCTTGCCTAGTCACCCGTGTGAAGCAAAAGAGGAGTTGTACCGACCGGCTAGACCCAATCCAGACCGAGCGGTCCTTCCGACAGCTGTCTACAGGTTGGTTTCTGGACAACTGTTGCCAGGCTGGCCGGTGGCAATTTCATAAATAAGGGTCGACCGACCGGTGAACTGAATATGATATCACCTCATTTCTCCACACCTATAAATAGAGGTCCAACCCCACTTTAAGGGGGACGAATCCTATGATCCCGAAGGGCTGCTAAACTCCATTCTCAACATCTAGTTAGAGATTTCATCATCTCCAATCACCATAAAGTGAAGATCTAACTCCTAATCTGTCAAAGTTTACATGGAAATCTTCATTCAATCCACCATCATCCGCCATGATTGAAGTCCCTCACCATTCTTCCTTAGTCAAGTTCTAGGAAAGTGTAGTGATGAATGTAATGAGAGGATGTGTTTGCCTTGTAACTCTATGTGCAATAATGGAATCATAATTCAAAGTGGACGTAGATCACACTTGATTGAACCACTATAAAAATATTGTTTCTCTTTACTTGCTTTATCTTGTTGATTGGCTCCACATTTCATATTAACAAGCTTTTTGAGAAGTACCCTGAGTACACTTGGTGTTTGTGCCATTTTTGACGCAATCATTTGGCGCCCACCGTGGGGCCAATTCAATCATCTGTTCTCTCATACTCACTCACAAGGTCCTACGCCCTGTATTTAAGGTCCGAGCCCATTTCACTACAGTCCAATTCCAGCCCTTGCTGGAAATAATGAAGAAACCAGGTAGACCATCAAAGAAGGTCGCCAATCAAAACACCGAGAATAATGATAGTGCCGCTGACCATGAGCATGAAACTACTCCTCCTACCAACCCATTCGAACGCGGAGAAACTTCTAACGCTGAAGAGGCAGTCACGAGGAGAGAACTCAACGAAGTGGCGGCCAGACTAGCAAAACGGATGGACGTAGCAAATAAAGCTATGATGAAAAGGCTTGAAGCAATGTTTGCCACTCAAGTTGCTGCGGCCAAGGTCACCATGAAATCTGCCCGAGCAAAATCCCTTCAAACTCCGCATATGGAAAACGCAGGATCTTCTTCTTCAAGTCCAATCCGAGGGAATTCTATCCAAGAGATGACAAATCCTAACCATAAGGAAACTAAAATACCTCCTCATAACTAATGACAAGGCGACTTCCCAACAAGTGCTCGGCTTCGTCAAAGGGGCACCTCCTCAAGCACGAGGCTTAGGGCCTCGAAATCTGAGCCGTGATCGACCGCTTAAGCAGACATATGGTAAGGAAGACGGCATCTGCCATATGGATCGACACAACGAGGAAGAGTGTATATCGGTGATGATCCACAGAATTGTGGAAAAGGGGCTGAAGAAGCAGAGTGACGAGAAAGAATGGGGATTCGCTCCCACAAAGACTCCACTGACAGAAAGGAGAAAAATAGCACCATATCCAAACAAATTCAAACCACCAACAGTTCAGGCCTATAATGGGACAACCAAACCTAATATGTTCCTATTTAAGTATGATCAGCACATGGATGGTGCCTGAGCCACTGATGAATTAAAATTATTATATTTTCCGACCTACCTTGATGGAGTAGCTTCTCTTTGGTTCACAAAGTTACCATCTAGATCAGTGGATGACTTCTCCACACTGGCAAATCTATTCCGAGAGCAATTCAGACTTCAAACCACGAAGGTGCGAGATGTAATGGAGTTGAACAAGCTAGAGCAGAGGCCGGGGTAGCCGATTAGAACTTTTCTTACCCGATTTCAATACCGCAGCAGCTGAAGTTGGGAATTATGAACCTCGATTGGCTTTAATGGCCATGAAGGGGGCCGTAAATAAGAAGATTAAGCTCGGACGTTGGATTAAAAAGAAGAAACCCGGTACCCTCGAAGAATTATTTGATAAAGCTGAAGAATACATAGGTGTGGACGAGGATCCTGCCTATGCAATAAATATCCCGGAAAGAAGCATACAGCTTGAGAAGAAGGGTGATGAAGCTGATAACAATTATAAAAACCTTGGAGGCCAAAAATGAGGCAATGATGGGAGAGACAACCGAGTTAATAAAAAGTTCCATTACTTCAAGAACTCGGGGTTGACACCATTAAACAAAACGATAAAGAATATCTTCATGGCCACCAAGGAGACTGAAGATTACCCTTCACCAAAGCAAATAAAGGTTAGCGATGTCGCCGTTAAATCCGAAAGATTTTGTCGGTTTCATAACCAACCGGGCCATAATACAAATGAATGTCGACACCTAAAGAGCTTAATTGAAGAACTAATAAGGAAAAATAGACTTCAACAATATACCAAGAATCTGCAAAATTCTCAAGCATCCCAAGGCCAAGGAGCCTCTAGTGGACAACCAGGCCAAAGTGAGAAAGCTGCAAATGTTGTTATGCAAATGCTGATCATTAATACCATATCAGGAGACCCACACCCTGCCGGGAAAAGTTGGGGGGATCTTGTGAAGTATGCTAACGAGATGAGGAACCTCCCAAAGGAAGGTGAGCTCATGATCATGAATGAGGTTTTTTTAGCAAAGAAACCCAGGTTCTCCTGGGATGACATTGTATTCAAAAAAAGGATTCAGAAGGGTTGATAGTCCCAACTGAAGACCCAATGGTGATAACCATAGGCTTGGGTCCTGCCATCGTCAGAGGAGTTCTGGTTGACAGTGGAGCATCCTTCAATGTCTTGTTCATTAATGCCTTTCACCCAATGAAGCTTTGTATGGGAGATGTGAAAGCTTGTCAAAACAAAATTCATGGCTTTACCGGGCAAGTTGTCCAACCAATTGGAATTATCATTCTGCCTGTTGATCTCGGAAAAGGAGAGCAAAGGGTCACACGAGAGCAATACTTTGTTGTAATCGATGAGCTCTCAGCCTATAATGCCTTCCTAGGAAGACCAACACTTGCAGCATTCTGAATCACCATGGCCCCGTGGTGCCTGACGATGAAATTTCCCACCGAGAACGGGATTGGCATAGTTAAAGGCGACCAGCAAGCAGTAAAAGAGTGCTACCTGGATGAGCTTTTTGAATTAAGGAAAAAAAGTGAAGAAGGATGTGGAGCCACCGCTCCACATCCAAAACCCTCCTTTATAGCAACTAAAGCAAGGCCCCATACCGGCGAGCATAGAGGAGCTCAGAAGGAGATGGATCCAAGAAAACCCAGAATGGGGGAAAACCGAGCGGTCCCAGCTGAAGATACCATTTCTGTTCCGGTGCATGATAAAGATCCTAACCGAGTTCTAAAAATAGGTTCTCAGCTGGGCCAGAAGCTGAAAATGGATTTGATATTGTTTCTGAAAGCAAACTTAGAAGTCTTTGCATGGACACACTCAGACATGTGTGGAATATCAACAGATACAATTGTTCATAAACTGAATGTTAGTTCCAGCGTCACTCTTGTAAAACAAAAACGATGAGCCCAGGGACCTGAAAGATCGATAGCATTGCATGAAGAGGTAGACAGACTTTTTAAGAACAACTTCATATGAGCATCAACATATCCCGATTGGGTATCAAATCCAGCTCTTGTCAAAAAGTCTAATGGCAAATGGAGGGTGTGCATAGACTACTCGGACCTTAATAAAGCATGTCCTAAGGATAGCTTTCCCCTACCAAGAATCGATCAGCTCGTTGATGCAACTGCGGGGCATGCACTACTGTCTTTCATAAATGCATATTATGGATATAATTAGATCATGATGCATGAACCGGATGAAGAGAAAACAAGCTTTATAACTGATAGAGGCCTATACTGTTATAAGGTCATGCCATTCGGACTAAAGAATGTTGGGGCAACATATCAGCGTCTAGTGAACTCCATGTTCAAGTCCCAAATTGGGAACACTATGGAGGTGTACGTCGATGACATGCTGGTAAAGTCGAAAAAGGCTGAAGATCACCTAGAAGATCTAGCAGAAATTTTCCATATTTTAAGAAAATTCGGCATGAAGTTAAATCCTCTGAAATGCTCATTTGGAGTGTCTTCAGGAAAATTCCTCGGGTTCATTATAATGACCCGCATTGTCAGGGGTATTATAATTAATTTATTTAATTATATAAATAGTGATTTAGGGAATTAAATCGTCATTTAATTAAATAAAGTGAATATTTAATTAATTTAAATAATTTAAATAATATATTTAAATCAGGAATAACCAAAAATAGTGAATTGACAATATAGTGTGAATGGGGTCATCCCCGAGATTTAATTCAGCTTGGGATTGAATTTGAATAACGAATATATTATATAAACGACAGTTTGAACGTATAATTATATTATAATTAAAATCGAGCTTGAAATGGCACTGCAGTTCGTAAATTGGCGATTCGAACTTCAACTGAATGTACAGGATTCGTTTTAAGCCGGATTTCTGTGAAACAAGAAACGTGTGGAGCTGGTAGGGGATATCTTTCTAGTGGAAGAGAAAAATCCGGATTTCGTCGTGTAGATTTTGATTTGTGTCCAAATCAAATTTTAAAATAGTCGCTATAGAATCGTTTATTGACCATAACAGTTTATTCGATATGACTAGATACCGGTTTCGAATTTAGGCAAGGTTCTTTTAAGACATAGCGATAATTTAATTTATAGAATTTTATGGTAATTTTTAATAAATTAAATATGAAACTTTTTATTTGGAGTATTTTGCACCCTTAATCAGTGATTTTGAGGTTTCACAAAAGGAGTTAATCTACCAGTATTTTTATACTTTCGAAATCGTGGCACATTGGTGATCACAACGGTATTTTTATTTCTGTTGATAGCGGTTCGTAAATATAGGAAATTGTATAAAGACGGTGTACCATTAATATATATATATACATTTCAGACTAAGGAGTGGATGCATCCGGTCTATTGCCACCAAGTATTAATGTGTACTGAATCATAATTGAAGCAGTATAGGTGTTGAACCACTGAACCTAATAACAAAAATGTCCTGCTAAAATTCTTGTTCATACCAGTAAAACACGTCTGTTAAAGATCGAAATGAAAGGCTACCCTTCTTCCAACAATGCTGAAACCAACCTATAAAAACGCCTTTAATTTTCCCCTTAATCTAATCAATTCTCTTCCGCAGTAGAACGTATTACAGCCGCCACGAGAGGAACATTTCCTCAGCTCAAAACCGACCAAAAGAAAATCCAATAAAATCAAATAAAACCTCTTAAATCCTCAAACTTATATCTTTAAATTCCTGCGCTCATGCTCTTCATTCTCGTATCAGTCTTGAAGCATTCGATGGTGGATCCGCGGTTCCAGTATGGGGCAGCGCAAGCTAGGGTTGTGTTATCGGCAAATCAGAGTTTTTATAGGTGATTCGAAACATGGATTCATGCTTGTAGAGGACAAAACAAGATCGTTCTGAGTCTTTGGTGAATTTCTGGAACTAAAGGATGTCGTGACCTATGTGATACACGCGAGCAGGGTCTGGAAATCGAATGGGAGAAGGGTGTGTCGAGCGTGGCTTTGATGGTTCGGAGTTGAGGAGATTTCGATGAGAATCGTGAGGATGATTTTAGTTGTGGAATCCGTCAAGAAATGAAAGAAGGATAGGAGGAACCGACGTCCTCTTGTTTGAAACCTGACTGTGTTTGAGGTGTTAAGTGTGGGTCATTAACGGCCGATGGGTGTATTAGTAAAAGATAGATTTAAATTTGTATTAGAAGAAAGTGGAATGGGGTCAGCATAAACGAGATTGGGAAGAGGAACGTAACGATGTCAGTTGGTTGAGTTTTTTGGGAGAATGGAAGAGCAGAGGAGGCTCGAAATGTCGACAGTAAAGGAAGAATATAACAGTGGGGTAATTTGAGAAGATGAACTGTGTTGATGCGAGTTTGCAACAGTGATGTGAGGAAGATGATATTTGAATGAGGTGTATATTGGTTAATGGTGAAGTGGAATGGAATGGTGAAGGGACAGTGTTGAGTGAAGATCGGTTAATGGTGAAGGGAGTTGAGTCGCGGATGTACCTGGGAAGAAGGAATTATATTTGGAACGAGTGGAGAATTGAAGTGGGATTGGGCTTTATTTAAGAGGTTGAGCCCGATAGAAAATAAGCTAATTATTTAAATTCAAAATATTCGTATAATTTGTATAGATCATAACTATCGCATACTTTATCAGAATTTCGAACGGTCAGATCCGTTAGGATCGTATGGATGGTGGCTACGCACTGGAACTGACCGGGAGTGAATCCGAGATAGTTACAATTTATGGCGAAATAAATTGTTCGTCGAAATCAAATAACACAAACCGATTATTCAACGGTTAACGCACCAATGTGAGTAAATCTCACTAACTCTGAACAGTTTATAATTTCATGTTGTATTTTTAGAACTGTTAGATATTGGCTGATTGATTGTGTGTTGACTGTTTGATTGAACTACTAGTCAGTTAGTTAAATTTCTATATTTGATTCTGTTTAACAAAATATATCATATGGAACTGGAAGTGATGTTGATTTTATATTGTATAACATTTGTGGATGCAGGGAGACAGGTTGGAGGAATCCGCCTGGATTCCTCAACATTTATTTTACTGTTTTTCATATATTGTGATATATGATGTGATATATAATCTGTTGTCGATTATATGTGTTGGGACGATACTGATCATCGTGATTTGATATGTTGAATACCATAACATACCGAAATGTTGATAAGGGAATATATTCAAAGTGTATTTTGAAAATGAATTATTTATATAAAATCGATGGATTTTATATAGAAAAGGAAAAGGGTTTTTATAAAAGAAATATTTATAAAATCAAAGGACAAGTAGAATAAAAAGTAAATCATTTGTAAAGTGAAGAACCGTTACTAAAAGTAAATCTTTATGAATGAATAGTTTATTCGAAGAAAGTAAAAGGAGTTATCGAATATAGTTATTCGAATAAAAGCTAAGGAGTTAATCGATGTTAGTTTAATCGATTAGAGTTAAAGCAAAGGAGTTAAATAGAATATAGCGTATTCGAAAGAAAAAGATTGAATATAGTAAATCAAAAGAATGAGTTAATCGAATATAGTTTATTCAAATAGAAAGCAAATGAGTTAATCGAATATAGTTATTCGAATAAAAGCAAAGGAGTTAATCGATGTTAGTTTAATCGATTAGAGTTAAAGCAAAGGAGTTAAATAGAATATAGCGTATTCAAAAGAAAAACATTGAATATAGTAAATCAAAAGAATGAGTTAATCGAATATAGTTTATTTGAAAGGAGTTAAGTGAAATGAGTAAATCAATAGCATTAGTCAAATAGAGTTAATCCAATAGTGTTAGTCCAATAGAGTCAATTGATAAGGGTTAATATAATAGAGTTAAGTGAAAAGAGTCAATCGAATATAGCTATTCGAAGAGGGTTAAGTAAGGAAGTCAGTAAAGGGATATAAAGTGAACTTTGTCTATTTCAAAGTTAGAAATGTTGTTCAGTTAAGGTCTGAGAGGTAGTTCTACCCCAACTTGATTGGCTTCGTTTTTAACTAAGGAATAGTTAAGGTTCGGCAGTAAAGGAAATGGTTTGAGTTGGCATAGCGATGGTTTGTTTAAACGTCTGTCTAAGTCCAATGAAGAAGCTTTGGAAATGTTTTCCAAATAAGAAACCGGAAATGTTTTCTAATAAAGAAAACAAGAAATGGAAATGTTTTCCATTGTTAATAACGTATATTTTCCAAATTTAGAAAATAAGAAAATATTGAATATGGGGAAATAAGAGATAAGTAAATTAATGAAATAAAGAGATAAATGTTGAATGATGTTTGATCGATATGAATTTCCATTTGGAAATAATATCGTTGTTTGCACATCTGTTTTTCTTCGATAGTTAAATCACAGACTATCGATGTTTTGACCATTTTAACGTTGTTAATATGGAGAGACCGGTTGGATTATTATCTAAAGAACCACTCTGTATTGGCATAAGCGTTGCGAATCATATATGCCAAAGATAATTGAAGACGGAGTTATGCAAGGGCTATCCTGTTTACAGAGTAGTGCTTTCGGCTCATCCTGTTCCTGGATGACTTGTATGGACGGATGTCTGACAGAGTATTTCCAGACAATCACGTATATTGATTTCTCTAACCGTACCAAGAGTGGAAGCGGAGAAGGAAACTTCTTTTAGCTAACACATAATGTATGGTTGAGGACGTCAAATCGGTGATTTGATGGATTTGACGATGTGGCAATCAAAGTGAATCTGGTGTGATGATAAAGCGTAGCTTATAGCCTCACATCCGGTAAATGACAGAAATCGGGCAGGCAGCATGGCTAAGTCGGTCGCACCGATGTAGGGTGTATAATCACCTGATCTAGAGTTTCATTTACTTCTAAAAATCTATTGTTGATGTTGTCCCATTCGGGAAACGGTTGTTGATCCCAACTGTTGGTGATATACATTCGATACACTCAAGCGAAATGAGTGGTCGGTCATGTGTGGCCGGGTTGCAAGATGTTCTTGTTGAACCCAGTGTATTCCTCTCTAGAGGTACACGAGCGAAAGGTGGTTCCATACCTTGTCATAGTTGGAAATCCATTACCCAATACGTGCTTGCGGTTTTGATTGTATACTATATATGTAGAACGTGAGATGAAAGCGTTTCTGCTAGATGATTATTATATTGTGTTGATAGACATTATTATAATATCAAAAGGGTTTTGATATAAAGATATTTGGATTCTCATAAGGGAAAAACCCGTTCCGTTATACGGCGTGGTCTTATGAGATATCGATTACCTGCTTGAACTGTTTTAAACTGTTTTACTCATACCAGTCCCATGACTGGCCCGGAGTTTATTTTGTTGTTTTCCCTAAACTCATGGGTGCCTAAATTTGTACGGGCAGTCAAGTAGTCAGGATTTACAGATATACTGGAAGAGCTTGGAGCAGGAGGCTTCAGGATCATATAGCTATAGTTATTTCCGCTGTGTTGTAAGTGTCGTACTTTGATAATGATATGTATATTCAAGTACAGATTTGTATTTCAAAGTTACGTTATGAAATATATTTATTCGTTCCGCTGTGAGATTCGTGTTACTCTGATATTGTGTTCTTCTTCTTCTTCTATTCTAATTTTCTATCTTATCTTTCCTCACCCTCTAATTTCTTTCACTAATGACTGGTATTTTCCGGTGTTTTGGTTATCGACATCGAGTTTATGTCGATAACCAAAGTCGCTCAAAATCCGGGTCGTTACAGTTGGTATCAGATCTTAAGTTAAGTGAATTACCTTGGCTCTGTGGCGTGACTCAGTAGAGATAGGGTTAGTAATACCCTAGATTGAGTTGAGTGTATATATACGAGTGAGCGCATTTGTTATTGATATAAAAATAATTTTATATTATGGAGATTTATTGGTAGAGTTGTTTATGAGTTCTGGTCGATCAGTTTGATCCACTGTACCCCGTAGGGATTTTGTAAACACTCGAATACGATGAACCATCATGATATGGTTTGAAAAGAGGGTAAACGAAATAATTTACCTAGATTATATTTTGATATAAAGGATTTATACTGGAATGGTTATAATATATTGGATATATTGGTTGTTATTATAATCGAGTAAGATTATAAATTAAATAGTTATGTAAATAATCAAGCAGAATTCATATAAGTGAAATACGTGAAATCAAATGAGTTAAATTTGAAATTTAAACCAGAAATTGAATTAAAATTCTAGAGAATTGGATAAGTGTTTGTAAATGGATTTGGACTAAAAATAAGGAAAATTTAAGATCCTGGGAGATTTTAAATTGTTTTACAAACAGTGTGAATTATATTTTGAAATGAATTTCAAGGTGGAAATGTTTAGAAATGGTTTTATAGTATTGAACTCACTTCGATCGCTGGAAAATAGATTCTGATGATGACAGCTGCATCATCAGTATTCATCTTCGAGTTGTAAGTGACGAATTACTACCAGAGATACTGTTTTGAATTTGTTTTGACAAAGACAAGTTGTGTTGAATTTCAAAATGGGATTTATAATAGTAGAATTTGAAATAAGAAAGATTGAAATAGAATTTGAATATAGAAAATTCAAAGGGGATTTGAATATAGAAATTCAAATGAGATTTGAATAAAGAAGATTTAAATAATGAAAAATTGAATATAGAATTCATATAGAGTAATAATGAAATTTGAATATAGAATTCAAATAGATTGAAATGGAATTTGAAAATAGAATTTCAAAATAGAATTTGAAATAGGAATTCGAATATAGATTTCAAATAGAGTTGAAATGGGAATTGGAATATATAATTCAATGGAGTTTGAAAATATAGGATTTGAATACCGAAAGTGAAATGGAATTTGAATATAGAAATTCAAAGGGAGTTTGAATATATGAAATTCAATGTAATTGAAATAGAGTTTGAATATAGAAATTCAAATGGAATTTGAATATAGAATTCAAATGGAATTCAAGTATAGGATTTGAATATATAGAATTTGAATATAGAATTCAAATGGAATTTAAACTATAGAATTTGAATATATAAAAGTTGAATAACAGAAGTGATATAAAATTTGAATAGAAATTGAATAGAATTAACTAAGTCGAAGAGGAATTAGTTAACCGAGGTTGAATTTGAAGTTGAACTTTGAACGGTGAATTGGATTTGTTAATGTATATTCGAAATCGAATATAGAACTTAAATTTGAAATTTGGATTCAAATTAGTTAATAAGCAAGTTAAGTTATATTTGAACATGTCATGTTCAAATATAAAAGTGAAATAGACTAAAGAGTTAATTAACAAATTAATTAACGAATTGAGTTAAAATGATCAGGTATAGTTAAAATAGATTGGGCAGGTATAAATATACATGAGATAGGCATGGATAAGGTATGAAGGTATATAAATAGAATGCTCGACGAAAAGGTAGGTATTCAATTCATATATGAGATCTTATGCGCCGTATCGGCTAGCCGCTTGGCTTTTTCTTTTTCTTTTGGATTGGTGAGGGCCATGGGAGGCTATTTGAAATATCCCGATGCTCCTGGTACAAAGGAGGTTATGGTGAATTTTTCCGGAAATTTAAGGAGTTAGAATATTTTTAAGATAATTTGATAGTTAGAAATCAACGTATCAATATATATAGAAGTCGATAAGGAAACGAACTTAGAAATAGAATAGTATAATCAAAAAGGAAGACTAAGAATAAAACCTAGTAAGAATAGAAAGAGGAAGCGTATACGTGTTTAAAAGTGAATAAGTAGTTGTATGGTATTGATTATTCGAGTAAGTAGTCATATCTGTTTTGACGTTATAAATGTTATGCAGTCAAGGTCTGAGAGGTAGTTATACCCCAACTTGATTGATTTCATTATTAACAAATAAATAGTAAGATTTCAGGCTCAAAGATCAATGTTGGATAAGAGTTAGTTGAATATAGTATTTGGGTTGTCGTAACGATGTTTTACACAACATCCGTTTTAATCCAATTAAGTGTAAATTTGGAAATAGAATAATAAAGAATATTTCCTAAGTAGAGAAATAAACGAGATCGGAAAAGTGATAAGTAATTGGAATATTTTCCAATTATAAATAGCATATATTTTCTATAATTTAGAAAATAAAGGAAGGCGATATTCGAAAATGTTTTCCAAATAACATAAAAGGCCAATATGGTTATTGAAAATATTTGGTTAACAAACATTGATAAAGAAATAGAGAAGTGATTGAACAAATGGAATATTAATTAAGGGCTCAGTGACATGTTCAAAAAGGAAAATTTGATTGTTTAAAAACTCCCAGGGAAAGACTATTTGAATTAAAAACAAATTTAACGGAAATTTGAGAAAGAAAATTTGAAGTAAAGTAAAGCCAGTAAAGTGGTAACTGAGATTGAATTAGAATGATATAAAGACAAATTGGATTGTGAGATTTAAATTTGAAGTGTAATGTGATAATCTAGTTAAGAGTTGGGAATCGAGAAGAAACTCGAGTTGAAATGATATTTGGCTCGGATATAAGCGAATGGCTGTGTTGTGGATAAAAGCAGATTTGGATTTGATTGGGATGACCCTTGTATCCGCTGAATTGATAACAGGTGGAAAGGATATAATGATATGCCGACAAAAGGTACAAGTTTATATTTCATACGGTATGAGATTTTGATAAGCCAAATTGGCAAGCCGCTTGGCTGTTTGATTTTCTTTTGGGATGGAGATGGCCCAAAGAGGCGAGAGGTGGTTTGACCTATCGACCAGTACAAAGGAGGTGCTGGCGAAATTTTTCGAAAAGTTAAGGAGTTAGAAAATTTTCAGGATTTTTGAAAATTTTCGTTGATAAGAATTAATTAATATTAAATTGGTTTAGTTGAAACTGAAGTTAAGAAATGAACAAATATGTTCTAACCAGTCGATAGGGTCGTCCTCTAACTTAGCAATTTCGAGGACGAAATTATTTTAAGTAGGGAAGAATGTAATGACCCGCATTGTCAGGGGATTATAATTAATTTATTTAATTATATAAATAGTGATTTAGGGAATTAAATCGTCGTTTAATTAAATAAAGTGAATATTTAATTAATTTAAATAATATAAATAATATATTTAAATCAGGAATAACCAAAAATAGTGAATTGACAATATAGTGTGAACGGGGTCATCCCCGAGATTTAATTCAGCTTCGGATTGAATTTGAATAACGAATATATTATATAAACGACAGTTTGAACGTATAATTATATTATAATTAAAATCGAGCTTGAAATGGCACTGCAGTTCGTAAATTGGCGATTCGAACTTCAACTGAATGTACAGGATTCGTTTTAAGCCGGATTTCTGTGAAACAAGAAACGTGTGGAGCTGGTGGAGGATATCTTTCTAGTGGAAGAGAAAAATCCGGATTTCGTCGTGTAGATTTTGATTTGTGTCCAAATCAAATTTTAAAATAGTCGCTATAGAATCGTTTATTGACCATAACAGTTTATTCGATATGACTAGATACCGGTTTCGAATTTAGGCAAGGTTCTTTTAAGACATAGCGATAATTTAATTTATAGAATTTTATGGTAATTTTTAATAAATTAAATATGCAACTTTTTATTTGGAGTATTTTGCACCCTTAATCAGTGATTTTGAGGTTTCACAAAAGTAGTTAATCTACCAGTATTTTTATACTTTCGAAATCGTGGCACATTGGTGATCACAACGGTATTTTTATTTCTGTTGATAGTGGTTCGTAAATATAGGAAATTGTATAAAGACGGTGTACCATTAATATATATATATACACACATTTCAGACTAAGGAGTGGATGCATCCGGTCTATTGCCACCAAGTAGTAATGTGTACTGAATCATAATTGAAGCAGTATAGGTGTTGAACCACTGAACCTAATAACAAAAATGTCCTGCTAAAATTCTTGTTCATACCAGTAAAACACGTCTGTTAAAGATCGAAATGAAAGGCTACCCTTCTTCCAACAATGCTGAAACCAACCTATAAAAACGCCTTTAATTTTCCCCTTAACCTAATCAATTCTATTCCTCAGTAGAACGTATTACAGCCGCCACGAGAGGAACATTTCCTCAGCTCAAAACCGACCAACAGAAAATCCAATAAAATCAAATAAAACCTCTTAAATCCTCAAACTTATATCTTTAAATTCCTGCGCTCATGCTCTTCATTCTCGTATCAGTCTTGAAGCATTCGACGGTGGTTCCGCGGTTCCAGTATGGGGCAGCGCAAGCTAGGGTTGTGTTATCGGCAAATCAGAGTTTTTATAGGTGATTCGAAACATGGATTCATGCTTGTAGAGGACAAAACAAGATCGTTCTGAGTCTTTGGTGAATTTCTGGAACTAAAGGATGTCGTGACCTCTGTGATACACGCGAGCAGGGTCTGGAAATCGAATGGGAGATGGGTGTGTTGAGCGTGGCTTTGATGGTTCGGAGTTGAGGAGATTTCGATGAGAATCGTGAGGATGATTTTAGTTGTGGAATCCGTCAAGAAATGAAAGAAGGATAGGAGGAACCGACGTCCTCTTGTTTGAAATCTGATGGTGTTTGAGGTGTTAAGTGTGGGTCATTAACGGCCGATGGGTGTATTAGTAAAAGATAGATTAAAATTTGTATTAGAAGAAAGTGGAATGGGGTCAGCATAAACGAGATTGGGAAGAGGAACGTAACGATGTCAGTTGGTTGAGTTTTTTGGGAGAATGGAAGAGCAGAGGAGGCTCGAAATGTCGACAGTAAAGGAAGAATATAGCAGTGGGGTAATTTGAGAAGATGAACTGTGTTGATGCGAGTTTGCAACAGTGATGTGAGGAAGATGATATTTGAATGAGGTGTATATTGGTTAATGGTGAAGTGGAATGGAATGGTGAAGGGACAGTGTTGAGTGAAGATCGGTTAATGGTGAAGGGAGTTGAGTCGCGGATGTACCTGGGAAGAAGGAATTATATTTGGAATGGGTGGAGAATTGAAGTGGGTTTGGGCTTTATTTAAGAGGTTGAGCCCGATAGAAAATAAGCTAATTATTTAAATTCAAAATATTCGTATAACTTGTATAGATCATAACTATCACATACTTTATCAGAATTTCGAACGGTCATATCCGTTAGGATCGTATGGATGGTGGCTACGCACTGGAACTGACCGGGAGTGAACCCGAGCTCGTTACAATTTATGGCGAAATAAATTGTCCGTCGAAATCAAATAACGCAAACCGATTATTCAACGGTTAACGCGCCAATGTGAGTAAATCTCACTAACTCTGAACAATTTATAATTTCACGTTGTATTTTTAGAACTGTTAGATATTGGCTGATTGATTGTGTGTTGACTGTTTGATTGAACTGCTAGTCAGTTAGTTAAATTTCTATATTTGGTTCTGTTTAACAAAATATATCATATGGAACTAGAAGTGATGTTGATTTTATATTGTATAACATCTGTGGATGCAGGGAGACAGGTTGGAGGAATCCGCTTGGATTCCTCAACATTTATTTTACTGTTTTTCATATATTGTGATATATGATGTGATATATAATCTGTTGTCGATTATATGTGTTGGGACGATACTGATCATCGTGATTTGATATGTTGAATACCATAACATACCGAAATGTTGATAAGGGAATATTTTCAAAGTGTATTTTGAAAATGAATTATTTATATAAAATCGATGGATTTTATATAGAAAAGGAAAAGGGTTTTTATAAAAGAAATATTTATAAAATCAAAGGATAAGTAGAATAAAAAGGAAATCATTTGTAAAGTGAAGAACCGTTACTAAAAGTAAATCTTTATGAATGAATAGTTTATTCAAAGAAAGTAAAAGGAGTTATCGAATATAGTTATTCGAATAAAAGCAAAGGAGTTAATCGATGTTAGTTTAATCGATTAGAGTTAAAGCAAAGGAGTTAAATAGAATATAGCGTATTCGAAAGAAAAAGATTGAATATAGTAAATCAAAAGAATGAGTTAATCGAATATAGTTTATTCGAATAGAAAGCAAATGAGTTAATCGAATATAGTTATTCGAATAAAAGCAAAGGAGTTAATCGATGTTAGTTTAATCGATTAGAGTTAAAGCAAAGGAGTTAAATAGAATATAGCGTATTCAAAAGAAAAAGATTGAATATAGTAAATCAAAAGAATGAGTTAATCGAATATAGTTTATTTGAAAGGAGTTAAGTGAAATGAGTAAATCAATAGCATTAGTCAAATAGAGTTAATCCAATAGTGTTAGTCCAATAGAGTCAATTGATAAGGGTTAATCGAATAGAGTTAAGTGAAAAGAGTCAATCGAATATAGGTATTCGAAGAGGGTTAAGTAAGGAAGTTAGTAAAGGGATATAAAGTGAACTTTGTCTATTTCAAAGTTAGAAATGTTGTTCAGTTAAGGTCTGAGAGGTAGTTCTACCCCAACTTGATTGGCTTCATTTTTAACTAAGGAATTGTTAAGGTTCGGCAGTAAAGGAAATGGTTTGAGTTGGCATAGCGATGGTTTGTTTAAACGTCTGTCTAAGTCCAATGAAGAAGCTTTGGAAATGTTTTCCAAATAAGAAACCGGAAATGTTTTCTAATAAAGAAAACAAGAAATGGAAATGTTTTCCATTGTTAATAACGTATATTTTCCAAATTTAGAAAATAAGAAAATATTGAATATGGGGAAATAAGAGATAAGTAAATTAATGAAATAAAGAGATAAATGTTGAATGATGTTTGATCGATATAAATTTCCATTTGGAAATAATATCGTTGTTTGCACATCTGTTTTTCTTCGATAGTTAAATCACAGACTATCGATGTTTTGACCATTTTAACGTTGTTAATATGGGGAGACCGATTGGATTATTATCCAAAGAACCACTCTGTATTGGCATAAGCGTTGCGAATCATATATGCCAAAGATAATTGAAGACGGAGTTATGCAAGGGCTATCCTGTTTACAGAATAGTGCCTTCAGTTCATCCTGTTCCTGGATGACTTGTATGGACGGATGTCTGACAGAGTATTTCCAGACAATCACGTATATTGATTTCTCCAACAGTACCAAGAGTGGAAGCAGAGAAGGAAACTTCTTTTAGCTAACATATAATGTATGGTTGAGGACGTCAAATCGGTGATTTGATGGATTTGACGATGTGGCATTCAAAGTGAATCTGGTGTGATGATAAAGCGTAGCTTATAGCCTCACATCCGGTAAATGACAGAAATTGGGCAGGCATCATGGCTAAGTCGGTCGCACCGAAGTAGGGTGTATAATCACCTGATCTAGAGTTTCATTTACTTCTAAAAATCTATTGTTGATGCTGTCCCATTCGGGAAACGGTTGCTGATCCCAACTGTTGGTGATATACATTCGATACACTCAAGCGAAATGAGTGGTCGGTCATGTGTGGCCGGGTTGCAAGATGTTCTTGTTGAACCCAGTGTATTCCTCTCTAGAGGTACACGAGCGAAAGGTGGTTCCATACCTTGTCATAGTTGGAAATCCATTACCCAATACGTGCTTGCGGTTTTGATTGTATACTATATATGTAGAACGTGAGATGAAAGCGTTTCTGCTAGATGATTATTATATTGTGTTGATAGACATTATTATAATATCAAAAGGGTTTTGATATAAAGATATTTGGATTCTCATAATGGAAAAACTCGTTCTGTTATACGGCGTGGTCTTATGAGATATCGATTACCTGCTTGAACTGTTTTGAACTGTTTTACTCATACCAGTCCCATGACTGACCCGGAGTTTATTTTGTTGTTTTCCCTAAACTCTTGGGTACCTAAATTTGTACGGGCAGTCAAGTAGTCAGGATTTACAGATATACTGGAAGAGCTTGGAGCAGGAGGCTTCAGGATCATATAGCTATAGTTATTTCCGCTGTGTTGTAAGTGCTGTACTTTGATAATGATATGTATATTCAAATACAGATTTGTATTTCAAAGTTATTTTATGAAATATATTTATTCGTTCCGCTGTGAGATTCGTGTTACTCTGATATTGTGTTCTTCTTCTTCTTCTATTCTAATTTTCTATCTTATCTTTCCTCACCCTCTAATTTCTTTCACTAATGACTGGTATTTTCCGGTGTTTTGGTTATCGACATCGAGTTTATGTCGATAACCAAAGTCGCTCAAAATCCGGGTCGTTACATTCATAGTCAATGCCAGGGGCATCGAGGCAAATCCTTCCCAGGTCACGGCATTAAGAGAAGTGCGGGCGCCAAAAACAATAGAGGAGCTTCAAAGCTTTAATGGAAAAATCGCCGCCCTTAACCGCTTCATCTCCAACGCAACGGATCGATGCATCCCGCTTTTTGACGCTTTAAGGAAAGGAAAGAAAGACTTTCAATGGACTCCAGAATGCCATATCGCTTTTGAACAATTAATTCAACATTTGGAATCACCGCCGTTGCTTTCTAAACCCAAAAATGGAGAAGAGCTATTCTTATACTTGGTTGTATCACCACATGCCCTGAGTGCCGCACTTGTCCGAGAAGATTCAAAGGTCCAATGGCCAGTCTATTATATCAGTAAGTGACTTGCTGGAGCGGGGCTGAATTACCCAAAGCTTGAAAACCTGGCATACTGTCTATTCATCGCCTCAAAGAAATTGAGACCATATTTCTCGTCCTATCCAATAAAGGTCCTCACCGACCAACTGCTAAGGCAAATTCTCTTCCGTCTAGAAACTTCTGGAAGACTGCTAAAGTGGAACATTGAGCTCATCCAATATGACATCACCTATCACCCTCGAAAGGCTATTAATGGGCAAGCTTTAGTGGACTTCATTGCCAAATTCATGAAAAGAGGAGAAGAAATTGACCAACCAGCGGAAGCAGTCACAAGCTGGAAGCTATACGTGGATGGCTCAAGAAACGATTACTGTTCAGGAGCCGGGATTGTCTTGGAAACTCCAGAAGGCCATTTTTTGTGTCATGCATTAAGGCTAGAGTTTCCGTCAACCAATAATGAGGCTGAGTACGATGCACTGATAAATGGATTAAAACTGGCAAAAGAGATGAATCTAAAGACCATACGGATTTTCAGCGATTCCCAATTGGTAGTGGGGCAGGTTCTTAGGGAATTCCAGACTAAAGCGGGAAATCTTCCTTCCTATCTTATGAAGGTCATGGAACTCCTCAACAACCTCGATCATTACACTATATCTCACATTTCGAAAGAGGAAAATACTAAGGCTGATTCTTTCACCCGGTATGCTAGTTCTTCTGATGCACATTTGTTGGGACTAGTGCCTGTTGAAGTCCTTACAACGCCTATCATTGAAAGGAAGATGTCGAGTGGATTATGGAAACCGTGGAAGAACCTGAGTCCTGGATGACACCGATTAAGGAATACATCCTCAATGGAACACTCCCAGAGGAACCGAAAAAGCGGAAGAAAATACTGCGCAAGGCTCCACTATATCTTGTTCCGGACGGAAGGCTGTATAGACGAGGATTCTCTGTGCCATTATTGCAGTGTGTGTCCAAGGAGGAGTCAAGAGCAATCTTGGCGGAATTGCATGAGGGAGATTGTGGCAATCACGTCGCCGGTCAAGCATTAGCCAAGAAAGTTCTGCGATACGGCTATTTTTGGCCCGACTCAAGCCTGGACGCAATGAATTATGCCAAAAGATGCGACAAATGCCAAAGATTTGCAAAAATTCCGAGAGCGCCACCGACCGAGTTAACATAAATGTTCAGCCCGTGGCCATTTACTGTCTGGGGCATAGATTTAATTGGGGCACTACCCACCGCAAAGTCAAATATGAAGTACACAATAGTGGCAGTTGATTATTTTACAAAATGGGACGAAGAAGAACCATTAGCCACTATTACTTCAAAGAAGGTGATCAACTTTGTCTTGAAAAACATCATCTGCAGGTTCGGCATACCACAAAAGACCATCACTGACAACGGCACTCAATTTGAAAGAGGTGAGTTTTTGGATTTTTGCGCCAAATTCAAAATCAAGAAAAGTTTTTCGACCGTTGCCCATCCGCAAGCTAATGGGCAAGTTGAAGGAATCAACAAGATCCTGAAGTCAACCATCAAGAAACGACTTGAGAAAGCCAAGGGGGGATGGGTTGATGAACTTCCGCTAGCATTGTGGGCATACCGTACCACCCATAAAACTGCAACAGGCCACGCTCTGTTTTCATTGGCATTCGGATCTGAAGCGATGATCCCAGTCGAATTAGAAATCCCAACTCATAGAAGAATCTACTTCGACCAAGCAGAAAATGAAAAACTTCAACTTGACGCACTTGACTTACTTGAGGAAATAAGGAGAGAATCGGAACTCAGAGCTATAGCGCATCAGAGAAGAATAGCCCGCCGTTTTAATGCCCAAGTTAGGCGAAGGACCTTCCAAGTTGGGGATCTCATTCTTAAGAAAATCATGACAGGAACCGGAGTACTAGTACCCAATTGGGAGGGGCCATATGTAGTAAGTCAAAAGTTCTCAGATGGAACATTTGAGCTAAAGACAAAGGATGGAATCCAACTCCCGAGAGCATGGAATACTATTCATCTCCGTCGCTACTTATTTTAATTTTCCTTTTATATTACTTGTAAAAAATGCATTGTACACACCATGCGACGTTATTACAAGTTTGTAAATATAAATGAGAAGAGATTACGGTACCCATATAAATCTTACATTTACGTACTTCTTGCTGAGATTTGACCTCTATCGCAGGTCTTAAAAAGTGGTGACCCTATCATAGCGTAGCTAATCCTGATGATTATTATAGCATATCTTGGATGGATAGCTCAAATATCCACCATTTTACGCTAAAAGCATCATTCACGATGGATTGAAAAGATGTGAAAGCATAATTGTACAAAACAGGGTACCGGGAATATGCCTATCAAATGGTTCCAAACACTATATCCAATGGGTGGCAATAAAAACCAGTAGGTAAACTAGTGATAGTTCCAAAAGAAAAATTATATCGTCCATAAACCAATAACCTCCCTAGGGGCTACTCGGTTACTCGCCGACGCCATTGATACATGGCCGGATAGCGACACTAACACCGGATTTTAAAAACCAAACACCTCCCCAGGGGGCCCTTGGTTACTCATCAATGCCATTGATACATGGCTGGATAATGACATGAACACTGAGTCTAAAAGGCCTCTTCGGAGGCATCCGTTCAGATGTTGAGTCTTCTAAATCCAACTATCAATTCTGAGTCTTCCAAACCCAGTTACTGACGGATTACCAAAAAACCTCTTTGGGGGTGTCTGATCATATGCCGGATCTTCCAAATTCAGTTAGTGACGGACCCAAAGGCCTTTTTCAGAGGCATCCTACAAATTCTACAAGTGGCTGAGTCGTTCAGTCACAATGAATAAAGGGTTCATAAATGTAGCCTTCCAAACAGGGGCACTAAGAAGGAACTTATCTTCATAAAAAGTGCAAAAATTTTGTATTGCAAACATGAAAAACAAATCATAGATACGCGTTTCGTAAGCATAAAATAGCGTACAATATTGAACTTGTCAGGTTATATCAACCACCTAATCATCAACTATCGATACAGCTCCAAACTAAGATGGTGTATTTTAGCAAACAAGCTTTGTTAGGTTCTAAAGACCATCGAATGAAACAAGTTTGCAAAAACACTGATTCATATTTGAAATTCATCATACTTAGATGATTGAATTGTTGGTAATATGGACAATCAATATCGAATTAACTAACCTAGAGTTATGCAATGCTTCAGTTATTATAAGACAGGTTGTGATGACCCGGGTCGGAACCAGGGGCAACCACGCGTTGTACCGCACATCTAGTGATGTGATCCGATATTCAAAGCCAAAAAGCCATCATACAAAAATGGGATCAATGCACCATTAGCAACCCGCACCACCGGCCGGCTTCAGGTGGAAAACAATCGGTCGATCAACGCCGCCGGTAACCGGTCGGTCATAAACCGGTCATCCGAGTGATCATAAACACGGACTGCCCGGTATCAGACACAAAGAATACAAGCCACAACAAGTAAAGGCATAAAGAAGAAAGCAAGCAGTGAACTAAGTGACCTAGATAATTAAGCATTAACTTTCATGGCTAATATCCCATCGCCATAAAAAAACGAGCAAACACAGTCACCGCAGTCACACAACACCGCATAAGCCAACATAGCAGTTAAAGGCGAGGACTGGAACTCGCTTAATACAACGGGTCTAGAGATAAAATTCATCAAGACAAAAGTTACAAGCATCAGGAGGAAAGAGCTATGGATTCGGGAACTTCCTGGGCCGTTCGACCTTCTTCTTCATTGGAACAAACCCTGATGTGGAAGCGTCAGGAACATGCCTCTTGCTAGCTGGACCCGCCAACTCAATGTCTCCCTTTGGAAAAGCAGCAACAAGAGCGTCTCGGTTTCTCAAAGCGTGGATCAATTTCACCTTGTCAGCTTCTAAAATTGCAATGCGGTCGAGGCTCTCCTGATGAAGTCTTTGAAGGTCTCCGGCAAGAGAATGCCAATCTTGAAGCTTTTTCGTGGTTTGATCTTTGAGTAGATCCATTTGTTTCTCGAATTGATGCAAAGTCTCTTCCATACGTCCAAGCAATATGGATTTGGCAACTACGATGTCACTGGATGTAATTCAACAATCGGGGTGCGACACCTCTAAGTCGGAAGAAACCCCTTGTAAGTTCCAACCGAGAAGTCGCTTAGCAAACTTGGCATTACAAGCCCTTAGTGCATAACGAGCCTGTTCACGATTGATTGTATCTCCGGGTAAGTAGGGCCAGCAAGCATGGGGGAATTCACAGAGGGTTGGCCAATTGTGTCTTCATCCAGATCAAAGAACTTTTTTATCCTGTATTCGTTGGAAGTTGGATCCATCCTGCATAGAAAAAGGAAGTACTCAAACACTTTTCTAAACATTAAAGTGAGCAATGATGAGAAAGCAGTTGGGTGACCTCCAAAATCAATCGATCGGTATCGATTTCAGTCCAGACTGACCAGTGCCTTCGAGAAATCGCCCAGAGAAACAGAAATAACCGGCTGGTCCGTACCAAACGCATGCCCAAAAATCACATTACTGACTGGCACCTAGGAACAAACCGGTCGGTACCATTAACTTCCCAGAAGGATTGAGCAAACCGGACGGTGATCAACACACACCGACCGGTGCCCCTACTCCTTCAGGAATTTCACTAGGACCGACAGGTATCCGTGGCCGACCAGCAAATGTGATCATCTTCCCATAAAGAAGACCGGTCGATGATTTTTCTGAAGGGTTTTTTCCACAATCAACATGAAATGGTACACAAGGTTATACGAGGGTATTAGATTCAAATGTGGCATTGCGAAGACCAGTGTAGTTAAGTAGCATCCAGAAATTGAACTCAATGTAACATACAACTATAGTAGAGGTGGTATCAGAGCAAAATATGCACAACAAAATTTAAAGACATTTCGTTGAACACCATGGCGACATCAAACGAGGCTAGAGTTATGAAAACCAAATTTCGCAACAATTTTCTTAAGGTTGCAACAACTGTGCTTAACCCAATTTCAAAACTGCTCAGAGCTAAATCGGTTAAACCAAAAGTTCAGATTCGTCAAACCATCACTTTTACGCCAAATCAACTAGCACCAGGTTCAAACGACATTGTTTTCGAGTAGGGAGCGTGAATACAAGAACATTTTAACTTAAACCAAAGTAAAATAAAGCAGAGTTAAAGAAGAACTTGGCGGTGGAGAAGTCAATTCGAAGCTCGAGAGAAGGTGAAGGATTAGCGAGAAGCTTGAGGGAGAAAGAAAGCTCCACTTTTGATTTCTGTCAGGTCAAGATTTAGCTGCCATTAATTTTCCTTAAAAGAAAAATGTGGAACGTTGAGGAAATGATCATTCTAAGGGATATAATAGAGGAGCATTGGGAAGCCCAGTGGTCAAGAGAGATAAAATGTCACATCGATCAAATCTCAAATCAAGTCCATAAATCCCAAGGAGCATACACCGATCGACTAGACAACCAACCGACACCTATCTCGCTCGTGCTTAGGTTAATAGAATGATCGACCAATTGGGATCCTTTGTTTCAGCTTGTTCTGCCCATTCACAGGTGCGACGATCGGGATATATCGATTCATAATAAAGGTTTTTGTGTCGAGGTCCTCAATTTTACAAGAATAAAGATTGAGGACCTTGAAGGGCAAATGTTATCCACCAAATATTGGGGAACGAACCCGATGGGTATAGTCAGAAGAATGGACCGAACGGCTAGGAAAATACAGCATGGCTTGATCCAAGAAAGCAACGCCGATCAATATGATGATAGCAAGACCATTCGGTCCAAACCCAAACACACTGGTCAGATAGTCACAACTTCAGAGTAGAGCAATCCTTTACACGAAGAAAGGAAAATTCTCCTACCGGGAGGCCGAGATCTGTGAGTCCTGACCGGCCCGTTTAGAGATATCATGTTTTCCCAAGTGAGACAACTCCTACCGGCCTAAGGATGAGCAACCGGCCGGCCATTTTATGGAATCCTTGCCAAGTCACCCGTGTGAAGCAAAAGAGGAGTCGTACCAACCGGCTGGACCTAATCCAGACCGATCGGTCCTTCCGACAGCTGTCTACAGGTTGGTTTCTGGACAACTGTTGCCAGGCTGGCCAGTGGCAATTTCGTAAATAAGGGTCGACCGACCGGTGACACTGAATATAATATCACCTTATTTCTCCATACCTATAAATAGAGGTCCAACCCCACTTTAAGGGGGGACGAATCCTTGATCCCGAAGGGCTGCTAAACTCCATTCTCTACATCTAGTTAGAGATTTCATCATCTCCAATCACCATATAGTGAAGATCTAACTCCCAATCCATCAAAGTTTACATGGAAATCTCCATTCAATCCACCATCATCCGCTACGATTGAAGTCCCTCACCATTCTTCCTTAGTCAAATTCTAGCAAAGTGTAGAGATGAATGTAATGAGAGGATGTGTTTACCTTGTAACTATATGTGCAATAATGGAATCACAATTCAAAGTAGACGTAGATCACACTTGATCGAACCACTATAAAAATATTGTGTCTCTTTACTTGCTTTATCTTGTTGATAGGCTCCACATTTCATATTACCAAGCTTTTTGAGAAGTACCCCGAGTACACTTGGTGTTTGTGCCATTTTTGACGCAAACACATAGTTTTAAAAACAACTTCAAATATAAATGTATCGATCATAGACGGCACGGGTGCCATATATCATGTCGCCATACTAGTTCTACAATCAAAACCGCACGATGTCGTATCGGAAGTTGGATTTCCATCATGAACCAAAGCAAGGGATCGTCCTTACAGAATTCGAGACAATCTAGCCTACCATGTCTCAAGCTACAGCCGCAACTGCACCTTAGATCTTCAGGGCCAGTCCTGAACAATATGTTTCCCCGCCATATGGGGCGTAATGGTCAGTATGTCGACCATATCATCCATCGGCCCCATAGTGACCGATATATCTGAGGTACCTCGCTTTCCATCATCCACATAAGTAAAAATGTCTAGGATCCATACCATGACACCACTCCTAGCTAGAAAGAAACGCATGTTCTCCCTGCAATCCTCTCCCGTTTCTAGTTCATACCGGGGTGTGAGGCTCGCTAATTAACGCTACACAGAGCTATGCTATTTAATGCCATGCTTTGATCATCAACCACAAGGACCTGCTTTTCAACAAAAGCCTTGATCTCATGCCACTAAACATGCCACACTAATAATTCACGCCATGCAACTGATGTGTATATATATATATATAACCTCTAAGCTCGTACGTCTTAGAGAAGGGTGTTAAGCAAGAGAATAAATTCTCCGCCACTAAACAGATTTATATTTAACAGAAATCAATCGACACAGAATAAAATCCAATGTCAGACACACATCCATTTACTAGCTCATTCTGGGTCTGAACGAAACCGAAGGCACCTTATTCCTTGTCCCATATTTCCAATACAGGAGAGAGGTCCTCGCATATGCGATCGATCTCCAAGTACGTCTGGACGATCACCACTTATTACTTTGTATTGGGTGTACAGCCTAATCAAGACATCAGTTTTCATCCAAACGATGTGAAGAACTCCATCCTTCAACCACCATCTTCATCGTCGACTTATCGTCGAATCAGTTATTCAGAATGGGCATAAACCCAGTCTTTCCGAATAACTCACGTATCTTATAATCAAATGCTATAAAAACACAACATATGCCTCATTCCAATCCCGAATATTCTTTTATTCAAATATTCATATCATTAGGGAAAGGTTCCCATTTATTTTTATCAAAGATAAATTCTTTTAAATTTATTCTTTAATCTTCCTTTGGATATCATTTCAAAAAATTTCATTATTTTTTCAATTCTAAACCAAATTAAGGTTTATCCAACTAGTCGGGATTAACGACCCATGCCGAAGTAATCATTTCTTTTATTATCCTAATCCCAACCTATTCATCCCATGGAGAAAAACTAGTGATACTCCATATCTAACAGCACTGTGTTATCAGTAAAAATTAATTACCATTTCCTATTCAAATCTAATCAAATATTTAACTATCGCTTGGAGCAAAACTGTTGATGCTCCATTCTCGATCATTTCACAAATTTGATAATTTAAATTATCACTTTCACATTTCAATCTAACTAAAGATTCATTAAAACTCCACTTAGTTTTAATCTTTGCAAAAATCATTATTAATGATTATTTAGCTTTGGGAAATCAAACATGCCGCATCGACAATGTAACAACCCGGAATTTTGGGACCAATTTAAAAATTTTATTTTAGAAATTTTAAAGGATTTTTAAAATTTAAAATAATTTACTTTATATAATAACGACCAAAAATTTATTTTAATCAAAGTTAAAACGAATAAATTTTATTTAAATTATAATAGGAGATAGAAATAGCGCGGCAGTTTGAAAATTTGAATTTTAACTTTGACTGACTGTACTGGATGCAAAATAAAACGGATTTTAGCGAAACCAAAAACATTAGAATCTATTTAAAAATATCTTTCCAACGAATCAGAAAAATTGAAATTTCATACCGGGAATCAAAAGTTATGTCCAAATCAAAATCTCAGAAAAATACCGGAAAGTTTATATATATATATATATATACATACATATATATATATATATATATATATATACATACATATATATATATATATATATGGTTCAAAAAGCTACTTTTTGCATATGAACGAATTTGGACTCAAAACCACTTCCATTGAGTTCAAAATGACGTTTCTGAATTCGAAAAGTATAAACATCGATATATTTCTTGATTCGAAAATTATTCGTTTAAATTTGTATTTTTAATATTAAATATATATGCCTTAAAATGGGAATTTTGCAAATGACCCCCGAATTCAACGAAACCACTTTCTATGGATCCTGAATATTAAATTATTGCTAAATTCCAAAAACTCGTAATTTTTGGAGCTAGTATGTGGTCGTTATTAATTTTTAAGTGAAAAATAGTCAATTTTTAATCGTTAAATTTCACTATTTATTTATACGGACTCGGAATTCAACGAATCTAGTTTCTTTGGATTCGTATGTCAAATAATATTTGTGTTCCAATTTCCATCGAAGTTGGAATCCGTATGTGTTCGCAAGGATTTTAAAACCATTAAAAGGATTGAAAATTGAATAACTTTAATTGCAAAAGGGCTATAATTATAAAGTTAAACAAGATTAAATTAAACAAGGATTAAAACATAATTACCCAGCCCATATATAATATCTCCAACAGCTCCTAAACCTAAGAGAAAACACTAGCCACTTTCTCTTCACTTTCATGGCCTCCACTCTAAATTCTTCTTTGCAAATAAGACCCTGATTCTTCAAAAAATTATATCTCTCAAGCAAAACAAAATCAAACCAAACCCTTTCTGGGTTTTGTGCGTCTCTATCATTTCTACCTCCCATGAAAAATTGTAACAACCCGAAAATCTGGGCCAGTTTAAAAATTTTGTTTTGGCAATTTTAGCGAATTTTGATTATTTAAAATGAATTATTTTAAATAATATCGACGAGAAGTTTATTTTGAATGGAATTAGAACGTATATATTATATGCGTCGTCGTTAGAATATAAATAATTATATATAATTATAAAAGGAATTGAAAATGGCGCGGTAGTTCGATAATTCGATTTCAAACTTCAATTGAATGTACCGGGTGCAAAACAATCCGGATTTTAGTGAAACCAAAAATAATGGGATCTAATTGATGATATCTTTCCAGCGAATCCGAAAAATCAAAATTTCATAGCGGGAATCAAAAGATATGTCCAGTTGAAATTTCTGAATAGTCACTATGGAATTCAGGCCCTTAAAAATAGAAATTTTGCAAATGACCTCGGATTTCGACGAAACCACTTTTGTTGGATCCGCAGTGTCAAATTATTGCTAGGTTTCAAATTTCATAATTTTTCGAATCAATGTGTGAGCGTGGCAAAGGAAAACGCGTTTGATCAGTTTCAGTTGATTTTAATCGACTGGAAAATGGCCATTTTTCAAACGGTCTCAGAATTCGACGAAACTAGTTTTGTTAGGACCGTATCGTCAATACGAAGCTAGAAAATATTTTTTGGGAATTGTTGTAATAGCAATGAAATGTTCTTCTGTATGCGTTCTATTTTGTCTTGTACTCAATTCTATCCGTGCTTTCCTTCCCGGGGAAGTTCGGGTCGTCTCAGTTTGGTATCAGAGCTTTGGTTTACAGAGCTCGAGAACAAGACACATTAGAACCATACGAAAGAATTCATCAGATATTGGATTAGTAATATCCAATTAGAATGACTCGTTAGAGATGGGATCAGTAGTATCCTAGAACGAGTGTGGAGAGTATATTTTTAAAATGAAAACCAATTTTGTTTTGAAAATTTAAATCAATTATTCGTATTTGATTATTTATTTTATATTGATTAGGACAATCCAATATATAAAGATTTTGCGTATGCGCCTAGCTAGCGTGTATTCGAAGTTTTGATATATTGGATAGATATAGAATTACACTCTAATCGCCCGGAGATGATTTTGATGATGGAGCTCCATCATTAGAATTTATATTCGAGTGATGAACGTGTAATATCTATATACTTCCTATTGACTGGTGTGAGAACCAAAATTAGATAGGGCTTATTGTTGTGATTTGGCATCAAAAATCTGATTTTTGTATATGTATCAAAATTATGAATTTGAAACTCTAATTCACTAATTGATTGATGTTTGTGTTGCTTGTTTAGTTGTTTGATAAATTTTGAACCATTACGCCTAATTGTATCAAATATTGAATTGTATTGAAAATTGGTCGCATTTGTTTGCATATACATATACTTATATTGAACAGGTCATAGCAAGGAGGCTAGAGCAGAGAATAAAATTTGTTTGCCCGACAAATAGGTACATGTTTACTACATAATTTACTGTTTTGTTTGGGTGATGATGATTTTATGAGCCTATTGGCTAGCCGCTTGGCTTTTTCTTTTTCTTTTTGAGATCTGAAGGACCGGGGAAGCTATTTGAGATTTCCCGATGCTCCCATTGCGGGGGAGGTTATGGCGAAATTTTTCGAAAATTTAGGGTGTTAGCCAAATTTTTGAATTTTTGAAAATTCTCAGAAACTGAAAAATTGGAGAATGGAAGCCAGATCGAACGTAGAGTTGAATGATCAAACCACTTTCAACTTTGTTCCTTTTCGGGGACGAAAAGTTTTAAGTGGGGGAGATTGTAACAACCCGAAAATCTGGGCCAGTTTAAAATTTTTGTTTTGGCAATTTTAGCGAATTTTGATTATTTAAAATGAATTATTTTAAATAATATCGACGAGAAGTTTATTTTGAATGGAATTAGAACGTATATATTATATGCGTCGTCGTTAGAATATAAATAATTATATATAATTATAAAAGGAATTGAAAATGGCGCGGTAGTTCGATAATTCGATTTCAAACTTCAATTGAATGTACCGGGTGCAAAACAATCCGGATTTTAGTGAAACCAAAAATAATAGGATCTAATTGATGATATCTTTCCAGCGAATCCGAAAAATCAAAATTTCATAGCGGGAATCAAAAGATATGTCCAGTTGAAATTTCTGAATAGTCGCTATGGAATTCAGGCCCTTAAAAATGGAAATTTTGCAAACGACCTCGGATTTCGACGAAACCACTTTTGTTGGATCCGCAGTGTCAAATTATTGCTAGGTTTCAAATTTCATAATTTTTCGAATCAATGTGTGAGCGTGGCAAAGGAAAACGCGTTTGACCAGTTTCAGTTGATTTTAATCGACTGGAAAATGGCCATTTTTCAAACGGTCTCAGAATTCGACGAAACTAGTTTTGTTAGGACCGTATCGTCAATACGAAGCTAGAAAATATTTTTTGGGAATTGTTGTAATAGCAATGAAATGTTCTTCTGTATGCGTTCTATTTTGTCTTGTACTCAATTCTATCCGTGCTTTCCTTCCCGGGGAAGTTCGGGTCGTCTCAAAAATCCATGGCCTAACGTCGTACGGATTCGCCGGGATGAGTTCAACGATAGAAAACTGCTGCTGGAAATTTGGATTTTCTGGCCAATTCGTGAAGAATTAAGCGATGGTCCGGTTGGGGAAGTTGTAGAGGGGAGATAGATGCATAACTTTGTCGAAGGAAGTTTGGTCTGAAAGTGTACGGTTTGGCGAAAAAATGATGAAAACATCAAAACAATAATTTCGAAACTGAAAACAAAAACGATTTTTTTCCCGTTGATCCGTGCATTTTCAGGCAAAGTGACCTGAAGGAAAGTTGTTCGAGAGAACAAGATCTAGCTACTGACAAAAATTGGTGGCATTTGGAGCACCGAGGCGACCACAACACTAAGATGAATGGAAACTGCAGTTTTCCGTTCATCTATAGATCGTGGGCCCCACGTGGCAAATTGGAGGGGGGACCACCCGGCATGGAAAGAGAGGGAGAAGCCGGAGAGAATGGTGCTGGTTTCGTGCGATTCCGACTTATGGTTTTGTCGTGGCGAGCAGTTTGAGGGTGTCATTTGGAGAAGAAGGTGAATAGTGATTTTATTATATAAATAATATTCCATGTTCGTATATTAATATCTTTTTACCACAAAATCAAATCACGCAAAACTGGATCCGCCGCGATCGTGGCAACGAGACCTTCGAGTGGACACCAATTTCGTCCAATTTGGAGCAAGTGTGAAATTTGGGTAAAATTTAAAATTTCGAGAATTATTTAAATTAATTTCTTAACTTCGCAAGTTGATAACTTTTTGTTACAACATCGAATTTGCATGAAACTAAATCCGTTGTGATCGTTGAGTCGAGAGCTTCGAGCGAGCACTAATTTTGTCAAATTTGGAGCATGTTAGATTTTGGGTCAAAATTGGATCCGGGGCGTCAATTAAAGAATGACGGAGTGGAAATCGAAGGTGAGAATTCTTTTAAATGATAAAATTTTATTAATTATGATCGTGCTAGAAATCATTACAATCTGTGTTAAATGCAATGTATGGTTAAATGTGATTTGATTGGTTTTGATTGTCGTTGTTGTGATGATATGTTAATTCGATTAATTATTGTGTTGAAATTGAAATGTAATTTTGTTCAAAACAAGTACTGACAAAAATTAAATTTGTCATTTGGTTGAAATTAGATTTGACAATAATCAAATTGTCACTTTTGTTGAATTAGGAATGTTAAACATAATCAAATTGTCATTTTGTGGAATTAGGAATGTTAAGGAAAAATAAAAGTATCATTTAAAATATCATATTAGTTGAAATAAAATAGTTGAGACCAAAATACCATGTTTTGTTGAAATGAAGTAGTCAAATAAAATTATCCATATTTATTTGTTATGTTGAATGCAAATTATAACAAATCAAATTATTATTATTTATATGTTATGTTAAATACAAATTGATTAACAAATAAAGTTACCATTTTTATTTGTTAATTATCATTTTCAATTGTTATGTTGAATAGAAAATGTGAACACATAAAAATATCTTTTTATGTTAACATAGAAATGTCATATTAGAAAACATTAATGTCATTTATTTGAAACATGTCATTTAGAAAACATTAATGTCATATATGTGAAACACGTCGTATTAGAAAACGTTAATGTCATTTATTTGAAACATGTCATTTAGAAAACATTAATGTCATTTATGTGAAACATGTCGTATTAGAAAACTTTAATGTCATTTAATTGAGAAATGTCATTGAGAAAATTAGCAAAATGTTCATAGTTTGAACAAAAACATCATTTCATTAAAATTTACATTTTAATGCTAAGAATAAGAATAGATTTAACGTTGCATTTTATTTACATTTTAGACGTAAATAAAAAGAATAGATTTAAAGTTGCATTTAATTTACATTTTAAATGTAAATAAAAAGAATAGATTTAAAGTTGCATTTTATTTACATTTTAGATGTAAATAAAAAGAATAGATTTAAAGTTGCATTTTATTTACATTTTAGATGTAAATAAAAAGAATAGATTTAAAGTTGCATTTTATTTACATTTTATATGTAAATAAAAAGAATGGATTTAAAGTGACATCTTTATTCACATTTTAGGTGTAAATAAAAGAATAAATTCTAAAGTACATTTTTATTTGCATTTCGTATGTGAATAAAAACATTGAATTGGAAAAGTACATTCTTATTTGCATTTCATATGTAAATAAAAACATAGTTTTAGAAAGTACATTTCTATTTGCATTTCATATGTGAATAAAAACATTGAATTAGAAAAGTACATTTTTATTTGCATTGTACATGTAAATAGGCACATAGATTTGAAAAGGTACATTTTTATTTACATTTTAGATATAAATTAAAACATAGAAATCAAAGTGACCATTGTATTTACATTTTAGTTGTAAATAAACACATATATTTAAAAAGTACATTTCTATTTGTATTTTATAATGTGGATAAAAACATGAATTAGAAAAGTAAATTTTTATTTACAAGTTCTATGTAGATAAAAATATAGATTTCAAAGGGTACATTTTTATTTATATGTTAGATATAGATAAGCACATAGAATTGAATGATATATTTTATTTGACATTTAAGATGCAAATAAAAGAACAAAATTGAAAGTTACATTTTTATTTACATTTTAGATGTAAATAAAAACATAGAAATAAAAGTTACATTTATATTTACAATTTAGATGTAAATAAAAGATAAGATAAAAAGGGACATTTTTATTGATATGTAGGCATCATTTTCTTTTTAGATGAAAAGAACACATGTAGTTATCATTTTCTTTTTAGATAAAAAAAATAACATATTTTAGCGTCAAGGTTGTTCAAACAAAAAGTATAGATTTTAAAGAAACTTTTTTTATTGTCAAATTATAGACAATAAAAAAAGTAGATTCAAGAATAACATTTTTATCGTCATTTTAGATGCGATAAAAAGAATAGAAATTAATGTTACATTTTTATCGTCATTTTAGATGCGATAAAAAGAATAGATTTTAAATTAAAAAAAACATATTTTAGCGTCAAGGTTGTTCAAACAAAAAGTATAGATTTTAAAGAAACTTTTTTTATTGTCAAATTATAGACAATAAAAAAAAGTAGATTCAAGAATAACATTTTTATCGTCATTTTAGATGCGATAAAAAGAATAGAAATTAATGTTACATTTTTATCGTCATTTTAGATGCGATAAAAAGAATAGATTTTAATGTTACATTTTTATCGTCATTTTAGATGCGATAAAAAGAAGAGATTTTAATGTTATTTTTTTGTGTAATAAAAGATTGAATAAAGGATTACATTTTTTAGTATAATAAAAGAATAGAAAAAGGTTTACATTTTGATGTAATATAAAAAGGTTTACCATTTTATGTAATATAAAAAGTTCACATTTTTATGTAATATAAACCTCATTATTAATGTAATGAATGAAATATAAAAATGTCATGTTTTAAATAATAAAAACATGTTTACCTTAAAAACCTCATTTCTAATGTAAGAAATGAAATTAGAATAATGTCATGTTTTAAACTATTAAAACATGTTTACAATAAAAATTACATTTTTAATGTAAAGAAAGAGAGTATAAAAATATTCATCTTTTGAAATAAAAATGATAAACAATAAAAATTTACATTTTTTTGTAATATAATAAATGATGAAAATATTCATCGTTTGAAATAGAAATGATAAACAATAAAAATTTACATTTTATTGTCATATAAGGAATGAAGAAAATATATATGTTTTGAAATAGACTTCTGTTCATTAAAAATAACTTGAATACGAAGTGTAGAAAATTATTTAAAGAATAAACAATTGGAAATCGTCGAATGAATGAATTATATTTATATATATAAATATAAATTAAAATAAAACGAATCGCGCTGCTGCAGTTCGCGATTTGAAATCGTAACTTCAAACGATTATACTGAAAGATCCGACCGTCGGATTTTCCCAAAACTGGAACCGTTAGGAACGCTTTGGGAAGATCTTTCCAACATTATAAATTTTATTAAAATCCAACGGTTAGATTTTGAGATAAATGTAAATCAAATTGTTATAGAAACAGCGCCAGGGCCGCCTATTGACCCGAAGCATCGTTAAATAAATTTAGCTATTTTTATACATATAAAAATAGCGATAAATCGTTATTAAATACTAATAACGATATGAAATGATTTTAAAATATATATACATACGAGGATCATTTGAAAATTCCGAGTTAAATCTCATTTCAAATGATTATACGACGATCTAAGTCGAAGATTTGAAGACGGTGGTTGAAGACCGGCGATCTTCACATCGAATGGATGAGTTGCTACTGATGCCCATGATTGGAGTAGCTACCTTGAAGGGGCTACAGTGGTGGCCGTCCGGACGTACTTGTTGATTGTCCGGATATGCGAGCACCTCACTTCCGTATTGAACATACGGGACGAGGAATAAGGTGACTCCCGTTTCGTTCAGACCCAGAACGGACTTGTAAATGGATGCACGTCTGACATTGGATTTCATTCCATGTAAATTAAATTGATTTCCAATTATATTATCCGTTTGGTGGCGGAGAATTTATTCTCTTGCTTAACACCCTCAGAGGGTATGTATTGATAGTGATTGGTCGCATGGCGTAAATTGTCAATGTGGCGCGCCAAGATGCAAATGATCAAGGCTTTTATTGAAAAGCAGGCCTTGTGGTTGATGATAAAAGCATAGCCTGTTTAGGCGTAGCTTTGTGTATAGAATGACTTCGCGAGCCTCATACCCCGGTATGAGTCAAAAACGGGATTAGGACCGTAGAGAGTGCACACGTTTCTTTCTAGCTAAAAGTGGTATCAACATCTTACCAGCCTTGACATTTTTACTTATGTGGATGATGGATTATGAGGTACCTCGGTTTTATAGGTAATTAGTGGCCATATTTGAGGTTCAAAAGAACCGGGAAACATGTGTTCAGGAATTGCCAATCCACTAGCGTATGTGTGGACCGACCCTACCGCATCCAAGGGTTCACTGTGGGAATCCTGAGGCATTTGCTAGAGTGTCTCGAATCGGAGAGGACGAACCCTAGCCTCGACTCATGCTGGAAACCCTATTCCCAATACGACACCGTGCAGTTTTGATTGTAGAACTAGTATGGCGACATGATATATGGTACCCATGCCGTCTATGATTGATACATTATGATTGAAACTGTTTTTGAAATATATATATATACATTAATAATAATATCAAATCATTTTTATCGTATCAAGCATTTTTGACCATTATAAGGTAAAACTCTATTCTCCGGTTTGCGTTGCATTGTGTGATGGGACTTGAGTCTTATAATGGTTTCATTTTTCTAAAAAGCATTGCGTTGTTTAACGATTTAATTTATTTTATGCACTGGCAATCCAATGGAGTAAACCCGTTTCGCGTTAGCAGCGTGGTCCTGTGATTAGCCTTATTATTAGATTAGTTAAGTTAGATTTCTCACACCAGTCCCATGACTAACTCGTAGTTTGTTTCACTTTGAAAACTTGGGTGCCCTCTTTTCCACACGGGCAGTCGAATAGCTTTTTGCAGATATTTATCTCTTGAGCAGGATTATGAATCGAAGTCCAAAGCTGAGTCCAGGGCTTAGAAAGTCTTCCGCTGTGTATTGTATTAATGTGTTGTAATAAGTCTTCCGCTGTATTTTATTTTTTGATGTACTATGATAATTCTGTACTCTTATGTAACATTATTATGATGTTTATAAAAGTCTTTTGTTATTTTTTATGATGTTGTTGTCTGCGCAGAGTTAATCCATTCAAGAATTTCCAACTTTTGGATCAGACCTGTGTGGTTTATGGTCGATTCAAAGGGCGGGGATTTTCGGGTCATTACATATGGTATCAGAGCTCAGGTTAGCTCAAATCTTTGGGGTACAACTCGTTAGAACTGGATAAAAGACACATCAGAGATTGGATTAGCAATATCCAATAAGAATACTCATTAAAGATAGGATCAGCAATATCCTAGAATGAGAAAACTCATTAGAGATGGGGTTAGTAATGCCCTAGAATGAGTTCAGAGTGATAAGCTTATAATTAACGTACTTGTGATTATATATATAATCCGATCTTAGAAAATATGATTTTTGAATATTTAAAAGTTAATCAACTAAAAAATTTATTGAAACCAATAACAGAATGAAAATTGATTTGGTTAACTAGGTAACTTTTAGCTTCGTTCCTTTTCGAGGACGAAAAGATTTTAAGTGGAGGAGATTGTAACAATCCGGAATTTTGGGACCAATTTAAAATTTTTATTTTAGAAATTTTATAGGATTTTGAATATTTAAAATAATTTATTTATCCAATAACGACCAAAAATTTATTTTAATCGAGGTTAAAACGAATAAATTTTATTTAAATTATGATAGGAGTTAGAAATAGTGCGGTAGTATGAAAAATTGAATTTTAACTTTGACTGACTGTACATGATGCAAAATAAAACGGATTTTAGCGAAACCAAAAATATTAGAATCTGTTTAAAAATATCTTTCCAATGAATCTGAAAAATTAGTGGGAATCAAAAGTTATGTCCAAATCAAAATCTCGGAAAAATACGGGAAAGTTTTTATATATATAATGTATATGGCCCAAAAAGCTACTTTTTGCATATGAATGAGTTTGGACACAAAACCACTTCCATTGAGTTCAAAATGACATTTCTGAATTCGAAAAGTATAAACATCGATATATTTCTTGATTCGGAAATTATTCACTTAAATATGTATTTTTAATATTAAATATATATGCCTTAAAATGGGAATTTTGCAAACGACCTCCGAATTTGACGAAACCACTTTCTATGGATCCGGAATATTAAATTATTGCTAAATTCCAAAATTCGTAATTTTGGAGCTAATATGTGGTCGTTATTAATTTTTAAGTGAAAAACAGTCAATTTTCAAATCGTTAAAATTTCACTATTTATTCATACGGACTCGGAATTCAATGAAACAAGTTTCTTTGGATTCGTAATGTCAAATAATATTTGTGTTCCAATTACCATCGAAATTGGAATCCGTATGTGTTCGCAAGAATTTTAAAACCGTTAAAAGGATTGAAAATTGAATAACTTTAATTGCAAAAGGGCTATAATTATAAAGTTAAACAAGATTAATTTAAACAAGGATTAAAACATAATTACCCAGCCCATATATAATATCTCCAACAGCTCCTAAACCTAAGAGAAAACACTAGCCACCTTCTCTTCACTTTCATGGCTTCCACTCTAAATTCTTCTTTGCAAATAAGACCCTGATTTTCAAAAATTTATATCTCTCAAATGAAACAAAATCAGACCAAACCCTTTCTGGGTTTTGTGCGTCTCCATCGTCTCTACCTCCCATGAAAAATCCATGGCCTAACGTCGTACGGATTCGCTGGGATCTGAGTTCAACGGCAGAAAACTACTATTGGAAATTTGGGTTTTCTGGCCAATCCATGAAGAATTAAGCGATGGCCCAGTTGGGGAAGTTGTAGAGGGGAGATAGATGTACAACTTTGTCGCAGGAAGTTTGGTCTGAAAGTGTACGGTTTGGCGAGAAAATGACGAAAATAGCAAAATAGTAATTTCGAAACTGAAAACAAAAACTATTTTTTTTCCCATCGATCCATGCATTTTCAGGCGAAGTGACCTGAAGGAAAGTTGTTCGGGAGGTCGAGATCTAGCTACTGACAAAAATTGGTGGCATTTGGAGCACCGAGGCGGCCGCAGCACTGAGATGAACGGAAACTGCAGTTTTATGTTCATCTATAGATCGTGGGCCCCACGTGGCGAATTGGCGGGGGGACCAGCCGGCGTGGAAAGAGGGGGAGAAATCGGAGAGAATGGCATTGGCTTCGTGCGATTCCGACTTACGGTTTGGCCGTGGCGAGCATTTTAAGTTGAGGGTGTCATTTGGAGAAGAAGGTGAACAATGATTTTATTATATGAATAATATTCCATGTTCGTATATTAATATCTTTTTACCACGAACTCAGAATCACACAAAACTAGATCCGCCGCGATCATGGTGACGAGACCTTTGAGTGGACACAAATTTCATCCAATTTGGAGCAAGCGTGAAATTTGGGTAAAATTTAAAATTTCGAGAATTATTTAAATTAATTTCTTAACTTCGCAAGTTAATAATTTTTTGTTACGACATCGAATTTGCATGAAACTAAATTCGTTGTGATCGTTGAGCCGAGAGCTTCGAGCGAGCACTAATTTTTTCAAATTTGGAGCATGTTAGATTTTAGATCAAAATTGGATCCGGACCGTCAATAAGAATGACGGAGTGGAAATCAAAGGTGTGAATTCTTTTAAATGATTAAATTTTTTTAGTTATGATCGTGCTGTAAATCATAACAATCTGTGTTAAATGCAATGTATGGTTAAATGTGATTTGATTGGTTTTGATTGTCGCTGTTGTGATGATATGTTAATTTGATTAATTATTGTGTTGAAATTGAAATGTAATTTTGTTTGAAATAAGTACTGACAAAATTTAAATTTGTCATTTTTTTGAAATTAGATTTGACAATAATCAAATTGTCACTTTCGTTGAATTATGAATGTTAAACATAATCAAATTGTCATTTTGTGGAATTAGGAATGTTAAGGAAAAATAAAAGTATCATTTAAAATATCATATTAGTTGAAATAAAATAGTTGAGACCAAAATACAATGTTTTGTTGAAATGAAATAGTCAAATAAAATTATCCTTATTTATTTGTTATGTTTAATGCAAATTGTAACAAATCAAATTATTATTATTTATATGTTATGTTGAATACAAATTGACTAACAAATAAAGTTACCATTTTTATTTGTTAATTATCAATTTCAATTGTTATGTTGAATAGAAAATGCGAACACATAAAAATATCTGTTTATGTTAACATAGAAATGTCATGTTAGAAAACGTTAATGTCATTTATTTGAAACATGTCATTTAGAAAATATTAATGTCATTTATGTGAAACATGTCGTATTAGAAAACGTTAATGTCATTTATTTGAAACATGTCATTTAGATAACATTAATGTCATTTATGTGAAACATGTCGTATTAGAAAACGTTAATGTCATTTAATTGAGAAATGTAATTAAGGAATTTAGCCAAATGTTCATAGTTTGAGCAAAAACATCATTTCATTAAAATTTACATTTTAATGCTAAGAATAAGAATAGATTTAAAGTTGCATTTTATTTACATTTTAGATGTAAATAAAAAGAATATATCTAAAGTTGCATTTAATTTACATTTTAGATGTAAATAAAAAGAATAGATTTAAAGTTGCATTTTTATTTACATTTTAGATGTAAATAAAAAGAATATATTTGAAGTTGCATTTTATTTACATTTTAGATGTAAATAAAAAGAATAGATTTAAAGTTGCATTTTATTTACATTTTATATGTAAATAAAAAGAATAGATTTAAAGTGACATCTTTATTCACATTTTAGGTGTAAATAAAAGAATAAATTCTAAAGTACATTTTTATTTGCATTTCCTATGTGAATAAAAACATTGAATTAGAAAAGTAAATTTTTATTTGTATTTCATATGTAAATAAAAACATAGTTTTACAAAGTACATTTCTATTTTCATTTCATATGTGAATAAAAACATTGAATTAGAAAAGTACATTTTTATTTGCATTGTACATGTAAATAGACACATAGATTTGAAAAAGTACATTTTTATTTACATTTTAGATGTAAATAAAAACATAGAAATCAAAGTGACCCTTGTATTTACATTTTAGTTGTAAATAAACACATATATTTAAAAAGTACATTTCATTTGCATTTCATAATGTAGATAAAAACATGAATTAGAAAAGTACATTTTTATTTACAAGTCAGATGTAGATAAAAATATAGATATAAAAGGGTACATTTTTATTTACATGTTAGATATAGATAAACACATAGAATTGAATGATATATTTTATTTGACATTTAAGATGTAAATAAAAGAATAAAATTGAAAGTTACATTTTAGATGTAAACAAAAACATAGAAATAAAAGTTATATTTATATTTACAATTTAGATGTAAGTAAAAGATTAGATAAAAAGGGACATTTTTATTGAAATGTAGTTATCATTTTAATTTTAGATGAAAAGAACACTTGTAGTTATCATTTTCTTTTTAGATAAAAAAAAAGAACATATTTTAGCGTCAAGGTTGCTCAAACAAAAAGTATAGATTTTAAAGAAACTTTTTTTATTGTCAAATTAGAGACAATAAAAAAAAGTAGATTCAAGAATAACATTTTTATCGTCATTTTAGATGCGATAAAAAGAATAGAAATTAATGTTACATTTTTATCGTCATTTTAGATGCGATAAAAAGAATAGATTTTAATGTTACATTTTTATCGTCATTTTAAATGCGATAAAAAGAAGAGATTTTAATGTTATTTTTTTTTAGTGTAATAAAAGATTGAATAAAGGATTACATTTTTTAGTATAATAAAATAATAGAAAAAGGTTTACATTTTGAGTAATATAAAAAGGTTTACATTTTTATGTAATACAAAAAGTTCACATTTTTATGTAATATAAACCTCATTATTAATGTAATGAATGAAATATAAAAATGTCATGTTTTAAATTATGAAAACATGTTTACCTTAAAAACCCCATTTATAATGTAAGAAATGAAATTAGAATAATGTCATGTTTTAAACTATTAAAATATGTTTACATTAAAAATCACATTTTTAATGTAAAGAAAGAGAATATAAAAATATTCATCGTTTGAAATAGAAATGATAAACAATAAAAAATTACATTTTTTTTGTAATATAATAAATGATGAAAATATTCATCGTTTGAAATAGAAATGGTAAACAATAAAAATTTACATTTTATTGTCATATAAGGAATGAAGAAAATATATGTGTTTTGAAATAGACTTCTGTCAATTAAAAATAACTTGAATCCGAAGGGTAGAAAATTATTTAAAGAATAAATAATTGGAAATCATCGAACAAATGAATTATATATATATATATATATATATTAAAATAAGACGAATCGCGCTGCTGCAGTTTGCGATTTGAAATCGTAACTTCAAACGATTATACTGAAAGATCCGACCGTCGGATTTTCCCAAAACTGAAACCTTAGGACCGCTTTGGGAAGATCTTTCCAACGATATAAATTTTGTTAAAATCCAACGGTTAGATTTTGAGATAAGTGTAAATAAAATTGTTATAGAAACAGCGCCAGGGCTGCCCATTGACCCGAAGCGTCGTTAAGTAAATTTAGCTATTTTTATATATATAAAAATAGCGATAATTCGCTATTAAATACTAATAACAATACGAAATAATTTTAATATATATATATATATATGCGAGGATCATTTGAAAAGTTCGAGTTAAATCTCATTTCAAATGATTATACGACGATCTAAGTCGAAGATTTGAAGACGCTCGTTGAAGACCGGCGATCTTCACATCGAATGGATGAGTTGCTACTGATGCCCATGATTGGAGTAGCTACCTTGAAGGGGCTACAGTGGTGGCCGTCCGGACGTACTTGTTGATTGTCCGGATATGCGAGCACCTCACTTCCGTATTGGACATACGGGACGAGGAATAAGGTGACTCCGGTTTCGTGCGGACGCAGAACGGACTTATAAATTGATGCATGTCTGACATTGGATTTCATTCCATATAAATTAAATTGATTTCTGTTTATATATATCCGTTTGGTGGTGGAGAATTTATTCTCTTTCTTAACACCCTCAGAGGGTATATATTGATACTGATTGGTCGCATGGCGTGAATTGTCAATGTGGCGCGCCAAGATGCAAATGATCAAGGCTTTTGTTGAAAAGCAGGCCTTGTGGTTGATGATCAAAGCATAGCCTATTTAGGCGTAGCTTTGTGTATAGCATGACTTCGCGAGCCTCACACCCCGGTATAAGTCAAAAATGGGATCAGGACCGTAAGGAGTGCACACGTATCTTTCTAGCTAAAAGTGATGTCAGCGTCTTACCAGCCCTGACATTTTTACTTATGTGGATGATGGATTATGAGGTACCTCGGTTTTATAGGTTGTTAGTGGCCATATTTGAGGTTCAAAAGAACCGGGAAATGTGTGTTCAGGAATTGCCAATCCACTAGCGTATGTGTGGACCGTCCCTACCGCATCCAAGGGTTCACTGCGGAGAATCTTGAGGCATTTGCTAGAGTGTCTCGAATCGGAGAGGATGATCCCTAGCCTCGACTCATGATGGAAACCCAATTCCCAATAAGACACCGTGCGATTTTGATTGTAGAACTAGTATGGCAACATGATATATGGTACCCATGCCGTCTGTGATTGATACATTATGATTGAAACTGTTTTTGAAATATATGTACAGTAATAATAATATCAAATCCGTTTTTATCGTATCAAGCATTTTTGACCGTTATAAGGTAAAACTCTATCCTCCGGTTTGCGTTGCATTGTGTGATGGGGCTTGAGTCTTATAATGGTTTCATTTTTCTTAAAAGCATTGCGTTGTTTAACGACTTACTTTATTTTATGCACTGGCAATCCAATGGAGTAAACCCATTCCGCGTTAGCGGCGTTGTCCTGTGATTGGCCTTATTATTAGATTAGTTAAGTTAGATTTCTCACACCAGTCCCATGACTGACTCGTAGTTTGTTTCACTTTGCAAACTCGGGTGCCCTCTTTTCCACACGAGTAGTCGAGTAGCTTTTTGCAGATATTTATCTCTTGAGCAGGATTCTGAATCGAAGTCTAAAGCTGTGTCTAGAGCTTAGAAAGTCTTCCGCTGTGTATTGTATTAATGTATTATAATAAGTCTTCTGCTGTATTTTATTTGTCGATGTACTCTGATAATTCTGTACTCTGATGTAACATTATTATGATGTTTATAAAAGTCTTTTGTCATTTGTTATGATGTTGTTATATGCCCAGAGTTAATGCATTCGAGAATTTCCAACTTTTGGATCAAACCTGTGTGGTTTATGGTCGATTCAAAGGGCGGGGATTTTCGGGTAATTACAGATAATCTACACCGTACCATTGATTTTTGCCAACATATAACCTCTAAATTCATACGTCTTAGAGAAGGGTGTTAAGCAAGAGAATAAATTCTCCGCCACCAAACAAATATATGTTTAGCAGAGATCAACAGTACAATTTGAAATACAATGTTAACTATGTAATCCTGTCTTTAACTGGTTAAAGAACCACTGTCATTTAAAACACAGTTCACAATAAACACAAAATCTCATTCCATTAACAATGGAATCTTCATTGAAACCAGATCAATATATAATCGATATCAATTTCTGTATCCAACCAATAATATAAATGGAATAATGGCAAAGCCTTTTAAATTCCATATGTAGTAACGTTCTTCCTCCACAGAAGCTCACCTCGATTATTACCAAATCGAATTCCATTCCATTCCAATTTATTTTATTAAATTGGAAAATTTCCATTAAATGTTAATAAAAGATTTACGTATATTCCAAATCACATTACACGATAAATTGGGTTAAAGAACGAATGTCGTCAAAAACACAGTTCACAATAAATCCAATTCACATTCCATTTTATTCCAATTACTAAATATAACTGGAAACTCTAATAATCTTAATTAAAAATTTATTCTTTTCACACGGGGTTTAAGAACAATGTTACTGAAGACACCATTCACGACAAACCCAAAATCCACTTTGATATTAAATATAAGTCTCTAAACAGAAATTATATTGGCTTATATTCAATATCAAATTCTGAAACCAACACATATCGTATGGGGAATAACGATATATATCTTTCTTCCAAATTCCTCCATAATATCCGTATAGTCACGGAATCCAATATCAAAATATCCCGAAGATGATTTCTATTCAAATCCATTCCAATCCATATATTGGAAAATTCTGGTTAGACTAAAACCATTAACAAATCCAATTTATTTATTTAAAAACGTTGGATTATTTTACTAGTTAATAACTAGTTCATTTTGATAAAAATGTATTTTTATCTTTACAAATGTGGAATTTTTCATCCAAATCCTTTCTAAATCGTTTATTATGATTTTACACAAATTATTAATATTTTTAATAATTTTACCAAGGCCCGTACAGTCGGTTTCCAATAACGGCCATCGAACTGCATCTATAGCGACGTTTTCGAAAATTGATTTGGACAAAATTCCAAATCCAATCGTTAGATTTCAAATCTCTTATATTCATTGGAAAGCTCTTTCCGATACGAACCAAACAGTTCTAGTTTTAGGAGAATCTGACGGTCGGATCTCCCGTAATGTCAATTCGAAGTCAATGGTCGAAATTCGCGAACAGTCGCAGTGCGGCGCGTTCTATTCCGACCATTAAATATATCTTATATTATAATGCAGAACCTTGGTCAAATCAGTCAAAGTGAAGCCTTTTGGCTATCCCCAAAACATCCTATTTTGCATTATAATCAACAATGGCTTCAAGGGTACTTTCGTCTTTTAGTAACGCCTGCTCAGTTCACAGCCTTCCACGTTACGAAACAATCATTCCACGTTCTTCCCCATTTCCTACCGTTTCTCCTTTCTTCCCCCATTAACTTCCTCTTACCCAGTTGTCGAAGAAACCAAATCCGCATCGTTCAAACTATCATCAAATCTTCCCTGTTTCCACCATACTCGCTTCCCCAATTTCCTACCCTTCTACAAAACTTCATCTTACCATTTCATGTTCGACGCTCACCATTTTCATTCCTCGATGTCACGGTCGATGTTCGACAAGAGTCTTCAGATTGGTTCTAGAGTTCTTGCTCCTGCCAACCTTAGGTCGTAGTAGATATCGTATTTTCACATTGGTTTGTGGATTTAGATTATAAGGTACTATTTTTTTATCTCAGAAATTACTTTTATCCTGCATAAGTTATGATTTCATTGGTATTTTTTCAATTTTGTTGGTTGAACCTTGCGTCCCCTTAAACTATGTATCTTGCATTACCTGTACCCATAAAAATGAAAAGAATCATTTTTATGTTTAATAATGTAACATCCCAATATTTTGCAATAAATTAAATTATTTTATTTAATATGATTTTGATATTATATGGTTATAAATAATATTTAATGATTTAATTTTAAAATTTGACGTTGAAAACATAATTGAATTGCTAGATTTAATGATAATTGTAGTCACAATAATAAGATTTTTATCTATAAGTTTACATGAATTTTATTTTGATTTGAATTAAATTTATAAATCGTTGAAATTTGTATGTTATTTATTTTAAAATAATTGAAATTATAAGAGAAATTTATGTAGACTTCAGAATTGGGCTTCGCCACTAGTTCCATAGCGTTCAGAAGGCGTCAAAACCCATTGTTAAGCAGTAAGTGGGCCTGATTTGGACCCAGTCTCAATTTTGACTTTAAATCACGTTATTGGAGAATATATTATTAAAATATTATTTTCTAAACCCTAAAATATATGGCTGTCGCTGTCCTTTTAATTCTGATGGCCTAAATTCTTCGAAACTTGATTTCTCAATCTCTTTCAATCCTTACAGCGAAATCCAATGATTCAAAAACGAAATCGAAGATCTTTGTTAAAGCTTCAGATCCATACGGTTGATCGGACCACTTTCTTCACGGATTCGCCAGATTTTGGCTATAAAGTGCCGTGGGTTTTGGTTTTTATAGGGCGCTAGGGGTGATCGGAGAAGGCGGCGTTGCAGGCGGAGGTGGAGTTCGACGAGGCGGTTCCGGTGGTGCCACACGATCAGGGTTCGGCTGTGTACAAGGGCGGCGGTAGGAGTTTGAACGCATGCGGTTTTGGGTTTCTGTACAAACGGGATCTACTGGAACGTGAAGAAGAAAGTTGGAAGAGGCTTACGTGGCAAGTGTTTTTTTTCCATTTTTTGGTCCATTTTCGTTTTTAATTTATATTTAATTTTCCAATCACTAAAACTCGCATAAATTCTTCATACGAATTCAGAATGACACGCGGTTTGTTGCGTTGGAATCGTATCGACGAGATCTTCGCGATGGCACTGGTTTGAACTGATTCTGAGACTGTCAAATTTTGGGCCTATTTTGGAGTTTCAAACGCGTTCAGAATCAAGGTGAGTGATTTAACCCACTCACGTCTAACTAAAATATTCGCATATTAGTCAGATTGAAATCATGTTATAGTATGTTTATATTGATGGTTGGTTGGCTGTTAAAATTGTTCGTTGTGTTGATTTGCATCGACTATATATGATTTAATTTAATTGTGCATTTAAACTACCAGTTAGATTAATCTGAATTTAAATCGCTATTTAACATCTGACATTGTATGATTATATTGATGGTCGTTTGACTGTCAAAATTGTTCGTTTGTGTTGATTTGCATCGACTATATATGATTTAATTTAATTGTGCATTTAAACTAACAGTTAGATTAATTTGAATTTAAATCGCTAGTTAACACCTGACTTCCCATTTATTTATAAATGATGTGATACTGAATTGTTTGATTATTTTTGATGGATGTAATGAATTGATATGTGACATATTGATATTGAATTGGTTGTTTATATTGACTAACCCCAATCATTACCCAGATGTTACGGGCATCGAATAAACCGGGATTAGTCGTTAAAATGAATTAAGAACGTAGGTTGAAATGATAAATACCTATGACCCTGATTTGGATTGAAATGACAAATATCCTTTCCCAAAATACTAAGAAAAATTTAAGTATCACTTGGCCATAGGATAGAAAATTATATATGGACACCGGTTGGTTAAATAAAATTGTTTTAACCATGAACTTTTAAATACTGTTTTAAAGACAATACAAGCGATGTTTTATAATTTATTTCCTGTGAACTTGAACCTTGAAAATAAAAAAGAAAAAAATTGTGTTGTAACTGAAGCTAAATAAAAGTGAAATTGAATGTAAATCGAATTTGGTGAAATTGAATTGTTTCACTCACCTTTGAAATTTATTATGAACCAACATTGATTTGAATTATATATGAATTGTGAACTCGAAATTTGTTATACATTGAAATCATTAAAAATGGGAATCTAAATTGGAATTTTACTATTGAATTAAACTGATTAGGTTGTAATGTATGTAAATTGGAAATTTAATCGGGTGAAATATTGAAATTGAGTTGATTAACTTGAAATTGAAATACGACTGTAAGTGAAATTGAAACTTTTAAAGGAACGATTCTAATTCCAACTGTAGTATTTTAAAACCATTTTATAAACTATTTTAATAATAATTATTTTATTTTCTTTATAAACTATTTTATTTTATTACTAATTTATTTTATAAATTATTTTAAATAAATCATTTTTATAATTAACTATTTATTTTCAAACTATTTCAATTCTATATCCAAAACTATTTTAAATATACTTTCAATTATTTTAATATTCAAATTATTTAAAGTTGAAATTGTTTCAAGATTTTAAATTGGTTTAAATGGAGATTTTGTATGAATAATATTCTATCTTGAATATTAAATGACTTTTGAAACATGATATTTTGATATGAAGTACGAACCCCTTTGAAATGTAAAAAGAACTGACCGGTGTGAAAAACGTAAACGTTTGGTTGTTAAAGAGACCGGGATCGGATATTGTCATACTCTCTGCCAATACCGAAAACCACTTTGACAACTGTGTACGCGGTGGAGTTCCAGAAATGGTGTTGGATGGATTTGGAGGCGATTACTGGATTTGAAGAAAGAGAACGATGATGGATAGCCTTGACCTTCGGGTCATAATTAAAATGACTAAAACAGGAGCCATACCCAGGTTAATTGAGTTAGCTACTCTGAGCAGGCATACTTCTTCGATACCATATATATACTTTGTGATTGATTGGCGCCTTTAATTTGATTTTGGGGTATGTCTGGGGTGGGCGGTAGTTGCGGCTATGCGTTACCACCGGCCTGGGTCAGCAATCCGGTAGAATCACTACTGATGGGTATTGCCTCGATGCCTTGTCATATTTATCCTGATCGAGCCCCCTACGATTTTGATTTAACGTTGTCGTATCACGGCGCATCCCTATCCGCCGACGTACTGGTGTGTTATATGCAAACTGTACGACAACGGTATAAACGATGTAAGGGTAATAATGGTAATCCCGCTTACATTATTTTATTATGTTATATTTAACCATAGACACTATTATAATAGCGTATTATATTATATGATATTAGTTTGACGGATCCTTAGGAGATGGAAATTCCCGTAACATCTCTTAAGTTATTGCATTCATATTATTACATGAAATTTGATTTAACTAATATGAGAATGATTTAGTTATGATCCGAGTGTTTGTTGTGTTTCTTTTTATGCAATACGCTCGGGTCAGACCGAGTTACAGTTAGCGAAGATTCCATTATGAAGATGAAGATGGAGCTCAATAGACGTATTAAAATTATTATTCCGCTGCATATATTGGTATGTTGTATGTTAATTTCCTCTGATAAATTGTGTAAATATAATCAAATGTATGTTTTTGACAGCTTCATGAACTGTTATTTATTTATTATATTTTGTCCTTCCGTTGCGAGATTCTGTATTCGTTTCCTTCTTTCTTCTTTTTCTTTTTTTTTAATCCCAATAACTATCCGTATTTTTGATCTGTTTATGTCGACATTAAGGATCAAATTGCGATTTGAACGGTCAAAAATCTCGGGTTGATACATTTGGTATCAGAGCTTTGGTTTAGCGAAAACCTTGGCTCTATTTGGGATTAACTCATTAGAGATAGGGTAGTAATACCCTAGAATGAGTTGAGTGTATATGAGATAGCGTATTTGTATTTTTATATAAAAATGGTTTTGTATTGTGTTGTTTTTTTGGTTGAGTATTTATGAATTTTGGTCGGTACTTGGGACGCCAAGGCATCGATTGGGATTTCTAAACACTCGAACATGGCCTATCGACATAATATTGTTTTGAATTATATTATATATATATGTATAAAATTATTTGAAAATATATGAATTTTGATTTTGTTGATGATAATATTAAATTTTTCATCATTTATCATGCGATTAATTAATAATTAAAACCATTGGTTGTTGACTGGTTTAAAAAAAAAAAAAATCAAACATTGAAAATTTATTGATAATGAAATAAGAAGTAAAATATGAATTTGAGAATTTGATTTCGGGTGATTTTGTAATATTGATTTGCAAATGGTTTGAAACAATATATTTATATTTAAAAGTGTTTCATATAGAAATTGTTTTTAAATGAATTATGGAAAAAAATTATAATAAGTGTATACCCTCTTTTCTTTGAAAACGATTTCGGTGATGAGTGCACGCATCATCGATGTTTATTTCCAAGAGTCTAAGTAGGGAGACATTTAATATTTTGCATTTTGTTTTATGAAATTGAACTTTATTTAAATCCCTTTTATAGTATGGTTTTATGTAAATGATATATTAAATAAATAAAAAAATTGAAAAAAAGAGCCCGAAATTTAATTCTTGAAATCTTGAATAAGTAATGAATTGAAACTTCTGAATATTAAGAGAGTTATAATTCGTAAGAATTGGATAATAAATTGAATCGAATGGTGACAACTGAAACTTGTGTAATAATAAATTCTGTTCTATAACATGAATAACTTACCAATTAATTAAGAAGTTAAATGTTATAAGAATAAGCAATAAAAAAAATGCATAAGTATAAGAATGGAAAATGAAGTGGAAACTTTGATTGGTTAAAAATAAATAAAACTTAAGTTATGTAATAAACGATGTACACTTAGTTATGTTATGGTTAGTAATATGAATTAACCGAATCAATGAAAAATTGATTAAGCAAATTATTTAATAATAAACCAAATATATTGATATTAATGTTTAGTTTTGCAAAAATATTAGTGAATAGGCTTATAATTTATAAACTTAACGAATTTTGAATGAATAAATTTAATTTAATTAAAAACGAGCTCATCGCACAGCGGCAATTCAAAATTTTCCAAATTGAAGTTTAAAGGAATGTATAGAATTCAAAATAAGTCAGAATTCTTTGAAACAAGAATCTTCCGATTCTATTAGATTATAGTTTCCTAATGGAAGAGAACATTTTAAATTTCAACTTATAAATTTCAAGATATGAGTAAATCAAATTTTCAGAAAAACAGCGCCAGGGAAATTTGCGAATTAAAACTAGATTATAATTAAAATGGGCGATAATAAAGTTTAAACAAATTCTAAATTTGGTTGATAGAAGTGTTGAAGGAAATTGAAATTAAATATGAAACAAAATTCAGTGTAAGTCAAATAAATATGAATTGGAAAATTTTGTTGTTTAATTAGAATGGCAAACAAACTCATGACTTGGACAATGATAGAACGTAATAAATATAATAAACCAAGCATTGAAATTGGAAATGAACTTTAGAATGAAGCATAACAAATGAAAATATGAATTATTTAAAAAGTGAAATAAACAATGAAAACATACAAATAAAATAGTGACATTGTAAAATTTTGTTGGATTTCTTGTTTGGATGAATATAATTGAATGGATGTTTTATTTATGGTTTAGTTGCATTTGCTAATTCATTTGTGTTGACTGTAAACATATAAATATTATTATTTTTATATGCCGTTGAATGTTAGTAGGTACTGAAGGAAACTTGCTTGCATTGGAGCTACTTGCACATAAAAATTTGCTTTTGCTTGCTTAAAAAAATATAAATATATAAATCGTTAATAACGCAGATGAAAGGTACGTATATCGAATTATATATTGTATTTTGGCAATTTATATTGTTTTCCCCAATTTTGGGATGCCTCATCATTGAGATGAGATGTATATTTGGAATTATTATATATTATTATTTTCCAGACCAATCCGTACAAAGGAGACTCTACCGAAGTTTTCGTGAATTTATGATTTAGAAAATTTTGTGAAATTTGTCCGCAAACTCATGTTTTCTAGATATTAAAGTAAATGGTTTTTTAGGATAGTCGAAATTTTATATTGTTTTAAATTTATTTTGCCACTTCATTTCTACGTTCCTTTTCGAGGACGAAAAGTTTTTAAGTTGGGGAGAATGTAACATCCCAATATTTTGCAATAAATTAAATTATTTTATTTAATATGATTTTGATATTATATGGTTATAAATAATATTTAATGATTTAATTTTAAAATTTGACGTTGAAAACATTATTGAATTGCTAGATTTAATGATAATTGTAGTCACAATAATAAGATTTTTATCTATAAGTTTACATGAATTTTATTTTGATTTGAATTAAATTTATAAATCGTTGAAATTTGTATGTTATTTATTTTAAAATAATTGAAATTATAAGAGAAATTTATGTAGACTTCAGAATTGGGCTTCGCCACTAGTTCCATAGCGTTCAGAAGGCGTCAAAACCCATTGTTAAGCAGTAAGTGGGCCTGATTTGGACCCAGTCTCAATTTTGACTTTAAATCACGTTATTGGAGAATTATATTATTAAAATATTATTTTCTAAACCCTAAAATATATGGCTGTCGCTGTCCTTTTAATTCTGATGGCCTAAATTCTTCGAAACTTGATTTCTCAATCTCTTTCAATCCTTACAGCGAAATCCAATGATTCAAAAACGAAATCGAAGATCTTTGTTAAAGCTTCAGATCCATACGGTTGATCGGACCACTTTCTTCACGGATTCGCCAGATTTTGGCTATAAAGTGCCGCGGGTTTTGGTGTTTATAGGGCGCTAGGGGTGATCGGAGAAGGCGGCGTTGCAGGCGGAGGTGGAGTTCGACGAGGCGGTTCCGGTGGTGCCACACGATCAGGGTTCGGCTGTGTACAAGGGCGGCGGTAGGAGTTTGAACGCATGCGGTTTTGGGTTTCTGTACAAACGGGATCTACTGGAACGTGAAGAAGAAAGTTGGAAGAGGCTTACGTGGCAAGTGTTTTTTTCCATTTTTTGGTCCATTTTCGTTTTTAATTTATATTTAATTTTCCTATCACTAAAACTCGCATAACTTCTTCATACGAATTCAGAATGACACGCGGTTTGTTGCGTTGGAATCGTATCGACGAGATCTTCGCGATGGCACTGGTTTGAACTGATTCTGAGACTGTCAAATTTTGGGCCTATTTTGGAGTTTCAAACGCGTTCAGAATCAAGGTGAGTGATTTAACCCACTCACGTCTAACTAAAATATTCGCATATTAGTCAGATTGAAATCATGTTATAGTATGATTATATTGATGGTTGGTTGGCTGTTAAAATTGTTCGTTGTGTTGATTTGCATCGACTATATATGATTTAATTTAATTGTGCATTTAAACTACCAGTTAGATTAATCTGAATTTAAATCGCTATTTAACATCTGACATTGTATGATTATATTGATGGTCGTTTGACTGTCAAAATTGTTCGTTTGTGTTGATTTGCATCGACTATATATGATTTAATTTAATTGTGCATTTAAACTAACAGTTAGATTAATTTGAATTTAAATCGCTAGTTAACACCTGACTTCCCATTTATTTATAAATGATGTGATACTGAATTGTTTGATTATTTTTGATGGATGTAATGAATTGATATGTGACATATTGATATTGAATTGTTTGTTTATATTGACTAACCCCAATCATTACCCAGATGTTACGGGCATCGAATAAACCGGGATTAGTCGTTAAAATGAATTAAGAACGTAGGTTGAAATGATAAATACCTATGACCCTGATTTGGATTGAAATGACAAATATCCTTTCCCAAAATACTAAGAAAAATTTAAGTATCACTTGGCCATAGGATAGAAAATTATATATGGACACCGGTTGGTTAAATAAAATTGTTTTAACCATGAACTTTTAAATACTGTTTTAAAGACAATACAAGCGATGTTTTATAATTTATTTCCTGTGAACTTGAACCTTGAAAATAAAAAAGAAAAAAATTGTGTTGTAACTGAAGCTAAATAAAAGTGAAATTGAATGTAAATCGAATTTGGTGAAATTGAATTGTTTCACTCACCTTTGAAATTTATTATGAACCAACATTGATTTGAATTATATATGAATTGTGAACTCGAAATTTGTTATAAATTGAAATCATTAAAAATGGGAATCTAAATTGGAATTTTACTATTGAATTAAACTGATTATGTTGTAATGTATGTAAATTGGAAATTTAATCGGGTGAAATATTGAAATTGAGTTGATTAACTTGAAATTGAAATACGACTGTAAGTGAAATTGAAACGTTTAAAGGAACGATTCTAATTCCAACTATAGTATTTTAAAACCATTTTATAAACTATTTTAATAATAATTATTTTATTTTCTTTATAAACTATTTTATTTTATTACTAATTTATTTTATAAATTATTTTAAATAAATCATTTTTATAATTAACTATTTATTTTCAAACTATTTCAATTCTATATCCAATACTATTTTAAATATACTTTCAATTATTTTAATATTTAAATTATTTAAAGTTGAAATTGTTTCAAGATTTTAAATTGGTTTAAATGGAGATTTTGTATGAATAATATTCTATCTTGAATATTAAATGACTTTTGAAACGTGATATTTTGATATGAAGTACGAACCCCTTTGAAATGTAAAAAGAACTGACCGGTGTGAAAAATGTAAACGTTTGGTTGTTAAAGAGACCGGGATCGGATATTGTCATACTCTCTGCCAATACCGAAAACCACTTTAACAACTGTGTACGCGGTGGAGTTCCAGAAATGGTGTTGGATGGATTTGGAGGCGATTACTGGATTTGAAGAAAGAGAACGATGATGGATAGCCTTGACCTTCGGGTCATAATTAAAATGACTAAAACAGGAGCCATACCCAGGTTAATTGAGTTAGCTACTCTGAGCAGGCATACTTCTTCGATACCATATATATACTTTGTGATTGATTGGCGCCTTTAATTTGATTTTGGGGTATGTCTGGGGTGGGCGGTAGTTGCGGCTATGCGTTACCACCGGCCTGGGTCAGCAATCCGGTAGAATCACTACTGATGGGTATTGCCTCGATGCCTTGTCATATTTATCCTGATCGAGCCCCCTACGATTTTGATTTAACGTTGTCGTATCACGGCGCATCCCTATCCGCCGACGTACTGGTGTGTTATATGCAAACTGTACGACAACGGTATAAACGATGTAAGGGTAATAATGGTAATCCCGCTTACATTATTTTATTATGTTATATTTAACCATAGACACTATTATAATAGCGTATTATATTATATGATATTAGTTTGACGGATCCTTAGGAGATGGAAATTCCCGTAACATCTCTTAAGTTATTGCATTCATATTATTACATGAAATTTGATTTAACTAATATGAGAATGATTTAGTTCTGATCCGAGTGTTTGTTGTGTTTCTTTTTATGCAATACGCTCGGGTCAGACCGAGTTACAGTTAGCGAAGATTCCATTATGAAGATGAAGATGGAGCTCAATAGACGTATTAAAATTATTATTCCGCTGCATATATTGGTATGTTGTATGTTAATTTCCTCTGATAAATTGTGTAAATATAATCAAATGTATGTTTTTGACAGCTTCATGAACTGTTATTTATTTATTATATTTTGTCCTTCCGCTGCGAGATTCTGTATTTGTTTCCTTCTTTCTTCTTTTTCTTTTTTTTTTAATCCCAATAACTATCCGTATTTTTGATCTGTTTATGTCGACATTAAGGATCAAATTGCGATTTGAACGGTCAAAAATCTCGGATGTTACAAATAATACCCTGCTCTAATAGTAAGTTTTAGCATTTGAAAATTGAAAGGTAGAACCAACTGAAGAATCGTGAAAGCAGAGACATATTACTAATATGAAATGGTTTAATTAGCTAAAAATATTTATTTTTAGGGACATCTCTGAAGCTTTTTTTTCTTTTCTGTAGGTAGTAGGCATTCGCTCCATTTGTCACTGTAAATGGATGAGGGGGGCTTCTATGTTTGTACCTAAATGTGTCTCTGACTAATATGACATACATGCATTAAAATAAGGTTATTATGTAAATTTTTGCCACTTATGCATATAGCTACAATTACGTATAATTTTATGCTCTATGCTTTGAAAAAGTACAGCTCCTGTGTTATCTATTCTAAAGAAGGGGAGAACATGAAACATCTAACAAAGAAGCACAAGTTCTATGCAAGTTGAAGCTTTGACAATTCCATTGGTGATGGGGTACTGGAGATTGAGTTTTCTGTTTTAGACAGTAAGTCTCCATTATGCTCACATCTAATCTAATTAGTGTAGTGATTTCTTCAATCTTAATAGTAGTAAAATTTTATACAAAGATAGCTCATTTACTTTAGATGGACCATGTTCATCATGTAGTTCATAAACTTAAAGGGTGTCACAAAATCTAATATACCTTATTAGTTATGGGTGGTTGAGAAAAATAACTGGAAAATGGGGAAAGCTGCAACTATCCATCTAAGAGTGACATGAGTTTAAGTCATTAAGCGAATTATTTGTGAGAAAGAGAGAGACCATGTTGCACTGTTGGTAAGCTAGCCACAATAATCATAACCTCTATAGAATATCCTAAATGACATAACCACTATGTGTCAATGCTCCCTCTTCCAATTTTTCTACTAACATAGCAGTCTCTTTGCCTCATTATAGTCATATAAAGATGATAGGACATAACTCTAGGTTTGTAATCCTAATTTATTTCTATATGATGCCTCTATTTATTGCTTTTGTAAAGTAACCAGTGTAGTTTATTATTATTCATTTTGCTTCTTTCCAAACCAATCCTAAATCATGTTAAATGCATTACACTGTAAGTGAACATATTTGGACTTAAGAGCTTATATTTTCTAATTTTCCAACTGTACTGACTAATTAGCAACGCATAATTAGTGTTATATGGTTAATACAACATACTTTATTAAGACTTGAGACTGTGGTAATTCTTTATTAGTAGGTACACAAACACAAGTATATTTATTCATGGAAATAAATATTCATTAATTGGGTATATTTTCTTATGTATTGCATGCTACCTTAAATTGGCAAGAGTTGAAAACAGAAACATTTTTGATTCAACGTTTACATTTACCTTCCATTATCATTAAATTAATGCTACTACTCCATTAGTGCTTATTATTTAATGCTCACGTATGCATTACATAATTTTTCATCACCAAATGTAAAAAGTAATATAATTGTTGAGGAGGTCTTTGAATTAATGTGAATTATAATGATAGTTGCTAAAACTGTTTAAATGTCATTTTATGGGGAATTCAAGAAGATTTCTTGCAACAACCACCTATCTTATTATAATCAACTTACGTCATTATAATGCCTATTTGCCATATTTTATTAAAGGATGACAATTCATAAATCTAGGTGTTAATCTATCTTATACTATTTGTTCAATGTGCTTACCGCTGCTTCTAAAATGTAGTGTGACGACCCACAACTTCGAACCATTCAAATCGACAATAAACCACTCATGTCAGATCTGAATCGCTCAAAACCGTGAATTGTTATTTTAACTATTGAGGTAAATGAAAATCAGAATACAGAACCACAGACACAGAAACAGAATAACTAGCAGCGGAACAAAGTAGTACATAGGTTCATACGCGATACATGATACATATAAGTACATAATGAGTCACAAGCTCATACAAAATAGAGTATATATAGATAACTAGTAGTAACTTGGATAACGTAGATAACTAGAAGCTGATAACTGTAGATGGTCCAAAAGATGCAAATCTCCTAAATGCGTCACGAACAACAGAGGTGCTCAAGCTGACCCAAATGACATGGAACCTCAACTCGAGTCAGGACTAATAGTCTAATATAAGTGAATCAGCACAAATGACATGTTTATAAAAATATACAGTAACTTAAAGGATGTTGGGATTTCCATCCTCTAAGGATCCGTGAAACTAATACATATAATAGTATGCTATTATGGTAATGTCTATTCAATAAAGTATAAATAAAAAAAATAGCGTAAGCGGGATTACATTTTTACCCTTACACCGTTTATAATACCGTATTCTATACAGTACCGTAAACCCAACCTAACACGGATGGCATCAGAGGGCACTCCATAGGTATGATACAAATCAAAATCATATGGGGCTCGCTAGGGTAAATGACATGGCACTCGAGGCAATACCAGGGTAGGATTCTACCAATTGCACTCCCGGACCGGTGGTAACGCATAGCAGCCACTACCGCCCACCTCGGAACACATTCCCAAATCAAAAGGGGTACCCCAAATCATAACATAGTCATAGAAATGGTATCGAAGAAACATGTTCGATCAAAGGTGCTACCTCAATTAGTCACGGTATAGCTCCTGTTTTAGTCATTTAGTTATGACCCGAAGGTCAAGGCCATATCGTTAACGTTCACCATCTTCAATCCAGAAATCGCCCCAAGTCATCATGCTTCGTTCTGGATACGTCACCACGTATACAGTTGTTAAAGTGGTATCGACACCGACAGAGAGTATGCCACTTACCGACTCTGGTCTCTTTAACAACCAACGCTTACATTTTTCACACCGTGGCCATCGGTTTAAAATCATATTCAAGTATCGCCAAACACGTTATTCAAGTATCTCCAAAACCCATTTACTCAAATCAATTCCCATTTGTTCATTTAAGATTTCAAAAATCCATTTTCACAAATTTGTCAATCATTTAGGTTCGGAGTTCTCTCTTCCAAAGAATGTCATTATACTTGAAATCCTACATTTGAACCTTCAAAATTCACGAGACTGGATTGGACAAAGCTTTTGTTTTAAAAATAATAATAATAATAAATATATATTTAAATAATTAAGTTGAAATAATAGTAATAAGTATATATTTAAATAATTAAGTTGAAATATATATATATATATTAAGTGGGAAAAATGTATACATATATATATAGACGAAAACTATTATAAATCGATATAGTTGAAGAAATCAAATTATTTATAAGGAAAGATTTTAAAAAAATCAAGTAAGGCGGAAAAATAGTCTTTATGAAATTCTGGTTTTATTAAATAATATTAGTCCAGTTCCAATCTCAATCCCTGTCCCGTCACTATTCCCATATTCAAACCAAATTTTCTTTTATTTGATTCAATTCAATATTCCCATTGACAAACGATCTCCCAAAACTATTTAACTTGCATTTAACATATCCTTCTTCATTGATAAATTTCCAAACACTTCATCGTTAGTTGAAAATAAATGATGAATTGTTAAATCCCAACTCGTTAATAAAACTCATATGATCATTCTCAAACTTATTTACGTGCAAATTGAATCCTATAAAACACAAGTTGAATTTGAAACAATTTTCTTTAAATATTCTTACGCTATATGAAAATTACGTTAAAAATCCATTTACCCAAAAATCGACATAATGTTTTAAATAACTTTATTGACCACGGTGTCCATATATTATTTTCTAACCTATGGTCAAGTGATACAGATATTTATCATTTCAATCCGTTCTTAAAAATATTCGAATCACGGGTGTGTATCATTTCAACCCGTATCCCAAACCGATTCGAATATGCAGGGGTTTGGGTATTTATCATTTCAACCCATGATGTTTTTTTTTCTAAACTAGGGACTTGCATGGTGAGAATAATAACATAACATATCATACAAACATTCATAGTGTCATGTAAGAACGGTGCGCGTGTAACATGTGCACAACCATAAAACAAACAAATCTAGAGCACCCTAACATTTCAATCAACATCTCAAGTTTCTGATTCACTTAATAATAAATTAGTCATGCGTGGGAAAACTCACCTTTCGTGAGAAGACACGTTATGAGCAGGACGACGCTAACGGCTGCAAGGCGGAACTTCGTTACCTAAAACAAAGGCACGATCTTTATTTAGACTGGCGGATCAATTTTCACGCGACGCTTATGCAAAAGATTTCGGTTATACCCCTTTAGTTTACATGCGCTAAATTTCGTTTTCTTTCTCTTTTTTTTTTCTTTTTTTTTCCTTTTTATTTTTTAGCAGAAACAATTTTTTTTTAATGCATGTAAACATGCAAACAAGGTAACGCATGTACAAGGGTTATCTTTTCCCCAAAATACATGCTGCATGTAGCATGCATGAAACCAACGTACTTTCCCTTCTTCTTCTTCATTTTTTTTAAAGAACTTGCGTTAGCCTTCTACAGGCAAAGAGGCCAAAAACTCAAACAAAGCAAATCTATTTGCATGCAACCGCATGCATGCACATTTTTTTTTTAGTTTTGCGTGCGCATGTAGAGGTATTGGCAAATTAAAGTGCCAAACGCATGCAATGGTCCAAATGCTAAAGTGCCAAACACATGCAATGGTACATTTTCCTCCCTTTATATATATATATATGTATATATATATATATGTAAAATAAAGGTGATAGAATATGCATGTATCCTTGCATACACTTATACTTGCTACAGCAAGTAGAAAAGCAAGGAAGAGTTCTCACGGCAATCATTGAAGGCATTTTCAAGAGGCTCCATGATGATTTCCGCAAGAACAAGACATGGTTTACCCAACAAATATATGTATATATAATTAAATATATACAAGCATGATCTACACGTAAGGAGTCTAAGTAAAAGAAGGAGAGAGGGAAAGGAACTCACGCAGGAAGGGAAAGGCGGACTGGTGAGAGCTTGGAAGATGGAGACTTGCGTGCGAGGAAGGTTCAGTGATATGATGGAACGTTTCTTCTTTTTTTTTCTTTTGAATTTACTTTGCTGAAATAAAATGAAAGAGCAAAGGGCGGAGACAATAAAAAAAAGGGAAAGAGAATATATCAGAGAAATAAGGGAACGTGGCAGTTCTCTTCCAGCAAGATGAGCATGTGTTAGTCCTTGAACCAAGCTACTAACAGGTGTCAACTTTCTAATATATAAAAAAAAATGTTTTGATAAAATTAAATTTATTCGGATATTAGTATTGTTAAGGTATTAGTTCCTCTCCAGGCTTACTCCGGTGAAATTCCAAGTGTACTCAGATAAAAGAACGAACTGTAAACTACCGATGGGTTTGAAACCATGGCAACCGACTTGTATGTACTAAGCCTGGTTATAACAACTATTCGGAACATCGAATGATCTAGTTTCTGTAAACAAAATATGGCATATTACATAGAATTCTATTTAATATTTTTAGGCAAAGTTCGCCTGGATTCCGATACCATTTCAGTTTTTTTTCTTATTTTTTTTATTTTTTTATTTTTTTATTTTTGTGTCAGAGATTTATACTCACCAGAACGTGAACGATTAGCACCACTACATACAACTGACGATATCTGTTTAACGCGCGTTTCTAGCTTCGTGCGCTACCGCTAAGCAACGCTGAATACTCGGACGCTAAAATTTTGAAATTAAATAGAATAAATTATTATTATTTTTTTTAATTTTCAAGATCGTTACATCCTTCCCCACTTAAAAGCTTTTCGTCCTCGAAAAGAACTAGGTGCCTCATGAATTGCAAAGACAGATATGGATAAGATGGGTGGATTAAATGAATAATACCTGGAATAAATAATTCTGGATTTGAAGAACGCATGCTCTCCTCCGTTTCCCAAGTACAGTCTCGATCATCGTCACTCCAATGCACTTTGACTAAGCTGACTGATTTCTTCCTAGGCTGCTTCGTACCTCTATCGACTATACGAAGAGGTCTCTTCTTAACAGTCAAGTTAGGTTCGATATCCAAATTATTAAGTGCAGTCGGATGAACATATGAAGAAGGATCACGTAAACATTTCTGAAGATGGGATATATGAAACACATTATGTACTCCTGCAAGCTTCTCAGGTAACTCAATGCGATAAGCCAAAGGACCAATCTTCTCTAAAATACGGAATGGGCCAATGAATCTGGTAGCTAGTTTTCCTTTCGTCCAAAACGAATTACATTCTTTAATGGTGAGATCTTCAAAAAGACTTGATCTCCAACCTCAAATTCTAAATTCTTTCTTCTTCTATCTGCGTATTTCTTTTGACGGTCTTGAGCAATTCTCATCTTATTCCTGATATCAGTGACTTTTTGCGTTGCTTCCATGATCATATCTGGTCCAAGAAGTAAACGATCTCCTTGTTCAATCCAACTAGCAGGCGATCTACATGATTTTCCATATAAGGCCTCAAAGGGAGAACTTCCGATGCTAGCCTGGTAGCTATTATTGTACGTGAATTCAACGAGATGAAGGTGATTTTCCCAAGATCCTCCATAGTCAAGGATACAGGCGCGAAGGAGATCTTCCAATACTTGGTTTAATCTTTCCGTTTGACCATCTGTCTGTGGATGATAGGCAGTACTAAGATTTAATCTATTACCCAAGGCTTCCTGAAATGCTTTCCAAAATCTACTCGTGAAGATCGGGTCTCGGTCACAGACGATGCTAGAGGGAACGCCGTGCAATCTAACGATTTCTTTCATATATAATTCCGCTAGGCTCGATGCGGTACGGCTAGCTTTAACGGGAAGGAAATGGGCTGACTTGGTCAATCTGTCCACAATTACCCAAATGCGCAAATTCCCTTTTCTCGTCTTAGGGAGACCGTCGATAAAATCCATGGAAATTTGATCCCATTTCCAACTAGGAATTTCAAGAGGTTGTAATAATCCAGCGACCTTTTGATGATCTCTTTTATCTGCTGGCAGGTCATGCATCTATTAACGTGACGAAAAACATCTCGCTTCATACCTCTCCACCAAAATAATTTCTTCATATTTTGGAACATCTTATTTATACCTGGATGGATAGAGAGTTTAGACTGATGACATTCCCTTAATACTTCTTGCCTTAGACCGTCAACATTTGGAACGCATATTCGGTTTCTAATTCGTAGGACTCCTTTCTTATCAATCTGAGCATCCATCTTGCTATGATCACCCACTTCTCTTTTCCGAACTTTCTCCTTAATGAGTCTAATTATCCGATCTTCATCCTGCTTGGCTGCAATGCGATCCATAAGGGCTAGTGACACTGAAATTTGACATAACATAGCCTTCTTCCGACTCAGTGCATCAGCTACTACATTTGCCTTTCCCGGAATGTATTTAATGTCAACATCATAGGAAGCGAGAAACTCAAGCCATCTAACTTGTCTTTGATTTAGGTCTTTTTGGGAGAATATATACTTAAGAGATTGATGATCGGTAAATACTTCAAACTTGGTTCCTAAAAGATGATGTCTCCATAACTTCAAAGCAAACATTACCGCAAGCAACTCCCGATCGTGTGTCACATAATTGACTTCATGATTCTTAAGTTGTCAACTAGCATATGCGATCACCCTTCCATTCTGCAACCCCCAAACCTTCTTTACTAGCATTGGTAGAGACTGAAAATCCTTCATTTCCATTAGGGACGGTAAGAACAGGTATAGAAGTAAGTTTTTCCTTCAACTGTACAAATGCAGCTTTACACTTGTCACTCCAAACAAACTTAACATTCTTCCTTGTCAAAGCGGTCAACGGCGCGGCAATACGAGCGAAATTCTCTATGAATCTTCGATAGTATCCAGCGAGTCCTAAGAAACTACGAACTTCGGTTGGATTCTTGGGTTCTTTCCAATCATTGATCGCAACAACCTTGGATGGATCAACTGAAATTCCATTTTCAGAAACTATATGGCCAAGATAGCAAACTTTATTTTGCCAGAAATGGCATTTCGTAAATTTGGCTTTCAATTGGTGTTCCCTTAAGGTTCCAAGTACATACTCCAAGTGAGCCATATGTTCCTTTTTGGACTTCGAAAAGACTAAAATGTCATCAACAAAAACGAGGACAAATCTGTTAAGAACTTCGCGGAAAACTCGATTCATAAGGTCAACAAAACAAGCTGGAGCGTTAGTTAAACCGAATGGCATAACCAACCACTCGTAGAAACCATTCTCCGTATGGAAGGTTGTCTTAGGAATGCTCTCCTCGGCTACTCTAAGCTGATGGAAACCAGAGGCAAGATCGAGTTGAGAGAAAACTTTAGCTCCATAGAGTTGGTCGAACATATCGTTAATTTGAGGCATCAGGTATCTATTCTTTAAGGTAAGTTTGTTTAGTTCTCGATAATCGACACATATTCTTAGCGATCCATCTGATTTGGTTACAAACACCACAGCGGCTCTCCATTCGGAAAAACTTGGTCGAATGAGTCCTTTCGAAAGTAAATCCTCAACTTGCGCCCTTAATTCAGTTTTTTCCTTTGGCGCCATTCTTCGTGGAGGAAGGACTACAGGATGTGCTCCAGGGACAAGGTCTATACGGAATTCAATTTCTCGTTTTGGCGGAAGGCCCATTACTTCACCAAACACGTCGGGATAATGTTGAACGACTGGAGTAGAACTAAGATCGCCGAGATGAGAATCAAGCGTGAAGACAAAGCTTCCGGCGTACTTTATAGGCATACAACACCTGATCGTCAGTTTTTTTCCTTGATCATCTATTAAACAAACAGTTCGAGATCTGTATGAGATTTCTGCTTTATATTTATTTAACCAATCCTCGCCAAGAAGAATATCAAAAGCGTCAAAACCAAGAACATAGAAGTCGCCAGTGAAACGATGAAGGCCAAAAAGAAGTTTAACCCCTTTACAAATCCTACTGAGATAGGCTGGGCCTCCAATCGGATTGGATACACACAACGATTCTGATGCTAATGTGGGTTCTAAAGCTTTTTCAAATTCATTACAAAGATCCATAGAGATAAAACTATGTGAAGCACCAGTGTCGAATAGCACACGAACAGGATGAGAAAATAAAGTGAATGCACTTAAAAGCGTACCTTTAGTGTCATCACCGGTGGGAGGAGTGGGAGATGTCATTGCGAAAACTCCGGATGTGGTTCCTTTGTTTTGAGTGGGACAGTCTCTGCTAATATGTCCAGGCTGAAGACAAGAATGGCAAAGATCATTGCGAGGTGCATGAGTTGGCGGGGCACGAGCTTTAGGAGGGTTAGGACAGTTGTTGGAGTAGTGACTCATTTGCTGGCAGTTGTAACAACGGACATTTGAGAGATCAGGGGGAGGTCTCTGAGCATGATATCCTACTCCTTGAACATTTTGATGCTTCCTTTGTGCCCAATACTTTGCCTTCCTCTTCTTCGAATTGCTTGCTGATCCCTGAGATGGTGGCACCTGAGCAACTTGTTTTCCTTTGAGGTTTGGAGAATTTTCCAGTCTAGTGGCATAGTTCATGAGCTCTGAAAAAGGTTGGTTAAGATAATTCATCAAATGTTCGTAGAATTCCGGACGTGCACCAAGTATAAACTTCTCATTCCTTTCAAATAGTGTTCCAATCAAGTTTGGACCAAACTTGGAAAGCTCATCAAATTTCCTTTCATATTCGGCAAAAGTCATGTTGCCTTGCTTAAGATCCATAAATTCTCGATACAATTTGGATTTTCCGGACTCAGGCATCCATTTGGTTACAAAAGCATCCCTAAAATGCGGCCATGTAAGGTCGGTCTCAGTTGAATGTGTAACGAAAGATTCCCACCAATTCCTTGCAGTATCCTTAAGCTACCAAGCGGCCATTTGAAGCTTCTGTGCATCGGTAATCTCTAAGCCAGAAAATATTCTTTCCAATTCATCCAACCATTTCTGGGATTCGACGATCGATTCGGAACCCGAAAACTTAACGCCTCCCAGATGAGTGTACTCCTTACAAAGCTTGGTAAACCTAACAGGTTGAGCGGGCTGGGCTGACTGGTGGCTCAGGCTCGACAGGGTGGCCTCCTTGGTGACCTCCACGACCCCTACCTCGGCCTCTAGCAGTATTACGTCTGGTAGCCATCTGGAACATCAAGAACGAGGCTAAGAATTTGACTCAAGTCGAAGTTTTATAATTAAAATACTTTGAAAACTTTTATTTTCTTGAAATACTTGTACTTTTAAAATACGCTCTCTCACAAAGATTGGATCCTGATACTGATCTTACTCATTCTAGGGTGTTTCCACCCTATCTCTAATGAGTTATTTACCTCAACAGCTAAGGTTAAACCTCATTTATGGATTGAAATGATAGATCCATCCCTGAAATATCAAGAAATTAATTTAAATCACCTGGCCATTGGATAGATAATTATATACAGACATCGGTTGGTTAAGTGATTTAAATATTTAAATTTTATTTGAGGAAAATTCATTTAAAGGAGTGTGTCGATTTCGATAAAATATTATTCTTCCTTTAATGATCTGAATCTTGATTGTTATTTGAAAAAAAAATTAAGGAAATTTTCCACTCATGTCTCCAACTGTGATGACCCACAACTTCGAACCAGAGAAATATACCAGAGAAATAAGGGAACGTGGCGGTTCTCTTCCAGCAAGATGAGCACGTGTTAGTCCTTGAACCAAGCTACTAACAGGTGTCAACTTTCTAATATATAAAAAAAAATTGTTTTAATAAAATTAAATTTATTCGGATATTAGTATTGTTAAGGTATTAGTTCCTCTACAGGCGTACTCCGGTGAAATTCCAAGTGTACTCAGATAAAAGAACGAACTGTAAACTACCGATGGGTTTGAAACCATGGCAACCGACTTGTATGTACTAAGCCTGGTTAAAACAACTATTCGGAACATCGAATGATCTAGTTTCTGTAAACAAAATATGGCATATTACATAGAATTCTATTTAATATTTTTAGGCGAAGTTCGCCTGGATTCCGATACCATTTCATTTTTTTTCTTATTTTTTTTATTTTTTTATTTTTTTATTTTTTATGTCAGAGATTTATACTCACCAGAACGTAAACGATTAGCACCACTACATACAACTGACCATATCTGTTTAACGCGCGTTTCTAGCTTCGTGCGCTACCGCTAAGCAACGCTGAATACGCGGACGCTAAAATTTTGAAATTAAATAGAATAAATTATTATATATATATATATATTTAAATTTTCAAGATCGTTACATGTAGCCAGTGCACTTTAAAACCATGTCTTCACCAAAATAGGTGCATTTTAGATGTATAGGTAGTTGGAACTAACCTTTAGTAATATTTTATGATTTTTCAACTGCATTGAATAATTGATGATGCAGGACAGAAACGTTTTATATGGTTAACATAATATACTCTATAGGACATGATTGTGCAATGCTTGATCAATGGTTGCACAAGTTTATTTTTTTCGGGGCAATAAACATTCAATACATTCGTTTTCTTCAGCACGTGGATGCTACCTTAAATTAGCAATAGTTGAAAAGAACAACGTTTTTAATTTAATTTTTTTCTTTTACCCTCAACCATCATTAAATTTTCCAATGCTGTCAATACTACTACTAAATTAGTGCTTAATATTTAACGTCCAGTTTATAATAATATATTAAGCAATTTTTCATGCCATACACAGAAGGCTTATAATTAGTGAGAATGTCTTTCAATTTCAATAATAATGATAGCTAATGTGATAGCCCGCCCCGCACCAACCGACATGTCCTCCAACTGTGCGCTGTACACGTGTCCAGCTAGCACGGGACGGTCGTCAGAAGAAAAGAAAGAAGAGAGTGAACTAATCAAGGAACCTGTAAAATGTCTCACAGCGCATAAGATAAAATATAATAATAACATACTCTTTGACACAAAACAGGCGAGATAGTGTATAAGCTGAAAACTAAACCAACATAGCAGCGGAAATCCAAATACAGCTTATTACAACTTTCCAAATTTACTGTCTCTAAACAAAAGAAAGCTAAAGTAGAAGATGCACGCCTAATGCCCAAGCAGTGATCTTCAACAACACAGGGAGAATATTATATATATGTATCATACGTGGAAGCCTCCTGCTCGTCTCCAGATCAGCTACCCGTGCATACCCAGCTAACCTGCCTCTAATCTGCTCGTGTGAGCACCCAGAGTAATAAGAGGAGACATAAAACTCTGGGTCAGACATAAAGCTTGGTATGAGCGATAAGCATCAAAACATAACAATAACAGGTATAATCCAATCATACCTGAACCTGGACCTGCAACCAAAGAGTTAGCACTACATACTGTACAACACTCTAAGGTGCCATTTCAAGTGGTGTAAAGATAACGGGGGTGGGGGTGTGCATGTCATAGTGATGGCAAACAATCAAGCATAGCAACCATCCTCACATCTCTCACTCAATGCGCAAAGCATACGATATTCACCACTTTGGTCACCTAATACTTTGGGCCATGACGGAATCCAATCCCGTGTAGCTATCACTACAAGCCCACCATCCATCTCTAAGTGGTGAACCAAAGTTATGAATACTGACAACCCCTTTGCAAACGTCCCGCAGCAAATCCCAATCACGAAGTGAACTCATTGGTTCCCAACTGGATCCTGAGCTCTAACTTCCCACATTGGACTACCTTTGCATCTCGGGTTATTGGTCAATACTGGGTCGGGTCGGGTTCCCCTTCTAGCCAACGGTTCGGGTCGGGTCCCCTACCTTGAGTTGGTTCTGTTCGTAGTCTTCTCCTGTAGCGGTTCGGGTGGGTCCACAATGTCGCATCGGTTCGGGTCGGGTCCACAGCGTCGCATCGGTTCAGGTCGGGTCCTCCACTTCGGGTCGGGTCGGGTCGCCATCTCCTATCCAGTCCGTGCTTCCGCTCCGATTAGCTCCCTCGTTCTTCACATGCTCCGATCCGATCTCTCCTCCTTTATCCGATCCGATCCCAGTTCAATTTGCGTGGCCTTCCTTTTTGCCAGTTTTCTCAAGTGTCAAGTTCCGATCCGATCGAATCCCTTGCCCAGTTCAACTTATCCGATCCGAGCCCCCATCCGATCTGATCCGAAATCCTGCACAACTTTCTGCAACTTTTTCCAGCAACTTGTTTACGCCATTCGACAACGTTTTCGACCAATCTAACTATTCTAATCAATCACAAATCATCCCAAACAGTCATAGCAACATGGAAAACTAACCACAAACACCAAAACAATGAATTTACATGTCAAAATGGATCAAATATGCCCAAAACCCCATGTTTTCCCTTAAGCATGTTTAAGCAAAACTAATCCTAGGGTTAATAAAACTTAACCAAATTAAACCAAACTTCTACCAGAGGCATAAATTATTATTTTCGAATTTATGAATATTTTTCCAGAATTTATTAGTGTATAAATTCGCTAATCTTCACTAATCACCCTTAATTAACTGTAATTAGTGCAAAAACTATGCAAATCACTCACCTTGGCCACAAATAAAATTCTCAGAACTGAAACCTCGCTGATTTGGGTGAATACTAATATCTAACAACAGCTCTAACCTTGCTTTCGTGTTTTCTCTTTTTAATTTGATGTAGATTAAGCCAAAACTTGATTAGAAAGTGATTAGAAGGTGATTTGGGTGTTGGAGGCCATTGCTAGGGTTCCAAGAATGAAAGTGGCGGCTGAAAGAAATGTTTTCTAACCCTTATCAGCCCCTATACATCTCCAATCCCGAAATCCCCTTTGGGCCTAGCTGCTAATTACCCGGTTAAGCCCAATTAAGCTGTTTTTCACTATCTGAAACTTGTTTCAGCCATATCTCCCAAAAGGTAAGTCCGTTTGGCTAGTGTGACCACTCTACGGAATTGTAAACCGTCATCCGGAGCCAATGAAAGTGGTTTCACGTCAAAATTCCTTTCCAGTCAAAAGTTATGGCCAAAACAGTACCAACTAGGGGTAAAATGGTCATTTAAAAATCGACAAAAATCATGAACATGGGAAATGACCCCAATAGTCGTTTCTCAAAGTTACATGACCATACGACTTCGTATGTGAAAGAAATAAATATTCTACGATCCTAAATACGTAGAATGCGGGTCGTTACACTCTCCCCCCCTTAAGAAATTTCGTCCTCGAAATTCCTTAACCCAAAACATACAAAGGATCCCGCATGCCTACCAACCATATACAACAATCAAACATGCAAAACAAGCAGAACCATTCCGCCCTAACATGCGGTTTACTAACAAGGGAAGAATCATCGCCGCTAAAATCTTACTAGGCAAAGAGCGTTGGATACGACTTTCTTATGTCTTTCTCTACTTCCCAAGTACAGTCGTTCTCTCGCCATCGATTCCCATCTCTACCCTAGAGATAGCTTCTATTAGGTTGGGATCGTTCCTCTAACTGGAACCGATCCACTTAATCAAGATCGATCTAATCGTCAAGCTTATTAGCGTTTCTGAATCCGATTCACACTTAGGTCTGAAGTCATATCCCGTGGTATACTCTAGTTGCTTCCATTCCAGAAAAATAGCCTCTAAACTGGCAGGTCTCTTACTCAATGCATCAGCTATCGCACCCAGTCTGATACTATGGCATTCGTTTATACTGTCATTTTACCTATATGCCAAATTTTCAACTACATTCCAAATGTACTTTCAAGTCCAACTTGAGTCCTTCTTACATTCGTATTGCACGTCCAACGTACATTCACTTCCTAGAGGCAGACTAGACCCATCCAATGACCCTAGGCACTACACCAACATCTGCACTGTACGTCTAACGTACATTCACCTTCTAAAGGTGAACTAGATTCATCCAATGAACCCAGGTACCCTACCCATATCCGTACTGCAGGTCCAACGTACATCCACCTTCCAAAGGTGAACTAGACTCATCCAATGAATCTAGGTACACTACCTATATCTGTATTGTACGTCCAACGTACATCCACCTTCCAAAGGTGAACTAGACTCATCCAATGAATCTAGGTACACTACCGATGAGTCCAAGTCCAACTGAAACTCCTATATCTGTTGAATCTCCAAGACAACGGACGCTCCTCAATGCCCAACATACTTCAAGTCTAACGTAAAGTATCTTACACTCGTCATATCACCATGATCAACGAACTTACCCTATTTCCATTCAACAGGATCCTACAGGTGATACTCAAGAGAAGTAAGATAAGAACAAACACAACCATAGCATCCATCAAACAAATCCTGTCTATCACCTGCTAAAGCCATGAATACGTCGACACCTACATGACTGGTCTAACCAATCCCAATATGTCGATTCTTGTATGTCTGGTCCAACCAACATCAAGAACCAATGGAAGCCCAACCTCTAGACGGACTACCGTACGTCCAACGTACGTTTATCCTCCAAGGATAACTAGATCACGTCCAACGGATCCAAGGTAACGGGCGTCCTCAGATACCCCTGCTTTTAGTCCGCCTGAAACACTCGAGTCCCACCCAAGTCTATCTATTATCTTGCTGCCCTCTCGAGTCCAACTCGAGCCAATCCAATTCCTTGCAGCCTTCTCGAGTCCAACTCGAGTCAATCTATTGCCTATAAACTCAGACCCACTCTTGAGTATCCATTACCTACCAACCCTAGTCCAACATGAGTCGTCCCCCCTATTCGTTGCATCTCCAAGATCAACGAACTCATCCTATTCCTTCAAAGTTCTACTATCCAAAGAGAACATAAGCATAGGATCCTAGAAATCCATTACTTTGCATCTTTCTCGAGTCCCAGTCGAGTCGTCTTATAACCTTATCGAGTCCAACTCGGGGCAGTCCATACCATCAAATAGTCTTATCCTATCACAACTGCCCATTACTCCTCGAGTAAACCAAGATATCATCCAATGAAAAACACCACAACTACTTATCCCTCACGTAAACCATCCTAGTCGAACTCGACATTCCCCAAGCACAAGCCCCAAAGGCCTAAACCAATATCAGACAAGCACCTAAGGAACATCTCCTCCGAATTCGGACAATCCACGTCAAGTGATATAGCGAAACAATCTAGCACAGGAGTACTCATTTGCCTCCCAGAGACAATGATAACCTCTCAGCTTCCCTAACTCCAGTTGTTACCACCATCACTAGGTAGGTACCTAATACCACCCTATTCCCTTGGAGTAGATCGACTCCCCAAAATAATGCTAAACCCAGTAAAGCCTAAACAAAGCAAACACAAAAAAAAATACATCCATGACTCGATAAGACCCCGTTACGGTAAATCATGCTAAGGCTAGTCGAACCACCAATCAGGTTCGTCACTACTAAAGGTCTATCGACTATCTCAGGTTTGTCAAACAAAACCCGATCAAAACATCTTAAATAGAAAGCATACCTCGAATAACGACACCTTTTTCCTTCTGCGCCGCAATTGGGGCATTCGACGAAGAAGGAACAACATTGATAGCATATGCCTTCACGATCTGCTTCTCCCTAGGAGGTTGTGGACATTCATTCTTGTGATGTCCCGCTTGGCCGCAATTAAAGCACTTCCTTTCCCCAGGCTTTTCTCGACAATCTCTGGCATAGTGGCCCTTCTTGCCACAGCTAAAGCACTCGCCATTTTTCTTACTTCTCTTATTCTGACCATCCATAACTTGGTCTTCCTTCCTCTTATTTTGGGAACTATCCTTGCCTCCATCGCCTGCTTGCAACTTTGGGTCATCCGCAGATGTAATAGCAACCTTGGTCTTTGGCTTAGGGTAAAGGCTTTCCGATCTCAAAGATTTCCCCAAAATCGACTCAAACGTCTCATCGATGTGGTTAATAAGCCTCTCCCCCAAGTACTGATCCAATCCAGTTATCAACTTCTCGTTCTTCTTCTCGGGAGTACCGATAAGGGATAATCCATACTTGGACAAAGTGTCGAACTCAACAATATACTCCGAGACAGCTCTACCATTCTTCTTGAGTTCCAATAATCTCTTAAACAGCACTGACTTCTGAGCAGCTGGGATAAACTTGTCGCTAAAGCGAGCCTTGAACTTATCCCAAGTAACCTGATCTTCTAGAGTAGCTGTTCTAATGGCATTCCACCAATTCATCGCTCGCCCTTGCAGCTGACGGGACGCTAACCTTCTCTACATCGCATCCTCGATACCCAAGTCGTCGAAGATACGATCACAGCTATCCAACCAATCTTGAACATCCGTGGCCGACTCCGTTCCGTGGAACGGCTTCCCACCAAGGTTAGTGTAATCCTTGCACAACTTGGCGAAATCGGCCCTAGGCGCCTGCACTACTGGACCACCACCATTACCAGCATTGGGAGCTGCCCTCTGTACATCCCTAAGCATTTCTCTCATGAGGTCAGTAAACATCGTCCTCATGTTAGCAGCATTCCCATTATTGGCTCCTCTATCGGCACCTCTTGCGTATCGGCTCATCGTTCAATCTGCACAGAGAAAATGATTAACCATCCTCTTTGTGGTGTCGGTGCAGTGCGACTTCATCCTTAGCTATACTAATAATATATATATATATATATATATATATATAGCTTTTTGAAAACCAAAATAATCACAAATACGCTCTCTCATATACGTACTATCTCTCCCGAGTGTCTTTCCCTAGGTTAACTACGCAACCTGGCTCTGATACCAAGTGTGACAGCCCGCCCCGCACCAACCGACATTTCCTCCAACTGTGCGCTGTACACGTGTCCAGCTAGCACAGGACGGTCGTCAGAAGAAAAGAAAGAAGAGAGTGAACTAATCAAGGAACCTGTAAAATGTCTCATAGCGCATAGGATAAAATATAATAATAACATACTCTTTGACACAAAACAGGCGAGACAGTGTATAAGCTGAAAACTAAACCAACATAGCAGCGGAAATCCAAATATAGCTTATTACAACTTTCCAAATTTACTGTCTCTAAACAAAAGAAAGCTAAAGTAGAAGATGCACGCCTAATGCCAAAGCAGTGATCTTCAACAACACAGGGAGAATATTATATATGTATCATACGTGGAAGCCTCCTGCTCGTCTCCAGATCAGCTACCCGTGCATACCCAGCTAACCTGTCTCTAGTCTGCTCGTGTGAGCACCCAGAGTAATAAGAGGAGACATAAAACTCTGGGTCAGACATAAAGCCTGGTATGAGCGATAAGCATCAAAACATAACAATAATAGGTATAATCCAATCATACCTGAACCTGGACCTACAACCAAAGAGTTAGCACTACATACAGTACAACACTCTAAGGTGCCATTTCAAGTGGTGTAAAGATAACGGGGGTGGGGGTGTGCATGTCATAGTGATGGCAAACAATCAAGCATAGCAACCATCCTCACATCTCTCACTCAATGTATAAAGCATACGATATTCACCACTTTGGTCACCTAATACTTTGGGTCATGACGGAATCCAATCCCGTATAGCTATCACTACAAGCCCACCATCCATCTCTCAATGGTGAACCAAAGTTATGAATACCGACAAATCCTTTGCACACGTCCCGCAGCAAAGCCCAATCACGAAGTGAACTCATTGGTTCCCAACTGGATCCTGAGCTCTAACTTCCCACATTGGACTACCTTTGCATCTCGGGTTATTAGTCAATACTGGGTCGGGTCGGGTTCCCCTTCTAGCCATCGGTTCGGGTCGGGTCCCCTACCTTGAGTTGGTTCTGTTCGTAGTCTTCTCCTGTAGCGGTTTGGGTCGGGTCCACAGTGTTGCATCGGTTCGGGTCGGGTCCACAGCGTCGCATCGGTTCGGGTCGGGTCCTCCACTTCGGGTCGGGTCGGGTCGCCATCTCCAATCCAGTCCGTGCTTCCGCTCCGATCAGCTCCCTCGTTCTTCACATGCTCCGATCTGATCTCACCTCCTTTACCCGATCCGATCCCAGTTCAATTTGCGTGGCCTTCCTTTTTGCCAGTTTTCTCAAGTGTCAAGTTCCGATCCGATCGAATCCCTTGCCCAGTTCAACTTATCCGATCCGAGCCCCCATCCGATCCGAAACCCTGCACAACTTTCTGCAACTTTTTCCAACAACTTGTTTATGCCATTCGACGACGTTTTCGACCAATCTAACTATTCTAATCAATCACAAATCATCCCAAACAGTCGTAGCAACATGGCCAACTAACCACAAACACCAAAACAATGAATTTACATGTCAAAATGGATCAAATATGCCCAAAACCCCATGTTTTCCCTTAAGCATGTTTAAGCAAAACTAATTCTAGGGTTAATAAAACTTAACCAAATTAAACCAAACTTCTACCAGAGGCATAAAATATTATTTTCGAATTTATGAATATTTTTCCAGAATTTATTAGTGTATAAATTCACTAATCTTCACTAATCACCCTTAATTAACTGTAATTAGTGAAAAAACTATGCAAATCACTCACCTTGGCCACAAATAAAATTCTCAGAACTGAAACCTCGCAGATTTGGGTGAATACTGACGTCTAATAGTAGCTCTAACCTTGCTTTCGTGTTTTCTCTTCTTAATTTGATGTAGATTAAGCCAAAACTTGATTAGAAGGTGATTTGGGTGTTGGAGGCCATTGCTAGGGTTCCAAGAATGAAAGTGGCGGCTGAAAGAAATGTTTTCTAACCCTAATCAGCCCCTATACATCTCCAATCCCGAAATCCCCTTTGGGCCTAGCTGCTAATTACCCGGTTAAGCCCAATTAAGCTGTTTTTCACTATCTGAAACTTGTTTCAGCCATATCTCCCAAACGGTAAGTCCCTTTGGCTAATGTGACCACTCTACGGAATTGTAAACCATCATCCGGAGCCAATGGAAGTGGTTTAAGGTCAAAATTCCTTTCCAGTCAAAAGTTATGGCCAAAAAAGTACCAACTAGGGGTAAAATGGTCATTTAAAAATCGACAAAAATCATGCACATGGGAAATGACCCCAGTAGTCTTTTCCCAAAGTTACATGACCATACGACTTCGTATGTGAAAGAAATAAATATTCTACGATCCTAGATACGTAGAATGCGGGTCGTTACAGCTAATAAATTTTCTTGAATGGTGTTTCATGGGGATTACTAGAATATTTTATGCAAGAACTGCCTATCTTACTGTATTGCAAATATACTCACCCTGTTATAATATATAACATGCATTGCAAGTTTTAAAATGTAGCACATCAGGAATTTATTGGTAAAATTTTCCATAATTGCCAAAATGTTTTACTTAAATATACACCGCATTTTGTTCACCTTATAAATATGTGTCCTCTTACAAGATATAAAATTAGGGTGCTGCTATTTGCACCCTAGTTTTCTCTCCCGGCCACCTTAAAAAATTTAATAGACATGATTATTTTTTACACACTTCTGGCCACCACAATTTATTCATTCACTCAGCCGTCAATCACTGTGAGCAATTCAAAATTTCGGATGCACGCAGCCTAATAAAAATATACAAATTGCTCAAACAATTTCATCAACATTCGGTGGTAAGGAACCGAAAAACAATCATATTCACGGTGGTACATAAACAATCAAATCACGTAGAAGCGCAAATCCACTATTCAGTTACCAACTACCGAATATAAATTGAAATAACAGTTGCAAACAACCGAAAGGAACTATTAACTTTTATATTTGAATGTTTCACAAATTCTTTTGTAAGAGATTGGAAAAAAAATAAGGCTTCAATGGTTATTCAACAAAAATGTAGTAAACGATGGTTATGCACTGTGGAAAAAAAAATTTGTATATACATGTTTCATTGGTGGTCAACGACCGTATGACGAAGATGATTTTGACTATTTGCAACCTAACAGGGGATTTCCATTTTAATGTCATTCTACATCGGTTTTCACAGTTCAAAGCAACCGAAATTTTGTGTCAAACTACGACTGTAGGCCAAGCGATCAACAAACAAAATCATCTTTAACGATTAAGAAAATATTGCACATAAATTGCATTCAAATTAGTATGAACAATATGACACGAGAGAAGAGGGAAGTTATCTTTTTTTTAAGACTGTGGTGGCCTATCCATTTTAAGTTTTTTAATATTGCGGTGTCTAGAAGGGTAAAATGTTAATAAACAGGGTGCTTTTAGTTTTGGTGGCCAGGAGAGGAAACTGGGGTACAAATAGTAGCACCCTAAAATTATCTAACAATATTAGCGGTTATAATAAACGGAAAATTTACATTTTTTTACAGTATTTCATCGTTAAAATCTATATTATCAATCTTCTTTCTTTCTTCAAAGTATGCGCCTTATAATTTGGCGAAGTTCTTATACATTGAAGTATTTTAAGGCTTTTGATTTGAAATATTTTAAGGCTTTTCATTTGAAGTATTTGAACTAATGATTATATGATGGCAACATAATAAGCAGTATATTACAATATCCATGAATTAGTTTATATGATTGTAAATTTGGTTAAGAAATAAGGACCAGTGATGATAGTTTATTAGCTCATTTTGCAATATAATCATGATTCACCTTTTTACTATCTTTAAGTAGTCCAAGTTTGAATTTCTTTTTTGCAGTGGAAGAACATCCACACGTTGCAACTAAATGAATACTGAAATTGTACATGTTATTTATTTGCTGAGTTGATGCCAAATATCATTCACTTTCATATATTCCGTAGGTATCATCATGTTGTTGTGGATATTAGCATTACCACTTAGCTAGCGTGATCGACTATTTCAAGTTATAGAATTCTATTTTTTTATGAAAGATATTGAGTTTAGATATGTTTTAACACTTTCAATTTTGGTACCAGGTTTTGGATTTGATGCAGCAAAAAATGATAAGAGTTATCGGCTTCCGTCTCCTTTCCAATATAGTAGAAAAGATTTTTTTTCTTTAAAAAAGAAAATTCTATATGTAACGACAGTGCGAATGTGACATTATTCTTACAGTACATTATGAGTTTTGCATACCCTTTTTTATTTCTACATATTTTCACTCACCTCAGCAACAAGACGTTTTACTCAAGAAAGAAAAAAAAACTGTCATTCAACCTCTGTGCTTGCATTTCCATCATGCTTTTATCCTTAGAACTAAATAGTGACATTTTACTACTTTGGTATATGTTTCTATAAATTATAAAGGAAAATGTCCTTTACCCTTGGGTTGTTATGCACGAATAAATGCTTTGGTGTAATACAACATGACATGATGTATTTGTGGTTTTTCTTACTTTATTTTTACAGCCATGGCAAACATGGAAATATAAATAATTTTCTATTTAATTTGGAGTCTAATTCAGTGGGTTTATATACCTAACTGTGCTTCTACGGTGCTGCCTTAATGTATATTATATTTACACTACTGCCTTTATGCACATTATACTTATAGTGCCTTTATATACTTTATATTTCTGATGTAAAACTACCATGTCAAAATGACAGATGTGGTAAATACAAGAATAAAATAGCACAATTTTATTTTTAAACTCATTTCCACCTTTATTCACATCTATTTATGCACACGTCCATCGGACGTGCATGTGTACTGGTATATATAATATATATATATATATATATATATATATATATATATATATATATTGTCGATTTCCATTTAAAACATATCTTATAAATTGTTTATAAATTCGTTTTAAAACGATTTCAACTTCATTTTCAATTTTAAATCAAAATTGAATATTCCATATCATTATAATGTTTAAACGACAATATTTTCAAAATATCAGATTTTGAAATCATTTCCTTTCCGATATTCATTATAAAAATGAATAAAACCGATATAAATATCGTTCGCGTTAAATTGGCGCATAACTAATCAATACGACTTCACACATTTTAATAATTTCGTGTCCATCCAAAATCGGACATCAAATCCACATTTTAATCCTTTACTGAATTTTATTATAAAATATTCGTTATTTTAAAATATTGGTTATTCCTGAATTGGATTCGTACCCAACCAATTACCATATAATGTTAGTTATATGGATTTCATACATCACATGTACACAACAACGATAAACAACCATCCATCACCCAGAGTGCATTACACGACTACATAAGCATTAAATATAAATAATTAACGCTTACAAAAGCCTGTCAACCAATCGATTGACATACAACTAAACAATTGGGATTAGTGTATGCCGAATATCATCCCAATACCCGTGTGGGGTTTCAACCAACAAATACTAAATTTTATTTGTGCAATTGGGCAATGTGTAAAATTTATCTTCCCAATCACTGCTAGTTAAATGGGAGTACATAAACAAATCATCCGATTTGTAAATGAATATTTATTTCCATACATGACTATTTTATATAGTATTCTTACACATTAAAAATGATACTTTTAATGATTACACATTTTATTCAACACATGAATATTTTTATTAGGTCATTTATGCAATAAAATTATATTTTTATTGATTACACATTTTATTCAACACATGAATATTTACAACAACAATACAGTCAATTTCACAATCACAATCAATACAAACAAACATCCATGGTTTGTACAATAAATAGTGTCAGGGGCTACTAAACCCCGTCTGCAAACCTATGATATATTTAACTGTAAAATAGTTTGTGTGAGAAGGAGTTCTCACTATCGGTTTCCGTTTCGCCATTCTTTATTGGATGGTTTTTGGATTTCGTTTCGTGTGACGACCCGAACTTCCCCATCTCCGAAGAGAAGAGAAAGAACATATTGAATTGAGAACAGGACAAATCAGAACAAAAATAGAAGAACATTTCATTGCTTATTACAATAATTTACATCAGAGTACAAGAATATACAGAGTATGAACAAATAATATACATTTGATAAATATCAAATATTTACAAATTACAATGCAGCGGAAAATAATACAAAACACAAACACGTATATAGAGCTTTCCGAATATCATTCCAGCTGTAAACCAGGAATCTGTGAATATAATATCTGCAAAACCAAAACTACTAGCTGCCCGTGTAGAAAATAGGGGCATCCAAAGTTTAGGTTAAAATAGTAAACTCCAGGTCAGTCATGTGACTAGTGTGAGAACTAGAACAGTTATGTAAAATATTACTTTTAAAAATAAAGTAAATCTAGGGACCATGCTATATAACACAGAATGAGTTTTCTCCCAAGAATAGCAGTGCATAAAATGTAACATCCGTGATTTTTGACCGTTCAAATCGACAATGATCCTTAATGTCGACATAAACAGATCAAAAATATGGATAGTTATTGGGATTAAAATAAGAAAAAGAAGAAAGAAGAAAAAAATACGAATCTCGCAGCGGAAGGACAAAATATAATAAATAAATAGCAGTTCATGAAGCTATTAAAACATACATTTTATTATATTTTACAACGATTATCAAAGTAAATTAACATACAACATACCAGTGCATTTGCAGCATAATAATAATAAAAAGTCTGTTGAGCTCCATCTTCATCTTCATAATGGTATCTTCAAATCAAGTGAAACTTCGCTAACTACAACTCGGTCTGACCCGAGCGTATTGCAAAAAAAGAAACACAACAAACACTCGGATCAGAACTAAATCATTCTCATATTAGTTAAATCAAATTTCATGTAATAATATGAGTGCAATAACTTAAGAGATGTTATAGTCCATCTCTTAAGGATCCGTCAAACTAATACTATATAATATAATACGCTGTTATAATAATGTCTATGGTTAAATATAACATAATAAAATAATGTAAGTGGGATTACCATTATTACCCTTACACCGTTTATACCGTTGTCGTACAGTTTGCATATAACACACCAGTACGTCGGCGGATAGGGATGCGCCATGATACGACAACGTTAAATCAAAATCGTAGGGGGCTTGATCAGTATAATATGACAAGGCACATGAGGAATTCCCAGAGTATGAATATACTAGTTGCATGCCCGGACTGGTGGTAACGCATAGTGCGACTACCGCCCACCTCGGACAACACTCCCAAATCACGGATGTGCATCAAATCAATCAAACCGAGGGACTACAGTAATAAAGGAAGAAGTGTTGCCGATGGAGGTAGCTAACCCCACTTGGTCATGGTATAGTCCTGTTTTAGTCATTTTGATTATGACCCGAAGGTCAAGGATATCCATCATCGTTCTCTTTCTTCAAATCCAGTAATCGGCTACAAATCCATCCAACACCATTTCTGGAACTCCACCGCGTACACAGTTGTTAAAGTGGTTTTCGGTATTGGCAGAGAGTATAACAATAACCGATCCCTATCTCTTTAACAACCAATCATTACATTTTTCACACCGGTCGGTTCTTTTACATTTCGAAGAGGTTCATACTTCATATAAAAATATCAGATTTTCAAAATCATTCAATATTCAAGATAGAATATTATTCATACTAAAATCTCCACTTAAACCAATTAAAATCTTGAAACAATTCCAACTTTAATAATTTGAATATTAAAATAGTTAACAGTATTTTAAAATAAATTAATGGCGTCCATCCACTCTGCGAAAAACTTAATGCAAAACCAAGTCCGATCATCATCTTCCTCTTCTCAGTTCAGGCCTCAAGCTCCTTCATCTCCCCTGTGCGACACAGATAACCTTCCCATCCACCACTTTCCTTCTGATTACCTACAGCCACCTAAAGATCACACTCATCAGCTTAGCCAGTTGACATGGCCGTAGTCTTCGCTATCTTACGCTCAAGTGGCGGCTTCTAGAGCAAGACTTCTGCCTGTCCTCACTAAGCCACCAACAGATCGTCGTCGAATAGTTCCCGTCTTCAAATCAACCAAGGAAACGTTAGATTTTTTGAATTTGGAAAGGCGGTGCCTAAAGTGTGATGACCGTGGACACGTGGCGCGTGTTTGTAGAAACGCAGTGATTTGCTATAATTGCTCTCTATTTGGGCATACAAATATGCACTGTCCCAATAAAAAGTTGAAGAAACCTCGAGCCAAAAGTACTGATGGTGTGAGAGCCAATGTAATTCAAACAACGAAGAGTCGCGTTCTGCAAACTCAGCTGCCTGGGGCCCATCGATCCTCTCAAATTTCAAATCGTAATTATAACGAAAAAACAATCACCTCACTCCATAATATTAATTCCACTAATACTGAAGCCGAGATCATTTCATCACCTCCCTCTCCCTCATCAACTCATAATCCTTCAAAGAAAAAATTCCCAATCTTCAGAGAAATGGCTGACGCCTACTTATATCTCACCGCTACGATCATCGACGGATTTTGGTCCATCGAAATGCTCTCTAACTCGCTCAAATCCACTTTCGGCCACCAATATGAATGGGCTATCTGGCATACATCTGACAGCTCGTTCCTTATCTGCTGCCCTAATTCCACTATCAAAAACCACGCTCTTCAACTGAAAAATTGACGAATAGGGATGGGTCTGTCCTTCTTCAACAAGCATCCACCCTCGAGAACTATCCTGAGCCAACACTGGAAAATGAGTCATGGGCTAAAATTAGTGGTTTCCCTGATTTCTTTAAGCATGACCCAGAAACAATTCGCGAAGCCCTGAAACCTATAGGCAAATTCATTTGCACTGACTCTTCTGACTGGTCATATGTGGATCATCGTTTTTTCTACGTCAAAATGCAATTTTTCGAAGGTATAATCACTCCATGCACTTTTGTATCTTACATTAATGACCATGCAGTGAAACTCAAGATAGATCGTTGGACCCACACTCACACTTGTCAGCGACCTGAGACCCTTCTTTTGGGTATAGACTATGAGTATGATGACTTTATCTTTCAACCACTACCCCAACAACCAAGCTTCATAGAGGAAGACAGGTTTGACGTGATGTCCGTCGAAGCTACTAGACAAGTTTGTGGAGACTCTCAAAGGCTGGACGGTCATCAGCAGGAACTCGCGCTGCTTGCCCACCAAGAGGAAGATATGGTTGTGCCCAGGTGGGACCCAATGGCTGACTTTGACCTTTCGGTTCCGTTGCATCAACAAGTTCAAATTCATCAGGAACAACAGCTAGATGAGCAACAAGAAAGTCATGGCTCCAATGTCTCTGCATCTCCCCACATTTCATCAGCGCAATTAGGAGAAGTTCTAGAATCAACAGGACTCGTTCGCTGCCTCCTGGATCTTCGGGTAGTTACTTTGAACCAATTATTTTTTCCTCTGCTAATAAAGTTTTAAATAAGAAACTGGCTAAATGCATGGGAGTGAATTTGCATGATAAACACTATTCTGCCATGCAAACCCTAGAACAACAGCGTATCAACCTTTCTCAATGAAAATTGTCACTTGGAATATTAGAGGGTTGGGGGACCCCACAAAAACTCGTGCTGTCAACCTCATAATTTCCCCACTTCAAATTGATATTTTATTCCTGCAAGAAACCAAAATCTCTAATCCTCACAGTTCTCTTATTCGTAGACTTTGTGGACCCTTCTTATCTGGTTGGACACACGTGGACGTTGTTGATACTCGTGGCAGCTTATTGACAGCGTGGAATGAGCACATGTGGTCTTTTGGACATTCTATTTCTCACCCATCTATCCTACACGTGTCCCTTCGTCACATTTCTTCTAACACCGTTTATCATTTCACTAATATATATGCTCCAAATGATCACCATTCCAAAACTGAAACTTGACAACATTGTTGCATTCTGTCTCAGAGTATTTCAGATCCTTGGATTATTGGAGGAGATTTCAACACAACATGTTCATCTGATGATCGTAATTTTGGAAATTTATCATCTGATTCCCCACATTTCAATGCATTCATCCAGTCTTGTGCTTTAATAGAACCTCCAATCAATAATCGTCGATATACTTGGTACAATAGAAGAGAAAACCCCTCACTGGCTAAATTAGATCGTTTTTTCTTTAACATTATTTGGGATGACCTCTTCCCACTCTCACTGGTTAATGGTCTTGCCACCACTATCTCAGACCACTTCCCAGTTCTCCTCAATTCATGCACAAATACTCTTGCTAAAAGACCATTTAAATTTGAACGTTTATGGTTGCTTGAACCTTCATTTGACAACTTCATCATAACAAATTGGAGTCAATTGCCATCCCATCCATCTGCTATAGACAATATTGTTTGTAAGCTACGGTCACTCCGCAAACTGCTACGCCCATGGGCTAAAAATGTCTGGAATTCTTTGAAAACTCGCATTTCTTCCGTGCAAGATTCCATCCTTAACCTTAGCATCATTAAGGAAATTCGTCCACTTACTGAGGCTGAACGTCAGACTTCAAAACTGTATGAACTTGAGCTTGAGAGACTGATTAAACAAGAGGAGATAGGCTAGAAACAAAGATCGAAATCTTTTTGGATTAAGGAAGGAGACAAAAACACTGCCTATTTTCATAGAATTGCAAATTGCCACCGACGCTCTTCTTTCATTTCTGAAATCATGCATGACAATATCTCATTCACAGACCCCAAAGATATTTGCAGTCAGTTTAATTCATTTTACCGTAACCTCCTTGGTTCATCTCCCCCTCCTTCCCCAGAAATTGATTGGCATTGTCTCTACCCAAATCCTACTTCCATTGATATTGATTATCCTTTCTCAGAGGAAGAAATCTGGAATGCACTTAAGGATATGCCAGATAACAAGGCTCCTGGGCTTGATGACTTTGGCCCAGCATTCTTTAAACATTTTTGGCCCATCTTAAAATTTGACATCATAGCAATGTGTGAAGAATTCCATTCTAATCCCTCATCAATTGCTAAATTAAATTACGCCAATATTATTCTTATTCCAAAATCACCTGGTGCTAACACAATCCCTTCTTTCAGACCCATCAGCCTCCTTAATACAACCTTCAAAATCATCACCAAAATCCTCTCCTCCAGGCTTCAACATCATATCAACTCCCTAATAAGCTTTGAGCAATCTGCATTCATTAAAGGTAGAAGCATCCTTGATTGCGTAGCAGCCACTCAAGAAGTTATATCTTTCTGCCACTTTTCAAACACCCCTGGTGTCCTTAAATTGGATTTCTCGAAGGCATTTGACTCGGTTAATTGGGAATTTATCCTCTCTCTTTTGGAACATAGGGGATTCCCAATAAATTGGTGCAATTGGATTAAGGCAATTTTGCATTCCAGCATCTCTACAGTATTCATTAATGGTGAATTTGGAGGAAAAATAAAATCTAAGAGTGGATTAAGACAAGGGGGCCCTCTCTCACCTCTCATCTTTGTCCTAATTGCTGACGTATTCAATCAGATGCTGAGACAATCCCTTTACCATAACAATTTTGCAGGCATCCCTCTCCCAAACTCTGGATTTTGCACTTCTAATCTACAGTTCGCTGACGACACAATCCTCTTCACTACCCCATCTCCCAATAACATTCACTGCCTTAAGGTCCTTCTTTACTCTTTTGAATTAATCTCTGGACTATCTATTAACTTCAAAAAGAGTTCTATCATAATGCATGGGAATAGTGATCACCTAAGCCCTGTCATTGGTAACTGCCTCAATTGTAGACTGGATTCTTTCCCAATCAACTATCTTGGCATCCCCCTTCGACCTACCAAACTTCACAAAGCTGACTGGCAACCCCTCATCTCTAAGATCGAACACAGACTGTCATGCTGGAAAGCAAACTCTCTATCATCTGCTGGTCGCCTTATACTCATGAAACATGTTCTCTCATCAATGCCAACATACTGGATGTCAATCCACAAACTCCCAATTTGGGTTATCGACAAAATTGATTCAATCCGACGTTCTTTTCTCTGGAATGGTAATAAGCTGAAAAATCTCATCAATTGGCAAACTGTCTGTCTCCCAACTATTCATGGTGGCCTTGGTATTCTTGATCTTTTCTCCTTTAATCAGGCTTTGTTAGCCAAATGGCTCTGGAGAGCTCTCTCGCCTGGACAATTTATCTGGAAAAAATGGATCTTATCTCGCTTATACAATTCTAATCCCTCTCTCATCCTTCATTTCAGACCAGATGATAAGCCCTCGCCATTTTGGAAAGGAGTACTCTCCACAATAACAAGAATCAAATCGCTTTTCCATGCAGAGGTAGGTAATGGTGAATCCTGCCTCTTTTGGCTCGATATTTGGAATGGTCAGATCCCCTTCTGCTCTCGTTACCCTAACCTGGCATCAATCAATCACCTTAGTCCTCTAACTGTTGCTATGGCCCATGAGCTAGGCCCATTGGGCTTATTTTCATCATCGTTCTTGGGCCTTGAGTCTCTTCACGAGATTTTTTCTATTGATCAAATTCTTAACTCCACACATCTTTCTAACGAGCAAGATACAATTTATTGGGCTTTAGGTCCATCCAAATCCTTCTCTGTTGCATCATGTTATAGATTCCTTGTTCATCCTGGGAGATGCTTCTCCTTCCCTCATATCTGGAAGTGCCGCTTGCCTCCGAGAGTTATCTTCTTTCAATGGCTCCTTATTCATAATCGCATAAACACCAAAGTCAGACTGTGTCGCTTCAATATCAATGCCGATCCCTGTTGTGTGCTCTGTAATCAATGTAATGAAACAATTTCTCATTTATTTTTCTAATGTGATTTCTCTTATGCAGTTTGGGCTGCAATATGTTCCTTTATCCTGGGCTCAATCCCCTCCATCAGCTCTTTCTTTGATTACTGGCAATATAACCCCCTGACCCTCTTTTAGACTCCATATTGGCTATTTTTTCATGGTGTGTTTGGTTATAACGCAACGCTATTACCTTTGGCAGACCGGCTAAGCGATTGATGGGAACTTGTTATCATATTCTCCATCTTTTGGATTCATGGACAGGATTGGCGAGGCGTGCTCGTTTCAGACTTTCTCTCCCAATGCCGCAATCTCCAAGGTCCCAAGGTAGCAGCACCCTCTTCCCACGTTAAGCTCGATGGTGTTCACTCCTGCTCTATATTAGTTCTATCTTGACTGCAGTATTTTGGTTGTGTACTGTTTTATATTTGGCTAGCTATTGTATATGTAGTTGTGTATACTTTGGTACTTATCTATAGACCAGCTTGGTCTGAACTTATGTCTCTTTTGGCTACTGGTCAGGCTTTGTTGACCAGCTTATATTTTCTACTACTATATTATCTCGTAATCGGCTGTGTAGTTTCACGCTACACACCCGTCTTCCTCAAAAAATAAATTAGATATATAATTGAAATAGTTTGAAAATAAATAGTTTGTAATTAAAATAGAATTTATCAAATTTATTAAAATATATAGTTAAAGAATTAAGTAATTTATAAAATAAATAGTTAATTATAAAATGATTTATTTAAAATAATTTATAAAATAAAATAGAAAGAAAGATAGTTTATAAAGAAAATAATAATAATTATTAAAATAGTTTATAAAATTATTTGAAATACTATAGTTGGAATTAGAATCGTTTCTCTAACATTTTCAATTAAACTTGAAGTCATATTTCAATCTTCAATTCAACCAACTCAATTCTCAATAATTCCATCGATTAAACTTCCAATTTACATTCATTTCAATTCGATCAAATTAATTCAAATAGTTACATTCCAAATCAGATTCTCATTTTCAATGATTTCAATTTATAACATATATCAAGTTCACAATTCATATATAATTCAAATCAATGTTGATTCATAATAAATTTCAAAGGTGGGTGAAACTATTCAATTTCAATAAATTCGATTTACATTATATTTCATTTTATTTAGCTTCAGTTACAATACTAATTACTTCCCCTTTTGTTTATATTTCAAAATACAAGGTTCAAGTTCAAAGGAAATAAATTATAGAACATCGCTTATATTGTCTTTGAAATAATATTTCAAAATTCATGGTTAAAACAAATTTTACTTAACCAACCGGTGTCCGTATATAATTTTCTATCCTATGGCCAAGTATAAAAATCCGGAAAATCCTAGCCGATTTAAAAATTTTATTTTGGCAATTTTAATGAATTTTGAATATTTAAAATGAATTATTTTAAATAATAATGACGAGGAATTTATTTCGAATAGAATTAGAATATATATATTTATTTGAATCGATGTTAGAATATAAATATTTATTTTTATTAATAAAAGGAACTGAAAATGGCGCGGTAGTTTAAAAATTCGATTTCAATTTTCAAATGACTATACATGATTCAATATAAACCGGATTTTAGCGAACCAAAAATATTTGAATCTATTTGAGAATATCTTTCCAAGGAATCCGAAAAATTGAAATTTCATAGCGGGAATAAAAAGTCATGCCCAGATGAAAATTCAGAATAGTCGCTACGGAAAATATAGCCCTTAAAAATGGAAATTTTGCAAACGACCTCTGTTTTCAACGAAACCACTTTTGTTGGATCCGGGAAGTCAAATTATTGGTAGTTTCAAAATTCATAATTTTTGAAAGCAATATGTGAGCGTGGCGTAGGAAAACGTGTTTTGACAGTTTCTGTCAATTTCGATCGACCAGAAAATGGCCATTTTTCAAACGGTCTCAGAATTTGATGAAATTAATTTTGTTAGGACCGCATCGTCAATACGAAGCTAGAAAATATTTTTCAGGAATTTTCAGAGTCAGTATGTGACCCAAGTAAATTGAAATGTGCGTGCAAATTCAATATATAGATTTATATTTTGATTTTGATAAAAATTGATCGAAACGATGGAATTAGCTTACAGGACATATCTCATTATGTTCGAAATGTGGGTAATTAGCTAGGGGTGACAGTCGTTGGGTCTCGTTTGGAGATCGAAATTCAAAGTTACTTTTTGGAGGATAAATTAAATAATAAAATAATAAAAATCCCTTGCCCCTTTATCTCTATACATCGGTCTATGCCCCTTTTATTTTCCCTCTTTCCCTCATCGTTGTTCACTCAGAAGGAAACAAAGAAAATAAAAAAACTACAGTGTCGCTCCCTCATCCATCTGTCGCCGCCGGCGACGAGTGCCTCCCCCCAACTCCCACAAGCGCGCCACCCTTTCCTCCCTTCGCTCCACTCTCCCCTCTCTCCAGTGCTCGCCCCGAAACCCCAAGGCCCCAAAATCGAGGAAACCGCCTAAATCCGCACCCCCCGACCTTAGCATCCACCGCTGATCTCCCCTGGCCCACCGCCGGCCAGCGCAACGCCATCCACCTCAGGCAAACCCCCACGGACCTCCCCGACGCCGCCAACTCCAAGAGATTCAACCGCCAGTAAGTTCTCTGATTTTATTCATGTAATTAGACGATTTTTATTCATGAAAAGGTGTGATTATATTCATGTAATTATACGATTTTTTTGTTAAGGTAAAGATTAGATTTTTATTAAGATATAGATTATATTTTTGTCAACGTAAAGATTTGATTTTTAAATATGAATAGCGATATGAAATTTTTTATAGTTGAAAAAAATATAATTTTTATCATAGGTATGAAATATTATTTTGAGTAGGATAAAAATATAATTTTTACATATGGAGTAGAAATAAAAATTCGATTTTTATATATAAAGTAGCATTATAAAAATACGATCTTTATATGAATAACATTATAAAGACATGATTTTTATTATATGAACGGATTCAAAAAGAAGTGATTTTTATATACATGACAGTAAAGAAAAAATATGATTTTTATATTATAGAGATAATAAAAATATGATTTTTATATTTTAGAGAAAATTAAAATATGATTTTTATGTTGAAAAGAGAAATATATGGAAAACTGAATTATAAAAATATAATTTTTATAATATAAACATCAACATTAAAATATGATTTTTATGTATGAAGTAACAGTATAAAAATGTGAATTTTAATAATCAACTGCGTGATACAGATTGTGATGGTACTGTCGGAAAAAAATCTTAATTCAAAAAGTTCAGAGATAAGGAATGGAGGAGTGGAACCCAAAGGTGAGAATTCCTCACTTTTATTTTATTTTCTTGTTTGAAATATATACTATGATGCAGACGGTGCTTAGCAGCACCCGACATCCATCGTCCACAGACCATGGATGACTTGTTTGTTTGATTGATGTGTTGTGAAAATTGATTGTGTGGTGTGGAATGAATAAATATTTTATAGTTAAAAATATAATTTTTAACGTGTATATAAAATAAATATTTATAAACAAATTGGACGATTTGTTTATGTACACACATTTGACTGATATTGATTGGGACGATAAATTTTACACATCGCCCAACTGCACAAATAAAACCTGTGTTTGATTGTTTGAAACCCCACACGGGTATTGGGATGATATATGACATACACTAGTCCCAATAATTATTTGTATGTTGTAGTAACACGTGACTTCCCTGGTAAGGAAAGCACAAATCGCTTTGAGGACAAGACCAATCAGAACGCAAACAGAAGAACATTTCATTGCTTATTACAACAATTCCATCAGATATAAGAATATACAGAGTATGAATAAACAAAATACATTCGACAAATATTAGAGATTACAATAAATTACATAGCAGCGGAAAAACAATACAAAACACAACTGAAAGTAATACACGGATACAGAGCTTTCTGAGCATCATTTCAGCCGTAAATCAGGATCCTGTGAATATAAATCTGCAAAACCAAAACTACTAGCTGCCCTTGCGGAAAATAAAGGCACCCAGAGTTTAGGTTAAAACAATAAACTCCAGGTCAGTCATGTGACTGGTGTGAGAACATAAACAATTTTAATCTTTATTTTTAAAGTTAGGTAAATCAAGGGACCACGCCGTATAACACGGAACGGGTTTCCTCCCAAGAATACCACTGCATAAAACTAACAGCGCAATGCTAAATAAAGAAAAATGAAGCTATTATAAGACCCAGGTCCCATCACACAATGCAACGCAAGCCAGAGGATAGGGTTTTACCTTATAATAGCCAAAGAATGCTTGATACGTCAAATTTCATCTTTTATTATTACTATAAGTGAAGAAAACAATTCCAATCATAAGTATCAATCATAGACGGCATAAGTGTCCCATGCCACTATGTCGCCATACTAGGCTCTACAAATAAAACTGAAAGTCACATATTGGAAATTGGATTCCATCATGAGTCGAGGCAAGGGGAAAGCTCCTCTCCGATTCGAGACACTCTAGCAAATGTCTCAGGACCACACACAGCGATCCTTGGAACCTCCAAGGCCGGTCCTCTCTTACTTTTGAGGATTGGCAATTCCTGAACACACGTTTCCCGGTCCTATAGGACCTATATAATAGTTTGTACGTCGGCTCACATAGTGCCAGTTATCGACCATATATTCGAGGTGCCTCGCATTCCAACAACCACACAGGTAAAAAGTATATAAATGTCAGGGCTGGTAGGTCACTGACATCACCCATAGCTAGAATGAAACGTCGTGCACTCCTTGGGTCCTTATCCCCTTTTTGACTCATACCGAGGTGTGAAGCTCGCGAATTAACACCATACACAAAGCTGCGCCACATAGGCCGTGCTTTGATCATTAACCACAAGACTTTTCTTTTCAACAGAAGCCTTGATCATTTGCCACTTAGGCATGCCACACTAGCAATTCATGCCATGCGACTGATGTCCATCGATATACAACCTCTGAGCTCGTACGTCTCAGAGAAGGGCGTTAAGCAAGAGAATAAATTCTCCGCCGCCAAACAGATGTATATTTAATAGAGATCAATCAACATAGAATAAAATCCAATGTCAGAAACACAGTCCATTTATAAGTTCGTTCTGCGTCTGAACGAAACCGGAGGCACTTTCCTCGCATATCCATCGATCTCCAAGTACGTCTGGACGATCACCAACTGATTCCCTCCTCTTGGATGTACAACCCAATCAAGATCATCACTAATCATCCAAACGATGTGAAGACTTCCGGCCTTCAACCACCGTCTTCATCTTCGACTTATCGTCGAATCGGTTATTCAGAATGGGTATAAACCCGGCCTTTCTGAATAACCCGCGTATAAAATAAGCAAGTGTTACACAAACACAACATACGCCTCATTCCAATTCAGAATATTCTTTTATTCAAATTTTCACATTCTTAGGGAAAGGTTCCCATTAATTTTATCAAAGATAAATTCTTCTAAATTGATTCTTTAATCTTCATTTGGATATCATTTCAAACCATATTATGGTTATCCAAACTAGTCGGGATTAGCGAACCACACCGAAGCAATTGTTTATTTTATTTCCCAATCCCAACCAATTCATCCCATGGAGAAAAACTGGTAATACTCCATATCTAACACCACGGAGTTATCGGTAAAATTAATTACCATTTCACCTTCAAATCTAATTAAAGATTTAACTATCGCTTGGAGCAAAACTGGTGATACTCGCTTCTCGATCACTTTAATCTAATTAAAGATTCATTAAAACTCCACTTAGTTTTAATCTTCCCAAAAATCAATATCCTGTCTTTAACTGGGTTAAAGAACCAATGTCATCTAAAACACGGTTCACGATAAACCAAAAATCACTTTCTATTGTTAATCGGGTTAAAGAACAGGTGTTATTCAAAACACCGCTCACGATAAACACCAAAAACCAATTCAAATTCAATTCCAATTAAATACTAATTAACTGGACAATTCCACTAAATCTTAATTAAAAGATTTATTCTTTTCTAAACTGCGTTCAAAAATAGTGTTATTTAAGACACCATCCACGACGAACCCAAAAACCATTTGATATTAAATACAAGGCTCTGAATTGAAAATATACCGGCTTATATTCAATATCAAATTCTGAAACCAACAAATATCGTATTGGAAATAACGATATAAAATACAACTTTCAAATTTCCACAACCATATATGTATAATCACGAAATCCAAAATCGAAATATTCCGAAGATAATTTCGATTCAAATCCATTCCAATTCACGTATTGGAAATTCTGATTATTTTCAAAACCATTTCAAATCTAGTTCAAAACTGGTTCATTTCGATAAAAATATATTTTTATCCTTTCAAATGTGGAATTTTTCATCCCAGTTCTTTCCAATTCATATTTTATGATTTTACACAAATTATTAATATTTTTAATAATTTTATCAAGGCCCGTACAGTCGGTTTTCAATAATGGCCACCGAACTGCACTTACAACGACCTTTTCCAAATTTGATTTGGACATAATTCCAAATCAAACCATTAGATTTCAAATTTCAAAAATTCATTGGAAAGCTCTTTTCGATGCGAACCCACGGTTCTGGTTTCAGGAGAATCCGACGGTCGGATCTCCCGTAACATCAATTCCAAGCCAATGGTCGAAATTCGCGAACTACCGTGGCGCGTTCTATTCAGGCCATTAATATATAATATATATATAACATATATATTATATATATTTCGTCGATTTCAATTCAAAACGTATTTTATAAATCGTTTTAAATTCGTTTTCAAAACAATTTCAACTTCATATTCAATTTCAAATCAAAACTGAATATTTCACATCATTACTATATAAATGATAATATTTTCAAAACATTATATTTTGAAACCACTTTCTTTTCTATATTCATTACAAAAACGAATATAATCGATATAAGTATCGTTCGCGTCAAAATGACGCGTATATAATCAACACGGCTTTATATATTTCAATAACTCCGTTATTCTATTCAACATATGAATATTTTCTTCAACGCATGAATATATACTTTATTCAACACATGAATATTTATTTATTCTCACTTACAATAAAAATGTGTATTCTATTGTATAAAATATTTCGTTCAACACATGAATCATTTCAACATATGAATATTCTCAACGCATGAGTATCGTCAACACATGACTATTTTTGTTGTTTAATATATATTATAAAAGATGTAAATTTTATTGTTTAAAATATTTTACTCAACACATGAATATTTTCAACACATGAGCATCGTCAACACATGAATATTTATTCTATTCAACACATGACTCTTTATTTTATAATATTCTTTATTTTCCCAATTGGAATGAGGCCCAATCAATTACCATATAATGTTGATTATATGGATTCCATACAACACATGTATATAATAGCAATGATAAATAATCAACCATCATCCAAAGTGCACCACACAACTGCATAAGTATTAAATATAAATAATTAATGCTTACACAGTCGTCAACCAATCGGTTGACATACAATTAAATAATTTGGATTAGTGTACGCCAAATATCATCCCAACACCCATGTGGGGTTTAAATCCACAAACACTGAATATTATTTGTGCAGTTGGGCGATGTGTAAAATTTATCGTCCCAATCAATATCAGTCAAATCAGTGTACATAAACAAATCGTCCGATTTGTAAATGAATATTTATTTACATTCACGTTAAAAAATTATATTTTTAATGACCAAAATACTCTATTCGACCTATGAATATTCTATTCAGTTCATTTATTCAATAAAATGATATTTTTATTTTTCTAACATATTTTAGAAAATTTCGGCGGCATAACGGCACGATACTAGAAACGGGACAAGGCCCAGCCTTATCCCCGGTCTAATTATGGCCTGCGCCATACACATACCAATCTAATCAATTCCACTTCACCCAAACAATCAAATTCAAACCAATAATCCAATCAACTACGTAACCAAACAAACAAGACGTCCATGGTCTGTGGACGACGGGTGTCGGGTGCTACTAAACACCGTCTGCATCCTAGTATATATTTTAACTAGAAAAAAAAAATTAAAGTGAGAAGTTCTCACCCATAAAATAAACCAATTCGTCACGATTCTTCTAATGTAGAAAATCTTTGTCGCCGCACTCGCTTTTGTCGTTCTCCGCACTCGAACTCGCCTCTTTGGCTCTAAAACTTGCATATGGCCTCCAAACTTCACCAAACATGGTTACTAGCCTAAACGCGCCATTCCGGACAACTTTGGTCTAGGGGACTTTCTTCCAAAACTGCACCAATTCGCCGGAAATCGCCAAAAATAGCAGCAGGTCCGTCGACTTCGGACGCGTTTTTCGGACAACTCCGCAATCCAAAATGTGACTTCCACAAAGCCAAATCAAAGAGGAGAGAGTGCTCTTCGACTTTCGTCTAGAGTAGTTTTGGCTAAAAATGCACGGTTTGGGAGTTGTTGGCGAAATAGTGACAGGGTGTTATTTGCAAAACGAGATTTTTGGTGAAAATGGTTTTTGGGTGTAGCGGGGCCCACGGCCGGAGCTGGGCTGGGAGGTGAGCGGCGTTGGGCCTGATTGGGCGTGGGGGTGGTGCTAGTAGGTGGCTGCGGCGATGGAGGGGCCCTAGGTGGTGGTGGTTGGTGATTGGGGCCTAGGATTGTTAATTGAAAGAGGGAAAGAAGAGGAAGAAGAAGAGAAGGAGGAGAGGAAGAGAAGGAGGTGGCGCCGGAGGGAGGTGGTGGCAGTGGAGGAGGGGCGACAGCGATTTGGGGGAAGGAAGAGCCCATTTTTGATTATTTTTTTTGAAGGAGGAAGGAGATGAAGAATTATGAAGAGAAAAAGGAAGCTAAGTATTTATATGCCAGTTCCTCCCGAATCGTCCGACTGCAAACGATCTCCGTTTGCCGCGGATTTTGGATATGACATAATAGACGTGAAGACGAATCAACGAAACAAGTTTCGTCGGATTCCGAGTTCGTTTGACCGTCCGTTAAAATTCTCAAAAATGCTCAGATAAGCTCTAAAAATGCGATTTTGGCGCACCAGTTCTTCTTGCACGCTCACATGCCAACTCCAAACATCATGCCCTTTTGTATTTAACCATTATTAGATGATACGAATCCAAAAAAATGAAATCGAATTCTGAGGTCGTATCAATAACGTTCCTTTGTAAAATGACCGCCTGTTTTACTCTGATCTGTTTCAGCTCGCACGGCCACATACTAACTCCCTTCGACGAGCCCTTTCGAACTCAATAATGATTTGTCATTATGAATCCAGAAAAATTTATCTCGTCGAATTCTGAGCTCATATGCAAAAATTCTCTTTTTAAGGGCTATGTATTGCTAACCGAAAACCTCATCCAATTACCATTACTCCAGATCTCGGAATATATCGAAGCTTATAATTTTTTGAGTTGTAAATGGCATTTTGAACTCAATGGAAGTGGTTTCGAGTCCAAATTCATTCATATGCAAAATGTGACTTTTTTTTGGGGTTATATTTCTATAGCGACTATTCTGAATTTCCAACTGGGCATAACTTTTTATTCCCGCTATGAAATATCAATTTTTCAGATTCGTTGGAAAGATATTTTCAAATAGATTCCAATATTTTTGGTTCCACTAAAATCCGGTTTATTTTGAATCCTGTGCATTTTTTTGAAATTTGAAAACGAATTTTCAAACTACCGCGTCATTTTCAATTCCTTTTATAATTAAAATAAATATTTATATTCTAACGACGATCTATATAAATATATACATTCTATTTCTATTTAAAATAAATTTCTCGGCGTCATTATTTAAAATAAATCATTTTAAATATTCAAAATTCATTAAAATTGCCAAAATAAAAATTTTAAATTGGCTCTGAATTTTCCGGGTTGTTACATATGTCGATCGATTGATTGAAAGGCTGCTATAAGCGTTGAATATTTATATTTAATGCTTACGCAGTGTAGAATGCACTTTGGGTGATGGTTGACTGTGTTTGATTGTCGTAGTGTATGTGTGTGTATGAAATCCGTATAAATCAAATTATATGGTAATTGACTGTGTCTGATTCCAGTTCAGAAAGAATGAATATTTTGAAATAACGATTATTTTAAAATAAAGAATATTTCAAAATAATATTCAGTAATAGATCAAAATGTGATTTTGATGTCCGATTTGGGATGAACACGATTATATTTAAACATATAAAGTCGTGTTGATTAGATTGACGCCATTTTGACGTGAATGATATTTATATCAATTTTATTCCTTTCTATAATGAATATTGAAAAGGAATTGATTTCAAAATCTAATGTTTTGAAAATATTATCATTTATTTACCAATGATATGGAATATTCAATTTTGATTTGAAATTGAATATGAAGTTGAAATAGAATTTAAATTCGAATAGAATAGAAAATCGAATTAAATTGAAATCAATTTGAATTGAAATCGATTTGAAGTGAATTTGAAATGGATTGAAATTGAATTGAAATCGATTTGAATTGAAATCGATTTGAAATGAATTTAAAAAGAATTTTTATTGGAAATTAAATTTTGATTTGAATTTGAGATGGAAGTTGAAATCGTTTTGAAAATGAATTTAAAACGATTTATAAAATATGTTTTAAAAGGAAATCAACGAAATACATATAATATATATTATATATATAATGGCCTGAATAGAACGCGCCGCGCAGCGACAGTTCACGAATTTCGACCGTTGACTTCGAACGGACATTACAGGAGATCCAACCGTCGGATTCTCCTAAAACCTGAACCATTTAGTTCGTATCGAAAAGAGCTTTCTAACGAATATTAGAAATTAGAAATCTAACGGTTGGATTTGGAATTATGTCCAAATCAAATATGGAAAAGGTCGTTGTAAGTGCAGTTCGATGGCCGTTTATGGAAATCGACTGTACGGGCCTTTGATAAAGTTATTAAAAATATCAATAATTAGTGTAAAATCATAAGAAGTGATTTGTAAAGAATTAGGATGAAAAATTCCATATTTGAAAAGATAAAATAGTTTTTTATCGAAATGAACCAGTTTTGAACTAGAATAATAAATCCAATATTTTTAAAATAAATAAATTGGATTTGAAATGGTTTTGAAGATAACAGGAATTTCCAATATATAAATTGGAAATGGATTTGAATCGAAATGGTCTTCGGAATATTTCGATGTTGGATTTCGTGATTATACATATATTGTTATAAAAATTTGAAAGATATATTTATATTGTTATTTCTAATACGATATTTGTTGGTCGTAGAATTTGATATTGAATATAAGCCGATATATTTTCTATTCAGAGCCTTGTATTTAATATCAAATGGGATTTGGTTTTGTCGTGAATGGTGTCTTCATTAACACTGTTCTTAAAACCAATTGAGAAAAATGTTAAATCTTTTTATTTGGATTTAATGAAGTATAACAATTAAATGATATTTAATTGGAATCGAATTGGAATTGATTTGTGGGTTTATCGTGAACGGTGTTTTAAATAACATTTGTTCTTTAACCCGATAATTTATGGAATGTGAATTGGGTTTGTTGTGAAATGTGTTTTAGGGAGTTTATAAATCTTTTGTTAAGATTTAAAGGGAATTTTCCAAAGTAAAGTTTTCCAATTTAAATAAAATAAATTGGAATGGAATGGAATTCAAATTGGTAATAATCGAAGTGAATTTCTGTGGATGAGGGCTGCTAGTATATATGGAATTTAAAAGGCTTTTCCTTTATTCCATTTATATTGTTTGTCAGATATGGAAGTTTATATCGATTATATATATCGATTTGTTTTCCATGAAGATTCCATGGTTAATGGAATGTGATTTTGGGTTGTCATGAATGGTATCTTTAATGATACTGCTCTTAGACCCAACGGAGTTAACAAAATCAGAAACTAACTGGAGATTAGTTAAGTTGAATGGTTTCCTGGGTATTGTTCTGATGTTGGTTTTGGACTTCGGGGTTATTACTTAGGGAATTGTTCACTTGCTAATTTTGGTTAAAGGCTGATGGAATAGAATGTGATTTTGGGTTTATCGTGAGGTTTTAAATGACATTGGTTCTTTAGCCCAGTTAAAGACAGGATATGATTTCCCAAGTTAAACAATCATTAATATTGCTTTTTAGGAAGATTAAAACCAAGTGGAGTTTTAATGAATCTTTAATTAGACTGAAATGATCGAGAATGGAGTATCACCAGTTTTGGTCCAAGCGATAGTTAAATCTTTAATTAGATTTGAACGTGAAATGGTAATTGATTTTACCGATAACATCGTGGTGTTAGATATGAAGTATTATCAGTTTTGCTTCATGGGATGAATAGGTTGGGATTGGGAAATATAGTAAATGATTACTTCGGTAAGGTTCGCTAATCCCGACTAGTTTGGATAAACCTTAATTTGGTTTAAATTGATATCCAAAGGAAGATTAAAGAATAAATTTAAAGAATTTATCTTTGATAAAATTAATGGGAACCTTTCCCAAAGTAAAAGAGTATTTGAATAAAGGAATATTCTGGATTGGAATAAGGTGTATGTTGTTTTTTTATAACACTTGTTTATTATATACGCGAGTTATTCGGAAAGACCGGGTTTATCCCATTCTGAATAACTGAATCGACGAGAAGTTGACGATGAAGACGGTGGTTGAAGACCGGAGATCTTCACATCGTTTGGATAATTACTGATGATCTTGATTGGGCTATACACCCAAGAGGAGAGAATCAGTTGGTGATCATCCAGATGTACTTGGAGATCGATGGATATGCGAGGAATAAGGTTCCTTCGGTTTTGTTCAGACCAAGAACGGACTAGTAAATGGATGTATGTCTGAAATTGGATTTTATTCTGTGTTGATTGGTTTCTATTAAATATATATCTGTTTGGCGGCGGAGAATTTATTCTCTTGCTTAACGCCTTTCTTTGAGGCATACGAGCTCAGAGGTTATATATCGATAGATATCAGTCGCATGGCATGAATTGCCTGTGTGGCATGCTGAGATGCAAATGATCAAGGCTCCCGTTGAAAAGCGGAGTCTTGTGGTTGATGATCAATGCACGGCTTTAATACAGTGTAGTTTTGTGTAGCGTTAATTCGCGAGCCTCACACCCCGGTGTGAACCAGAAACTGGAGAGGACCTCAGGGAGGACATGCGCTTCTTTCTATCTAGGAGTGGTGTCAGCATTTTGCACGCCCTGGCATTTTACTTATGTGGATGATGGATACGAGGCGCCTCGGTTATATCGGTCGATATGGGACCGATGGAGTCATTTGGCTCATTTATGCCCCAAAGGGCGGGGAAATGCAGTGTTCAGGCATTATAATCCACATCGGGTGGACCGGCCCTGATGATCCAAGTCTTGCCTGCGCACTTGCCTGAGGCTCGGGCTAGAGAGTCTCGAAGCGGTGAGGACGATCCCTTGCCTCGGTTCATAGATGAAAATCCAACTTCCAATATGTGACTTTGCGGTTTTGATTATAGAGCCTAGTATGGCGACATTGTGGTATGGGGCACTTATGCCGTCTATGATTTATATCTATAATTGAAATTGTTTTGACACTATGCACTTATTATAGTATTAAATGATTGGTTTTTAACGTACCAAGCATGTTTGGCAATTATAAGGGAAAACCCTATCCCCCGGCTTGCGTTGCATTGTGTGATAGGACCTGGGTCTTATAATAGCTTCAGTTTTCCAAAAAGCATTGCACTGTTTTGTTATATGCATTAGTATTCTTGGGAGAAAACACTTTCCGTGTTATACGGCGTGGTCCCTTGATATATCTGATTTAAAGTAAAGTTTTAAATAACTGTTTTAGTTCTCACACCAGTCACATGACAGACCTGGAGTTTATTGTTTTAACCTAAAATCTGGGTGCCCCTATTTTTCACACAGGCAGCTAGTAGTTGGGTTTTGCAGATATTATATTCACTGGATCCTGGTTTACAGCTGAAGCGATATTCGGAAAGCTATGTATCCGTGTATCTGTTTTCAGTTGTGTTTTGTATTATTTTCCGCTGCATTGTAAATTGTAAATCTATGATGTATATCAAATGTATAATATTTGTTCATTCTCTGTATATTCTTGTATTCTGATAGAATTGTTGTAATAAGCAATGAAAATGTTCTTTTGTTTGTGTTCTGATTTGTTGTGTTCTTAATTCAATCCGGGTTTTCCTTCACGGGGAAGTTTAGGTCGTAACAGTTTGGTATCAGAGCTTTGGTTTACAAATCTCGAGAATAAGACATATTAGAACCAAATGAAAGAATTCACCAGAGATTGGATTAGTAATATCCAATGAGAATGACTCGTTAGAGATAGGATCAGTAGTATCCTAGAACAAGTGTGAAGAGTGATGTTTTTTAAAATAAAATTGAGAACAATTTTTGTTTTGAAAATTTAAATCAGTTATTCGTATTTGAATATTATTTTTAAATTGATTTGGATAATCAAGTATATAAAGATTTTGCGTATACGTCTGATCCACGAGTATTCAAAGTTTTAATATACTGGGTAGATATAGAATCACACTCTAGTCGCCCGGGGATAGTCCTGACGATGATGCATCATCATCAGCATTTGTGTTCGAGTTTCGAAGGTGTGATGTCTATATATTTCCAATAGACTGGTGTGGGAACCAAAACTAGATAGGGCCTATTGTTGTGATTTGGCACCAAAAATGTGATTTTTGACTATATATCAAAGTTATGAATTTGGAAAGCTAATCAACTAATTGATTGCTAATTGTGTTGTTTGATTATTGGTTGATTAATTAAAATTTGAACCATGTAACCAAATTGTCAAATATTGAACTGTATTGGAAAATTGTTTGAAATTGTATACATGTACATATATATGTGTGTGAACATGTCATTGCAAGGAGGCTAGAGCAGAGGAATAAAATTGTTTGCCTGACAAATAGGTACATGTTTATTGTATTTCTTGGGTTTTGGATGATTTTATGAGCCGATCGGCTAGCCGCTTGGCTGTTTCTTTTTCTTTTTGGATTGGAGAGGCCTATATGGAAATTTCGGGATTTTCACGGTGCTCCCGTGCAGGGTAGGTTATGGCGAAATTTTTCGAAAATTTAGGGTGTTAGCCAAATTTTTGAAAATTTTGAAAAGTTCTTAGAAACTGAAAAGTTAAAGAACTTAAGCCATAATTAAAATGATGAAAGTTGAGTTGATTAGTAAACAACTTTCAGCTTCGTTCCTTTTCGGGGATGAAAAGTTTTAAGTGGGGGAGATTGTAATAACCCGGAAAATCCGAGCCAATTTAGAATTTTTATTTTGGCAATTTTATTGAATTTTGAATATTTAAAATGAATTATTTTAAATAATAACAACGAGGTATTTATTTCGAATAGAATTAGAATGTATATATTTATTTGAATTGACGTTAGTATATAAATATTTATTTTTATTTATAAAAGGAATTGAAAATGGTGCGGTAGTTTGAAAATTCGATTTCAAATTTCAAATGACTGTACAGGATTCAAAGTAGACCGGATTTTAGCGAAACCACAAATATTTGAATCTATTTGAGAATATCTTTCCAACGAATCCGAAAAATTGAAATTTCATAGCGGGAATAAAATGTTATGCCCTGATGAAAATTCAGAATAGTCGCTATGGAAAATATAGCCCTTAAAAATGGAAATTTTGCAAATGATCTCTGTTTTCGACGAAACCACTTTTGTTGGATCTAGGATGTCAAGTTATTGCTAGAAATCAAAATTCATAATTTTTGAAAGCAATATGTGAGTGTGGTGAAGGAAAACATGTTTTGACAGTTTTTGTCAATCTCGATCAACCAGAAAATGGCCATTTTCAAATGTCTTAGAATTTGACGAAATTAGTTTTGTTAGGGTCGTATCTTCAATACGAAGCTAGAAAATATTTTTCGGGAATTTTCAGAGTTAGTATGTGACCCCGGTAAATCGAAATGTGGGTTCAAATTCAATATATAGATTTATATTTTTATTTTGATAAAAATTGACAATGGAATTGGCTTACGGGACATATCCCATTGTGTTTAGAATAGGGGTAATTAGCTAGGGGTGACAGTCGTTAGGTCTCGTTTGGAGATCGAAATTCAAAGTTACTTTTTGGAGGATAAATTAAATAATAAAATAATAAAAATCCCTTGCCCCTTTATCTCTATACATCGGTCAACGCCCCTTTTATTTTCCCTCTTTACCTCATCGTCATTCACTAAGAAGGAAATGAAGAAAAAAAAAACTATTGTGTCGCTCTCCCCCCCATCCGTCGCTGCCGGCGACGAGCGCCTCCCCCTACCTCCCACGAACGCACCACCCCCTCCTCCGTTCGCTCTACTCTCCCTTCTCTCCAGTGCTCGCCCCGAAACCCCAAGGCCCCAAAATCGAGGAAACCACCTAAATCCGCACCCCCCGACCTAAGCAGCCGCCGTCGATCTCTCCTGGACCACCGCCAGCCAGCGCAGCGCCACCCGCCTCAGGCAAACCCCCACTGATCTCCCCGATGCCGCCAAATCCAAGAGATTAAACCGCCCGTAAGTTCTTCGATTTTATTCGTGTAATTAGGCGATTTTTATTCATGAAAAGATGCGATTTTATTCATGTAATTATACGTTTTTTTGTTAAGGTAAAGATTAGATTTTTATTAAGGTATAGATTATATTTTTGTTAAGGTAAAGATTTGATTTTTAAATATGAATAGCGATATGAATTTTTTTTAGTAGACAAAAACATAATTTTTAGTTAGATAAAAATATAATTTTAATCATAGGTATGAAATATTATTTTGAGTAGGATAAAAATAGAATTTTTACATATGGAGTAGAAATAAAAATTCGATTTCTATATATGAAATAACATTATAAAAATACGATCTTTATATGAATAACATTATAAAGACATGATTTTTATTATATGAACGGATTCAAAAAGAAGTGATTTTTATATACATGATAGCAAAAGAAAAAATATGATTTTTATATTATAGAGATAATAAAAATATGATTTTTATATTTTAGTGAAAATTAAAATATGATTTTTATGTTGAAAATAGAAATATATGGAAAACTGAATTATAAAAATATAATTTTTATAATATAAACATCAACATTAAAATATGATTTTTATATATGAAGTAACAGTACAAAATTGTGATTTTTAATAATCAACTACGTGATACAGATTGCGATGGTATTGTCGGAAAACAGATCTGAATTCAAACAGTTCAGAGATAAGGAATGGAGGAGTGGAACCCAAAGGTGAGAACTCCTCACTTTTATTTTATTTTCTAGTTTGAAATATATACTATTATGCAGACGGTGCTTAGCAGCACCCGACACCCGTCGTCCACAGACCATGGATGACTTGTTTGTTTGATTGATGTGTTGTGAAAATCGATTGTGTGGTGTGGAATGAATAAATATTTTATAGTTAAAAATATAATTTTTAACGTGTATATAAAGTAAATATTTATAAACAAATCGGATGATTTGTTTATGTACACACATTTGACTGATATTGATTAGGACGATAAATTTTACACATCGCCCAACTGCACAAATAAAACATGTGTTTGATTGTTTGAAACCCCACACGAGCATTGGGATGATATATGACATACACTAGTCCCAATAATTAGTTGTATGTCGATCGATTGATTGACAGTCTGCTATAAACGTTGAATATTTATATTTGATGCTTATGCAGTGTAGAATACACTTTGGATGATGGTTGACTGTGTTTGATTGTTATAGTGTACTTGTGTGTATGAAATCCATATAAATCAAATTATTGGGTAATTGACTGTGTCTGATTCCAGTTTAGAAAGAATGAATATTTTGAAATAACGATTATTTTAAAATAAAGAATATTTTAAAATCATATTCAGTAATTGATCAAAATGTGATTTTGATGTCCGATTTGGGATGGACACGATTATATTTAAATATATAAAGTCGTGTTGATTAGATTGACGCCATTTTGACGTGAACGATATTTATATTGCTTTTATTCCTTTCTATAATGAATATCGAAAAGGAATTGATTTCAAAATCTAATGTTTTGAAAATATTATCATTTATATATCGATGATATAGAATATTCAATTTTGATTTGAAATTGAATACGAAGTTGAAATAGAATTTAAATTCGAATAGAATTGAAATTCGAATTATATTGAAATCGATTTGAAATGAATTTAAAACGGATTGAAATTGATTTGAATTGAAATCGATTTGAAGTGAATTTAAAACAAATTTATATTGAAAAATTGAATTTTGATTCGAATTTGAGATGGAAGTTGAAATCGTTTTGAAAATGAATTTAAAACGATTTATAAAATACGTTTTAAAAGGAAATCGACGAAATATATATAATATATATATATATAATATATATAGTGGCCTGAATAGAACGTGCTGCGCAGCGGCAGTTCGTGAATTTCGACCATTGACTTCGAATGGACATTACGGGAGATCCGACCGTCAGATTCTCCTAAAACCAGAACAATTGGGTTCGTATCGAAAAGAGCTTTCTAACGAATATTAGTAATTAGAAATCTAACAGTTGGATTTGGAATTATGTCCAAATCAAATTTGGAAAAGGTTGCTGAAGCGCAGTTCGATGGCCGTTTATGGAAATCGACTGTATGGGCCTTGATAAAATTATTAAAAATATCAATAATTAGTGTAAAATCATAAGAAGTGATTTGGAAAGAATTGGGATGAAAAAAATCCATATTTGAAAAGATAAAAATAGATTTTTATCAAAATGAACAAGTTTTGAACTAGAATAATAAATCCAATATTTTTAAAATAAATAAACTGGATTTGAAATGGTTTTGAAGATAAACGGAATTTCCAATATACAAATTGGAAATGTATTTGAATCGAAACTGTCTTCGCAAAATTTCGATGTTGGATTTCGTGATTATACAGATATTGTTATGGAAATTTGAGAGATATATTTATATCGTTATTTCTAATACGATATTTGTTGGTCGTAGAATTTGATATTGAATATAAGCCGATATATTTTCTATTCAGAGCCTTGTATTTAATATTAAATGGAATTTGGGTTTGTCATGAATGGTGTCTTCATTAACAGTGTTATTAAATTCAATTGAGACAAAGGTTAAATCTTTCTATTTGGATTTAATGAAGTATACCCATTAAATGATATTTAATTGGAATCAAATTGGAATTGATTTGTGGGTTTATCGTGAACGGTGTTTTAAATAACATTTGTTCTTTAACCCGATAATTTATGGAATGTGAATTGGGTTTGTTGTGAACTATGTTTTAACGACATTCGTTCTTTAACCCGATTTACAGTGAAATGTGATTTGGAATTTATAAATCTATTGTTAAGATTTAAAGGAGCTTTTCTAAAGTAAAGTTTTCCAATTTAAATAAAAAAATTGGAATGGAATGGAATTCGATTTAGTAATAATACAAGTGAATTTCTTTGGATGAGGACTGCTAATATATATGGATTTTAAAAGGCTTTGCCGTTATTCCATTTATATTGTTAGTCGAATATGGAAGTTTATATCGATTATATATATTGATTTGTTATCCATGAATATTCCATGGTTAATGGAATGTGATTTTGGGTTGTCGTGAATGGTATCTTTAATGATACTGTTCTTAGACCCAATGGAGTTAAAAAAATCAGAAACTAACTGGAGATTAGTTAAGTTAAATGGTATCCTGGGTATTGATCTGATGTTGGTTTCGGCCTTCGGGGTTATTACTTAGGGAATTGTTCACTTGCTAATTTACGGTTAAAGGCTGATGGAATAGAATGTGATTTTGGGTTTATCGTGAACCGTGTTTTAAATGACATTGGTTATTTAACCTAGTTAAAGACGGGATATGATTTCCCAAGTTAAACAATCATTAATATTGATTTTTGGGAAGATTAAAACCAAGTGGAGTTTTAATGAATATTTAATTAGATTGAAATGATCAAGAATGGAGTATCACCAAATTTGCTCCAGGCGATAGTTAAATCTTTAGTTAGATTTGAACATTAAATGGTAACTGAATTTACCGATAACACCGTGGTGTTAGATATGAAGTATTACCAGTTTTGCTTTATGGGATGAATAGGTTGGGGTTGGGAAATTAAAACAAATGATTACTTCGGTAAGGTTCGTAAATCCCGACTAGTTAGGATAAACCATAATATGGTTTGAATTGATATTCAAAGGAAGATTAAAGAATAAATTTAAAGAATTTATCTTTGATAAAATTAATGGGAATCTTCCCCAAAGTAAAAGAATATTTGAATAAAGGAATATTCTTGATTGGAATAAGGCATATGTTGTGTTTTTATAACACTTTTTTATTATATACGCGAGTTATTCGGAAAGACCAGGTTTATCCCATTCTGAATAACTGAATCGACGAGAAGTCGACGATGAAGATGGTGGTTGAGGACCGGAGGTCTTCACATCGTTGGATAATTACTGATGATCTTGATTGGGCTGTACACCCAAGAGAAGGGAATCAGTTGGTGATCGTCTAGACATACTTAGAGATCGATGGATATGCGAGGAATAAGGTTCCTCCAGTTTCGTTCAGACCTAGAACGGGCTTGTAAATGGATGTGTGTCTGACATTGGATTTTATTCTGTGTTGATTGGTTTCTATTAAATATATATATCTGTTTGGCGGCGGAGAATTTATTCTCTTGCTTAACGCCCTTCTCTGAGATGTACGAACTCAGAGGTTATATATCGATAGATATCAGTCGCATGGCATGAATTGCCTATGTGGAATGCAGAGATGTAAATGATCAAGGCTTCTGTTGAAAAGCATAGTCTTGTGGTTAATGATCAAAGCACGGCTTTAATACAGCATAGCTTTGTGTAGCGTTAATTCGCAAGCCTCACACCCCGGAATGGGAGAGGACCTCAAGGAGGACATGCGCTTCTTTCTATCTAGGAGTGGTGTCAGCGTTTTGCACGCCCTGGCATTTTACTTATGTGGATGATGGATAGGAGGCGCCTCGGTTATATCGGTCGATTTGGGACTGATGGAGTCATTTGGCTCATTTACGCCCCATAGGCCGGGGAAACGCAGTGTTCAGGCATTATAATCCACATCGGGTGGACCGACCCAGACGATCCAAGGCTTGCCAGCGCGCTTGCTTGAGGCTCGGGCTAGAGAGTCTCGAAGCGGTGAGGACGATCCCTTGCCTCGATTCACAGATGGAAATCCAACTTCTAATACGTGACTTTGTGGTTTTGATTGTAGAGCCTAGTATGGCGACATAGTGGTATGTGGCACTTATGCCGTCTATGATTGAAATTATTTTGACACTATGCACTTATTATAGTATCAAATGATTTGTTTTTAACGTACTAAGCATGTTTGGCTATTATAAGGGAAAACCCTATCCCCCGGCTTGCGTCGCATTGTGATATAGGACATGGGTCTTATAATAGCTTCATTTTTCAAAAAACATTGCGTTGTTTTGTTATATGCACTAGTATTATTGGGAGGAATCTCGTTCCGTGTTATACGGCGTGGTCCCTTGATATATCTGATTTGAAGTAAAGTTTTATATAATTGTTTTAGTTCTCACACCAGTCACATGACTGACCTGGAGTTTATTTTTTTAACCTAACCTCTGGGTGCCTCTATTTTTCACACGGGCAACTAGTAGTTGGGTTTTGCAGATATTATATTCACAGGATCCTGGTTTACAGCTGAAGCGATATTCGGAAAGCTCTGTATCCGTGTATCTGTTTTTAGTTGTGTTTTGTATTATTTTCCACTGCATTGTAAATTGTAAATCTATGATGTATATCAAATGTATAATATTTGTTCATACTCTGTATATTCTTGTATTCTGATGGAATTGTTGTAATAAGCAATGAAAATGTTCTTCTATTTATGTTCTGTTTTGTCGTGTTCTCAATTCAATCTGGGTTTTCCTTCACGGCGAAGTTCGGGTCATAACACCAAGTGATATTTAAATTTTAATTTTTGTATTTTGGGAAAGGATATATATCATTTCAATCCAATTCAGGGTTGTAGGTATTTATCATTTCAACCTACGTTCTTAATTTGTTTTAATAATTAATCCTGGGTTTATTTGATGCCCGTAACATCTAGGGTAATGGTTGGGATTAATCAGCACAAATAATGGTCATATATAAATAAATGTGAATAACAGGTAAGTTCACACAATTAACATCAATATATCAAACATATCAAATTCAAGTCATTCATCACATCAATACATACAAAACAATCCAATATCGTATAAACTTACAAATTTTCAGATGTCAAGTTTTAAACAGTAATTAAATGTCGAATTTTTACTTAACTGTAAAATTATATTTAACAGTCAAATTTAACTACACCATTGATACAAATAAATATAAACATGCAATTTAAACTGTCAAACCTTAATCCATACAATCATATCATGACATGATATTAATTTAACTAATATTAGAATACTTTTGTTACGCGTGAGTGGGTTTTATCATTCACCTTCGATTTAAACGAGATTGAAATCCAATTTTTAGCCCAAAATTCAATGTTCTCAGAATCAGCCCAAACCAATGGCATCGCGAAGAGCTTGCCAATACGATTCCAACGCAACAAACCGCGTGTCATTCTGAAGTCGTATGCAAAAGTTATACGTGCTTTACTATTGGAAATTAAATAAATAAATAAAAATGAAAAATTGACCAAAATCAATAAAACTTGCCATGTCACCCACCTTCCACCTTAGCCACTCCAACTTCTTCTCCTTCAATTCTGCCGTGCGCATTTCCAAGTTCAGACAACCATTGCTGTAACAACCCGGAAAATCTGGGCCAGTTTAAAAATTTTATTTTGGCAATTTTAGCGGATTTTGATTATTTAAAATGAATTATTTTAAATAATATCGACGAGAAATTTATTTTGAATATAATTTGAACGTATATATTATATACGTCGTCGTTAGAATATAAATAATTATATATAATTATAAATAGAATTGAAAATGGCGCGGTAGTTCGATAATTCGATTTCAAACTTCAATTGAATGTACCGGGTGCAAAACAATCCGGATTTTAGTGAAACCAAAAATAATGGAATCTAATTGATAATATCTTTCCAACGAATCTGAAAAATCAAGATTTCATAGCGGGAATCAAAAGATATGTGCAGTTGAAAATTCTGAATAGTCGCTATGAAATTCAGGCCCTTAAAAATGGACATTTTGCAAACGACCTCGGATTTCGACGAAACCAGTTTTGTTGGGTCCGTGGTGTCATATTATTGCTAGTATTCCAAATTTCATAATTTTCCGAATCAATATGTGAGTGTGGCAAAGGAAACTAGTTTTGTTAGGACCGTATCGTCAATACGAAGCTAGAAAATATTTTTCTAGAATTTTTCAAGTTAGTATGCGACCCCAGTAAATTGAAATGTACGTTTAAAATTGAATATATAGATTTAAATGTAAATTTAAGCAGAAACTAATCGAAACAGTCGAATCAGCTTGCGTGGCATATCCCATTGTGTTCGGAATGGGGGTAATTAGCTAGGGACGACAGTCGGTGGGTTCGATTCTGAGTTCAAATGAAAAGTCAACAATTAGGGTTTGGAAAAATATAAAATAATAAAATAAATAATTAAATATATAACCCCCCCTATATTTTGCCTTCTCCCCGTTCATTCTCAGATTTGCAAAATAAAAAGGAAAAAAAAAACGATCAAATCCCCCTGCCACGCGACGCCTCCGACCTCCCCAGCGTCGTAACCCTCCGGCGAGCTCCCCTCTAGCCCTCCACTCTCTCTCCTATCTCCTCTACAAAACCCGAACGCGAACCCCAAGCCACGATTTCAGCTGCTCCCCCCTAAAACCCTACCCGATCCGCTACCTCGCGCCTAATATCAGATCCGCCCTGAGGCCCCACCTCCGACCACCTGACGCCTGCGCCTCCGTCACCCCGTCAGCACCCCCACAGCGAAGTCCGACCCCTCGAAAGCAGCCCTAATCCCCTCCCTGCGATGAAAAAAAAACGAGGTAAATAACCTAAAGCCTATTTTCCGTTGTACTATGATTTTATATAGGGTATTAAAACTGATATTATATACTTTTTTTTTCCTTTTCAAATCAGTTCATATATGTTTTTTTTATTATATAAATTTGTTTCTCAAAGAAATAAATTAACATGGCTTTAAACATATGAAATATAAATAGGGGTTATTTTTAAAAGGGAAAAGATGTTATTTTTAAAAGAGGAAGGACAGTATTTTTATATTCAAAATAGCATTATAAAAATATGGCCTTTTTAAAATAAATAGCGTAGTTAAAAATATAACCTTTACTATATATGTATAGCAATATAAAAGTATAATCTTTATATTCAAAGTAGCATTGTGAAGATGTAAATTTTATAAAGTGAGTAGCGAATTAAAAATATGATTTTTAATGTAAATTTCTGAAACAGACCGCGTTGAAGAAACGATGAAGATTTCTATCAATGAAGAGTCAAGATGATTGGATAGCTATCGGTGAGAATTTCTCACCTTTCAATTTCTTTTTCTAGTTATGTATATATACTAGGATGCAGACGGTGTTTAGTAGCACCCGACACAATCGTCCACAGACCATGGACTTGTTTGTTTGATTGCAAAAATTAGTTAGATTATTTGGTTTGAATAGAATTGTTTGGTGAATTGGATGGATTTGATTGATGTGTGAGTGGCGTGGGCCTTCACTAGACCGGGGATAAGGCTAGGCCTTGTCCCGTTTCTAGTATCGTGCCGTTATGCCGCCGAAATTTTCTAAAAATATGTTAGAAAAATAAAAATATCATTTTATTGAATAAATGAACTGAATAGAAATTCATATGTTAAAATAAAATATTTTATCGTTAAAAATATAATTTTTAACGTGGAAGTGAATAAAATAAAATATTCATTTACAAACCGGACGGTTTGTTTATGTACACCTATTTGAAGGACTTTGATTGGGTCGATAAATTTTACACATCGCCCAACTGCACAAATAAAATCTGTGTTTGTTGATTTGAAACCCCACACGGGTGTTGGGATGAAATTTGAAGTTCACTCATCCTGATTGATTAAATATGTCGATCTATTGATTGACAGGCTGTTATAAGCGTTAGATATCTATATTTGATGCTTATACAGTGTAGGGCACTTTGGTTGATGGTTGATTATTTTTCAATGCTATTATATACATGTGTTGTATGGAATCCATATAATTAACTTTATATGGTAATTGATTGGGCCTCATTCCAATTTGAAAAATAAAGAATAATATAAAATAAAGGTTCATGTGTTGACCGTACTCACCCGTTGAGATTAGTCATGTGTTGAACGAAATATTTTAATAATAAAATTTGCATCTTTATCAATATAAAATAAAGGTTCATGGGTTGACCGTACTCACCCGTTGAGATTAGTCATGTGTTGAACGAAATATTTTAATAATAAAATTTGCATCTTTATCAATATAAAATAAAGGTTCATGTGTTGACCGTACTCACCCGTTGAGATTAGTCATGTGTTGAACGAATTATATTTGAAATAGAAATATTTGAAATAGAATATTTGAAAATAGAATGATATGAAGCCGTGTTGATTAGAGATGCGCCATTTTGACATGAACGATGTTTATATCGATTTTATTCATTTTAAAATGAATATTGAAAAGTGATTTCGAAATCGCATATCTTGAAATGAAATTTGAATCAAACTGAATAGAAAACGAATTCGAATTGAATTCGAATTGAATATATAACGAATTTGACTTCGAATTGAATATAAAACGAATTGGATTTCAATTGAATATATAATGAAATCGAATTGAATAGAAAACGGAAATGAATGGAATTTAAAACGACTTTGGAATTGAATTAAATTGAAAACGAATTCAAATTGAATTGAAAGCGAATTGAAATGAATTCAAATTGAATTGAAATTTGAATTGAATAGAAATGAATTTTAAAACGAATTTATAAAGAAGAATTCAATTTTGATTTGAATTGAAATGGAAGTTGAAATTGCTTTTGAAACGAATTTAAAACGATTTATATAATTCGTTTTAAATAGAAATCGACGAAATATATATTATATATATAATATAATGGCCTGAATAGAACGCGCCGCGCCGCGGCAGTTCGTGAATTTCGACCATTTATTTCAAACGGACATTACGGGAGATCCGACCGTCGGATTCTCCTAAAACCGGAACCGTTGGGTTCGTATCAAAAAGAGCTTTCTAACGAATATTAGAAATTTGAAATCTAACGGTTGGATTTGGAGATACGTCCAAATCAAATTTGAAAAAGGTCGATGTAAGTGCAGTTCGATGGCCGTTGATGGAAATCGACTGTACGGGCCTTGATAAAATTATTAAAAATGGTAATAATTTGTGTAAAATCATAAGAAGTGATTTGTGAAGAATTGGGATGAAAAACTCCATATTTGAAAAGATAAAAATAGATTTTTATCGAAGTAAACTAGTTTTGAACTAGAATTATAATTCCATTTATTTTTAAATAAATAAATTGAATTTGAAAAGGGTTTTAATAATAACCAGCATTTCCAATGATTGCATTAGAGTGGATTTGAATCGAAATTGTCTTCGGAATATTTCGATATTGGAATTCGTGATTATACAGATGTTGTTATGGAAATTTGAAAGATATATATTTATATCGTTATTTCCAATACGACATTTGTTAGTCGTAGAATTTGATATTGAATATAAGCCGATATATTTTCTATTCAGAGCCTTGTATTGAATATCAAATGTGATTTGGGTTTGTCGTGAATGGTGTCTTCATTAACACTGTTCTTGAACCCAGTTGAGAAAAGATTAAATCTTTTTATTTAGATTTAATGAAGTGTACCAATTAAATAATATTTAATTGAATTGATATTGATTTTTGGGTTTATCGTGGACAGTGTTTTAAATAACACTCGTTCTTTAACCCGATAATTAATGGAATGTGATTTTGGGTTTATCGTGGACAGTGTTTTAAATAACACTCGTTCTTTAACCCGATAATTAATGGAATGTGATTTTGGGTTTATCGTGGACAGTGTTTTAAATAACACTCGTTCTTTAACCCGATAATTAATGGAATGTGATTTTAGGTTTATCGTGAACCGTGTTTTAAATGACACTAATTCTTTAACCCAGTCAAAGATTAAAACTAAGTGGAGTTTTAATGAATCTTTAACTAGATTGAAAAGATCGAGAATGGAGTATCACCAGTTTTACTCCAGGCGATAGTTAAATCTTTAATTAGATTTGAACGTGAAATGATAATTGAATTTACCGATAACACCGTAGTGTTAGATATGAAGTACTACCAGTTTTACTTCATGGGATGAATAGGTTGGGATTGGGAAATTAAAACAAATGATTACTTCGGTAAGGTTCGCTAATCCCGACTAGTTTGAATTGATATTCAAGAATAGATTAAAGAATAAATTCAAGAAATTTATCTTGGATAAAATTAATGGGAACCTTTCCCTATGAACGTGGAATTTAGAAACTAACTGTCGGTTAGCTAAGCAGAATGGTTTTCTGGATATTGATCTGATGTTGGTTTCGGCCTTTGGGGTTAATATTTGGGGAATTATTCTCTTGATTAATTTACGGTTAGTGACTGATGAATTGGAATAAGGCGTATGTTGTGTTTGTGTAACATTTATTCTTAATACGCGGGTTGTTCGGAAAGGCCGGGTTTATACCCATTCTGAATAATCATTTCGACGATATGTCGAAGATGAAGACGGTGGTTGAAGACCGGAAGTCTTCACATCGTTGGGATAATTACTGACGATCCTGATTGTACTGTACACCCAAGAGGATGGAAATAGTTGGTGGTCGTCCAGACGTACTTGGAGATGGATGGATATGCGAGGAAAGTGCCTCCGGTTTCGTTCAGACCCAGAACGGACTTGTAAATGGACTGTGTGTCTGACATTGGATTTTAGTCCGTGTGATTGATCTCTATTAAATATATATCGGTTTGGCGGCGGAGAATTTATTCTCTTGCTTAACGCCCTTCTCTGAGACGTACGAGCTCAGGGGTTATATATTGATGGATATCAATCGCATGGAGTGAATTGCCTGTGTGGCATGCCTAAGTGGCAAATGATCAAGGCTTCTGTTGAAAAGCAAAGTCTTGTGGTTGATGATCGGAGCACGGCCTTTGTGGCGTAGCTTTGTGTAACGTTTACTTCGCGAGTTTCACACCCGGTATGAACCAAAAACGGGAGACGGACCTCAGGGAGGGCATGCGTTTCTTTCTAGTTAGAAGTGGCGTCAGTGGTTTTACACGCCCTGACGAGTTTGACTTATGTGGTTGTTGCTGTTGCGAGGCGCCTCGGGATATCGGTTTCGGCCGATGCTTCTGGTCGGCTGACGGGCCAGGCTTACGCCCCAAAGGGCGGGGAAACGCAGTGTTCAGGAATTTTAATCCACATCGGTGGACCGGCCCTGACGATCCAAAGGCTTGACTGAGTACTTGCCTGAGACACGGACTAGAGCGTCTCGAATCGGTGAGGATCTTGCCCCTAGCCTCGGTTCATACCATAAATGATAACCCAACTTCCAATACGACATTTGCGGTTTTAATTGTAGAACTAGTATGGCGACATGATATATGGTACCCATGCCGCCTATGATTAATACTTATGATTTGAAGTTGTTTTATACACTATGCACTTATAATAGTATCAAACGATTTGTTTTAAACGTATCAAGCATTCTTTGGCTGTTATAAGGGAAAACCCTATCCCCCGGCTTGCGTTGCATTGTGTGATAGGACCTGGGTCTTATAACAGCTTCATTTTTCTTTATTTAGCATTGCGCTGTTGTTTTATGCACTGGTATTCTTGGGAGGAAACCCGTTCCGTGTTATACGGCGTGGTCCCTTGATTTACCGAACTTTAAAATAAAGATTAACTGTTTTAGTTCTCACACCAGTCCCATGACTGACCTGGAGTTTATTGTTTTAACCTAAACTCTGGGTGCCCTTATTTTGACACGGGCAGCTAGTAGTTTTGGTTTTGCAGATTTATATTCACAGGATCCTGGTTTACAGCTGGAACGATATCCGGAAAGCTTTGTATCTGTATATCTCCTTCTAGTTGTGTATTGTATTATTTTCCGCTGCGATGTATTTAAATGTAATTTAAATCTCTGATATTTCTGTGTAATATTTATTTGTTTATACTCTGTATATTCTTGTAATCTGATGCATTGTTGTGATATACAGTGAAATGTTCTTTTGTATGCGTTCTGATTTGTCGTGTTCTCAAAACAATTCGTTCTTTCTCTTCTCTTCGGAGATCGGGGAAGTTCGGGTCGTCTCAGTTGGTATCAGAGCTTTGGTTTACAAAGCAGAGAACAGGACACATTAGAACCATACGAAAGAATTCATCAGGTAATTGGATTAGTAATATCCAATGGGAATGACTCGTTAGAGATAGGATCAGTAGTATCCTAGAACGAGTGTGAAGAGTATATTTTTCAAATGAAACAAATTTTGTTTTGAAAATTTAAATCAATTATTCGTATTTGAATATTTATTTTATATTGATTAGGGCAGTCCAGTATATAAAGAATTTGCATATACGCCTTGCAAACGTATATTCAAAGTTTTAATATATTGGATAGATTCTTTAATTACACTCTAGTCGCCCGGGGGTGATTCTGATGATTGATATATCATCATTAGAATTTATATTCGAGTGACGAACGTGTAATATCTATATATTTCCTATTGACTGGTGTGAGAACCAAAATATAGCTAGAATACATTGTTGTGAATTGGCACCAAAAATAAGATTTTTGACTATATATCAAATTATGAATTTGAAATGATAATTCACTAATTGATTGATGGTTGTGTTATTTGATTATTGTTTGAATAATTAAATGTTGAAACTTTAGCCTAATTGAACCAAGTATTGACTTATATTGAAAATTGGTCGCATTTGCTTGCATATACATGTATATCTTTTGAACAGGTCATAGCAAGGAGGCTAGAGCAGAGAATAAAATTTGTTTGCCCGACAAATAGGTACATGTTTACTACATAATTTCCTGTTTATTTTGGGTGATGATGATTTTATGAGCCTAATGGCTAGCCGCTTGGCTTTTTCCTTTTCTTTTTGAGATCAGAAGGCCTATATGGCAATTTCGGGATTTTCCCGTGGCTCCCGGTGCAGGGGATGTTATGGCGAAATTTTTCGAAAATTTAGGGTTTTAGCCAAATTTTTGAAGAATTTGAAAATTCTCAGAAACTGAAAAGTTGGAGAATGAAAGCCAGACCGAGCGTAGAATTGATTGATCAAACCACTTTCGACTTTGTTCCTTTTCGGGGACGAAAAGTTTTAAGTGGGGGAGATTGTAACAACCCGGAAAATCTGGGCCAGTTTAAAATTTTTATTTTGGCAATTTTAGCGGATTTTGATTATTTAAAATGAATTATTTTAAATAATATCGACGAGAAATTTATTTTGAATATAATTCGAACGTATATATTATATACGTCGTCGTTAGAATATAAATAATTATATATAATTATAAATAGAATTGAAAATGGCGCGGTAGTTCGATAATTCGATTTCAAACTTCAATTGAATGTACCGGGTGCAAAACAATCCGGATTTTAGTGAAACAAAAAATAATGGAATCTAATTGATAATATCTTTCCAACGAAACTGAAAAATTGAGATTTCATAGCGGGAATCAAAAGATATGTGCAGTTGAAAATTCTGAATAGTCGCTATGAAATTCAGGCCCTTAAAAATGGACATTTTGCAAACGACCTCGGATTTCGACGAAACCAGTTTTGTTGGGTCCGTGATGTCATATTATTGCTAGATTCCAAATTTCATAATTTTCTGAATCAATATGTGAGCGTGGCAAAGGAAACTAGTTTTGTTAGGACCGTATCGTCAATACGAAGCTAGAAAATATTTTTCTAGAATTTTTCAAGTTAGTATGCGACCCCAGTAAATTGAAATGTACGTTTAAAATTGAATATATAGATTTAAATGTAAATTTAAGCAGAAACCGATCGAAACATTCGAATCAGCTTGCGTGGCATATCCCATTGTGTTCGGAATGGGGGTAATTAGCTAGGGACGACAGTCGGTGGGTTCGATTCTGAGTTCAAATGAAAAGTCAACAATTAGGGTTTGGAAAAATATAAAATAATAAAATAAATAATTAAATATATAACCCCCCCTATATTTTCCCTTCTCCCCGTTCATTCTCAGATTTGCAAAATAAAAAGGAAAAAAAAACGATCGAATCCCCCTGCCACGCGACGCCTCCGACCTCCCCAGCGCCGTTACCCTCCGGCGAGCTCCCCTCTAGCCCTCCACTCTCTCTCCTATCTCCTCTACAAAACCCGAACGCGAACCCCAAGCCTCGATTTCAGCTGCTCCCCCTAAAACCCTACCCGATCCGCTACCTCGCGCCTAATATCAGATCCGCCCTGAGGCCCCACCTCCGACCACCTGACGCCTGCGCCTCCGTCACCCCGTCAGCACCCCCACAGCGAAGTCCGCCCCCTCGACCGCAGCCCCAATCCCCTCCCTGCGATGAAAAAAAAACGAGGTAAATAACCTAAAGCCTATTTTCCGTTGTACTATGATTTTATATAGGGTATTAAAACTGATATTATATACTTTTTTTCCCTTTTCAAATCAGTTCATATATGTTTTTTTTATTATACAAATTTGTTTCTCAAAGAAATAAATTAACATGGCTTTAAACATATGAAATATAAATAGGGGTTATTTTTAAAAGGGAAAAGATGTTATTTTTAAAAGAGGAAGGACGGTATTTTTATATTCAAAATAGCATTATAAAAATATGGCCTTTTTAAAATAAATAGCGTAGTTAAAAATATAACCTTTACTATATATGTATAGCAATATAAAAGTATAATCTTTATATTCAAAGTAGCGTTGTGAAGATGTAAATTTTATAAAGTGAGTAGCGAATTAAAAATATGATTTTTAATGTAAATTTCTGAAACAGACTGCGTTGGAGAAACGATGAAGATTTCTATAAATGAAGAGTCAAGATGATTGGATAGCTATCGGTGAGAATTTCTCACCTTTAAATTTCTTTTTCTAGTTATGTATATATACTAGGATGCAGACGGTGTTTAGTAGCACCCGACACAATCGTCCACAGACCATGGACTTGTTTGTTTGATTGCAAAAATTAGTTAGATTATTTGTTTGAATAGAATTGTTTGGTGAATTGGATGGATTTGATTGATGTGTGAGTGGCGTGGGCCTTCACTCGACCGGGGATAAGGCTAGGCCTTGTCCCGTTTCTAGTATCGTGCCGTTATGCCGCCGAAATTTTCTAAAAATATGTTAGAAAAATAAAAATATCATTTTATTGAATAAATGAACTGAATAGAAATTCATATGTTAAAATAAAATATTTTATCGTTAAAAATATAATTTTTAACGTGGAAGTGAATAAAATAAAATATTCATTTACAAACCGGACGGTTTATTTATGTACGCCTATTTGAAGGACTTTGATTGGGTCGATAAATTTTACACATCGCCCAACTGCACAAATAAAATCTCTGTTTGTTGATTTGAAACCCCACACGGGTGTTGGGATGAAATTTGAAGTTCACTCATCCTGATTGATTAAATATGTCGATCGATTGATTGACAGGCTGTTATAAGCGTTAGATATCTATATTTGATGCTTATACAGTGTAGGGCACTTTGGTTGATGGTTGATTATTTTTCAATGCAATTATATACATGTGTTGTATGGAATCCATATAATTAACTTTATATGGTAATTGATTGGGCCTCATTCCAATTTGAAAAATAAAGAATAATATAAAATAAAGGTTCATGTGTTGACCGTACTCACCTGTTGAGATTAGTCATGTGTTGAACGAAATATTTTAATAATAAAATTTGCATCTTTATCAATATAAAATAAAGGTTCATGTGTTGACCGTACTCACCCGTTGAGATTAGTCATGTGTTGAACGAAATATTTTAATAATAAAATTTGCATCTTTATCAATATAAAATAAAGGTTCATGTGTTGACCGTACTCACCCGTTGAGATTAGTCATGTGTTGAACGAATTATATTTGAAATAGAAATATTTGAAATAGAATATTTGAAAATAGAATGATATGAAGCCGTGTTGATTAGAGATGCGCCATTTTGACGTGAACGATGTTTATATCGATTTTATTCATTTTAAAATGAATATTGAAAAGTGATTTCGAAATCGCATATCTTGAAATGAAATTTGAATCAAATTGAATAGAAAACGAATTCGAATTGAATATATAACGAATTTGACTTCGAATTGAATATAAAACGAATTGGATTTCAATTGAATATATAATGAAATCGAATTGAATAGAAATCGGAAATGAATGGAATTTAAAACGACTTTGGAATTGAATTAAATTGAAAATGAATTCAAATTGAATTGAAAGCGAATTGAAATGAATTCAAATTGAATTGAAATTTGAATTGAATAGAAATGAATTTTATAACGAATTTATAAAGAAGAATTCAATTTTGATTTGAATTGAAATGGAAGTTGAAATTGCTTTTGAAACGAATTTAAAACGATTTATATAATTCGTTTTAAATAGAAATCGACGAAATATATATTATATATATTATATATATAATATAATGGCCTGAATAGAACGCGCCGCGCCGCGGCAGTTCGTGAATTTCGACCATTTATTTCAAACGGACATTACGGGAGATCCGACCGTCGGATTCTCCTAAAACCGGAACCGTTGGGTTCGTATCGAAAAGAGCTTTCTAACAAATATTAGAAATTTGAAATCTAACGGTTGGATTTGGAGATACGTCCAAATCAAATTTGAAAAAGGTCGCTGTAAGTGCAGTTCGATGGCCGTTGATGGAAATCGACTGTACGGGCCTTGATAAAATTATTAAAAATGGTAATAATTTGTGTAAAATCATAAGAAGTGATTTGTGAAGAATTGGGATGAAAAACTCCATATTTGAAAAGATAAAAATAGATTTTTATCGAAGTAAACTAGTTTTGAACTAGAATTATAATTCCATTTATTTTTAAATAAATAAATTGAATTTGAAAAGGGTTTTAAAAATAACCAGCATTTCCAATGATTGCATTAGAGTGGATTTGAATCGAAATTGTCTTCGGAATATTTCGATGTTGGAATTCGTGATTATACCGATGTTGTTATGGAAATTTGAAAGATATATATTTATATCGTTATTTCCAATACGACATTTGTTAGTCGTAGAATTTGATATTGAATATAAGCCGATATATTTTCTATTCAGAGCCTTGTATTGAATATCAAATGTGATTTGGGTTTGTCGTGAATGGTGTCTTCATTAACACTGTTCTTGAACCCAGTTGAGAAAAGATTAAATCTTTTTATTTAGATTTAATGAAGTGTACCAATTAAATAATATTTAATTGAATTGATATTGATTTTTGGGTTTATCGTGGACAGTGTTTTAAATAACACTCGTTCTTTAACCCGATAATTAATGGAATGTGATTTTGGGTTTATCGTGGACAGTGTTTTAAACAACACTCGTTCTTTAACCCGATAATTAATGGAATGTGATTTTGGGTTTATCGTGGACAGTGTTTTAAATAACACTCGTTCTTTAACCCGATAATTAATGGAATGTGATTTTAGGTTTATCGTGAACCGTGTTTTAAATGACACTAATTCTTTAACCCAGTCAAAGATTAAAACTAAGTGGAGTTTTAATGAATCTTTAACTAGATTGAAAAGATCGAGAATGGAGTATCACCAGTTTTACTCCAGGCGATAGTTAAATCTTTAATTAGATTTGAACGTGAAATGATAATTGAATTTACCGATAACACCGTAGTGTTAGATATGAAGTACTACCAGTTTTACTTCATGGGATGAATAGGTTGGGATTGGGAAATTAAAACAAATGATTACTTCGGTAAGGTTCGCTAATCCCGACTAGTTTGAATTGATATTCAAGAATAGATTAAAGAATAAATTCAAGAAATTTATCTTGGATAAAATTAATGGGAACCTTTCCCTATGAATGTGGAATTTAGAAACTAACTGTCGGTTAGCTAAGCAGAATGGTTTTCTGGATATTGATCTGATGTTGGTTTCGGCCTTCGGGGTTAATATTTGGGGAATTATTCTCTTGATTAATTTACGGTTAGTGACTGATGAATTGGAATGAGGCGTATGTTGTGTTTGTGTAACATTTATTCTTAATACGCGGGTTGTTCGGAAAGGCCGGGTTTATACCCATTCTGAATAATCAATTCGACGATATGTCAAAGATGAAGACGGTGGTTGAAGACCGGAAGTCTTCACATCGTTGGGATAATTACTGACGATCCTGATTGGGCTGTACACCCAAGAGAATGGAAATAGTTGGTGGTCGTCCAGACGTACTTGGAGATGGATGGATATGCGAGGAAAGTGCCTCCGGTTTCGTTCAGACCTAGAACGGACTTGTAAATGGACTGTGTGTCTGACATTGGATTTAATCCGTGTGATTGATCTCTATTAAATATATATCGGTTTGGCGGCGGAGAATTTATTCTCTTGCTTAACGCCCTTCTCTGAGACGTACGAGCTCAGGGGTTATATATTGATGGATATCAATCGCATGGAGTGAATTGCCTGTGTAGCATGCCTAAGTGGCAAATGATCAAGGCTTCTGTTGAAAAGCAAAGTCTTGTGGTTGATGATCGGAGCACGGCCTTTGTGGCGTAGCTTTGTGTAACGTTTACTTCGCGAGTTTCACACCCGGTATGAACCAAAAACGGGAGACGGACCTCAGGGAGGGCATGCGTTTCTTTCTAGTTAGAAGTGGCGTCAGAGGTTTTACACGCCCTGACGAGTTTGACTTATGTGGTTGTTGCTGTTGCGAGGCGCCTCGGGATATCGGTTTCGGCCGATGCTTCTGGTCGGCTGACGGGCCAGGCTTACGCCCCAAAGGGCGGGGAAACGCAGTGTTCAGGAATTTTAATCCACATCGGTGGACCGGCCCTGACGATCCAAAGGCTTGACTGAGTACTTGCCTGAGACACGGACTAGAGCGTCTCGAATCGGTGAGGATCTTGCCCCTAGCCTCGGTTCATACCATAAACGATAACCCAACTTCCAATACGACATTTGCGGTTTTAATTGTAGAACTAGTATGGCGACATGATATATGGTACCCATGCCGCCTATGATTAATACTTATGATTTGAAGTTGTTTTATACACTATGCACTTATAATAGTATCAAACGATTTGTTTTAAACGTATCAAGCATTCTTTGGCTGTTATAAGGGAAAACCCTATCCCCCGGCTTGCGTTGCATTGTGTGATAGGACCTGGGTCTTATAACAGCTTCATTTTTCTTTATTTAGCATTGCGCTGTTGTTTTATGCACTGGTATTCTTGGGAGGAAACCCGTTCCGTGTTATACGGCGTGGTCCCTTGATTTACCGAACTTTAAAATAAAGATTAACTGTTTTAGTTCTCACACCAGTCCCATGACTGACCTGGAGTTTATTGTTTTAACCTAAACTCTGGGTGCCCTTATTTTGACACGGGCAGCTAGTAGTTTTGGTTTTGCAGATTTATATTCACAGGATCCTGGTTTACAGCTGGAACGATATCCGGAAAGCTTTGTATCCGTATATCTCCTTCTAGTTGTGTATTGTATTATTTTCCGCTGCGATGTATTTAAATGTAATTTAAATCTCTGATATTTCTGTGTAATATTTATTTGTTTATACTCTGTATATTCTTGTAATCTGATGCATTGTTGTGATATACAGTGAAATGTTCTTTTGTATGCGTTCTGATTTGTCGTGTTCTCAAAACAATTCGTTCTTTCTCTTCTCTTCGGAGACCGGGGAAGTTCGGGTCGTCTCAATTGCCGCATCTTTATTATACCATACCTCCATCGTTACGCAATGAAAATCAAATCCGACTTCACGTACAAACTCTCCTTCAAAATCTCCATCCACTGATCCCCATTTCCTGAAACTCGCCCTCACCTTGTAAGATGCGACTTCAGCCCACCCCCTAGTTGCGTGACACCAAACTTCGAGGAAACCCACAAAAAAATTCCACAAGTTTCTAATCTTCGTTACAAATCTAAATATGATCTCCGAACCGCGAATAAATCCATGTACTTGTTCCAAATCCGAGCGCTACCGCATTTGCTGTTGACGTCGCTTCTTGACAATTCGATTAAGTTCCACATTTTTTTTATATGGGTTTAAAGCTCCTCTCAAGATGCACTTGATGCAATTTGTTTTACGATTTTAGGATGGATAAGTGATTTTATTTTGATTTATGAAGAAATGTTGTGAATAGGCCATTGAAAATTGTGAAGAAAAAAAGAGAGATGCGGCTACAGAAAAATGAGGCATTAGGCTATAAGGAGAGAATTAGGTTAAGCATTGAAAGTGAATTTCTATTTATGGGGATATTTTTTTGGATATTTTCCATATACTGTTATTATTATTATTTGCATGAACATTGATTTAGCCCCTGAAATATTATCTTAGTATCAATGTAATAGCCAAACATACCAAGCAACGTTAAGCTAGTTGACAAAGGATAAATGTCGGTCCGCTCAATTACTTACAAGAAATTAAAGAATTTTTAATTGTCCTTTTATTTGTTACATTACATTCAATGTCAACATTAATTTGCCCATCGTAAAAGGAAGTATAAGATTTGTTGTTCTTTCAATGAAATTTGAAATAATAATGTGCATGACAATGCAACCATTTACAACAATGAATGATAATAAAAAAAACTATCTATATATGAAAACGTAAGTAAAAGATATATCATTAAATCATACCAAAAAAATTAAAGATCATATTAAATTGGAAATGCAAATTAATTGAGCAATTAAATTTCAAAAATAATCAATTCATTTTAAGTCTTAATAACTTTCTATAAATTTCCAATTACATTTCTAAACAATTTAAACCTTTCTCCACCAGATAAACATTTATTTCCAATTTAATTTCAAAACATGTTAATTTTACTCAAATCAACATAAATTCAAACTAACTTTGCAAATCAATTTTATTTATATTTAATTCCAGCATTGATTATTTGCCAAATCAATTGAATTTCAATTGTAAATTAAATAAACCAATTTCATCCAAACATTTTAATATTAATTACAAATTTCAATATTTATAATTACAAACCAATTGTAATTTCATTTACAATAACTACAAGTTATTATTATTGTAAACAACCAAAATATATTACTTAATCAAACTAATTAAGTTTACAAATAAATTTACATAATTAAGTCATCAAATTTTATTTATAACCATAAATAGTCAAAAATCATAATAAATTCAAAAATTAAACAACAGAAAATTACAGGTTGTTACACTCTCCCCCAATTAAAACTTTTCGTCCTCGAAAAGGCGTAGTAAGGGAGTTGTCAATTCATATATATTTATCCATATAATTTCTTTTTCAACTTGTCTCGTTTGTTAGTTTACATAACCAATTTCATAATATTTTAGTTCAGAATCGTGAATTACCAAATCGCGATTTTTCCGAAAATTTGATTTACACATATCTTAAAATCTACAAATCGAAATCTAAAATTTTATCTTACATTAGAAAATTATATTCCAATAGATCCAAAAGATTCTTGTTTCAAAGAATTCCGACTTATTTTAGACTCTATACATTCATTTAAACTTTAATTCGGAAAATTTCGAACTGCCGCTACGCAATGAGCTCGTTTTTAATTAATTTAATTAATTCGTTCAACCATCGTTAAGTTTATAATTATAAGCCTTTTCACTTATATTTTCGCAAAACCAATCATTAATATCAATACATTTAGTGTATTACTAAATAATTTTCTTAATTTATATTTCATTGATTCAGTTAATCCATGTTACTTAGTTAAATTGAATTTCACAATGTAACTAAGTATATCTTGTTTTTTTACATAACTTAAATTTTATTTATAACCAATCAAATTTTTTCAGCTTCGATTTTCCATTCTTATACTTGTGCACTAATTAATTGCTTATTGTAATAACATTCAACTTCTTAGTTAATTGGTAAGTTATTCACGTTATAGAACCGAATTGATTATTACATAAGTTCAATGGTTACCGTTCGTTTCAATTTATTACCCAATTCTTATGATTTTTTTTATAACTCTCTTAATATTCAGAAGTTTCAATTCATTACTTATTCAAGATTTAAAGAATTAAATTTCGGGCTCTTTTTTTTTCAATTTTTTTTCATACAATGTATCGTTTACATAAAACCATACTATAAAAGATTTAAATAAAGTTCAATTTCGTAAAACAAAGTATAGAAAATATTAAATGTCTCCCTACTTAGATTCTTGAAAATAAACATCGATGATGCATGCACTCATCACCGAAATCATTTCCAAGACAAGAGGGTATACACTTATTTCTTAAACTCATATGAAACAATTTTTCTATATGTAACAACTTTTTTTTAAATATAAATATATTATTTCAAAACCATTTACAAATCAACATTACAAAAACACCCGAAATCAAGTTCTCAAATTCATATTTTACTTCTTATTTTATTATCAATAAATTTCTATATTTGATTTTCTTAAACCAATCAACAACCAATGGTTTTAATTATTAATCAATCGAGTAATAAATGTTGAAAATTTAATATTATATCAACAAAATCAAAATTAACATATTTCAAATAATTCTATATATAAATAAAATAAAATTCAAAACAATATTATGTCAACGAATCCTATTCGAGTGTTTAGAAATCCCTATCGATGCCTTGGCGTCCCAAGTCCCGACCAAAATTCATATATACTCAACAGAACAAATTAACACAATTCAAAATCATTTTATATCAAAATTACAAGTACGCTCTCTCATATGCACTCAAACTCATTCTAGGGTATTACTACCCTATCTCTAATGAGTTAATCCCAAATAGAGCCAAGGTTTTCGCTAAACCAAAGCTCTGATACCAAATGTAATATCTGCGATTTTTGACCGTTCAAATCGACAATGATCCTTAATGTCGAAATAAAGAGATCAAAAATATGGATAGTTATTGGGATTAAAATAAGTAAAAGAAGAAAGAAGAAAACAAATACAGAATCTCGCAGCGGAAGGACAAAATATAATAAATAAATAAATAACAGTTCATGAAGCTGTTAAAACATAAATTTTATTATATTTTACAACGATTATCAGAGTAAATTAACATACAACATACCAGTGCATTTGCAGCGAAATAATAATACGTCTGTTGAGCTCCATCTTCATCTTCATAATGGTATCTTCAAAACAAGTGAAACTTCGCAAACTGCAACTTGGTCTGACACGAGCGTATTGCAAAAAAAGAAAGACAACAAACACTCGGATCAGAACTAAATCATTCTCATATTAGTTAAATCAAATTTCATGTAATAATATGAGTGCAATAACTTAAGAGATGTTATGGGAATTTTCATCTCTTAAGGATCCATCAAACTAATACTATGTAATATAATACGCTATTATAATGCTGTCTATGGTTAAATATAACATAATAAAATAATTTAAGCGGTATTACCATTATTACCCTTACACCGTTTATACCGTTGTCGTACAGTTTGCATATAACACACCAGTACGTCGACGGATAGGGATGCGCCGTGGTACGACAACGTTAAATCAAAATCATAGGGGGCTCGATCAGGATAATATGACAAGGCACACGAGGAATGCCCAGAGCATGAATATCTAGTTGCACGCCCGAACTGGTGGTAACGCATAGCCGCGACTACCGCCCACCTCGGACAACACTCCCAAATCACGGATGCACATCAAATCAATCAAACTGAGGGACTATAGTAATAAAGGAAGAAGTGTTGCCGATGGAGGTAGCTAACCCCACTTGGTCATGGTATAGTCCTGTTTTAGTCATTTTAACTATGAACCGAAGGTCAAGGATATCCATCATCGTTCTCTTTCTTCAAATCCAGTAATCGCCTCCAAATCCATCCAACACCATTTCTGGAACTTCACCGCGTACACAGTTGTTAAAGTGGTTTTCGGTATTGGAAGAGAGTATGACAATATCCGATCCATATCTCTTTAACAACCAATCATTACTTTTTTCACACCGGTCGGTTCTTTTACATTTCGAAGAGGTTCATACTTCATATCAAAATATCAGATTTTCAAAATCATTCAATATTCAAGATAGAATATTATTCATACTAAAATATCCACTTAAACCAATTAAAATCTTGAAACAATTCCAACTTTAATAATTTGAATATTAAAATAGTTAACAATATATTTAAAATAAATTAGATATATAATTGAAATAGTTTGAAAATAAATAGTTTGTAATTAAAAGAGAATTTATCGAATTTATTAAAATATATAGTTAAAATATTAAGTAATTTATAAAATAAATAGTAAATTATAAAATGATTTATTTAAAATAATTTATATATAAAATAGAAATAAAGAAAAATAGTATAAAGAAATAAAATAATTATTATTAAAATAGTTTATAAAATTATTTAAAATACTATAGTTGGAATTAGAATCGTTTCTCTAACATTTTCAATTAAACTTGAAGTCATATTTCAATCTTCAATTCATCAAACTCAATTCTCAATAATTCCATCGATTAAACTTCCAATTTACATTCGTTTCAATTCGATCAAATTAATTCAAATAGTTACATTCCAAATCAGATTCTCATTTTCAATTATTTCAGTTTAACAAATATCGAGTTCACAATTCATATATAATTCAAATCAATGTTGATTCATAATAAATTTCAAAGGTGAGTGAAACTATTCAATTTTAATAAATTCGATTTACATTATATTTCACTTTATTTAGCTTCAGTTACAGTATTAATTTATTTCCCTTTTTGTTTATATTTCAAAATACAAGGTTCAAGTTCAAAGGAAATAAATTATAGAACATCTCTTATATTGTCTTTAAAACAATATTTCAAAATTCATGGTTAACACAAGTTTTATTTAACCAACCAGTGTCCGTATATAATTTTCTATCCTATGGCCAAATGATACTTAAATTTTAATTTTTGTATTTTGGGAAAGGACATATATCTTTCAATCCAAATCAGCGTCATAGTTATTTATCATTTCAACCTACATTCTTAATTTATTTTAATAATTAATCCCGGGTTTATTCGATGCTCGTAACATCTGGGGTAATGGTTGGGATTAATCAGCACAAATAATGGTCATATACGAATAAATGTGAATAACAGGTAAGTTCACACAATAAACATCAATATATCAAACATATCAAATTCAAGTCATTCATCACATCAATACATACAAAACAGTCCAATTTCCTATAAACTTACAAATTTTCAGATGTAAGGTTTTAAACAGTAATTAAATGTCGAATTTTTACTTAACTGTAAAATTATATTTAACAGTCAAATTTAACTACACCATCGATACAAATAAATATAAACATGCAATTTAAACTGTCAAACATCAATCCATACAATCATATCATGACATGATATTAATTTAACTAATATTAGAATACTTTAGTTATGTGTGAGTGGGTTTAATTACTCACCTTAGATTTAAACGAGATTGAAATCCAATTTTTAGCCCAAAATTTAACGTTCTCAGAATCAGTCCAAACAAGTGGCATCGCGAAGAGCTCGTCGATATGATTCCAACGCAACAAACAGCGTGTCATTCTGAAGTCGTATGAAAAAGTGATACGTTCTTTACTATTGGAAATTAAATAAATAAATAAATAAAAATGAAAAATGGACCAAAATCAATAAAACTTGCCATGTCATCCACCTTCCATGTCAGCCACTCCAACTTCTTCTCCTTCTATTCTACCATGCACGTTTCCAGATTCAGACAGCCATTGCCGCATCTTTCTTATACCATATCTCCATCGTTACGCAATGAAAATCAAATCCAACTTCACATACAAACTCTCCTTCAAAATCTCCATCCACTGATCCCCATTTCCTGGAACTCGCCCTCACCTTGTAAAATGCGACTTCATACCATCCCCCACGTCGCGCGACACCAAACTTCGAGGAAACCCACAAAAAAATTCCATAAGTTTCTAATCTTCATTACGAATCTAAATATGATCTCCGAACCGCCAATAAATCCATGTACTTGTTCCAAATCCGAGCCCTACCGCGTTTGTTGTTGACGTCACCTCCGACAATTCGATTGAGTTCCACGATTTTTTATATGGGTTTAAAACTCCTCTCGAGATGCACTAGATGCAAATTGTTTTACGATTTTAGGATGGATAAGTGATTTTATTTTGATTTATGAAGAAATGTTGTGAATAGGCCACTGAAATTTGTGGGGAAAAAATGCGGCTATAGAAAAATGAGGCATTAGGCTATATAAGGAGAGAATTAGGTTAAGCATTGAAAGTGCATTTCTATTTATGGGGAGATATTTTTTTTTTGATATTTTCCATATACCGTTATTATTATTATTTGTATGAACATAGATTTAACCCCTGAAATATTATCTTAGTATCAATGTAATAGCCAAACATATCAAGCAACGTAAAGGTAGTTGACAAAGGATAAATGCTGGTCCACTCAATTAATTACAGGAAATTAAAGAATTATTTGTCCTTTTATTTGTTACATAACATTCAATGTCAACATTAATTTGCCCATCGTAAAAGGAAGCATAGATTTGTTGTTCTTTCATTGAAATTTGAAATAATAATGTGCATGACAATGCAACCATTTACAACAATGAATAATAAAAAAAAACTATCTATATATGGAAACGTAAGTAAAAGCTATATCATTAAATCATACCAAAAAAATCAAAGATCATATTAAATTGGATATACAATCTAAACTGCTTTCTACCAAATAAACATTCATTTTCAATTTAATTTCAAAACATGTTAATTTTACTCAAATCAACATAAATTCAAACTAACTTTGCAAATCAATTTTATTTGTATTTAATTCCAGCATTGATTATTTACCAAATCAATTGAATTTCAATTGTAAATTAAATAAATCAATTTCATCCAAACATTTTAATATTGATTACAAATTTCAATATTTATAATTACAAACCAATTGTAATTTCATTTACAATAACTACAAGTTATTATTATTGTAAACAACCAAAATACATTACTTAATCAAACTAATTAAGTTTACAAATAAATTTACATAATTAAGTCATCAAATTTTATTTATAACCATAAATACTCAAAAATCATAATAAATTCAAAAATTAAATAATAGAAAATTACGGGTTGTTACATAAAACAAATAGCATAATGCTTTTTTGGAAAAATGAGCTATTATAAGACTCAGATCCCATCACACAATGCAACGCAAGCCGAACGATTGAGTTTTACCTTATAATAGCTAAACATGCTTGGTACGTTTAAAGCAAATCATTTTGATACTATTGTTGTGTAAAGTGTGTGAAAATAGCTTCAAATATAAATGTATCAATCATAGACGGTATAGTGCCCCATCCCACTACGTCGCCATACTAGGCTCTACAAATAAAACCGCACAATGTCGTAATGGAAGTTGGATTTCCATCTGTGAACTAAGGCAAGGGATCGTCCTTACCGCTTCAAGACACTCTATTAATATATTTTTTATTTCTATTTAAAATGTATTTTTTAAAATTGTTTTAAATTCGTTTTCAAAACGATTTCTACTTCGTGTTCAATTTTAAATCAAAATTGAATATTTCATATCATTAATATATAAACGATAATATTTTCAAAACATTAGATTTTGAAATATCTTCCTTTTCGATATTCATTATAAAAATGAATAAAATCGATATAAATATCGTTCACGTCAAAATGACGTTAATCTAATCAATATGGCTTCATATATTTCAATATTTTTGTGTTCATCCCAAATCGGAAATCAAAATCACATTTTGATCCATTACTGAATGTTATTTTAAAATATTAGTTCTTTTAAAATATTGATTATTCGTCATTTTAAAATATTCGTTAATTTAAAATATTCGTTCTTTCCGAATTGGAATTAGACTCAGTCAATTACCATATAATTTTATTTATATGGATTTCATACACACATGTACACAACAATAATCAAACACAGTCAATATTATCCAGAGTGCATTACACAACTTCGTAAGCATTAAATATAAATAATTAATGCTTACAAAGTCTGTCAACCCATCGATTGACATACAACTAAATAATTCGGATTAGTGTACGTCAAATATCGTCCCAATGCCCGTGTGGGGTTTCAATTAACACATACAGATTTTATTTGTGCAGTTGGGCATGTGTAAAATATATTGTCCCAATCAATATCAGTCAAATGTGCGTACATAAACAAATCGTCCGATTTGCAAATGGATATTTATTTTATTCATATACACGTTAAAAATTATATTTTTAACTATAAAATATTTATTTCAACACATGAATATTTTGTACAGTTCATTTATACAATAAAAATTAGATTTTTATTTTTCTAACATGTTTAGAAAATTTTGGCGGCATAATGGCGTGATACTAGAACCAGGATAAGGTCTAGCCTTATCCCTCGCCTAATAATGGCTCGCAACATATACAAACCAAATTCTAATCAATTCATTTCTCATCCCAAACCAAATTCAAACAAAAAAATCAATCAACTAAACAACCAAATAAACATGGTTTCAAACAAAGGTGTCGGGTACTACTATGCACCGTCTGCATCCTAGTGTATATATTTAACTAGAAATAAATTAGAGTGAGAAGTTCTCACCTTTGGGATCCACTCCTCCATTCTATATTTCTGAACGGTTTAGATTTGGATTTGTTTTCCACCAGTTCCATCGCAATCTGTTTCACATGATTTTTATATTAAAAATCACATTTTTATTCTGTTACTATATAAATAAAAATCGCATTTTTGTTCTAACGTTATATATATATATATATATATATATATATCATACCCCTCTCATAATAAAATTTATATTTTTACTTCGCTACATGATAATAAAAATCACATTTTTATTTCAAAGTTATATGGGCAAAAATCATATTTTTAACATGCTATTCATATGATAAAAATTATATTTTTATCCTATATTATGATACATAAAAATCATATTTTTGTTTTCGCTACTTCATTAAAAAAATCAAATCTTTATATTCGCTACTTCACTATAAAAATCAAATCTTTATCCTCACGCTTTACATACGAAAATCACATCTTTATGATAACTAAAAATTGTATTTTCAAATATAATAAAAATCCTACATTTATCCTATGATTATATATATATATAACCTACTTTGTATAATGCTATATATAAAATAAAAATTATATTTTTATTAATTCTATATATATTTAAAACTGAAATATAAATTAATATTGTAAAATCTCACTTTCTTGCTTGCAAAAATTCAGTTTTTTGGACGGAGGAGGGTTCATGGTCGGAAATGGAGGCATGGGTGGGCGGCGCGGGGTCGGGGATGTGGTGCACCGACGAGGTCGCCAAGGGTAGGGGTGGGGGGTCAAGGATGGCCGGCGACGAGGTTTTTCGGGCTAGGGCTTGGGGTTTCTCGCCGGAGAAGGGGAGAGGGAGAGGGGAGGTCCGGCGGCGGCGAGGGGAGGTCCCGATGGCGGTGCAGTGGTGGTTGGCCTTGAGCGGCGGTGGTGCATTGGGGGACTGGCGACGTCTGCGGGGTTTTGTTTATTTTTTATTTTTCTTGTTTTTGATCTGAATCGAGAAATGGGGGGTTGACCGGGTGTGGAAAGGTAAAGGGCCTTGACCCTTTTTATATTATTATTTAATTTAATTCCAAAAAACTCCTTTTTCATTCGAACCCCAAATCAAACCTAACGACTGTCGTCCCTAGCTAATTACCCCCATTCTAAACACAGTGGGATATGTTTCATTAGCCAATTTGATCGTTTTGATCAGTTTCGTTTAAATTAAAATATAAATCCATTTATCGAGGCCACATACTGACTCCGAAAATTCCAGAAATATAAATCTGGATATGTTTTGACGATATGGTCCTAACAAAACTTATTTCATAGAATATGGAGATCGTTTGAAAAATGACCATTTTTTGGTTGATCCAAATTGACTAAAACTAACAAAACACATTTTCTATTGCCATGCCCACATATTAATTCCAAAAATTATGAAAATTGGAATCTAGCAATAACTTAACATTCCGGATCCAACAAAAGTTGTCTCGCCAAAAACGGAGGTCATTTGCAAAAATCGCTATTTTTAAAGGCCATATATTATATAAATTCCATAGCAATTATTCTGAATTTCAACTGGACATAACTTTTGATTCCTGCTATGAAATCTGATTTTTTTACATTCGTTGGAAATATATTTTCAAATAGATTCAAATATTTGTGGTTTCACCAAAATCTAGTTTATTTTGAATCCTGTGCATTCATTTAAAATTTGAAATCGAAATTTCAAACTACCGCGCCATTTCCAATTCCTCTTACAATTAAAATTAATATTTACATTCTAACTTCAATTTAAATAAACTTATACATTCTAATTCTATTCAAAATAAATTTCTAGTCATTATTATTTAAAATAAATCATTTTAAACATTCCAAATTCATTAAAATTGCCAAAATAAAAATTTTAAATTGGTTCTGATTTTCTGGGTTGTTAAAATCTCCCCCACTTAAAATCTTTTCATCCTCGAAAAGGAACAGAGCTGAAAGTTGTTTAACTAACCAACTCAACTTTCAGTTTGGCTTTCATTCTTCAACTTTTCAGTTTCTAAGAATTTTTCAATTCTTCAAAAATTTGGCTAACACCGTAAATTTTTGAATTTTTTTGCCATAACCTCCTTTGTACGGGGAGACATTTAAAAGCGCAACTAGCCACACATGGCCCTCATCATCCGAAAGAAAAAGAAAAAGCCAAGCGGCTAGCCAATCGGCTCATAAAATCATCCAAACCCAATAAATTAGTAAAATAATACCTATTTGTTGGGCATACAATTTTATTTCTCTTCTCTAGCCTCCTGCTATGACCTGTTCAATGTTTTTACATGTATATGCATGAAATTTCAATCACTTTCAATTCAGTTCAAAATTTGATTCAATTTGGCTTAATGGTTCAAAATTTTAATTAATCAACCAATAATCAAACAACATAACCAGCAATCAATTTGTTGATTTTCTTTTCAAATTTATAATATATATATATATATATATATATATATATATATATATATATATGAAAATCTATTTTTGATGCCAAGTCACAACAATAACCCTATCTAAATTTTGGTTCTCACACCAGTCAATTGGAAATATATAGATATCCCACTTTCGGCACTCGAAAATAAATACTGATAACGCTGCAGCATTATCAGAATTATCCCCGGGCGACTAAAGTGAGATTCTATATCCATCCTGTATATTTGAGACTTCGTACGTGGATCAGATATATATTAAAATTTTACATACTTGATTGTCCAAATTCAATATAAAAAAATATACTCAAATACGTATAATTAGATTAAATCTTCAGAACAAAATTTGTTTTTTTAATAATACTCTTCACACTCTAACTACGATACTACTGATCCTATCTCTAATGATTCATTCTCCTTGGATATTACTAATCCAATCTCTAATGAATTCTTTCGTTTGGTTCTAATGTGCCTTGTTCTCGAGCTCTATAAACCAAAGATATGATACCAAACAGTGACGACCCGACCTTCCCCAATCTCCGAAGAGAAGAGAAAGAACAGATTGAATTGAGAACAGGAAAAATTAGAACACAAACAGAAGAACATTTCATTGCTTATTACAATAATTTACATCAAAGTACAAGAATATACAGAGTATGAACAAATAATATACATTTGATAAATAACAGAGATTTACAAATTACAATGCAGCGGAAAATAATACAAAACACAACTGAAAGAGATACACGGATACAGAGCTTTTCGAATATCATTCTAGCTGTAAACTAGGATCCTGTGAATATAATATCTGCAAAACCAAAACTACTAGCAGCCTGTGCAGAAAATAGGGGCACCCAGAGTTTAGGCTAAAACAATAAACTCTAGGTCAATCATGTGACAGGTGTGAGAACTAAAACAGTTATGTAAAACTTTACTTTTAAAGATAAAGTAAATCTAGGGACCACGCCATATAACACGGAATGGATTTTCTCCTAAGAAAACTTGTGCATAAAACAAATAGCGCAACGCTTTTTGAAAAAATGAAGCTATTATAAGACTCAGGTCCCATCACATAATGCAACGCAAGCCGAAGGATAGAGTTTTACCTTATGATAGCCAAACATGCTTGGTATGTTTAAAACAAATCATTTTTATACTATTATAGTGTAAAGTGTACAAAAACAACTTCAAATATAAATGTATCAATCATAGACAGCATGGTGCCCCATCCCACTATGTCGCCATACTAGGCTCTACAAACAAAACCGCATAATGTCGTATTGGAAGTTGGATTTCAATCTGTGAACCAAGGCAAGGTGTAACACCCCACATCCGTTAGTGTCACTTACAAAGGGAATGCACTAAGTTCTGTGGAGAATTTAAGGTAAAAGATGCAGACAAATTACAAGATAGATAATTAAAACAGCGGAAAATAAAACTTTACTTCATTGATAAAATAGTTTGTACAACATTTGTTTCCAATACCAGAGTATCTGTCTTACAAAACAAAGAAGCATAAAATAACATTTATATTCCCCAATGTAGCATGAGCCAGCCATAGCAGTGGAAAAGAGAATCCAAGCAAAACTTCGATTAATCTTCAAGCTTGGAAAGAAAAACTGAGCTAAGCAGTAACGTTCCCTCCCTACGGACCTTGGGGGGGGGGGACAGAAGACAAGAAAGCAAAAGAAAACAGAATCAGACATAAAGTCTGGTAAGTTCAGTAACTTTCAGCATGTGAACAAGTAAAAACAACATGACATTGATTAACTGAATACAAGGCAATACCATGATGATAGGGTTAACAAGATAACACAAGCTATGCTGAGGCAAGATAAAACTGAATGTACTGGTAAATTGGATCTAGCGACAAGCGGAATATACTGATAAAGTGAATATGCTTCCATACTTTCTCTACTACGCGATTACCCTGTTATTTTGGTTTCTAAATCTCTGCACCACCTAACTAGTGTCCAACTAGTAATTTGATAAAACAATAACGTGATCCCAGTCCCCGAAATTGTGGTTGTTTTCAGGTGTACATCTATTATTTATTACCTAGATTACCTAGGGTTTTCTATCGAATGCTTCCTAGGTCCAACCAGGGTTTACGCTACCCAGGGGGACTGGGGTTTATGCTACCTATTGGACAATTCTCGGATTTTACGATTTACACGACCTAGGTCCAACTAAGGATTACGCTACCTATCGAACGACGCCCCTAATCTAGGACACACTACCCAGAATGGTATATGTTCCTAGACTTTTCCCACGTATGTGTCGTGGATCGTTATCGCTGTCTAGGTGCACATGTCCTCTATATGTGCGACCCGAGTCTCGTGGTAGGGCAAATCAAGAAACACGGTAGTCGGTCGGGAGCTTTCAGATATCTGCCGATGCAGATGCTAAGGTCCTTTTTTTCCAGTGGCTATGGTCCCACTTGACCCCTCCCTCAATTAATGAAAGGCACACCTTGAAAAATGAGAACTATGCGCAGGCCCTCTATGCCCCACTAACCTATGGCCATCCGCACCCATAACTAGATATAAAGTATATGGTCTTTTGGAGTTCTCCGCCTTTCCGCTGTACGTATCTCGATTGACTCAAGATGGTAGGTAGACGACGAGTTGCTATCACAGGGCTACTGGTCTTGTCGAATCACGCTGGTCCATCCTAGTCTTTAGGTTGCCTTATATTGCAACCAAGGCATACCCTTGGTTCTTCTAACGCAGACCTTAACCTCTGTGAGCCCAGGCGGATCATCTGCAGCCTCACAGAGGGATAACAAGAGTACCCTCACGTCCCCTCGAAGCCGCGTGCTTCGTAACCCTGTTTGTTGGAGCCTTCTTTAAGATCAGATGGATGTTCGCTCCTTCTCGTGTTCTACAAAGGTTTATTACATAGTTCCCTTAACTAAGGTTTACTACTTAGTTCCTGAATCGTCGTTTTCTTAACTAAGGTTTACAACTTAGTCCTCTTAACTAAGGTTTACTACTTAGTTCTTTTTCTCGTCAAGTTGGATTGGTTAAGTGTCATTAGTCAATTCACGTTAACTTAACCCATTCATTTGTCATGTTAAACTGGTTAAGTGTTATCAGTAGTTCATGTTGACTTAACCCTACCACAAATCAAGCTATATTGGTTAAGTATTTCTTATTACTTAACCCCACCCCTTCATCTTGTATTGGTTAAGTGTTCCCGTTAACTTAACCATACCCATCTGTTTAGCTAACACGTTATAACGGTTAAGTGTTCTCTTAGTTAACTTAACCCTAACGTCTGTTTAATTCACATGCCCTAATGGCTAAGTATTGTCCCTTCATGTTTTAACTTAACCTTGTTCATTTGGCACACTATGATGGCTAAGTGTTCTAAGTTTACTTGACTCCCCCTTCTAGTCTAGTTAACATTTTAAATTGGCTAAGTGTATTTTTCTTAGCCCCACCTTCTGGTCTAGTTAACATGTTATGACAGTTAAACCTTTTCTTAACCTCACCCACTTGACTAGTCAACATGTTGTAACGTTTATTTAACCCCTACAAGTCTTGTATTGTTAACATATTAAGTTGGTTAAGTGTTCCTATGGACTTAACCCTCCCATTCTAGCTTAACTGTTTCTTAGCTTTAAATTATTCATTTTAAAGCACCAACCACTCACATTAGACAGATATTGTTGTGGTTACTGGATGTGCCAGTCGGTTCTGAGCAAATTTACACCGCTACTCGGTCTAACCTCGGGTCCTTTTGGGCTCAATGCTCTAACCACCCACATTAGATAGGTATTGTTACAGTTGCTGGATTTGCCGGGCGGTTCCGGGCAGTCTTATACTGTAACTCAATCTAACCTCGGATTAGGCATACTCGTCTTTCCTAGATTTACATATTTATCCTTTTTATCTATATGCAAATTGCTAACAACTCTTTGAAACAAATTTGGCCTATATCATATTCATTTGTCATGCCCACTGACATACCTATATTCGAGGCCCAAATCTTGATTTACCTATCGATTAACCCGACTTGCAGTTTATGCCAAATTAGATCAGTTCATGTCAAAACTAGATTTAATATTCTAGTTTATAGTTTATATCCAAACTTGGCTTACATGCCAATTACATACTTTGCGGTCAATTAACAATTTACCATTTTACGCCCAAGTCTAATATGCATGTAATATTTACTATTATAGCCAATTCAGATTATGCTAACATATTTGTTATGCCAAATCATCTTAATTAAGCTACGCCCAAATTCCCCTCCCTCCCCCCTGTAGTCGTACGTATAACATGATTTCACAAGTTTCTAGGTACTAATGAAATGAAACTAACAAAAGGAACAGGAGATAAGCATGAGAATTGACATAAGAGAATAGGCATGAAAAAGCGAACCAAAATACACAAATACAAAGATAATGGATCTAGTGGGTTTGGTGTACATAATAGAGAACCAGAATAAACTAAGCAAATTACACCCTAAGTATGATATCCATTAAAAATCAAGGGAGACATAGGTGATTTGATCCAACATAATGCCAGTTCGGTATACAATCATGATTTGTAACTATAATGTTATGGGCATAAGCAACTAACCATAATAGTCATAGGCAGTTAACCACAATAGTCATAGTCATGGTCTCATAGTTATGAATCATAGGTGATTAACCACAATAGTCATGGATAATTAACCAAAATAGTCCTAGGCAATTATCCTAATATAGTCATAGGCAATTAACTGTAACAATTTCAAAGCCAATGTAATAGACAATAGTCCTATGTTCATAATCATAGGCAATAACCTCATAATCATGAATCATGTTCGTAGGCAATAGTCTTATATTCATAGTCATCGGCATAGGCATAGTCTTATGTTCACAGTCATAGGCTTAGGCCATTAACAATAGTTTTCAACGTCATAGGCATAGACACAGCCTCTTCGGTAATTGATCACAATGGTTCTTAATTAGATCCAAAGGCATAAACAATCACAGATTCAAATGAGAGGATCAGGCATATTCTTATATTCATTTAATTTCATGCCACAAATAGATCTAGACGTTCAAATCTAAAAAGTAACTGACTTACATTGATTGGTTATAGAAAAGGATAATAAGATAACGTTGAGGTGATTTGCTATGATTTGCACGACGTTGCTCGAAGCCGTTGAATTAGCCTTTGCTTCCCTTCTTGAAGCTTTAACTTTATTTGAATCTCCAATATGCAATTCCTAGCCGTAATCTTCAAGATTAGTCTTCGTGATTTATTTTAATTTATTTATTTCAATTATTCCAGAGGCAGCATAAGGCGAGAATAAAATGGTGTAAAGAGAATGGGGCTAGGGGCTGTTTATATAGGATTAGGCGGATGAATCTAGACTGAAAATGAGACCAGAAGCATCAGAATGAACCCAGGCTCAAAACTGGGCTTCAGCACCAGGTCGACACTATGGTCGACCTGGTCCCTGGGAGGTCGACACTATGGTCGACCCCTAGGTCGACCTGGTCCTGGGCCGGAAATTTCCCGCCCAGCCTGTTCTGGGTTTTGAATTCGAATTTGAATTCGAATTTCGAGCTGTTTTCTGTTCTGAAAATCCTTGAAACTTCGGAAGGTCATATCTCCCTTATACGGACTCCGTTTCTCGAAAACTCAGACTCATTTCCAAGAAGAATTTTGAGACGAACGCAACGGCGCAACCCGTTTCCCTTGATTCTTATTTTAAAATTTATTTATACCTTAATTTGTGAAACTTAATGTTACAGAATTACGGGGTGTTACACAACGGATCGCCCTTACTGCTTCGAGACACTATAGCCCGTGCCTCAGGATAAGTACTCAGTCAAGTCATTGGATCTTCAGGGCCGATCTGTAACGACCCGCATTCTACGCATCGAAGGATCGTAGAATGTTTATTTTTTTCAGATACGAAGTCGTATGGTCATGTAACATTGGGAGACGACTATTGGGGTCATTTCCCATGTTCATGATTTGTCTCGATTTTTAAATGACCGTTTTGCCCCTAGCTGGTCTTTTTTCGGCCATAACTTTTGACTGGAAAGGAATTTTGACCTGAAACCACTTCCATTGAATTCCGACGATGGTTTACAATTCCGTAGAGTGGTCACATTAGCCAAAAAGGCTCACTGTTTGGGAGATATGGCTGAAACAAGGTTTAGAAGGTGAAAAACAGCTTAACCAGGCCTAATTTGGATGATTAGTGAGTCGGCCCAAAACCCATTTCAGGATTAGGGTTATGGGAAGGCTGATCGGTTTAGGAAATTCAGTTTCTATCATTTTCCAGCAGCCACTTTTTGTTTCTTCAAGTTTAGCCATGGCCTCCACTTGCAAAAACACCCCCAAATCACCTTCTAATCGCTAATTAAGCCAAATCTACATCAAATCAAGGAAGAACTTCACCAAATCAGTATTAGGACTGTTGTATTACCTTGGTATTCACGCCCAAATAGAAAATCATTTCAGATCTAAAGTTTATTTGTGGCAAAGGTGAGTAATTTGCAAGGTTTCTCACTAATTATGGTTAATTAAGGGTAATTAGTGTTGATTAGCGAATTTATACACTAATAAATTCTGGAAAAATATTTATAAAATTTGAAATGATGTTTTAGGCCTCTGTTAGAAAATTTGGATAATTTGGTTAAGTTTTACTAATCCTATCATTAGTTTTGCTTAAACATGCTTAAGGGAAAATATGGGATTTTGGCTATGTTTAATCTGTAGGGCTGTCAACGGATACTTTCGGATACGGATAGTGCCATATCTGTATCCGTATCCGAAACCATTTTCGGATATCGGATATCCGCATCCGTGGATACGGACGGATATCGGATAATTATCCGCTCCGCCAACGATCGATAAATCAATGAACATAAATGAATTTTTTTAGCTTAATATTAAGCTTTTTCAACCTAATTGATTACTAAAGTGCTAAAAGTAAATAAATATGATGATAATATATAATTTTGAGCAATTAACATGCGTTTAGTAGACTTTTAATTTTGCAAATTAATAAATTAGTATATTTAATTATGTTAAAATACATATAATTTAAGCTATAATCGGGAAAAAAAAGCGAACGGATAATTTTCGGATGCGGATATGGCTATATCCGCATCCGCATCCGCTTTCTCGGATATCGGATATTTATCCGCTTTTAAGATACGGATGCGAACGGATTTCGGATTTTTCGGGTATCCATTGACAACCCTATTAATCCGTTTTAACCTATCAAATTATTGTTTTAGTGTTTATGGTTGATTACACATGTCGCTATGACTGTTTGGAATGATTTGTTATTATTTAGAAAAGATAGATTAGCCGAAAACGCCGTCGAATGGCATGAAACAGTTGTTGGAAAAAGTTGCAAAAAGTTGTGCAGGGTTTCGGGTCGAATCGGGTATGGGGCTCGGATCGGATCGATGGACTGGCCAAGAGAGTATGGATCGGACTGGAACCTGGCACAAGAGGATGCAAGGGCAAAAAGGAAGGCCACTAAAACCGAGTGGAGTTGGGGTCGGATCGGAACGGCAGGAAGGTGTGGGATCAGATGTACGTGGACCGAACCGAAGCGAGAGAGGCACCGGAACTGAACCGAGTTGGAGAGTGGCGTCCGAACCGAACCGAATGAAGGAGCTGAGCCAAACCACGATGGGGAATCCGAACCGAACTGGGTGGGGAGACCCGAGCCAAACCAGAGGACCCGAACTGAACGAGAAATCTGAACATGATGTATAGCTGAACCGAATGAGACTTAAGCTACTTCTACGCGATGACTCTTTTGAAGACCAGCTCCAACTCGACCAAAACCCGAGGTGCAAAGGAAGTCCAGATAGGAAGTAGAACTCAGGATCCAATTAGGAACCAACGAGTTAACTTCATGAGTTGGGCTTTGCTGCGGGATGTGTGCCAAGGGTTGTCGATGTCTATGACTTTGGATCACTATGTATGGGAGTTACGTGGACGGATTTAGGGCCACAGTGGCCTAGGTATGACTAGTGGGCTATAGACCAATGAAGTGGGGTCATTTGAAAAGGTTTGGTCATGATCCCATGGGATAAGCTTGGTGGTAGCAGTAGTTGTACAGGTCGAACTCCGTCATTACCTCAATGGGTCTAGCGATCAAAGTGGTGGGTATCGTATACTTTACGCACTGAGTGAGAGATGTGAGGATGGTTGCTATGCTTGATTTGTTTGCCATCACTATGACATGCACACCCCCACCCCGTATTCTTTACACCATATGTTAGTGGCACCTTAGAGTATTGTACAGTATGTAGTGCTAACTCTTTGGTTGCAGGTCCAGGTTCAGGTATGGTTTAGTATACCTGTTATTGTTCTGTTTTGCTGCTTATCGCTCATACCAGACTTTTGTCTGACCTAGAGTTTTATGTCTCTTCTTATTACTCTGGGTGCTCTCACGAGCAGACTAGAGACAGGTTAGCTGGTGAAGCACGAGTAGCTGTACCGAAGACGAGCAGGAGGCTTCCACGTATGATATATATAGATATTATCCCTGTGTCGCTGCAGGGTCACTACTTTGGGCATTAGTAGTGTACCTTTTTCCTTTTCCTTGCTTTAGAGACAGTTTGAAAAGTTGTAATAATGGTGATGTGGAACATAAGCTGTATTTGGATTTCCGCTGCTATGATGTGTAGTACTAGTTTTCAGCTTATGCACTGTCTCGCCTGTTTTATGTCAAGTATGTTGTTATTATATCTTATCCCATGCGCTGTGAGACATCCTACAGATTCTTGATTAGTTCATTCTCTTCTTTCCTTTCTTGGGCGACCGTTCTGGTCTAGCCGGGCATGTATACAGCGCACTTTCGGAGGAAATGCCAACTGGTGCGGGTCGGGCCGTCACACTTAGTATCAGAGCTCTAGGTTGCATAGTTAACCTAGGGAAGTTATTAGGGAGAGATAGTGCACGTATATGAGAGTGCGTATTTGTGATTATTTTGGTTTTTAAAAAGCTATATATATACACTATTAGTATATCTAAGGATGAAGTCGCACTGCACTGGCACCACTATGGAGATGGTTAATCGTTTTCTCTTTACAGATTGAACGATGAGCCGATACGCAAGGGGTGCCGATAGAGGAGCCAATAATGGGAATGCTGCTGATATGAGGACGGTGTTTACTAACCTCTTGAGGGAGATGCTTAGAGATGCTCAGAGGGAAGCTCCTAATGCTGGTAATGGTGGTGGTCCAGCGGTGCAGGCGCCTAGGGCCGATTTCGCCAAGCTGAACAAGGATTATACTAGTCTTGGTGGGAAGCCGTTCCATGGAACGGAGTCGGCTACGGATGTTCAGGATTGGTTGGATAGCTGCGAGCGTATCTTCGAAGACTTGGGTATTGAGGATACGATGAAGAGAAGGCTAGCATCCCGTCGGCTGCAAGGACGGGCAATGAATTGGTGGAATGCTATAAAGGCAGCTACTCCCGAAGATCAGATTACTTGGGACCAGTTTAAGGTTCGCTTTAGCGATAAATTCATTCCAGCTGCTCAGAAGTCAGTGCTGTTTAAGAAATTCTTGGAACTCAAGCAGAATGGCAGAGCTGTCTCAGAGTATATTGCTGAATTCGACACTTTGTTGAAATATGGGTTGTCCCTAATAGATACTGCCGAGAAGAAGAACGAGAAGTTCATAACTGGCTTGGATGGATACTTGGGGGAAAGGCTTATTAACCACATTGATGAGACGTTTGAATCGATTGTGGGGAAAGTTTTAAGATCGGAAAGTCTTTACCCTAAGTCGAAGACTGAGGTCGCATCTGCAGAGGAGCCAAAACCGCAAGCAAGCGGTGGAGGCAAGAGTGGTTCTCAGAATAAAAGGAAGCAAAACCAGAATAAGGATGGCCAGAAGAAGAAGAAAGATATTGAGTGCTTTAGCTGTGGCAAGAAGGGCCACTATGCTAGTAATTGTCGAGCAAAGCCAGCAGACAGGAAGTGCTTCAACTGTAGCCAAGTGGAACATCACAAGGGCAAGTGTCCGCAACCCCCTAAAGAAAAGCAGATGGTGAAAGCATATTCCCTTAATGCTATTCCTTCTTCGTCGAATGCCCCAACTACGGCGGAGAAGGGAAAGAATGTCGTTATTCAAGGTATGCTTTCTGTTTATGATGTTCCTGTTAGAGTTTTATTTGATACTGGAGCTTCCAGTTCTTTCATATCTAGTGACCTGGTAGATAGGTTGGGACTGGAGCCCGAGATTTTCGATAGACCTTTAGTAGTGACGAACCCGATTGGTGGTTCGACTAGCCTTAGCATGATTTGTCGTAATGTGGTCTTATCGAGTCATGAATGCATGTTTTTTTGTGATTGCTTTGTTTTGGGCTTTACTGGGTTTGGCATTATTTTGGGAGTCAATTGGATCCAAAGATATGGTGTGGTGGTAGACTGTGAGGGCTCTTTGGTGACAGCTAGAGCGAATGATGGGCGGAGGGTGGTGTTTGGTGGTCTACCTAGTGATGGGGTAATGGCTAGTTTTCTAAATTCCCTCGACATCCCGCATGATGAGTTGTCAGGTTTGCCCGTAGTTGGCCAATATCCGGACGTCTTCGAGGAATGTACTGGGCTTCCACCACATCGAGAGATTGAGTTCCGTATTGATTTAGTGAAAGATGCCAGACCTATAGTGATGCCACTTCATCGTATGGCACCAAGGGAGCAGCGAGAGCTCGAGGTGCAAGTAAGTGATCTTTTGAAGAAGGGATTTATCCGAAGAAGTGTTTCTGAGTGGGGAGCACCAGTAGTGTTTACTACCAAGGCTGATGGTTCCCATCGATTGTGTGTAGACTATCGTGAGTTGAATAAGGTGACGAGGAAGAATAAATATCCTCTACCACAGATAGATGATTTGTTTGATTAGTTGAGTGGTGCGAGAGTGTTCTCCTAGTTGGATCTCGCGGCAGGTTTTCATTAGCTTAGAGTGGAAGCTGATAGTATAGCTAAAACGGCATTTCATACGCCGTCTGGATTTTATGAATGGTTGGTCATGCCATTCGGGCTGACCAATGCACCAACATATTTTGCGGATCTTATGAATAGGGTATTCAGAGATCAGTTGAATAAGTTTGTTCTTGTGTTCATTGACGATATACTTGTTTATCCAAGGAAAGAAGAAGAACACAAGGAACATTTAAGGATAGTGATGGAGGTGTTGAGAAAACACCAATTAAAAGCAAAGTTTTCTAAGTGTCACTTCTGGAGAAGGGAAGTGAGATTCTTGGGCCATGTCGTTTCAGAGAATGGTATTGCCATGGATCTTGCGAAGGTGGCTACGGTACAAGATTGGACTACGCCCAAGAATGCAACAGACATAAGAAGTTTCTTGGGACTAGCTAGATATTATCGTAAGTTTATCCAAGACTTCTCCAAGATAGAAGCACCATTGACTCAGTTGACAAAGAAGAATCAAGCTTTCGTTTGGGACGAAAATTGCGAGAATGCATTCAAGGGTCTAAAGGAAAAGTTGACATGTGCACCAGTGTTAGTCATTCCTAAAGGGAATGAAGAGATGACGGTATACACAGATGCATGTGGTACCGGACTAGGTGCTGTATTGATGCAAGGAGGTAGGGTTGTAGCTTATGCAAGTCGGCAATTGAAACCGCACGAGAGAAGATACCCTACCCATGATTTGGAATTAGCAGCGATTGTATTTGCATTGAAGACGTGGAGACATTATCTCTTGGGAGAAAGATTCGAGTTGTTTATTGATCATAAGTCATTAAAGTATCTTTTCTCTCAAAAGGATCTAAATCTCCGATAACAAAGATGGTTAGAATTCTTGGCTTCCTATGATTTTGATATCGCATACACAGCAAGAAAGGGCAATGCGGTAGCTTGAGTAGAAGACATGCCAGTTTAGGGGCTATGTTTCTAGAATGGAAGCAACTGGAGTACATCGCGGGGTATGATTTCAGACCAAAGCGCGAATTGGATCCAGAAATGTTAGCAAGTTTTACAATCAGACCCACTTTGATTGAGCGGATTGGTTCCGGTCAGAGGAACGATCCTAACCTATTGGAAATCATCTTAAAGTTATAGATGGGAATCGACGGAGAGATGAACAAGTATGGGCTTGATCGAGATGGATGGCTTACAAAGAATGGAAGACTTGTTGTGCCCAATGTCAATAGATTGAGAGATGAAGTGCTTAGAGAATGTCATCACTCAAAACTGATTATACATCCCGGTGGTAACAAGATGTACCGAGACATGAAGCAGACCTACTACTGGGAAGGGATGAAAAGAGACGTTGGGAAGTTTATATCCAAATGCATGAATTGCCAGTTGGTTAAAGCTGAGAAAAAGAAGCCTAGTGGTTTGTTACAACCATTAGAGATTCCAGAATGGAAATGAGAACAAGTCTCGATGGATTTCATTGATGGGTTACCAAGGACTAGATCGGGCCATAATTGCATTTGGGTGATTGTGGACCGATTGACTAAGAGTATAAGGTTTATACCTGTCAAGTCAAACAGGATGCCAGCTAAGTTAGCTGAACTATATGTAAAGTGGGTAGTGAGATTTCATGGAATACCAAAAGGCATTGTGAGTGACCGAGATCCGTTGTTCACTAGTGGATTTTGGAAGAGCTTACAAGAGGCGTTAGGACCAGAATTACATCTCAGTACCGCGTATCATCCTCAAACCAACGGGCAGACAGAGAGGGTGAATCGAGTATTAGAGGATCTCTTGAGAGCTTGCATATTAGACTTTGGTGGATCATGTGATGACCATTTGTATCTAGTAGAGTTTGCATATAATAATAGTTATCAATCCAGTATTGGTATGGCTCCATTTGAAGCTTTGTATGGAAGACCGTGCAACTCACTGTCATGTTGGTTAGAAACTGGTGAGAAGTTTGTGCTTGGACCGGATGTGATAAGAGAAACTTCAACTAAGATTAAGGTTGTTCAACAGCGAATGAAGGCTGCCCAAGATAGACAGAAAAATTATGCTGATAAGAGGAGAAGAGAATTAAAGTTCTCCATTGGCGACTTGGTGTTTGTCAAGATTTCTCCATTGAAGAGTGTGATACTATTTGGCAGGAGAGGCAAGTTAGCACCAATATTTGTTGGTCCATTCCTAGTTCTTGAGCAAATTGGGAATTTGGCATATAAAGTTGAATTACCAGACAAGATGGCAGGAGTTCACAACGTGCTTCATGTTTTCCAGTTAAGGAAGTTCGTACATGACCCAGATGTGACTATTTCACCTGATCAATTGGATGATATCGAAGTTGAATCCAAGGCGGTTGGGAACTGCAGGCCTATGCGTACTGTTGGGAACGATATGAAGCAGCTTCGAAGGAAGGCGGTGAAATTAGTCAAAGTTCAGTGTGGTGAGAATGAGAATGACTGTACTTGGGAGACAGAGGAGAGCATTAGGAAGACGCATCCAGAACTCTTCGCCTGGTAAGATTTCTGTTTCGATTTATTCTTTCCGCATGCTAGGATAGGTTTGTTTTATTTGTTTTGCATGTTTGATTGTTGTATATGATTGGTAGGCATGCGGGATCCTTTGTATGTTTTGGGTTAAGGAATTTCGGGCACGAAATTTCTTAAGGGGGGAGAGTGTAACGACCCGCATTCTACGCATCGAAGGATCGTAGAATATTTATTTCTTTCACATATGAAGTCGTATGGTCATGTAACTTTGGGAGACGACTATTGGGGTCATTTCCCATATTCATGATTTTTCCCGATTTTTAAATGACAGTTTTGCACCTAGCTGGTCTTGTTTCGGCCATAACTTTTGACTGCAAAGGAATTTTGACCTGAAACCACTTCCATTGGATTTGGTTGATGGTTTACAATTCCGTAGAGCGGTCACATTGGCCAAACGAGCTCACCGTTTGGGAGATATGGCTGAAACAAGGTTTGGAAGGTGAAAAACAGATTATCCGGGCCTAATTTGGGTGATTAGTGAGTGGGCCCATAACCCATTTCGGGATTAGGGTTATGGGAAGGCTGGTAGGGTTAGGAAATTCAGTTTCTATCATTTTCCAGCTGCCACTTTTTGTTTCTTCAAGTTTAGCCATGGCCTCCACTTGCTAAAACACACCCAAATCACCTGCTAATCGCTAATTAAGCCAAATCTACATCAAATCAAAGAAGATCTTCACCAAATAAGTATTAGGACTGCTATATTGCCTTGGTATTCGCTCCCAAACAGAGAATCATTTCAGATCTAAAGTTTATTTGTGGCAAAGGTGAGTGATTTGCAAGGTTTCTCACTAATTATGGTCAATTAAGGGTAATTAGTGTTGATTAGCGAATTTATACACTAATAAATTCTGGAAAAATATTTATAAAATTCGAAATGATGTTTTAGGCCTCTGTTAGATAATTTGGATAATTTGGTTAAGTTTTACTAATCCTATCATTAGTTTTGCTTAAACATGCTTAAGGGAAAATATGGGATTTTGACTTTGTTTGATCCATTTTAACATATCAAATTATTGTTTTGGTGTTTGTGGTTGATTATACATGTTGCTATGACTATTTGGAATGATTTGTGATTATTTAGAAAAGACAGATTAGCCGAAAACGCCATTGAATGGCGTAAAACAGTTGCTGGAAAAAGTTGTAGAAAGTTGTGTAGGGTTTCGGGTCGGATCGGATATGGGGCTCGGATCGGATCAGTGGACTGGGCAAGAGCGTACGGATCGGACCGGAACCTAGCACAAGAGGATGCAAGGTGTTAGCCTACTTTGTGAACTAGGCAACACAAAGTCAAGAAACCAACCGTTGAAGAGTATTTCAAGTTATGCGACTCCGGTTCGGATCGGAAGGAAACACCACAATTCAGATTGATAGCAGCGTATCGGTTCGGATCGGGTAAAATTCTCTGTTCGGATCGGATATCTCTTACTGGATAAATTGGCAAAGCATACCTGATCGGATCGGAAGGCCAATGAATCTCAGGTGGATCGGAAAGCCATCTGCTTGCCACGACTTCGGAGCGGAGCGGGGTATGATTAGAGAAGAAGGGATGTCCAAGCTACTCCAGTTCGGATCGGGTATTCCGATCCGAGCCCCCAATCTACACGTTTCCGACCCGCACCCTTGATCCAGGAAAATCTCCTATAAAGTCGCCTGGAGAACCGGACCGGATATGACTAATTCCTACCTCTAACGTCCATCTCATGGATGCGTTGTCCGCCTGATAGCCCATCCGAACCCGAAGAGAGTGCGATGGATGACACGTGTTCCGACCCGGATTGAATCTCAGGCAAATTCACACCTATAAATACCCCATCTAGAGACAAAGAGAAGGATCTTTTTTTTTTCAGCACTTTTGAGAATCCAAGTACCCCCATCCTCCGAGTTCCTTTACTCCCGGAAAATCCAAACCATCTTTCATTTCTTGTTTTAATCATTTGAGTGAACAAAAGTGAGCTGTGAGCGAATCTTACATTGCATTTGTAACTGAATTACTGAATATAGTGAAAACTAAGTGGACGTAGGCATTTCTTCGCCGAACCACTATAAATCCTGTGTGTTCTTTTTTATTTCTGTTTTATTTTACCTTGTTTCTAATCAATTTGGGTGTTAGAACCACATTTGGGTCTAACATTTTGGTGCTTTCACTGAGAATCCTCATCTAAATCCTTTATTTTCCGGGATCTCTTTCTACTTTTTGGACCGTTGTGTTCAAAGAAGTGAATCCTTAAGTTTCTCCGCTTTCTTGCATTCGTTGAAGTAATTGTTGAAGACTCATGGCCAAAGGAAAAGGCAAAGAAGTTCAGTCTGTTCAAGGAAATGGAGCTGGCGAAGATCAGCAACATGCTGTTGTAACAAGGTCTCGGGGGCAGAGTTCAGCAGCAGGGAGAATCAATGCAGGAAATCCGAACCGAAGGGAAGGGGAGAGCTCCGATCCGATCCGGGTAGGGGATTCCGAAGCGGTGCACTCCCCCAGTCTGAATCGACCCGACTTGCTCGCTGCACACCGATCCGACCAGGCACCCCAGCTCCGATCCGACCCGATGCTTGGTGAAGCTGGAACATCTACTCGAGTCCCCGCGAATGCTCCAATTCCAGCTGCCAGGGTTGGAGACCAGGTCAATCCATCTGCTCCCATCACTCAAGGAGATTTCTCGCGCTTGCTTGATATGCTTGAGAGCACGAGGGAAGCTATGAGAGTTCATGAGCGCACTAATCTCATGATGCAGGAAAATATGAGGCTCATGAGTCGGGAGATCAATGAGCTCCGCCGGCAGAGAACTCCATCACCGGTTCGTCACACCCCTGTAGATCAATCTTCATCTTCCGAGGAAGAGAGGCCCCGTGAGCGAAGGCCACTCGAACGACCTCAGAACGTGGAGCAGCTAACGTTTGGATCTTTGGGATCTCGCGAGGATATCGCACGAGCATTAGGGAACGATAGCCCTACTCGAGGGCAAAGAATCCAATCCCCTCTTCCCGAGATCGACCGGGAACACAGGGAAAGGAATCGAGTAGAGGCAGCTCGAAGAAGAAGGGCATCTCCAGAGCAAGAGCCCCGAAGGAACTCGGACACTAGGGCCAGGGAACCTGAGCAGCCCCTAACTAGTGCTGATGTACAGGCAATGGTTCGCCGAATTATGTCCGAGAGCCGGAATTATTCAAATGAAGACTATGGCATCGAGCGAAGCCATACTCCGTTCACTGACGATATCCTAGACTTCCAGTTTCCCCGACGCTTTAACTTGCCACAGATGGACAAGTATAACGGAAGGACTGATCCGGGACAGCATTTGATGCGGTATTCGTGGCTTATGAACGCCGCTGCTGCCCCTGATGAAGTAAAGTGCAAAGCATTCCCAATCTACCTGGAAGATGTGGCATTGTTCTGGTTTACCCGGCTTCCTCCTCGTTCGATTTCTAATTACAAAGAACTAAGTGAGCGTTTCATGAACCAGTTTCGACTACATGCCCGCAAGTCCAAGAGTGTTATTGAATTGTCGAGGATCAAACAGGCACCAGGAGAGTCTTTAAGGGCATATTTAGATCGTTTTAACCAAGCTGTAACTGAGGTCAGTGACCCTCATGAGCCCACTATTCTGATGGCATTGAAGGAAGGAGTCGATCCTGAATCTGAGTTTGGAGACTACCTTTCTGGGAAGACACCCCCCACAAGGGCGATATTCTACGAAAAAGCCGATATTTATCTAAGACGAGAGGAGGCCCGGGCAAACCGAAAAAGAAAGTCTGAGACAGCTTCAAAGGAGAATGTGCAGAGTAATATTGCCGTGAAGCAGTCTGGGGAAAGTTCTGGCAAGGTTGAAGTAAATGTAGGAAATAAGGGTGGAAACAGCAATACTGGAAATGGGGGAAAGAACAACAACCGTAATTCGAACGGTAGCAGGAGAAACAGGAATAGGGGAAGCGACCCTAACAAAAGGCCCCGATTCCAGAATTATGAGGACTATACACCATTGAATGACACCCTAGAAAATATTTACCTGGATACGTACAATGTGTTGCAGTACAAAAGACCGCCACCTCGTGATTCGACCGAGAAAGAAATGGCGACAGGGAAATTTTGCTTGTTTCACGGAACACATGGACACTCGACCAATGAGTGTCGGCATTTGAGGGATGTAATTGAAAAGTTGCTGCGTGAAGGAAAGTTGGATGAGTACAAGGTTGCCCCGAGGGACAGGGGGCAAGGAGAGCAGGCTCCAAAACAGATCCTACCTGCTCCTAAGCCTACCGCGCAGCAGAAAGGTAAAGGGATTGTCATCAACTCTATAGTAGGCGGACCTCACCCGGCAATCCGAAGTTTTAGGTCAATGGACCAGTATGTGAATGCTGCCAAGCATCTGGATGTGAATGAAGGTGACGATTTGGAAGATGTCGCCCCTATAAAACAACAAAAAACCATGTTCGATGACGTGGTATTTCGCAGCCGAGACAACACGGGGATACAATCTCCCACCAATGATCCGTTGGTTATTACTACCACCATTGGGCCGGCCTTGGTCCATAAGGTATTAGTAGACAACGGAAGTTCCGTTAATATTTTGTTCAAGAAGTCGTTTGATCAGATGAAGCTCGAGCCCGAAGATCTGAAATCTTGTGAAGGATGGATTAGAGGTTTCAACGGAGCGACGACGTCTCCCATGGGATATATAGAGTTGCCTGTAACCCTAGGGCAAGGAGAACGTAGAAGAGTGCGAATGCTTCAGTTCGTAGTATTGGACATAGATTCGCCATATAACGCATTTTTAGGGAGACCTGCCCTCGCTGAATTCAGAGTTTGTATCGCCCCTTGGTGCTTGTTACTGAAGTTCCCAACTGAAGCTGGAACTGGAGTAATAAGAGGGGATCAGGTCTCTGGACGGGCCTGCTATGTGGCCGAACTAAAGATGTTAATGAAAGGAGTTAATGCTGAGTGTAAGAATGCCTCATCTCCCTCACAGGGGGACTCGGCATAGCAATTAGAGAGGTTGAACCCAAGGGAGTTGCCCAAAGGAACGCCTGAAGACCTGGATCCTAGAAAAGACGAGGAACCAGAGACTAGGAATGCAACTCCTAATGAAACGACAGTGGAAATTCCTGTTGATAAAGCTGATCCGACGAAAGTTTTGAAGATCGGTTCCCAATTGGATCCACGCCGTGCTAAAGAACTGACGGACTTCTTGAAGGCAAACTTAGATGTGTTCGCCTGGACCCATGCTGACATGTGTGGGATATCACCTTCCATTATCAGTCACAAATTGAATGTAAATCTGAAGCATCCGCCTGTGAAGCAAAAGAGACGTACGCTGGGCCCAGAGAGGTCGGCTGCCCTCAAAGAGGAAGTAGAGAAATTGAAGCAAAATGGATTTATTCGAGATTCGACTTATCCCGACTGGATATCGAATCCTGTCTTGGTAAAGAAGCCAAACGGAAAGTGGCGAACTTGTATTGACTTTTCAGATTTAAATAAGGCTTGCCCAAAGGATAGTTTCCCACTTCCCAGGATTGACCAGCTTGTAGATTCGACAGCAGGTCATGAACTTCTCTCTTTCATGGATGCATACTCTGGATACAATCAAATTCCTATGCATGTGCCAGACCAAGAGCATACAAGTTTCATTACGAATTTGGGATTATATTGTTATGTTGTAATGCCGTTCGGATTAAAAAACGCTGGAGCTACTTATCAGCGGTTGGTAAATAGGATGTTTTATGATCAAATAGGAAAAACTATGGAAGTTTATGTGGACGATATGCTTGTTAAATCAAAGCAGTCTCCCAATCATACGCAAGACTTAGCGGAAATGTTTGGTATCTTGCGAAAATACCGTATGAAATTGAATCCTTTAAAATGTTCATTTGGAGTGGCGTCGGGAAAGTTCCTTGGCTTCATTGTGAGTTCCCGAGGAATTGAGATCAACCCTAGCCAGATAGCGGCGATTAGAAATATCAGAGAACCAAGGAGAATTAAAGACGTCCAAAGTCTGGCAGGGAAGGTAGCGGCGCTGAGTAGATTCATCTCCAAAGCCACCGATAAATGTGTTCCATTTTTTGATTTGATAAAACGGGGAAAGAAGAACTTCCAGTGGACTCCTGATTGTGTCGAGGCTTTCCAAAATCTGTTAGAGCTGTTAGAGAAACCGCCAATCTTATCGAAGCCCGTAGATCACGAAGAACTATTTGTTTATCTAGCAGTCTCGGCTCACGCTGTCAGCACAGCCCTGGTTCGAGAGGAAGACAAAGTGCAAAGGCCGGTATACTATGTGAGTAAGAAATTAGCAGCGGCAGAGCGCAACTACCCAAAGATCGAGAAGCTCGCTTACAGCCTCCTGATTGCATCCCGAAAACTTCGTCACTACTTCCAAGCCCATCCAATAACCATATACACCGATCAGCCGTTAAGACAGGTGTTGCAGAGGCCCGAAGTGTCGGGAAGGTTGATTAAATGGAACATAGAACTAAGCCAGTTTGATTTGAATTTTCAACCACGAAAGTCAATCAGGGGGCAAGCTCTAGCAGACTTTATTGCGGAGTTCACCATTCCAGAGGAAGAAATAATCAATGACCAAGTGGTCAAATTTGAGGATAAGCTAGAGGTGAATCCGTGGAGACTATATACGGATGGAGCTAAAAATGACCGAAGATCCGGAGCTGGAATTGTCTTAGTCACTCCGGAGGGACGGTCGTTATATTACGCCCTACGGTTAGAATTTTCGGCAACTAACAACGACTCTGAGTATGAAGCCCTGATTGCCGGGCTGAAACTCGCTAAAGACCTCGGAGTAAAAGTGATGGACATATTTTGTGACTCTAAGATTGTTGTTTGTCAAGTGCGAGAGGAGTTCGCGGCTCGAGGACCTCGACTTATCGCCTACCTCAAGAAAGTGAAAGAGCTATTGAATAGCTTAGATCGGTACAGCATAACACATATTCCCAGAATTGAAAACCAGAAAGCGGATAGACTGGCAAAGCTGGCTAGTTCTGACAATCCAGAAGGGGCTGAGGTAACTCCAATTGAAACATTGGAATCGCCAAGCTTTGAGTCAATGGAAATTGAATTCGTTCTTGAAGCGGAACCAGAGAAGGAGTCATGGATGACTCCAATCAAGAGTTTTCTTAAGAATGGGACACTCCCATCGAAGAAAAGTGAGAAAAGAGCTGTAGTCCGCAAAGCTGCCAGATATGTTATGCAAGACGATACTCTCTATAGACAAGGATTTTCTATGCCCCTGTTACGATGTATCGCACACGATGACATCAAGCGTGTACTGAGAGAAGTGCACGAAGGTGAGTGTGGAGATCATACAGGAGGTCAAACTTTAGCAAAGAAAATATTGCGGTACGGATATTTCTGGCCTACGATCAACAAGGATGCAGCTGATTATTCACGACGCTGCGATAAGTGCCAGAGGTTCGCCAAAATTCCCAGGGCACCGTCAACCCAGCTTAAATCGATGGTGAGTCCTTGGCCATTTGCCACATGGGGAATCGATATCATTGGAGTTTTGCCAATTGCCAAAGGAGGGGCTAAGTATGCCATAGTAGCTGTAGATTATTTCACGAAATGGGTGGAAGCTGAGCACCTAACCAAGATCACAGCAAGAAAAGTGATAAGTTTTGTGGTCAGAAATATTATATGCCGGTTCGGGATCCCAAGAACGATTATAACTGACAACGGAACCCAGTTTGACAGCTCTGAGTTCAGAAATTTTTGCCAGAAATATAAGATAGACAAGCGATATACTGCAGTCGCCTATCCACAATCGAATGGGCAAGTAGAAGCGGTAAACAAAGTTATAAAATCCATCCTCAAGAAACGGTTGGAGCGTGCAAAGGCAAAATGGGTTGATGAATTGCCCCTAGCTTTGTGGGCATATCGAACAACGTTTAAAACGGCTACCGGTCATACCCCTTTCTCTCTCTCCTTTGGTTCAGAAGCAGTAATTCCAGTTGAACTGGAAGTTCCTTCCCACAGGGTTACGTATTATGACCCGATGACGAATCGGGCACTTCTACTTGAGTCTCTTGATGAGGTCGAAGAGAAAAGGGACGAAGCAGATTTGCGTGCAGCAAGACATCGGCGTCAGATGGCACGCTATTATGACAAAAAAGTTCGCCTCAGAACTTTTGAACCAGGGGATTTGGTGCTAAAGAGAGTTTTTCCATCTCTTCCTCACCTCGGCCCAAAATGGGAAGGACCCTTTGTCATCCAACGGAAACTTGATAAAGGAACATTCAAGTTAACGACCGTAGATGGCGAAGAAGTCCCTCGAGCATGGAATGCCCAACACTTAATGCGATATTTGGATTAGAAATGCTATACTTTTTGCTGTTTTTCTTGTAAACTCTGTAATAAGGCATGACTTGCCTTTGGAAAATGTGGCAATATGAATAAAGGACTATAAAGTGGATGTAGGCTATAACTTAGCTGAACCACTATAAAAATATTGTGTGTTATTTACTTTTATGCATTTACATTCGTTAGTTGTCCTGTTGTGATTATAAAATACAGGATAACTTAGAGCCTAAAAAGGTTGAAACAGTTTGGGCATAAAAAGAAGCACAATGATTATTTGTGCAATAAGACATAAAAGAATGAGAAAACGACATTCTTAACTCTAACTCTCCAGAGAAAGAGAGAGAGTATAAAAGCGTCTCAGACTGAGCGCTGAAAAAGAAATTCTGTTCTGAACTCTAACTCTCCAGAGAAAGAGAGAGAGTATAAAAGCGTCTCCGAATGAGCGCTGAGAAAGAGGTTCAACTCCGAACTCTAACTTTCCAGAGAGAAAGAGAGTATAAAGGCGTCTCCGACCGGGCGCCGAGAAGGAAATCTTTTCCCGTTGAACGACCGGGGAATAAACAAATAACTGAACTCGAACTCTAACTCTCAAGAAAATGAGAAAGAGTATAAAAGAAATGCCAGGAAAAACAACAGATGTTGATGACACAGGAAATGCTATCCCGTTAGAGAATCGGGAGCGTTCAGATTGCATGGTCGAGCATAGAAAAACCTATGGAGACTGACTGGGGACACAAATATATATACATATCTCCCCTCTCCACAACTTTGTTTCATAACTATAGATATGCATTTTTACATAAGTGCGGAACTGCTAACAAATAAACATTGCAAAAAGTGAATTATTTTTATTTACAAATGAATGAATTTGTACAGGGAAATAACTGAAAAAGAAAGTGCGGAAGCTGCTGGTGTAGCGGCACTTATTGGTTTATAAAGATGCTAAAAAGATACAGGGGAACCCACTATTTGGGTTTGGGATGAGCCTTCGATTTTTTGGCAGCTTTTTCCGCATCTTTTACTTCCTTCTCGGCTTCAGTCAAGATTCGTTTTGTTTTCTTTTTCCCAGAAGATGCGGTACTGGAGCCAGTAGACTTCTTCCCGGAGGGCGGGATACTGGAATCAAGAGAAGATTTTTTAGCAAGTTCTTCAGTGATAGATCTAGTTGAGAGCTTAACAACTAACCTTGAACCTGCATCCACAACTGCGAGGGGCTTGAGAACCTCAGGATCTAATTCTTCAGCCTTTAATTGCAAACGCTTGTCTTGATCAGCCTTCATGGCCGCCAAGGTAACGTCGTCAGCACTTTTTGAATCCCCGGTTATTGTAACCTCCGGTTCCTCATCATGCCCCTCGTCTCCTCCATCGTCTTTTAAAGCTGCAATCATTTCTTCATCATGGGAAGTAGTGACCTTAATTGGCTCACTTCTTTCCCCCAGGTCTGTGGAAGCAGCCTTGTCTTCCCCTTCTTTGACTCTATCAGCGGGTTGTGTCCCAGCGGAAGCTCCTTGAGCTACATCTGTCTTCGTGGATGATTCAACGCCTACAAAATGAGAAACATTGGTTATCAACTCAGGAGAGAGCAAAGGATTTCTCATCGAACGTTCGGTTATGTAGCCAAAGGTAGTAGTAGCCTTGACAAATTGAGGAGAAAAGATAGGGATACCTTCTGAAGACTTTTCAGCGGGGGTAACTACTACCTCTGGAGTTATTTCAGGAATAGGAGATAGCAAAGTGGCTCGGGAAATTCCCGGGTTTTCGGGATCATACCCCTCTACTTCGGGAGTTACAGGAGCAGAAGAAGAGGAACCAGCTTCAGGGACGGTTTTCTGTTTAGACTTCCGCCTCTCTTCTTCCATGGCCTCGGCAATTAGACGGCGCCCTTCAGCTAGGCGCTCCGGTTCGTCGTCTCTCAAATATTTCTCCATCAGCTTATCTTCATCGAGGGAATCGACCTTGAGTTCTTCCTTTTCCCACTCGACAATTTGATTCCAGACCTGAACTAGAGTGGACGGATAGTCTTCAATCCAGGAAATGTTTCGACGACGAATAATGTGCGCGAAGAACTCAATCATTAGCTCGCCGAAACCCTGAATTTCAGCCTCCGCATCAGATAATTGCTTGCGGGTTTCCTCCGCAGATTTAATAGCGCATTCTACATTGCCCTCGGCTAAAGCAGCCCTGTTTTCTGCCTCCAGCAACTTCGAAGCCAAATCAGCATTCTTCTTTTCTAACTCAGCGCTCCTTTTCGCTAACTCGGCATTTTTCTGCTCAAGCTCAGCATAAGCAAGGCGTGTCTTAGCAGCCTCTGATTTGGCCTCGTCAGCTTGTTTCTTCAACTCAGAACGCTCCTGAGTGTGGGATTCAAGCAAATCATGATAGCGCTTTTGCATGTCCTCAAACTGTTGTTTGAAGTTAGAAGCGTTCTTCTGAGCGATAGCTAGTTGGGCTTGAGTATCTTCTAAATCTTTTCCTAAGGTTTTTAGGGCCTTAGCATCCTCCTCTGCAGTCTTTTGCATCGAGTCGGCATTTGTCATTAGTGTGCGGATGATCCTAGAAAGATTGCGGGAGTACTTGAACATCTCGGAATATTGTTTCTCCACCAAATCAATCTTTGCTTTGGCCTCCTCTGCCCAATTAGACGAAATAGGTTCTAGGGCAGGTAAAAAAGTTAGAGTCTGGAAGTAGTGTTCAGGAAACTGCTCTTCCAAATAAGCCCGTTTTACTGCAGTTGTTGCATTTGATGGAGGAGGAGCGACGATCGTCAATTCAGCGTCCCTTCCTGAAGAAGATTCTGTAGAACCCTTGTCCGTCCGAGGTCGCTTAGTAGCAGGGACTTTTTGCTTACTTTTAGACCCAGTTTCCTTTGGAGGAGTTTTTTCTCTACTCCGCTTTTCATGAGAGGAAGTGGAATCCCTAGATTGTGGTCTATCCTCCTCCCTACGACCTTGATAGCTTTTGTATTTTTCTTGTTCCGGTCGAACTGGTGAGCGGGAGCGTGAGGATCGAGATCGATAAGGATCATAGGGTCTTCTTTCCTCCCTACCGCGGTCATCCCGGCGGTTATACTCGGCGTCCTGAGGAGGATTGGACATGCTGCGGCGAAGCTTTCTTATGTCATAAGAGGATCGAGACATTGTACCTGCATATAAAATAAACGAAGTTTAGAATCAATGGATTCATGGAGAAAAGAAGTGCAGTGAATGCTAATGCTGTGGTGTAAAGTGCATCCTAAGCGGTGCATGTCCCCCCAACCAACCCGAGTCTGAAGCGAGACTGGTGCGGGCAGGCTCTTTGGCCTTAGCGGGAGTAGTTTCTTCGGAAGAAGTAAAGACTAAAGGATCCTTCCTGAAATCCTCTGAAGTATAGATAGTTTCAGGTAAAGGGAGATCCCCCAAACCCTGAAATATGTGTTCGTCAGTGCCAGGGGCATCCCCTTCGGAAGCATGAAGTGGCGACTCTGCTGAGGATTTTGACTTGTCTAAAGAAGTAGTTTCCTCAGGGGCAATATACCCTTCACGATGCTTTTTGGCCAGATTAGCCAGTTCATCATCTTGTGTGGAAGAGGGAGAAGGTGAAGCGTGAAGAGAAGCTGTAGGGATTCCTGAACCTTCTCCTAGTTCTGGGACCACCTCCACTGGAGGAATGTACGCGTATGGAACCGTCCCATGTCCAATGCTACGAAAGACAGATAGCAGCCCATGAAAGTGAAGGTACTCATCTTTAAGGACCTCGTCAATAGTCAGGAATTTTTGGTCGCCATTGAGAAGACGGTGCATCCGATCAAAGAACGCTTGGTCCGATATCTGTTTGGGATTGTCGACTGCAAACAAAAAAGGAAAACAGGTCAGAGCGATGATTCAAGTGTATAGAGTCCAGGGTCAGAAAATCAGTGCTTTACTTGATTTGGTCCATCTCCTGGCGCATCCAGACTGTTGCTTTATGTAGAACCATTCTAATCTGGAGTCTCCGGCTTTGCTGCTAAATGGTACGGAAATTATCTTTCTCTTCGGGACTGATTCGAAATAACAGAAAGAAGGGGTTTCTCTAGTCCGATGTTTGAAATTATAGAAGAAATGAACATCGTCGAACGTGAGCTCCACACCTAGAATTTCACGATATGCTATGAATAAGGTATGCAGATAGGCATATGAATTGGGATGCAGCTGCATGGGGGCAATCCGCATTTGTCTTAAGAAGTCGACAATGAAAGGCGAGAATGGGGGAATAGCGCCAACCATGCACATCAGTCGAGTAACCGCCATATATCCTTCTGGAGGGTTGTGGGGACGATCAGAGCGTGAGGGCACTAGAGTGTCCCTTTTCATTATTCCATACTTCAAGCAAATTCTAATGAGCCGGTCATTGTCAATTGTTGATTCTACAGAATCTGGAGGTGATTCCAATATAATGGCTGAATCAAATTCATCGGGTGCTCGATTGTCACCAATCCCCCCTTCCTCCTCAAAGCCTAGGGAAACTTCATTTTCTGAAGATATTTCATCGCTTTCCCGATGACCAACTCCGTAATCCGGACCCTCGCTGTCCCATTCTGGGTCAGATGAAGAAGATATATCCTCGAGAGTGGTTTTGTTGGAAGTTTCTGGAGCTTCTTTCCTCTCAGCCAAGCGAGAAGAGCGTCTGAGCCTCATTGTCATGGAACTATTGAAGAAGCAATAGCACGGATTAGAGTGAATTATCCCGTGTCCCCCTTTTTTGTGTATGTGTGTGAACTAAAGTGTGTGCAACAATTGTGGGAAATACAAAATGGAAATACAGCAATGTAAGACGAAGCTTTAAAGAGAAAGTAGCGGCCAGAATTGTTCTTAATTCTCGTTTGCGTTCACAAGGCACTATCCTAACTGTCCGTGAGGCATATTCGTCTAGAATAAGTGTTAGTTGAAGTAGTTGGGTGGTCTTTATGTGTCAAGTCCAATATGTTCGGGTCGGTTCGGATATGCATATGATGACTAGCTCGACACAAGCACAGATAACAGTCGGTTCGGGTGCCTCACTAAAGCATGGTCAGTTCAAGACAAGGGAAGCAACGGGTTCGGAAGCAGGACTGTTCTGATCGGATCGGGTAGCTCGATCCGAACCAAACCAGCCCCTCCTAACCGGTCCATTTACTTCATCCTATTATCCCATTCACTTTTCCGACCCGAGCCGACTTTTTTCTTTCCCTTCCATCTTTCCAAAGAACGAAACCCGAGCCGATTCCCTTTCCCTCCTTTTCCTTTTTGCTCCTTCGTCTTCTACCCGAACCGACTCCAGCTTGTCATCCCACTCTTCATCTCTTTCCTCTTTTCCCATCTACTCACAGACGAGTTCGCTCTATCACCAAAGCCACCGTTAAGAGCAAATATTCGCCCTCTCCAGCCTCGCAACGCCTCGAAGCATTGGCGCATCCACCAGCAGCGGCGGAGGGTTCGAGTGATGCTTATGGCCAAATCATCCTAACCCGACACTAATTGAAATCGAGAACGGTTACAACAAAATTATTTGAGATTAGAAAAGCTACCTATACGTTTGATTCGGGAAATCTAAAGGAAATAGTTTTAGAATTTTCGAGTTCCTGACGTTTTCAATGCTTAGGTCCGAGCGGCAATAGAAATGAAGAAGGAAGAAATGAAGACGGTGATGGGTTTATATAAAGAATGGAGTTGACTCCTCGTCTCCCTATTTTGTCTCGCCCGATCGGACCGGAGTGGAAGCCCAGTAGCACAACTCTCTCTGGAGGCCCAATGTTTAAATTGAAGAATACGCTTCGGATCGGAATCCGAACCGAGTGGAAACTTCACACATTGATTTAGCATCCGACTCGAATTGAAGAGGAGGAGAGTAAAGGAGGAGCATACCTGCAAGAAGCATTACATGGCGAGATAAGTTTCCAAATCTGCTCAGAAATGAAGAAAATGTGATCGGGTCGAACGCCGAACCGAGCAGAAATCCGTGCATTACTCTTGACAATTCTGGTTAAACGACATCAAAGCACGCTTTGTACAACGAAAGCGTCCTTTGAGGGGGCAAAATGTTAGCCTACTTTGTGAACTAGGCAACACAAAGTCAAGAAACCAACCGTTGAAGAGTATTTCAAGTTATGCGACTCCGGTTCGGATCGGAAGGAAACACCACAATTCAGATTGATAGCAGCGTATCGGTTCGGATCGGGTAAAATTCTCTGTTCGGATCGGATATCTCTTACTGGATAAATTGGCAAAGCATACCTGATCGGATCGGAAGGCCAATGAATCTCAGGTGGATCGGAAAGCCATCTGCTTGCCACGACTTCGGAGCGGAGCGGGGTATGATTAGAGAAGAAGGGATGTCCAAGCTACTCCAGTTCGGATCGGGTATTCCGATCCGAGCCCCCAATCTACACGTTTCCGACCCGCACCCTTGATCCAGGAAAATCTCCTATAAAGTCGCCTGGAGAACCGGACCGGATATGACTAATTCCTACCTCTAACGTCCATCTCATGGATGCGTTGTCCGCCTGATAGCCCATCCGAACCCGAAGAGAGTGCGATGGATGACACGTGTTCCGACCCGGATTGAATCTCAGGCAAATTCACACCTATAAATACCCCATCTAGAGACAAAGAGAAGGATCTTTTTTTTTTCAGCACTTTTGAGAATCCAAGTACCCCCATCCTCCGAGTTCCTTTACTCCCGGAAAATCCAAACCATCTTTCATTTCTTGTTTTAATCATTTGAGTGAACAAAAGTGAGCTGTGAGCGAATCTTACATTGCATTTGTAACTGAATTACTGAATATAGTGAAAACTAAGTGGACGTAGGCATTTCTTCGCCGAACCACTATAAATCCTGTGTGTTCTTTTTTATTTCTGTTTTATTTTACCTTGTTTCTAATCAATTTGGGTGTTAGAACCACATTTGGGTCTAACACAAGGGCAAAAAGGAAGGCCCTTAAAACCGAGTGGAGTTGGGGTCGGATCGGAACGGCAGGAAGGTGTGGGATCAGATCTACGTGGACCGAATCGAAGCGAGATAGGCACCCGAACCGAACCGAATTGGAGAGTGGCGTCCAAACCGAACCGAATGAAGGAGCTGAGCCAAACCACAATGGGGAATCCGAACCGAACCGGGTGGGGAGACCCGAGCCAAACCTGAGGACCCGAACTGAATGAGAAATCTGAAGATGATGTATAGCCGAACCGAACCAGGCTTAAGCTACTTCTATGCGACGACTCTTTTGAAGACCAACTCCAACTCGACCAAAACCCGAGATGCAAAGGAAGTCCGGATAGGAAGTAGAACTCAGGATCCAGTTGGGAACCAACGAGTTAACTTCATGAGTTGGGATTTGCTGCGGGACGTGTGCTAAGGGGTTGTCGATGTCTATGACTTTGGATCACTATGTATGGGGGGTACGTGGATGGATTCAGGGCCACAGTGGCCTAGGTACGACTAGTGGGCTATAGACCAATGAAGTGGGTTCATTTGAAATGGTTCAGTCATGATCCCATGGGATAAGCTTGGTGGTAGCAGTAGTTGTACAAGTCGAACTCCGTCATTACCTCGATGGGTCTAGTGATCAAAGTGGCAGATATCGTATGCTTTACGCACTGAGTGAGAGATGTGAGGATGGTTGCTATGCTTGATTTGTTTGCCATCACAATGACATGTATACCCCCACCCCGTATTCTTTACACCATATGTTAGTGGCACCTTAGGGTACTGTACAGTATGTAGTGCTAACTCTTTGGTTGCAGGTCCAGGTTCAGGTATGGTTTAGTATACCTGTTATTATTCTGTTTTGCTGCTTATCGCTCATACCAGACTTTTGTATGACCCAGAGTTTTATATCTCTTCTTATTACTCTGGGTGCTCTCACGAGAAGACTAGAGACAGGCTAGCTGGTGAAGCACGAGTAGCTGTACCGGAGACGAGCAGGAGGCTTCCACGTATGATATATATAGATATTCTCCCTGTGTCGTTGCTGGGTCACTACTTTGGGCATTAATAGTGTACCTTTTTCCTTTTCTTTGCTTTAGAGACAGTTTGAAAAGTTGTAATAATGGTGATGTGGAACATAAGTTGTATTTGGATTTCCGCTGCTATGATGTGTAGTTCTTGTTTTTTCAGCTTATGCACTGTCTCGCCTGTTTTATGTCAAGAAAGTTGTTATTATATCTTATCATGTGCGCTGTGAGACATCCAACAGGTTCTTGATTAGTTCATTCTCTTCTTTCCTTTCTTCGGCGACCGTTCCGGGATAGCCGGTCATGTATGCAGTGCATTTTCGAAGGAAATGCCGACTTGTGCGGGGCGGGCCATCACACGGTCCCCTCTTACGTTTGAGGATTAGTTGTTCCTAAACAATGCGTTTCCCTGCTCTATGGGGTGTAAATGAGCTAGATGGCTCAATATCCATCGGCTCCGTAGTCACTGATATATCCGAGGCGCCTCACTATCCATCAAATAATATGCAAATCCACGTAGGTAAAATGTCTGGGCTCCATACCATGACACCACTCCTAACTAGAAAGAAATGCACTGTCCTCTCTGCAGTCCTTCTCCCGTTTATGGTTCGCACCGGGGTGTGAGGCTCGCGAATTAACGTTATACACAAATTTATGCTATATTAAAGCCGTGCTTTGATCACCGACCATAAGACTCTGCTTTTCAATAGAAGTCTTGAATCTTTGCATCTCAGCATGCCACATAGGCAATTCACGCCAGGCGACTGATGTCTATCAATATATAACATCTGAGCTCGTACGTCTCAGAGAAGGGCGTTAAGCAAGAGAATAAATTCTCCGCTCCCAAACAGATATATATTTAATAAAGATCAATCAACACAGAATAAAATCCAATGTCAGAAACACATCTATTTACAAGTTCGTTCTGGGTCTGAACGAAACCAGAGGCACCTTAATCCTTGTCCCATATGTCCAATACAGGAGAGAGGTCCTCGTATATCTGGTCGATCTCCAAGTACGTCTGGATGATCATCACATATTACCTCGTCTTGGGTGTACAGCCCAATCAAGACATCAGTAATCATCCAAACAATGTGAAGACCTCCAGTCTTCAACCACCGTCTTCAACCACCGTCTTCATCGTCGAATTATCGTCGAATCAGTTATTCAGAATGGGATAAACCCGTTCTTCTCGAATAACTCGCGTATATTATAAACAAGTGTTATAAAAACACAACGTACGCCTCATTCCAATCCAGAATATTCCTTTATTCAAATATTCTTATACATTGAGAAAGGTTCCCATTAATTTTATCAAAGATAAATTCTTTAAATTTATTTTTTAATCTTCCATTGGATATCCATTCAAACCAAATTAAGGTTTATCCAAACTAGTCGGGATTAGCGAACCGTACCGAAGTAATCATTTATTATATTTCCCAATCCTAGCCTATATATCCCAAGGAGCAAAGCTAGTAATACTCCATATCTAACACCACAGTGTTATCGGTGAATTTAATTACCATTTCACGGTCAAATCTAATTAAAGATTTAACTATCTCTTGGAGTAAAACTGGTGCTACTCCATTCTCGATCATTTCCCGAATTGATAATTCAAATTATCATATTCGTACTTCAATCTAATTAAAGATTCATTAAAACTCCACTTAGTTTTAATCTTTCCAAAAATCAATATTAATGATTATTTAACTTTGAGAAATCAAACCTGCCGCATTGACAATCTACACCGTACTATTGATTTCTGCCAATATATAACCTCTAAGCTCGTACGTTTTAGAGAAAGGTGTTAAGCAAGAGAATAAATTCTCTGCCACCAAACAAATATATATTTAGCAGAGATCAACCATACAGTTCGAAATACAATGTTAGACATGTAATCCTTTCTTTAACTGGGATAAAGAACGAATGTCATTTAAAACATAGTTCACGATAAACCCAAATCACATCCCATTATATTACGGAATCTTCACGGAAAATAGATCAATATATAATCGATATCAATTTCCATATCCGGCCAATAATATAAATGAAATAAGGACCAAGCCTTTTAAATTCCATATGTATTAACAGCCTTCCTCCACAGAAGCTCACTTTGATTATTACCAAATCGAATTCCATTCAATTCCAATTTAATATATTAAATTGGAAAACTTTACTTTGGAAAATTTCCATTAAATCTTAATAAAAGATTTATAAATTCCAAATCACATTTCATTATAAATCGGGTTAAAGAACGAATGTCGTTAAAAACACAGTTCACAATAAACCCAATACACATCCCATTTTATTCTAATTAAATGTTAATTAACGGTAAACTCTTATGATCTTAACTAAAAGATTTATTTTTTTCACACAGGGTTTAAGAACAGTGTTATTTAAGACACCATTCACGACAAACCAAAAATCTAATTCTTTTATTCAATTCCAATTAAATATTAATTAATTGGAAAAAACTTTACTAAATCTTAATTAAAAGATTTATTCTTTCCTTAACTGGGTTCAAGAACAGTGTTAATGAAGACACCATTCATGACAAACCTAAAATCCAATTCAATATTAAATACAAGGCTCTGAATAGAAATTATATCGGCTTATATTCAATATCTAATTCTGAAATCAACAAATATCGTATTGGGAGTAACAATATATATGTAATAACCCGGAAAATGTGAACCAGATTAATTTTTTTTAATTAGGTTACTACCAAGAAATTTGAATAGTTGAAATAGCATATTTCAATAAAATATAGAATTGTGTATAATATGGCAGTTTGAAATTTTGAATATAAACTTTGTCTGACTGTACCGGGTGGAAAATATAACGGATTTTAACGAAACTGAAAATATTTAAATCTGTTTATCAATACCTTTCTAACGAATCTGAAAAATTGAAATTTCATAACGGAAATCAAAAGTTATGACCAAATGAATTTTCAAAAAGGTCGCTATATAGTATATATAGCCCTGGAAAATTGAGATTTTGCATACGACCTCGGAATTCGACGAAACCACTTTTGTTGGGTCCGGCATGTCAAATTATTGTTAAGTTTCAAATTTCATAATTTTTGAAGCTAGTATGTGAGCGGGGCAAAAGATAATGTGTTTGGTCAAATTCTGTTAAAATGGGTCGACCTAAAAATGACCGTTTTTCAAACGAGCTCAGAATTCGACGAAACTGGTTTTGTTAGGACCGTAACGTCAAAACAAAGCTAGATTTATTTTTCTAGAATTTTTCGATTCAGTTTGTGGCCCTGGCAAGTTGAAATGTACGTTTAAATTAAATATCGAATGTTTTATATTTTAATTTGAAAAATAACTGACTGTAACAGTCGAAATGGCCAACGAAACATATCCCATTGTGTCCGGAATGGGGGTATTTAGCTAGGGGCGACAGTCGTTGGGTTTAAAAAGGAGTCTATTTGCAAAAACACTATTTGAAAATTTTTCTATAAATTCTGGCCAATAGGAAATTTTCTTTCAAAAAAATAAAAATAAAAAACCCTAAAAACCCTAGCCGCCAGGACGAAACAGACGATCCCCGTTGCTCCACGCTTTCCCTCCCTTTTCCGATCGCCACAGGCGACGCTAAGCCGCGCCACCACCACCAGTCGACAGCCCTACGCCTCCTCTCCACATCCGACCAAACGCCGCCCCCTCTCGTCAGCTCCTTCGCCTGAACGACGTCGAGAAAGTCGTCGCCTTCCCGGAGCCGCCGCCGCCTCGATTCGCCGTCGCACCACCTCAGACTACCAGCGCCGGAAAGCTTTTCCCTCCCTCGACGACGTCCAACAGTCCGATCATCCTATAGAGCAACGAATCAAGAGAAAAATCCAAACCTAGATTTGAGCAGGTTTGAAAACTAACGGCTTATATAATTTTAAACTGTTTTTACACTATAAAGCGTTGCAAAACTTTGAAAAAGAATATCTTTTTCGTTCTTTAACGAAATTCGATGAAACAGGAGACACCGTGACCGCAAGGAGGCTCTCTACATTTTAGAAGAAGCCGCGGATTTTTCTGACCTTCCTACGATTTTTAGCACCGCAATAACCAATGTGAGGAATCTAAACTATTTGTGTGAATGAAATCGCGTTGTATAAATTATATAAGCGAAGTGTAAATTATATACGCATTGTATACCTCATGTATATGTGTTGTATAAGTTATATTAGCGATGTATAAATTATACAAGCGTTGTTTGAAACATATATGCTTTAAATTGTGATGAAATGCAAGTGAATTACTATATTATATATATATATATATACTCCCCTCGTCCACAGACCATGGACGATATTTATTGCTTGTGATTGACGTGATATTATATAGTATGACGAATGGTTGGGAATAATTGTTTGTGGTTGATTTTTATGGTTGAAAAATACCCTCTTGTGGTTGGAACAAAATAGAATAGGATTGTGGAATTGAAAATAAAACATGCCGCCTGCGTGCGAACTAGATGCATGATCCCCATTGTCAAAAACCGCGAGGTTTTAAGGTAGAGCGAGGAGCCGTACTAGGGACGGTCCCGGTTTTAACTACCCTGCCGTTATGCTGCCGAAATTTTCTGAAATAATTATGTGTTAGAATAATTTTCATTCATTGAAATTATTTACATATGCTATATAGAATATTCATGTGTTGAGTTGCAATTCATTCGTTGAGTTGAAATTCATGTGTTGAATATTATTCGAATTTAAACAAATGGCTTTAGCAATAAAAATCACATTTTTATATATATACAAACTATATCGAATATTCATGTGTTGAGTTGCAATTCATTCGTTGAGTTGAAATTCATGTGTTGAATATTATTCGAATTTAAACAAATGGCTTTAGCAATAAAAATCACATTTTTATATATATACAAACTATATCGAATATTCATGTGTTGAGTTGCAATTCATTCGTTGAGTTGAAATTTATGTGTTGAATATTATTCGAATTTAAACAAATGGCTTTAGCGATAAAAATCACATTTTTATATATATACAAACTATATCGAATATTCATGTGTTGAGTTGCAATTCATTCGTTGAATTGAAGTTCATGTGTTGAATGTTATCATCTTTTAAAAATAAAATGAATCGACAATGAAAACTATATTTTTATAGTAAATATGAAGTGTTAAAAATACACACGTATCGAATAAATATTTTTGATGATAAAATATTCCTTTTTATCATGTATAGGCTTAGTTAAAAATACACAAGTGTTGAAATAAATAATAGTTTGTTAGAAATATTATTATTAGCTTTGTTCTGCATATATATACATGTGTTGAACAGGAAAAATGGATTAGCTGTAGAGTAAAGAAATTATTTGCGTGCCCGACAAATAGGTAAACCTTGATGAGTTGGCTGCGCAATTTTATTTATATATCAACTCCTGTGAATGCCATTGGATGCGGAGTGCTGGTTATTCTGTGTGAAATAATAAATAACGCCATAGGATAGTAACAATTAATTTTGAACTACACTACATGGCATACTTCTTGACGATGGGCATACTTCATCATATTCCACATAAGCAATTGGAGCTTGTGTGACGAGGTGGAAGATTTACCATATAAGCAAGAGGCTTGTATGGCGATGACTATGTACTACAGGTTGAATTGATGACTGATATGGACTATATAAATTATAACGATAAATTGCCAGATTAATAAAAACCCCACACGGGTCTGGAGTTGACAATAATCACGTCGCTCTAGTTATTAGATACGGCACATGGACTATTTATTTCCACACGGAAACGGGGTGACGGGAATTTATTCTCTGGAGTGATTATCAGTACATGCTCCCCCGTAAACACCAAAATATATCACTATAAATATGTGAATGCTTTTTAGGATTTATTGGGTACCTAATACGGCCCAATAAATTTCCAAATCCCTCCCCGTACAAAGGAGGTTATGGCGAAATTTTTCGAAATATTAAGGCGTTAGTGAAATATTTGAAGTGAAAACGAAGTTGAAAATATAAAATGAACCATAGTTGAAAGTATAGAATGAACTATATTTATATATATAAATAAAAATATAATTAAAAGGAATAGAGGCCGTGCAGTTCGCGTTTCGGAATCGTAATTTGAAACGATTAGTACGAGAAATCCGACCATCGGATTTTCCCGAAACCGCTGGGTTCGCCTTGGGAATATATTTCCAACGGCACCAACCTTGTAAAAATCCAACGGTTAGATTGTCCGGAATGTTTAATTCAAATCTGAAGAAAAACAGCGCCAGAAATCGTTTATATTTATATATAAATATAAATATAATTAATTTAAATCGAATAACGACGCTGCAGTTCGGATTTTGAAACCGTAACTTCAAACGACTAGTGTGGAAGATCCGACCGTCGGATTCTCACGAAACTGGAACCGTTGGGTTCGCTTTGGGAATATCTTCCCACTGATATAGACTTTGTAGAAATCCAACGGTTAGATTTTCCGATATGTGTAAAACAAATTAGGAGAAAAACAGCCCCAGTGCCACGGCACAACCTGAAACGTCGTTTAATTAAATATGGCCATTTTTAAATAAATAAAAATGGCGAAAAATCGTTATAAAATATTATAAGCAACATAGGTTGCAAATAAACCAATTGGGCTTGAATTGTTTGATATTTGATGGTTGTATGTGTATGACATGAAAATAACACTAAAGAACCCAAAAGATGGATGTCGAATAACATAACCATAAAATGAATCGATTTAAATTCTAATAACGTGAATTATTTGAAAAGGCCGAGCTAACCCTCATTTCAAATAATTTATCGAGCGATTCGAATTGGAAAATGCAAAGACGATTCAAGACCGACGATCTTCGTATCGGTTGGATGGGCGCTACTGAGGTTCCTAACCGGAGTAGCTACCGGAAGGGGACGAAAGTAGTAGCCGTCTGAACGTATGTGTTGATTGGACGGATATATGAGGAATTGACGCCTCCGGTTTCGTTCAGACCCAGGACGGACTTGTAAATGGACTGTGTGTCTGACATTGGATTTTGTTCTATACTGATTGATCTCTGTTAAATATATATCTGTTTGGCGGCGGAGAATTTATTCTTTTGCTTAACGCCCTTCTCTGAGACGTACGAGCTCAGAGGTTATATATCGATGGAAATCAATCGTATGGAGTGGACTGCCTATGTGGCATGCCAAGATGCTGTGATCAAGGCTTCTGTTGAAAAGCAAAGTCTTGTGGATGATGGTCAAAGCAAGGTCTACGTGGCCTAGCTTTGTGTATTCCGTAGATTCGCGAGCCTCACACCCCGGTATGAGTTAAAAACGGGATACGGACCGCTGGGAGAGCACGACGTTTCTTTCTAGCTATGGTGGTGTCAGTGACTTACCAGCCCTGACATATATATCTACTTTTCACCTTTGTGGTTGTTGGAATGCGAGGCGCCTCGATTATAGGTCTGTATGGACTGGGAAACGTGTGTTCAGGAATAACTAATCCTCTAACGTAAGTGAGGACCGGCCCAGCCGCATCCAGGGGTTACCCAGAGTGTGTAGTCCCGAGGCATTTGCTAGAATGTCTCGAAGCGGAGAGGAGCTTGCCCCTTGCCTCGACTCATGACGGAAATCCAATTTCCAATACGAAATAACGGACTTGATTGTAGAACTAGTATGGCGACATAGTGGTATGGGGCACTTATGCCGTCTATGATTGATATTTATGATGCTATTCATTTTTGAAACATATATGCACTAGTAATAATATCAAATGATTTCGTTTTAAACGTATCAAGCATCTTTGGCTATTATAAGGTAAAACTCTATCCTCCGGCTTGCGTTGCATTGTGTGATGGGACCTGAGTCTTATAATGGCTTCATTCTTTCTAAAAGCATTGCGTTGTTTTAAAAAGAATTTACTTTGTTTTAAATGCACTAGCAATCACTGGAGTAAACCCGTTCCACGAAAGTGGCGTGGTCCTATGATTTGCTATTTACTGTTGTTTAATTGTTAAATGGATTCCTCATACCAGTCTCCATGACTGACTCGTTGTTTATTTCACTTTGCAAACGCGGGTGCCCTTATTTTCACACGGGCAGCCTAGTACATAGGTGACAGGTGGTTTTTGGTTCTGCACTGCTGCATAGAGTGCATTTTTGGCTCATGGCGAGGCTGACTTCACAGAGATGACTTTGACATTTTCCACCATTACTGTACTCTGCTATGATGATTAATGTGTTATTTCCCAATGATTATCCTTAATACCGCCCCTCGGATTTTGGGATCGTCACAGTATATATCGTCCAAATTCCTCTACAATATCCTTATAATCACGGAATCCAATATCGAAATATTTCGAAGATGATTTAGATTCAAATCCATTCCAATTCGTATATTGGAAATTTTGGTTATTTTTAAAACCATGTCAAATCCAATTTATTTATTTAAAAATATTGGATTATAATTCTAGTTTATAACTAGTTCATATTGATAAAAATATATTTTTATCTTTACAAACGTTGAACTTTTCACCCAAATTCTTTCCAAATCATTTAATATGATTTTACATAAATTACTGATATTTTTAATAATTTTATAAAGGCCTGTACAGTCGATTTCCATAAACGGTCTTCGAACTGCACTTACAATGACCTTTTCCAATTTTGATTTGGACATAATTCCAAATCCAACCGTTAGATTTCAAATTCCTCATATTCTTGGAAAGCTCTTTTCGATACGAACCCAACGGTTCTGGTTTTAGGAGAATCCGACGGTCGGATCTTCTGTAATGTCATTTCGAAGTCAATGGTCGAAATTCGCGAACTGCCGCGGCGCAGCGCGTTCTATTCAGGCCATTAAATATATATAACATATATACTATATATATTTCATTAGTTTCTATTTAAAACATATTTTTTAAATTCGTTTTCAAAACGATTTCAACTTCATTAACAATTTTAAATAAAAATTGAATATTCCATATCATTAATATATAAATGATAATATTTTCAAAACATTAGATTTTGAAATCACTTCCTTTTTGATATTCATTATAAAAATGAATAAAATCGATATAAATATCGTTCATGTTAAAATGACGTTAATCTAATCAACATGGCTTCATATATTTCAATATTTTCGTGTTCATCCCAAATCAGACATCAAAATCACATTTTGATCCATTACTGAATGTTATTTTAAAATATTAGTTATTTTAAAATATTCATTATTCGTCATTTTAGAATATTCGTTTTTTCCGAATTGGAATCAGACACAGTCAATTACCATATAATTTTATTTATATGGATTTCATACACACATGTACACAACAATAATCAAACACAGTCAACCATCATCCAGAGTGCATTACACAACTGCATAAGCATTAAATATAAATAATTAATGCTTACAACAGTCTGCCAACCCATCGATTGACATACAACTAAACAATTGGGATCAGTGTATGTGACGACCCCAAACCCCGTACTGACGGTGGCAAGGATAATCTTTGGAATATAACACATAAATAGATAACAGCAGAACAGAATTAAATAAATACACCATATAATGAACAAATAATACACTGGATAAACATAAACATCAGAGTTACACAGTATACAGGATCATACTTAGAACAAATACAGTTCAGCTATACATAAATGTCTACCGCGGAAACAAACATAATATGTACAATAGGAGCTGAACAGCATAAAAAGAGATAAATGATAGAATCCATCTTCAGCTCCAGCTATCCAAAGAAAGCCAGCTAAACTTGAATACAAGGCTGCCCGTGTAGACAAAAGGGGCACCCGAGTTTGAAAGTGAAACAAACTACGAGTCAGTCATGGGACTGGTATGAGAAATCTACTCAACACATTCAAAATATGGCTAATCACAGGACCACGCCACTTTCGTGGAACGGGTTTACTACATTGGATTGCCAGTGCTTTAAAACAAATCATTCTTTTAAACATCGCAATGCTTTTTATAAAAATGAAGCCATTATAAGACTCAGTTCCCATCAAACAATGCAACGCAAACCGGAGGATAGAGTTTTACCTTATAATGGCCAAAATATGCTTGATACGAATAAAACAAAAGCATTTGATATTATTACTAGTGTTTACATGTTTCAAAAACAATTTTGAATCATAACTATCAATCATAGACGGCATGGGTACCATTATCATGTCGCCATATATATATATATATATATATATATATATATATATATATACACACAATCAAAACCGCACGATGTCGTATTTGGAAATTGGATTTCCGTCATGAACCAAGGCAAAAGGTAGTCCTTATCGACTTCGAGACAATCTAGCCCATGTCTCAGGGTCAGAGCTCGAGTGACCCTTGGATCGTCAGGGCCGGTCCACCGATGAGGATTAAAATTCCTGAACACTACGTTTCCCCGCACTATGGGGCGTAAATGAGCCAACGAATGAATCCATCGGACCCGGATCATCCGATCTAACCGAGGCGCCTCACAACAGTAACAACCACATAAGTCAAACTCGTCAGGGCGTGTAAAACCACTGACGCCACTTCTAGCTAGAAGGAAACGCATGTCCCTCCCTGAAGTCCTCTCCCGTTTCTGGTTCATACCAGGGTGTGAGGCTCGCGAATTCACGTTATACACAAGGCTATGCCACACAGGCGGTGCTTTGATCATCACCACAAGACTTTGCTTTTCAACAGAAGCCCTGATCACTACATCTTAGCATGCCACACAGGCAATTCACATCGTGCAACTGATGGCTATCAATCACACAGAATAAATTCCAATGTCAGACACACTGTCCATTTGCAAGTCCGTTCTGGGTCTGAACGAAACCGGAGGCACTATATACCTCGCAAACCCATCGATCACCACGTACGTCTGGACGATCACCACTCATTATCCATATTTCGGGATGCCTCCCAATCAGGACCTCGGTTACCATCCAAATGAGGTGAAGATCTCTGGTCTTCGACCACCGTCTTCATCTTCGATTTCTTATCGTCGATTCAGTTATTCAGAATGGGATAAACCCGGTCTTTCTGAGCAACGCGCGTATATAATAAACATGTGCTACACAAACACTATTACGCATCATTTCAATTCATTAGTCACTAACCGTCAATCAGTAAGAGAACGAATTCCCAAATATTAACCCCGAAGGCCGAAACCAACATCAGATCAATACCCAAAAAACCATTCGACTTAGCCAACCTTCAGTTAGTTTCTAAAATTCACATCCATATCGTTTATAATATTTTATAACGATTTATCGCTATTTTTATTTATTTTAAAATAGCAAATTTATTCAAAACGACGCTTCGGGCCATAACGCGGCCGTGGCGCTGTTTTTCTTCAGATTTGATTTACACATATCTGAAAATCTAACCGTTGGATCTTCACAAAATTTACATCATTAGAAAGATCTTTTCAAAACGAATCCAATGGTTCCAGTTTTGGGAAAATCCGACGGTCGGATCTCCCGGTATAATCGTTTGAAGTTTCGATTTCAAAATACGAACTACAGCGTCGTTATTCGATTTAATATAATTATATTTATATATATATAAATATAATCGATTCTGGCGCTGTTTTTCTTCAGATTTGAATTAAACATTCCAGACAATCCAACCGTTGGATTTTTACAAAGTTGGTGCCGTTGGAAAGATATTTCCAAAGCGAACCCAGCGGTTGCGATTTCAGGAAAATCCGATGGTCGGATCTCCCGCACTAATCGTTTGAAATCACGTTATCAAAATATGAACTGCAGCTTCGTTATTCGATATATTTCAATTCTATTTATATATATATATCGATTCTTCGATTTCAAAACCATATGATTTTCATACATTTGATAAAAATGATATTTTTATCTAACTGTTTTCTATTTCAACACTTCACTATTTTTAACAATTCATGTATACGATAAAGATGTGATTTTTAATGTAAAACAATTTATTTCAAAACTCGACTATTTTATATAGTTAATATAGGTGATAAAAATAGGATTTTTATTATAAAACAATTCATTTCAAAACAAGATTATTTTATATAGTTCATATTGATGATAAAAATAGGATTTTTATTATCAAACACTTTCTTTCAAAATATGAATACCATTCAACACATGAATTTCAATTAAACGAATGAATTTCGATTCAACACATGAAGGTTTTCTATAGTTTATATTAATAGATAAAAAAGGTGATTTTTATATTTAAAACACGTATACCATTCAACACATGAATTTCTACTCAACAAATGAATTTCAATTCAACATATGAAGGTTTTCTATAGTTTATATAAATAGATAAAAAGGTGATTTTTATATTTAAAAACACGAATACCATTCAACACATGAATTCTATTCAACGAATGAATTTCAATTCAACACATGAAGGTTTTCTATAGTTTATATAAATAGATAAAAAGGTGATTTTTATATTTAAAAACACGAATACCATTCAACACATGAATTCTATTCAACGAATGAATTTTAATTCAACACATGAAGGTTTTCTATTCAACAGACGAATATAGTTTCAATACAGGAAAATAATTCAAACACATGAATATTATTCAAAATTTCGGCAGCATAACGGCAGGGTAGTTAAAACCGGGACCGTCCCTAGTACGGCTCCTCGCTCTACCTTAAAGCCTCGCAGCTTTTGACAATGGGGAATCATGCATCTAGTTTGCACGCAGGCGACATGTATATTTTTTTCATTTCCACAAACTAATCCTATGTCGATTCAACCAAATATTTCTCAACCACAAACGGGTATTTTTCAACCACAATCAATCAATTTCAACCACAAATAATTTCAATCAACCATTCGCTATCAATCAATTTTCACACCAATCACAACCAATAAATATCGTCCATGGTTTGCGGACGAGGGGCGTATGTATATATATATATGTATATATATATATGTATATATATAGCATTTCACTTCTATTCAACACATATATAATTTTTACAACGCATATACAACTTATACATCGCTTATACAAGAGGTGTACAACGCTTATATAACTCATACATCGATTATATAATTTATACATCGTCGTTTTCCATATCGTTTATAATTTAGAAATCTCACATTGGGTTCCACTCCACCAAAAATAGCAGAAGGCTCAGAAAAATATGCGGTCTCTTCTAGAAGGTAGAAGACGTCCACACGAGTCCACTGTCTCTTGTTTCACTGAATTTCGTCAAAACATGAGAAAGATACGATTTTTCAAAGTTTGAAACGGTTTAAAGGTGTTAAAACAGTTGAAAATAAACAAAGCCGTATACCTCTCACGTTCGTTCAAAACTAGGTTTGCACTTTTCTCGAAATCCGTGCCACTTCATAACGATCGGCCAGCGCCACAACGTAGATCTAGGAGAGGCGCACGTGCGCCAGGAGGTGGGGCCAGTTCGGTGGCTCTGGTTGATGGCGGCGGCGAGATGAAGGGCTCGACTTTCGAGCTCAAATTCTCCTTCAATTCTACACAAAAAAATCCAATACTTATATGGATTTGAAGATAATGAGAAGTACTACAAAAACCATAACTGTGGTGTTGGATTTCATTGAGCGGATCAAAAGAAAAAGAGGAGAGAAGGTAAGAAGGGGGTTCCGCTCGGTTATCGGCTACGGGGAGAGAGAAAAATAATTTTCTGACCAATGAGGATTTTTCTTTAGTTATATATTTTAAAATTTCGAAAATACCCCCCTTTCACACACGAACTCCAATCCAAACCCAACGACTATCGTCCCTAGCGTTTTACCCCCATTCCGAACACAATGGGATATGTTTCGAAGGCCCATTTGAATGTTTCAGTCAGTTTTCCTTCAAATTAAAATATAAAACATTCAATATTTAATTTGAACGTACATTTCAATTTGCCAGGGCCACAAACTGATTCGAAAAAATCCAGAAAAATAAATCTGGCTATGTTTTGACGATACGGTCCCAACAAAACTAGTTTCGTCGAATTCTGAGACCGTTTGAACAATGACCAATTTCCGGTCGATCCAATTTAACTGTTATTGACCAAAACACATTTTCCTTTTCCACGCTCACATACTAGCTTCAAAAATTATGAAATTTGAAACCTAGCAATAACTTCACATCCCGGATCCAACAAAATTGGTTTTGTCGAATTCCGAGGTCGTTTGCAAAATGGCCAATTTCACGGGCTATATAAATTCCATAGCGACCTTTCTGAAAATTCATTTGGCCATAACTTTTGCTTTCAAATTTTGAAACTACCACGCCATTTCAGGCCTTGTTTATAATAAGAATTAATTATATTCTTTTTCAAACTCACTTTTCATTGCTATTATTTAAAATATTTATTTTAAATATTTAAAATCCACTATTTTAGCCAATTTGAAAATTTTAAATTGGTTCAGATTTTCCTGGTCATTACAATCTCCCCCACTTAAAACTTTTCGTCCCCGAAAAGGAACAAAGTCGAAAGTGGTTTGATTAATCAACTCTACGTTCAATCTGGCTTCCATTCTCCAACTTTTCAGTTCCTGAGAATTTTCAAATTCTTCAAAAATTTGGCTAACACCCGGAATTTTCGAAAAATTTCGCCATAACCTCCTTTATACGGGGAGAGGTTTGGAAATTTATTGGGCTGTATTAGGTTCCCAATAAATCCTAATAAGCATACACATATTTATAGTGATATATTCTGGTGTTTACAGGGGAGCGTGTATAGATAATAACTCCAGAGAGTAAATTCTCGTCACCCTGTCAAAGGCTGAGGGAGTTTGTATTTTAATTGCTCCAGAGGATAAATCCTCGTCACCTCGTCCCGTGTGGGAAATAAATAATCCATGTGCCGTATCTAATGACTAGAGAGACGTGATTATTGTCAACTCCAGACCCGTGTGGGGTTTTTATTAATCTGGCAATTTATCGTTACAATTTTATATGGTCGTATCAGTCATCAGTTCAACCTATAAAATATAGTCATCGCCATACAAGCCTCTCGCTCGTATGGTAAATCTTCCACCTCGTCACGCAAGCTCCAAATGCTTATGTGGTACATGATGAAGTATGCCTATCTTCCAGAAGTATGCCATGTAATGTAGTTCAAAATTAATTGTTACTATCCTATGGCGATATTTATTATTACACACAGAATAACCAGCACTCCGCATCCAATGGCATTCACAGGAGTTGATATAATAATATTTCGCATCCAACTCATTAAGGTTTACCTATTTGTCGGGCACGCAAATAAATTCTTTACTCAACAGCTATCCAATTACCTGTTCAAACAAATATAATGCACAAGTATATATTTCTATCTATTTTCTAATCAGTTCAATGTGTGATTTAAATGAATAAATTCTACCATTATTCTATTATTGATTAAATTAACTATTGTTTCAATAATTTAATTAATCCAATTTACTATCACACAATGCAAACAACAAGCAATTTGTTTTTAACTTTTCAAAAATATGCTAATCAATTTCTATACTCTTTTAAAATCATTCAGACTATAGCATTAAAAGTGCACATCCATGGAAAGAAAATAACAACAAAGTAGAGAACTAATTGGTAATGCAAAGTATGGTAATTGTTCCTTGCACCGGAGTCAATCAGAGATATCCACTCGACATCTAGGATAGGCTTTCTGAATGCTCTCCTCAGTTTCCCAAGTACAATCTCGCAGATCTCCAGTCCATTGCACTTTGACTAAGTGAACCTTCTTGTTCCTCAGCTCTTTGGTTTCTTTGCCGATAATCTTGAGCGTCTCTCTTCTCACAGCTAATTCTGGAGTAATTTCAATATCCTGTTGAGCTGCTTCTTCCACGATCAAGTCTGGATCATGAACTGCTTTCGAAGTTGAGATATGTGAAATACATCATGCACTCCAGGCAACCAATCAGGCAATTTAACCCTATAAGCGAGAGTTCCGATCCGTTCCAGAATAGGAAACGGACTAATGAATTTGGGTGCCAACTTCCCAGTTTTACCGAACCGGATAACTCCTCTCATCTGCGATACTTTCAGATATACATAGTCGCCAATAGCAAATGATATATCTCTTCTTCTCTTGTCGGCGTAGCTCTTCTGGCGGCTTTGAGCGGCGAGTAATCGTTTCTTAATAAAATCGACTTTGTCGGTAGCTTCTCGGATCATATCAGGCCCTAACACTAGTCTATCACCGGGTTCGACCCAACAAGCAGGAGATCGGCACGATCTACCATATAATGCTTCGAATGGTGACATTGTCAGGCTCGCCTGGTAGATGTTGTTATATGAGAATTCAGCCAAATGCAGATGGTCTTCCCATGACCAACCGAAATCTAGAACACAAGCCCGCAATAGATCTTCTAAAATACAATTCACCCTCTCAGTCTGACCATCTGTCTGAGGATGATAGGCGGTGCTTAGGTTCATCTTTGTTCCCAGCTCTACTTGAAATGCCTCCCAGAATTTGCTAGTGAATATTGGATCTCTATCACTAACTATACTGATCGACACTCCATGTAGTCTAACAATTTCCTTGAAGTAAATCTACGCCAGACTCTGAGCAGTTCTGTTTGATCTGACAGGTATGAAATGGGCGGTCTTCGTGAAGCAATCTACGATCACCCAAATATTGTCATTTCCTTTTCTGGTTTTGGGCAAACCATCAATGAAGTCCATGGAAATATGTTCCCACTTCCAGCCTGGAACGTCTAGCGGTTGTAACAATCCAGCCAGTTTCTGTTGGTCGCTTTTGACTAGCTGGCAAGTAGGGCATCGGCTAACATATAAAGAAATGTCCCTCTTCATCGACTTCCACCAGAAAGTGTGTTTGATGTCATTATACATTTTGCTTACTCCCGGATGGATACTAAATTTTGACTTGTGGCATTCATCCAGTACTTCCTTTCGGAGCTCAGGAATGTTAGGAACACAAATTCGACCTTTCAGCCTTAGAATCCCCTCATTATCAACTTGGAAACTCGAGGGTTCGCCCTTTTGAATTATCTCCCTGATCTTCTGAATGAAGTGATCATCCTTATGAAGAGCAGATATTTTATCTACCAATGAAGTTGTGATAATAAAACTGGCGATCATCTCATTCTTTCGGCTTAACGCATCGGCCACGACATTGGCTTTCCCTGGAGTGTATAGAATCTCAAAATCATATGCTGCAAGGAACTCTAGCCAACGTTGTTGCCTCAGATTCAGGTCCTTCTGGGTGAACAGATACTTTAACGACTGGTGATCTGTAAACAGTTCAAATCTCTCACCCAGAAGATAGTGTCTCCAGATTTTCAAGGAGAATACTATAGCAGATAACTCAAGATCATGAGTTACGTAGTTTTTCTCATGCGGCTTCACCTGACGGCTAGTATAAGCAATCACTTGACCTCTTTGCATTAACACTGCGCCAAGGCCTTCTCTAGAAGCATCTGTCCAGACTTTCAAATCCTGATTGCCATCGATGATGGTTAACACTGGAGCTGTCGTTAATCTTAACTTTAGCTCTTCAAAAGCCTCTTCACATTCTGGAGTCCATTTGAATTTTGAGTGCTTCTTTGTAAGTTTCGTTAAGTGACCAGATATCTTCGAAAAGTTTTTAACGAACTTTCGGTAATAACTAGCCAATCTGAGAAAACTGCGGAATTCTGTTGGAGTACTGGGCTATTTCCAATTTTGAATAGCTGTGATTTTACTTGGATCCACATCAATTCCTTCTTTTGATATGACATGGCCCAGAAATTTTACTTCATCTTGCCAGAATATGCATTTGGATAGTTTGGCTTTTAGAACGTTCCTTCTTAGAATTTCTAGAACCTATTCCAGATGCTTTTCATGTTCGGCCTTTGATTTAGAGAAGATTAGAATATCGTCGATGAAAACTAGAACAAATTTGTTCAGGACTCTGCGGAACACTCGATTCATCAAATCGATGAAGTAAGCTGGAGCGTTACATAAGCCCAACGGCATTACTAACCACACATAGAATAGGTCCGGACCTCTGAATGCTGTCATAGGAACACATTCTTCGGCAACACGAAGCTGATGGAAGCCTGTAGCTAGGTCCATCCTTGAAAATACCTGTGCTCCGTTCAGACGATCCAATAAGTCATCGATTCGCGGCAATGGATATTTATTCTTTATTGTTTGTTTGTTCAAATCACGATAATCCACACATAGTCGCAGAGTACCATCAGATTTCAGGACAAACACCACTACTGCACCCCAATCAGAGAAACTAGGCCTGATCAGACCCTTCCATACTAGCTGTCGTGTTTGATTGTCAAATTCTTTTTTCTCCTTCAAGGACATTCTTTGAATAGCGTGAACTACCGGCCTTGCATTCGGAATTAAAGCAATTTTGAAATCTATTTCTCTCTGCGGAGGTAAGCGAACAACTTCTTCGAACACATCCGCATAGTTCTTGACGACAGGAATGTCTTTGATGAGGTCAGGAATATTCTCTGTGACTTCAAGGATATTTTCTATTTGAACAGGAGAAACATCCAAAGCTGCCCAGAAGTCTTTTCTATTAGCATTCTGACCTTCACAGGGAATGGTTATATAATCACATGATTTTATCTTTGCCTTAACGACTCTGAATGTGCATTTAACCTCAGCTTCATACTTGGTCAACCAGTCTAACCCCAAGATAAGATCAAACTCTGTTAAATTCATGACGACCGCGATGGTAGGGAACTGATAACGAGAAAAAGAAACCGGCACTCCACACACCCAACTGAGATCGATAGAACCCCCGACCGGATTTTGGACAGTCATTGGTTCTTTGAGCTTCTTCAAATTCAAATCCATCTTCTTAGCTGCATTCTTTGCAATGAAGCTTCGTGACGCGCCTGTATCAAACATTACTTTAACAGGAATATCTTTGACAGTAAGCGTGCCTTCTAAAACATCTGGCCTTTCCTGAGAAGACGAAGATGCAGGCACTTCTGCCACTTCATTTACATGTACTGTTTCAGGTTTTCTGAATAGCGGGCAGGCCTTTAAAAGATGACCCGTCTGATGACATCCACCACATTTTCTATTCTCTTGAAACTTCTCCTTGGATTTAGATCCACTCTTTATTCGCTTTTTCGAGGGTTTGCAATTCCCCTGAAAATGCCCTGGCTTATGGCAGTTATTGCATATGGCAGTTGTTGCTGGTTCTTTTTCAGATCTGGCCCATTTTCTCTTGGCACTGGGCTTCTCACTGACCTCCGGACTATCAGTCACCGACTCCACTTTGTTACTCGAACTGACTTCTTCTTCGTCGTGCAATATTCCTTTCTTATGGAGATCTTCATACTAATAAGCCATGTATATCATTTCAGAAAAAGGAAGCTTCACATTCCTCATCATACTATTCTGATATTTTATTTGTAGGCCATGAATAAATCTCAGATTCTTCCTCTTTGGTTCTTGATTCAGATGAGGAGCAAAGTGAGAAAGTTCGTTGAATTTCTTATGATATTCTGGAATGGTCATATCTCCTTGTATCAGATAAGAGAATTCATCACATAATCGCTCCGTCACTTCAGGAGGAGTAAATCTTTCTAGGAAAATCTCTTTGAATCTATCCCAGGTGATATCACCTTCTGGATTATCTTTGATGATTGTTTCCCACCAGATTAAAGCTTCTTCTTTGAGCGCCCAAGATGCTACTAATCTTTTCTGATCATCTCTCAACTTGATACGTTCAAATATTCTTTCGACAAAACTCATCTAAGCTTGAGTCTGAATTATAGATTCATTGCCCGAGAACTGTGCTCCGTTCAGATTTCGATATCTCTTTAATAGAGCCTCTAGATCGGGTTCTGCATTTCTTCTGTTTCTGACACTCATTTTTCTTGTACTTATGCAAATGGCAGATCAAGTGTCAGGTCATAGAAAAGGTATTTTAAAACATAGAAACATATACTTCAAATGTAAATGTGTCTAGTGGGGTGTATTTCATTCTACTTTACTCATACTAGGATATTACTGATCCTATATGTATAGAGTTACCCGTCCTAGAACACTACTGGTTCTATTTCTGACGAGTTCGTTAATATGTTATATTCCATCACTAAGCTTAACCAAAGCTCTGATACCACGGTGGCAAGGGTAATCTTTGGAATATAACACATAAACAGATAACAACAGAACAGAATTAAATAAATACACCAGATAATGAACAAATAATACACTGGATAAACATAAACATCAAAGTTACACAGTATACAGGATCATACTTAGAACAAATATAGTTCAGCTATACATAAATGTCTACAGCGGAAACAAACATAATATGTACAATTGGAGCTGAACTGTAAAACCCCGTAATTCTGCAACAATAAATGTAACACCCCGTAATTCTGCAACACTAGGATTCACAAATCAAGGCAGAATTAAAATTTAAAATCAAAATCAAGGGAAACGGGATGCGCCATTACGTTCGTCTCGGAATTCTGCATAAAAACGAGTCTGAGTTTGCGTAAATCGGAGTCCGTATGAAGAAGATATGGCCTCCGGAAGATTCAGCGAAGTTCAAATTTCAAAACAGGTCAGGTTCAAATTTCAAATCGGACCCAGAATGGGCTGGGTGGGAATTTTCCATCCCAAGGCACCCAGGTCGACTGGGTAGTCGACCTGGGGCACCCAGGTCGACTGGGTAGTCGACCTGGGGCACCCAGGTCGACTGGGTAGTCGACCTGGGTCACCCAGGTCGTCAGGGTAGTTGACCTGCGGTTCGAGCCCCCCTGCTTTTTCCTGTTTTCTGCACCTGGTTCGTTCTTCTGTATTCGGACGCCATCCTGACCAGATTCGTTGACTTCTACACTATATAAACAGCCCTAGACTCCTTCTCTATTCACAATTTTTCTCTACCCTTATGCTGCAAAGATTCTTAGTGAACATGGCTTCCTCTCCTCCTCTTAATTAAATAATATATAAAATAATATACATAAAATAAATCAAGACGAGGAGGTGCTGCTCAAAGACTTTCAAAGAGGAGATTCAAGCAAGAATTCAAGTGAAGATTCGAACGACTGCAACGACTGTTTTTCTACGAATCATAGCAACGCCATCTTTCTATTCTAATCTAATCCCTGTAAGTCAGTTATTTCTAGATTTGAACGTTTTTCTCTGTTCGTGACATGAAATTAAAGGAATAAAAGAATATGCCAAATCTCTCTCTCTATTCGAATCATAGCCTATACTCTTGAATCTAATTAAGAACTGTTATGATTCGAGGACAAATAAGATCGTGACTATGAAACTATGGACCTTAAAACCATTGCCTATGACTATGGACATTGCCTATGACTACGAACATTGCCTATGACTGTGACTGTGGCTATGAGGATTATTTCCTTGACTAAACCAATGCCTTTGATTAGAAAACATAAACTATTGCCTATGACATAACAAGGACATCTGTGATTAAACACCTATGATTTATGACTAGGAAACTGTTGCTTAAGTTTTGTAACTATTGCCTATGACATAACAAGGACATCTGTGATTAAACACCCATGGTTTTAGACCTTGGGAATTTACCTATTAAGTTAGGTCTACCCATGTTCTTGAACCGATGTCTCTATTCTGTCTATTCTTGGTTTTCTTTGGTTTTATACCTTGGGAATTTACCTATTAAGTTAGGTCTACCCATGTTCTTGAACTGACATCGTTATTCAACCCTTTTTATGCCAGTTAGTATGTCTATCTTTTGCATAGCATCTTTGGTTCATTCCCTATTTTCTACGAACCTAGCTTAATTTAATCTAGACTGAATCACGATTATACGAACGGTGGGAATGCGGTTTGGGCAAAATATGAAATTTACTAAAAACGTAGTTTAACTTGTAAATTGGCATGAATTGGGAACATGTATTATGGCATCTTCGTAGAAATGCAAATTGGATAAATTTGACATGAATTATAAGATGTGTAATTTGAATCTAGTAGTGACGTGTAAATCTAGCATTTACATGAATAGTGAACTAGAGTAATAAGTCTAGAATTAGAATGTTGAATCGGAATTGGATTAGCTAATTTGGCATGGTAAGTATATTGGCATTGGCCATAATTGGGAGTAATTGGTAGGTTTAGCAAAATCATGGTTAGTGACACTTAATTGGTATGGTTTACATACCAAAAGGCATAAATATGGTATAGAGGGGAAAATGGGCCATAGAAATAAATGTAGACAATTTACATTAAAAGAGTAATTAGGAAATAAGTAAATTAGGATTAATTTACTTATAGAATTTGTCCTAAATGAGGAAATGTTAATTTAGACAAATTAAAGGTTTGTTAACGACATCTTTTTTAATAATAAACCAGAAAGTTCTAGGGTGACAGAGAGGATAGTGTCTAGGCTTGAGTTTGGAAAACACAAGTTACCTGCTCTCCCTGGCTATCCCTAACTGATCCGACTAACGGGATGGTTACTTTCAAAACTTGATTTGAAAATAAATTGAAACCCTTTGAACTTAGAAAACACAAATATGCCTAACCCGAGGTTAGACTGAGTTGCGATGTAAACCCGCCCGGAACCAACCGGCACATCCAGTATTCGCAACAATATCTATCTAATGTGAGTGGTCGTGGATTTAATTTATTTAGTTAAAGCTAGAACAACAATGACAGGGTTAAGTTAATTCATAAACTTAACCAGTTCAACATGATAACTAGACTGATGGGTGGGGTTAGGTTCAGACTGACACTTAACACAGTGGGAGGGTTAAGTCTATAGGAACACTTAACCAACTTAACACAGTTAAGCTAGAATGGGAGGGCTAAGTCCATAGAGACACTCAACCAAACTCAAGGTAGCAAAACGAGACTTGTAGGGGTTAAGTAGAGTTAATAGACTTAGCCAAATTAATATGTTGACTAGACTAGAGGTTGGGGTTAAGTAAAATCTAATACACTTAGCCAATTTTGATATGTTAGCTGGGCTAGACCGTAGGGTTAAGTAAACCTGAACACTTAACCATCAGGTTGTGATAAAGGAATAGGGTTAAGTCTAAAACATGAAGTGATAATACTCAACCATTAATAGCATGTTAGTTAAAACAGACGGGCAGGGTTAAGTTAAAAAGGAACACTTAACCAATACCGAATGAATGGGTAGGGTTAAGTAATAAGAAATACTTAACCAATATAACTTGGTTTGTGGGAGGGTTAAGTCAACATGAATTACTGATAACACTTAACCAGTTTAACAGGATGAATGAAGAGGGTTAAGTTGGCTCGAATTGACTAATGACACTTAACCAATCCAAATTGACGGGGAAGAGAACTAAGTAGTAAACCTTAGTTAAGAAAACAACGATTCTGGAAACTAAGGGGTAAACCTTAGTTGACAAAACTAAGTAGTAATTCTTAGTATAACATGTGGAGGAGCGAACGTCTGTCTGGTTAAAAAGAAGGCTCCAACGAATTGGGTTACGAAGCCCGAGGCTTCGAGGGGACATGAGGGTACTCTTGGTATCCCTCTGTGAGGCTGCAAATGATCCGCCTGGGCCCACAGAGGTTAAGGTCTGCGTAAAAGAACCAGGGGTATGCCTTGGTTGCAATACATGGCAACCTAAAGACTAGGATGGACCGGCGTGATTCGGCGAGCAAACGGTAGCCCTGTGATAGCGACTCGTCGTCTACCATCCATCTTGAGTCAATCGAGACACGTGAAGCGGAAAGGCGGAGAACTCCAAAAGACCATATACTTGCTATCTAGTTATGGTTGAGGATGGCCATAGGTTAGTGGGGCATCGGGGGCCTGCGTATAGTTCTCATTTTTCAAGGTGTGTCTTTCATTAGTTGAGGGAGGGGTCAAGTGGGACCATAGCCACTGGAATAAAATCAGACCATAGCGGCTGCATCGGTAGATATCTGAAAGCTCCCGACCGAGTTCTGTATTCCTTGATTTGCCCTATCATAGGACTCGGACCGCACATTACAGGACATGTGCATCTAGACAAGCGATAACGATTCGCGATACATGCGTGGGGAAGTATAGGAACACATACCGCTCTATGTAGTGTGTCCTAGACTTGGGGCATCGTTTGACAGGTAGCATAATTCCTAGTTGAACTAGGTGGCATAAATCCTGAAACCAAGAAGCGTTCAGCAGACAGCATAAAATCTAGTTGAATCTAGAAGGCACTTGGTAGAAAACCCTAGATTAAGTCTAGGTAACAAATAAATAAATGGATGCCTGAAGGCGATGGAAAATACAGGGATTGGGATTACGTTAGCGTTACTAGTTGGGACATTAGTTAGCTGGTGCAGAGATAATAGAAATCCGTATAACAAGGAAATGGCGAAGCGGCGAAAGTATTAGAGAACATCCAGTTTATCTTATCTTAGCATATCTTGTGTTGATCTTGTCTAATCTTGCTGACCCTATCATCATGGTGTTATCTTGTATTCAGTTATTTCATGTCGTTTTGTTTTCCATGTTCACATGCTAGAAGTTACTGAACTTACTCAGGCTTTATGTCGGACTCTGTTTTTCTTTCGTCTTCTTTTCTTCCGTTTCCCCCCTCCCCCCCAGGTAGTAAAGGAGGGAATAGTTTAGCTCAGGTTAAGTTGGACTGCCACTCTTTCCAGCTTGAAGATTTGTCGAAGTTTGCGTGGATTCTCTTTTCAGATGCTATGGCTGGCTCTTGCTAAAATCGGGGAATATAAATGTTGTTTTTATGCCTCTTTATTTTGTAAGACAGATGATACTCTGATATTGTAAAGAAACCATTATACAAACTATTTTATCAATAAAGCAAAGTTTTATCTTCCGCTGTTTAATTTCTGTCTGTCTTGTAATTTATCTACATCTTTTACCCTAAATGCTCCACAGAACTTAGTGCATTTCCTTTGTGAGTGACACTAACGGACGGGGGGTGTTACACGTGGTATCAGAGCTGAAGGTTACCAGATCAGATAAAGGATTTGAAAAATTAATTTCAAAACGGTTTTTAAAGAAGCATTTTCAAGAGAAAAGATTTGTTTTAAAGACATATTCCCCAAAGCCATACACACTATCTTCTCTTCCTCTATTTAAATTCTTGTCTCCTTCTTTCTTGAGTCTCTGGGGCTCCTGGCTTTCTGGGAGGTAACCTCATCGATGGGCAAAGTAGTGCCCGACTTCCATCTATAGCCGTTGTTTCACTTACGGCCAGTTTTCTTTCAAGCTTATAGGGTTTTCTGTACGATGGAAGCAGCTTTCGAGAGATTTTTCAACATGGTTACACACAGAAGGAGATAAAGAGTTTTGCTAAGGAGCATAACCCTAGGATGAGGAATTCATGGATGTAGACTTAGCACACGAAGGAGGAAGAAATTATAAAACCTAAGACAAGAGGAAGTATCTTTACTAGGGTATGATGGGGCATATACTTAAGGACAAGGGCAAGAACGAGGACGAGATTTTCAGAAGGACAAGTACATGCTTTCGCCACCAAGCGTACCTAGGAGAAAGGTAGTCCGGTTGGATGAGTCTAGTTTTCTGTTCATACTATTTCCTTAGGTTCCAGCGCTTCTCATTTGTTCATATCCACTTCCATAGTTGAGTCTCTGCACCATAGTACTTGTATAGTAGAAAGATCCCACTAGAGTCTCAAATCCAATTGGTGGTCCGACCAGTTTATTTTTGGTTAGTAGGGATTTGAGAATAGCTATCGATTTTGCTTATATCATCTCACGTAGATCGTCTAAATTCGGGGGAGATATTCCTTGGGTGCTTGTCTGATATTGGTTTAGGCCTTTGGGGCTTGTACTTGAGGAATGTCGAGTTCGGTTTGGATGGTTTGCGGGAGAGATGAATAGTTTTGGTAGGCACTCCAAAGAGCACGTAGTAACCTTTCGACCCTTATAGTTATGGCATGGCGGATAAGAGGGAGACCTCTAATCATCTTAGTACATATACTTGGTGCCGTAATTGACATCTGTTTATTTTGGAAATGGAGATCAGAAACTTCACAATCGTGAAGTTAAATTAGTTAAGATACAGTGGAGTAAAGCTCAAGAAGGCTAGATACTAGCATCATACCCTTTTCCTTAAGGGTGCATCCTTGATTTCTTTGTTTAGGAGCTTTGCCCATAATTGTTTCTCTCTTTCCAAAGTATATCCTCTAGGTCGTATCTTCGATCCTTAGGAAGAAGCCGATGGATGTAAACATGTGTTTGAAACATGTTATGGTTGATGGTTGCAAGTGGTTGCTAATGGATGCTCGTGGATGCATATGCATACGTATTAGGCGCTAGATCAGTTCGGACGCTTTCATATTGCATGTATTTGTTTGTAAGTTGAGCCTGATATGTTATCATATAGATGTTGCATATGGATGAATGGCTATGCATGCATGTAGTATTTACATAACTAGGGATGCTTGCATACATAATTGGACGCATGGCACTGACATGATTCGCATTAAGGAGGTCAACTGAATCAGTAGACCACCTGATTTTGCATTAGATAAAGACATGTACACACACTATGCATATAAACATGAAAGCATTAGAAATCTTTTAAGGACAGTGAATGCCTATGAGTGAAGGGTTGAGTAGATGGGTGATTGGATGGTAGGACACATTCTTCCTAACTTGAAGATTTTGGGGATGAAATCCTTTTAAGTGGGGGAGAATGTAACACCCCGTAATTCTACAACACTAGGATTCACAAATCAAGGCAGAATTAAAAGTTAAAATCAAAATCAAGGGAAACGGGCTGTGCCATTACGTTCGTGTCGGAATTATGCATGAAAACGAGTCTGAGATTGCGTAAATCGGAGTCCGTATGAAGAAGATATGGCCTCCGGAAGATTCAGCGAAGTTCAAATTTCAAAACAGGTCAGGTTCAAAATTCAAATCGGACCCAGAATGGGCTGGGCGGGAATTTTCCCGCCCAAGGCAACCAGGTCGACTTGGTAGTCGACCTAGGGCACCCAGGTCGACTGGGTAGTCGACCTGGGGCACCCAGGGCTACTGGGTAGTCGACCTGGGTCACCCAGGTCGACTGGGTAGTCTACCTGGGGGTCAACCCCCCTGCTTTTTCCTGTTTTCTGCACCTGGTTCGTTCTTCTGTATTCGGACGCCATCCTGACCAGATTCGTTGACTTCTACACTATATAAACAGCCCTAGACTCCTCTATTCACAATTCTTCTCTACCCTTATGCTGCAAAGATTCTTAGTGAACATGGTTTCCTCTCCTCCTCTTAATTAAATAATAAATAAAATAATATATATAAAATAAATCAAGACGAGGAGGTGCTGCTCAAAGACTTTCAAAGAGGAGATTCAAGCTAGAATTCAAGTGAAGATTCGAATGAGTGCAACGACTGTTTTTCTACGAATCATAGCAATGCCATCTTTCTATTCTAATCTAATCCCTGTAAGTCAGTTATTTCTAGATTTGAACGTTTTTCTCTGTTCGTGACATGAAATTAAAGGAATAAAAGAATATGCCAAATCTCTCTCTCTATTCGAATCAGTGCCTATACTCTTGAATCTAATTAAGAACTGTTATGATTCGAGGACAAATAAGACCGCGACTATTAAACTATAGACCTTAAAACCATTGCCTATGACTATGGACATTGCCTATGACTACGAACATTGCCTATGACTGTGACTGTGGCTATGAGGATTATTTCCTTGACTAAACCTATGCCTTTTATTAGAAAACAAAAACTATTGCCTATGACATAACAAGGACATCTGTGATTAAACACCTATGATTTATGACTAGAAAGTGTTGCTTAAGTTTTGTAACTATGAAATTGGATCTAAACCCGATCATCCATTCTTGGTTATCTTTGGTTTTAGACCTTAGGAATTTACCTATTAAGTTAGGTCTACCCATGTTCTTGAACCGACATCTCTATTCTGTCTATTCTTAGTTTTCTTTGGTTTTAGACCTTGGGAATTTACCTATTAAGTTAGGTCTACCCATGTTCTTGAACTGACGTCGTTATTCAACCCTTTTTATGCCAGTTAGTATGTCTATCTTTTGCATAGCATCTTTGGTTCATTCCCTATTTTCTACGAACCTAGCTTTATTTAATCTAAACTGAATCACGATTATACGAACGGTGGGAATGCGGTTTGGGAAGAATATGAAATTTACTAAAAACGTAGTTTAACTTGTAAATTGGCATGAATTGGGAACATGTATTATGGCATCTTCGTAGAAATGCAAATTGGATAAATTTGACATGAATTATAAGATGTGTAATTTGAATCTAGTAGTGACGTGTAAATCTAGCATTTACATGAATAGTGAACTAGAGTAATAAGTCTAGAATTAGAATGTTGAATCGGAATTGGATTAGCTAATTTGGCACGGTAAGTATATTGGAATTGGCCATAATTGGGAGTAATTGGCAGGTTTAGCAAAATCATGGTTAGTGACACTTAATTGGTATGGTTTACATACCAAAAGGCATAAATATGGTATAGAGGGGAAAATGGGCCATAGAAATAAATGTAGACAATTTACATTAAAAGAGTAATTAGGAAATAAGTAAATTAGGATTAATTTACTTATAGAATTTGTCCTAAATGAGGAAATGTTAATTTAGACAAATTAAAGGTTTGTTAACGACATCTCTTTTAATAATAAACCAGAAAGTTCTAGGGTGACAGAAAGGATAGTGTCTAGGCTTGAGTTTGGAAAACACAAGTTTCCTGCTCTCCCTGGCTATCCCTAACTGATCCGACGAACGGGATGGTTAATTTCAAAACTTGATTTGAAAATAAATTGAAACCCTTTGAACTTAGAAAACACAAATATGCCTAACCCGAGGTTAGACTGAGTTGCGATGTAAACCCGCCCGGAACCAACCGGCACATCCAGTATTCGCAACAATATCTGTCTAATGTGAGTGGTCGTGGATTTAATTTATTTAGTTAAAGCTAGAACAAGAATGATAGGGTTAAGTTAATTCATACACTTAACCAGTTCAACATGATAACTAGACTGATGGGTGGGGTTAGGTTCAGACTGACACTTAACACAGTGGGAGGGTTAAGTCCATAGGAACACTTAACCAACTTAACACAGTTAAGCTAGAATGGGAGGGCTAAGTCCATAGAGACACTTAACCAAACTCAAGGTAGCAAAACGAGACTTGTAGGGGTTAAGTAGAGTTAATACACTTAGCCAAATTAATATGTTGACTAGACTAGAGGTTGGGGTTAAGTAAAATCTAATACACTTAGCCAATTTTGATATGTTAGCTGGGCTAGACCGTAGGGTTAAGTAAACCTGAACACTTAACCATCAGGTTGTGATAAAGGAATAGGGTTAAGTCTAAAACATGAAGTGATAATACTCAACCATTAATAGCATGTTAGTTAAAACAGACGGGCAGGGTTAAGTTAAAAAGGAACACTTAACCAATACCGGATGAATGGGTAGGGTTAAGTAATAAGAAATACTTAACCAATATAACTTGGTTTGTGGGAGGGTTAAGTCAACATGAATTACTGATAACACTTAACCAGTTTAACAGGACGAATGAAGAGGGTTAAGTTGGCTCGAATTGACTAATGACACTTAACCAATCCAAATTGACGGGGAAGAGAACTAAGTAGTAAACCTTAGTTAAGAAAACAACGATTCTGGAAACTAAGGGGTAAACCTTAGTTGACAAAACTAAGTAGTAATTCTTAGTATAACACGAGGAGGAGCGCACGTCCGTCTGGTTAAAAAGAAGGCTCCAACGAATTGGGTTACGAAGCCCGAGGCTTCGAGGGGACGTGAGGGTACTCTTGGTATCCCTCTGTGAGGCTGCAAATGATCCGCCTGGGCCCACATTGGTTAAGGTCTGCGTAAAAGAACCAGGGGTATGCCTTGGTTGCAATACATGGCAACCAAAAGACTAGGATGGACCGGCATGATTCGGCGAGCAAACGGTAGCCCTGTGATAGCGACTCGTCGTCTACCATCCATCTTGAGTCAATCGAGACACGTGAAGCGGAAAGGCAGAGAACTCCAAAAGACCATATACTTGCTATCTAGTTATGGGTGAGGATGGCCATAGGTTAGTGGGGGCATCGGGGGCTTGCGTATAGTTCTCATTTTTCTAGGTGTGCCTTTCATTAGTTGAGGGAGGGGTCAAGTGGGACCATAGCCACTGGAATAAAAACAGACCTTAGCGGCTGCATCGGTAGATATCTGAAAGCTCCTGACCGAGTTCTGTTTTCCTTGATTTGCCCTGTCATAGGACTCGGACCGCATATTACAGGACATGTGCATCTAGACAAGCGATAACGATTCGCGATACATGCGTGGGGAAGTATAGGAACACATACCACTATGTAGTGTGTCCTAGACTTGGGGCATCGTTCGACAGGTAGCATAATTCCTAGTTGAACTAGGTGGCATAAATCCTGAATCCGAGAAGCGTTCAGCAGACAGCGTAAAATCTAGTTGAATCTAGAAGGCACTTGGTAGAAAACCCTAGATTAAATCTAGGTAACAAATAAATAAATGGATGCCTGAAAGCGATGGAAAATACAGGGATTGGGATCACGTTAGCGTTACTAGTTGGGACATTAGTTAGCTGGTGCAGAGATAATAGAAATTCGTATAACAAGGAAATGGCGAAGCGGCGAAAGTATTAGAGAACATCCAGTTTATCTTATCTTAGCATATCTTGTGTTGATCTTGTCTAATCTTGCTGACCCTATCATCATGGTGTTATCTTGTATTCAGTTAATTCATGTCGTTTTGTTTTCCATGTTCACATGCTAGAAGTTACTGAACTTACTCAGGCTTTATGTCTGACTCTGTTTTTCTTTCGTCTTCTTTTCTTCCGTTCCCCCCCCCCCCAGGTAGTAAAGGAGGGAATAGTTTAGCTCAGGTTAAGTTGGACTGCCACTCTTTCCATCTGGAAGATTTGTCGAAGTTTGCTTGGATTCTCTTTTCAGATGCTATGGCTGGCTCTTGCTAAAATCGGGGAATATAAATTTTGTTTTTATGCTTCTTTATTTTGTAAGACAGATGATACTCTGATATTGTAAAGAAACCATTGTACAAACTATTTTATCAATAAAGCAAAGTTTTATTTTCCGCTGTTTAATTTCTGTCTGTCTTGTAATTTATCTGCATCTTTTACCCAAAATGCTCCACAGAATTTAGTGCATTTCCTTTGTGAGTGACACTAACGGACGTGGGGTGTTACATGAACAGCATAAAAAGAGATAAATGATAGAATCCATCTTCAGCTCCAGCTATCCAAAGAAAGCCAGCTAAACCTGAATACAAGGCTGCCCGTGTAGAAAAAGGGGCACCCGAGTTTGAAAGTGAAACAAACTACGAGTTAGTCATGGGACTGGTATGAGAAATCTACTCAACACATTCAAAATATGGCTAATCACAGGACCATGCCACTTTCATGGAACGGGTTTACTCCATTGGATTGCCAGTGCTTTAAAACAAATCATTCTTTTAAACATCACAATCTTTTTTATAAAAATGAAGCCATTATAAGACTCAGTTCCCATCACACAATGCAACGCAAACCGGAGGATAGAGTTTTACCTTATAATGGCCAAAATATGCTTGATACAAATAAAACAAAAGCATTTGATATTATTACTAGTGTTTACATGTCTCAAAAACAATTTCGAATCATAACTATCAATCATAGACGGCATGGGTACCATATATCATGTCGCCATATATATATATACAATCAAAACTGCACGATGTCGTATTTGGAAATTGGATTTCCGTCATGAACCAAGGCAAAAGATAGTCCTTATCGACTTCGAGTCAATCTAGCCTATGTCTCAGGGTCAGAGCTCGAGTGACCCTTGGATCGTCAGGGCCGGTCCACCGATGTGGATTAAAATTCCTGAACACTACATTTCCCCGCCCTATGGGGCGTAAATGAACCAACTAATGACTCCATCGGACCCGGATCGTCCGATCAAACCGAGGCGCCTCACTACAGTAACAACCACATAAGTCAAACTTGTCCGGACGTGTAAAACCACTGATGCCACTTCCAGCTTGAAGGAAACGCATGTCCCCCCTGAGGTCCTCTCCCGTTTCTGGTTCATACCGGGGTGTGAGGCTCGCGAATTCACGTTATACACAAGGCTACACCACACAGGCGGTGCTTTGATCATCACCACAAGACTTTGCTTTTCAACAGAAGCCCTGATCACTGCATCTTAGCATGCCACACAGGTAATTCACACTGTGCAACTGATGGCTATCAATCACACAGAATAAATTCCAATGTCAGACACACTGTCCATTTGCAAGTCCGTTCTGGGTCTGAACGAAACTGGAGGCACTATATACCTCGCAAACCCATCGATCACCACATACATCTGGACGATCACCACTCATTATCCATATTTCGGGATGCCTCCCAATCAGGACCTCGGTTACCATCCAAACGAGGTGAAGATCTCCGGTCTTCGACCACCGTCTTCATCTTCGATTTCTTATTGTCGATTCAGTTATTCAGAATGGGATAAACCCGGTCTTTCTGAGCAACTCGCGTATATAATAAACAAGTGCTACACAAACGCTATTACACATCATTTCAATTCATTAGTCACTAACCGTCAACCAGTAAGAGAACGATTTCCCAAATATTAACCCCGAAGGCCGAAACCAACATCAGATCAATACCCAAGAAACCATTCGACTTAGCCAACCTTCAGTTAGTTTCTAAAATTTACATCCATATTGTTTATAATATTTTATAATGATTTATCGCTATTTTTATTTATTTCAAAATAGCCAATTTATTCAAAACGACGCTTCAGGCCATAACGCGGCCGTGGCGCTGTTTTTCTTCCGATTTGATTTACACATATCTGAAAATCTAACCGTTGGATCTTCACAAAATTTACATCATTAGAAAGATCTTTTCAAAACGAATCCAACGGTTCCAGTTTTGGGAAAATCCGACGGTCGGATCTCCCGGTATAATCGTTTGAAGTTTCGATTTCAAAATACGAACTACAGCGTCGTTATTCGATTTAATATAATTATTTATATATATATATATATATATATACATATATATATATATAATCGATTCTGTCGCTGTTTTTCTTCAGATCTGAATTAAACATTCCAGACAATCCATCCTTGGATTTTTACAAAGTTGGTGCCGTTGGAAAGATATTTCCAAAGCGAACCCAACGGTTGCGATTTCAGGAAAATCCGATGGTCGGATCTCCTGCACTAATCGTTTGAAATCACGGTTTCAAAATACGAACTGCAGCTTTGTTATTCGATATATTTCAATTCTATTTATATATATAAATATATATATATATCGATTTTTCGATTTCAAAACCATATGATATTCATACATTTGATAAAAATGATATTTTTATCTAACTGTTTTCTATTTCAACACTTCACTATTTTTAACAATTCATGTATATGAATAAAATATGATTTGTAATGTAAAACAATTTATTTCAAAACTCGACTATTTTATATAGTTAATATAGGTGATAAAAATAGGATTTTTATTATAAAACAATTCATTTCAAAACAAGATTATTTTATATAGTTCATATTGATGATAAAAATTGGATTTTTATTATCAAACACTTTCTTTCAAAATATGAATACCATTCAACACATGAATTTCAATTCAACGAATGAATTTCGATTCAACACATGAAGGTTTTCTATAGTTTATATAAATAGATAAAAAGGTGATTTTTATATTTAAACACGTATACCATTCAACACATGAATTTCTATTCAACGAATGAATTTCAATTCAACACATGAAGGTTTTCTATAGTTTATATAAATAAATAAAAAGGTGATTTTTATATTTAAAAACACGAATACCATTCAACACATGAATTCTATTCAACGAATGAATTTCAATTCAACACATGACGGTTTTCTATAGTTTATATAAATAGATAAAAAGGTGATTTTTATATTTAAAAACACGAATACCATTCAACACATGAATTCTATTCAACGAATGAATTTCAATTCAACACATGAAGGTTTTCTATTCAACAGACGAATATAGTTTCAATACAGGAAAATAATTCTAACACATGAATATTATTCAAAATTTCAGCAGCATAACGACAGGGTAGTTAAAACCGGGACCATCCCTAGTACGGCTCCTCGCTCTACCTAAAAGCCTCGCAGCTTTTGACAATGGGGAATCATGCATCTAGTTCGCACGCAGGCGGCATGTATATTTTTTTCATTTCCACAAACTAATCCTATGTGGATTCAACCAAATATTTCTCAACCACAAACAGGTATTTTTCAACCACAATCAATCAATTTCAACCACAAATAATTTCAATCAACCATTCGCTATCAATCAATTTTCACACCAATCACAACCAATAAATATCATCCATGGTTTGTGGACGAGGGGCGTATATATATATATATATATATATATATATATATATATAGCATTTCACTTCTATTTTAACACATATTTAATTTTTACAACGCATATACAACTTATACATCGAACGTACAACTTATACAACGCTTATACAAGAGGTGAACAACGCTTATATAACTCATACATCGATTATATAATTTATACATCGTCGTTTTCCATATCGTTTATAATTTAGAAATCTCACATTGGGTTCCACTCCACCAAAAATAGCAGAAGGCTCAGAAAAATATGCGGTCTCTTCTAGAAGGTAGAAGACGTCCACACGAGTCCACTGTCTCTTGTTTCATTGAATTTCGTCAACACATGAGAAAGATACGATTTTTCAAAGTTTGCAATGCTTTAAAGGTGTTAAAACAGTTGAAAATAAACAAAGCCGTATACCTCTCACGTTCGTTCAAAACTAGGTTTGCACTTTTCTCGAAATCCGTGCCACTACATAACGATCGGCCAGCGCCACAGCGTAGAGCTAGGAGAGGAGCACGTGCGCCAGGAGGTGGGGCCAGTTCAGTGGCTCTGGTTGACGGCGGCGGCGAGATGAAGGGCTCGACTTTCGAGCTCAAATTCTCCTTCAATTCTGCACGAAAAAATCCAATACTTATATGGATTTGAAGATCATGAGAAGTACTACAAAAACCATAACTGTGGTGTTGGATTTCATTGAGCGGATCAAAAGAAAAAGAGGAGAGAAGGTAAGAAGGGGGTTCCGCTCGGTTATCGGCTACGGGGAGAGAGAAAAATAATTTTCTGACCAATGAGGATTTTTCTTTAATTTATATATTTTAAAATTTCGAAAATACCCCCCTTTCACACACGAACTCCAATCCAAACCCAAAGACTGTCGTCCCTAGCGTTTTACCCCCATTCCGAACACAATGGGATATGTTTCGAAGGCCCATTCGAATGTTTAAGTCAGTTTTCCTTCAAATTAAAATATAAAACATTCAATATTTAATTTGAACGTACATTTCAATTTGCCAGGGCCACAAACTGATTCGAAAAATTCCAAAAAAATAAATCTTGCTATGTTTTGACGATATGGTCCCAACAAAACTAGTTTCGTCGAATTCTGAGACCGTTTGAAAAATGGCCCATTTTTGGTAGATCCAATTTAACTATAATTGACCAAAACACATTTTCCTTTGCCACACTCACATACTAGCTTCAAAAATTATGAAATTTGAAACCTAGCAATAACTTCACATCCCAGTTCCAACAAAAGTGGTTTCGTCGAATTCCGAGGTCGTTTGCAAAATGGCCAATTTCACGGGCTATATAAATTCCATAGCGACCTTTCTGAAAATTCATTTGGCCATAACTTTTGCTTTCCGCTATGAAACTTCAATTTTTCAGATTCGTTAGAAAGGTATTCACTAACAGATTTAAATATTGTTGGTTTCACTCAAATCCGTTTTGTTTTACACCCGATACAGTCAGTCGAAGTTTGAATTCAAATTTTGAAACTACCGCGCCATTTCAGGCCTTGTTTATAATTAGAATTAATTATATTCGTTTTCAAACTCACTTTTCATTGCTATTATTTAAAATATTTATTTTAAATATTTAAAATCCACTATTTTGGCCAATTTAAAAATTTTAAATTGGTTCAGATTTTCCGGGTCGTTACAGTGTACGTCAAATATCATCCCAATACCCGTGTAGGGTTTCAATCAACACCTACAGATTTTATTTGTGCAGTTGGGCGTTGTGTAAAATATATCATCCCAATCAATATCAGTCAAATGTGTGTACATAAACAAATCATCCGATTTGTAAATGAATATTTATTTTATTCATATACACATTAAAAATTATATTTTTAACTATAAAATATTTATTTCAACACATGAGTATTTTATACAGTTCATTCATACAATAAAAATTCTATTTTTATTATTCTAACATTTTTAGAAAATTTCGGTGGCATAAAGATGCGATACTAGAACTGGGATAAGGTCTATCCCTCGCCTAATAATGGCTCGCGCCATATACAAACCAAATTCTTGTCAATTCATTTCGCATCCCAAACCAAATTCAAACAAATAAACCAATCAACCAAACAACCAAATAAACATAGTTTCAAACTGTGACGGCAAGGAATCTCGCTCGGTCCGAACCGGTCGCTAAACCGATCCAGGCCGTTCGAAACGCCCTATCGTTGGAGAACAGGACAAAACAGAACGCATACAGAAGAACATTTCATTGCTATTACAACAACAATGCATCAGATTACAAGAATACACAGAGTATAAATGAATATTACACAGAAATATCAGAGATTTAAATTACATTTAAATACATAGCAGCGGAAAAATAATACAATACACAACCAGAAGAAGATATACGGATACAAAGCTTTCCGGATATCGTTCCAGCTGTAAACCAGGATCCTGTGAATAAAAATCTGCAAAACCAAAACTACTAGCTGCCCGTGTCAAAATAAGGGCACCCAGAGTTTAGGTTAAAACAATAAACCCCAGGTCAGTCATGTGACTGGTGTGAGAACTAAAACAGTTATTAATCTTTATTTTCAAAGTTAGGTAAATCAAGGGACCACGCCGTATAACACGGAACGGGTTTCCTCCCAAGAATACCAGTGCATAAAACAAACAGCGCAATGCTAAATAAAGAAAAATGAAGCTGTTATAAGACCCAGGTCCTATCACACAATGCAACGCAAGCCGGGGGATAGGGTTTTCCCTTATAACAGCCAAAGAATGCTTGATACGTTTAAAACAAATCATTTGATACTATAATAAGTGCATAGTGTATAAAACAACTTCAAAATCATAAGTATCAATCATAGGCGACATGAGCGTCCCATGCCACTATGTCGCCATATATAGGTTTACAAATAAAACCGCAAAGTCGCGTATTTGGAAATTGGATTTCCATCTATGAACCGAGGCAAAAGATAGTCCTCAACCGATTCGTGACTGCCTAGCCCGAGCCACAGGGTCAGAGCGCATCGACCCTTGGATCGTCAGGGCCGGTCCACCGATGTGGATTAAAATGCCTGAACACTACGTTTCCCCGCCCTTTGGGGCGTAAACGAGCCAACTAAATGACTCCATCGGTTCGAGAACGACCGATCAATCCGAGGCGCCTCGCAACAGCAACAACCACATAAGTCAAACTCGTCAGGGCGTGTAAAACCGCTGACGCCACTTCTAGCTAGGAAGAAACGCATGCCCTCCCTGACGTCCTCTCCCGTTTTTGGTTCATACCGGGTGTGAAACACGCGAGGTAAACGTTACACAAAGCTATGCCTCAAAGGCCATGCTTTGATCATCACCACAAGACTTTGCTTTCCAACAGAAGCCTTGATCATTTGCATCTTAGCATGCCACACAGGTAAACCATCCTATGCAACCGATATCAGTCACACAGAATGAAATCCGATGCCAGACACACAGTCCATTTACAAGTCCGTCCTGGGTCTGAACGAAACCGGAGGCACCTAGTACCCCGCATACCCATCGATCTCCAAGTACGTCTGGACGATCACTAACTGTTTCCATCTTCTTGGGTGTACAGCCCAATCAAGATCATCAGTAATTACCCAAACGACGTGAAGACCTCCGGTCTTCGACCATCGTCTTCATCTTCGACTTATCGTCGTATCAGTTATTCAGAATGGGATAAACCCGGTCTTTCCGAATAACTCGCGTATATTTAAATAAGTGTTACACAAACACAACATACGCCTCATTCCAATTCATTAGTCACTAACCGTAATTTAATCAAGAGAATAATTTCCCAAATATTAACCCCGAAGGCCGAAACCAACATCAGATCAATATCCAGAAAACCATTCTGCTTGGCTAACCGACAGTTAGTTTCTAAATTTCACATTCAAATCTAATTAAAGATCCATTAAAACTCCACTTAGTTTTAATCTGTGACTGGGTTAAAGAATCAGTGTCATTTAAAACACGGTTCACGATAAACCCAAAGTCACATCCCATTAATTATCGGGTTAAAGAACAAGTGTTATTTAAAACACTGTTCACGATAAACCCAAAAATCAATATCCATTCAATTCCAATTAAATATCATTTAATTGGTACACTTCATTAAATCTAAATAAAAAGATTTAATCTTTTCTCAACTGGGTTCAAGAACAGTGTTAGTGAAGACACCATTCACGACAAACCCAAATCACATTCATTAATTATCGGGTTAAAGAACAAGTGTTATTTAAAAACACTGTTCACGATAAACCCAAAAATCAATATCAATTCAATTCCAATTAAATATTATTTAATTGGTACACTTCATTAAATCTAAATAAAAAGATTTAATCATTTCTCAACTGGGTTCAAGAACAGTGTTAGTGAAGACACCATTCACGACAAACCCAAATCACATTCGATATTCAATACAAGGCTCTGAATAGAAAATATATCGGCTTATATTCAATATCAAATTCTACGACTAACAAATGTCGTATTGGAAATAACGATATAAATATATATATCTTTCAAATTTCCATAACAACACCTGTATAATCACGAATTCCAACATCGAAATATTCCGAAGACAATTTCGATTCAAATCCACTCCAATGCAATCATTGGAAATTTTGGTTATTTTTAAAACCCTTTTTAAATTCAATTTATTTATTTAAAAATAAATAGAATTATAATTCTAGTTCAAAACTAGTTCATTTCGATAAAAATCTATTTTTATCTTTTCAAATAGGGAGTTTTTCATCCCAATTCTTTCTAAATCATTTCTTATGATTTTACACAAATTATTGCTATTTTTAATAATTTTATCAAGGCCCGTACAGTCGATTTCCATCAATGGCCATCGAACTGCACTTACAGCGACCTTTTTCGAATTTGATTTGGACATAATTCCAAATCCAACCGTTAGATTTCAAATTTCTAATATTCGTTAGAAAGCTCTTTTCGATACGAACCCAACGGTTCCGGTTTTAGGAGAATCCGACGGTCGGATCTCCCGCAATGTCCGTTTGAAATAAATGGTCGAAATTCGCGAACTGCCGCGGCGCGGCGCGTTCTATTCAGGCCATTATATTATATATATAATATATATAATATATACTTCGTCGATTTCTATTTAAAACGAATTTTATATATAGTTTTAAATTCGTTTCAAAAGCCATTTCAACTTCCTTTTCAATTCAAATCAAAATTGAATTCTTCTTTATAAATTCGTTTCAAAATTCATTTCTATTCAATTCAAATTTCAATTCAATTTGAATTCATTTCAATTCGTTTTCAATTCAATTCATTTCGAAATCGTTTTCAATTCAATTCATTTCGAAATCGTTTTCAATTCAATTCATTTCGAAATCGTTTTCAATTCAATTCACTTCGAAATCGTTTTCAATTCAATTCACTTCGAAATCGTTTTCAATTCAATTCACTTCGAAATCGTTTTCAATTCAATTCACTTCGAAATCGTTTTCAATTCAATTCATTTCGAAATCGTTTTCAATTCGATTCACTTCGAAATCGTTTTCAATTCAATTCACTTCGAAATCGTTTTCAATTCAATTCACTTCGAAATCGTTTTCAATTCAATTCACTTCGAAATCGTTTTCAATTCAATTCATTTCGAAATCGCTTAAAATTGATATAAATATCGTTCACGTCAAAATGGCGTCAATCTAATCAACACGGCTTCATAAATTTCTACTTTCAAATATTCTATTTCAAATATTTCTATTTCAAATATTTCTATTTCTAAACTGGAATGAGGCCCAATCAATTACCATATAAAATTAATTATATGGATTTTCATACAACACATGTATATAATAGCATTGAAAAATAATCAACCATCAACCAAAGTGCACTACACTGTATAAGCATCCAATAAAGATATCTAACGCTTATAACAGCATGTCAATCAATCGATCGACATATTTAATCAATCAGGATGAGTGAACTTCAAATTTCATCCTAACACCCGTGTAGGGTTTCAAACAATCAAACATAGATTTTATTTGTGCAGTTGGGCGATGTGTAAAATTTATCGTCCCAATCCATATCAGTCAAATCAGTGTACATAAACAAACCGTCTGGTTTGTAAATGAATATTTTATTTTATTCACATTCACGTTAAAAATTATATTTTTAACGATAACACATTTTATTTCAACACATGAATTGCTATTCAGTTCATTTCTTCAATAAAATGATATTTTATTTTTCTAACATATTTTAGAAAATTTCGGCGGCATAACGGCACGATACTAGAAACGGGACAAGGCCTCGCCTTATCCCTGGTCTAGTGAAGGCCCACGCCATTCACACATCAATCAAATTCACTTTCGTTATGCAAACCACAAAATTTGGAGTAAGGGTCTAACCTAGCCTTACTCCTTCGCCTTATAACGGCGCACGTCTAATCCTAACCAATTCATCGATTCGATTTTTTTTCATAACACAAATCACATTCAAACCAATATCGCAATCAATCACCAAACAACCAAACAAACAAGTCCATGGTCTGTGGACGATTGTGTCGGGTGCTACTAAACACCGTCTGCATCCTAGTATATATATATAACTAGAAAATAAATTGAAGAGTGAGAAATTCTCACATATAGCTATCCTAGCTCCACGGCACTTCCAATGCAGGAAATCTTCGCCAACTCGCCTTTTTATCGCCTTCGCCCGTATTCTCTACATATGTAAAAATCGAATTTTTACTATGTTATTCAATATATAAAAATCGAATTTTTACTACGACTTTCAATATATAAAAATATGATTTTTATCTCGACTTTCAATATATAAAAATATGATTTTTATCTCGACTTTCAATATATAAAAATATGATTTTTATCTCGACTTTCAATATATAAAAATATGATTTTTATCTCGACTTTCAATATATAAAAAATATGATTTTTATCTCGACTTTCAATATATAAAAAATATGATTTTTATCTCGACTTTCAATATATAAAAATATGATTTTTATCTCGACTTTCAATATATAAAAATATGATTTTTATCTCGACTTTCAATATATAAAAAATATGATTTTTATCTCGACTTTCAATATATAAAAATATGATCTTTATCTCGACTTTCAATATATAAAAATATGATCTTTATCTCGACTTTCAATATATAAAAATATGATCTTTATCTCGACTTTCAATATATAAAAATATGATTTTTATCTCGACTTTCAATATATAAAAATATGATTTTTTATTTCGACTTTCAATATATAAAAATATGATCTTTATCTCGACTTTCAATATATAAAAATATGATCTTTATCTCGACTTTCAATATATAAAAATATGATCTTTATCTCGACTTTCAATATATAAAAATATGATCTTTATCTCGACTTTCAATATATAAAAATATGATTTTTATCTCGACTTTCAATATATAAAAATATGATTTTTTATTTTCATAACTATATAAAAATCAAATTTTTATTATTTTAAACAATCAAATTTTTCGCTAAAAAAAAAAAATTTAAGCTTTCATTCCTCAAAGATCTAAACTTGATTTCAATAAAAATCTACGTCAGATTTTATATAAATAATAATATAAATAAGTATGAAAAGAAAAAAAAACTTACAGTTAATCGTTGAAGGGGGCTCGCTGCAACATCGGAGTGGCGGTCGGAGGCTGCTCTGGCCGTCGGCGCAGGTGGGTTGGCCAGTGGCATAGGGCACGGGGGGGAACTTGAGGGGGTTATGGCGGTTTTGCGGCGTCTCAGGAGGAGGAGGGGGATCGAAGGGGAAGTAGCGGCGGGGTAGGAGGGTAGATCGGCGGTCGAGGTTGAGGAGGAGGTGGAGCGGAGAAGAAGGCGACGGGGCTATGGGATTTGGGGTTTTTGGGGGAGGTCGCGATCGGAAGGGCCCGGGGGGGGGGCTCTTCGAGGCATCGGCGGTGGTGGCGGCAAGGGTTTCCCCCTTCCGTCGATCGCCTGCTTTTTTTTTTTTTTCTTTCTTTGTTTTGAAATGAACGGGGGGGGGGGTCTGGAGATAAAGGTTTTTTTTTTTTTATTTTTTTTTTTTTATATCATATTTAATTCCCTAGAGTTGACTTTTATTTTGAACTCAAAATTGGGCCCACCGACTGTCGCCCATAGCGTTTTACCCCCATTCCGAACACAATGGGATATGTATCGCAAGCTGATTTGATCGTTACAATCAGTTTCCTTTTTGAATTTACAATTAAATCCTTATATTGAATTTTAAACGCACATTTCAAATTACCGGGGCCACATACTAACTCTAAAAATTCCAGAAAAATATTTTCTAGCTTCGTATTGACGATACGGTCCTAACAAAACTAGTTTCGTCGAATTCCGAGACCGTTGGAAAAATGGCCAATTTCCAGTCGATTAAAATCAACTGAAACTGGTCAAACGCGTTTTCCTTTGCCACGCTCACTTACTGATTCGAAAAATTATGAAATTTGAAACCTAGCAATAATTCTACACCACGGACCCAACAAAGCTGGTTTCGTTGAAATCCGAGGTCGTTTGCAAAATGTCCATTTTTAATGGCCTTATATATATAAAAATATATATAAATTCCACAGCGACTATTTCTAATTTTAAACTGGACATATCTTAACATTTCTAAGATGAAATCTCGATTCTTCGGATTCGTTGGAAAGATACTATCAAATAGATCCTATGATTTTTGGTTTCACTAAAATCCGGATTGTTTTGCACCCGGTACATTCAATTGAAGTTTGAAATCGAATTATCGAACTACCGCGCCATTTTCAATTCTATTTATAATTATATATAAATATTTATATTCTAACGACGACGCGTATAATATATACGTTCGAATTCTATTCAAAATAAGTTTCGTCGATATTATTTAAAATAATTCATTTTAAATAATCAAAATTCGCTAAAATTGCCAAAATAAAAATTTTAAACTGGCCCAGATTTTACGGGTTGTTACAATCTCCCCCACTTAAAACTTTTCGTCCCCGAAAAGGAACAAAGTCGAAAGTGGTTTGATTAATCAACTCTACGCTCGATCTGGCTTCTATTCTCCAACACTTTAGTTTCTGAGAATTTTCAAAATTTCAAAAATTTGGCTAACACCCTAAATTTCTGAAAAATTTCGCCATAACCTCCCCTGCAATGGGAGCATCGGGGAATTTCAAATAGCTTCCCCGGTCCTTCAGATCTCAAAAAGAAAAAGAAAAAGCCAAGCGGCTAGCCAATAGGCTCACAAAATCATCATCACCCAAACAATCAGTAAATTATGTAGTAAACATGTACCTATTTGTCGGGCAAACAAATTTTATTCTCTGCTCTAGCCTCCTTGCTATGACCTGCTCAATGATATATATGTATATACAAGCAAATGCGACTAATTTTCAATACAATCCAATATTTGATTCAATTAGGCTAAATGGTTCAAAATTAGCAAACAAATAAACAAACAACACAAACATCAATCAATTAGTGAATTATCATTTGAAATTCATAACTTTGATACATATACAAAAAATCTTGTTTTTGATGCCAATTCACAACAAAGTGTTCTAGCTATATAAGATTTGGTTCTCACACCAGTCTAATGGAAATATATAGATATCACACCTTCGAAACACGAATATAAATACTGATGATGTGGCCACATCATCAGAATTATCCCCGAGTGTCTAGAATGTGACTCTATATCTATCCAATATATTAAAATTTCAAATACACGCGGATCAGACGTATACGCAAAATCTATATATACTGGATTGTCCACATCAATATAAATAGGTAATCAAATACGAATAATTGATTTAAATTTTCAAAACAAAAATTTGTTTTCACTTTCAAAAATATACTCTTCACACTCGTTCTAGGATACTACTGATCCCATCTCTAACGAGTCATTCTCATTGGATATTGCTAACCCAATATCTGATGAGTCCTTTCGTACAGTTCTAATGTGTCTTGTTCTCTGGGCTTTGTAAACCAAAGCTCTGATACCAACTGTGACGGCAAGGAATCTCGCTCGGTCCGAACCGGTCGCTAAACCGATCCAGGCCGTTCGAAACGCCCTATCGTTGGAGAACAGGACAAAACAGAACGCATACAGAAGAACATTTCATTGCTATTACAACAACAATGCATCAGATTACAAGAATACACAGAGTATAAATGAATATTACACAGAAATATCAGAGATTTAAATTACATTTAAATACATAGCAGCGGAAAAATAATACAATACACAACCAGAAGAAGATATACGGATACAAAGCTTTCCGGATATCGTTCCAGCTGTAAACCAGGATCCTGTGAATAAAAATCTGCAAAACCAAAACTACTAGCTGCCCGTGTCAAAATAAGGGCACCCAGAGTTTAGGTTAAAACAATAAACCCCAGGTCAGTCATGTGACTGGTGTGAGAACTAAAACAGTTATTAATCTTTATTTTCAAAGTTAGGTAAATCAAGGGACCACGCCGTATAACACGGAACGGGTTTCCTCCCAAGAATACCAGTGCATAAAACAAACAGCGCAATGCTAAATAAAGAAAAATGAAGCTGTTATAAGACCCAGGTCCTATCACACAATGCAACGCAAGCCGGGGGATAGGGTTTTCCCTTATAACAGCCAAAGAATGCTTGATACGTTTAAAACAAATCATTTGATACTATAATAAGTGCATAGTGTATAAAACAACTTCAAAATCATAAGTATCAATCATAGGCGACATGAGCGTCCCATGCCACTATGTCGCCATATATAGGTTTACAAATAAAACCGCAAAGTCGCGTATTTGGAAATTGGATTTCCATCTATGAACCGAGGCAAAAGATAGTCCTCAACCGATTCGTGACTGCCTAGCCCGAGCCACAGGGTCAGAGCGCATCGACCCTTGGATCGTCAGGGCCGGTCCACCGATGTGGATTAAAATGCCTGAACACTACGTTTCCCCGCCCTTTGGGGCGTAAACGAGCCAACTAAATGACTCCATCGGTTCGAGAACGACCGATCAATCCGAGGCGCCTCGCAACAGCAACAACCACATAAGTCAAACTCGTCAGGGCGTGTAAAACCGCTGACGCCACTTCTAGCTAGGAAGAAACGCATGCCCTCCCTGACGTCCTCTCCCGTTTTTGGTTCATACCGGGTGTGAAACACGCGAGGTAAACGTTACACAAAGCTATGCCTCAAAGGCCATGCTTTGATCATCACCACAAGACTTTGCTTTCCAACAGAAGCCTTGATCATTTGCATCTTAGCATGCCACACAGGCAAACCATCCTATGCAACCGATATCAGTCACACAGAATGAAATCCGATGCCAGACACACAGTCCATTTACAAGTCCGTCCTGGGTCTGAACGAAACCGGAGGCACCTAGTACCCCGCATACCCATCGATCTCCAAGTACGTCTGGACGATCACTAACTGTTTCCATCTTCTTGGGTGTACAGCCCAATCAAGATCATCAGTAATTACCCAAACGACGTGAAGACCTCCGGTCTTCGACCATCGTCTTCATCTTCGACTTATCGTCGTATCAGTTATTCAGAATGGGATAAACCCGGTCTTTCCGAATAACTCGCGTATATTTAAATAAGTGTTACACAAACACAACATACGCCTCATTCCAATTCATTAGTCACTAACCGTAATTTAATCAAGAGAATAATTTCCCAAATATTAACCCCGAAGGCCGAAACCAACATCAGATCAATATCCAGAAAACCATTCTGCTTGGCTAACCGACAGTTAGTTTCTAAATTTCACATTCAAATCTAATTAAAGATCCATTAAAACTCCACTTAGTTTTAATCTGTGACTGGGTTAAAGAATCAGTGTCATTTAAAACACGGTTCACGATAAACCCAAAGTCACATCCCATTAATTATCGGGTTAAAGAACAAGTGTTATTTAAAACACTGTTCACGATAAACCCAAAAATCAATATCCATTCAATTCCAATTAAATATCATTTAATTGGTACACTTCATTAAATCTAAATAAAAAGATTTAATCTTTTCTCAACTGGGTTCAAGAACAGTGTTAGTGAAGACACCATTCACGACAAACCCAAATCACATTCATTAATTATCGGGTTAAAGAACAAGTGTTATTTAAAAACACTGTTCACGATAAACCCAAAAATCATATCAATTCAATTCCAATTAAATATTATTTAATTGGTACACTTCATTAAATCTAAATAAAAAGATTTAATCATTTCTCAACTGGGTTCAAGAACAGTGTTAGTGAAGACACCATTCACGACAAACCCAAATCACATTCGATATTCAATACAAGGCTCTGAATAGAAAATATATCGGCTTATATTCAATATCAAATTCTACGACTAACAAATGTCGTATTGGAAATAACGATATAAATATATATATCTTTCAAATTTCCATAACAACACCTGTATAATCACGAATTCCAACATCGAAATATTCCGAAGACAATTTCGATTCAAATCCACTCCAATGCAATCATTGGAAATTTTGGTTATTTTTAAAACCCTTTTTAAATTCAATTTATTTATTTAAAAATAAATAGAATTATAATTCTAGTTCAAAACTAGTTCATTTCGATAAAAATCTATTTTTATCTTTTCAAATAGGGAGTTTTTCATCCCAATTCTTTCTAAATCATTTCTTATGATTTTACACAAATTATTGCTATTTTTAATAATTTTATCAAGGCCCGTACAGTCGATTTCCATCAATGGCCATCGAACTGCACTTACAGCGACCTTTTTCGAATTTGATTTGGACATAATTCCAAATCCAACCGTTAGATTTCAAATTTCTAATATTCGTTAGAAAGCTCTTTTCGATACGAACCCAACGGTTCCGGTTTTAGGAGAATCCGACGGTCGGATCTCCCGCAATGTCCGTTTGAAATAAATGGTCGAAATTCGCGAACTGCCGCGGCGCGGCGCGTTCTATTCAGGCCATTATATTATATATATAATATATATAATATATACTTCGTCGATTTCTATTTAAAACGAATTTTATATATAGTTTTAAATTCGTTTCAAAAGCCATTTCAACTTCCTTTTCAATTCAAATCAAAATTGAATTCTTCTTTATAAATTCGTTTCAAAATTCATTTCTATTCAATTCAAATTTCAATTCAATTTGAATTCATTTCAATTCGTTTTCAATTCAATTCATTTCGAAATCGTTTTCAATTCAATTCATTTCGAAATCGTTTTCAATTCAATTCATTTCGAAATCGTTTTCAATTCAATTCACTTCGAAATCGTTTTCAATTCAATTCACTTCGAAATCGTTTTCAATTCAATTCACTTCGAAATCGTTTTCAATTCAATTCACTTCGAAATCGTTTTCAATTCAATTCATTTCGAAATCGTTTTCAATTCGATTCACTTCGAAATCGTTTTCAATTCAATTCACTTCGAAATCGTTTTCAATTCAATTCACTTCGAAATCGTTTTCAATTCAATTCACTTCGAAATCGTTTTCAATTCAATTCATTTCGAAATCGCTTAAAATTGATATAAATATCGTTCACGTCAAAATGGCGTCAATCTAATCAACACGGCTTCATAAATTTCTACTTTCAAATATTCTATTTCAAATATTTCTATTTCAAATATTTCTATTTCTAAACTGGAATGAGGCCCAATCAATTACCATATAAAATTAATTATATGGATTTTCATACAACACATGTATATAATAGCATTGAAAAATAATCAACCATCAACCAAAGTGCACTACACTGTATAAGCATCCAATAAAGATATCTAACGCTTATAACAGCATGTCAATCAATCGATCGACATATTTAATCAATCAGGATGAGTGAACTTCAAATTTCATCCTAACACCCGTGTAGGGTTTCAAACAATCAAACACAGATTTTATTTGTGCAGTTGGGCGATGTGTAAAATTTATCGTCCCAATCCATATCAGTCAAATCAGTGTACATAAACAAACCGTCTGGTTTGTAAATGAATATTTTATTTTATTCACATTCACGTTAAAAATTATATTTTTAACGATAACACATTTTATTTCAACACATGAATTGCTATTCAGTTCATTTCTTCAATAAAATGATATTTTATTTTTCTAACATATTTTAGAAAATTTCGGCGGCATAACGGCACGATACTAGAAACGGGACAAGGCCTCGCCTTATCCCCGGTCTAGTGAAGGCCCACGCCATTCACACATCAATCAAATTCACTTTCGTTATGCAAACCACAAAATTTGGAGTAAGGGTCTAACCTAGCCTTACTCCTTCGCCTTATAACGGCGCACGTCTAATCCTAACCAATTCATCGATTCGATTTTTTTTCATAACACAAATCACATTCAAACCAATATCGCAATCAATCACCAAACAACCAAACAAACAAGTCCATGGTCTGTGGACGATTGTGTCGGGTGCTACTAAACACCGTCTGCATCCTAGTATATATATAACTAGAAAATAAATTGAAGAGTGAGAAATTCTCACATATAGCTATCCTAGCTCCACGGCACTTCCAATGCAGGAAATCTTCGCCAACTCGCCTTTTTATCGCCTTCGCCCGTATTCTCTACATATGTAAAAATCGAATTTTTACTATGTTATTCAATATATAAAAATCGAATTTTTACTACGACTTTCAATATATAAAAATATGATTTTTATCTCGACTTTCAATATATAAAAATATGATTTTTATCTCGACTTTCAATATATAAAAATATGATTTTTATCTCGACTTTCAATATATAAAAATATGATTTTTATCTCGACTTTCAATATATAAAAAATATGATTTTTATCTCGACTTTCAATATATAAAAAATATGATTTTTATCTCGACTTTCAATATATAAAAATATGATTTTTATCTCGACTTTCAATATATAAAAATATGATTTTTATCTCGACTTTCAATATATAAAAAATATGATTTTTATCTCGACTTTCAATATATAAAAATATGATCTTTATCTCGACTTTCAATATATAAAAATATGATCTTTATCTCGACTTTCAATATATAAAAATATGATCTTTATCTCGACTTTCAATATATAAAAATATGATTTTTATCTCGACTTTCAATATATAAAAATATGATTTTTTATTTCGACTTTCAATATATAAAAATATGATCTTTATCTCGACTTTCAATATATAAAAATATGATCTTTATCTCGACTTTCAATATATAAAAATATGATCTTTATCTCGACTTTCAATATATAAAAATATGATCTTTATCTCGACTTTCAATATATAAAAATATGATTTTTATCTCGACTTTCAATATATAAAAATATGATTTTTTATTTTCATAACTATATAAAAATCAAATTTTTATTATTTTAAACAATCAAATTTTTCGCTAAAAAAAAAAATTTAAGCTTTCATTCCTCAAAGATCTAAACTTGATTTCAATAAAAATCTACGTCAGATTTTATATAAATAATAATATAAATAAGTATGAAAAGAAAAAAAAACTTACAGTTAATCGTTGAAGGGGGCTCGCTGCAACATCGGAGTGGCGGTCGGAGGCTGCTCTGGCCGTCGGCGCAGGTGGGTTGGCCAGTGGCATAGGGCACGGGGGGGAACTTGAGGGGGTTATGGCGGTTTTGCGGCGTCTCAGGAGGAGGAGGGGGATCGAAGGGGAAGTAGCGGCGGGGTAGGAGGGTAGATCGGCGGTCGAGGTTGAGGAGGAGGTGGAGCGGAGAAGAAGGCGACGGGGCTATGGGATTTGGGGTTTTTGGGGGAGGTCGCGATCGGAAGGGCCCGGGGGGGGGCTCTTCGAGGCATCGGCGGTGGTGGCGGCAAGGGTTTCCCCCTTCCGTCGATCGCCTGCTTTTTTTTTTTTTCTTTCTTTGTTTTGAAATGAACGGGGGGGGGGGGTCTGGAGATAAAGGTTTTTTTTTATTTTTTTTTTTATTTTTTTATTTTTTATATCATATTTAATTCCCTAGAGTTGACTTTTATTTTGAACTCAAAATTGGGCCCACCGACTGTCGCCCATAGCATTTTACCCCCATTCCGAACACAATGGGATATGTATCGCAAGCTGATTTGATCGTTACAATCAGTTTCCTTTTTGAATTTACAATTAAATCCTTATATTGAATTTTAAACGCACATTTCAAATTACCGGGGCCACATACTAACTCTAAAAATTCCAGAAAAATATTTTCTAGCTTCGTATTGACGATACGGTCCTAACAAAACTAGTTTCGTCGAATTCCGAGACCGTTGGAAAAATGGCCAATTTCCAGTCGATTAAAATCAACTGAAACTGGTCAAACGCGTTTTCCTTTGCCACGCTCACTTACTGATTCGAAAAATTATGAAATTTGAAACCTAGCAATAATTCTACACCACGGACCCAACAAAGCTGGTTTCGTTGAAATCCGAGGTCGTTTGCAAAATGTCCATTTTTAAGGGCCTTATATATATAAAAATATATATAAATTCCACAGCGACTATTTCTAATTTTAAACTGGACATATCTTAACATTTCTAAGATGAAATCTCGATTCTTCGGATTCGTTGGAAAGATACTATCAAATAGATCCTATGATTTTTGGTTTCACTAAAATCCGGATTGTTTTGCACCCGATACATTCAATTGAAGTTTGAAATCGAATTATCGAACTACCGCGCCATTTTCAATTCTATTTATAATTATATATAAATATTTATATTCTAACGACGACGCGTATAATATATACGTTCGAATTCTATTCAAAATAAGTTTCGTCGATATTATTTAAAATAATTCATTTTAAATAATCAAAATTCGCTAAAATTGCCAAAATAAAAATTTTAAACTGGCCCAGATTTTACGGGTTGTTACACAAACAAAGGTGTCGGGTGCTACTAAGCACCGTCTGCATCCTAGTATATATATTTAACTAGAAAATAAATTAGAGTGAGAACTTCTCACCTTTATGATTCACTCCTCCATTCTTTATTTCTGAACGGTTTAGATTTGGATTTGTTTTCCACCAGTTCCATCGCAATCTGTTTCACACGATTTTTATATTAAAAATCACATTTTTATTCTGTTGCTATATAAATAAAAATCACAATTTTATTTTAATGTTATATATATATATATATATAAATCATATTTTTATACCCCTCTATTCATAAGCAAATTTATATTTTTACTTCGCTACATGATAATAAAAATCACATTTTTATTTCAAAGTTATATGGGTAAAAATCATATTTTTAACTTGCTATTCATATGATAAAAATTATAATTTTACCCCATATTATGATATATAAAAATCATTTTTTTTATTTTCTCTACTTCATTATAAAAATCAAATATTTATATTCACTACTTCATTATAAAAATCAAATCATTATCCTCATGTTTTACGTACAAAAATCACATCTTTATGATAACTAAAAATTGTATTTTCATATACAATAAAAATCCTATTTTTATCCTACTGTAATATATATATAACCCACTTTGTATAATGCTATATATATAATAAAATTTATACTTTTATTAACTCTATATATATTTAAAACTGAAATATAAATTAATATAGTAAAGACTCGCTTTCTTGGTTGCAAAAATTCAGTTTTTTGGACGGAGGAGGGTTCACGATCGGAAATGGAGGCGGGTTTGGGCGGCGCGGGGTCGGGGATGTGGTGCAGCGACAAGGTAGTTGTGTGAGTCAAGGATGGCCGGCATCGCGGTTTTTCAGGCTTGGGCTTGGGGTTTCTTGGCGGAGAAGGGGAGAGGGAGGTCCGACGGCGGCGAGGGGAGGTCCCGTTGGTGGCGCGGTGGTAGTTGGCCCTAAGCGGTGTGGCGCCTTGGGGGACTGGCGATGTCGGCAGGTTTTTTTTCTTTTCGTTTTCGACCTGAATCGAGAAATGTGGGGGGGGTTGACTGGGCGTGGAAAGGTAAAGGGCCTTTACCCTTTTTATATTATTATTTAATTTAGTTCCAAAAAACCCCTTTTTCGTTCGAACCCAAAATCATACCCAATAACTGTCATCCCTAGATAATTACCCCTATTATGAACACAATGTGATATGTTTCGTTAGCCAATTTGATCATTTCGATCAGTTTCATTTAAATTAAAATATAAATCTATTTATATTACACTTGAACATACATTTTAATTTACCGGGGCCACATACTGACTTCAAAAATTCAGGAAAAAAAATCTGGCTATGTTTTGACGATACGGTCCTAAAAAAATAATTTCATAGAATTTGGATACCATTTGAAAATCAGCCATTTTCTAGTCAATCCAAATTGACTAAAACTGACAAAACACGTTTTCTGTTGCCATGCCCACATATTAATTCCAAAAACTATGAAAATTGGAATCTAGCAATAACTTGACATTCCGGATCCAACAAAACTGGTCTCGTCAAAAACAGAGGTCATTTGCAAAAATCGCTATTTTTGAGGGCCATATATAATATAAATTCCATAGCGACTATTCTGAATTTTCAACTGGACATAACTTTTTATTCCTGCTATGAAATCTGAATTTTTCACATTTGTTAGAAAGATACTTTCAATCAGATTCAAATATTTCTAGTTTCACCAAAATCCAGTTTATTTTGAATCCTGTACATTCATTTCAAATTTGAAATCGAAATTTCAAACTACCGCGCCATTTCCAATTCCTTTTAAAATTAAAATAAATATTTATATTCTAACTTCGATTTAAATAAATTTATATGTTCTAATTCTATTCAAAATAAATTTCTAGTCGTTATTTTTTAAAATAAATCATTTTAAATATTCAAAATTCATTAAAATTTCCAAAATAAAAATTTTAAATTAGTTCTGATTTTCCGGGTTGTTATATTTTGCTTCTAGAGAGTTCCACCGCATATTGTTTTTCATCATGATTCCAACGTTATCTGTTTCACGCGGTTTATATTATAAATCGCATTTTTATATCGCTACTATATATATATATATATCACGGTTTTGTATTAACTGTTATCCAGATTAAAATCATGTTTTTATTTTAAAGCTATATATATAAACCATATTTTTATTTCAAAGTGGTTTATACAAAAACCATATTTTAAAATTAATGTTATATATATCGTATTTTAACCTAAAGTTATATATATATAAATCATATTTTTAAACTAATGTTATATATATAAAAATCGTATTTTTAAACTAATTATATATATATATATATTTTAAATTAATGATATTATATATTTTAAAAAAATGACTTTTATCAATGCTATTTTATATTAAATGAATCAGATTTCTATTTAAAGCTATTTTATAAATAAATAAAAAATACATTTTAAAAATAATGCTCTTTACAATTAAAATTAAACTAATTACAAAAATAAATAAATAAAAAGAAAAGCTCACTGTTTTTCCATCTGCAGGGTCGAAATGGAGCCACCATCGTAGTGAAAATTGATCGGAGCGCCATCCACCTGTAGTCGGACCACGGCGAAGACCTCCTCCCCCCCCCCCCTCTTCTAGCGCCAATGGTAGCGTTGTGCTTGCACCCCCGTAGGCCCCCAGAAATCCGATCGAACTCGGTGTTGTTGCGGCGACGGGGACAGGCTTTTGGATACTCCTGAACGGAAGAGGATCGAGCAGCACAGGGAGGGACAATGCGGTGGAAGACCATCACGATTTTTCTTTTTTCTTTTTCGATTTAGGGGAATGGAAAAAGGGTCGCTGTTAATACGAGAAGGAAGCGGCTCTAGGAGCATTGACCACGTATTTAAATTTGTTACGGTTGTTGACCCTTTAGTTAGGTTATATACCATATAATTTAATACTTTATTTATTTTAACATCAAAAGTACCCTTCTATCGATTTGAACTCTAAATCAAACCTAACGACTATCATCCCTAACTAATTACCTCTATTTCAGACATAATGGAATATGTTTCATAAGCCAATTTTATCGTTACAATTAGTTTTTCATTAAATTAAAATATAAATCAATATATATTTAATTTAAACGTACATTTTAATTTACTAGGGCCACATAATGACTCCAAAAATTCTAGAAAAATAGTCTAACTATGTTTTGATGATACGGTCCTAACAAAACTAATTTCGTCGAACTTGGAGGCCGTTTGAAAAATGGCCTTTTCCTGGTCGATCTTGGCCACACACGCTTTAATTTACCGTGCTCACATATTTATTCCAAAAATTATGAAAATTGAAATTTAGCAATAATTTGACATTTCGGATCCAACAAAAGTTGTTTCGCCGAAAATGGATGTCGTTTTCAAAATGGTTATTTTTAAGGGCTATATATAAAATATATAAATTCCATAGCGACTATTTTAAATTTTAAACTGACCATAACTTTCAATTTATGTTATGAAATCTAAATTTTTCACATCCGTTAGAAAGATATAATTAAATAGATTCCGACATTTTTGGTTTATTATTTTGAATTCTGTATATTCAATTAAAATTAAAAATCGAATTTTCAAATTACCGCGCCATTTCAAGCCCTATTTATTATTAAAATAAATTTATATGTTCAAACTACGATTAAAATAAATTTTTATTATTTATTATTTAAAATAAATCATTTTAAATATTCAAAACGCATTAAAATAGCTAAAATGAAAATTTTAAATTGGTTCTGAAATTCTGGGTTGTTACAGTTGTACAGTTAAGAGATTCAAGATTTTAAAGGAGAATTAAGACTCATGAGTGTCAAGATATCAAGTGTTCAAGAGTTCAAGAATCCAAGACTATCAGGTTAATAGAGTCTAGATATTATGTAAAACTCTGAGTAACACTCAAACTCTATTTTCAAATTAACTCCTTTTAAACTGATTTTAAGCTATTTTCAAATTGATTTCAAACTCCTCTCAAAATGATTTTTTTCCATCCAAGGATTTCAAACTTATGATTTGAAATATATATTTCCTAGTTTATAAGTTTCTTATTTTTATATAATTGATATATCTCTTTATAAAATCTTATATACATGCGTTTATAATCATATTATATAGTTTTGATATCTCTTATATATATAGTTTTCAATCATATGTTTAAATAATATTTTATTATGTTTTAATACTTAATAATAATATTTTAACAACTAGTTTTATTTAGGAATTTCCAAAATACATATATTAGTTTAAACACTTAAAAAATAATTTAAATTTAAAAATACATGGTGTATGTCGACATACACAAACATGCATGTCAGCGTATAATAGTAACATTTTTTAAAATTAAAAAGTTGTGTCTTTTCATTTTTGAAATGTTTCAGAAACGGTTACACCTTTTGGAAAACTATAAAAAGGACTTAAATTCGAATTGTTTTCATAAGTTATCATCTTCTTCTTCATCCCTTAACATACCACCATTATTATTCTCAAAATTCTAAATTTACCCACTTATACTCTGTCAATTTCAAGAAAAATATATATCATTCTACTTCTATTTTCATTCTCTATCAAATACTCTCTTTTTGGAAGAGGTACTCAAGAGTTCTAGGGTAATTATAATCATAAAGTGTGTGGAAAGGTGTGGGTGTGTTTTTTGTAGCTCTGAAATCAAGGAAAGGTGGGGGTGTGTTCCTTATATCCTGTGAAATCAAGGAAAGGAGGGGTGTTAACCTTATAGCCCTAAAATCAAGGGTGTTGTAATCGGATATTGATATTAATAAAACTCTGCACAGTCCAGCATTATGTGGGACTAGACGTAGGAGCAATCCAAACTAGTACAAAATCCAGTGTGTTCTTTCCTTTTCGGCATTCTATTTTTATTTATATTTGCATCTGTGATCATTTTTGTTATAATATTCATTCTATGATTCATATAATAGTTCGAGTAACGATAGTTGATTAAGATTTCGATAAATTCTTTAAAACACTATTCACCCCCTTCAGTGTTTGTTTTGCCGTAAGATCCTTAATTCTCAACCCTAACAAGTTTTTTGTTGTTCAACCTCAGTCTATAAAGGCCATTACTCTTGTTGAGATGGTTGTCCTTTATCTAAAAGCTTTTATTTGCCTTCGTTCCACATGGGCTAGGGCTTATCTTGAGACGTATATGCTTTCTCCATCTTTGTATGCTCTTCCTCAGTTCTTTTATGCACTTTGTGACACCCCACGTCTGTTGATGTCACTCACTAAGGGAATGCATTAAGTTTCGTGAAGCATTATAGCTAAACAGAAACAGAAATATTGCAAGATAGATATAAAAGCAACAGCGGAATTTAAAAACTTTATTTATACTAAAACATCGTGGTTCAAAAACATCACATGTCTGAAATACGCATAAACCATTACATCATAAAAACTACTATCTTGTACTTTAAAACATCAAAGTATATAAAAAGCATAATTCCCCAAATAAAGCATAGCCATAGTAGCAAGGATAAAAGCTTGAGCCATACGTCAAAGCAGCTCCAACAAAAGTAAGCAGAATCATGGTCAAGCTTAAGTATTCCCGCCCTGAGAACCTAAGGGGAAGAAAAAGAAGAAAGAAGAGGAAACAAAAAGGGTCAGACATAAAGTCTGGCGAGTCCAGTTACTTTTATCAAGTAAATAAGTAAAAGTATCAGACATGCATATAAAGTGTATAAGAGAGAGATAACTACATAAAAGGCAAGTATAACAAGGTAAATATGATAAGGCTTACACACTTCTACTGATTACTCTGCACTATTACTAGTATAACCAGAATGAGATGATCCCTCACACTTCAAGATGGTAGACTTAGACATACGTTCAAATGTACCCTAACTACTACCTTAATCGATCGGCTCTCTACTCCGTAGATACTCTGTGCCGGCCCCATAGTAGGATGTATCACGTCCTAAAGTGGCAACCCTTTGGTGATATGGACAGCCCCATATCAATAGGTGTCACAGTCATCTTATCACCCTCGGCCCGGCCCATGCACGCACAAGGCCCGGTTGGTTTGTGCCTCTAACACCGCCTCCACGTTTGGATCTCTTACAATCAGTCAGTAAGCACGTCCCTTCTCCGATCTAGTTCGGAATTCTCTACTCGATACATACTCCATGTTACTGACTGAAACGGGTCCCACACAATATGATACAAGCTCTCCCCTTTGTATTGTATCCCCCTCTAGGTTTTCCACAGGTTATATTTACCCTAAGGGTGTCTTTAATTATATAACCCCAATCTTTCTATCGGTTATGCTTACCACTAGGTGTCTTTAATTACATAACCTTATTAGGCTAAGTTTGTGGGTCTATATGTAAATATTACCCACCCTTCAGATTTACTTAACCCACCCACTTTTCCACCAATTTTACTTAACCCTAACTTTAATTCATAATCATAGAATCCATGTGGATTAGATTTGGTTAAGCAGTCCAATTCATTACCATGTCCATTTATGGTTTATAATGGGCTAGACCTCCCACATTAGGCCTACAACTTGTGGATGCTGGATATGCCGGTCGGGTCTAGGCAGTCTAATTCCACAGTTGGGCCTAACCTCGTGCCTTAGCTCGATTCGTATTTGCACACTTAGACCTCTCACATTAGGTTCAACATTAGTGGCTGCTGGATATGCCAATCTGGTCCGGGAAGACTTCCACCACTAATGCAACCTAACCTCGTGTCATAAGTGCAATTACAATTTCTAATTGTAATTAATAAACATTCCATCTTTATCCAATTCTTACCTATATCTTTATAGGTGGTTATGTCCCCACTTTTCACCTTTTTGAATTATATGTCCAACTCATGTTTATATTCAAATTATGTCCATATTAACCCTATTTCCCCCGTTCACTAACTAGCGCACTCATAAAATTGGCAGCATGCCTAGACTAGATAATAGCCTAGTCGTATATGATAAATGGGAAAAGAATTATGAATATGACAAAAGTGATTGCTTAACATAACTTGGCATAAACATAAACTAACATGGTGACAAGGTGGACTATAAGCATAAAATTGATGAGCTCGTGGAAGTCAATTGATTCTAACATAACTATAATGACACAATAAGCATAATAAGGTCTAATTAACAAATTAGATGTCCAACTGTTTTAGATCTCATATGATAAGAACAAGGTGATAAACTAGATCTGGTTAACAATTTAAATGCCCACATAATTTAGATCCAACAGGCTAAAAGTGGATCTACACAAATAAGGTTCACATTATAGCATGTCATTGAAGTTACCATGGATCTAACAAGATAGAGATTTTAGATCAATAATTAGAATAGATCTAGCACAAATCATGGAATGCCACAAAGGTTACAGTAGATCCAACATAGAGATTTAGATCAATAGTTAAAATAGATCTAGTACAAATCATAGAATGCCACAATGGTTACAATAGATCCAAGATGGAGATTTAGATCCAAATCCTAACTAATTCAGAATGTCATATGTCATGATTTACAATGGATGTGATTTAACTTAGGCAAATGAACAAATCCAAGTCATAGTCGTGCCATATTTACTTTTAAACATTCAAATATAAAAGTAAATAGAAACTCATAGCGTTAGGATTAGAAAATAGAGAAATAATGGATCTTGAATCTCTAGATTTGATTTGCAAAACTAATAGTTGAAGAAGACAACGGGTTCAGTTCAGACACCGGCAGAGTTTGGCCACCATGAATTCCCAATGAAGAAAATATGAGAAATGGGCACGTATATATAGCTGCAAAACCCTCTAAAACTGACTGCCACATCAGCCCTAGGGGTGTCGATACCCCTGTGAGTGGGTCGACCCATAGGTCGACACCCCTTAAGGGGGGTCGACCTTGGTGTCGACACCCCTCTAGGAGGGTCGACCCCTTAGAGCGAGAAATCTGCTGCCACTTTTCATTTTTCAAATTTGAACTATTCTGGATAAACTTTTGACTCATCTTTGACTCATATATATATATATTTTCTTTCTACGCATATACAAACTTAAAACTCTCATAACTCGGTGTTCGTTTTACGCAAACCAAATGTCTATCTTGACCAGAATTTCGATACGGATGCAATGGTACAGTCCATTTTCCATAATTTTGAATATTAAATTAATTATTATTTAATTTATCCTCTTTTATGTTAACAAAATTATGGGGTGTTACATTTCCCTCTAATTAAAGGATTTCGTCTCCGAAATCTCCAAGTTGAGAATAATGCATATCCTACCATCTATCATCCATCTACTCATCCATTAATCACTGGCGTCCATTGTCCTTAAAGATTTCTAATGCTTATATGAATATATGCAAAGGTGTGTGTATATGTCCCTATACTAATGCAAAAATATGGCGGTCTACTGATTCAGTTGTCCTCTTAATGCAATGTATGTTAGTGCCATGAATCCAATATGTATGCAAATAATCCTATCATAACATGTAAGCTCTATATGTGTGCACACTCATTCGTCCAAGTGTAGCATCCATATGCTAATTCATCCATTTTCCTTTCATAAAAGAAAAGAAAATGCACACACATTCATATGCAGTATAAGAGTGATTGAGCCGATCTAGTGCCTAATGTGTATGTATATGCGTCCACAGTCAACCACTGGCAAACACTTGCATCCACTTGCATCCATCAAACATAACATGTTTCAAATAGATGTTTACATCCATAGGATTCCTATCTAAAGGTCGAAGATTCGATCAATAGGATATACTCAGATGGTAGAAGCAAGTGCGAATAATGACTTTGGAAAAAGAAGTTAAGAACATAGTCTAAAAAAGGAAAGGGTATGAAGCGTGATCTTTTTCTTTAGTCTCCCAAGTCGCATCCTCACTGTCTTCTCCCCATTGCACTTCTATTAAGCTAACCTCTTTATTGCGCAGTTTCTTAACCTCTGATCCAAGTATACGGGTAGGAACTCGTCTAATTGCCGCCTCCCGTTCTACCTCTACTTCCTCACACATGTTCAGCTCAACTACCTCTGCTATTGTGTAGACACGTTCGATAAATAAGAAATGCAGAAAAACATCATGAATATCCACACATATGAGAAGCAAGCTGTATGCCTTAGTTGCGAATACCATCGGAGCACCCCATTCAGATATGCTTCGCCTATTAAACCCTTTCTCAAGTTGCTCCTCTACTTGCTTGCTAAGCTCCCTCCTTTCTCGTGGATCCATATGGCATACAGATAATGCAACTGGCTTTGCATTGTCTACCAAATATATATATGAAAATCGATATCGCGCCTTGAAGATAAATCCGGAACCTCCACTCACGGACTACCACTACAGATCGTAGATTATAGATAGATGTGTCAAGTGACTCTAGGAAGCTAAGCATGTCAGACCCTTGCGAGTTACAAGAAATATCGAGGGTCCTCCCTTGGCAAGTCAACAGTCTAACGACCATCCTCTCACAATCCATAATGGCATCATACGTGGTAAGCCAATCCATTCCTGGAATCAACCCATAACCCATAAACCTAAGCACATATGTGTCGCATTCAAACTCGACGCCTAACACAGATATTTTCAAACCCTGAAAAATCATAGATAAATGTGCTGTACCACCAATAGGGTTTTAAACAACTACGGGATCCACTACCATACTAGTAATTAAGTGCATAGATTCAGACAAGGGATCGAAAGACATTACTTATAGCATTTTGGGGAATGTTTTTCAAAAATAGACTTTTTTGGGGAATGCTTTCTTTTAAAACCTTTTTGAAAATAATTTTTCAAAAACTTTTATCTAATCTGGTAACCTTCAGCTCTGATACTAAGTGTGACACCCCACATCCGATAATGTCACTCACTAAGGGAATGCATTAAGTTTCGTGAAGTGCTATAGGTAAACAGAAATAGAAATATTACAGACAGATATAAAAGCAACAACGGAATTTAAAAACTTTATTTATAATAAAGCATCGTGGTTCAAAAACAGCACATGTCAGAAATACACATAAACCATTACATCATAAAAACTATTGTCTTGCACTTCAAAACATCAGAGTACATAAAAAACATGATTCCCCAAATAAAGCATAACCATAGTAGCAAGGATAAAACCATGAGTCATACGTCAAAGCAGCTCCAACAAAAGTAAGCAGAATCACGGTCAAGCCTATGTATTCCCGCCCTGAGAACCCGAGGGGGAATAAACAAAAGAAAGAAGAGGAAACGAAAAGGGTCAGACATAAAGTCTGGCGAGTCCAGTTACTTTTAGTAAGTAAATAAATAAAAGTAGGATGATAGGCATATAAAGTGGATAAGAGAGAGATAACTACATAAAAGGCAAATATGACAAGGTAAACATGATAGGGTGTGCATGCTTCTAATGATTACTCTGCACTATTACTAGTATAACCAGAATGAGATGATCCCTTACACTTCAAGATGGTAGACTTAGGCATACGTCCAAATGTACCCTAACTACAACCCTAATCCTTCGACTCCCTACTCCGTAGATACTCTGTGCCAACCCCACAGTAGGATGTATCATGTCCTATAGTGGCATCCCTTCGCTGATATGCACATCACCATATCCACAAGTGTCACGGTCGTCTTATCCCCTTTGGCCTGGCTCATGCACGCACATGGACCAGTCGGTTTGCGCCGCCAACACCGCCTCCGTGTTTGGATCTCTTACAATCAGTTAGTAAGCGTGCCCCTTCTCCGACCTAGTTCAAAATTCTCTACTCGATACATACTCCGGGTTATTGACTGAAACGGGTCCCACACAATACGATACAAGCTCTCCCCTTTGTCTTGTACCACCCACTAGGTTTTCCACAGGTTATATTTACCCTAAGGGAGTCTTTAATTATATAACCTCAATCTTTCTACCAGTTATGCTTACCACTAGGCGTCTTTAATTACATAACCTTATCGGGCTAAGTTTGTGGGCCTATATGTAAATATTACCCACCCCCTAAGATTTACTTAACCCACCAACTGTTCAACCAATTTTACTTAACCCTAACTTTAATTAATAATCATAAAATTCCTATGGATTAGATTTAGTTAAGTAGTCCAATTCGTAACCATGTCCATTTATGGTTTATAATGGGCTAGATCTCCCACATTAGGCCTGCAACTTGTGTATGTTGGATATGCCGATCGGGTCCGGGCAGTCTTATTCCACAGTTGGGCCTAATCTCGTGTCTTAGCCCGATTCATATTTGCGCACTTAGACCTCTCACATTAGGTTCAACATTAGTGGCTGTTGGATATGTCGGTCGGGTCCGGGAATACTTCCACCACTAATGCAACCGAACCTTGTGCCAAAAGTGCAATTACAAATTTTAATTGTAATTATTAAACATTCCATTTTTATCCAATTTTACCAATATCTTTGTAGGTGATTATGTCCCCATTCCCTCTTTTTGATATATATGTCCAACTCATGTTTATATTCAAATTATGTCCATATTAACCCTTTTTCCCCATTCCCTAGCTGCATGCCTAGGCTAGATAATAGTTGTAATGACCCGCATTTGCAGAGGTATTATAATTAATTTATTTAATTATATAAATAGTGATATAGTGAATTAAATGGTGGTTTAATTAAAATAACTTGAATATTTAATTAAAATAATAATTAAATAATATATTTAATTCAGAAATAATCAGAATTAGTGGAATTCACAATATTGTGTGAACTGGACAAATTCAAAGTATATAATTTAGTTAGAGTTGAATTATAATAACGAATATATTATTTGAATGAAGATTTGAACGTATAATTATATTATAATTAAAATCGAGCTCGAAATGGCGCTGCAGTTCGTAATTCGGCGATTTGAACTTCAACTGAATGTACAGGATTCGTTTTAAGCCGGATTTCTATGAAACAAGAAACGCGTAGAGCTTGTGGAGTATATCTTTCTAGCGGAAGAGAAAAATCAGGATTTCATCGTGTAGATTTTGAGATATGTCCAAATCTAATTTTAGAATAGTCGCTATAGAATCGTTTATCGACCGTAACGGTTTATTCGATATAACTAGAGATCGGGTTTGAATTTAGACAAGGTCCTTTTGGAAAATAGCGATAATTTAATTTTTAGAATTTTATTGTAATTTTTAATTAATTTAATAAGCAACTTTTTATTTGGAGTATTTGGCACCCTGTATCGACATTTCGGGGTTTCACAATATGAGTTCATCTACCGGTATTATTATATTTTTGGGACTAGAGCACATCACTCATTTAAATGGTATTTTTGTTTCTGTCCATAACTGTCCCTACGTGAACAGGATATTTCATAGTGGGGTACGCTATGTTTTTAACTTAAAACAAACTAAAACTGAATGGTTAACTGGTCAAACGAACTCGAAATTCAACAAAACAAGTTTCATACGAAACCTTAGGAAGAGGTCTAGTGAAACGTCAAGGCCTCATATTTTTAGGATTTTTTCTGTAATTTTAAAGAATTATTGCTCGGTGTTTTTCATTGATATTTTCTAAAGGATTTTCGCAAACGGTGTCGGAATTCGACGAAACCTGTCCCATTGGATCCGGAATATTTTTCTATGCTATGAATAGCTTAGTTTGTTAAAAACAGAGATTGCACGTGGTTATTTTTATACGAGACTTCATCGTTAAGTTCAACATAATATAAAAATCCTTTTTGGTCCAAATTTCCTTCCTTATAAATAGGCCTCGCACTAAAACCTAATCCCACGGTGAACACAAACTTCCACCGCCACTCTCAATACAATCGAAATCTTTAAAACCAATACCCTCATGCTTGTTATGGAGGAAGCTTCGTTTCTATGTAGTTTTACAGGGAGCGACAGACGTTTTTGGGTACTTGGTCTCGACAGCGTGATTTAGGGTTTTTAATTCCTGGAGATTTTGGTCTCTGGTTCGCGAAGTCAGGGTCATTTTTGGATTCAGAAGATTGAATCGAAGTTGGCATGCGAATTTGTGGTAGTTTAGGAGATAAAGATGTCGATACTATACAAGGGTGCTTGCGTTACCAGCGGAAGTCGGGGCGTACCAAATTGGTGCGAGTGGATGTAATTGGTGATGTTGGGGAAGAGGATTGGGAGGAGAGTTTAATGGTGTATCTCGTTTGAAATTTCATGGAGAAAGGGACGAATGGGTTGAGGTGGAAGGTGCGGCAAAAGTCTGGAGCATTTACTAGAGCGACGGAATTCATTAGGGAAGATGGGTTTTTATTTGTGAAGCGGGTTCGGGCTTGGTAATAAGGGGTATGGGCTATATTTTAAGGGTGAGGCCCATCATATATGTTAAGTTATTTTTTTATTAAAAAGTGTATTAATTTTATAATGCGATAACTTCATCATACGCTATCAGAATTGAGCGAAACAAGATCCGACATGATCGTATGGACGGGCACTAACCAATGGAACAGACTGAAAGTGGATTGGGGCTCGTATGAATTTATAGCGAAATAAATTGTTTGATTCAAATCAAATAACAGTTTATCGTTCTTTAACGATGAACTGCCAAAGTGAGTAAAACTCACCAACTCTGAACAGTTATATTTTTATAATGTATTCTTAGAACTGTTAATCATCTGTTGATTTATGTGTGTTGGTTGATTGATTGAACTGCTAGTCAGTTAGTGGAAATTACATATATATATATATATATAAACCATTAAATATTATATATTGATGCTGTTATCCGAATAATCCGTACTGAACTGAAAGTGATGTTAATTATATGGTTTAACATCTGTGATGCAGGGAAACAGGTTGGAGGGACCCAACTGGGTTCCTCAATATTTATAGTACTATGTTGATTCATATATTCTGTTATATGATGTGATATATAATCTGTTGTTGATTATATGTGGTTGGACGTTATTGGACATCGTGATTTGATATGATTGAATACCATAACATACCGAAATGTTGATCAGGGGATTTTCAAAGTGATGTTGGAAATAAAATATTTATAAATGGAATATTTATAAAAAGAGATATTTATAAATGGAATATTTATAAATAAGGAATATTTATAAATTTGGAATATTTATAAATAGGAGATATTCAAAGAGGAAATAATCTCGAACCATTTTTCTTTTTGAATGGGAAGGCCGGTGTTGCGGGTTTGGGGATTTTCCCGATGCTCCCGATACAAAGGAGGTTATGGCGAATTTTCCCGGGAATTTAAGGAGTTAGAATATTTTTAAGAATAAATTTGAAAAGGGAATATTTGCAAAACCATTTGCAAATAGAATAAAATAGAAAAAAGAAACATTTGTAAACCGTTTACAAATAGAATTGAAAAAGGAATATTTAGAAAATAAATAGAGTTAATAATAAGGAAATTGGTTTATAACGGAATAAGATGTTATAAAAAGGAAACCGTTATAAAAAGGAAAACGTTATTAGATAAACAATTATAAAGTGAAGAACCGTTACGAAAAAGTAAATCTTTATAAATGAATAATCGTTGTTAAAAAAGGGATCTTTTTAAATGGATAACGTTATTAAAAGAAGTTAATCGAATATGGTATTCGAAGTTAGTTAATCGAATATGGTATTCGAAGTTAGTTAATCGAATATGGTATTCGAAGTTAGTTAATCGAATATGGTATTCGAAGTTAGTTAATCGAATATGGTATTCGAAAGGGGTTAGTCGAGTTAGTCAAATAGAGTTAATCGATTAGAGTTAACCAGTTAGAGTTAACCAGTTAGAATTATTCGGTTAGAGTTAATCAGTTAGAGTTAACCAGTTAGAGTTAACCAGTTAGAGTTAACCAATTAGAATTATTCGGTTAGAGTTAATCAGTTAGAGTTAAACCGATAGAGTTAATCAGTTAGAATTAATCAATTAGAGTTAATCCAAATGAGATACCATTTAGCACGACTGCTAGCGAAATTCGCAGGGCTGCAGATAGCCTAAGGTGGTCAGATGTTTCCTGAGGGAATCAGGCGTAACCATTGTGATCGCTGCGATCTAGAGTCAAGCGAATGGAGTTAAATAGAGTTATCGAATATTAGTTATTCGAATGGAGTTAAATAGAGTTATCGAATATTAGTTATTCGAATGGAGTAAATAGAGTTATCGAATATTAGTTATTCGAATGGAGTAAATAGAGTTATCGAATATTAGTTATTCGAATGGAGTTGAATAGAGTTAAACAGAGTTAAATAGAGTTAGTCGAATATAGTTTATTCGAATAGAGTTAAAGGAAAGGAGTTATCGATTATAGTTTAATTGAAAGGAATTATCGATTAGTTTAATCGAAAGGAGATTATCGAATATAGTTTATTCGAAAGAAAGAGATCGAATATAGTTTATTCGAAAGAAGAGAGCTAATCGAATATAGTTTATTCGAAGAAGAGTTAATCAAATAGAGTTTACTCGGAAGAGAATTATACGTCGAATTCAACTATATCGAATTCGGGAAAGTAATATTTACTTTCCGGGTTTTAAATCAAGAGTATACACTAATAAATTAGGGTTATGTTTAATTATACGGATTTAAATAATAAAGGTTATAATTGAAGTTAGATATTGCGAAGGTAGGGATTATAACGTTATCGTTATAATCAATGTTTTCAATAAAGAAGTGGATTCGTAAATTGAATCCGAGAGTTACGTAAAGAAGTTGTTAAAGGTTTAAAAGATAAACTGTTACTATTTCGAAGTTATAACGTTGTTCAGTTAAGGTCTGAGAGGTAATTATACCCCAACTTGATTGACTTCCTTCTTAACTAAGAAATGGTAAGGTCTGATAGTGAATGATGGTTAAGTGAATTCAGTAAATGGTTTGAGTTGGCATAGCGATGTTTATTTAAACATTTGTTGAAATCCAATGAAGGAACTTTGGAAATGTTTTCCAAATAAGAAATCAGTAATGTTTTCTAATATAGGAAACAGGAAATGGAAATGTTTTCCATTGTTAATAAAGTATATTTTCTAAAATTAGAAAATAAGAAATTTTGAATATATGGAAACAGGAGATAAGTAAAGTAATGAACTAAAGAGATAAAAGTAGAATGATGATTGATTGATATAATTTCCATCTGGAAATAATATCGTTGTTTACACACGAGTTTTTCTTTGATAGTTAAATCACAGACTATCGAAGTTTTGACCATTTTAACGTTAATATGGAGAGACCGGTTGGATTATTATCCAAAGAACCACTCTGTATTGGCATAAGCGTTGCGAATCATATATGCCAAAGATAATTGAAGACGGAGTAAAGTGCAAGGGCTATTGTATAAGTCTTAGATAACAGTGCCTAAGATGGATGTACTGAATAGTGCCTTCGGTTCATCCTGTTCCTAGATGACTTGTATGGATGAATGTCTGACAGAGTATTTCCAGAAAGGTCACGTACATTGATTTCTTCAACCGTACCAAGAGTGGAAGCGGAGAAGGAAACTTCTTTTAGCTGACACGTAATGTATGGTTGTAGACGTCAAATTAGTTATTTAGATGGATCTGACAATGTGGCATTCGAAGTGAATCTGATGTGATGATAAAGCGTAACCTCAAGCCTCATCAACCGGTAAATGACAGAAATCGGGCAGGCAGCATGGCTAAGTCGGTCGCACCGAAGTAGGGTGTATAATCACCTATCTAAAGAATATTCATTTGCTTCTTTTAATCTATCAATGCTGTCCCATATATATTCGGGAAACGGTTGCTGATCCCAATCGTTGGTGATGTACATTCGATACACTCAAGTGAAATGAGTGGTCGGTCATGTGTGGCTGAGTTGCAAGATGTTCTTGTTGAACTCCAGTGTATCATTCCTAGAGTACACTGATCGGAAGGTGGTTCCATACCTTGTCATAGTTGGAAATCCATTACCCAATACGTGCTTGCGGTTTTGTTTGTATACTATACAGTAGAACGTGAGATGAAAGCGTTTCTGCTAGATTGATATCTATTTGTACTTGGACATTATTATAATATCAGAATGATATTGCTTTACAAAGTTGTTTGGATTTTCATAAGGGAAAACCCGTTCCGTTTTCACGGCGTGGTCTTATGATATATCCGTTATTAAACCAAGTGTTAGGAGTTTTATTCACACCAGTCCCATGACTGACTCGGAGTTTATTTGTTTGTTTTCCCTAAACTCTTGGGTGCCTAAATTTGTATGGGCAGTCAAGTCGTCGGGATTTTTCAGATACACTTGGAGAGCTTGGAGCAGGAGGCTTCAGGATTCTATAGCTATTATTATTTCCGTTGTTGTTGTAAGTGATGTACTCTAATAAGTGCTATTGTATACATATACTGTTTGTATTTCAAAAGTTATGTTATATTTTATTCGTTCCGCTGTGAGATTTGTGTTTACTCTGATGATGATGTTCTTCTTCTTCTATTCTATTAGTTCTACCTTATCTATTCTCACCCTCTATCTTCTTTCTATTAGTTTCTTGATTTTCCAGTTTAATTTGGGGTTGGACTTGTGTTTTTGGTCAGCTCAAATTGGACCGGATTTTCGGGTCACTACAGTTGGTATCAAAGCATTGGTTTAGTTATTACCTTGGCTCTGTGGCATGACTCAGTAGAGATGGGATTAGTAATATCCTAGACTGAATTTGAGTGTATATATACGAGTGCGTATTTGTTAGTTAATATAAAGTGATTTATATTGTGGAGACTCATTGGTTGAGTAGTTTGTGAATTCTGGTCGATCAGTTTGATCCACTGTATCGATAAGGGTTACTAAACACTTGAATACGATGAACCGACATGATATGTTTTGAAAGGAGGGTAAATGGAATAATTTTACCCAAATATATTTGATATAGTATATTGGTTGTGTTGGTCGTTATTATAATCGAGTAAGATTATAAAAAGATGAAATGGTTATAAATAACCAATCAGAATTCATATAAGTGAAATATATGAAATTGAAATGAATTAAATCTGAATTTAAACCAGAAATTGAATTAAAATTCTGGAAAATTGGATAAGTGTTTGTAAATGGATTTGGATTAAAAATAAGGAAAATTTAAGATCCTGGGAGATTTTAAATTGTTTTACAAGCAGTGTGAATTATATTTTGAAATGAATTTCAAGGTGGAAATGTTTAGAAATGGTTTTATAGTATTGAACTCACTTCGATCGCTGGAAAATAGGTTCTGATGATGACAGCTGCATCATCAGTATTCATTTTCGAGTCGTAAGTGACGAATTACTACCAGGGATACTGTTTTGAATTTGTTTTGGGAAAGACAAGTTGTGTTGAATTTCAAAAAGAAAATTTTGATTTTTGAAAAGAGTAAACTGTTTAAAAACTCCCAGGGAAAGACTGTTTGAAATTAAAAAAAAATTAACAGAAATTTGTGAAAGCAAATTTGAATTAAAGTAAAGCCAGTATAGTGGTAACTGAGATTGAATTAGAATGATATCGAGACAATTAGGATTTGGGAGATTCGAATTTGAAGTGAATTTGGTAACCAAGTTAAGAGTTTGAAATCAAGAATCAAACTCGAGGTTGAAACGATATTTAGCTTGGATATAACACGAATGTTTGTGTTGGAGATAAAAGTGATTGCAGAATTTGGTTGGGGATAACATTGGTATATGCTGAGTCGATAGCATATAGAAGTGATAGAGTTGATATACCCGACAAAAAGGTACCAGTTTATATTTCATATGAGTTTGGTAATTTATTGAGCCTGATTGGCAAGCCGCTTGGCGTTTTGATTTTCGTTTGGGATGGAGATGGCACAGAGAGGCGAGTTAGAGTTTGATCTATTGACCAGTACAAAGGAGGTGCTGGCGAAATTTTTCGAAGAGTTAAGGCGTTAGAAAATTTTCAGGATTTTTGAAAATTTTCGTTGATAAGAATTAATTAAAAATTTAATTGAAATTAAATTGGTTCAGTTGAAACTGAAGTAAAGAAGTGAACAAATATGTTCTAACCAGTCGATAGGGTCGTTTTCTACCTTAGCAATTTCGAGGACGAAATTATTTTAAGTGGGGAAGAATGTAATGACCTGGATTTGCAGAGGTATTATAATTAATTTATTTAATTATATAAATAGTGATATAGTGAATTAAATGGTGGTTTAATTAAAATAACTTGAATATTTAATTAAAATAATAATTAAATAATATATTTAATTCAGAAATAATCAGAATTAGTGGAATTCACAATATTGTGTGAACTGGACAAATTCACAGTATATAATTCAGTTAGAGTTGAATTATAATAACGAATATATTATTTGAACGAAGATTTGAACGTATAATTATATTATAATTAAAATCGAGCTCGAAATGGCGCTGCAGTTCGTAATTCGGCGATTTGAACTTCAACTGAATGTACAAGATTCGTTTTAAGCCGGATTTCTATGAAACAAGAAACGCGTAGAGCTGGTGGAGTATATCTTTCTAGCGGAAGAGAAAAATCAGGATTTCATCGTGTAGATTTTGAGATATGTCCAAATCAAATTTTAGAATAGTCGCTATAGAATCGTTTATCGACCGTAACGGTTTATTCGATATAACTAGAGATCGGGTTTGAATTTTGACAAGGTCTTTTTGGGAAATAGCGATAATTTAATTTTTAGAATTTTATTGTAATTTTTAATTAATTTAATAAGCAACTTTTTATTTGGAGTATTTGGCACCCTGTATCGACATTTCGGGGTTTCACAATATGAGTTCATCTACCGGTATTATTACATTTTTGCGACCAGAGCACATCACTCATTTAAATGGTATTTTTGTTTCTGTCCATAACTGTCCCTACGTGAACAGAATATTTCATAGTGGGGTACGCTATGTTTTTAACTTAAAACAAACTAAAACAGAATGGTTAACTGGTCAAACGAACTCGAAATTCAACGAAACAAGTTTCATACAAAACCTTAGGAAGAGGTCTAGTGAAACATCAAGGCCTCATATTTTTAGGATTTTTTTCTGTAATTTTAAGGAATTATTGCTCGGTGTTTTTCATTGATATTTTCTAAAGGATTTTCGCAAACGGTGTCGGAATTCGACGAAACCTGCCCCATTGGATCCGGAGTATTTTTCTATGCTAGGAATAGCTTAGTTTGTTAAAAACAGAGATCGTACGTGGTTATTTTTATACGAGACTTCATCGTTAAGTTCAACATAATATAAAAATCCTTTTTGGTCCAAATTTCCTTCCTTATAAATAGGCCTCGCACTAAAACCTAATCCCACGGTGAACACAAACTTCCGCCGCCACTCTCAATACAATCGAAATCTTTAAAACCAATACCCTCATGCTTGTTATGGAGGAAGCTTCGTTTCTATGTAGTTTTACAGGGAGCGACAGACGTTTTTGGGTACTCGGTCTCGACAGCGTGATTTAGGGTTTTTAATTCCTGGAGATTTTGGTCTCTGGTTCGTGAAGTCAAGGTCATTTTTGGATTCAGAAGATTGAATCGAAGTTGGCATGCGAATTTGGGGTAATTTAGGAGATAAAGATGTCGATACTATACTATGGTGCTTGCGTTACCAGCGGAAGTCGGGGCGTACCAAATTGGTGCGAGTGGATGTAATTGGTGATGTTGGGGAAGAGGATTGGGAGGAGAGTTTAACGGTGTATCTCGTTTGAAATTTCACGGAGAAAGGGACGAATGGGTTGAGGTGGAAGGTGCGGCAAAAGTCTGGAGCATTTACTGGAGCGACGGAATTCATTGGGGAAGACGGGTTTTTATTTGTGAAGCGGGATCGGGCTTGGTAATAAGGGGTATGGGCTTTATTTTAAGGGTGAGGCCCATCATATATGCTACGTTATTTTTTTATTAAAAAGTGTATTAATTTTATAATGCGATAACTTCATCATACGATATCAGAATTGAGCGAAACAAGATCCGACATGATCGTATGGACGGGCACTACCCAATGGAACAGACTGAAAGTGGATTGGGGCTCGTATGAATTTATGGCGAAATAAATTGTTTGATTCAAATCAAATAACAGTTTATCTTTCTTTAACGATGAACTGCCAAAGTGAGTAAAACTCACCAACTCTGAACAGTTATATTTTTATAATGTATTCTTAGAACTGTTAATCATCTGTTGATTTCTGTGTGTTGGTTGATTGATTGAACTGCTAGTCAGTTAGTGGAAATTAAATATATTTATATATATATAAATATATATATATATATTTAAACTGTTAAATATTATATATTGATGCTGTTAACAGAATAATCCGTACTGAACTGAAAGTGATGTTAATTATATGGTTTAACATCTGTGATTCAGGGAAACAGGTTGGAGGAACCCAACTGGGTTCCTCAATATTTATAATACTGTTTTGATTCATATATTCTGTTATATGATGTGATATATAATCTGTTGTCGATTATATGTGGTTGGACGTTATTGGACATCGTGATTTGATATGATTGAATACCATAACATACCGAAATGTTGATAAGGGGATTTTCAAAGTGATGTTGGAATTAAAATATTTATAAATGGAATATTTATAAATAAGAGATATTTATAAATGGAATATTTATAAATAAGGAATATTTATAAATTTGGAATATTTATAAATAGGAGATATTCAAAGAGGAAATAATCTCAAAACATTTTTCTTTTTGAATGGGAAGGCCTGTGTGGCGGGTTTGGGGATTTTCCCGATTCTCCGATACAAAGGAGGTTATGGCGAATTTTCCCGGGAATTTAAGGAGTTAGAATATTTTTAAGAATAAATTTGAAAAGGGAATATTTGCAAAACCATTTGCAAATAGAATAAAATAGAAAAAAGAAATATTTGTAAACCATTTACAAATAGAATTGAAAAGGGAATATTTAGAAAATAAATAGAGTTAATAAAAAGGAAATTGGTTTATAACGGAATAAGATGTTATAAAAAGGAAACCGTTATAAAAAGGAAAACGTTATTAGATAAACATTTATAAAGTGAAGAACCGTTACGAAAAAGTAAATCTTTATAAATTAATAATCGTTGTTAAAAAAGGGATCTTTTTAAATGGATAACGTTATAAAAAGAAGTTAATCGAATATGGTATTCGAAGTTAGTTAATCGAATATGGTATTCGAAGTTAGTTAATCGAATATGGTATTCGAAGTTAGTTAATCGAATATGGTATTCGAAGTTAGTTAATCGAATATGTTATTCGAAAGGGGTTAGTCGAGTCGAGTTAGTCAAACAGAGTTAATCGATTAGAGTTAACCAGTTAGAGTTAACCAGTTAGAATTATTCGGTTAGAGTTAATCAGTTAGAGTTAACCAGTTAGAGTTAACCAGTTAGAATTATTCGTTTAGAGTTAATCAGTTAGAGTTAAACCGATAGAGTTAATCAGTTAATAATTAATCAATTAGAGTTAATTCAAATGAGATACCATTTAGCATGACTGCTAGCGAAATTCGCAGGGCTGCAGATAGCCTAAGGCGGTCGGATGTTTCCTGAGGGAATCAGGCGTAACCATTGTGATCGCTGCGATCTAGAGTCAAGCGAATGGAGTTAAATAGAGTTATCGAATATTAGTTATTCGAATGGAGTTAAATAGAGTTATCGAATATTAGTTATTCGAATGGAGTAAATAGAGTTATCGAATATTAGTTATTCGAATGGAGTTGAATAGAGTTAAACGGAGTTAAATAGAGTTAGTCGAATATAGTTTATTCGAATAGAGTTAAAGGAAAGGAGTTATCGATTATAGTTTAATCGAAAGGAATTATCGATTAGTTTAATCGAAAGGAGATTATCAAATATAGTTTATTCGAAAGAAAGAGATCGAATATAGTTTATTCGAAAGAAGAGAGATAATCGAATATAGGTTATTCGAAGAAGAGTTAATCAAATAGAGATTACTCGGAAGAGAATTATACGTCGAATTCAACTATATCGAATTCAGGAAAGTAATATTTACTTTCCGTGTTTCAAATCAAGAGTATACACTAATAAATTAGGGTTATGTTTAATTATTCGGATTTAAATAATAAAGGTTATAATTGAAGTTAGATATTGCGAAGGTAGGGATTATAACGTTATCGTTATAATCAATGTTTTCAATAAAGAAGTGGATTCGTAAATTGAATCCGAGAGTTACGTAAAGAAGATGTTAAAGGTTTAAAAGATAAACTGTTACTATTTCGAAGTTATAACGTTGTTCAGTTAAGGTCTGAGAGGTAATTATACCCCAACTTGATTGACTTCCTTCTTAACTAAGAAATGGTAAGGTTTGATAGTGAATGATGGTTAAGTGAATTCAGTAAATGGTTTGAGTTGGCATAGCGATGTTTATTTAAACATTTGTTGAAATCCAATGAAGGAACTTTGGAAATGTTTTCCAAATAAGAAATCAGTAATGTTTTCTAATATAGGAAACAGGAAATGGAAATGTTTTCCATTGTTAATAAAGTATATTTTCTAAAATTAGAAAATAAGAAATTTTGAATATATGGAAACAGGAGATAAGTAAAGTAATGAACTAAAGAGATAAAAGTTGAATGATGATTGATTGATATAATTTCCATCTGGAAATAATATCATTGTTTGCACACGAGTTTTTCTTTGATAGTTAAATCACAGACTATCGAAGTTTTGACCATTTTAACGTTAATATGGAGAGACCAGTTGGATTATTATCCAAAGAACCACTCTGTATTGGCATAAGCGTTGCGAATCATATATGCCAAAGATAATTGAAGACGGATTAAAGTGCAAGGGCTATTGTATAAGTCTTAGATAATAGTGCCTAAGATGGATGTACTGAATAGTGCCTTCGGTTCATCCTGTTCCTGGATGACTTGTATGGATGAATGTCTGATAGAGTATTTCCAGAAAGGTCACGTACATTGATTTCTTCAACCATACCAAGAGTGGAAGCGGAGAAGGAAACTTCTTTTAGCTGACATGTAATGTATGGTTGTAGACGTCAAATTAGTGATTTAGATGGATCTGACAATGTGGCATTCGAAGTGAATCTGATGTGATGATAAAGCATAACCTCAAGCCTCATCAACCGGTAAATGACAGAAATCGGGCAGGCAGCATGACTAAGTCGGTCGCACCGAAGTAGGGTGTATAATCACCTATCTAGAGAATATTCATTTGCTTCTTTTAATCTATCAATGTTGTGCCATATATATTCGGGAAACGGTTGCTGATCCCAATCGTTGGTGATGTACATTCGATACACTCAAGCGAAATGAGTGGTCGGTCATGTGTGGCTGAGTTGCAACTTGTTCTTGTTGAACTCCAGTGTATCGTTCCTAGAGTACACTGATCGGAAGGTGGTTCCATACCTTGTCATAGTTGGAAATCCATTACCCAATACGTGCTTGCAGTTTTGATTGTATACAATACAGTAGAACGTGAGATGAAAGCGTTTCTGCTAGATTGATATCTATTTGTACTTAGACATTATTATAATATCAGAATGATATTGCTTTACAAAGTTGTTTGGACTTTCATGAGGGAAAACCCTTTCCGTTTTCACGGCGTGGTCTTATGATATATCCGTTATTAAACCAAGTGTTAGGAGTTTTATTCACACCAGTCCCGTGACTGACCCGGAGTTTATTTGTTTGTTTTCCCTAAACTCTTGGGTGCCTAAATTTGTATGGGCAGTCAAGTCGTCGGGATTTTTCAGATACACTTGGAGAGCTTGGAGCAGGAGGCTTCAGGATTCGATAGCTATTATTATTTCCGCTGTTGTTGTAAGTGTTGTACTCTGATAAGTGCTATTGTATACATATACTGTTTGTATTTAAAAAGTTATGTTATATTTTATTCGTTCCGCTGTGAGATTTGTGTTTACTCTGATGATGATCTTCTTCTTCTTCTATTCTATTAGTTCTACCTTATCTATTCTCACCCTCTATCTTCTTTCTATTAGTTTCTTGATTTTCCAGTTTAATTTGGGGTTGGACTTGTGTTTTTGGTCAGCTCAAATTGGACCGGATTTTCGGGTCACTACAATAGCCTAGTCATAAACGATAAAAGGGAAAAGAATAGGAATATGACAAAAGTGATTTCTTAACATAACTTGGCATAAACATAAACTAGCACGGTAACAAGGTGGACATATAAGCATAAAACTAATGAACTTGTGGAAGTCAATTGATTCTAACATAACTATGATGTCACAATAAACATAATAAGATCTAAATTAACAAATTATATGTCCAACTATTTTAGATCTCATATGATAAGCACAAGGTGATAAACTAGATCTGATTAACAATTTAGATGTCTAAATAGTTTAGATCCAATGGGTTAAAAGTGGATCTACACAAATAAGTTTCAAGGTTCACACTATAGCATGTCATAGAAGTTACCATGTATCTAACAAGATAGAGATTTTAGATCAATAATTAGAATAGATCTAGCACAAATAATAGAATTCCACAAAGGTTACAATAGATCTAACATAGAGATTTAGATCAATAGTTAAAATAGATCTAGTATAAATCATAGAATGCCACAAAGGTTACAATAGATCCAAGATGGAGATTTAGATCCAGGATTAGAAAATAGAGAAAGAATGGATCTTGAATCTCTAGATTTGATTTGCAAAACTGATAGTTGAAGAAGATAATGGGTTCAGTTCAGACACCGGCAGAGTTTGGCCACCATGAATTCCCAATGAAGAAAATATGAGAAATGGCCATGCATATATAGCTGCAAAACCCTCTAAAACTGACTGCTACCTCAGCCCTAGGGGTGTCTATGCCCCTGTGGGTTGGTCGACCCATAGGTCAACACCCCTTAAGGGCGGTCGACCCCCTATGGCAGGAAACTGCCGCCACTTTTCATTTTTTTGAATTTGAACTGTTTTGGATAAAATTCTGACTCATATATATATATATATATATATATTCTTTCTATGCGTATACAAACTTAAAACTCTTATAACTTCTTCATACGTTGTCCATTTTACGCAAACCAAATGTTTATCTTGGCTAGAATTTCGATAAGGACGCAATGGTACAGTATGTTTTCCTTAATTCTGAATATTAAGTTAATTATTGTTTTATTTATCCTCTTTTATTTTAACAAAATTACGGGGTGTTACACATCTCTTCTTTCATAAATGGTGCTTGTCTCCTTGTGGTGTACGTAAAAGTCACGCTTTTCGACATAGCTTGTCTCTACCTAGAACCATGTCAAGTTTAGGTGGAAAGTCAATGCACTTACTTTTTACCTTCTCTGGTTCAAAGCGGTTGCATTAGATTTTATCAACTACTTCTAATGCGTTGTATATCCCACATACATATGCATAAAAGGACAATTAATTATCAAATCATATGATATAGACATTTGAAAATAATTAAATATTGTAAAGTTATGTACTAACCACATCATGTTATAGTGGAGCTCGGGAAACGTAAGCAATCAATCTCCTAACTACCTATCTCAGAATATAATGTCGGGTTAGTTGGAAATACCAAAAATCACACTTACTTAATGATGTCAGTGATTCACGTTGATTTTCAGTACGGACAATTCATGTTTTTTAAAGCGCTAAAGTTTCATCCAGCAACACTCTCCAACTATTCATATTTTGATCTATTGTACTCCGGGTTTAGAAATATACTAAAATCAAAAATGGATTGCCTTATAACTCAGCCGAGGGCATAATTTTCATACTACTGAAATACACTAAGGTGACATTTAGTGATCCATCCAAAAAACAAACTTTACAATAGAATCACCCATGACACTCAACAATGAGTATGGTTTCCAAGTCACTGTATCGTCCACAAATAAATCCAGTTTGTTACAACTTTGAAATTTAACCACTTTTATTGCGGAAATTTAAAAGACTTAAACTTATCAAAACCTAGATTTGTTTCAAAATTTTAGGTGTTGAATATTTGGATAGGTTATACGTAATAATACACATGATTTTAAAGAATTGTATACTTAATAAAAAAATATAATAAAAACTAATACCACTTTATCAGTATAATGCCAATATTTGAAAATAATTATCTATATGATTTTATAGTCTATTGATTAAATAAGTATGCTTTAATTATTTATAAATAATAGGAAAATCATTTTCAAATTTTGTTTACATGGATACATAGTTTAACTGAAAATGGAAAATATGACTGATAAACTGAATTCAAATTATTCATTTAACATATGGAAATTATGGAACACTCTAAATAAATTGTGACATACATATGCACACACACACACACACACACACACACATATATATATATATGTACATGATGACATATTCATGTAAAATAAGTGAAGAGATTAATTAAGGTAAGAAAATTTTGGAAAAGGTAAGAGCAAAGAGACGAAAAGAGCTAACTTCAATATGATATTACCTTGCCTCTTATATACACCATACCTGATAGCACCATACTCTTTCAACACCTTACCCTTGCTCAAAGTACAAGGTTAGGAACAAGGGGTTTCGACCAAACAAAAACAAATGGAGAGAGGGAGATTTCGATAAAATTACAATGCACATTTTGTTCACTTATTTTTCATATATATACCTTACCTCCTTCTCTCATTTTTTTCAAATCAATTTTCTTTTTTTCTTCCTCCTCTTAAGTTCTTTAGTGGGTTAATTCATGCAAAATATGTAAGAAAAAGGATAATATCACACCAAACGATTAGTTAAAGATGACGAAACTATCATTAAACTTCTTCTTGTCAACATTTATTATCCACCGAAACTTACCATGGCTTCAAGGCCGATAATCATCTAAACCAAGGATGAGGGCGAGATAAAAAAAGGTAAGGAGAAGTTCAAGCCACGTGGAAGAGAAATTCTTAAGGTAGGAATGTTTCAGAGGCGATGAGGAAAGATTGTAGGAAGTTCCTATAATTAGTTCCAGTTTAAGGTGAGAAACTTAACTTTAAAAGACCTTAACTATTAATGATGTATATTCTTTCTATGGTGATTTTTTTACCTTGTTTTGATTAATGAAAAGTTCATTGAGGGGATGATTCAACAAGTCATGTTAAATACATGTCGATGGATACAAAGGAAACCATATTCCTTTCATAAAATGAAATGGTTAATGGAACGATTAGACCTCTTGAAAATAATTTAAAATGGCTTAGAAATGAATTACTAACACTTCAATGTAAATATACGATGATTCAAAAGAACATGAAATTGGAACAAATTTTGATGCATTGTGTAATTGCAGTTTACGATTACATGCCTGAAGAAGTTAAGTTTTGTATATGGAAAAATATGAATTTATTTCATTAAAATAAGATTTTTTTTTTGGAAATTTAATAACTATAGCTTTCCAAAAAAATCAAAAAGATAAAGATTTCATCAAGGAAATATTGAAATATGAGAAAAACATTTTTGAAAATCATCGTGGCTTTACATATCAAAATCCTGAAAATGCATTTTTTGAAAATGAGATATTTAGTTTAACTAAAATTTAGAATAAACCATTAAAAATGTTTTTAACATGATTTAAGTTGAATATATGAATCTTCCATTAAAAGAAAGTCATTTTGATCAATTAATCTAGAATAACACTTTTTACGGCACTTTCCAATGATGACTGAAATTTGAGTTTAAACTTAACTCTTCTCCAAACCTTATACGAATGATTTCAAATAAGTTATAAAACTTATTTAAAAATGTTTAAATAATTGATTTCAACCAAATTCTATTATTAACAGTTATTTTAATCTTATCTCTAATAAACTGACAAGTAACCTGGTTTTTTTTACTCATGAGATCCACTAGGGTGTTTAACTAAGGAGGTATTTAGGAGCAACCAATGCCCTGTCTCACCTGGTCCTTTTGTTGGATGAGGGATAGATAATGTTGAAATGTCAGAAACAAGTGAAGTACAAAAGATAAAGTTTTCTTGAGTTAAATAAATAAGATTACATAGAGTTGATCTTGTTATATTTATTATCAAATTACAAGGAAGAATCCTTACTATCTGTAAGAATTTAAAAGTTTTTTCATCATTATTTAATGAATAGTAGAAATTGAACACATAAATTGATATCAAGTAAAATGAGTATGATTTCTTTAGATCTATTGTAGTAATTATAATGGATTTTCTATACAAACCACATAATGAATGAATGGGGTTTAATAATTCCATGTGTGCGCCCAAATTATATATGAAAGATATGTATCTTAAAAGATTTTTGACAAGAAATGAAGAACTCCTAAAACCAGTTAAACAATATTTTCTCGATTATTGATTCGAGGAGACCGGGATTAATCTGGGTGATTCTTATTTGGAAATCGCTTCAAATCAGTTGACGTTTGGAAAGCAAAAGAGATAGAATGATCAAGAGTAATGAAAATTAAATGAAGGGTGTAAGTAACCCTTGGGGAAATTTTCCCATATTACCCATCGAGAATAGCTCAGCTTTATGATCTTTGATGCAAGGACTCTTCTCCATTAAATCACATGATGTAGAGAGAGAAGTGCCTTTGGTTTATCCAAACCCGGCCAAAGATGACTTGTATTTTCTGATGTTGCACTTCTAATGAACATATATTGATTTCCACGAATGCACATTAGTTTGGTGGTATATGAAGTAATTCTCTTGCGCTATATACACCCTTCTTAGAGATGCACGCGCTCAAATGTTGTACATTAGTGAAAATCAATTATATGTGATGGGCTTGAGAAGGTGGTATTCACAGTGAATGACATGCTTGATATATGTAATCGAGACCTTAAGCTTCATCATCCGGTAATGACAGAAAAAGATCATAATTAAGGCTATGTGGGTAGCGCCCATTACGATAAAATCATCACCATTCCATCTTACTATTTGTAAATTGAATATGCGGTGTATGCAACATGATCCAAGAAAAATAGGTTACGACTGGGGTGATGCCATATTCGGTCGGTGCATCACCTTCGAGACTGGTTAGCTGGGCCGACCTTGCTAGAAAAGTGGAGGGAAATCAGTCTTTAGTAGATCCCTCTAGAATTATTATATGGAAGGTAATTCATTATCTTGGCTCTACATGGAAATACACTCTCCTTAAGAGCTTGCAATTTTTTTTGTATTACCTAACATACACATAATCTAATAATCGTAACAATTTCAGAGTTTGATTTGATTTATCTTATGGGTTTTATCCCACAAGTCATTAGCAATAGCAAATAATTTTACATAGCAAAGACTTGGTTACCTTAAGGGAAAAACTTGTGCCAAGTTTTTGTGAGATCATGGGATTATGGGATACCTTTATTTTCAAATATAGGATTTAATTTTCTCACACTAGTCAGTTTATTTTCTTTCGCTTAAACTCTAGATGCCCTAGTTTTTGGGTAACCTAGAGATTAAATGGATCATATCGTTTGATGCATAAAGCTATGGAGCATTTCAGAGGCTATTAGAACATGACGTTTTGTAATGACCTGCCTTTTCGACTGCTTCTAGCTGGTAATTAAACCAACTTAAACTGCTTGAAATGATAGATTGTTATTGTTTATAAGGTTTAACAGAACCAATCACAGAAATCACATAATACAATTTCTTACAGCAGAATTATTTAACACAAAATGTCAATGTTACGCAAATTTTTACATAAGAGAAGAATTAAAACATTGATTTTACATAAAATAAATTTTAAAACAAATTTGTGAAATCTATGCGCATGCGCCTTCACGTGTCTCAAACTTCGCTAGTTGAAATCTTTAGATCTGTAATACTCGGATCTGACCCGAGCATTTCATGCAAAACACAAAACACTCGATTCATGATTAATCTTTGTTCAAGTAAATTAACTTCAATAAATACTAAAATATAACAGTTAATCCTATCTTGTATAAGTGTTTCTAAAATTTACGTATGGATGGTTTGACTGCCAAGAAATCATGATTAATATAAAAAAAAATCGATCATACTAACAATTAACATGAATTTCCAGTTTAACACTTGACAAAAGTATATGCTCAGGATATACTAGTATTCAAAAAGCAATATAAGGTCCAACAACATGCATTTTCAAGCAAATAAGACAATATATCAAATTTATAGACAGTGAAGCATAAATATGTTTCAGGGCTCAAATATACAAAGGCCTCAACATGCGTTCAGAAGTAGTATAGGCATATGGCTGAAGAAATAGCCAAGATGTCCAACTAATAAATTTTTTAGAATAATCTAACATATTTTTATATGGGTTTTCTAACAAAATTTACAGAATACGGTAATATATTTTTATAAGCGGTTTGCTTATCATTCCAGTTATGTAAGTGTATTTATTGGTCTCTAATTGGTAGTATGCAAAAGGGATGGATATTTATATGTATATGTATATATATACAGTGATCAAAATTTGCATGTACACAATTATATTATTTCAGATCTAAACTAAGCAGGGTTAGTATAAAACTAAACATATAAACGACCATAAAACACATATAGCAACTTCAAATTAACACAAAACAAGCACAACACTATAATTATGTACATATGAAATTCGAATTCAACTGCCAATAATCCCACCTATAAGAAAAAATCAAAAATCAAGGTTTCACTATCATATTTTCAGTTTAATATTGAGGTTAATCTAAAATAAAGTGAACCATGAGCTAATAACTCATATTAAACAGCGGTGTGGATTTTGATTGTGCTGGAGTACGAGATTGACGACGATGAAGGTTGCAACTTTGATTTGTGTGGAAGGAGGAAATAAAATTGGAAGGTGGGCACATTATCATGTTATAATGAGGTGAGGGAAAACGCAAATGGGAAGGCTTTTGAGCTTCAGACCTTTCATCTACACGTACAACATTTTTTCCTGACCCGAATCGTTTATTTTGAGGGAAGATAAAGAAAAATATAGAAATGAGGAAACCCCCTTTTCTAATGAAAGGTTAATATATGTAAATTCATAACAATTTGTATCCCCTTTCAATCATCCCTAGATGGCGGAAGAACTGGTATTTACAATTACACATTCCAAGATTTGAACAATATTTACAAAATTGTTAATATGCCCATAATTGCTCTTTAATCAACATATGCATGGATTCATGAAATATTGCATGCCAAATATAATGCATATTGTTAATGTGCCCATTTATCAAAGTGAAAAAGAATGCCAAATATAATGCATGTTGTTATTGTGCCCATTTATCAAATTGAAAAAGTATGCCAAATATAATGCATGTTGTTAATGTACCCATCTATCAAATTGAAAAAGCATGCCAAATATAATTCATGTTGCAAGCATTCATGAAATGCCGCTTGCCAACGGAAAAATTCTTACCCGTTTAAACTTTTTTTTAATGTATGAAAACACGTGCATGAAAGGTTGGAAGGATAAATATTGGAAAGTTGTTGTAGAAATACAAAAGAAGGGGACTTGATAAGAGGTAGGATGTAACATAACGTGGGTTCTTGTTTCATGCAATTCATTCCTTTTTATTATTATTATGTCCAAATGTTTTACTATGATGGGATAAGAAACACATGCATGGTTGAAAATGGAGTGGAGGGAAAGAAATTAATAGAATGAAGGGAAATAAATAAATATATAAAGGAATGAAATGAATGCATAATTAACGTTGCAAATTAAATTAATTAATGAAGATTTAATCGGACATGTAATCCACGTTCTGAATTCCTAAAAGTTACATTTTGTACAAACAAGGAAAGAATTAAAGACGATAGCCAAAGATATATACATGTATGTATTTATTTCATCTAGAATGCACACATTATTTTCAGTCAATCTTTCAGTAAAAATTAATAAATTTCATTAATAACATCAAAATTTTATTTAAAAACCATTCTAAATTCAACAGCTTAAATTAACTTAACAACTGATATGGTCAAATTTTAGGGGATGTTACAATCTCCCCACTCATAACTTTTCATCCTCGAAAAGTAGAGGTTGTTAAAAAATATGTTTATGTATATAACCAAAATATTCTTACTTACACAAATTTTACAAAATTTGGAATAAAATAAATTATAGGATTTTAAATTAAAAAATTCGTCCTTATATTATTAATTGAATTCATTTGTTACAAATTTATTTATTAAATTCAAAATCTTTATTTCAAACACTTTTTTTATTAAAGTTCAAGTTTTCTTATAGTCACAACTTAATTTACTTATAACAAACTTAAATTTTGTAAATATGATTCTCATGTTTGAAAATAATTTTTGAAATCAGAAATAAGTATTTTATTAAAAATTTAAAGTTGATGTATTTCTTAAGACATTTAAAACTTTTCTTTCTTAGTTTATTATGTTGAAGTTATATAAATTTAATTGGAGGTTATTGATTTTCTATTTAATGTTTGAAAATACTTGATAACTCAAAGTTTAACAAGTTTACTATCGTTTTTACAGACTTTAGGCATATGCTGGCCAGGCGCACGACTAAAAATCTGTAAGTACTAAATATACCTGTTTCAACTCCCAATGAAAATACTTAGAAACATTTAAAACAGATATGGAAAATACATTCCCGCATGGATCGCGGTTACTCGGCGGTTACACTACTATCCCAGTAGAATCGCTTGTAATCATAGGTATCACACCCCTCGAATTTTGCCATGGTTGTTGCCATAGATCTCAGTTACACGACGGTTATGAACACTTTCTCAGTGGAACCGCTTGTACTGTAGGCATCACGCCCCTTGAATTTCGCTATAGCATCTAGATCGTAGTTACAGGGCGGTTACGACCACTATCTCAGTGAAACCGCTCGTAATTGTAGGCTTCGTGCCCCTCGAATTATGCTAGAACAGATTAAGTAATAATAATCAATCTGATCCCACCGAGTGGAATTCCAATATCAACAGATACTCTAATCAAAGGAGCATTAACGTAGCTACGATTTTCAATTTTCAATGGAAGGCACTTCCCAGATCTTCAATTGGAAAACATACATACTAAATATATAGTACTTCATTTCACATTTTGCATATATCGCACTTACATAAGTATCAATTTATATAAGATTTTCTTTTCAAAACACGTTTTTCCAACATATCATTCTCATATAAATTCTATTATATAAGACTACTATTTCAATCAATTATCATCCAAATCAGTGGGTTTCGAATTAATCTCGTACTTATATAAGTCATATATGTTTCATACATTTCAAATCACGGTATTCATAAGTTGATAAATCTTCAAAATTTTCATTTCAATATCAATTTAGTTTTGATTAGAATATTCAATATTATTTCAACAATCAATTCACTATTAAAACTTCACTTTCGATTTCGGTTACATATCACAAATATCATTATTTAATTGAATATTTACATTCAATCATTTCTGACTAAATTGCTCGGATTGGAAATTCATATTTCTATTTCAAAATAGTTGAGTACAAAATAGTTTAAGTAAAATTGTAACAACCCAGAAAATCTGAACCAATTTAAATTTTTTAAATTGGCTATTTTAGTGGATTTTAAATATTTAAAATAAATATTTTAAATAATAACGATGAAAAGTAAGTTTGGATCGATGTTTGAAAAGGAATATAATTATTTTTATTATAAACAAGGCCTGAAATGGCGCGGTAGTTTCAAAATTTGAATTCAAACTTTGACTGACTGTACCGGGTACAAAAAAATTGGATTTTAGTGAAACAAAAAATATTTAAATCTGTTAGTGAATATCTTTCTAACGAATCTGAAAAATCGAAGTTTCATAGCGGGAAGCAAAAGTTATGGCTAAATGAATTTTCAGAAAGGTCGCTATAGAGTTTATATAGCCCGTGAAAATGGCCATTTTGCAAACGACCTCGGAATTCGATGAAACCACTTTTGTTAGATCCGGGATGTTAAATTATTTCTAGGTTTCAAATTTCATAATTTTTGAAGCTAGTATGTGAGCGTGGAAAAGGAAAATGTGTTTGGTCGATTTCTGTTAAATTGGATCGACCAGAAAAGGGCCATTTTGCAAATGACCTCAGAATTTGACTAAACTGGTTTTGTTGGGACCGTATCGTCAACACATAGCTAGATTTATTTTTCCGGAAATTTTAGAATCAATATGTGGCCCCGACAAATTGAAATGTACGTTCAAATTAAATATTGAATGTTTTATATTTTAATTTGAAGAAAAACTGACTGAAACAGTCGAATGGGCCTTCGAAACATATCCCATGGTGTTTGGAATGGGGGTATTTAGCTAGGGACGATAGTCGTTGGGTTTGGATTGGTGTTCGTGTGTGACAAGGGGTATTTTCAGATTTTTAAAATATATAAATAAAAAAAATATCATTGGTCAACGAAACCGTTCTTCTTCCCCGATACCCCCAGCGCACGGCGGAATTCCTTAATCCCTTCTCTCCTCTTTAATTTAAAATCCATTCAATAAATTCATTCACTCCAGTTGGGTTTTTTGTAGAGATTTCCCTCAGCTACCTATCCATACCTATTTCGTGATTTGTCGTGTCGAGTTGGAGGAGATCTGAACCCGGGAAGTCAGCAACTTCGAGCCGCCGTCGTGACGCCCTGACGCCGTCGATCTTGACCGGAGGGGACCCGCTGGTGTGCCGTTCCACGCTCTTCGACGTGGTGCAACTGGATTTCGTCCTCGTGCCTTGGATTTCGCGAAAAACGGAACCCTAGTTTAGAACATCAAAACGAGGTAACGACTGATTTTTATTTCAACTATTCTATAGCACTTTAAAGCGCTACGGTTTTTGATTTCACTGTGAAAATCATATCCTTTTCGTTTCTTGACAAAATTCAGTGACACAAGAGACCGTGGACTCGTGTGGACGTCTTCTACATTCTAGAAGAGACCACATATTTTTCTGAGCCTTCTGCTATTTTTGGTGGAGTGGAACCCAATGTGAGATTTTTGAATTATAAACGATATGGAAAACGCAATGTATAAATTATATAGTCGATGTATGAGTTATATAAGCATTGTACACCTCATGTATAAGCGTTGTATAAGTTGTACGTTCTATGTATAAGTTATATATGCGTTGTAAAAATTATATATGTGTTGAATAGAAGTGAAATATACTTATATATATATACGCCCCTCGTGCACAAACCATGGACGATATTTATTCGTTGTAATTGGTGTGAAAATTGGTTGGTAGCGAATGGTTGATTAGAATTGTTTGTGGTTGAAATTGATTGATTGTGGTTGGAAAAAAAACCGTTTGTGGTTGAGAATTATTTGGTTGAAACCACATAGGATTAGTTTGTGGAAAAGAAAGAAAAAAATGTACATGCCGCCTGCGTGCGAACTAGATGCATGAAATCCCCATTGTCAAAAGCTGCGAGGCTTTAAGGTAGAGCGAGGAGCCGTACTAGGGACGACCCCGGTTTTAACTACCCTGCCGTTATGTTGCCGAAATTTTCAGTAATATTCATGTGTTAGAATTATTTTCATGTGTTGAAACTATATCCGTGTGTTGAATAGAAAACATTCATGTATTGAATAGAAATTCATGTGTTGAATGATATTCGTGTTTTAAATAAATTGCTTTAACAATAAAAATCACATTTTTATTATATATACGAACTATAGAAAACCTTCATGTGTTGAATAGAAATTCATTCGTTGAATAGAAATTCATGTGTTGAATGGTATTCGTGTTTTAAATAAATTGCTTTAACAATAAAAATCACATTTTTATTATATATACGAACTATAGAAAACCTTCATGTGTTGAATATAAATTCATTCGTTGAATAGAAATTCATGTGTTGAATGGTATTCGTGTTTTAAATAAATCGCTTTAACAATAAAAATCACATTTTTATTATATATACGAACTATAGAAAACCTTCATTCGTTGAATATAAATTCATTCGTTGAATAGAAATTCATGTGTTGAATGGTATTCGTGTTTTAAATAAATTGCTTTAACAATCAAAATTAAATTTTTATTATATATACGAACTATAGAAAACCTTCATGTGTTGAACAGAAATTCATTCGTTGAATAGAAATTCATGTGTTGAATGGTATTCGTATTTTGAAATAAATTGTTTTACAATAAAAATCACATTTTTATTATATACATGAATTGTTAAAAATAGTGAATTGTCGAAATAAATGTTTGTTGGACAAAAATATCATTTTTATCAAATGTATGAAAAGAATATGGTTTTGAAATCGAAGAATCGATTATATTTATATATATACATATAAATATAATCAAAATATATCGAATAACGAAGCTGCAGTTTGTGTTTTGAAACCGTGATTTCAAACGATTAGTGCGGGAGATCTGACCGTCGGATTTTCCCGAAACCATAACCGTTGGGTTCGTCTTGGAAATATCTTCCCAACGATACCCACTTTGTGAAAATCCAATAGTTGGATTGTATGGAATGTTTAATTCAAATCTGAAGAAAAATAGCGCCAGAATCCATTATATATATATATATATATATATAATTAACTTAAATCGAATAACGACGCTGTAGTTCGTATTTTGAAATCAAAATTTCAAACGAGTGTATCGGGAGATCCGACCGTCGGATTTTCCCAAAACTGGAACTATTGGATTTGTTTTGAAAAGATCTTTCTAATGATATAAAATTTGTAAAGAGCCAACGGTTAGATTTTTAGATATATGTAAATCAAATCTGAAGAAAAACAGCGCCACGGCCGCGTTATGGCCTGAAGCGTTGTTTGAATAAATTGGCTATTTTTAGATAAATAAAAATAGCGATAAATCGTTATAAAATATTATAAACGATATGGAATGGAAATAAACCGAATTTACCCGATTTATTGGATATTTGATGGTTGAATGTGAAATTTATAAACTAACTGAAGGTTAGCTAAGTCGAATGGTCTCTTGGATTTTGATCTGATGTGGGTTTCGACCTTCGGGGTTAATATTTGGGAAATCGTTCTCTTACTAATTTACGGTTAGTGAATGAAGAATTGCATTGAGGCGTATGTTGTGTTTGTGTAGCACTTGTTTATTATATACGCGAGTTGCTCAGAAAGACCGGGTTTATCCCATTCTGAATAACTGAATCGACGATAAGAAGTCGAAGATGAAGAGGTGGTTGAAGACCGGAGATCTTCACATCGATTGGATGATAACTGATGTCCTGATTGGGAGGCATCCCGAAATATGGATAATGAGTGGTGATCGTCCAGACGTACATGGAGATCGATGGGTATGCGAGGTATATAGTGCCTCCGGTTTCGTTCAGACCCAGAACGGACTTGTAAAAGGACTGTTTGCCTGACATTGGAATTCATTCTGTGTGATTGATAGCCCTCAGTTGCATGGTGTGAATTGCCTGTGTGGCAAGCTAAGATGCAACGATCAAGGCTTCTGTTGAAAAGCAAAGTCTTGTGGTTGATGATCAAAGCACCGCCTGTGTGGCATAGCTTTGTGTATAACGTTGATTCGCGAGCCTCACACCCCGGTATGAACCAGAAATAGGAGAGGACCTCAGGGAGTACATGCGTTTCTTTCTAGCTAGAGGTAGTGTCAGTGCTTAAACTGGCTGACATTCATATTATTTTCACCTGTGTGGTTGTTGCTGTTGCGAGGCGCCTCGGATATATCGGTGACTACGTGAAGCCGATGGAGTCATTCGTTGGCTCATTTACGCCCCAAAGGGTGGGGAAATGCAGTGTTCAGGCATAATAATCCACATCGATGGACCGGCCCTGACGATCCAAGGCTTGTCTGCGTGCTTGCCTGAGGCTCGGGCTAGAGAGTCTCGAATTCGGTAAGGACTATCTTTTGCCTTGGTTCATGATGGAAATCCAATTTCCAAATACGTAACTGTGCGGTTTGATTGTATACCTATATATGGCGACATGATATATGGTACCCATGCCGCCTATGATTGATACTTATGATTTGAAATTGTTTTTGAAACGTATAAACACTAGTAATAATATCAAATTCTTTTGTTTAATTCGTATCAAGCATATTTTGGCCATTATAAGGTAAAACTCTATCCTCCGGTTTGCGTTGCATTGTGTGATGGGAACAAAGTCTTATAATGGCTTCATTTTTATAAAAAAGCATTGCGATGTTTAAAAGATTTACTTGTTGTAAAGCACTGGCAATCCAATGAGTAAACCCGTTCCGTGAAAGTGGTGTGGTCCTGTGATTAGCCATATTATAAAATGTGTTAAGTAGATTTCTCATACCAGTCCCATGACTCGTAGTTTGTTTCACTTGCAAACTCGGGTGCCCCTTTTTCTACACGGGCAGCCTTGTATTCAGGTTTTAGCAGGCTCTTTCTGGATAACTGGAGCTGAAGATGGATTATATCATTTATCTCTTTTAATGTTGTTCAGCTCCTATTGTACATATTATGTTTGTTTCCGTTGTAGACATTTATGTATAGCCGAACTGTATTTGTACTAAGTATGATCCTGTATACTGTGTAACTCTGATGATTACTTTTATCCAGTGTATTATTTGTGCATTATCTGGTGTATTTATTTAATTCTGTTCTGCTATTAACTGTTTATGTGTTATATTCCAAAGATTACCCTGGCCACCGTTAGTACGGGGTTTGCGGTCGTCAAAGCTGGTATCAGATCTTTGGTTAAGCTTAGTTCTGGAATATAACATATTAACGAACTCGTCAGAAATAGAACCAGTAGTGTTCTAGGATGAATAACTCATTACAGATAGGATCAGCAATATCCTAGTATGAGTATAGCAGAATGAAATGATCACCAGTTTTATTATTGCGACTTCTTTAATTGACAAGATATCTTCTCTCCAAAAAGACGACAAATTTATTATAGGAATGAGCCAGCGGATTCGTGAAGGCAATGCTTCAGATTTCCAGCTCGATAGCGAAGGGATTCTGAGGTTACAAGGACGAATTTGTGTTCCAGAAATTCCTGAACTCAGAAGATATGTGCTTCATGAATGCCACAAATCTAAGCTCAGTATCCATCCGGGTGTGAGTAAAATGTATTACGATATCAAGCGAACATTCTGGTGGAAATCGTTGAAAAGAGACATCTCTATATATGTTAGAAGGTGCCCTACTTGCCAACTAGTCAAAAGCGACCAACAGAAACTTGTTGGATTGTTGCGACCGCTGGACGTTCCAGGTTGGAAGTTGGAACATATTTCCATGGACTTCATAGATGGTTTTTCCAGAACCAGAAAAGGAAATGACAGTATTTGGGTGATCGTAGATCGCTTCACGAAGACCGCCCATTTCATACCTATCAGATCGAACAGAACTACTCAGAGTCTGACCCAGATTTATTTCAAGGAAATTGTTAGGCTACATGGAGTGTCGATCAGTATAGTTAGTGATAGAGATCCAATATTTACTAGCAAATTCTGGGTGGCATTTCAAGTAGAACTGGGAACGAAGCTGAACTTAAGCACCGCCTATCATCCTCAGACAGATGGTCGGACCGAGAGAGTGAATCGAATTCTGGAAGATTTATTACGGGCTTGTGTTCTTGATTTTGGTGGATCATGGGAAGACCATTTACATTTAGTTGAGTTCTCATATAATAATAGCTACCAAGCGAGCCTGACAATGTCACCATTCGAAGCATTGTATGGTAGAACGTGCCGATCTCCTGCTTGTTTGGTCGAACCTGGTGATAGGCTTGTATTGGGACCTGATATGATCCGCAAAGCTGCAGACAAAGTCAATTTCGTTAAGAAACGATTACTCGCCGCTCAAAGCCAACAGAAGAGCTATGCTGATTCGAAAAGAAGGGATTTGGCTTTTTCTTTTGGTGATTATGTGTATCTAAGGGTTTCTCCAATGAGAGGAGTGATTCGATTTGGCAAAAATGGGAAGTTGGCGCCCAGATTTATTGGTCCATTCCCTATACTTGAACGGATTGGAACCCTCGCTTATAAAATTCAATTACCAGATTGGTTGCCTGGAGCGCATGATGTATTTCACATATCTCAACTTCGAAAGCACGTTCATGATCCAGACTTGATCGTGGAAGAAGCAGCGCAACAGGATATTGAAATTACTCCAGAATTGGCGATGAGAAGAGAGCCGCTAAAGATTATTGGCAAAGAAACCAAAGAGCTGAGGAACAAGAAGGTTCACTTAGTCAAAGAGCAATGGAGTGGAGATCCGCGAGATTGTACTTGGGAAACCGAGGAAAGCATTAAGAAAGCCTATCCTAAGTGCAGGGTGGATATCTCTGATTGACTCCGGTGCAAGGTACATTTACCATACTTTGCATTACTATTTGTTCTCTACTTTGTTGTTATTTTCTTTTCATGGATGTGAACTTTTAATTCTATAGTCTGATTATTTTAAAAGAGTATATGAATTGATTAGTATATTTTGAAAAGTTAAAAACAAATTGATTGTTGTTTGTGTTGTGTGATAGTGGATATAATTAATTAAATTATTAGAACGATAGTTAATTTAATCAAGAAGAGAACGATGGTAGATTTATGAAATTAAATCACGTATTGAACTGATTTAAAAATAGACAGAAATATATACATGTGCATTATATATGTTTCAACAGGTAAATGAATTAGCTGTTGAGCAAAGAATTTATTTGCGTGCCCGACAAATAGGTAAACCTTAATGAGTTTGATGCGCAATTTTATTATTATATCAACTCCTGTGAATGTCATTGGATGCGGAGTGCTGGTTGTTCTGTGTGTAATAATAAATGTCGCCATAGGATAGTAACAATTAATTTTGAACTACACTACATGGCATACTTCTTGAAGATAGGCATACTTCATCATATACCACATAAGCATTTGGAGCTTGTGTGACGAGGTTGAAGATTTACCATACGAGCGAGAGGCTTGTATGGCGATGACTATATTTTACAGGTTGAACTGATGACTAATATGGACCATGTAAAATGTAACGGTAAATTGCAAGAATAATAAAAAAAAACCACACGGGTCTGGAGATGACAACAAACACGTCTCTCTGGTCATTAAGGGACAAAAACCATTTATAGGATGATGAGAATTTATTCTCTGGAGTTATGATCTATACACACTCCCCTGTGGACACCGGAATATATCACTATAAATATGTGCTTGCTTATTAGGATTTATTGGGTACCTAATACGGCCCAATAAATTTCCAAACCCCTCCCCATACAAAGGAGGTTATAGCGAAAATTTTCGAAAATTTAAGGTGTTAGCCAAATTTTTGAAGAATTTGAAAATTCTCAGAAACTGAAAAGTTGGAGAATAGAAGCCAGATTGAAAGTAGAATTGATTAATCAAACCACTTTCGACTTTGTTCCTTTTCGGGGACGAAAAATTTTAAGTGGGGGAGATTGTAACAACCCGGAAAATCTAAACCAATTTAAAATTTTTAAATTGACTATTTTAGGGGATTATAAATATTTTAAATAAATATTTTAAATAATAACGACGAAAAGTAAGTTTGAATCGATGTTTGAAAAGGAATATAATTATTTTAATTATAAACAATGACTGAAATGGCGCGGTAGTTTCAAAATTTGAATTCAAACTTTGACTGATTATACCGGGTGCAAAACAAAACGGATTTAAGTGAAACCAAAAATATTTAAATATGTTAGTGAATATCTTTCTAACGAATCTGAAAAATTGAAGTTTCATAGCGCGAAGCAAAAGTTATGGCTAAATGAATTTTCAGAAAGGTCGCTATAGAGTTTATATAGCCTGTGAAAATGGCCATTTTGCAAACGACCTCGAAATTCGACGAAACCACTTTTGTTGGATCCGGGGTGTTAAATTATTGCTAGGTTTCAAATTTCATAATTTTTGAAGCTAGTATGTGAGCGTGGCAAAGGAAAATGTGTTTGGTCGATTTTTGTTAAATTGGATCGACCAGAAAAGGGCCATTTTGCAAACGACCTCAGAATTTGACGAAACTGGTTTTGTTGGGACCGTATCGTCAAAACATAGCTAGATTTATTTTTCGGGAAATTTTAGAATCAATAAGTGGCCCCGGCAAATTGAAATGTACGTTCAAATTAAATATTGAATGTTTTATATTTTAATTTGAAGGAAAACTGACTGAACCAGTCGAATGGGCCTTCGAAACATATCCCATGGTGTTCGGAATGGGGGTATTTAGCTAGGGACGACAGTCATTGGGTTTGGATTGGTGTTCGTGTGTGATAAGGGATATTTTCGTATTTTTAAAATATATAAATAAAAAAATATCATTGGTCAAAGAAACCGTTCTTCTTCCCCGATACCCCTAGCGCACAGCGGAATTCCTTAATCCATTCTCTCCTCTTTAATTCAAAATCCATTCAATAAATTCATCCACTCCAGTTGGGTTTTTTGTCGAGATTTCCCTCAGCTACCAATCCATACCCATTTCGTGATTTATCGTGTCGAGTTGGAGGAGATCTGAACCCGGGAACTCAGCAACTTCGAGCCGCCGCTGTGACGCCCTGACGACGTCGATCTCGACCGGAGGGGGACCCGCTGGTCCGCCGTTCCACACTCTTCGACGTGGTGCAACTAGATTTCATCCTCGTGCCTTGGATTTCGCAAAAAATGGAACCCTAGTTTAGAACATCAAAACGAGGTAACGACTGATTTTTATTTCAACTATTCTATAGCACTTTAAAGCGCTATGGTTTTTGATTTCACTGTAAAAATCATATCTTTTTCGTTTCTTGACGAAATTCAGTGAAACAAGAGACAGTGGACTCTGTGGACGTCTTCTACATTCTAGAAGAGACCACATATTTTTCTTAGCCTTCTGCTATTTTTGGTGGAGTGGAACCCAATATGAGATTTCTGAATTATAAACGATATGGAAAACGATGATGTATAAATTATATAGTCGATGTATGAGTTACATAAGCATTGTACACCTCATGTATAACCGTTGTATAAGTTGTACGTTCGATGTATAAGTTATATATGCGTTGTAAAAATTAGATATGTGTTGAATAGAAGTGAAATATACTTATATAAATATATATATATATATATATACGCCCCTCGTCCACAAACCATGGACGATGTTTATTGGTTGTGATTGGTGTGAAAATTGGTTGATAGCGAATGGTTGATTAGAATTGTTTGTGGTTGAAATTGATTGATTGTGGTTGTTAGACCAAAAATTGGGCCTAACACCCAAATGCAGATCGCAGATCACAAAAATGCAGAAAAGAGTAAATAAAGAGGAGACACACAAGGTTTTTATAGTGGTTCGGCTGTAGATGTAGCCTACGTCCACTTTATAATCTTATTGTTATACTGACAGATTATAAGAATCAGTTGGATGCAAGCACACAATCAGTGTGTTAATTGTATTGAAAAGAGAAGAATTTGAGTGTATGAAGGTGCAAAGTCCTTGCACTTCAGTAATGGTGGAAGCAGTGAAGAAGAATGGCCAAAAAGATCCTTGAAAATGCCTTCAAACGAGGTATTTATAGCCGTTTCCTGAAGGTGGTTCATGGGACACATGGCACGCATCCCAAAAATCTCGAAATGTGGTGGAAAACGTCCAGATATCATCTTCAAATCGTCATATGACATGTGTAATAAGATCCATGCAAGTTGGAGTAAAAATAGCCTTGAGAATAGGTCAGAACAGGCTGTCCAGGAGCAGGTTCGGGAGTCGGATCGTGGTCCCTATGCGCTCCGCGATCGGATCATCACCTAGGAGTGCGACCCCTAGGAACGGATCGTGACCTAGGGGTGCGATCCCTAGGATCGGATCGCAACCTAGGGGTGCGACCCCTAGGATCGGGTCGCGACCATGGGGTCGGATCGTGATATGGCTATCACGATCCGATTCTGGTCGTGAGCGGCATAGTGAAGCTGGAATGAAGTGCTAGCGATCGGGTCGGATCGTGAGATGTACCACGGATGGTTCGCGGTCTGAAGAAGGCGATCCGATGAGGGGAGATCCGATGAGGGACGATCCGAGGGTGCGGGATCCATACTTCGATCGTATGCTGCTTCGTCGCTTTATCCAGGAAATTGCCAGATTACACCAGTTTACGGAAACGGGCATAACTTTCAAACCATAAGTCCGATTGAGCCAAACCGAAGCTCAAACTGAAGCTAACTCAGAGATCTACAAAATTTACAGAGCTTAGCTCCGTAATCGCTGTTTTCGGGCCCAAAAGAGGTCGTCTGATAGGAGTTTCGGGCCTGTTTATGTTGAGGATGTGATTTTGACCAAATCTCTCAATGTCTTCTGACGTTGTTTCCATCGCTTGAGCATGTTATCATTCAGGAATTCCATGTGTGACAGCTTTTGCCAAAAAATGTGTCAACAGTGGTTGAAAAAAAAATACCCGTTTATGGTTGAGAATTATTTGGTTGAAACCACATAGGATTAGTTTGTGGAAAAGAAAGAAAAAATTATACATGCCGCCTGCGTGCGAACTAGATGCATGAAATCCCCATTGTCAAAAGCTGCGAGGCTTTAAGGTAGAGCGAGGAGCCGTACTAGGGACGGCCCCAGTTTTATCTACCCTGCCATTATACTACCGAAATTTTCAATAATATTCATGTGTTAGAATTATTTTCATGTGTTGAAACTATATCCGTGTGTTGAATAGAAAACATTCATGTGTTGAATAGAAATTCATTCGTTGAATAGAAATTCATGTGTTGAATGATATTCGTGTTTTAAATAAATTGCTTTAACAAAAATAATAGACTTGAAATAAAATAGGTTTGAGTAAAATAAACAAGTTTTTGACAAAATAAGTTTGTATAAAATTAGATAGGTTTTATAAAATAGGTCTAAAATAAATTGAGTTTTGATACAAAATAATTTGTAAAATTACTCAGAATAAAAAATAGATTTGGTATAGAATATTAACAAGATTAATAATTTTAATACTTTAGTTCAAATAAAACGATGGTAAAACATATAATAACTGTAAAATGAATAATACAAATTTTCAAGAAATACTCCAATCTGAATCAATTTTCCGAACATTCAGAATTTTAGTTGACACTAATTTCGTTGTTAAAGCTAAACAAAATATTAACTAAAGATTCAATTGGATACCTTTCAGTTTGAACTAAGTGTTCAACTCAGATCACAACTCAAATTTCTCTTTCAATTTCTTATCTTCAATTTCCATTTAAAGTTCGAGTTCTTCATTCATTGCATATTATTGGCTTCAAATTTTCAAATATTTAATTCATCCCTTAAATCAGTTCTTCACAATTTAAATTTTCCATTTAATCTATTAAAAGCATTAAACTTAATAGAATCCTTCAGGTAACCAATTCAAACTTTAAATCATTTAAACCGGGCACTTATCTTCAATTTTCAAATAACCAAACTAAATTTCAATAAATTAAAGCCACTCATTAAAGTAGTTATGTTGATTTATGCCTTCAATTTAAATACTTTAACACATTAATCTAAGTTTACAATTTAATATCATAACCATTTGATTCATAAAGTCAAGTTAAAGTAATTCCCAATTATTGCTTTTGTTAATATATTCCTCAAAACAAAATTTTATTTAAGATATTTCAAATTTTCTTACTTTGCGATTTCTTCATTTGCACTTCCGATATTTTACTTGCTTTGAGCTTATTTTAAATTAAACTCACCTCAACTCAAATCTTGTTCAACAAAGGGTTGGACTATTCAAATAGTTGGGAAAATATTTTTAATTCAATAATTGGAAATCTTGAATTTAATCATTTCTTATCAAATCATCTCTTCAAGATGTACAATTACACTATCCTAATACATAGGATTACCATTCAACCAAATTCGAGAATCAATTCCGGATTGTCTATCAATCATTCGATATATACCTATATATTTGCATATCAAATCATGCATCACAAATCAAGCTTCGTTTAACCAAGCTAAACAAGTAGCAAAGCTACCAAAGTGGTCTCCCCCACTTTGAGACTCCAGAATAAATTCCAATGAAGTAAAATTATCATTGAAGTTATTTTCTAGGCATAAAAGTGGGTTCTCCAATCATATAGTTTCCTTCTTGAAAATATTTCAGAAAAGTACTTCAAACTTTTTTATTCAAAAATACTTTTATATACTGCTAGTCTTTCTTCAAAACATTAGAAATCAATTTCACAAATTTCAGGAATCAAATTCTCAAATTTTAATCAAGTGATCTCCTTAGTTTTAACTAAATCAATATGTGATTTTTTTCATGATATACATTTCATATTTCATCAATGGTTTAAAATATGTAATTTATTAATCCAAATATCAGTTATCACTCATTAGTATATCTTAAATATACTACAACAAAGAAAAGCATCAATTTACCTCTACGAATAATTTTTTTTTTGAAAATTCGAAACTTTCTTTATATTTAACATCGGTATTTTTTATATGCGATTTATATATTAAAACTCATTTGTTGGAATTCAAAAACAATCATTTTTCTAAACCATTAAGATATTTCAAAATATATAATTCAATATCAGATTTGTCAATCGTACTCATACTATATTGCTAAACAATTTACAAAACATAACTTGATTCAATCAAGTTAGTTAATACACTATATTTATATTTCGAAATAATTTACAAAACATAACCTTACTTATGAAGCCTTATTTAGATTCCCATTTAATTCAAATGATATTTATTACTGTGTTTGTCCAAAGATGGCCATCACAGTACCTTAGACGCTAGTTTTACGGCCAGCCACTCAACTGCAACAGCCAACTGCAACCGAGACGTGTAGGGGTAAGAGTCAATGCTTTGCCACAGATCACAAGGCGAGAAACCCCTATCACGCACAACAGAAACCAACTCTGATACCAACTGTAACGATATGCCTTTTCGACTGCTTTAAGCAGGTAATTAAACTAACTTAAACCGCTAGAAACGACAGATTGTTATTGCTTATGAGGTTTAACAAAACTATCACAGAAATCACATAATACAATTTCTTGGAGCGGAATTATTTAACACATAATATCATAGTTACATAAATTTTTACATAGCGGAAGAATTAAAGCCTTGACTTTATATAAAATAAATTTTATAAAAAATTTGTCAAATCTATGCGTGTGCGTCTTCACATGTCTCAAACTTCGCTAGCTGAAATCTTTAGATCTGCAACAATCGGGTCTGACCCGAGCATTTCATGCAAAACACAAAACATTCGAGACATGATTAATCTTTGTTCAATTAAATTAACTTCAGTAAGATTCTAAAATATAATAGTTAATCATGTCTTGTATAAGAGGTTCTAAAATTTACGTATGGATGGTTTGACTGCCAAGTAATCCTGATTACTATGAAAAACAATCCGATCATACTATCAATTAACATGCATTTCCAGTTTAACACTTGACAAAAGTACATGCCCAGGATATACTAGTATTCTGAAAGCAATATAAAGTCCAACAACATGCATTTTCAAGCAAATAAGACAATACATCAAATTAATAGATGGTGAAGCATAAATATGGCTCAGGGTTCAAATATACAAAGGCCTCAACATGCGTTCAAAAATAGTATAGGCACATGGCTGAAGTAAAAGCCAACATGTCCAACTAATAATTTTTTTAGAATAAGCTAATATATTTTTATATATGGTTTCTAACAAAATTTCTAGAATACGGTAATATATTTTTATATGCGGTTTGCTTATCTTTCCGGTTAGTAAGTGTATTTTCTAGTCTCTAATTAGTAGTACGTTGTAACAACCAGGAAAATCAGAACCAATTGAAATTTTTTATTTTGGCAATTTTACTGAATTTTGAATATTTAATATGATTTATTTTAAATAATAACGACTAGAAATTTATTTTGAATAGAATTAGAATATACAAACTTATTTAAATCGAAATTAAGATATAAATATTTATTTTAATTATAAAAGGAATTGAAAATGGCGCGGTAGTTTGAAAACTCGATTTCAAATTTCAAATGAATGTACAGGATTCAAAAATAAACCGGATTTTGGTAAAACCAGAAATATTTGAATCTGTTTGAAAATATCTTTTAACGAATGTGAAAAAATCCAGATTTCATAATGGGAATAAAAAGTTATGTCCAGTTGAAATTTCAGAATAGTCGTTATGGAATTTAGATAATATATAGCCCTTAAAAATAGCCATTTTGCAAACGACCTCTATTTTCTACGAGACCACTTTTATTGGAGTCGGAATGTCAAACTATTGCTAGATTCCAATTTTCATAATTTTTGTAATTAATATGTGAGCGGGGTGAATTTAAACGTGTTTGGTAATTTTGGTTTGAATTTAATCGATTAGAAAATGACCATTTTTCAAACCATATCCAAATTCGACGAAATTAGTTTTGTTAGGATATCGTCAAGACATAGCTAGATTTATTTTTTTGGAATTTTTGGAGTCAGTACGTGGCCCCGGTAAATTAAAATTTACGTTTAAATTCAATATATATTGATTTATATTTTAATTTTGATGAAAATTGATCAAACGATAGGATTGGCTTCAAAAACATATCCCATTGTGTCCGGAATCGGGGTATTTGGCTAGGAACGACAGTCGTTGGGTTGGATTTAGAGTTTGTGGCAATAAACAAGTAATTTACGGTTTGAATAATATTATATATATATATATATATATATATATATATTAATTTCCTAAGTCCTTATCACAAAACGCTAGCCGCCGTTCTAATTAAACCGATGACCAGAAAATCGTGATTTAGGTCCTTAAAATTCTTTCAATCCGCTAAATAAAATTTAGATCTTCTAAAGCGAAAATGGTCGTGCTCTTCGAGAGCTTTCTATTTATATGGCGTTGATGAAGTATCGTGTAATGGTTGAGGAGCAATCGCTGCTCGAAGTGGGCGCGTTCAGGTACGGATTGGAGGCACTATAGGGGATCGAACTGGGCACGGTCATCGGCGTGGGGGGGGGGCTCTCGTGTAGGCGAAGAAGTGGACTTGTCAAATCAGCGGATAATGGTTTGGGTGGCAAGCGTTTTCTATCCCTACGAAGTATACATGGGTTTCTTTGATGGGAACAGACCTGGAAGAAGATAACGACATCGTATATATTTTTAAATGTTATTAATTTATTTAATAAAGTGATTAAGGTTTTAAAATTTTGTTAATTAAGTGATTAATGACTAACTAGTTAATTTAAAAAACATACTTGTAAAAATCAGTTTAAAAAAAATGTAATTAGCACTAATATTTTTCAGCTTTTAAAAATAAATTAACATTGAATTAAAAATGTAATTTTTTTTATATGTGACAGTAAATGAAATTTAAATATATAAATAGATTTGATTTTAAAAAATGTAATTATTTTTAATGAGATAACTTTGTTTTAAAAATAAAATTTGCATTATTTTAAAATAAAATTAGAAATGATTTTTGAAAATAAAAATAACATTGTTTTGAAAATATAAATATACATTTGTTTTGAAAATAAAAATAACATTGTTTTGAAAATATAAATATACATTTGTTTTTGAAAATAAATATACATTGTTTTTGATAAAAATATAAATAGAATTGTTTTTAAATAAAAATAGCATTGTTTTGAAAATAAAATAAAATTAGCATTGTTTTTATCAATATATATAATTTAGAATATAAAAATATGATTTTTAATGTATATATATAGAGAGAGAGAAATAAAAATGTGATTTTTATTTATAAATATCATTGTTTAAAAATGTGATTTTTAATATAAACAGCGTGAAAAAAGACTGCGTTGGAATTTCGGGAAAATCCAAACTGTTCAAAAATTCAGAAATAAAACTGGCGGAGTGGAAACCAAAGGTGAGAACTCTTTCTCACTGAATTTATTTACAGTTAAATATATACTAGGATGCAGATGGTGCTTAGCAGGACCCGACACCATTGATTGCACAAACCATGATTGTTTGTTTGGAGTGCGTTGTGATGTGAAATATAATATATAAAATATTCATGTATGAATAAAATATTTGAACAATAAAAATATTATTTTTATTGAATGAATAAAATATATAAAATATTCATGTATGGAATAAAATATTTGAATAATAAAAATATCATTTTTATTGAATGAATATAAGATATAAAATATTCATGTATGGAATAAAATATTTGAACAATAAAAATATCATTTTTATTGAATGAATAAAATATATAAAATGTTCATGTATGGAATAAAATATTTTAACAATAAAATATCATTTTTATTGAATGAATATAATATATAAAATATTCATGTATGGAATAAAATATTTGAACAATAAAAATATCATTTTTTGAATGAATAAAATATATAAAATATTCATGTATGGAATAAAATATTTGAATAATAAAAATATAATTTTTTATTAAATATATCAACCATGTTAAATGGTTATGTGTTGAAAATAAATATTCATTTACAAATCAGACGATTTGTTTATGTACACCCATTTAACTGATATTGATTGGGACGATAATTTTACACATCCCCCAACTGCAGAAATAATATTCAATATTTGTTGGTTGAAACCCCACACGGGTATTGGGATGATATTTGATGTACACTAATCCCAATTGTTTAGTTGTATGTCAATCAATGGGTGACAGACTATTGTAAGCATTAATTATTTATATTTAACACTTATGCAGTTATGTAATGGACTTTGGATGATAATTGACTATGTTTGATTATTTTTGTGCCTTGTGTGTATGAAATCCATATAAATTAAATTATATGGTAATTGACTGTGTCTGATTCCAATTCAGAAAGAATGAATATTTTAAATTAACGAATATTTTAAAATGATGAATAAAGAATATTTTAAATTAACTAATATTTTAAAATAATATTCAGTAATGGATCAAAATATGATTTTGATGTCCGATTTGGGATGGACACGAAAATATTGAAAAATATAAAGCCGTGTTGATTAGATATGCGCCATTTGGATGCGAACGATATTTATATCGATTTTATTCATTTTAATAATGAATATTGAAAAGGAAATGATTTCAAAACCTAATATTTTGAGAATATTATCATTTATATATTATAATGATATAGAGTATTCAATTTTGATTTAAAATTGAAAATGAAGTTATAATCGTTTAAAAACGAATTTATAAACGATATATAAAATACGTTTTAAATGGAAATCGATGAAGTACATATTACATAATATATATATCTATATATATATAATATAATGTCTTGAATAGAACGCGCCACGGCCGTTCACGAATTTCGACCATCGACTTCGAATTGATATTATGGGAGACTCGACCATTGGATTCTCCTAAAACAGGAACCTTGGGTTCTTATCGAAAAGAGCTTTCCAATGAATTGAAATCTAACAGTTGGATTTGAAGATACATCCAAATCAAATTTGGAAAAGGTCGTATGGATGCAGTTCGATGGCCGTTATTGGAAACCGACTGTACGGGCCTTAATAAAATTATTAAAAATATCAATAATTTGTGTAAAATCATAATAAATGATTTGGAAAGAATTGGGATGAAAAATTCCATATTTGAAAAGATAAAAATATATTTTTATCGAAATGAACTAGTTATTGACTAGAAATGAATTCCAATAATTTTTAAACAAATAAATTGGATTGAGAATGAGTTTTAATATAACCAAAATTTCCAATATATGAATTGGAGTGGATTTGAATGGAAATCATCTTTGGAATATTTCGATGTTGGATTTTTTTGATTATATAGATATTGGTATGGGAATTTGGAAGATATATTTATATCGTTATTTCCAATACAATATTTGTTGGTTTCAGAATTTGATATTGAATATAAGCCGATATAATTTCTATTCAGAGCCTTGTGTTTAATATCAAACGGGATTTTGGGTTTGTCGTGAATGGTGTCTTCATTAACACTGTTCTTAAAACCAGTTGAGAAAAGAATAAATCTTTAATTTAAGATTTACTGAAGTTTTTCAATAAATTAACATTTAATTGGAATTGAATATAAGAATTGCATTTTTGGGTTTATAGTGAACGATGTTTTAAACCACATTTGTTCTTTAACTCTATTAACCGTGAAATGTAATTTGGAGTTTTTAAATCTTTGAATAAGATTTAACGAATATTTTCCAAAGTAAAGTTTTCCAATTTAATATTAATAAATTGCGATTGAATGGAATTCGATTTGGTAATAATCGAAGTGAGCTTCTATGGAGGAAGACTATTAATATATATGGAATTTAAAAGGCTTTGTTGTTATTCCATTTATATTATTAGTCAGATACAGAAATTGATATCGATCATATATTGATCTGTTTTTCCGTGAAGATTCCATAATTAATGGAATATGGTTTTGGGTTTATCGTGAAATGTGTTTTAAATGTCATTGGTTCTTTAACCCAGTTAAAGGCAGGATTACATGTCTAACATTGTATTTCGAACTGTATGGTTAATCTCTACTAAATATATATCTTCTTGGTGGCAGAGAATTTATTCTTTTACTTAACACCCTTCTCTAAGACGTACGCGCTTAGAGGTTATATATCAGCAGAAATTAATAGTACGGTGTAGACTGTCAATGCGGCATGTTTGATTTTCCAGAGTTAAATAATCATTAATATTGATTTTTGGGAAGATTAAAACTAAGTGGAGTTTTAATGAATCTTTAATTAGACTGAAAAGAGAATGTGATAATTTAAATTACCAAGTTTGGGAATTGATCGATAATGGAGTATCACCAATTTTGCTCTAAGTGATAGTTAAATCTTTAATTAGATTTGAACGTGAAAAGGTAATTAATTTTACCGATAACAACGTGGTGTTAGATATGAAGTATTACCAGTTTTGGTTCATGGAATGAATAGGTTGGGATTGGAAAATAAAATAAATGATTACTTCGGTAAGGATCGCTAATCCCGACTAGTTTGGATAAACCTCAATTTGGTTTGAATTAATATCCAAAGGAAGATTAAAGAATAAATTTAAATAATTTATCTTTGATAAAATTAATGGGAACATTTCCCAAAGGATATGAATATATAAATAAAAGAATATACGGAATTGGAATAAGGCGTATGTTGTGTTTTATAGCACGTATTTATAATATATGTGGGTTATTCAGAAAGATCGGGTTTGTACCCATTCTGAATAACTGATTCGACGATGAGTCGACGATGAAGACGGTGATTGAAGAACAGAGGTCTTCACATCATTTGGATGATTACTGATGTCTTGGTTGGTCTGTACACCCAAGACAAGGTAGTAAATGGTTATCGTTCAGACGTGCTTGGAGATTGACTGGATATGCGAGGGTCTCTCTCCTGTATTGAACATAAGGGATGAGGAATAAGGTGCCTCCGATTTCGTTCAGACCCAGAATGGACTTGTAAATGGATGTGTGTCTGACATTGGATTTTATTCTGCGTTGATTGATTTCTATTAAATATATATCTGTTTGGTGGCGGAGAATTTATTCTCTTGCATAACACCCTTCTCTAAGACGTACGAGCTTAGAGGTTATATATCGATAGATATCAGTCGTATGGCGTGAATTGTCAGTGTGGCATGCCAAGATGCAAAGGATCAAGGCGTTTGTTGAAAAGAAAAGTCTCGTGGTTGATGATCAAAGCCCAGCTTTAAATAGCATAGCTTTGTGTAGCGTTAATTCGCGATCCTCGCACCCAGATGTGAACCAAAAACGGGATAGTGACTGCATGGAAATAAACAAATGTTGGTTCTAACTACGAGTAATGTCATGGTATGGAGCCCAGGTTGTTTACTCATATTGATGTTGCACACTCTTATTACTTGATGGGAGACGAGGTACCTCGGATATATCATCTCATCTGGGCTGATGGAAATTATATCGGTCACTATGGGACTGATGGATATGGTCGACATACTGACCATTTTAGAGGTTCGATAGAACCGGCTAACATATAGTTTATGGTATTACTAATCATCGACGGATGACCGGCCATGAAGATCCAAGGGGTTCACTGCAAAGGATCCTGAGGCCCTTGCTTGTGTGTCTCGAAATCGATGAGGATAATCCCTTGCCTCGGTTCATAGACGGAAACCCAATTTCCAATACGTGATATTCGGTTTTAGTTGTATATATATATATATATTTGGGGACGTAATATATGGGTACCTACGCTGCTTATGATTGATACATTTATATTTGAAGTTGATTTCTTCACTTATAGTAATAATAAAATATGAAATTTCACGTACCAAGCACTTTTGGCTATTATAAGGTAAAAACTTTATCCTCCAGCTTGCGTTGCATTGCGTGATGGGACCTGAGCCTTATAATAGCTTCATTTTTCTCTTTAGCATTGCGTTGTTTGTTTTATGCACTGGTATTCTTGGGTGTAAACCCGTTCCGTGTTATACGGCATGGTCCCTTGATTTACCTAACTTTAAAATCAAATTAATAATTGTTTTAGTTCTCACACCAGTCACATGACTGACTTGGAGTTTATTATTTTAACCTAAACTCTGGGTGCCTCTATTTTCCACACGGGCAGCTAGTAGTTTGGTTTTGCAGATATTATATTCACAGGATTCTGGTTTATAGCTGGAGCTATATTCCGAACGCTCTGTATCCGTGTATTTCTTACAATTGTGCTATGCATTCTTTTTTGCTGCTATGTAATGTATTTTAATCTCTGATATTTTCCAATGTGCAATATTTATTCATATTCTGTTATATTCTTGTACTCTGATGTAATTTTTGTAATAGCAATGAAATGTTCTTCTGTTTGTGTTTTGATTTTCCGTGTTCTCAACTCAATCCGGGCTTTCCTTTACGGGGAAGTTTGGGTCACTTCAGCTGGTATCAGAGCTTTCGTTTACAGAGCTCGAGAACAAGACACGTTAAAACCATACGAAAGAACTCATTAGAGATTGGATTAGTAATATCCAATAAGAATGACTCGTTAGAGATGAGATCAGTAGTATCCTAGAATGAGTTTCAAAGAGTGTTATTTTTAAAAATAAAAATGAAAACAAATTTTGTTTTGAAAATTTAAATCTTATTATACGTATTTGAATATTTATTTTATTTTGAATTTGGACTATAAGATATACGAAGATTTTGCATATACGCCTAGCTAGCATGTGTACGAAGTCTCAAATATACTGGATTGATATAGGATCACACTCTAGACGCCCGGGAATAATTCTAGTGATGTTGTGGCATCGTCGGTTTTTATTTCCGAGTTTTGAAAGTGGGATATCTATATGATTCCAATTGACTGGTGTGAGAACCACAATATAGTTAGAATATATTGTTGTGATTTGGCATCAAAAATAGATTTTTGAGTATATATTATAGTTCTGCATTTGAAAAGCAAATTCAAAAATAGATTGCTGGTTGTGTTGTTTGATTATTAGTTTAACTAATAAAATTATTGTAACCAATACGAGAAGGAAAGATAAATTTTAGCCAAATTGAATCAATTATTGAACTGAATTGAAAATTGATTGAAATTGCATGCATATACACGTATATACATTGAACAGGTCATAGCAGGGAAGCTAAGAAGAGGAATAAAATTGTATGTCCGACAAATAGGTACATGTTTACTAATTTATTGGGTTTGGATGATTTTATGAGCTGATTGGCCAACCGCTTGGCTTTTTCTTTTTCTCTTTGGATGATGAGGGCCCTGCATGGCAAGTTGTGATTATAAATGTCTCCCCGTACAAAGGAGGTTATAGCGATTTTTTTTGAAAATTTAGGGTGTTAGCCAAATTTTTGAAGAATTTGAAAATTCTTAGAAACTGAAAGGTTGAAGAATGAAAGCCAGAATGAAAGTTGATTCAGTTAGTTAAACAACTTTCAGCTTCGTTCCTTTTCGAGGACGAAAAGATTTTAAGTGCAGGAGATTGTAACAACCCGGAAAATCAGAACTAATTTGAAAATTTTATTTTGGCAATTTTAATGAATATTTAATATGGTTTATTTTAAATAATAACGAATATAAATTTATTTTGAATAGAATTAGAACGTATAAACTTATTTAAATCGAAATTAGAATATAAACATTTATTTTAATTATAAAAGGAATTGAAAATGGCGCGGTAGTTTGAAAATTCGATTACATATTTCAAATGAATGGATAGGATTCAAAATAAACCGGATTTTGGCAAAACCAGAAATTTTTGAATCTGTTTGAAAATACCTTTCCAATGAATGTGAAAAATCCAGATTTCATAATGGGAATAAAAAGTTATGTCCAGTTGCAATTTCAGAATATTCTATGGAATTTATATAATATATAGCCCTTAAAAATAGCCATTTTGTGTTTTCAACGAGAGCATTTTTTGTTGAATCCGAAATGTCAAATTATTGCTAGATTCCAATTTTCGGAATTTTTGGTATTAATATGTGAGCGTGGCGAATATAAACGTGTTTGGTAATTTCATTTTGAATTTGATCGACCGGAAAATGACCATTTTTCAAACAGTTTCCAAATTCGACGAAATTAATTTTGTTAGGACCGTATCATCAGAACATAGCTAGATTTATTTTTCTGGAATGTTTGGAGTCAGTTTGTGGCCTTGGTAAATTAAAATGTACGTTTAAATCCAATATATGTTGATTTATATTTTAATTTTGATGAAAACTGATCAAAACGATAGAATTGGCTTACAAAACATATCCCATTGTGTCTGTAATGGAGGTATTTGGCTAGGAACGACGGTCGTTGGGTTGGATTTGGAGTTTGTTGCAATAAACAAGTAATTTACAGTTTAAATAATACTATATATATATATATATATTAATCTCCTAAGTCCTTATCACAAAACCCTAGCCATCGTTCTGATTAAACCGATGGCTAGAAAATCGCGACTTAAGTCCTCAAAATTCTTTCAATCCGCTAAATAAATTTTAGATCTTCTAAAGCGAAAATGGTCGTGCTCTTTGAGAGCTTTCTATCTAGCGTTGATGAAGTATCATGTAATGATTGAGGAGCAATCGCTGCTCGAAGTGGGCGCGTTCAGGTACGGATTTGAGGCCCTACAGGGGATCGAACTGGGCACGGTCACCGACGTGGGGAGGGCTCTCGTGTAGGGCAAAGGAATGGACTTGTCAGATCAGCGGATAATGGTTTAGGTGGCGAGCGGTTTCAAACCCTACGAAGTCGACATGGGTTTCTTCGATGGGAACAGACCTGGAAGAAGATAACGACAGCATATATATTTTTAAACATTATTAATTTATTTAATGAAGTGATTAAGGTTTTAAAATTTTGTTAATTAAGTGATTAATGACTAATTAGTTAATTTAAAAAGCATACTTGTTAAATCAGTTTTTTTTAAAAAGTAATTAGCATTAATATTTTTCAGCTTTTAAAAGTAAATTAACATTGAATTAAAAGTGTAATTTTTTTTATATATGTCAGTAAATGAAATTTTTATATATAAATAGATTTGATTTTAAAAAATGTAATTTTTTTTAATGAGATAAGCTTGTTTTAAAAATAAATTTTGCATTGTTTTAAAATAAAATTAGAAAGGATTTTTGAAAATAAACATAACATTGTTTTGAAAATATAAATATACATTTGTTTTGAAAATAAAAATAACATTGTTTGAAAATAAATATACATTGTTTTTGATAAAAATATAAATATAATTGTTTTAAATAAAAAAAGCATTGTTTTGAAAATAAAATAAAATTAGCATTGTTTTTATCAATATATATAATTTAGAATATAAAAATATGATTTTTAATATATATATATATAGCGAAATAAAAATGTGATTTTTATTTATAAATAGCAATGTTTAAAAATGTGATTTTTAATATAAACAACGTGAAAAAAGATTGCGTTGGAATTTCGGGCAAATCCAAACTGTTCAAAAATTCAGAAATAAAACTGGCGGAGTGGAAACCAAAGGTGAGAACTCTTTCTCACTCAATTAATTTACAGTTAAATATATACTAGGATGCAGACGGTGCTTAGCAGCACACGACACCATTGATTGTACAAACCATGATTGTTTGGATTGTATTGTGTTGTGATGTGAAATATAATATATAAAATGTTCAAGTATGGAATAAATTATTTGAACAATAAAAATATCATTTTTATTGAATGAATAAAATATATAAAATATTCATGTATGGAATAAAATATTTGAACAATAAAAATATCGTTTTTATTAAATGAATATAATATATAAAATATTCATGTGTGGAATAAAATATTTAAACAAAAAAATATCATTTTTATTGAATGAATAAAATATATAAAATATTCATGTATAGAATAAAATATTTGAACAATAAAAATATCATTTTTATTGAATGAATATAATATATAAAATATTCATGTATGGAGTAAAATATTTGAACAAAAAATATCATTTTTATTGTATGGATTAAAATATACAAAATATTCATGTATGGAATAAAATATTTGAATAATAAAAATATAATAATTTATTGAATATATCAACCATGTCAAATGGTCATGTGTTGAAAATAAATGTTCATTTACAAATCGGACGATTTGTAAATGTACACCCATTTAACTAATATTGATTGGGACGATAATTTTACACATCGCCCAACTACACAAATAATATTCAATATTTGTTGGTTGAAACCCCACGTGGGTACTGGGATGATATTTGAAATACACTAATCCCAATTGTTTAGTTGTATGTCAATCGTGGTTTGACAGACTGTTGTAAGCGTTAATTATTTATATTTAACACTTACGCAGTTGTGTAATGCACTCTAGATGATGGTTGACTGTGTTTGAATATTGTTGTGTCCATGTGTGTATGAAATCCGTATAAATAATATTATAAGGTAATTGACTGTGTCTGATTCCAATTCGAAAAGAACGAATTTTTTAAATTAACGAATATTTTAAAATGATGAATAATGAATATTTTAAAATAATATTAAGTAATGGATCAAAATATGATTTTGATGTCCGATTTGGGATGGACACGAAAATATTGAAAAATATGAAGCTGTGTTGATTAGATATGCGCCATTTGGAAACGAATGATATTTATATCGATTTTACTCATTTTTATAATGAATATTGAAAAAGAAATGATTTCAAAACCTGATATTTTGAAAATATTATAATGATATAGAGTATTCAATTTTGATTAAAATTGAAAATGAAGTTATAATCATTTTCAATCGAATTTATAATGATTTATAAAATATGTTTTAATGGAAATCGACGAAGTATATATTATACATAATATAATGGCCTGAATAGAACGCGCAGCGGCCGTTCGCGAATTTCGCATTTACTTTGAATTGATATTATGGGAGATCGAACCGTTGGATTCTCCTAAAACTGGAGCCATTGGGTTCATATCGAAAAGAGCTTTCCAACGAATATAAGAGATTTGAAATCAAATGGTTGGATTTGGAGATACGTCCAAATCAAATTTGAAAAAGGTCGCTATGGATGCAGTTCGGTGGCCGTTATTGGAAACCGACTATACGGGCCTTGATAAAATTATTAAAAATATCAATAATTTGTGTAAAATCATAATAAATGATTTGGAAAGAATTGGGATGAAAATTTCCATATTTGAAAAGATAAAAATATATTTTTATCGAAATGAACTAGTTATTGACTAGAAATGAATTCCAATAATTTTTAAATAAATAAATTGGATTGAGAATGAGTTTTAATATAACCAGAATTTCCAATATATGAATTGGAGTGGATTTGAATGGAAATCATCTTCGGAATATTTCGATGTTGGATTTTGTGATTATACATATATTGTTATGGAAATTTGGAAGATATATTTATACCGTTATTTCCAATACGATATTTGTTGGTTTCAGGATTTGATATTGAATATAAGCCAATATAATTTCTATTCAGAGCCCTGTATTTAATATCAAATGGTATTTTGGGTCTGTCGTGAATGGTGTCTTCATTAACACTGTTCTTAAACCCAGTTGAGAAAAGAATAAATTTTTAATTTAGGATTTAGTGAAGTTTCCCAATTAATTAATATTTAATTGGAATTGAATAAAAGAACTGGATTTTTGTGTTTATAGTGAATGATGTTTTAAATGACATTTGTTCTTTAACCCAATTAATCGTGAAATGTAATTTGGAATTTATAAATCTTTGATTAAGATTTAATGGGAATTTTCCAACGTAAAGTTTTCCAATTTAATATAAATAAATTGGGATTGAATGGAATTCGATTTGGTAATAATCGAAGTGAGCTTCTGTGGAGGAAGACTGTTAATATATGTGGAATTTAAAAGGCTTTGTCATTATTCCATTTATATTATTAGTCGAATACGGAAATTGATATCGATTATATATTGATCCTTTTTTCCATGAAGATTCCATAATTAATGGAATATGGTTTTAGGTTTATCGTGAACTGTGTTTTAAATGACATTGGTTCTTTAACCCAGTTAAAGGCAGGATTACATGTCTAACATTGTATTTCGAACTGTATGGTTGATCTCTGCTTAATATATATCTGTTTGGTGGTGGAGAATTTATTCTCTTGCCTAACACCCTTCTCTAAGGCGTACAAGCTTAAAGGTTGTATATCGGCAAAAATCAATAGTACGGTGTAGAGTGTCAATGCGGCATGTTTGATTTTCCAAAGTTAAATAATCATTAATATTGATTTTTTGGAAGATTAAAACTAAGTGGAGTTTTAATGAATGTTTAATTAGATTGAAAAGAGAATGTGATAATTTAAATTATCAAATTCGGGAAATGATCGATAATGGAGTATCTCCAGTTTTTCTCTAAGTGATAGTTAAATCTTTAATTAGATTTGAACGTAAAAAGGTAATTGATTTTACCGATAACACCGTGGTGTTAGATATGAGGTATTACCAGTTTTGCTTCATGGGATGAATAGGTTAGGATTGGGAAATAAAATAAATGATTACTTCGGTAAGGATCGCTAATCCCGACTAGTTTGGATAAACCTTAATTTGGTTTGAATTAATATCCAAAGGAAGATTAAAGAATAAATTTAAAGGATTTACTTTTGATAAAATTAATGGGAACCTTTCCCAAAGGATATGAATATTTAAATAAATGAATATTCGAAATTGTAATGAGGCGTATGTTGTGTTTTATAGCATGTGTTTATAATATACGCGAGTTATTCGGAAAGATCGGGTTTATACCCATTCTGAATAACTGATTCGACGATGAGTCGACGATGAAGATGGTGGTTGAAGACCGGAGGTCTTCACATCATTTGGATGATTACTAATGTCTTGATTGGGCTGTAAACCCAAGACAAGGTAATAAGTGGTGATTGTCCAGACGTACTTGGAGATCGACCGGATATGCAAGGGCCTCTCTCCTGTATTGGACATATGGGACGAGGAATAAGGTGCCTCCGGTTTCGTTCAGACCCAGACCGGACTTGTAAATGGATGTGTGTCTTACATTGGATTATATTCTATGTTGATTGATTTCTATTAAATATATATTTGTTTGGTGGCGGAGAATTTATTCTCTTGCTTAACACCCTTCTCTAAGACGTACGAGCTTAGAGGTTGTATACCGATAGATATCAGTCGCATGGCGTGAATTGTCGGTGTGGCATGCCGAGATACAAAGGATCAAGGCTTTTGTTGAAAAGCAAAGTCTTATGGTTGATGATCTGTAACAAGCCAGAAAATCAGAACCAATTTAAATTTTTTTATTTTGGCTATTTTATTGAAGTTTGAATAGTTAAAATAATTTATTTTAAATAATAACAATTAGAAATTTATTTAAATCGAAGTTAGAACGAATATATTTAATTTAATTTTAAAAGGAGTTAGAAATAGCGCGACAGCTTGAAAATTTGAATTCGAACTTTGACTGAATGTATTGCAAAATAAATCAGATTTTAGTGAAACTAAATATATCAGAATCTATTTAAAAATATCTTTCCAATGAATCCGAAAAATTGAAATTTCACAGCGGGAATAAAAAGTTATGGCCAGTTGATTATTCAGAATAGTCGCTATGGAATTTAATATAATATATAACCCGTGTGAATAGTCATTTTGCAAACGACCTCCGTTTTCGATGAAACCACCCTGGTTGGATCCGAAATGTCAAATTATTATAAGATTCCAATTTTCATAATTTTTGGAATCAATATGTGAGCGTGGCAAAGGAAAATGTGTTTTGTTAATTTCAGTCAATTTGGATCGACCAGAAAATGGCCATTTTTCAAACGGTCTCCAAATTCGACGAAATTAATTTTTTTAGGACCGTATCGTTAAAACATAACTAAAAATAATTTTTCTGTAATTTTTAGAGTTAGTATGTGGCATCGGTAAATTAAAATGTACGACCAAATTAAATAATTAAATGTCTTATATTTGGCTAGGGACGATGGTCCAGAATGGGGGTATTTGGCTAGGGCCGATGGTCGTTGGGTACGATTTAGAGTACGTGAACAAGAATTATCTGAATTAAAGGAATAATTAAATAATACAAAATACTGTATAAATACGGTAGGGAAACGGAACCCTAATTCTAAAATGATAGCCGTTGTTTCTATGATACCAATGGTAGAAAAGCTCTGAACTTTCTTCGATCCTTTCTCTCAATCTATTCTATAATTCAATATGATAACAAAGGCAAAGTTAATGAGCATCTCGAGATCCACATTGCCAACGATCGAGATCGAGTTTAACGTTTTGGATTGGCGGAATTTTTGGCTCAAAATGGTGCAGTTCGAACTGATTTTTGTGGCCCACATTTTCACCGAGTTCAGCACCACTTACGGCGGTGGCAGTGATGGATCAACGGTCGGATATCCGGGGAGGCCTGCGTTTAGGGATTGTTTTTGGGGGACGACAGGTTTTGTGAACAACCGACATCAGGAAGAAAAAAGGACAGTAGTGTTTTGTTAAACGTAATTAAAAGTGTAATTATGGTTAATTATTTTAATTAATCCTTTAATTAATTATTCAAATATTTAAAATTGTATAACTTCTTCAGACAGAAACGAAATCGAATGAATTCAGAAGAGTTGGATTCACAACGAAAATTTCTACATTTCAGAACTGACTTGGACAAGAACAGAAGCAGTTGGAATTTCTAGTAAAATGAAACGCTGTATAGTTTTTATTAAAATCAACCAATCAAGGTGAGATTTCTCGATTTAAAATAAAAAATAAAAAATATATATAGAAATATATATTTTTTATTTTTGAAAATGGGTTTACTTTTATTACTGGGCTTAATACAGCCCAACAGAAAACAATGGTCCATGACAACGTTACAATTACGGTACAACATATGTCACATACCGACAATACTCTACTTTAACGAAAAAGTAAGGTAAAGCTGAGAAAAATCGATAAAGTGTTCATTTCATATTCTCCGAAACCCTTTTCCTTATCATCGTCATGGCGGCTGAAAAGAGAAGAAACTCGTGCTTGTTTCTAGGCGCTGAACCCATGGCGGCCACCAATCCCCGACTTGCCTTTCGTCTTCTGCAGGTTCCTTTCTTATGGTACTTCTCTTTCGTCTCCTCATCAGTGCAATTTTGAGATCTTGTATGGCAAATTTACTGACTAGATCTGTTGATTTCTCTTTGTTTTTGAATATTCGGTTGTTCCTCTCCTTCCATATGCTCCAAACAGCAACTGTACGAGCGATAGTGTTCACTTCGGGTACTTGACGTATGCTTTGCCAGACGACTTCAAGATAAGCAACAATTTATTGAATTTGAGATTCTGCATTTGTGTAGTTGATTGATTTCCTGCAATTTTCCCAGTTTTTACTCGAAAAAGGACAGTTAAAAATAGGTGGTCATGGCTTTCCTGTGTGTTTTTACATAGAACGCATGTGTCTTCAGTAATGAGCCCCCATTTAAGTAACCGATCCCTTGTTGGTAGTCTACCCAACATCACCTTGTACGTGCAGCTAGCCATTTTTGGCACATTGCTTTTACACCAAATGAGTTTAGCTGTAACGGCTGGAAATTTTCGACTCCTCGAGAGTCGAAAATCCCGAGAACGTTAGTGAAAGAAAGTAGAGGGTGAGGAAGAAAAGATAGAACTAATAGAATAGAAGAAGAAGATGAACTTACATCATCAGAGTAAACACGAATCTCACAGCGGAACGAATAAAATATAACATAACTTTGAAATACAAATCAGTACTCGTATATACATACCATTTCAAAGTACAACACTTAACAACACAGCGGAATAATAATAGCTATAATCCTGAAGCCTCCTGCTCCAAGCTCTCCAAGTGTATCTGTAAAATCCCGACTACTTGACTGCCCGTACAAATTTAGGCACCCAAGAGTTTAGGGAAAACAAACAAAATAAACTCCGGGTCAGTCATGGGACTGGTGTGAATAAAACTCCAACACTTGGTTAAATAAAGGATATCTTTCTGATATTATAATAATGTCTAAATACAAATAGATATCAATCTAGCAGAACGCTTGCATCTCACGTCCCACATACATAGTATACAAATAAAACCGTGAGCGCTTATTGGAGATTGGATTCCAACAGACAAGGTATGGGAGCACCTTCCGATCAGTGTACTCTAGAGGAGATACACTAGGGTTCGACAAGAACGTCTTGCAACCCGGCCATACATGACCGTCCACTCATTTAGCTTGAGTGTAACGAATATATTATCACCGATGGTTGGGATCAGCAACCATCCTTCCCGATAAGGGACAGCATTGAAATAGATTATAAAGAAGTACAATTGAATATTCTCTAGATGGTGATAATACACCCTGCTTGGGTATGGCCCAACTAGCCATGCTGCCTAGCCCAACTTCTGTTATTTCCCGGTTGTGAGGTTTGAGGTCACGTTTATCACTTTGACAGATTATTTCTTCAATTACTTTGAATGCCACATCGTCATACCCGCCAAATCGTTATCGATTTCTCAAGGCATCACGGGTATAAAAGCTAAGAGAAACGAATTTCTCCGCCACCAACGTAATACGTTTAAAGAGATCAACATATATGATTTGTTAAGAATACTTTGTCAGACACTCGTCCATATACGTTGTTCTGTGACTGAATAAACCGAAGGCACTATTCAGTGAATCCATCCTACCTAGGCTTTTCACAATAGCCCTTGCACTTCCCTCCGTCTTCAATTATCTTCAGCGTACTTGATTCGCAACGCTTATGCTAATACGGAGTGGTTCTTCGGATAATAATCCAACCGGTCTCTCCATATTTACAACGTAAATATGGTCAAAACTTTGATAGTCTGTGATTCAACTATCAAATGAAAACATGTCGGTGTACAAACAACGATCTTATTTCCAAATGGAATTCGATCGATCAATCATCATATACATATATATGTTCATATTTCCTTATTTCATATATTTAGAAAATATATGTTATTAATCATTGGAAAACATTTCCCTAGCTTATTTTCACATCACTATTATTTCGCAACTATCAGTCCCTAACTGTAACTAGTATGAGAACAATTCTCTAAGTATCAATCCGGAAGGTCGAAACCAACATCAGATCGTCACTTAGAAAACCGTTCACTTACCCTCTCCAGTCAGTTTCTGAATTTGCTTAACTCTATTTCTTAAATTCTTATCATGAAAAAATTTCATTTTCTATGTTTAGAAAACATATCTGACTATATTTGGAAAATGTTTCCAAAACTTATTTACGGATTTCCAATGAACATTGTATAAAACATCGTTACGCTTAATCCATTAATCGCTTATTACTTAACTATATTTCAAATCAACCTTTTCTATCGAACCACAACTATTCCTTTGTCAATTCTGAAGTCAATCAAGTTGGGGTATAATTACCTCTCAGACCTTAATTGAACAACGTCCTTTACTGTGAAATAGATGAAGCTCGTCATTCACTTTTTCCAATCATCTGTTTACGCAAATTCTCGGATTCAGGTTACGAATCTACTTCTTATATGAAAACGTTTGATTATAACTATAACGTTATAATTCCTACTTCTGCAATGTCTAACCTAAATTATAACTTTATCTCCTAACTCGAATAATTTAACAGACACCTAATTTCTAAATCAATAACTAAATCTTGATTTAAACCCTGGAAAGTAAATAGTACTTTCCCGAATTCGCTATAATCGAATTCGACGTATAACTCTCTTTCGAGTAATCTCTATTCGATTAACTCTCCCTTTTTAATAACTGATATTCGATAAACTCTATTTTCGATTAACTCCTATCGAATAACTAATATTCGAATAACTCTTCTTGGTTGGCTCTATTTCATTAACTCTTATCGAATAACAAATATTCGATTTTCTTAAATGTGTCAATTCTTATCGAATAACTAATGTCCGATTAACTTAAATGGATTTACTCTTATCGAATAACTTATTCGATTAACTCAACTTGATTTTCTTAACTCGATTATCTCAACTCGATTACTTAACTCGATTACTTAACTCGATAAATCTTAACTCGATTACTTAACTTGATAACTTAACTTAACCCAAATCGATTAACTCAACTCTAATCGATTAACTTAATTTGATTTACTCCTTCGAATAACTCATTCGAATAACTTAATTGATTAACTCCTTCGAATAACTAATTCGAATAACTTACCTTCGAATAACTAATATTCGATTTACTCTAACTCGATTAACTTAATTCTAATCGATTTACTTAGTTTAACTCAGCTAATTCACTTTGATTAACCCAACCAATTTACTTCGATTAACCAATTAGTTTAACTTGACTAATTCACTTAGTTTGACGCAACTAATTCACTTTGATTTACCAATTAGTTTAACTTAACTAATTCACTTCGATTAACCGCTTAGTTTATCTTAACTAATTTATTTTGGTTAACTTAACCAATTACTTTAATTAACTCGACTAACTCGCTTTGGTTAACTTAACCAATTACTTTGATTAACTTTTTACAACGTTTATCCATTTATAAAGATTTACTTTTTACAACGTTTATCCATTTATAAAGATTTACTTTTAGTAACGGTTCTTCACTTTATAAATGTCCTTTTAATAACGTTTCTACTTCTCTATATAAGTCCAGACTTATATATATTCCATTTATCAAAGATAAATAATTTATGTAATTTATAAAACATTATTTATAAATTAATCTACTTCAATTTATCCGTTTAAAACAGATTTCCTATTTAATATCTCATTTAAATCCATATCGTGTTATACCGTGTGCGAAGCACGGGTTTAAACCTATCCTTGTATAATTCTATTTATTTTCCGAACAAGTGTTCCTTTATTTATTCCCTAAATAAATATTCCTTTATTCCATTTATTTATAATCTAAATAAATGTTCCTTTATTTATTTCCTAAAATAAATATTCCTTTATATTCTAATTCATTTATTTTCTAAATAAATGTTTCTATTTTATTTCATTTATTTTCTAAATAAATGTTTCCTTTTTCATTTATTTGTTTTCAAATTAAATAAATGTTTTCCTTTTATAAAATCCTATCGATTTTATAAATAAGATTCATTTTCAATATAAACATTGAAAATCTCCTTATCAACATTTCGGTATGTTATGGTATTCAATCATATCAAATCACGATGTTCAATATCGTCCAAGCACATATAATCGCCCACAGATTTTATATCACATCATATAACAATATATGGAAAACAATAAAATAACTGTTGAGGAATCCAGTCGGATTCCTCCAACCTGTTTCCCTGCATCACAGATGTTAGACAATATAGATAACATCACTTTCAGTTCCATATGATATATTCTGTTAAACAGAATCAATATAGAAATTTAACTAACTGACTAACAGTTCAATCAACTAATCAACACACAGTCAAACAGACAATTTTAACAGTTCTAACAATGCAACATGAAATTATAAACTGTTCAGAGTTAGTGAGATTTACTCACTTTTGCAGTTCATCGTTAAAGAACGATAAACCGTTATTTGATTTGAATCAAACAGTTTATTTCGCCGTAAATTGTAACGAGCTCGGATTCACTCCCGGTCAGTCTCATTGTGTTGCTCCCGTCCATACGATCCCAACGCAACTTACGGTTCCTGAATCTGATATCGTATGTGGAAGTTACACGTTATAGAAGTTATATGATTATTATAATTTAAATAAAAACTCAACTTTTAATTAAACGGGCCTCACCCCTTTTGAACTTCGGCCCAACCAAAGAATAAAAGCCCGCCTCTCTCTTCTTCCTTCCCCAAATACACACGCCCGTCGCTCCAGTATTTTCATTTGCCATTGTCCATGCGTTGACCACCCCGTTCTCCTCCTCTACCAAACGAACCTCCACGAATTCTTCACCAACCAGCTCCTCGTTCAAGCCTCTACAAACCCGCACCCACCCTACACAACTCGTCGCCCTCTACCTCGATCCGTTGTTCAGGGATCTTTCTAGCTCGAACCAAGAATGCGCGACCATCTTCATCGCGGAATACCTCAACACGGTCACCAATGATGCCAATCTTCAACCCAAACACGAATACGAAGACTATTTTACCAATCGATGACGGTATCTTTCGATTTCTGGAACCCTAACTCACTGTTAAAAAAACCCAATCCCTACAAACGTGGATCGCACCCTGAAAGGCGCACACGAAATCAAAGCTTCCTTGATGCTGAGTTCGAATATACAGCTTCCTCGATTTATAGAATTTTGTGGAAATTGATTTTGATTTTTCTTTGTGGCAATCTTTTACTGTAAAGACCATTTCTGTCTTATATAGTTGCGGTTGTTGTAGGTGCCATTTGTGGTTGAAATTGAAAGGGGCGTGGCCTGTTTGTGATCAAAGAATGGAGAGGGATATTTTTAATTTGTTTTTTTATATTATTATTTAATGATTTTCCATTTGTCTTTGCTCCTTAAAAATCCCTGCGGCCACATACGATGCCTAAAAATCACCAAACTGGACATGCAGCTATAGTTCGACATTACGGTCCCAACGAAACTGGTTTCGTCGAATTCCGACTCCGTATGCTCACACAGCGTATTTTTAACCGTCGAAATACTGACTGTTTTTCACTCTAAAATCCGTACGGCCACATACTAACTCTAAAAATCACGAAACTGGAAATCTAACAACTATTTGACATTGCGGATCTAATAAAATTAGTTTCGTCGAATTCTGACTTCGTATGCAAAAGAGGCTATTTTTAACGCTTTAAATAGCCTATTTAAATATATAAATATATTTAAATAAATTAAATTAAATATAAATAAATTTGTATTATCGTATATCTCCACATGTGATATCGTACAGCTCCAGAATATCATATCCGAATTTACAGTTTGATATTTCAGATTTCAGATTTATCGATATTTAATTCATATCGAAAATCCTTTTATAACGTATATAAAGCGTCACTAATTATAAAGGAATTCTACAGCGACTTTTCTGAAATTTGATTTGGGCGTACATCAAAATATACACAACGAATTCCCGATTTTTCTCTTTCACTAGAAAGATATACTCCACCAGCTCCACACGTTTCTTGTGTCACAGAAATCCGGCTTAAAACGAATTCTGTATATTCAGTTGAAGTTCGAATCGCCAAATTGCGAACTGCCACGACGTTTCAAGTTCGTTTTAATTATAATTATAAATTATAAGTTCGAACGTTGTACTTTAAGTTATCGATATCGCCAAATCGATATATAAATCATTAAATAAATTAATTATTCGACAGCTAACAAAACGCGCCATTACAGACTTCCCCCCTTAAAATAATTTCGTCCTCGAAATTGCTAAGTTAGAAAAATGCTACTAACTCTACTAACTAGATTTAAAAATCCCTTTTTGTTTACCTCTAAATTTCAGTTTCGACTGGACCCATTTAATTTTAATTAATTTATTAATTCATTTCCGACCAACTAAAATTTTCAAAAATTCTAAAAAATTTCTAACACCTTAAATTTTCGAAAAATTTCGCCATAATCTCCTTTGTACGGCTCAATACGTCAAACCACAACTCGCCTCTCTAGGCCTCCTCCAATCCAAAAGGAAATCAAAATAGCCAAGCGGCTTGCCAATTCGGCTCATAAAATCCAAACTCATATATGATATAAACTTGTACCTTTTTGTCGGGCATTTAACTCTATCCCTTTCATCTGCTACCACTTCAACATATACCAATGTTATCCATTCCAATTGATCTCCAATCAGTTCATATCCTCAAATCCAAATCGAATTTCATTCGAACTCTAATATCAAATTCCAAATTATTGACTTATCAATTTGGTTCCATTCTAGATTATCTCTAATCCAATTCAATTTTATTTAACTCGGTTCAAGTTAAATTTCAATTTATTTTTACCATCTCATTTTATTTAACTTCATTAGTTAAATTTTAATTCCAGAACTTAAGTTCCTGGATTTCTTTCAATTCAATTTGAAATCATAATGCCAATTCAAAACCTTTGAATTTCTAAACAACTTGTTTTCTCAAAACAATTCAAAAACAAAACCTTTGGTAGTAATCCGTCACTTAGAACTCGAAAATGAACACTGATGATGTCTAAATTCATCATCGGAATCTATTTTCCAGCTATCGAAGTGAGTTCAATACTATATCATTTTAAATTTGAAAAACATTTTCAAAATTTCCCAGGAACTTAAAATTTCCTTATTTTAATTCCAAATCTGATTTAAATTCATATTTAATTCAAACTATTTCATATATTACATTCATATGAATTCTGATTGGTCATTTATAACCATTTCACCCTTTTATAATCTTATTCGTTTATAATAACAACCAACACAATCAATATACTATAATAATTTCAAGATATATATTTCTTCTATAAACAAATATATTTTGGGAAAAATTATTTCATTTACCCTCTTTCAAAACATACCATGACGGTTCATCGTATTCGAGTGTTTAGTAACCCTTATCGATACAGTGGATCAAACTGATCGACCAGAATTCATAAGCCACTCAACCAATGAGTCTCCACAATATAAAACCATTTTATATTGAATAACAATTACGCGCTCATATATATACACTCAAACTCAATCTAGGATATTACTAATCCCATCTCTATCGAGTTATGCCACAGAGCCAAGGTAATCACTTAACTTAAGCTCTGATACCAACTATAACGGCTGGAAATTTTCGACTCCTCGAGAGTCGAAAATCCCGAGAACGTTAGTGAAAGAAAGTAGAGGGTAAGGAAGAAAAGATAGAACTAATAGAATAGAAGAAGAAGAAGAACTTACATCATCAGAGTAAACACGAATCTCACAGCGGAACAAATAAAATACAACATAACTTTGAAATACAAATCAGTACTAGTATATACATACCATTTCAAAGTACAACACTTAACAACACAGCGGAATAATAATAGCTATAATCCTGAAGCCTCCTGCTCCAAGCTCTCCAAGTGTATCTGTAAAATCCCGACTACTTGACTGCTCGTACAAATTTAGGCACCCAAGAGTTTAGGGAAAACAAACAAAATAAACTCCGGGTCAGTCATGGGACTGGTGTGAATAAAACTCCAACACTTGGTTAAATAAAGGATATCTTTCTGATATTATAATAATGTCTAAATACAAATAGATATCAATCTAGCAGAACGCTTGCATCTCACGTCCCACATACATAGTATACAAGTAAAACCGTGAGCGCTTATTGGAGATTGGATTCCAACAGACAAGGTATGGGAGAACCTTCCGATCAGTGTACTCTAGAGGAGATACACTAGGGTTCGACAAGAACGTCTTGCAACCCGGCCATACATGACCGTCCACTCATTTAGCTTGAGTGTAACGAATATATTATCACCGATGGTTGGGATCAGCAACCATCCTTCCCGATAAGGGACAGCATTGAAATAGATTATAAAGAAGTACAATTGAATATTCTCTAGATGGTGATAATACACCCTGCTTGGGTATGGCCCAACTAGCCATGCTGCCTAGCCCAACTTTTGTTATTTCCCGGTTGTGAGGTTTGAGGTCACGTTTATCACTTTGACAGATTATTTCTTCAATTACTTTGAATGCCACATCGTCATACCCGCCAAATCGTTATCGATTTCTCAAGGCATCACGGGTATAAAAGCTAAGAGAAACGAATTTCTCCGCCACCAACGTAATACGTTTAAAGAGATCAACATATATGATTTGTTAAGAATACTTTGTCAGACACTCGTCCATATACGTTGTTCTGGGACTGAATAAACCGAAGGCACTATTCAGTGAATCCATCCTACCTAGGCTTTTCACAATAGCCCTTGCACTTCCCTCCGTCTTCAATTATCTTCAGCGTACTTGATTCGCAACGCTTATGCTAATACGGAGTGGTTCTTCGGATAATAATCCAACCGGTCTCTCCATATTTACAACGTAAATATGGTCAAAACTTTGATAGTCTGTGATTCAACTATCAAATGAAAACATGTCGGTGTACAAACAAAGATCTTATTTCCAAATGGAAATTCGATCGATCAATCATCATATACATATATATGTTCATATTTCCTTATTTCATATATTTAGAAAATATATGTTATTAATCATTGGAAAACATTTCCATAGCTTATTTTCACATCACTATTATTTCGCAACTATCAGTCCCTAACTGTAACTAGTATGAGAACAATTCTCTAAGTATCAATCCGGAAGGTCGAAACCAACATCAGATCGTCACTTAGAAAACCGTTCACTTACCCTCTCCAGTCAGTTTCTGAATTTGCTTAACTCTATTTCTTAAATTCTTATCATGAAAACATTTCATTTTCTATGTTTAGAAAACATATCTGACTATATTTGGAAAATGTTTCCAAAACTTATTTACGGATTTCCAATGAACATTGTATAAAACATCGTTACGCTTAATCCATTAATCGCTTATTACTTAACTATATTTCAAATCAACCTTTTCTATCGAACCACAACTATTCCTTTGTCAATTCTGAAGTCAATCAAGTTGGGGTATAATTACCTCTCAGACCTTAATTGAACAACGTCCTTTACTGTGAAATAGATGAAGCTCGTCACTTACTTTTTCCAATCATCTGTTTACGCAAATTCTCGGATTCAGGTTACGAATCTACTTCTTATACGAAAACGTTTGATTATAACTATAACGTTATAATTCCTACTTCTGCAATGTCTAACCTAAATTATAACTTTATCTCCTAACTCGAATAATTTAACAGACACCTAATTTCTAAATCAATAACTAAATCTTGATTTAAACCCTGGAAAGTAAATAGTACTTTCCCGAATTCGCTATAATCGAATTCGACGTATAACTCTCTTTCGAGTAATCTCTATTCGATTAACTCTCCCTTTTTAATAACTGATATTCGATAAACTCTATTTTCGATTAACTCCTATCGAATAACTAATATTCGAATAACTCTTCTTGGTTGGCTCTATTTCATTAACTCTTATCGAATAACAAATATTCGATTTTCTTAAATGTGTCAATTCTTATCGAATAACTAACATCCGATTAACTTAAATGGATTTACTCTTATCGAATAACTTATTCGATTAACTCAACTTGATTTTCTTAACTCGATTATCTCAACTCGATTACTTAACTCGATTACTTAACTCGATAAATCTTAACTCGATTACTTACCTTGATAACTTAACTTAACCCAAATCGATTAACTCAACTCTAATCGATTAACTTAATTTGATTTACTCCTTCGAATAACTTAATTGATTAACTCCTTCGAATAACTAATTCGAATAACTTACCTTCGAATAACTAATATTCGATTTACTCTAACTCGATTAACTTAATTCTAATCGATTTACTTAGTTTAACTCAGCTAATTCACTTTGATTAACCCAACCAATTTACTTCGATTAACCAATTAGTTTAACTTGACTAATTCACTTAGTTTGACGCAACTAATTCACTTTGATTTACCAATTAGTTTAACTTAACTAATTCACTTCGATTAACCGCTTAGTTTATCTTAACTAATTTACTTTGGTTAACTTAACCAATTACTTTGATTAACTCGACTAACTCGCTTTGGTTAACTTAACCAATTACTTTGATTAACTTTTTACAACGTTTATCCATTTATAAAGATTTACTTTTTACAACGTTTATCCATTTATAAAGATTTACTTTTAGCAACGGTTCTTCACTTTATAAATGTCCTTTTAATAACGTTTCTACTTCTCTATATAAGTCCAGACTTATATATATTCCATTTATCAACGATAAATAATTTATGTAATTTATAAAACATTATTTATAAATTAATCTACTTCAATTTATCCGTTTAAAACAGATTTCCTATTTAATATCTCATTTAAATCCATATCGTGTTATACCGTGTGCGAAGCACGGGTTTAAACCTATCCTTGTATAATTCTATTTATTTTCCGAACAAGTGTTCCTTTATTTATTCCCTAAATAAATATTCCTTTATTCCATTTATTTATAATCTAAATAAATGTTCCTTTATTTATTTCCTAAAATAAATATTCCTTTATATTCTAATTCATTTATTTTCTAAATAAATGTTTCTATTTTATTTCATTTATTTTCTAAATAAATGTTTCCTTTTTCATTTATTTGTTTTCAAATTAAATAAATGTTTTCCTTTTATAAAATCCTATCGATTTTATAAATAAGATTCATTTTCAATATAAATATTGAAAATCTCCTTATCAACATTTCGGTATGTTATGGTATTCAATCATATCAAATCACGATGTTCAATATCGTCCAAGCACATATAATCGCCCACAGATTTTATATCACATCATATAACAGTATATGGAAAACAATAAAATAACTGTTGAGGAATCCAGTCGGATTCCTCCAACCTGTTTCCCTGCATCACAGATGTTAGACAATATAGATAACATCACTTTCAGTTCCATATGATATATTCTGTTAAACAGAATCAATATAGAAATTTAACTAACTGACTAGCAGTTCAATCAACTAATCAACACACAGTCAAACAGACAATTTTAACAATTCTAACAATGCAACATGAAATTATAAACTGTTCAGAGTTAGTGAGATTTACTCACTTTTGCAGTTCATCGTTAAAGAACGATAAACCGTTATTTGATTTGAATCAAACAGTTTATTTCGCCGTAAATTGTAACGAGCTCGGATTCACTCCCGGTCAGTCTCATTGTGTTGCTCCCGTCCATACGATCCCAACGCAACTTACGGTTCCTGAATCTGGTATCGTATGTGGAAGTTACACGTTATAGAAGTTATATGATTATTATAATTTAAATAAAAACTCAACTTTTAATTAAACGGGCCTCACCCCTTTTGAACTTCGGCCCAACCAAAGAATAAAAGCCCGCCTCTCTCTTCTTCCTTCCCCAAATACACACGCCCGTCGCTCCAGTATTTTCATTTGCCATTGTCCATGCGTTGACCACCCCGTTCTCCTCCTCTACCAAACGAACCTCCACGAATTCTTCACCAACCAGCTCCTCGTTCAAGCCTCTACAAACCCGCACCCACCCTACACAACTCGTCGCCCTCCACCTCGATCCGTTGTTCAGGGATCTTTCTCGCTCGAACAAAGAATGCGCGACCATCTTCATCGCGGAATACCTCAACAAGGTCACCAATGATGCCAATCTTCAACCCAAACACGAATACGAAGACTATTTCACCAATCGATGACGGTATCTTTCGATTTCTGGAACCCTAACTCACTGTTAAAAAAACCCAACCCCTACAAACGTGGATCGCACCCTGAAAGGCGCACACGAAATCGAAGCTTCCTTGATGCTGAGTTCGAATATACAGCTTCCTCGATTTATAGAATTTTGTGGAAATTGATTTTTATTTTTCTTTGTGGCAATCTTTTACTGTAAAGACCATTTCTGTCTTATATAGTTGCGGTTGTTGTAGGTGCCATTTGTGGTTGAAATTGAAAGGGGCGTGGCCTGTTTGTGATCAAAGAATGGAGAGGGATATTTTTAATTTGTTTTTTTATATTATTATTTAATGATTTTCCATTTGTCTTTGCTCCTTAAAAATCCCTGCGGCCACATACGATGCCTAAAAATCACCAAACTGGACATGCAGCTATAGTTCGACATTACGGCCCCAACGAAACTGGTTTCGTCGAATTCCGACTCCGTATGCTCACATAGCGTATTTTTAACCGTCGAAATACTGACTGTTTTTCACTCTAAAATCCGTACGGCCACATACTAACTCTAAAAATCACGAAACTGGAAATCTAACAACTATTTGACATTGCGGATCTAATAAAATTAGTTTCGTCGAATTCCGACTTCGTATGCAAAAGAGGCTATTTTTAACGCTTTAAATAGCCTATTTAAATATATAAATATATTTAAATAAATTAAATTAAATATAAATAAATTTATATTATCGTATATCTCCATATATGATATCGTACAGCTCCAGAATATCATATCCGAATTTACAGTTTGATATTTCAGATTTCAGATTTATCGATATTCAATTCATATCGAAAATCCTTTTATAACGTATATAAAGCGTCACAAATTATAAAGGAATTCTACAGCGACTTTTCTGAAATTTGATTTGGACGTACATCAAAATCTACACGACGAATTCCCGATTTTTCTCTTTCACTAGAAAGATATACTCCACCAGCTCCACACGTTTCTTGTTTCACAGAAATCCGGCTTAAAATGAATTCTGTATATTCAGTTGAAGTTCGAATCGCCAAATTGCGAACTGCCACGACGTTTCAAGTTCGTTTTAATTATAATTATAAATTATAAGTTCGAACGTTGTACTTTAAGTTATCGATATCGCCAAATCGATATATAAATCATTAAATAAATTAATTATTCGACAGCTAACAAAACGCGCCATTACATTAGCCCAGTTTTTGATGGGGTTTTTTGGCCTAATATCCTCCCTTGCTTGCCTGATTTGAAATGCACTTCCTATCCATGTCCACATATCATAATTGCGGTCACCATGTATTTGCATGTTTTCAATGATGCCTCTTTGGGCTTGATTACAAGTAATATTGAGATTCCAGTGGTTATGTTGAATGATAGTATTCACATTAACCTCCAGGCACCCATATGCAGAGTATGTGTCCCGTCCAAACATATCAATAAAAGATTTACCGTCCACCCAGGGGTCTTTCCATAAATGTGTATCATTGCCATTAGCTATCTCTCTTCTGCAGTGTCTAGCTAGAGTATTTCGAGCTCTTAAGATTGCCTTCCATGTTGATGAAGCGTTATTATCTTCCTTCATAGTCCAAAAATTTTCAGTCCCATATCTACAACACATCCACCTAGCCCACAATCCTTATTTATTGATTACCATCCATGCTTGTTTCAATATAAATGCTTCTCTCATGACTTTAATGCTGCGTAATCCCACTCGTCCTTCATCTTTGGGTCTGCATAACTGTTCATATTTTATCTTGTGAAGTCCCCCTTTCCATATAAAGTCCACACAAACTTTCTCAATTTTCTCAATCGAGGCATCAAGTAATTGAAATGTCTGTAACCAGAAATTTACTTTAGCCAGAATAACTGTGTGGACCAGTTGTATTTGCCCAGCAAATGAAAGTAATCTTGAGCTCCACCCATATAATTTGTCTCTGATACTGCTGATAAGGCATGTGCATTCCCTGTCTGTTATTTTGTTGGATGATAGGGGTACCCCTAGAAATATATATATATATATATATATATATATATATATATATATATATTCATATCGATTGTGATTGTAATATTAAATATAGGCATCGTATAAATTTAGATTGATTGATTGGTTGTGGTGATGATGATTTGTCAAGTTATATTTTGTAAGATAAAAATATAATCTTTAATTGTAAAGATAAAGATTGAAATTTGCATACAAATAAATATTCACACTTAGTTGTCATACTAAAGATTGGAATTTGCATACAAATAAATATTCACATTTATTTGTCATACTAAAGATTGGAATTTGCATACAAATAAATGTTCACATTTATTTGTCTTATTAAAGATTGGAATTTGCATACAAATAAATATTCACATTTATTTGTCATACTAAAGATTGGAATTTGCATACAAATAAATATTCACATTTATTTGTCATACTAAAGATTGGAATTTGCATACAAATAAATATTCACATTTATTTGTCTTATTAAAGATTGGAATTTGCATACAAATAAATATTCACATTTATTTGTCATACTAAAGATTGGAATTTGCATACAAATAAATATTCACATTTATTTGTCTTATTAAAGATTGGAATTTGCATACAAATAAATATTCACATTTATTGTCATGCAAAAGATTGGAATTTGCATACAAATAAATTTTCACATTTATTTGTCATACTAAAGAATGGAATTTGCATACAAATAAATATTCACATTTATTTGTCATACTAAAGGTTGGAATTTGCATACAAATAAATATTCACATTTATTTGTCATACTAAAGGTTAGAATTTGCATACAAATAAATATTCACATTTATTTGTCAAATTAAAGATTGCAATTTGCATACAAATAAATATTCACATTTATTTGTTATACTAAAGATTGGAATTTTCAAACAAATAAATATTCACATTTATTTGTCATACTAAAGATTGGACTTTGCATACAAATAAATATTCACATTTATTTGTCATATTAAAGATTGGAATTTACATACAAATAAATATTCACATTTATTTGTCATACTAAAGATTGGAATTTGCATGCAAATAAATATTCACATTTGTCATATTAAAGATTGGAAATTGCATACAAATAAATATTCACACTTATTTGTCATACTAAGGATTGGAATTTGCATACAAATAAATGTTCACAATTATTTGTCATATTAAAGATTGGAATTTGCATACAAATAAATATTCACATTTATTTGTCATATTAAAGATTGGAATAAGTTTACAATAAAAATTTACATTTTTATTGTATATGGAAATGATAACAAAATGTTCATTGTTTTAAAATGGAATAAGTTAACAATAAAATTCACATTTTTATTGAATGTACAAAATATGAAAAATATTCATATAAGAAACGAAAAGTTTGAAACAATAAAAATCACATTTTTATTGAATGTAGAAATGTGAAAAATATTCATGGTTTGAAACAGAAAAGTTAAATGATGAAAATTCACATTTTTTTAAATAAATGTGTCATTTAAGTTAGACAACATATTTTATAAATAAATGTGTCATTTATGTTGGAAAACATATTTCATAAATAAATATATCATTTATATTAGAAAACATATTTTGTAAATAAACATGTTATGTAAATAAAAATGTCATCATTTTAGAAAATGTCATTTTATTAGAAAATGTCATGTTGAAATAAAAATGTCATTTTTGTTAGAAATGTTATATTAGAATAAAAATGTCATTTTTGTTAGAAATGTTATATTAGAATAAAAATGTCATTTATTTAAAATATATTCATGTTACAATAAAATGTCATGTTACATTAAAATGTCCTATATTTAGATTATGTTTATGTTACATAAAAATGTCATATATTTAGTTTATGTTCATAAAATTGTCATTTATTTAAAATCATGTATGTGAAATAAAAATGGCATTTATTTAAAATCATGTTATGTGAAACAAAAATGTCATTTATTTAGAGTAATGTTATATTATGTTATAAAAAAGTCATTTATTGAGAATAATGTCATTAAATAAGAATAATGTCATGTTACGTTAAAAAGGTCATTTATTTAGAATATATTCATGTTACAAAAAAGCGTCATTTATTTAGAATAATGTCATGTGAATTAAAAATGTCATTTTGTTAGGAAATGTAATGTTGAAATAAAAATATGATTTGTGCTAAATTAAAACATTATCATAATAATGTTAATATTTATATGGTAGTTGAAATTAAATTACAAATATTCATTTATAATTTTAAACAGTGAAAATTTGTTAAATAGAAAATAATTCAAATTGAATTATAATTGGTTAAATTTATTAACCAATGATTTATTTAGATGAACTGTTGTTGTTTGAAAACCCCACACGGGTATTGGATAATATCTGACATACACTAATCCCAATATTTAGTCATATGTCAATCGATGGATTGACAGTGTAACAACCCGGAAATCTGGGCCAGTTTAAAATTTTTATTTTGGCAATTTTAGCGAATTTCGATATTTAAAATAGATTATTTTAAATAATATCGACGAGAAATTTATTTTGAATATATTTAGAACGTATATATTATATACGTCGTCGTTAGAATATAAATAATTATATATAATTATAAATAGGAATTGAAAATGGCGCGGTAGTTCGATAATTCGATTTCAAACTTCAATTGAATGTACCGGGTGCAAAATAAACCAGATTTTAGTGAAACCAAAAATAATAGGATCTATTTGAGAATATCTTTCCAACGAATCCGAAAAATCAATTTTTCAGAGTGGGAATCAAAAGATGTGTCCAGTTGAAAATTCTGAATAGTCGCTATGGAATTCAGGCCCATAAAAATGGAAATTTTGCAAACGACCTCGGATTTCGACGAAACCACTTTTGTTGGGTCCGTGATGTCGAGTTATTGCTAGATTTCAATTTTCGTAATTTTTCGAATCTATACGTGAGCGTGGCAAAGGAAAACGCGTTTGACTAGTTTTAGTTGATTTTAATCGACAGGAAAATGGTCATTTTTCCAACGGTCTCGGAATTCGACGAAATTAGTTTTGTTAGGACCGTATCGTCAATACGAAGCTAGAAAATATTTTTCTGGAATTTTTAGAGTTAGTATGTGACCCCAGTGAATTGAAATGCGCGTTCAAATTCAATATATAGAGTTATATTTTGATTCTGACGAAAACTGATCGAAACGACCGAATTGGCCTACGAAACATATCCCATTGTGTTCGGAATGGGGGTAATTAGCAGGGGACGACAGTCGTTGGGTCCCAATTGGAGTTTGATATAAAAGTCAACTTTAATGGAGATTTGAAATAAATTAAATAATTAATATATATATTATAACCTTCCCTTCTCTCTTCATTTTCAGTCAAAGAAAAAAATATAATAAAACCGTTGACCCCGTATCCCCCCCAAATCGATCCTCGCGATGCCGCTCCGGGCCACCTCTCACCGACGATGCTCTGCCCCCCTGGCGTTTCCGATCCTCCGGCCTTCATCTCCATCTCCGCGCCCCCCTGCTCGCGAACCCCTCCTCCTCTTCTATTGAACGCCGCGAGCCCAACCCCTCCAGCGCCAACGAGGACCGCGCCGCCCCTTTCCACTGCCCTCCGACCAACATCCTCTCCCCCTCCGTTCTTCTCCCTCCGCTCTCTCTCTCTTCCCTCTCCTGCTGATAACCGCAGACACCCCAGACCCCCACCCCCATCCGCCACCATTCTACCTCACCAGCGCCGTTTCAGGCCTCCGCAGCGAGCCCCAATCACCATCGCTGAAATTCCGATGACCAAAACCCTAAGAAAATATACTGTAAGTTTTTATTTTCCTTTTCTTCCTTTCAATTTCAGTTTAGGAATTTATTTATTTTAGTTTAGAAAATATATTATTTTAGTTTACAAAATATACGATTTTTCCATATGGATATATTTGTTTTTTTTATAAAATAAAAGGGATAGAATTTTGTGTAAGAAAAGATTAGATCTTTGATTGGGTAAAAATATGATTTTTAATTGTATGAAGGTAGGATTTTTATCGTATAAAGTTAAGAGGTTTAGACACATAAAGTTATGATCTTTAGAAAGGTAAAGGAGAGATTTTAACTAAATAAAAATATAATTTTTATATTAGTAGTAGAGTAAAAATATAATTTTTATATTATAGAAAGGTTAAAAATATAATTCTTATATATGAAGCATAATAAAAATATAATTTTTATTATATGAGAAGTGAAATAAAAATATAATCTTTAGTGAAGATAAAAATTCGATTTTTATATACTGAATAGCAAAGTAAAAATTCGATTTTTATATACTGAATAGCAAAGTAAAAAATAGAATTTTTATCTATATAGTAACGTTGTAAAAATAAAAAAATTATCTATATAGTAGCGATGTAAAAATAGAATTTTTATCTATGTAGTAGTAGTATAAAAATATGATTTTTATATACATGGCAACAATATAAAAATGTGATTTTTATATATGTAGTGGCTACGGGCAATGAAAGTGACAAAGGGAGAGAACGACGAAGATTTCTACATAGGAAGAGTCGAGATGATTGGATTAGCTTTGATGAGAACTTCTCACCTTTTAAAATTCCTTTTTTCTAGTTATATTATTATATATACTAGGATGTAGACAGTGTTTAGTAGCACCCGACACCCGTCGTCCACAGACCATGGACGGCTTGTATGCTTGTTTTTTGTGGTGTGAAAATTGTTTGTGATGTTGATGTGAAATAGATAATAAAATATATTCATAGGTTGAATAAAATAATTTGGTCATTAAAAATATAATTTTTAACGTGAATATGAATGAATAAATATCCATTTACAAACCGAACGGTTTGTTTATGTACACCTATTTGAAGAATATTGATTGGGACGATAAATTTTACACATCGCCCAACTGCACAAATAAAATCTATGTTTGATTGTTTGAAACCCCGCACGGGTATTGGGATAAAATGCGGAATACACCAATCCCAATAATTAGTTGTATGTCGATCGATTGATTGACAGGCTGATATAAGCGTTAAATATCTATATTTGATTCTTATACAGTGTAGTACACTTTGGATGATGGTTGATTATTTGTCGCTGCTATTATATATATGTGTTGTATGGAATCCATATAATTAACTTTGTATGGTAATTGATTGGGCCTCATTCCAATTTAGAAGGTAAAGAATATTATAAAATAAAGGTCCATGTGTTGACTGTACTCATCCGTTGAGAATAGTCATGTGTTGAACGAAATATTTTAACAATAAAATTTACATCTTTATCATTATAAAATAAAGGTTCATGTGTTGACTTACTCATCCGTTGAGATTAGTCATGTGTTGAACAAAATATTTTAACAATAAAATTTCATCTTTATTTGATAAAATTAATGGGAATCTTTCCCTAAGAATGTGAAATTTAGAAACTAGCTGTAGGTTAGTTAAGAAGAATGGTTTCCTGGGTATTGATCTGATGTTGGTTTCGGCCTTCGGGGTTAATATTTGGGAAATTGTTCTCTTACTGATTTACGGTTAGGGGCTAATGAATTGGAATGAGGCGTATGTTGTGTTTGTGTAACATTTGTTTTTAATATACGCGGGTTGTTCGGAAAGGCCGGGTTTATACCCATTCTGAATAACCGATTCGACGATAAGTCGAAGATGATGACGGTGGTCAAAGACCGGAAGTCTTCACATCGTTTGGATAACTACCGATGATCCTGATTGGGCTGTACACCCAAGAGGATGGAAATAGTTGGTGGTCGTCCAAACGTACTTGGAGATCGATGGATATGCGAGGAAAGTGCCTCCGGTTTCGTTCAGACCCAGAACGAACTTGTAAATGGATTGTGTGTCTGACATTGGATTTTATTCTGTGTTGATTGATTTCTGTTAAATATATATCTGTTTGGCGGCGGAGAATTTATTCTCTTACTTAACGCCCTTCTCTGAGACGTACGAGCTTAGAGGTTATATATCGATAGATATCAATCGCATGGCACGAATTGCCTGTGTGGCACGCTGAGTTGCATGGATCAAGGCTTCTGTTGAAAAGCAAAGTCTTGTGGTTGGTGATCAAAGCACGGCCTTTGTGGCGTAGCTTTGTGTATAACGTGAATTCGCGAGCCTCACACCTCGGTATGAGTTAAAAACGGGATAAGGACTGCAGGGAGAGCACGACGTTTCTTTCTAGCTTTGGTGGTGTTAGTGACTTACCAACCCTGACATATATATACTTTTCACCTATGTGGTTTTTGGATGAGGCGCCTTGATTTTAGGTCTGTAAGGACCGGGAAACGTGTGTTCAGGAATAACTAATCCTCAAACATAAGAGAGGACCGGCCCTGAAGCATCCAGGGGTTACCCAGAGTGTGTAGTCCCGAGGCATTTGCTAGAGTGTCTCGAAGCGGAGAGGAGCTTGCCCCTTGCCTCGACTCATGATGGAAATCCAATTTCCAATACGTGTATTTCGGTTTTATTTGTAGAGCCTAGTATGGCGACATGATAGATGGTACCCATGCCGCCTAGGATTGATATTTATGATTGAAATTATTTTGACACTATAGACTTATAATAGTATCAAATGATTTGTTTTAAACGTACCAAGCATGTTTGGCTATTATAAGGGAAAACCCCATCCTCCGGCTTGTGTTGCATTGTGTGATGGGACCTGGGTCTTATAATAGCTTCATTTTTCGAAAAAAGCATTGCGTTGTTTATTCTATGCACTGGTATTCTTGGGAGGAAACCCGTTCCGTGTTATACGGCGTGGTCCCTTGAATTACTCTCTTTTAAAGTAAGATTTTAAATAACTCTTTTAGTTCTCACACCAGTCACATGACTGACCTGGATTTTATTGTTTTAACCTAAACTCTGGATGCCCTTATTTTCGACACGGGCAGCTAGTAGTTTTGGTTTTGCAGATTTATATTCACAGGATCCTGGTTTACAGCTGGAATGATATCCGGAAAGCTCTGTATCCGTATATCACCTTCAGTTGTGCTTGTATTATTTTCTGCTGCTATGTAATTTATGGTAATCTCTGATATTTCTCGAATGTAATTTATTCAATTATACTCTGTATATTCTTGTATCTGATGGCATTGTTGTAATAGCAATGAAATGTTCTTCCGTCTGCGTTCCAATTTGTCCTGTTCTCAAATGATCAGGGGTTTCAAACGATCTAGATCGGTTTAACGACTGATTCGGATCGAGCAAAATTCCCGGCAGTCACAGACAGTCTGTGATGAGCGTTATTTATTTTAATGCTCATATGGTTGTAAAACTTCACTCTGGATGTAAGTGGATTGCTGAATGATTATTTATCATTATTGTTAAATACATGCGATGTATGAAAATCCATATAACTGAAATTATATGGTAATTGATTGAGTTGCATTCCGATTCAGAATGTTTTAAATAAAGAATCATTTTTAAATAAAGAATATTTTTAAATAACAAATGTTTTAAAATAATATTCAATTAAGAATAAGATTATGATTTTTATGTCCATTTTTGGATGGACAAAAAAAATACGAATACAGGTTAAGTATAGAAACGCCATTTTTAACCCGAACGGGTTTATCGATCGATTTTACTCAATTTATAATGAATATCGATAAGTGGTTATTTCAAAATCTAATATTTTGAAAATATTAATACTTTAATATGATAAAGATATAGAATATTCAATTTTGATTTAAAATTAAAAATGAAGTTAAAATCATTTTAAAACGAAATTATAAATATTTTATAAAATATGATTCAAATGGAAATCAATGAATTATATATAATATATATTATATATATTTAATGGCCTAAACAGAACGTGCAGCGACCGTTCGCGAATTTCGACCATTAACTTCAAATTGATGTCACGGGAGATCCGACCATCGGATTCTCCTAAAACTGGAACCGTTAGGTTTGTATCGGAAAGAGATTTCCAATGAATATAAGAGTTTTGAAATCTAATGGCTAGATTCGGAGTTATGTCCAAATCAATTTTAGAAAAGATCGCTGTAAGTGCAGTTCGATGACTATTTATGGAAATTGACTGAAATGGCCTTAAGAAAATTATTAAAAATATGGAAAAATTATTTAAAATCAGAATAAATGATTTAAAAATAATTTGATGAAAAATTCCATATTTGAAAAGATAAAAATATATATTATTGAAATAAAATAGTTATTAACTAGGGTAATAATCTAATCAAGTTTTCCAATTAATTAATATTTAATTGGAATTAAATAATAAATTGGATTTTTGGTTTGTCGTGAATGGTGTCTTCAATAACACTGTTCTTATACCCCGATGAGAAAAAATAAAATTTTAAATTAAGATTTAATGAAGCTTTCCAGTTAATTAATATTAAATTGGAATTAAATAAAATAAATTGGATTTTTGTGTTTGTCGTGAATGGTGTCTTCAATAACACTGTTCTTAAACCCAGTCGTGAAAAAAATAAATCTTTTAATTAAGATATTAGATTTTCCAATTAAATTTAGTAATTGGAATAAAATGAAATAAGAATTGGATTTATTGTGAACTGTGTTTTTAATGACATTCGTTCTCTAACCCAATTAACAGTGAAGATATGATTTGAAATTTATAAATCTTTTTATTAAGATTTAATGAAAATTTTCCAAAGTAAAGTTTTCCAATTTAACGTAATAAATTGGAATTGAATGGAGTTCGATTTGGTAATAATCGAGATGAGCTTCTGAAAAAGATGATCATTATTATATATGGAATTTAAAAGGCTTTACCATTATTCCATTTATATTATTAGTCTGATAAGGAAATTTATATCGATTATATATTGATTTGATTTCTGCGAAAATTCCATATTTAATGGAAGATGATTTGGGTTTATCGTGAACTGTGTTTTAAATGACATTGGTTCTTTAACCCAGTTAAATATAGGATTAATTTCTTAAAGTTGAATAATCATAAAGTAATGATTTTTGATATTGAAACCCAATTGGAGTTTTAATGAATCTTTAAAAAGAAGATTAAAGAATAAATTTAAAAGAATTTATCTTTGATAAAATTAATGGGAACCTTTCCCTAATAATGTGAATATTCATTTAAAAGAATATTCTGAATTGGAATGAGGCGTATGATGTGTTTATATAGCACTTGATTATTGATTATAAAATACGCTAGTTATTCGGAAAGACCGGGTTTAACCCATTCTGAATAATTTCTACGATGATTAAGAGTCGAAGATGAAGTTGGTGGTTGAAGACCAGAGGTCTTTACATCCTTTGGGTGATTACTGATGTCTTGATTGGGAGGTATCCCAAGACAATGTAATAAGTGGTGATCATCCAGACATACATGGAGATCGACCGGATATGCAAGGACCTTTCTCCTGTATTGGACATATGGGATGTGGAATAAGGTGCCTCCAGTTTCGTTCAGACCCAGAACGGACTTGTAAATGGATGTATGTCTGACATTGGATTTTATTTCATGATGGTTGATTTCTATTAAATATAAATCTATTTGGTGGTGGAGAATTTATTCTCTTGCTTAACACCCTTCTCTGAGACGTACGAGCTCAGAGGTTATATATTGATAGATATCAGTCGCATGGCATGAATTGTTAATGTGGCATGCCAAGATGCAAATGATCGAGGCTTATTGTTAAAAAGCAGAACCTTGTGGTTGATGATCAAAGCACAACTTTATTTTAACATAGCTTTGCGTATAGCATTACTTTGCGAGCCTCACACCCCGATATGAACCGAAAACGGGAGAAGGACCCCAGGGAGGACATGCGTTTCTTTCTAGCTAGAAGTGGTGTCATGGTATGAAGCCCAGACATTTCACTTATGTGGATGATGGAAAGCGAGGTACCTCGGATTTGAGTCCCTAGTGGCTCTTTATTTAAGCCTCGTAGGGCGGGGAAACGTATTGTTCAGGCATAACCAATCCACTAACATATTTGTGGACTGACCCTGGCGCTCCTAAGGGCTCACTTGAGTCTGAGTCCTGAGGCACGGGCTAGAGTGTTTCAAATTCGGTAAGGACGATCCCTTGCCTTGGTTCATGATGCAAATCCAACTTCCAATATGACACCATATGGTTTTGATTGTAAAACTAGTATGGCGACATAGTATATCGTAGTTATGCCGTCTATGATTGATACATTATGATTGAAATGTTTGTGAAACATATATACATTAATAATAATATCAAATTCATTTTTATCATATCAAGCATTTTTTTACCATTATAAGGTAAAACTCTATCCTCCGGTTTGTGTTGCATTGTGTGATGGGACTTGAGTCTTATAATGGTTTCATTTTTCCAAAAAGCATTGGTTGTTTAACGATTTACTTTATTTCTTGAACTGGCAATCCAATGGAGCAAACCTGTTTCGCGATAGCCGCGTGGTCCTATGATTAGCCTTATTATTGTGTAAGTCAAGTAAGATTTCTCATACCAATCCCATGACTGGCCTGTAGTTTATTTCTGTTGGCTAGCTTTTTGACCAAGCCACCAAGGTTCACTCACAAGACGAAAGTATGAAACCGCGTTCCTTAAGTCCATGAAGGATCGGATCGCAATAGAGGATCGCCACTCACGGATCGCCCCTCACGGATCGCCTCTCATCGAATCGCCCCCCATCGGATCGCCCCCATTACATCAGCGATCCGACTACTTCTACACGACTCGATCCGTACATATGCTACTACCCAGCACAGACAGATCCGATCCCCTGATGCACAGAGAAGCCTCTGACCTGTTCAAGCACGAGCTAGTCTTCGGCGATCCGAGATGCACGGATCCAGCGACACGTGTCCCCAACTGTCACTTTGACTAATTCCTCCCCTTTGCTCGATCCGATATTTAAGGGGATCGCAACACCTGTCCACAACGGCTAATTTGACCAATTCTTCATCAAGCTGCGATACGATCCGATATTCTCGGGATTTGTGCCACGTGTGACCGCGATCCGCCTGACAAAATCAGCTATAAATAGCCCAGAGCTTGGCATTTTTCAGGATCCTTGGGCAGTACTGAGCACTGATTCCACCATTACTGTCATATCACTATTTCTTGTCAGTTTTATTACGAGATTACTGAGAGAATTCACAATTGTAAGAGTGAGTTTGAGAGAGATCATTGATTGTACTAGTATTCAAAGTATAATCGATAACATATAAAGTGGATGTAGGCTCGTTAACGCCGAACCACTATAAATTCTGTGTGTTTTCTTCTTTATCTTCATTCCCCAGTTATAATTCTTTAAGAATCAGAACAATTTGGGTGTTAGGTCCAAATTTTGATCTAACATTTTGGTGCTTTCACTGAGAAAACAGTCCTAAAACTTCACTGTTTAGTTTTTCGAAGATTCCAGCGACATCTGATATCATGGCTGGAAAGAAGTCTAAGGAAGTACGAGCTTCACGAACAAATGAAATCGCGAATGAAGCAGTTGAAGAAAGTATGCACGAGTTGGGCAATGAGGGATCTTTGGATCGCGGAGCGCCGGGGGCGAACCGATCCGATGAAGGTGCCATGCTCCGAGTCGACGAGGACGAGGCGATCCGGACTGTTGAAGGGGTTGTTACTCGATCCCGTGATAACGCCTCGAATCCTCCTCATGCCATGACCACGAACCGATCCCAGGGGGGCGCTGCGAACCACCATTCTCGATCCACAGCGATCTGAATTGATGATCAGACTACAACTCGACCTGGAAAGGAACCTATGGCTCGCTCCTACCGTCCTGGCCCCTCCGCTCGACCTGGCTCAAGCTCTTTGCGCATAAGAGAAAGTGACGATGATCAATATGACCCTTCTGCTCCCGTTACCGAGGGGGATCTCTCTCGGTTTTCCGAAATGTGGGAAAGACTGTTTGATGAATTGGCTGCTCAAAGGCAGGAAAGCTCCGTTCTACGACAAAATTTGACCGCTATGGATAGAAGGCTTAATGATCTCGCAAGGCAAAGGACGCCACCAGTTCGTCCGCTCACCCTAGAATACTCTTCTTCGTCAGAGGAATCGCCGAGGCCTCCGCGGCGACCGTACGAGAGGCCCGAAAACATAGAGCAGCTTCGATTTGGAACCCTGCCATCACGGGAAGAAGAGGCACTAGGTGCAGGGCCCTCAAACCGTAATGTGAACGATCACGCCGCAACTCCCAGAGCTCGAGGTGTGGACAGCCCTGCATAGAACAGACAACCTCAGCCCCGTCGCTGTGCAAATGCTCATGGTAACAGGGGGCAACGAAGCCCAATCCGAGCCCCGGATTTCGTGACTGCTCCCGGAAGAGAGATTAGAGAACCCCACCGAGCAAGAAGCGCTGACCCCGAACCTCCGCTGACCAGTGCAAATGTTGTAGCTATGATCCATCAAATTCTGGCAGATAGCCATGGACAACGGAATGAAGATTGGGGAATTGACCGCAGTCATACCCCTTTCACTGATGATATTTTAGATGCGACTTTCCCGAGGCGCTTCAACATGCCTCAGATGAACCGTTACGCAGGTAGATCTGATCCTGTCCAGCATCTGATGAGATATTCTTGGTCAATGACCGCTGCCGCAGCCTCTGACGTTGTCAAGTGCAAAGAATTTCCCATATTCTTGGAGGATGTAGCATTATTATGGTTTACTCGCTTACCAGCAAGATCAATTTCCAGCTTCAGGGAGCTGAGTGAAAGGTTCGTGGAACAGTTCCGCATCTATGCACAAAAGACGAAGAGTGTGATTGACTTGTTCCTTGTCAAGCAACGACCAGGCGAGAGTGTGAGGGTGTATCTAGACCGTTTCAATCTGGCCGCTACTGAAGTTAAAGATTCTCATGAGCCAACTGTTGTGGCAGCCCTGATTGATGTGGTAGATAAAGACACTGAATTTGGGAGATACCTGGCCGGCAAGCCACCTCATGCTAGAGAATTATTCTACGAAAAAGCTAACATACACTTACGTCGGGAGGAAGTATATGCTAACCGAAAGGCAAAAACGGCCGATAAAGAGGAAATCCAGAGCAATGTCGCCATCAAGCAGACAGGAGACAGCTCGGGGAAGGTCGAGGTTAATGTCGGAAATCGGAATCAGGGTGGTCGTCAGTCAGGAAACAATGATAATAACAGTAATGGCAATAACCGGAAGAGGAATCGAGGGAACGACTCCCAGAGAAGGACTCGTCCTAGGTCTTTTGAGAGTTATACGCCAATAAACGATACTTTGGAAAATATCTTCATGGATTCGTACAACGTCCTCCAAAATAAAAGGCCTCCTCCCAGAGAGTCGATGGAGAAAGAACGTGAAACGGGGAAGTTTTGTCTCTTTCATCAGATTCATGGCCATTCGACAAATGAATGCCGTCACCTAAGAGATGTAGTTGAGAGGCTTCTCCGAGAAGGAAAATTGGACGAATACAGAGTAACGCCCAGAGACAGGGGGCAAGCCGTACAGGCCCCAAATCAGAACCAGAATCAACCTGCTGTCAGGCCAACTGCCCAGCAAAAGGGAAAGGACCTTGTTATCAATACCATAATCGGAGGGCTTTATCTCGCCGGACACGGTTCCAAGGCATTGGACCAGTATGTCAATGCAGCCAAGCAACACCTCGAGGTAGGGGAGTGTAGCAACCCAGAGGACAACGTCCCGGTAAAGCAACAAAAGATGATGTCCGACGATGTTGTTTTCCGCAAACGAGAAAGCATTGGAATCCATGCTCCGACTGAAGATCCATTTGTAATCACAGTACCTATTGGCCCGGCCATTGTTCATAAAGTTTTGGTGGATAACGGGAGTTCCGTCAATATTCTTTTCAAAAGGACATTCGACCAGATGAACCTCGAGATAAAAGACTTGAAGCCCTGTCAGGGATGGATCCGTGGATTTAACGGAGCATCCACCGCTCCAATGGGTTATGTAGAGGTACCAGTTACGCTTGGGGAAGGAGAACGCCAGAGAGTGAGAATCCTTCCCTTCGTGGTCTTGGATGTTGAATCACCCTACAATGCCTTCCTGGGCCGACCGACCCTCGCAAAGTTTAGAGCCTGTATAGCCCCCTGGTGCTTATTATTAAAATTTCCTACAGAAGCTGGTGTTGGTATTGTCAGAGGAGATCAGGTTGCCACACGAGCATGTTATGTTGCAGAGCTAAAGCTACTCCGCAATTGAGGGGACATAGAAACCAAGGGCGCTTCTCCCCCCATAAGGGCGGAGACCTTATAGCAATTAAAGAGGATAACCGTAGGAGAGTCGCCCAGAGAGCTGCCCGAGGATATAGATCCCAGAGAGGACAAAGAACCTAGGGGCAGAATGGTGACTCCCAACGAGACAACTGTGGATGTACCGATCGATGATAGTGACCCAGAGAAGGTCCTTAAAATTGGATCCCAGTTAAGTCCGAATTTAGCTAAAGAACTGATGAATTTCTTAAAAAATAATTTGGATGTATTTGCTTGGACCCACGCAGACATGTGCGGGATATCTCCATCAATCATGAGCCATTCATTAAGCATTAACCCTAAACATCCTCCGGTAAAACAAAAAAGGCGAATGCTGGGCCCAGAGAGGTCCGCTGCCTTGAAAGAAGAAGTTGGAAAGCTAAAAAGTAATGGATTTATTTTTGACTCAATCTACCCAGACTGGATTTCAAATCCAGTCCTGGTAAAGAAGGCCAACGGGAAGTGGCGAACGTGTATCGATTTCTCGGATTTGAATAAAGCCTGCCCAAAAGACAGTTTTCCATTACCCCGGATCGATCAGTTGGTGGACTCAACGGCAGGCCATGAACTTCTCTCCTTCATGGATGCTTATTCAGGATATAACCAGATTCCAATGCACGTTCCAGATCAAGAACACACTAGCTTTATTACGGATCTGGGATTATATTACTATGTAGTAATGCCCTTTGGCTTGAAGAACGCAGGCGCTACATATCAACGGTTAGTAAACAGAATGTTCTATAACCAGATTGGGAAAACAATGGAAGTATATGTTGATGACATGTTGGTTAAGTCCAAGCAATCCTCTAATCACACTACGGACTGGGCAGAGATGTTTGGCATTCTTCGAAAGTACGGGATGAAACTCAACCCAACAAAATGTTCATTCGGGGTCGCCTCCGGAAAATTCTTGGGATTCATTGTCAGTTCTCGTGGGACTGAGATTAATCCCGACCAGATCGCAGCAATCAGAGACATTCAGGAACCTAGGCAAATTAAAGATGTGCAAAGCCTTACAGGGAAAGTAGCCGCACTAAGCAGGTTTATCTCCAGGGCTACGGACAAATGCATCCCATTCTTCGAATTGATAAAGCGAGGAAAACGACACTTCAAATGGACGCCCGATTGCGTAGAAGCGTTTCAGAACTTGCTGAGACACCTGGAGAAACCACTGATACTATCTAAGCCGATGGATCACGAGGACTTATTCGTGTACTTGGCAGTGTCGTCCCACGCGATCAGCTCAGCATTGGTAAGAGAAGAAGATAAGATCCTAAGACCTGTGTATTACGTGAGCAAAAAATTGACGGCAGCAGAGCGTAATTATCCAAGGATAGAAAAGTTGGCGTATAGTTTGTTGATCGCCTCTAGAAAGCTTCGACATTATTTTCAGGCGCATCCCATTACCGTATACACTGATCATCCACTCAAGCAAGTTCTACAGAGACCAGAAGCGTCTGGAAGATTACTCAAATGGAACATTGAGTTAAGCCAATTTGATCTGAACTTTCAGCCCCGACGGTCAATTCGGGGGCAAGTGATAGCCGACTTCATAGCAGAGTTTACAGTCCCGGAGGAAGATATAGCAAACGAAGAAGTTGACCCCTCAAAATTACTTCTCGACCCCAGTGCCTGGAGATTGTATACTGATGGCGCTAGGAATGACAAGAGAGCCGGCGCTGGAGTAGTGCTTGAAACTCCCGAGAAACGGCTGATATCCTATGCTATCCGGATGGAGTTTCACGCCACTAACAATGACCCCGAATATGAAGCCCTGATAGCCGGACTAAGGATCGCAAAGGAGTTGGAAGTCACGAAGATGGACATCTTTTGTGACTCCAAGTTAGTTGTGAACCAGGTTACTGGAAAATTCCAAGCCAAAAGTGCAAGATTGATTTTATACTTGAAGAAAGTGAAGCAGTTGCTGAACGGCTTTGATCACTACAGCATATCTCACATTCCGCGGTCAGAGAATCAGCAGGCGGATAAGTTGGCAAAGATGGCTAGTTCCGACGATCCTGAAGAGACCGGGCTAGCCCCCGTTGAAGTACTTCGGTCTCCTAGTATAGATCAGATGGAAATTGATCCAGTACTAGAGACGGAACCAGAAAGGGAGTCATGGATGACCCCTTTAAAAAAATTCTTAATGAATGGAGCGCTTCCGAACAAGAAAAGCGAGAGGCGTAAAGTAATTCGTAAAGCTGCCCGATACGTTCTACAAGGCGGAGTCCTTTACAGACAGGGATTTTCAATGCCTCTTCTCCGGTGTATAGCTCATGACGACATCAAGCGTGTGCTGCACGAGGTACATGAAGGTGAATGCGGCGATCACACTGGAGGGCAAACCTTGGCGAAAAAGGTGTTGCGGCATGGTTATTTCTGGCCTACCATAAACAAGGACGCGGCGAAATACGCACGACGGTGTGATGCGTGCCAGAGATTTTCAAAGATACCTAGAGCACCTCCTAATCAGTTGAAAACAATAACGAGCCCATGGCCTTTCGCTATGTGGGGAATTGATATCATCGGAAGTCTCCCCATAGCTAGGGGCGGTGCGAAGTTCGCTATTGTAGCCGTAGATTATTTCACTAAGTGGGTCGAGGCTAAGCCACTGACTACAATCACAACCAAACGAGTGATCAATTTTGTCGTTAGAAACATCATCTGTCGATTTGGGATTCCAAAGATTGTTATAACAGATAACGGAACTCAATTTGATAGCATCGAATTCAGAGACTTCTGCCAGAAATACCACATTGAGAAACGGTACACCTCTGTGGCACACCCGCAATCGAACGGACAAGTCGAAGCAGCGAATAAAGTGATTAAATCCATTCTGAAAAGAAGACTAAAACGGGCCAGAGCCATGTGGGCTGATGAATTGCCCCTAGCACTATGGGCCTACAGGACAACGTATAAATCGGCAACAGGACATACCCCCTTCTCCCTTGCTTTTGGAACAGAAGCAGTCATCCCGGTTGAGATAAAAGTACCTTTTCACCGAGTGACTTATTATGATCCGATGACTAATAACGAATTGCTCCTTGAATCCCTGGATATGATCGAAGAAAAGAGGGATGAAGCAGACCTGCGAGCCTTGAGATGCAAACAACAGGTCGCCCGATACTACAACAAAAAGGTTCGAGCCCGAACCTTAGAACCCGGAGACTTGGTTCTGAAGCGTGTCTTTCCAGCCCCAACTCATATGGGTGCGAAGTGGGAAGGACCGTACTCCATTCTGTGCAAGCTTGATAATGGAACCTTCAAGCTAGCAACCGTAGATGGAAAGGAAATCCCCAGAGTGTGGAATGCCCAACATTTACGGCCGTACCTAACGTAAAGATGACAGATCTGTCCTTTTGCTTTGTTAAGAACCATGTACAAGGCACGACTTACCTAGAATAGTCCGATTTCTTAAAGCAAAAAATTATAAAGTGGACGTAGGTCATGATTCGACCGAACCACTATAAAAATATTGTGTGTTGTTTACCTTTATTGCACTATTATTTATCTGCCTTTCTATTTTTATGGAAATTGTTGTGAATCATGCAACGATCCCAGAAGCATATAATTGTAGGTGTCTTCCATCAAAATGGAATGTAATCACCAGTCAAAACTCTGAGGGTGCGATAAAGTAAATCATATCATTGATAGCGCTCTAACTCTCCAGAGCCGAGAGAGAGCATAACGGACATGAAGGCGATGTCCGTAAGTCATGGCGGTGTACCATGATCGGAACCGCCTTGACGGAACTCTAACCTCGGCGGCTGCCAGGAGAGTATAAAAGCGTCTCCGACAGAGCGCTGAGAAAGAGCTCTTGCCCCGCTGAAGGATCGGGGAGCGATTGAACTGCTGAGCTCGAACTCTAACTCCCCAAAGAGAGAGAGAGAGTATAAAAGCGTCTCCGACAGAGCGCTGAGAAAGAGCTCTTGCCCCGCTGAAGGATCGTGGAGCGATTGAACTGCTGAGCTCGGACTCTAACTCTCCAGAGCAGAGAGAGTATAAAAGCGTCTCCGATTGAGCGCTGAGAAAGAGCTCTTGCCCCGCTGAAGGATCGGGGAGCGATTGAACTGCTGAGCTCGGGCTCTAACTCTCCAGAGCAAAGAGAGAGTATAAAAGCGTCTCTGATTGAGCGCTGAGAAAGAGCTCTTGCCCCGCTGAAGGATCGGGGAGCGATTGAATTACTGAGCTCGGACTCTAACTCTCCAGAGCAGAGGGAGAGTATAAAAGCGTCTCCGATTGAGCGCTGAGAAAGAACTCTTGCCCCGCTGAAGGATCGGGGAGTGACTGAACTGCTGAATTCAAACTCTGACCTCGGCGACCGCCAGGAGAGTATAAGAGGGTCTATAGTTAGGCACTGAGAAAGGTGCCGGAAACTCACCACCATAAGGACAATTATCTTGCTAAATTTTCTAAGTCCCCCATATTCAGAAATAGGGGGCAACGTGCAGACAATGCTAATCAATCCTTAATAAGCCCTAGTCAGGCGCTACGTTAACGATTGATTGGGGGCATATACACACATGAACACCGGAAATTTTTAAATTTTTTCTTTTTGTTGCTTGACTGATTTGTAGTTATAATCAGATGGTCTATGACTAAGCATGAAAAGTTTATTAAATGCAGGTACACGGTGATGCAAAAAGAGATAAACTTTCATTTACAAACTGCAAGCCTAGAAAGTGAAAAACAACCTAAAGCAAAAGTGAGGGCCAGTCTCACAATTACATTTCATGGCCAGTAAGAAGCCTAAAAACAAAATATCGACAAGCAACAATATCCTATTTACGCTTGGACTTCTTATCCTGTTTCTGCTTCTCCAGCCTCACCTTGTCAGTATCAGATTGATCACCCTTCTTTCTTTTCCTTTTGTCTATAAGAGGAACGTCCGACTCTTCAGAAGATTCCTCCTCCACCTCCTTTCTCTTTCTTTTATCAGCAAGGGAAGCTGGGAAATCATCAGGGTTCGCAAAATAAAGTTGTTTGCTGATGGATTTGGGCTGGAGTTTCAAAACCATCCCGGTTTTGGGATTAAACTCCGAGATAGGGGCTATGTTCAAAGGCTCTTGTCCCACCTTCTTTAAAGCCAGCTCCTTTTGCTGCCTAGCTTTTCTATTAGCCAGAGTTTCATCGTCATCGTCTTCGGCTTCTTTGGTGCTAATGATATCCTCCTCTTCCTCTACATGGTGCCCGTCCATATCTTTCAAGGCCTCGATGGTTTCATCATCCTTGGGAGCATCAGCACGGGGTGCCAGGACGCCCTTCTCTGCTGTTGTACCCTCAGCCTGCTTCGGTATATCAACACCAGCACTAGGCGAGACGATAATCTTCTCCGCCTCTTTCCTCTTCTCGACATCCTTGTCGACGGACTCGCCACCTGTAATATGAGGAACACATGTTATTAATTCGATTGGTTGCTCTACCAGACGACGACGACTCACAATTGCTTTGACAAATTGTGGGGAAAAAAGGGAGATACCTTCCGCTGATCCTCCATCTAAGCTAGCTGCAGAAGCTCTGACAACCACAGGAGTTAGGCCCAAAGGAATTAATGGATCATCAGGATGGTATTCCTCAACTCCGGAGGTCTTGGGCTCTACAGCTGAGCTCGAACCTTCGTCAACCTTGATTTTGCCCTTAGCCAGGGCCCTCTCCTTCTCCATTTCTTCTTGAATTAGACGACGGCCTTCTGCCAGATCCTCAGGCTCGTTATCCCTCAGGATGGTCTTCATCAGCTCATCTTCGTCAATCTCTTTAACTCCCAATCTCTGCTTCTCACCCTCAACGATGGCATCCCATAAATTGGCTAAAGTAATGTGGTAGTCCTGGATCCACGAGATGTTACGGGTTTTGAGGACATGGCCGAGGAAGTCAAAAATCATCTCTTCGAACCCTTCGATGTCCTTTTCTCTCTCGAGGAGCTTGTTGTTAGAAGCAGTAGCCATTTCAATGGCACTTTCAACATTCTTTTCGGCAAGAGCCTTGCGCCTCTCCGCATCCGCGACTTGATCATTTAAAATCACCTTTTCCGCTTCAGCCAAGGCTAGACTTTCTCTCAAGCTTGCTTTTTCTTCCTCCCAAGCAGCTCTCTCAGCTTCAAAATGGCCTTCTGCCGTCTTCAACTCGATGTTGGCCATTTTAAGATCTTCTACCTCCTTCTTTAAGGCCATTTTCTCTTGACTATTTGAGTCAAGTTCGGAATGAAAGTGTTTCTTAGCATTCTTTAATTCGGTCTTATAATTTTCAGCATCTCTCCGCGCTAAGGCAAGTTGGGATAGAGCGTCTTCCAAGTCCTTCTCCATTTTTGACCTAGCCCTTTCATTATTATCTATCTTCACCTTGGATCTATGTGCTTCCATCTCAAGCGTTCGGATGACTTCTGAAAGATTAACAGAATGTTTCTTCATCATTTCATACTGCCTGGCTACATGGCGAATATGCCCGACGACTTCAGTATCCCAGTTCCTAGGGACTGGTTCTAAAGCTGGAACAAACATCATCCTCTCGAAGAAAATGTTGGGGAATTGTTCTCGCAACTTTTCCAGCCTAGCTTGAGTCTCGGGACCATGGATGTAGTCTCGTGACCCGGGGGCAACCAAACCTTGCTGGCTGGAAGGGACAATGTCGCTTCTCTCCTTCTCAGAATCCTTGATTGGATCCTTGCTTTTATCCTTGGGCTCGTAGTGTCTTTTTGATGATTTGCTGTGAGAAGGTGCACTCTTCGGAGGAGTTAACTCTTTAGGAAGTTGTTTTCCCCCTGTAGGTGGTACCGAGTAACTAGGAAGCTTGCCAGAAGTTGATTTTGGTGGAGATCGGGATTGCGAAGAAGTAGGCTTGTGAGAAAGGCCGCGAGAGTGCTCGGGATTCGGATGAAGACTGGGTGTGCCTTCACGAAGAGAACGATAAGAATAAGACCGCCTGCGAGACATCTTTCCTGCAAAAGAGAAAAGAACATATTAAAACCTTAGATACTGTTGATATAAAAGTGTGGGGTCAGGCAGTGCGTGTGATTTGTGCATCCCATATAATTCCCCCTAACAGACCCGGGCCTGAAGTCAGGCTCATCTGAGTAGTTTCTTGTCCTCCAATTGGAACGGTGGTCTCCTCAGAAGCAGGGAAAAATGGCTCCACTTCAAAGTCCCCCTCTGTGTATACACCATCGGGCAAAGGAATTTTGCTCAGCTCTTTAAATAGCTGTTCTTCTGTCAAATCATCGGGAGCAGCAGGTTCGGTTGGAAGAGAAGTCCTTGAGGGGAAACCCCCCGGAGAAACTGGGATTTCCTTAGACTTGTCACCACGGGCCTCATCTCCTCTGTATATGTTCAGGTCCTCGTCGTCCTGGATGATTATCGGGGAAGGACTCTTACGGAATTTGGTTGTTTCTGCTGCCCGTGATGTTCCCTCTCCTTCCGTTGGGGGCACGTATTTGTAAGGTTTGCCGCCTGCACCGAGTCCAAACCTTATATCCAAAAGGCGATGTTTATGAAGATTCTCGTCAGTGATGCACTTCTTGATCCTTAGAAAGTTGGATCTGCTTTGTAGAAGAATAGACAATCGATTATTGTATACCAAGCCTTCCGTCTTGGGAAAAACGTGATCCGCTTAAAACAAAAAAGAAGGGGGGATGTTAATGCTTCAATTTCTTAAACAAGATATTCAGTCAAAAGATTAAAGTTTACTTGATTTAAGCCATCTCCTTGAGCACCCAGCTTGTCTCCTTATATAGAACCAATCAGACTTGGGATCCCCTATATTGCTGTATCCGTCATACCGAACCTTCCTATTCGCTACCGACTCGAAGAAAGAGAAATTTGGGGTTGCCGAGGAGCGATGCTTGAAAAGATAAAAGAATGTTAAATCTTTAAATGTGAGCTCGGTATGCAGGATCTCTGCGTATGCAATATATAGGGTGTATAGAGCCGCGTAGGCGTTAGGATGAAGCCGCATCGGAGCGATTCCCAATCATTTTAAGGTCTCAATCACGATTGGGGGAAACGGAGGAATAGCTCCTACCCATCACATGAGCCGGCTGATTGTCATATATCCTTCCGGAGCTAGGTGAGGTCTATCTTCGCTACCCGGGTGTCCTCACATCATCCCAGGGGATCCCATATCTCAGGCAAATTCTTTTAAGCTTTATGTCGTCGAGTTTGGAGGCTAAAGAATCAGAAAATTTCTCTATCCCGAGCGCGCCAGGAATCTCATCGGGAGCTCGCCTGTCTGCTTCAGACTCTTCACTAAGCGAGGTACTTTCAGATGGATCCGATTCCGTTGCCTCGTATTCGGATCCAGAATCTTTGCCCCTTGGGTTAATTGGAGGGACCTCGGGGTTGTGTCGCTCAGGAACCTCGGATTCCGTTTCTGTGACGGATCTTGAAGAGGAATGATTATCTGATATTACTGTTTAGGCGAGAAAACATGAGAAATGAGATTAAAACTACCCGTCCCCCCTGTGTGTGCAAGTGCCGATGTGTGCGCTTGTGCGTGCATTAAAGAAAAGTACAAGGGTCAACAAAATCATCCAGACATTGGTCGTTGTTCGGTTGATAGATTATGCATTTGTTCGATCCGGAATGTTCGTCTCAAAGGCTCTAACCTAATTGTTCATCGATTTGTTAGAGTTGCATCATATTATTTTGTCAGCGTGTGCATCAGATCGTCCGACAGTCGGATCGCAGGGCAGGTTCGGATCGCGACATATGGACGGATCGTGGTGAAGGACTCGGTACGCGGAAGGGTATTAGATCATGGAAGGGCTTCGAATCATGAAGCGCACCAATTCATCCAGAACGGATCGCGATGGTATCTTGGCGATCCGCATCGCCCCCAATCCTCCACGACCCGAAACTCCGGTATCTCCGCGATCCGACACTCGTGTCTAGTTCCCCACGAATCGTAGCCTTGCCGTTTCCACGATCTGATCCACTAGACAAATCAACTTTCCAGTTCCGTACCCTCTCCCTTCGCCTCACCACCGCTTCGAACTCGGGCCTTGCCCACGAACCGACCTGGTCATCCCTTCCTTCTTCTTCCTCAACTCTCCTCTTCACCCTTAAATCCATGGAATCGCACCTGGCACGCTCGCGTTTACTATCATCGAATCCTACGAAATTCCGCTGTCTCCACTCTCTAAATCAGTGCGAACAAGCTAGAAACTAAAGAAAAGCTGTTTAATTACCTTCTTAAAGTTTGAGATTGGTTGGAAATTTGAAAATCAAAGTTAGGGTTTTCTCTCAGGAAAATTGGCGGCGGCTGCAAACAAAGAAAGAAGAAGAGAAGAATGAGGGTGAGGATCGATTTATATAGGCAAAAGGGCGACCGTTTGTCTCCCCTTTTTTGTCTTATTCGATCCACGAAAATAGACGGGCCACGAACCAAAAGCCCACCACGTCACAAACCAAAAGCCCACCACGTCTCGAAGAGAAGCCCACCTCATTCCGTAAAGAGGCCCAAGCGCTCACCAAAGGACGAGGCGAATGACTTGCTAACGGACCGTGACTCGCGCATGCGATCCGAACCGATAAATGACCGACAGGAACGAAAATTCAAAAATGCACCTGATAGTTTCGATGATGAAGACTCTGAAAGATCCCAGAAAAGAATTGTCCAAAAAACAGGGAAACTATTAAAGGTCTATCGGATATTTACAGCAAGCAAACAAACAACTTTCCGTAAATGATATGGCTTTTCGGATAGACGCTACCACTGATTTGCATCCCTTTATGAAAAGACGTTTCCACAGTTTCGAAGCATGCTCCATCATCGATAAAACATACTTCGAGGGGGCAAAATGTTGGCTAGCTTTTTGACCAATCCACCAAGGTTCACTCACAAGAAGAAAGTATGAAACCGCGTTCCTTAAGTCCATGAAGGATCGGATCGCAATAGAGGATCGCCACTCACGGATCGCCCCTCACGGATCGCCTCTCATCGAATCGCCCCCATCGGATCGCCCCCATTACATCAGCGATCCGACTACTTCTACACGACTCGATCCGTACATATGCTACTACCCAGCACAGACCGATCCGATCCCCTGATGCATAGCGAAGCCTCTGACCTGTTCAAGCACGAGCTAGTCTTCGGCGATCCGAGATGCACGGATCCAGCGACACGTGTCCCCAACTGTCACTTTGACTAATTCCTCCCCTTTGCTCGATCCGATATTTAAGGGGATCGCGACACCTGTCCACAACGGCTAATTTGACCAATTCTTCATCAAGCTGCGATACGATCCGATATTCTCGGGATTTGTGCCACGTGTGACCGCGATCCGCCTGACAAAATCAGCTATAAATAGCCCAGAGCTTGGAATTTTTCAGGATCCTTGGGCAGTACTGAGCATTGATTCCACCATTACTGTCATATCACTATTTCTTGTCAGTTTTATTACGAGATTACTGAGAGAATTCACAATTGTAAGAGTGAGTTTGAGAGAGATCATTGATTGTACTAGTATTCAAAGTACAATCGATAACATATAAAGTGGATGTAGGCTCGTTAACGCCGAACCACTATAAATTCTGTGTGTTTTCTGCTTTTTCTTCATTCCCCAGTTATAATTCTTTAAGAATCAGAACAATTTGGGTGTTAGGTCCAAATTTTGATCTAACAATTTCATTTGCAAACTCGGGTGCCCATATTTTCCACATGGGCAGTCGAGTAGCTTATTTTGCAAATATCTTGAGCAGGATTCTGGATCGAAGTTTTAAGCTATGTCCAGAGCATTAATAGTCTTCCATTATGTTAGCTCATATGTTCCGCTGCATTGTATTACATTTACTGCAATATATCTTCTGCTGTATTATATCAATGTACTCAAATATTCTGTACTCTGATGTTACATTATTAAAATATTTATAAGTCTTTTTTTATTTGTTCTGATGTGTTGTAGTCCCAAAGTTAGTGTATCCGGCAAATTTCCGCAAGAGGAATTTTCGGGTCATTACATGATCAAAGCACGGCTTTAAATAGCATAGCTTTGTGTAGCGTTACTTCGCGAGCCTCGCACCCAGATGTGAACCAAACACAGGATAGTGACTGCTTGGAAATGGACATATGTAAGTTCTAGCTACGAATAACGTTATGGTATGGAGCCCAGGCTGTTTACTTATGTGGATGATGCACACTATTATTACTTGATGGGAGACGAGGTGCCTTGGATATATCGGCTCTTCTGGGCTGATGGATATTATATCCATCACTACTGGACTGATGGATATGGTCGACATATTGACCATTTTAGAGGTTCGATACAACCGGCTAACATATTGTTTATGGTATAAATAATCATCGACGGATGACCGGCCATGAAGATCCAAGGGGTTCACTGCGGGGGATCCTGAGGCACTTGCTAGTATGTCTCGAAATCGGTGAGGATAATCCCTTGCCTCGGCTCATAGATGGAAACCCAATTTCCAATACGTGATATTCGGTTTTAGTTGTATATATATATTTGGTGACGTAATATATGGGTACCTACGCCACCTATGATTGATACATGTATATTTGAAGTTGATTTCTTCACTTATAGTAATAATAAAATATGATATTTCACATACCAAGTATTTTTGGCTATTATAGGTAAAAACTCTATCCTCCGGCTTGCATTGTGTGATGGGACCTGAGTCTTATAATAGCTTCATTTTTCTATTTAGCATTGCGCTGTTTGTTTTATGCATTGGTATTCTTGGGGTTAAACCCATTCTGTGTTATATGGCATGGTCCCTTTATTTACCTAACTTTAAAATCAAATTAATAGCTGTTTTAGTTCTCACCCCAGTCACATGACTGACCTGGAGTTTATTGTTTTAACCTAAACTCTGGCTGCCCCTAATTTCCACATAGGCAACTAGTAGTTTGGTTTGACAGATATTATATTCACAGGATCCTGGTTTACAGCCGGAGCTATATTCAGAACGCTATGTATCCGTGTATTTCTTACAGTTGTGTTATGTATTATTTTTCCGCTGCTACGTAATGTATGTTAATCTCTGATATTTTCCAATGTGTAATATTTATTCATATTCTGTTATATTCTTATACTATGACGTAATTGTTGTAATAGCAATGAAATGTTCTTCTGTTTGTGTTCTGATTTGTCGTGTTCTGAACTTAATCCGGGCTTTCCTTTACGGGGAATTTTGGGTCGCTTCATACGCAAAAGGGATGAATATATATATATATATATATAGTGATCAAAATTTGCATGTACACAATTATATTTCATATCTCAACTAAGCAGGGTCAGTATAAAACTAAAAATATTAACGACATAAAACACATACATCAACTTCAGATTGAGACAAAACAAGCACAACACTCTAATTATGTACGTATAAAATTCGAATTCAACTGCCAATAATCCCACCAATCAAAAAAATAAAAAATCAAGGTGTTCACTATCATATTTTCAGTTTAATATTGAGGTTTATCTACTTCAAATAAAGTGAACCATGAGCTAATAACTCATATTAAACAGCGGTGTGGATTTTGATTGTGCTGGGGTACGAGATTGACGATGATGAAGGTTGCAACTTCGGTATGTGGTGGAAGGAAGAAATAAAATTGGAAGGTGGGCACATTATCATGTTATAATGAGGTGAGGGAAAACACAAATGGGAAGGCTTTTGAGATTCAGACCTTTCATCTACACATACAACACTTTTTTTCTGACCCGAATCGTTTATTTTGATGGAAGATAAAGAAAAATATGGAAATGAGGAAACCCCCTTTTCTGATGAAAGGTTGATATATGTAAATTCAGAATAATTTGTATCCCCATTCACGCATCCCTAGATGGCGAAAGAACATGTATTTACAATTACACATTCCAAGATTTGAACGATATTTACAAAATTGTTAATGTGCCCATAATTTCTCTTTAATCAACGTATGCATGGCTTCATGAAATGCAGCATGCCAAATATAATGCACGTTGTAAATGTGCCCACTTATCAAATTGAAAAAGCGTGCTAAATATAATGCATGTTGTTAATGTGCCCATTTATCAAATTGAGAAAGCATGCTAAATATAATGCATGTTGTTAATGTGCCCATTTATCAAATTGAAAAAGCATGCCAAATAAATTGCATATTGTTAATGTGCCCATTTATCAAATTGAAAAAGCATGCCAAATATAACGCATGTTGCAAGCATTCATGAAATGCAGCACGCCAACGGATAAATTCTTACCCGTTTAAACCTTTTTTTTAATGTATGAAAACACGTGCATGAAAGGTTGGATGGATAAATATTGGAAAGTTGTTGAAATACGAAAGAAGGGGACGAGATAAGAGGTAGGATGTAACATAATGTGGGTTCTTGTTTCATGCAATTCATTCCTTTTTTATTATTATGTCCAAACGTTTTACTATAATGGGATAAGAAAGACATGCATGCACGAAAATGGAATAAAGGGAAAGAAATTAATAGAATAAAGGGAAATAAATAAATATATAAAGGAATTAAATGAATGCATATTTAACATTGCAAATTAAATTAATTAATGAAGGTTTAATTGGACATGTAATCAACGTTCTGAATTCCTAAAAATTACATTTAGAACAAACAGGGAAATAATTACAAATGATAGCCAAAGATATATACATGTATATATTTATTTCATCTTAAATGCACACATTATTTTTAATCAATCTTTCAGCAGAAATTAGTAAATTTGATTAATAAAATAAAAATTTTATTTGAAAACCATTTTAAATTCAACAATTTAATTTAATTTAACAATTTAAATGGTCAAATTTTACGTGATGTTACACGTTTTAAGACCATGTTATTGTATTTACCTATCGTTCTGCTTTAAATATCAACGCTTGTAAGAATGGAGTGTATGGCAACTCTCACTAAACTAGTATTTACAGGACTATTTCTGTGTACTTTCCGATGTAAGATTATGATTGTTCTATTTTCTATCTTTACTTTTTTTGCCTCATTTTTAGCATCGGATCCGCAGTACGTGAATACTGAGGATGTTTTAATGTTGATTTATGAGGTCGAGGAGATGGATCGTTTTATATGGTATCAGAGATTAGGTTGAGGAAATATCTTAGGGTCGATAAGGTCAACTCATTAGAGATAGGAATAACAATATCCTAGAATGATAGTCTGAGAGAGCACGTCAAATTCTATTTATAAAAATGTGTTGCATACACTATCAAACATAAAATCCTCTTCGTTCTAAGATAGTTTCTTTTTATATAAACGGATAGCAGGAATAAACTTAAGAGTAATGAGAGGAGGTGGAACTAACATGACTAATTGCCAAAACATCGTACCACTGTTGAAGAAGAAATAATTCCTATGTGGCCTGAGATTGTTTTTTTCATTAGATGCAAGAATTATCCTAGGAGGCAATCCCTTTAAGGGAACATCATCAGTCATAGAGGTTGAGGCCTGGGTCTGGTCATGCTAAAAAAATTTGACACCGAGGATGGATAGAAAAGGGTTTTGGCATATGGCAGTTATAAGAAAACCCTTCTTGGTGGGAGACCATTATCAAAAGTAAACCAAAGGATGATATCACTTGGGATCTATTCAATCATAATTGGGGAACAATATATGCTAGGAGTTGGAAGGTCCTAATTGTATCATAGATTTATGGATTTGAAATAAAGGAGATTTCAGTGGAAGATTACTTGAAAAAACTTAATGAACCTTAATCGTTTCTGATCCCGATTAATCGATGCCATGCTCAAGGAAAACGAAAGATTAATTAATGGCACGAAGGATCAGTACCAGGAATGAATGGATGACTATTCATGTTAAATGAATTTTAATTGATTTTTTTGATATGGGTTTCCACTACGAAACCGTTGAGAAGAAGAACCTTCCAGCAACATAAAGCATCAACAATAATAACTGGAAGAAGAAAAAACTCAATCAGTCGGGGAGGAAGCCAGGGCAAAATCAGATTGGAGGAGGAAATCATGGCAAAATCAGTGCCTAGACCCGTTGGCGGCTCGCCTTCGGCTCGGAGCACGGTTCGCCTTCGGCTCGACTGGAGATTCGCCTAAGAGTTATAGTGCAAGGCCTTGGAAAAGACGTTCTTGGGCCCAAAAGAGGTCATCTGATGGAAGTTTCGGGCCTTCTTATGTTTGCAGCGTGACTTCGACCAAATCGCTTTGTGTTTCCCGACGACGTTCTTCATGCTTGAGCACGTTGCTAACCAAATACTTAACGTGTGACAACATTGACTAAAAAGCATGTCAACAATAGCCATGTTGCCTGTCGAGTTCTATCATTTCCCAGTTGGTGAGGCTTGAGGTCACTCATCCAGGGGATACTCCAATCTTAATAAGGACTGAAAGGCATACTTAGGAGATGGAAATGAATAAGTCGCTTCCTATCACTTGATCACTATGTAAGTCCAAAAACCAAGCATCCAGGGGATGAGCTTCGTCAACAAAGTTTAGCATGCAATACTCAAAGTGGCATTTGTATACCTCGAATGATGGTCAAAGGTACATAAGCTATGATAGGACCTCACCTAAAGAGGAGCAAGCTTCTATTCACCAGACATGAAAGTAAATGGCCAGAAAGCCATTCTAGACAATAATACTCCACATAGAGACAGTCAGGTATGTTTTATTTTGGATTACGAGCCCATACAAACGATGCTTTGAATCCAAGAGAAGTCAACAACTAGATATCGTGCGGATTCTAAGTGTCGGGCGGGGGTTGCTCAGTGTATTATTTAAGCAAAGTAGGTCTGGTGCTCTCATATGCCACAAATGGACCATTATGCGTAAATAACTCATTATAAGTAAAATAAAGTAACTCATACTTTATCTTTTAAATACTCTTTCGAAACTTACCCATAGTCAATGAGAAAACAACAACGGAGCCTTTGTTCGAAATGACGCGGCAAATCCTCCTTTATAGGAACCCATGAAAGAAGTAGAACGGAAAATATGGTATTGTGAAATCATTTACTATATTAGTTCCAAACGGATCTCTACACTTGAATCAAAATAAGTAAAGGGACTTGGCTAAATTCATAGAAAGGGACAAGTGAAGATAGTGAAAGAAAAGCTTGGCCTCAAAGCTATGGGCGTTTGGCTAAAGCACAACCAATCTTCACTACTAAATATGCACAACGTGAAATTCAATTGTATCTTCCCAGCAATGACACCACTCCAAAAAGTCAAAAGTAAGGAGCTTCTACAAAATTAAGAGAACATGGCAAAGTCTATGGAGAACATGTTACGTCGCAAAGGGAAGATGAGAAACTTTAGTCAAGCTTGGTTAGGAATTCACCATATTCCAGCTAAAATTAAACCTAAGGATCAATCCACCACCGATCAATGTCTAAGAGATGGCTAGACCCTTTCAAATGCAAAGCGATGAAGTTTACCCCCACATGAAAGGAATGTGCAAAATAAATGAAAATGGAGGCATCATTCCATTAGTGCGTATAAGCCAATGAAAAGACGTGAGACTGAGAGTGGTTTAGAAGCAACACTACATCTCAAAGGCAAGTGCAATTCAATGTCCGAAACATTCAGTAGAAGATGGACATCTTTAGCCGCAATTATCACGAAATACCTTACCAGTGGTGGATTATAACTCCTTGAAGGCAAGTGAAGAGACTATAACACGACTAGAAGGAATAACAACAATGATGATAGTATCAAAAACTTCACCTTTAATGTTGCAAAACTATTCAGTCAACACGACATAACCGTTTAAGCTAAGCTAGTAGAACATAATTCCTAACTCCTGAAGAATATCTCGTAAGGGATAACAAATGGAAGAATAGGCTCGTTCGAGCACATGCAACATTAGCGAGAAGTAAAATCGGATGTGGGTTGATCCACAACTTCACCCTAAGGCGATAATTATACATCGCCTTCAGGAATCCCAATCTAAAAGCACAAATGCCGAAGCATTCGCCATGTGACCATAGAGGGCCGTCTCTTTGGAGGATTCAAAATGAGTCTAAACACTGGGCACAAAAAGTTAGGCACATGCCCTATCATGATAATTCTCTTTCAGTATGATCATGAGAGGAAACACTGATATGAACTAAGGAGGAGCATGTGGCCGAAGTCGATTCATCTTTGGATTGAGTAGAGTTTCCCCCTCCAAAATGTTTATGGGTTAGATATTTTGATGACCGATCTACAAAAGGAAGCTCGTACTCAGAATAATTAGCTGCATCCATTTTCTAAGTGTAATATTGTCATAACTAAAGATGTTCGGAGCCTAAGGTTGGCATGTTCCAATCAAGGGATATCGAGCGTTATCCAAGGACAAGTGCGGCACCATATCTATGTGAGTCGTATCCAATGAGCCAAATGTGCGCTCGAGCGATACCATCTCATGGAAGTGAACACTTGAGCCTAGAAGACTTTACATATATTTCATTTTATTGGACTTACCGTTGTCGACTTGAGCAATCGATAATGAACCCATCGCATGAATCATCGATGGAGGTTCTCCATTTCAGGTTCCTTGAATGTACTGATGCTTTGATGGGTGGACTTCAGAAATCAAGCTTAGCCGCACCTCATCTGGATATTAAGACCTGATTGAAATAGCGTCAAACCAGGTAAAAATGATGTGAACTTCAAGTTACGGAATTTCTCGGTAATAGAGATTGCCAAGCACATTTGTTCATTCTAAAAAGACGATTCAGGGGCATGCATACCATTTTCGCAGTCAAGGCAGCTCAAATATAATCCATAGGCACTACGATTAATCTGTAAAGTTGTTCGACGATGCAGTCTAGTCTGTATCCCGGACTAGTCCATTTCTTGAATTGAAATATCGAGATGATCCCAAGCTAAACCGTTTTTGGCTTGAAGCTTCAAATCAACCTAAAAATCAAAAATTATGGGTTAGAAGCTTAGAAGTGTTTCAGACTCTAGTTCAATGTAAATGGATTAGCGGTTGGAATTCGAATTTGAAGTTAAGTCATGCCATTGACTAGGACCACACTACAAACAAATTCAAAATCCTGAGAATAATGCACATTATACAGTAAGCATCATGATCAAAGCGATCAGGTACATGTTATTGCAAAATAAACCCATAAATGGAAAGTGCTTAGAATTCAAGGAGGACACGACTCGTGTTTGCCAATTGAATTCTAGGCATCGACCAGGATAACTCACCAACATGGTCCATATCTATTAGTAATACAATTTATGCCATTTTCTCTTCTATTTTTTTTTTTTTTTTTTGGAACTTACCCGTTATCGTTTGAAATGTCGATAACGGATCTGTCGCCACAAGTGGCTCGGAAAACTTTCTCTTTTTACAGAACCATGGATAGGCAAAGGCAATACAAAAATGGAGGTGTTGTATGTGTGCTTGGATTAACATAGACACTATTCAACAATCCCAACGGAATTTCCAAACTCCAATGCCCACCAAAATATATCCTAAAGCCAAGTATAATCCTTGACGTTGATCCAGAATAAGATTCCACCTAAATGATGTAAGTAGAAAGAATTGGTCTTGGAACTCGAAAAGAGAAAGACAATCTCAAAAGTTCCTCAAAAGAAAATGAATTGACACCAAATCATGTCTGTGATCTAGTACAAGGTTATCCTCCTGACCCGATATAGCATGAACCTCGTAATGCATATTCTACTGACCAATTTGCAGCATCGTAAGAATTTTCGAATCAAAGCTGCATCGTTGTCACAGTCAAAGGTGATCCGAGACAAGAAGCTTGAGCGGATAGCTAACAAGTTAAAGTAACTTTGTGGATTGTGTCCATATTTGCCCGAATTGTAAATTTGATGTATGCTAATAATTAAGTCCCATAATAGTGTGTAAAACCAAGATTGAACCTCTAATTCCAACACTTATAATGTCATATCAAAGCTTAAGTCCAATTTTAGGGAAAAAGTCCAAAAATGAAAATACATATATCCTGAAGGCTAATGTGGAATTTTAAAGCTAAAACACAGAATTCTGACATCCAATATAAACTTAAACTCAAAAGCGCGAAAATACCAATTGTCAAATAAAACCACGATGAAAAGTTTACTTCTCGATTCCGGGCAGTTTCATCACGAATTACATCATATTACAATTCTAGACCACATCATGTTCTCAACGAAATGTGCTATGGGGGATATGATAATCCGGTTTTGAACCCAAAAAGTGTGTTTACGAGGAATAGAAATGACATGTTCCCGGAACAAGCTTGAACTCGGTAAGCAGGATCAAAATGGTTATTGATAGCTTCTCAAGAAGTTTCGAGGAAATTTTAGCTAAGTCCATGGATCAGAACCAGTCCATGCCCTATGGACAGGTACCGATCCATAGATACAATGAGTTTTGGGTCATCTTTTAGGTTGTGGTGACTCCAAGTATCCAACAAGTCTTTGGCAAAGTTACAAGTCATTCAGATTAACTATGCGAAGATTTCTTGATGGACCAACAGGAAAAGCATGCACGATGAGACGACGGGTCAACAAATTAGTCAAACGAATTCCAATCAATACTAAGATCAACAAGAGGGCTTATAAGGGCTTATAAAGGCAAGATATGGAGTTTACATCTCGAAATTGTCCAAGTACATGGACTGACACCGGTCCATAGGCTATGTACCGGTACCAGTCCATGAAGTTAAATAATGTAGCAATGGAAATTTGGGCATGACTTCTTCGTGTTATGTCAGGCCTGTGTATAGTTGGGCTTGGGCCAAAAACATCCTGGAACTCTATAAATACTCCACCTACTGCTACAAGAAATGGTATCTAATCTTTGCCATGCCGAAATGTTGCCAAAACTCTATCGAAGTAGATCTTCATCTCAAGCAGTCATTACTCACCTTCAACAACAAGACTTCCTCTTCAGAGATAGCAAAACCTATGTCATCAAGATTGGTTATCGTGATTCTCCCATAACCACTAGTACTTGTGATTTCCTATTAATTTCCACTATGGAGAATATTATATTCATTTGTAATTCATTGTGACTAGCAGGACAAAGATAATAATAAAAGATATTCAAAGTGGATATAGGCCTTTTTAATGGCTGAATCACTATAAAATTTGTGTCTTTCCCTTTACTTTTTGTTTCTTACCTTTTCCCATTATTTTTATAAGTTCTATATTGCTTTCCCTGATAAGATGCGGTGCTTTCACTAAAATCTCGGGTTTGCTTGGTTTTGGGTGAAAGGAAATATTTTGTGGTGAGATTTTTGTGTCTATCTGGGAGTATGGAGTTATGTGATTGTAACAACCCGAATTTTAGTAACATGTTAAAACCATAAATCAAGGCAGAATTAATTTTTAAAATAAGAATCTAGGGAAACGGGTTACACCATTGCGTTCATCTCGGAATTCTGCTTGAAATAGAGTCTGAGTTTGCATAAAACGGATACCGTGCGAAGATGATATGGACGAACGAAGTTAGGCAGAAAAACCAGAAATGGGCCAGAATGCACTGGCGCACTTGGGAAGTGCACCAGAACAAAATTGCACTGGCGCACTTGGGAAGTGCGCCCATGCAAAGTTGCACTGGCGCACTTGGTAAGTGCGCCCAGGCCGAGCAGAAAACCTGCTTGGTCAGGCCCTGGCTGGCCTGGTCGGGTTCTAGTCGAATTTCTGAGCTCTGGTGTGTCACTAGGGTTGACTTGTCACTCTCTGATTGGATTCTCTTGAGATGGATGGCCTTGATTAACTTTAGCTTCATCGACGGCTCTAATTAATTTGAAACCCTATATAAACAGCCCCTTAGCCTCATTTTCTTTACACCATTCTTCTCTAACCTTATGCTGCTCAAACTCTTGATGACCATGGCTTCTTCTTCTTTCACTAAATTAAATTAAATTAAATTAAAACGTGAAGATTATTTCTTGTAGACTACGGCTAGGAATTGGGGATTTGCTTCTACAATCAAAGCAAGATTCAGCGATTCAACAATTCAACGACCAATTTCTAGACTTGACTTCTGCATCTAAATTTCTTAGACCACGATCTGTAAGTTCCAGTTACTTTTAGATAAAAACTATAAACTTAATATGGGCATGTTATAAATTGGAATTGATTTATGTATGATTCATGTCTATTCTTGTTTTCTTCTTGGATCTTGACTATGGGGAATATTGCCTATGACGTTGAAACTATTGTTAATGACATAAGACAATGCATATGCCTATGACTGTGAACATAAGACTATGCCTATGCCTATGACTGTGAATATAAGACTATGCCTATGCCTATGACTGTGAACATAAGACTATTGCCTATGACTATGACAAGGACAATTGTGGCTAATCACCTAAGATTCATGACCATGAGGTTATTTCCTAGGATTATGACTATGAAATTGGATCTAAGCTTCATTTCTATTCAAACCTATTTTCTTTATTCTTGATTTTGGGATTTTTCTATTTGAGTTAGATCTATCAATGTTCTCGAACCTAGATTATCATTCAAACCTTTTCATGTTCATAATGTTATCAGAGCAATATGCCTGCGATGTTTTAATCAATTTATTCAGTTATGTCACGCCTTGGAAATAAATGGATAATAGGACAATGTTTATTATGTTATATTTGGAATTGAATGATATTGATTTGTGCCTGTGGTTTTATTATCATGTTGAATTGGGAATTAATGAATAAGTCTATTCATATGTATATGAACTTGGAATATAACATGTTATGACAAGTTGTGTAGTTTATCATGTTACGCAAGTTTTAGGTTGTAAAATCATATCACATATGTGACCAAATGTTAGATCTATATGTTTATGTGTGTATGTTAACCTATGTCATACTTCAAGTTCACACTTATTTATATGTTCGTGATTGATTTTCAAGTTCACATATATGTATGTTGATTTAGTCTATGTTACAAATTCACATATATGTATGTTGATTTAGTCTGTGTTGCAAGTTCACACCTATGATCTTCATGTTGGCTACTTTGCAAGTTCACACCTATGATATTCATGTTGACGACTTTGCAAGTTCACACCTATGATTTTCATATTGATTATGCCAAAAATGCCAAGTTTACCCCTATGTCGTGTTTATGTTAATGAATTTCTTTATGCCAATTTTGCGTACGTTAAATTAGGCTAAGTTTTAGCCTAATATTATATGCCAAAAATCATGCGAACAAAAAATTAGGCTAAGATTGTTAGCCTAACATTTAGACGGGGTAATGTTGGGAAAAATTGGAAATTATAGGAGACTTGGCATGAAACTTGCCTTGAAAACTTGACATGAAAACTTGAACATGGACATGACACTAGAATGAACTTGAAAATGGCCAACTCGAGGTTGGGTTGAGTTTACAGTGTAAATCTGTCTGGAACCGTCCAGTAAATCCAGTGACTGCGAACAACAGGATCCAATGTGAGTAGTTGGTCATATCGCGCTTGAAACCCGAGGTTAGACTGAGTTGTGGTGTAAATCTGCCCGGAACCGCCCGGCATATCCAGTTACCACAACAACAGGTCAAATGTGAGAGGTTGGGGAGCATTAATGAATTAATGCCACATGATAGGGTTAAGTAATGAAAATGAAAGACAACACTTAACCAACTTGACATGCTGGATTGATAAGGGTTAAGTCACGAATTTAAATGACAACACTTAACCTATTAGACGGAAATCCTAGTTACGCGGTCCATTTCAGCAGTAACCCACTAGATGTATCATGGTACCCTGGAACTAGGCAAGGTGGGGCACAATTACTGGGCTGACTGTAAGCGACCAGAATGACGGCTGTGTTGGTGCGCCAGTGTAGGTTCAGGCGGGCTATGGTCATGCACGTGGTCCACTTTAAAAATGTCTGTAGTGGACAGTCTACCTTAAAAACCGGAATGTAGTAGGTTGATAATCTACCAACTTCTTGTAATAATTGTAATTATTATTTGTTATAATAACATATGTTAATGGTCACTTTAAACCAGGTTGGCTTTGACAAAAAAAGTAAATTTTGAAAGTTAATGGAGTACAAAATTAAAGGAATAATTATTAAAGTCATATTTCCAAGAAGTGAAAAGATAATGGATAGTTATTATTGTATATTTATCTTTTGACTAGAAAATTAACTAAGTAAGCTAGCTACATCATATTTCAAAGAAACGAATTTTATGTTTGTTTTAAATTATAAAAATAACACTACTTGAATGATCTATTATGTATTTTGATATAAAATATATAAAACATGAATAGATTTTAAAATTATACAAGAAGATAAAGAACTTGCAATAAATAAAAGTAGCATTGGGTTCACCTAGAACATGTGATAGCTATTGCAAAAGGATTGGTTTTATTCCTTTTGTCTTTTATGTTGCTGGAAGTAGATGTTATAGCATTGGTGTTAAGCGGTTTTTCCAGTTGACATAGACCAATGTTCGATGTTCGTTTGGTAATATGGTTGTAGTTAAAGTTTATTATTTTGCCATGCATGACAAACTGATTCGTCACCATTTTTTTAAGTTTTCACTAACTTTTGTTCTTATCATGTTTACTGTCAATCATTAACTCATTATTGTCCTGCTTGGTTCATAGGTTTAATTTGTTTCTCAATACTTGAAAGTACCGAATCATAGTATTCTTACCATTTATTTTGGTGTGCTTCTTATAAAATATTATAGTGGATTAATTAGCTCATCAGTAATATTTGTCAACTTATAGCACCATATTTTAGTAAGGTATAAGTAGTTTAATGAACTCAGTTTATTTGTTATCTTTACAAAATAATATACGAATGAAGCGTTTTTGTTTAAATGGAAAGACTGTGCTAAAAATAACAAACCAATGGCCTTATTTTTTAACTAGTGCATACCTGAGTTTCAAAACTGCTGCATTATTACAGATCTAATTTGCTGCGACAGGTTTGTTCGTTTAGTGTTTCCCTACCATTATTATAAACAAACTGAACCATGAAACAAAATTCTTACAACGCTCGCAGGCTTACTTGGTTCTTATGATATGTCTTCTTTATTGGATTTGCTAACTAATTGTAAGAATTGTTGTATTTTTCCTATATTTATTTAACTTAGTTTATGATTTTGAGTTCGTGACATTTTACGTGTGTGAATGCATCATATAAGCCGGTGTATTTTCCTCCTCAATATTACCATTGCCATTTTTTGTAGCATAAATTTTGAATAACGATTTTTATTTTCAAAAGGAAATGATTTAATTTTAAAAATATGAAAATATTGGTAAGGATAAAGGTGTGTGATTTTTGAGCCCAAGGACCGTCCGTCCAAAATTTATTCAGTAGGACAAAACGTTAAAATTTTAAAATGACTTTTAATTGTTGCGTGTTATTCCTCATCTCTCTCTTCGGTCACTCGAATCTCTTCTTTTTCGAGCGTGTTTCTGTGCATTATGTTTCCTTTTTCCTTGCATCACGTTTTCATATGTTGATCTCTTCTTCTTCCTCGTCTTCGTTCTCGTCTTCATTCTCGATCTTCATGCTCGATCTTCAAGTCATCAATCTTGATTTCAAGTTGAATTTCGTTAGATTCAAGTTCGAATTTTTATAGTTGTTTTTTTAATTATCATTTCATCATCATTTTAATTTGCATTGTGAATTTGCGATTAGGTTTAGAAGTTTATGTTCGTTTTTGATGATTAATGATGTCTTTGAGCAATAGCAACAAGTCTGATATCTTTTTCGTGTGTTATTGATAGAGAAATGTTTTATTTATTTTTTTATATGAATTTTTTAGGTTTTCTTCTCTAGTCAGTTACATGATTTGCATTACATTTGATAAAATTGTGTTACTGTGTTTGGTGTGGTTTATTTTAGATTTTAGGTATTAGTTTGTGTATTTTGGTATTAGTTTGATTTTTTTATTATCAGTTTGAAAATAAATGAAAAGCATAATTGTTTTAAAAATATTATTTTTAAATTTTAAACTGTAGTTGTTATATAATTCATATAGTTGTAGTCATTGTAATATTTTGAATTGAACTTCTATTTTTTTGTCAAACATTTTATGTTCTTTGATTGTATATTATTATTATTTTAAATATAGTAGCAGTTTTGGGGTATCATATTTGTATTATGTAGGTATTCGTTTTATATATGTAGGTATCAGTATTGTTTAATGTGGTTAGTAGTTTTAAATAATTGTTTTGTTGGTTACTTTTTATTTATAAATTTTTTTTACAATGTCAACAATTGCCTTTTTCTGTTCATAATCAATAGTACTTTTTTAAGCTCTCGGTTGTCTATGAATTACTAATTTTATGGTTTGAAAAGTGAAATGTGTCACCATTAGTCTCAACTAATTCCTCTATCCATTGAGATTAGTTATGTACTTGAGAATAAAATTATTACTATTGATACCAATTCTGATTTCATAGTATAGTTCGTTGTGAATTACATTAGAGGAGTGATTTCTTTTCTGTTACTATTAAGGCGGAGAATTCTCAGTTGGAAAATATCAATGATGGTTCTATTTCATTTCAATACCTTCATCATCTATTGGGTCTTTATATTCAAATATTATTGTGCATATCAAAATTTATTTGAAAGATATAATGGAGAAAGAATCTATGTTATGCATTTTCGATTTTATTGCTTTTGTTTTAGAGGAGTTAATTATTTTAGAGAAAATATGAGGGCGTATCAAACTTAAAAAGGATAGGAATTATTTTTTGAATTATTTTTTATGTGCTCATCATTCTAAAGTTTAAAGTGCATACTTCTTATGATTTAGGAAAAATTAATAGGTTTTTTATTAGGAATTTGATTAGTGAGCATCCTATAGGAGGTAACCTTAGTAATTTGATTAATCGCCCCCCTTTCCAGTTCATTTGTTAAATCATTGATTATTAGTGAAATTCATCATCACCTAGTAAGAAGCCTAGATATATCACTGATGATTTTTGTAGAGAATATAATCTTGAGTTGTCTTACTCTTTTGCTTATTGTGAAAAACCACTTCCTTCTTAGAATTGCATGGTAATGATGTTACGTCTTAAAATAATTTAAGCTGGTATTTGGAGGCATTAAAGAAGCATAATCCATGTAGTTATGTTGACATGGATATTAGTAACTCTACTAATTAATTTGAGAGAGTGTTTGTTGCTTTCAGTGCTTGTATACTTGGTTTTAATTATTATCGAGCTATGATTTTTTTAAGGTGCTACTCGTTTAAAGAGAAGACCACGTTTATTGATGGGGGCTACTATAAAGAATGATAATCAGGGTTTGGTTTTATTATTTGTTGTTTCAAGTTATGTTGCGACGTTCTTACTAGTTATGGTAAATAATTAATGTTGCCTGGCCTTTTGACCCGACAATTAGAAGATTGTTACAGCTCGCCAATCGTGTAGTTAAACGACTCAGAAGTGCCATTCAAACACCCAGAATTTAAGTACATATGAAGTCATGCAAGTATGATCATTTCAGTACGTCAAAACAACTCCTAGATACACTAGCATTTGGACACTGATAGGAATCCCACTTCAGGATCAGTATGACTCCCCACATAACAAACGACTCAACATACAAGTCTAGGGCATTAGGTAATAGTACAACTCCCCAACATAATGAAATTTATCACAACTCTTTGGGGATTGGTAATGACATCAAGAATTCAACAACTTCCAACTTTAAGACCTCATATTTCCTGATTCTTCCACCATAATGCAACCTGACTTAACAAGAAGACGATGGAAGTCAGAAGAAGCGACTCCACGAAGTACCAACCCGAAACACAAACAAAGTGTTTGAGGGTCGGTAGCGACCTCAGGATCGGTACAGATCCCCGTACGCTATGTTTTGGGCTATGGTCCCGCATGGGCCTCCCTTCTTACACATTCATGAGTTTCCCTCTGAATCTGCAGCTATAAATAGCCCTTTCCTGGGAGAGAAAAGGACTTTTGGTTCTTTGTTTTCTCATTGCTCTAGTAATAGTGGGAGTAGTACCAATCCCAGGCTATAATTGGTGATTCAATAAAGTGCCAAATCTTCAAAGTGGACGTGGGCTTTGACAAGCTGAACCATTATAAACCATTGTGTGATTGTTTTTGAAACGACTCGAACTTCCCCGGTAAGGAAAGCTCGGATTGATTTGAGGAAAAGACGAATCAGAACACAAACAGAAGAACATTCCATTGTTAATTACAACAATTCATCAGAATACAAGAATATACAGAGTATAAATAAATATTACACATTCGATAAATATCAGAGATTACAATACATTACATAGCAGCGGAAAATAATACAAAGCACAACTGAAGGAGATATACGGATACAGAGCTTTTCAGATATCATTCCAGCTGTAAATCAGGATCCTGTGAATATAAATCTGCAAAACCAAAACTACTAGCTGCCCATGTCAAAATAATGGCACCTAGAGTTTAGGTTAAAACAATAAACTCTAGGTCAGTCATGTGACTGGTGTGAGAACTAAAACAGTTATTAATCTTTATTTTAAAGTTAGGTAAATCAAGGGACCACGCCGTATAACACGGAACGGGTTTCCTCCCAAGAATACCAGTGCATAAAACAACAGTGCAATGCTAAATAATGAACAATGAAGCTATTATAAGACCCAGGTCCCATCACACAATGCAACGCAAGCCGAAGGATAGGGTTTTTACCTTATAATAGCCAAGAATGCTTGGTATGTGAAATTTCATCTTCTATTATTATTATAAGTGTATAGTGTCAAAAACAATTTCAATCATAAGTATCAATCCTAGTTGGCATAAGTGCCCCAATACCACTATGTCGCCATATATAGGTATACAGTCTAAACCGCAAAGTCACATATTGGAAGTTGGGTTTCCATCTGTGAACCGAGGCAAAAGACAGTCCTTACCGATTCGAGTCTGTCTAGCCCGAGCCTCAGGACCCAGACAGAGGTGAGCCCTTGGATCATCAGGGCCAGTCCACCGATGTGGATTAAAATGCCTGAACACTGCGTTTCCCCACCCTTTGGGGCGTAAATGAGCCAAATGACTTCATCGGCTCCACACAGTCACCGATATATCTGAGGCACCTCGCAACAGCAACAACCACACAGGTGAAAATAATATAAATGTCAGGGCTGGTAGGCCATTGACACCACCCTAGCTAGAAAGAAAACGCATGCCCTCGCTGATGTCCTCTCCCATTTCTAGTTCACAACTGGGGTGTGAGGCTCGCGAATCAACGTTATACATAAAGCTATGCCACACAGGCCGTGCTTTGATCATCAACCATAAGACTTTGCTTTTCAACAAAAGCCTTGATTATTTGCCACTTAGGCATGCCACACAGGCAATTCACACCATGCGACTGATGTCTATCGATATACAACCTCTGATCCCGTACGTCTCAGAGAAGGGTGAAGTAAGGGAATGAATTCCACTTCACCAGGAAGATGTATATTTAATAGAGATCAATCAACATAGAGCAAAATCCAATGTCAGACACACAGTCCATACAAGTCCGTTCTTGGTCTGAACAAAACCGGAGGCACCTTGTACCTCGCATATCCATCGATCTCCAAGTACGTCTGGACGATCACCAACTGATTCCCTCCTCTTAGGTGTATAGCCCAATCAAGATCATCAGTAATCACCCAAACGATGTGAAGACCTCCGGTCTTCGACCACCGTCTTCATCCTCGACACCACGTCGAATCAGTTATTCAGAATGGGATAAACCCGGTCTTTCTGAATAACTCGCGTATATAACAAACAAGTGTTACACAAACACAACATGCGCCTCATTCCACTTCAGAATATTCTTTTATTCAAATATTCTTATACTTTGGGAAAGGTTCCCATTAATTTTATCAAAGATAAATTCTTTAAATTTATTCTTTAATCTTCCTTTGAATATCAATTCAAACTAGTCGGGATTAGCGAACCACACCGAAGTAATCATTTATTTTATTTCCCAATCCCAACCTATTCATTCCATGAAGTAAAACTGGTCATACTTCATATCTAACACCACGGTGTTATCAGTAAATTCAATTACCATTTCACATTCAAATCTAATTAAAGATTTAACTATCGCCTGGAGCAAAACTGGTGATACTCCATTCTCGATCACTTCAATCTAATTAAAGATTAATTAAAACTCCACTTAGTTTTAATCTTCCCAAAAATCAATATCCTGTCTTTAACTGGGTTAAAGAACCAATGTCATTTAAAACACGGTTCACGATAAACCCAAGATCACATTCTATTCAATTCCAATTAAATACCATTTAATTGGTACACTTCATTAAATCTAAATAAAAAGATTTAATCTTTTTCTCAACTAGGTTTAAGAACAGTGTTAATGAAGACATCATTCACGACAAACCCAAATCCCATTTGATATTAAATACAAGGCTCTGAATAGAAAATATATCAGCTTATATTCAATATCAAATTCTACGACCAACAAATATCGTATTGGAAATAACGATATAAACATATCTTTCTAATTTCCATAACAATATCTGTAACGACAACGATTTTGCCCGACCCCAATCGATCGCAAGATCGATCAAGACCGTTCCGCATACATTAACTTTGGGCATACAACACATCAGAACAACAATACAGACTTTTATAACATCAATAATAAATGTTACATCAGAGCACAGAATTTCAGAGTACATCGATAAATAATACAGCGGAATATACATTACAATAGATTAATACATTGCAGCGGAACTAATCTCAGCGAAAGACCATCAATATTCTGGACACAGCTACAGGCTTCAATCCAGGATCCTGCTTAAAATATATCTGCAAAAAGCTACTCGACTGCCCATGTGAAAAGAGGGCACCCGAGTTTGCAAAGTGAAATAAACTACAGGTCAGTCGTGGGACTGGTGTGAGAATTCTGTACTTAACTTATCTAATAAGTAGGCAAATCACAGGACCACGCCGCTAACGCAGAACGGGTTTACTCCATTGGATTGCCAGTGCATAAATAAAGTAAGTCGTCAAATAACAAAATGCTTTTTAGAAAAATGAAACCATTAAAAGACCCAGGTCCCATCACACAATGCAACGCAAACCGGAGGATAGGGTTTTACCTTATAATGGTCAAAAGATGCTTGATACGTAAAACGATATTATTATTAGTGTGTATAGATATATTAAACATTTCAAATACAATATCAATCCTAAACGGCATAGCTACCATCTACTATGTCACCATACTAGTTATACAATCAAAACCGCAAGGGTGTATTGGAAATTGGGTTTCCATCATGAGTCAAGGCTAGGGAGAAGCTCCTGACCGATTTGAGACACTCTAGCAATGTCTCAGGATTCGGACGCTGGCGAACCCTTGGACACAGCAGGGCTGGTCCACAAATACTTTAGTGGATTAGTTATGCCTGAACACACGCTCCCTGATCCTATTGGACCTACAAATCAGCCGTGGGCGACCGATAAGAATAAACCGAGGCCTCACAAAATTCCAACAACCACATAAGCAAGTGTCGACCAGTTTAAGCACTGACACCACTTCTAGCTAGAAAGAAACGTGTGCACTCCCTGCGTTCCCTTCTCCCATTTTAGACTCAACCGGTGTGTGAGGCTCGCGAAGTCACGATAAACACAAAGCTATGCCTAAAGAGACTATGCTTTGATCATCAACCACAAGGCCTGCTTTTCAACAAAGCCTTGATCATTTGCATCTTAGCATGTCACATTGTCAGACCCTACCATATTATTGATCATCTACCAATATATATATAATCTATAAGCTCATACGTCTTAGAGAAGGGTGATAAGTAAAGAATAAATTCTTTACCACTAAACAGAAATATATAATCAGCAGCGTTCAACAAATAGAGTAGAAAGAAATACAATGTCAGACACGCAATCCATTTACAAGTCTGCTCTGGGTCTGAGCGAAACAACGTGTCTGTCGATCTCCAAATGCGTTTGGATGATCATTACTAAATACCTTGCCTTGGAAGGCCAATCCCAATTCAAGATACCAGTCATCATCATCCCAACAATGTGAAAACCTTCGGTCTTCAATCACCGTCTTCATCTTCGACTCTTGATCGTCGTGATGATTATTCAGAATGGGTTAAACCCGGTCTTTCTGAATAACTCGCGTATTTTGTGATTAGAAAGCAAATATTGGAAGGTCACACATTACGCCACATTCCAACTCCGAGTATTCTTTTAATAAGACATTCACATTAGAAGATTCTCATTAATTTTATCAAAGATAAACTCTGAAAATAAAATCTTAAATCTTCCTTAAGAGATTTATTAAAACTCTAGTTTTGATTTGATATCAAAAATCATTATTACAAGATCATTTATTTTAAGGAATAAATCTTGTCTTAAACAGGTTAAAGAACTAGTTTCCTTTAAAACACAGCTCACGAAAAACCTACAAATCAATTTACAAAATATGGAATTCCACAGAAATCAAATCAATACATAATCGATATAAATTTTTATATCGGACTAATAATATAAATGGAATAACGGCAAAGCCTCTTAAATTCCATCTATAATATCGATCTTCTTTTTCAGAAGCCCATCTCGATTATTACCAATCGAATTTCCACTTAATTCCTATTTAATATATTAAATTGGAAAAACTTGATTTTTAGAAAATGCCTTTTTCTTTTTCTATAAAATAGATTTATAAATTCCAAATAATAATTTCAATGTAAATTGGATTAAAGGACAAATGTCGTTAAAACACCGTCCACGATAAATCCACTTCACATCTCAATTTTATTCATATCACAAAAATATAATTGCAAATCCTAATAATCTTTTAAAAACATATTTTAAGATAATCATTAAAAATATTCTTTATATAAAAGATTCTAAATGAGAAATATTCTTTATATTACAAATTTTTATCTTTTACAAATATTCTTTGTTTTAAAATATACTTGAAAAAAAAATTCTCTTTTATGAAAGTATATCCTTTATATAAAAAGAAAATTTCAAATGTAAAAATATTCTTATTTAAAAGAGCACCTGAATCGAAGTGCGACTCAATCATTTACCATATAATTTAGATTATATGGATTTCACACACAACATATATATGATAATAACAGTATAATCATCAAATCATCCATCTACATCCAAAGTGTCATTTCCACTGTGTAAGCATTAAAATTAAATAATAACGCTCATCGCAGCCTGTCGATCTGACGATCAACATATAACTGAATATTGGGATTAGTGTATGTAAATTTTCATCCCAACACCCGTGTGGGGTTTCAATCAACAAACAAATAATAAACTAATTTGTGCACTTGGGCGATGTGTGAAAATTGTCGTCCCAATCACATAAACAAGTCGGGTAACTTGTGAATGGAAGTGTAATACATAATATATAACCATGACAAAAAAAATGTCTCTATTATATTATACATAATCCTATTGCAATGAACGAATAAGAATAATAACTTTGTCTCTATTGACAGTTTCTATTTCACTAATTTAAACTCAGGCAAAAATGGTTAATTTTTTTTGCAATTCTAATGAGACAAAAAGGATAATTTTGATTTAACTAACCTATTTTGACAAGTATATATCTTGCCAAACATGTGATATATATATATATATATATATATAAATTGCTTTAACTAATTCATATTTAGACAAAAATGAATATTTTTGACAAAGTGTCTATATTTGGTTTAACTAGTATAAATTGACTAAAATGAATAATTGTTTTTACCTAATGTAAATTAACGTTAGTGATTAATTTGTGTTTCAATTCTAATAAAATATTCCAATGCTATATTTTGTTTTATTCTTTTAATTTAGACAAAATAAGTGTTTTTGTCTATTTTACTTTAATGATAAAAATATGAATGTTTGGTTATTCATTCTTTACAAAAGCTTAAATAAATATCTTCAATTCATTCTTTTTGAAGTGACAAAAAGAACTCCTTTTATTTCTAGTGTGTTTTCAAATTATATTTACATTAGTGAAAATAAGAGAACAAAATTTATTTTCAAAGTATATTTTTAACAAATTCTATTCAATGTGTAAAAATGTGTACATTTGTATTGGTAAATGTAGTTAAAAAGATAGACTTTAGTTTCATTGCATATATGTATTGATAAATGCAAGTGAAAGAAATAAACTTTATTTTCAATATATGTATTTGCATTGGTGAGTGCAAATGAAAGAATAATTTGTTTCAATATATATTTGCATTGGTAAATGCAAATAAAGAACAATTTCTATTTTCTATATATATTTGCATTGTTGAATGTAAATAAAAGAATAAATTTTGTTTTTAAAGCTTATTAGCATTATTAAATTCAAATAAAAGAATCAATTATATATTAACATATATTTGCAGACAAAAATGTAACTTCTGAAAATAATTTCTTATTTACCTAAAAATGTAAACAAAATTGTGATTTCCAAAACATGTATTTTTATTTACGTAAAAATGCAACAAAAAGGTGGTTTCCAAATATAACCTATAATTTACAAATACAATGTAAATAAAGTTTTATTTTATAAATATGTTTTTTTAATATCAACAATAACATTTAATATTTTATTGTTATTCTTATTCTATAACCTCTTATGTTTAAGGTAACAGAAAAGAGGAAATTTTCACTGTAATTCATAAACCGTGTTCTAAATGTAAACAAATAAATATAGGATTTTACTTGTTAGCCAAATTTTGTTGTAATAAAAATATATTCTACTTGTTGTTCATGTTTTATTGTAAATAAACAAATAAAAATAATATTTTATTTGTCGCTCAAATCCCGTTCTAAAATAAACAAATAACAATAAGGTTTACTTGTTGTTCAATTTCTATGGTAATATCAACAAATAAAAATGAGTTTTTATTCGTCGTTCCAATTCTATTGTAGTATCAACAAATAAAGATACGTTTTATCTGTCGTTCAAATTTTATTGTAACATCAACAAATAAAAATAAATTTTTATTTGTCGTTCAAATTTCATTGTTCATTTCAAAATAATAAAAATAATATTTTAATACCTTAAAATAAATTTGAGCCGCTAGATCTAAATAAAATATGATTAAATCTAAATTTAGATTAAATTTTCTAATCGCAAATAAAATTCAACAATATATGAGATTTCAATGCGGATCTAACATAACATGACCAACAAACATACCACAAGCAATAATCAACAATATGTACAACACAGAACATTTCAGATCTGAATTAACATCACAATACAATTACTTTTAACGCGAGAAAAATAATTTATAATTAATTAAATAATAAAATTCAGAATTCTCACATTGATTTGGCTGAAAATTCGACTGTCTCGGTTTCAGCTCTGGTCTACGCCATCGCGAAGATCTCGGAAAGACGAGTCCAACGCAACTTAAGATTCGTAAAACGGCCCTCGTATGAAAGAGTTATCGCATTTCAAAGATTGGATAAATTAAATATTAAATAAATAAAATAATATTAAAATATAACCTTCTTCTTCCTCTTCACGCTCGGCCGAACCCATCTTTACCCTCCAACCCCCACGTCGCACGCACCACCGAGCCACCCACTGTCGATCGGACATCACCACGGCGAACACCTTCGACCACCGTACGTGCGCCCTCCCCCCCCCCCCCACCATGGATAGCTCGCGGGTCCCACTGCGCTGGACAACCACCGCGAACGGCGGCAATTTGTGCCCCAAATTCGCGAAATCCGTGCACTAAATCCCGATCTTAACCATGTAGATTCGAAGCTCTCTGAATTCTCTTCGATTTGATATATGGTTTGCTAATTTTTGTTGAACGGATTAAGAGAAATTAGCGTTTGAATTTCGGATATTTCTGGCCTTCGAATAGACATGGCGGCGGCCGCATTAGGGTTAGGGTTTCTTTTTTATTTTTTTATTATTAAATTCGTTGAAAGACGTGTTTTAAAGGTGGATTTCTGGACTGTCTCAGAATTGGGCTTGCTTACTGTCGATCTTAACGTTTTGAGGCCTTCTGAACGCAATGGGACAGGTCTCAGGGTCCAATTCCGAAATCTGTAGAATATTTATTTAAAATCCCATTAAAAATTAATTAATTAAATATTAACCGTACATTTAAATATGCCGGGGCTACATATGACCTCTAAAAATACCAAAAAAAATATTTTTAGCTTTTTTTGACGATACGGTTCTAACAAGATTAATTTCGTCGAATTCTGAGACTGTTTGAAAAATGGTTATTTTCAAGTCGTTTAAATTTAACTGAGATAGTCAAAACACATTTTCTTTTGCCACGCTCACATATTAATTCGAAAAATTCTGAAAATTGAAACCTAGCTATAATTTGACATTCCGGTTCCAACAAAAGTGGTTTCGTCGAAAACGGAGGTCGTTTGAAAATTGACTATTTTTAAGGCCAATATATTTAATATTAAAAATACATTTTTAAACAAATAAATTCCGAAACTCAAAATATATAAGTGTTTATACCTTTTTAAATGCAGAAAAATCATTCCAGACTAATGGATGTTGTTTCGAGTCGAAATTTCTTCGTATGTAAAAAGTAGCCCTTCGGGCCATATATATTCTACAACGACCTTTCTAAATATTGAATTGGCCATAACTTTTGATTCCCGTTATGAAATTTCAATTTTTCAGATTCGTTAGAAAGATATGATTAAATAGATTTAAATATTTCTGGTTTAACTCAATTCTGATTTATTTTGAATCCTGTAAATTCAGTTAAAGTTCAAAATTAAAATTTTAAAACTACCGCGCCATTTCTAACTCCTTTTATATTTAAAATTAAATTTATCTGTTTTAACTTCGATTAAAATAAATTCTAGCCATTATTATTAATAACAAATTATGTTATATCCTCAAAATTCATTAAAATTTTCTAAGATAAAATTTTTAAATTGGTTCAGAATTTGCGGGTTGTTACAATCTCCCCCACTTAAAATCTTTTCGTCCTCGAAAAGGAAATGAAGCTAAAGTTGTTTATTTTAACTGATTTAATTTCCATTCTTTAATTGTTTAATAAATTTTTTTTATTAGTTGAACTCATATTCACACAACACAATCATCAATCAATTAGTTGATTAAATTTCCAAAAATATATAACTTTTATATATTCAAAATCATATTTTCTAAAATCGAATTATATATATAATTATAAGTACGTTAGTTATAGATTTTCCACTCTGGCCCATTCTAGGGCATTGCTAACCCCATCTCTAATGAGTATTCTCATTATAGGATACTGCTGATCCTATCTCTAATGAGTATTCTTATTGGATATTAATAATCCAACCTTTGATGAGTCTATTGTTTAGTTCTAATGAATTGTACCCCAGAGATTTGAGCTAACCTGGGCTCCGATACCACCTGCAACGACCAGGATTTTGCCCGACCCCAATCGATTGGAAGATCGAGCAAGACCGTTCAAATTCCGCATATGTTAACTTTGGGCATACAACACATCAGAATAACAACACAGACTTTTATAACGTCAATAATAAATGTTACATCAGAACACAGAATATCAGAATACATCGATAAATAATACAGCGGAAGATACATTACAATAGATAAATACATTGCAGCGGAACTAATCTCAGCGGAAGGCCATCAATATTCTGGACACAGCTACAGGCTTCAATCCAGGATCCTGCTTAAAATATATCTGCAAAAAGCTACTCGACTGCCCGTGTGAAGAGAGGGAACCCGAGTTTGCAAAGTGAAACAAACTACAGGTCATTCGTGGGACTGGTGTGAGAACTCTATACTTAACTTATCTAATAAGTAGGCTAATCACAGGACCACGCCGCTAACGCGGAACGGGTTTACTCCATTGGATTGCCAGTGCATAAATAAAATAAATCGTCAAATAACGTAATGCTTTTTAGAAAAATGAAACCATTATAAGAACCAGGTCCCATCACACAATTCAACGCAAACCGTAGGATAGGGGTTTACCTTATAATGGTCAAAAGATGCTTGATACGTAAAACGATATTATTATTAGTGTGTATAGATATATTAAAACATTTCAAATATAATATCAATCCTAGACGGCATAGCTACCATTTACTATGTCGCCATACTAGTTATACAATCAAAACCGCAAGGGCGTATTGGAAATTGGGTTTCCATCATGAGTCAAGGCTAGGGAGGAGCTCCTGACCGATTCAAGACACTCTAGCAATGTCTCAGGATTCAGACGCTGGCGAACCCTTGGATACAGCAGGGCCAGTCCACAAATACTTTATTGGATTAGTTATGCCTGAACACATGCTCCCCGATCCTATTGGACCTACAAATCAGCCGTGGGCGACCGATAAGAATAAACCGAGGCCTCGCAAAATTCCAACAACCACATAAGCAAATGTCAACCAGTTTAAGCACTGACACCACTTCTAGCTAGAAAGAAACGTGTGCACTCCCTGCGTTCCCTTCTCCCGTTTTAGACTCAACCGATGTGTGAGGCTCGCGAAGTCACGATAAACACAAAGCTATGCCTAAAGAGACTATGCTTTGATCATCAACCACAAGGCCTGCTTTTCAACAAAGCCTTGATCATTTGCATCTTAGCATGTCACATTGTCAGACCCTACCATATTATTGATCATCTACCAATATATATATATATATATATATAACCTCTAAGCTCATACGTCTTAGAGAAGGGTGATAAGTAAAGAATAAATTCTTTACCACCAAACAGAAATATATAATCAGCAGCGTTCAACAAATACAGTAGAAAGGAATACAATGTTAGACACGCAATCCATTTACAAGTCCGCTCTGGGTCTGAGCGAAACAACGTGTCCGTCGATCTCCAAATGCGTTTGGACGATCATTACTAAATACCTTGCCTTGGAAGGCCAATCCCAATTCAAGATACCAGTCATCATCATCCCAACGATGTGAAAACCTTCGGTCTTCAATCACTGTCTTCATCTTCGACTCTTGATCGTCGTGATGATTATTCAGAATGGGTTAAACCCAGTCTTTCTGAATAACTCGCATATTTTGTGATTAAAAAGAAAATATTGGAAGGTCACACATTACGCCACATTCCAACTCCGAGTATTCTTTTAATAAGACATTCATATTAGAAGATTCTCATTAATTTTATCAAAGATAAACCCTGAAAATAAAATCTTAAATCTTCCTTAAGAGATTTATTAAAACTCCAGTTTTGATTTGATATCAAAAATCATTATTACAAGATCATTTATTTTAAGGACTAAATCTTGTCTTAAACAGGTTAAAGAACTAGTGTCCTTTAAAACACAGTTCACGATAAACCTATAAATCAATTTACAAAATATGGAATTCCACAGAAATCAAATCAATACATAATCGATATAAATTTCTGTATCGGACTGATAATATAAATGGAATAACGGCAAAGCCTCTTAAATTCCATCTATAATATCGATCTTCTTTTGTAGAAGCCCATCTCGATTATTACCAATCGAATTTCCACTTAATTCCTATTTAATATATTAAATTGGAAAAACTTGATTTTTAGAAAATGCCTTTTTCTTTTTCTATAAAATAGATTTATAAATTCCAAATAATAATTTCAATGTAAATTGGATTAAAGGACAAATGTCGTTAAAACACCGTCCACGATAAATCCACTTCACATCTCAATTTATTTCATATCATAAAAATATAATTGCAAATCCTAATAATCTTTTAAAAACATATTTTAAGATAATCATTAAAAATATTCTTTATATAAAAGATTCTAAATGAGAAATATTCTTTATATTACAAATTTTTATCTTTTACATATATTCTTTGTTTTTAAATATACTTGAAAAAAATATTTTCTCTTTTATGAAAGTATATCCTTTATATAAAAAGAAAATTTCAAATGTAAAAATATTCTTATTTAAAAGAACACCTGAATCGAAATGCGACTCAATCATTTACCATATAATTTAGATTATATGGATTTCACACACATCATATATATGATAATAACAGTATAATCATCAAATCATCCATCTACATCCAAAGTGTCATTTCCACTGTGTAAGCGTTAAAATTAAATAATAACGCTCATCGCAGCCTGTCAATCTAACGATCAACATACAACTGAATATTGGGATTAGTGTATGTAAATTTTCATCCCAACACCCGTGTGGGGTTTCAACCAACAAACAAATAATAAACTAATTTGTGCACTTGGGCGATGTGTGAAAATTATCGTCCCAATCACATAAACAAGTCGGGTAACTTGTGAATGGAAGTGTAATACATAATATATAACCATGACAAAAAAAATGTCTCTATTATATTATACATAATCCTATTGCAATGAACGAATAAGAATAATAACTTTGTCTCTATTGACAGTTTCTATTTCACTAATTTAAACTCAGGCAAAAATGGTTATTTTGTTTTGGCAATTCTAATGAGACAAAAAGGATAATTTTGATTTAACTAACCTATTTTGACAAGTATATTTCTTTCCAAACATATGATATATATATATATTGCTTTAACTAATTCATTTTGACAAAAATGAATATTTTTTACAAAGTGTCTATATTTGGCTTAACTAGTATAAATTGACTAAAATGAATAATTGTTTTTAACTAATGTAAATTAACGATAGTGATTAATTTGTGTTTCAATTCTAATAAAATATTCCAATGCTATATTTTGTTTTATTCTTTTAATTTAGACAAAATAAGTGTTTTTGTCTATTTTACGTTAATGATAAAAATATGAATGTTTGGTTATTCATTCTTTACAAAAGCTTAAATAAATATTTTCAATTCATTCTTTTTGAAGTGACAAAAAGAACTCCTTTTATTTCTAGTTTGTTTTCAAATTATATTTACATTAGTGAAAATAAGAGAACAAAAATTATTTTCAAAGTATATTTTTAACAAATTCTATTCAGTGTGTAAAAATGTGTACATTTGTATTCGTAAATGTAGTTAAAAAGATAGACTTTAGTTTCATTGAATATCTGCATTGATAAATGCAAATAAAAGAATAAACCTTAATTTCAATGCATATATGTATTGATAAATGCAAATGAAAGAAATAAACTTTATTTTCAATATATGTATTTGCATTGGTGAGTGCAAATGAAAGAATAATTTGTTTTAATATATATTTGCATTGGTAACTGCAAATAAAGAACAATTTCTATTTTCTATATATATTTGCATTGCTGAATGTAAATAAAAGAATAAATTTTGTTTTTAAAGCTTATTAGCATTATTAAATTCAAATAAAAAAATCAATTACATATTATAATATATTTGCAGACAAAAATGTAACTTCTGAAAATAATTTCTTATTTACCTAAAAATGTAAACAAAATTGTGATTTCCAAAACATGTATTTTTATTTACATAAAAATGCAACAAAAAAGTGGTTTCCAAATATAACCTATAATTTACAAATACAATGTAAATAAAGTTTTATTTTATAAATATGTTTTTTTAATATCAACAATAAAATTTAATATTATATTGTTATTCTTATTCTATAACCTCTTATGTTTAAGGTAACAGAAAAGAGGAAATTTTCACTGTAATTCATAAACCGTGTTCTAAATGTAAACAAATAAAAATAGGATTTTACATGTTAGTCAAATTATGTTGTAATAAAAATATATTCTATTTGTTGTTCATGTTCTATTGTAAATAAAAAAATAAAAATAATATTTTATTTGTCGCTCAAATCCCGTTCTAAAATAAACAAATAACAATAAGGTTTATTTGTTGTTCAATTTCTATGTAATATCAACAAATAAAAATGAGTTTTTATTCGTCGTTCCAATTCTATTGTAGTATCAACAAATATAGATACGTTTTATTTGCCGTTCAAATTTTATTGTAACATCAACAAATAAAAATAAATTTTTATTTGTCGTTCAAATTTCATTGTTCATTTCAAAATAATAAAAAGAGTATTTTATTACCTTAAAATAAATTTGAGCCACTAGATCGGAATAAAATATGAATAAATCTAAATTTAGACTAATTTTTCTAATCGCAAATAAAATTCAACAATATATGAGATTTCAATGTGGATCTAACATAACATGACTAACAAACATACCACAAGCAATAATCAACAATATGTACAACACAAAACATTTCAGATCTGAATTAACATCGCAATACAATTATTTTTAACGCAAGGAAAATAATTTATAATTAATTAAATAAGAAAATTCAGAATTCTCACATTGATTTGGCTGAAAATTCGACTGTCTCGGTTTCAGCTCTGGTCTGCGCCATCGCGAGGATCTCGGAAAGACAAGTCCAACGCAATTTACGGTTCATAAAACGGCCCTCGTATGAAAGAGTTATCGCATTTCAAAGATTGGATAAATTAAATATTAAATAAATAAAATAATATTAAAATATAACCTTCTTCTTCCTCTTCACGTTCGGCCGAACCCATCTTCACCCTCCAACCCCCACGTCACACGCACCACCGAGCCACCCACTGTCGATCGGACATCACCACGGCGAACGCCTTCGACCACCGCACCTGCCCCCCCCCCCCCCACTATGGACAGCTCGCGGGTCCCACTGCGCCGGACAACCACCGCGAACGGCGGCACTTTGTGCCCCAAATTCGCGAAATCCTTGCACCAAATCCCGATCTAAACCGTATAGATTCGAAGCTCTCTGAATTCTCTTCAGTTTGATATATGGTTTGCCAATTTTCGTTGAACGGATTAAGAGAAATTAGCATTTGAATTTCGGATATTTCTGGCCTTCGAATAGACATGGCGGCGGCCGCATTAGGGTTAGGGTTTCTTTTTTATTTTTTTATTATTAAATTCATTGAAAAACGTGTTTTAAAGGTGGATTTCTGGACTGTCTCAGAATTGGGCTTGCTTACTGTCGATCTTAACGTTTTGAGGCCTTCTGGACGCAATGGGACAGGTCTTGTGGTCCAATTCCGAAATATGTAGAATATTTATTTAAAATCCCATTAAAAATTAATTAATTAAATATTAACCATACATTTAAATATGCCGGGGCCACATATGACCTCTAAAAATTCCAAAAAAAAATATTTTTAGCTTTCTTATGACGATACGGTTCTAACAAGACTAATTTCGTCGAATTCAGAGACTGTTTGAAAAATGGCTATTTTCAAGTTGTTTAAATTTAACTAAAATAGTCAAAACACATTTTCTTTTGCCACGCTCACATATTAATTCGAAAAATTCTAAAAATTGAAACCTAGCTATAATTTGACATTCCGGTTCCAACAAAAGTGGTTTCGTCGAAAACGGAGGTCGTTTGAAAATTGACTATTTTTAAGGCCAATATATTTAATATTTAAAATACACTTTTAAACAAATAAATTCTGAAACTCAAAATATATAAGTGTTTATACCTTTTTAGATGCAGAAACATCATTCCAGACTCAATGGAAGTGGTTTCGAGTCGAAATTCCTTCGTATGTAAAAAGTAGCCCTTCGGGCCATATATATTATATATATATATTCTATAGCGACCTTTCTAAATATTGAATTGGCCATAACTTTTGGTTTCCGCAATTAAATTTCAATTTTTCAGATTCGTTAGAAAGATATGATTAAAAAGATTTAATTATTTCTGGTCTCACTCATTTCTGATTTATTTTGAATCCTGTATATTCGGTTAAAGTTCAAAATTAAAATTTTAAAACTACTGCGCCATTTCTAACTCCTTTTATATTTAAAATTAAATTTATCCGTTTTAACTTCGATTAAAATAAATTCTAGCCATTATTATTAATAATAAATTATATTATATCCTTAAAGTTCATTAAAAATTTCTAAGATAAAATTTTTAAATTGGTTCAGAATTTGCGGGTTGTTACAATATCTGTATAATCACGAAATCCAACATTGAAATATTCCAAAGACAATTTCGATTCAAATCCATTCCAATTCAATTATTGGAAATTCTGGTTACTTTTAAAACCCTTCCAAATCTAATTTGTTTATTTAAAAATAAATAAATTATTATTCCAGTTCAAAACTTGTTCATTTCCATAAAAATCTATTTTTATCTTTTCAAATTTGGAATTTTTCATCTCAATTCCTCAAAAATCATTTCTTATGATTTTACACAAATTATTACTATTTTTAATAATTTTATCAAGGCCCGTACAGTCGAATTCCATCAGCGGCCATCGAACTGTACTTACAACGACCTTTTCCAAATTTGATTTGGAGATAATTCCAAATCCAACCGTTAGATTTCAAATATCTAATATTCATTGGAAAGCTCTTTTCGATACGAACCCAAAGGTTCCGGGTTTAGGAGAATCCGACGGTCGGATCTCCCGTAACGTCGATTCAAAGTCAATGGTCGAAATTCGCGAACTGCCGCGGCGCAGCTCGTTCTATTCAGGCCATTATATATATATAATATATATATATATACATATATATATATATATATTACGTTGATTTCCTTTCAAAATGTATTTTATAATTCGTTTTCGAAACGATTTCAACTTCATATTCAATTTCGAATCAAAATTGAATATTCCACATCGTCGATATACAAATGATAATATTTTCAAAACGTTATATTTTGAAATCACTTTCTTTTCTATATTCATTATAAAAATGAATAAAATCGATATAAATATCGTTCACGTCAAAATGACGTCAATCTAATCAACACGGCTTTTATTGAGCACATGAATGTTTATTCTATTCTACACGTGAATATTTATTCTATTCAACACATGAATATTTATTCTATTCAACACATGAATTTATATTATTTAACACATGAATTTTTATTCTATTCAACACATGAATTTTTATTCTATTCAACACATGAATTTATTTCTATTCAACACATGAATTTTTATTTCTATTCAACACATGAATTTATTTTCTATTCAACACATGAATTTATTTTCTATTCATTGAATTTACTTTCTATTCAACACACGAATTTATTTTCTATAATATTCCTTATTTTCCAAATTGGAATGAGGCTCAATCAATTACCATATAATGTTAATTATATGGATTTTCTACAACACATGTATATAATAGCAACGACAAATCATCAACCATCATTCAGAGTGCACCACACAACTGCATAAGCATTAAATATAATTAATTAATGCTTACACAGTCTGTCAACCCATCGGTCGACATACTCGTAAACAATCGAGATTAGTGTACGTTAATATCATCCCAACACCCGTGTGGGGTTTCAATCAATCAAACACATATCTTATTTGTGCGGTTGGGCGATGTGTAAAATTTGTCATCCCAATCTATGTTAGTCAAATTGGTGTACATAAACAAATCTTTCTGATTTGTAAATGAATATCTATTTATTCACATTCACGTTAAAAATTACATTTTTAACTATAAATAATTTATTTCAACACATGAATATACTTTCGATTCATTCCACATCACAATCAATTTTCACAACACACAAAATCAACCAAGTCGTCCATGGTCTGTGGACGATGGGTGTCGGGTGCTACTAAGCATCATCTGCATCCTAGTATATATTTCAATTAGAAACTAAAATAAAAGTGAGGATTCTCACCTTTGGGTTCCACTTCGTCATTCTTTATTTCTGAACGGTTTGGATTCCTTTTTGATTTCAGTCCGTTCCATCGCTATCTTTTCCCGCTGTTCATAGTAAAAATCATATTTTTTTAATATAATGATTAAATTAAAAATCACACCTTTATATCACTATTTCATATGTAAAAATCATATTTTTATGTAACGCTACTTACATTACAAAGATTATATTTTTATATAACTGTAAAAACCCGTATTTTTAAATAACATGTTATAACATTAATCAAGGCATAATTAAATGTTAAAATCTGAATCAAGGGAAACGGGCTGTGCCATTGCGTTCGTCTCGGAAAAATACGCGAAATAGAGTCCGAGTTTTCGAAAATCGAAGTCCGTATGACCCAGTTATGGCCCGTCAAAGTTTTCAGAAAATCCAGAGTTTAAAAACAGTTCGAAAATCAAATCTGGAGCCAAACAGACTGGGCGGGAAAATTTCCCGCCCAGCCCCAAGTCGACTGGGGAGTCGACTTGGGAGTCGACTTGCCCCAGCAGGTGTCGACTTCCCAGTCGACACCCCTGTCGACCTGGGTGGTCGGGCCAGTTTGGCCTGGTGCACCTGTTTTGGCTCCTGGGTCTTGTTTTGTTGGCTTGTGACATGATTTGATGGCTCAGATCTGAATTAGGGTTAATCCTATGGCCTAAACTAGTCTCTACACCTATAAAAACACCCTAATACCTAGCCTAAATCATCACAAATCAACCTAACAACTAAATTCTACCAAAATGCTCCCTTATCATGGCCTCCATCTTCATCTTGAGAGCTTCTAAGGCAAAACGGAGCAAGCTTTCCTCTTTCTATCAAAGGAGCTACTTATTCTCAAGGCTATTTGCATTGCTACATCATTCCTAGATCTTCTACAACGTCTCTATCTTGTTCTATTGTGTTCTAGTTCTCATAGCCACGCTTTGTAAGCCCCACTCTACTCTTAGATTTAAACTATGAAGTTAATATGATCATGTAGCAAGTTGAAATGGGACTTTTGGGTATAATACTTGCCTTGGGATATATTTGTATGCATAGATCCATTTATGACTCTTTTGATCTATGATTGTGGCACTATCATGAACCTAGTATCATTTACCTTGATTTTTGGGTAGAAAGCTATGAGCTTTATTTGGTGGTTATGCATAATGCAACATAGAACCTGGTAGTTATGCATAATGCAACATAGAACCTCTCATAACCTTGATGTTAACTTGCATATGATGTTGAACTACATGCTACCCACAAGTTTATCACCCTATGTTAACTATTATCATGTTATCACCTTTGCCTATGATGTTGAACTACATGCTACCCACAAGTTTATTTGCTAAGTTTGAAGTCATACATGTTTGAGGCCAAATCACCTTTATGTTATTGTCATGTTTGAGGCCAAATCACCCTTATGCTATTTGACATGTTTGAGGCCAAATCACCTTTATGTTATTGTCATGTTTGAGGCCAAATCACCATTATGCTATTTGACATGTTTGAGGCCAAATCACCTTTATGTTATTGTCATGTTTGAGGCCAAGTCACCTTTTATGCTATCATACATGTTGAGGCCATATACTAGTATGTTGAACCCCTTTTGCCTCAAATATCACCATGTTTAACTTGTGATAGACTTTGCCATCTTATGCCCACCTTGTCATATTCTTATGTTCCCTCTTTGATCTATGTGTGTTGATGCGAATTTACGTGCGATGGGAATACGTTATGGGTAGTTAGGCAAACTTAGATGACATGAAAACATGACTTGAAAATATGACATGAAAGTTTGACATGTGTTTATGCTTGAAAACATGAACATGGACATGACACTTAGAAAACATGAAAGTGGCCAACTCGAGGTTGGGTTGAGTTTGTAGCATAAATCTACCCGGAACCGCCCGGCTTAACTAGTAGCTACAAACAATAGGACCCAATGTGAGTAGTTGGTCATGTCGCGCTTAAAACCCGAGGTTAGACTAGGTTGTGGTGTAAAGCTACCCGGACCCACCCGGCTTAACTAGTAACCACAACAAGGTCTAATGTGAGAGGTTGGGGTGCATTAAGTTAATTAATGCCACATGGTAGGGTTAAGTCATGGACCACTTGAATATACTTAACCAGTTGAACACGATGTATTGATAGGGTTAAGTCATGAATTTCTTGGACACACTTAACCAACTCGATACATGGTTAGGATAGGGTTAACCACACTTAACCCATTTGAAATCCTAGTTACGTGGTCCTTTTCAGCAGTAACCCTCTTGGAGGTATCAACGATACCCTAGGGACTAGGCTAGGGTGGGGCACGATTACTGGGCTGATCGTAAGAGACCAAAAAGAGACGGCTGAATGAGTGCACCAGTTAAGTTGAGGCGGAACATGGTCGTGCACATGAGTCCGGGGTTGAACATGGGCACCAGTAGGTTTAGACTGTGCGTGCTTGTTTTGTGTCAGTGGTTAACACCTTAGGGCTGGATACACCCTAGGGTGGACCTTGCACAGTTAACTACATTTCATGATTAAGCCGTATGACACCGATACACGACGAGTTAGGCTTATAGGGAGCCGATCGACTAGATCGTATAGCTAGACCTTGATTTAGGTCATCTCATGGTATTGGGCCAAGGGATCATTTCTTGTTTATACTTGACATGGGTTAGAATACTAGTACACTTGGTGCAACTTAACCTTGTATATGTGATGTCACACTTGATCTATCTTGTTAACTATTTACCATGCCAGTTTAGTTACCATCCTTATGTTTCATCTCAGTTTCTCATATCCAGTTAATTTTACTAGTTTTTATACTAATAGTAGGTAGGACTTACCAGTCTTAAGACTGACATGTTTTCCTTTCGCCTCTTTTCTTCCGTCCCCCCCCCCCCCAGGTTCTCAGGGTGGGAACACTAGCACCTAGCTTGGATCTTTGGCTTGCTTTTCTGACACCTCATGTACGGTTTGGACTTGAGCTTTGCTATGGCTACACCACTGTTATCTTTGGGGAATAATTTACTTATGTATTTTTCAGTTTATGTTTTCTAGACTTGTAGTAGCTGGAAAAATGATGACTAAGTACTTTGATGTAACTTGACTATGGTTTTGAAATAGTAATTTTATCCGCTGCTTTATTTACTCTGTTTTACTCATATGTTCTGTCTTGTGATATCTTCATGCATGTTTACCTTGTCCAACACCCCTCCGAAGCTAGTGTACTTGCAAGAGTGACCCTGGCGGAGGTGGGGTGTTACATTTGGTATCAGAGCATAAGGTTTACGAGATGGAGCAAAAGTTTTTAAAGAAAAGTTTTTAAAACTTACCTTTTGAAAAACTATTTTCAAAACCGATTATAAAGAAGTATTTTTCCAAGAAAGTCTAGTTTATTTTAAAAGGCTATTCCCCAAAATCCATTAGCACTATCCTTTGTTTTCCTCGTTCTCAATCTATCTTTTTCTTCGTTTCAGTATGGCCGATAATTTTGCCATTCTGGAGGGCGTACCAGTACCTAATTGGTTTAGAAGGTACATGGAGGCAAGGGCGAATGAAGCCGGCCCCACGAACATTCCTCCTCCTCCCGCAGCTGAGGTTCCTCCTCCTCCTCAGCATCCGCAAGCGGATTTCGCGAAGATTTGCAAGGACTTTAAGGCGATCGGTGGCAAGAATTTTGTTGGGATGAAGACTTTTGTTGAGATAAGGAACTGGTTGAAGGAAACTGAAGACCTCTTTGCTATCTTTGATGTAGAGGATCGTAGGAAAGTTCTGTTGGCGGTATGGTTATTGAAAGAGGAAGCTGCATATTGGTGGGTAGTCACCACCACTACTAGGCCAATTGAAACTTGGGATGACTTTAGGAGAAGGTTTGGACTGAGGTTTCTATCATCGACAGAGGAGAACCTTCAGATGGAAAGGTTCCTATCACTAAAGCAAGGGGACAAGACCGTTAGGGAATACGTGGATAAGTTTAATCAACTTGCTCAATTCGGTCTAGACTTGGTTAACACAGCTCAGAAGAAGGCCCTACACTTTGCTCTAGGATTGAATGAGCCATTACACGGTTTGTTCATGTCTCATATACCCATGGAGGCGACCTTCGAGAGTCTGGTAAGTATGGCCCTGCTTCAAGAGGAAGATAAGAGTGGCAAGAAGGAGGTCAAGGCTAATGAGTCTTGAGGCAAGAAGGAAGATGCCGAGAAAGGAGGCAAGAACAACAACAACAACAAGGCAAAGAAGACAAGGAAATGCAACTTCTGTGGGATCACTGGACACATAGCCAAAGATTGTAGGAAGAAGAAGAGGAAGTTGGGAGAATGCTTTCATTGCGGAAAGTCTGGACACTTCAGTAAGGATTGCCCAAGGAAGCAAGGACAGGGGCAAGGACAGACTCAACGAGCAGGACCTTCTGGAGGGTAGATGCATGCTCTCAACACTGCTCCAGTTCCGGACCGAGGTAGTATTTCTGTAGAAAGCCTTGTTTACATTTCTGGTTTTCCTGTTCGAACTTTATTTGATTCTGGCGCATCGCATACCTTTATTTCTTCTGATATTGTTGAAAGTTTGCACCTAAGTACTAGAAGATCTGTTGAGGCTATGCATTCTTGACTTTGGTGGCACTTGGGAAGATCACCTTCCTCTCGTAGAGTTTGCTTATAATAACAGATACCAAGCAAGCATAGGAATGGCACCATTTGAAGCTCTATATGGAAGACCGTGCAAGTCACCAACTTGTTGGTGGGAGACCACGGATAAGCTTATACTCGAGCCCGATATGATAAGGGACACACCCGAGAAGGTTGAGTTGATTCAAAGATGGAAGAAAGCGGCCCAAGATAGACAGAAATCCTATGCAGACAAGCGAAGGACTGATTTGGAATTGGAAGTTGGAGATATGGTCTTTGTGAAAGTTTCTCCTTTGCGAAATGTGGTTCGTTTTGGAGCAGTTGGGAAGCTGGCACCAAGGTTCGTAGGACCCTTCCCTATCATAGAGAGGATTGGGAAGATGGCTTATAAGGTGGAATTGCCCGAGAAGCTGGCCGGAGTGCACAATGTTTTTCATGTCTCGCATCTCCGAAAGTGCCTACATGAGTCAGCCGAGGCAGTTGAGCCTAGCATTCTTAAAGACGTGGAGGTAGAGAAAGAGGCAACCCTGAGGCGAGCTCCGATTCGTATCTTGGGAATGGAGATCAAGAATTTAAGGAATCGAGAAGTCAAGTTAGTAAAGGTTCAGTGGAGTGAAGCCGAAGAGGATGCAACTTGGGAAACCGAGGAGAAGATGTGCGCGCTTCACCCATTTCTTTTTGAGGGTACATTCTCAATCTCTTTTCTTATAAGCTAGCATATCTATCTTTTGCTATCCATGTTTATCTGGTTACTTCGTTAATCCTGTCATGAGAACCTTAGGTAGAAACCCTTTGGATGAAACATGTATTTGAAACATGTTATGCTTGATGTTTGCAAGTGGTTGCAAGTGTTTGCAAGTGGATACTCGTGGATGCATGATACACATTAGGCACTAAGATCGGCTCACACACTTTCATATTGCATATGCATGAGTGCTTATACTTATTCATGGCTGAAACTTGTTATGCTATCACGTGGATATTGCATATGGATGAATGTTATGTGCACTCATGTAGAGATTATGAATTATGTTAGGAATTTGCATACATATGGACTCATTTCACTAACATACTTTGCATTAAGGAGGTTTACTGAATCAGTAACCGCCTGATTTTCGCATTAGATAAGTACATATATACACACCTTTCGCATATGATCATACAACATTTAGAATCTTTTAAGGACAATGACTGCTCGTGGATGATGTTTTGAGTAGATGGATGGTGGATGGTAGGATACGTTCTTCCTAACTTGAAGATTTCGGGGACGAAATCCTTTAAGGTGGGGAGAATGTAACAACCCGTATTTTTAAATAACATGTTATAACATTAATCAAGGCATAATTAAAAGTTAAAATCTTAATCAAGGGAAACGGGCTGTGCCATTGCGTTCATCTCGAAAAAATACGCAAAATAGAGTCCGAGTTTTCGAAAATCGGAGTCCGTATGACCCAGTTATGGCCCGTCAAAGTTTTCAGAAAATCCAGAGTTTAAAAATAGTTCGAAAATCAAATCTGGAGCCAAACAGACTGGGCGGGAAAATTTCCCGCCCAGCCCCAAGTCGACTGGGGAGTCGACTTGGGAGTCGACTTGCCCCAGCAGGTGTCGACTTCCCAGTCGACACCCCTGTCGACCTGGGTGGTCGGGCCAGTTTGGCCTGGTGCACCTGTTTTGGCTCCTGGGTCTTGTTTTGTTGGCTTGTGACGTGATTTGATGGCTCAGATCTGAATTAGGGTTAATCCTATGGCCTAAACTAGTCTCTACGCCTATAAAAACACCCTAATACCTAGCCTAAATCATCACAAATCAACCTAACAACTAAATTCTGCCAAAATGCTCCCTAATCCTGGCCTCCATCTTCATCTTGAGAGCTTCTAAGGCAAAAAGGAGCAAGCTTTCCTCTTTCTATCAAAGGAGCTACTTATTCTCAAGGCTATTTGCGTTGCTACATCATTCCTAGATCTTCTACAACGTCTCTATCTTGTTCTATTGTGTTCTAGTTCTCATAGCCACGCTTTGTAAGCCCCACTCTACTCTTAGATTTAAACTATGAAGTTAATATGATCATGTAGCAAGTTGAAATGGGACTTTTGGGTATAATACTTGCCTTGGGCTATATTTGTATGCATAGATCCATTTATGACTCTTTTGATCTATGATTGTGGCACTATCATGAACCTAGTATCATTTACCTTGATTTTTGGGTAGAAAGCTATGAGCTTTATTTGGTGGTTATGCATAATGCAACATAGAACCTGGTAGTTATGCATAATGCAACATAGAACCTCTCATAACCTTGATGTTAACTTGCATATGATGTTGAACTACATGCTACCCACAAGTTTATCACCCTATGTTAACTATTATCATGTTATCACCTTTGCCTATGATGTTGAACTACATGCTACCCACAAGTTTATTTGCTAAGTTTGAAGTCATACATGTTTGAGGCCAAATCACCTTTATGTTATTGTCATGTTTGAGGCCAAATCACCCTTATGCTATTTGACATGTTTGAGGCCAAATCACCTTTATGTTATTGTCATATTTGAGGCCAAATCACCCTTATGCTATTTGACATGTTTGAGGCCAAATCACCTTTATGTTATTGTCATGTTTGAGGCCAAGTCACCTTTTATGCTATCATACATGTTGAGGCCATATACTAGTATGTTGAACCCCTTTTGCCTCAAATATCACCATGTTTAACTTGTGATAGACTTTGCCATCTTATGCCCACCTTGTCATATTCTTATGTTCCCTCTTTGATCTATGTGTGTTGATGCGAATTTACGTGCGATGGGAATACGTTATGGGTAGTTAGGCAAACTTAGATGACATGAAAACATGACTTGAAAATATGACATGAAAGTTTGACATGTGTTTATGCTTGAAAACATGAACATGACACTTAGAAAACATGAAAGTGGCCAACTCGAGGTTGGGTTGAGTTTGTAGCATAAATCTACCCGGAACCGCCCGGCTTAACTAGTAGCTACAAACAATAGGACCCAATGTGAGTAGTTGGTCATGTCGCGCTTAGAACCCGAGGTTAGACTAGGTTGTGGTGTAAAGCTACCCGGACCCACCCGGCTTAACTAGTAACCACAACAAGGTCTAATGTGAGAGGTTGGGGTGCATTAAGTTAATTAATGCCACATGGTAGGGTTAAGTCATGGACCACTTGAATATACTTAACCAGTTGAACACGATGTATTGATAGGGTTAAGTCATGAATTTCTTGGACACACTTAACCAACTCGATACATGGTTAGGATAGGGTTAACCACACTTAACCCATTTGAAATCATAGTTACGTGTTCCTTTTCAGCAGTAACCCTCTTGGATGTATCAACGATACCCTAGGGACTAGGCTAGGGTGGGGCACGATTACTGGGCTGATCGTAAGAGACCAAAAAGAGACGGCTGAATGAGTGCACCAGTTAAGTTGAGGCGGAACATGGTCGTGCACATGAGTCCGGGGTTGAACATGGGCACCAATAGGTTTAGACTGTGCGTGCTTGTTTTGTGTCAGTGGTTAACACCTTAGGGCTGGATACACCCTAGGGTGGACCTTGCACAGTTAACTACATTTCATGATTAAGTCGTATGACACCGATACACGACGAGTTAGGCTTATAGGGAGCCGATCGACTAGATCGTATAGCTAGACCTTGATTTAGGTCATCTCATGATATTGGGCCAAGGGATCATTTCTTGTTTATACCTGACATGGGTTAGAATACTAGTACACTTGGTGCAACTTAACCTTGTATATGTGATGCCACACTTGATCTATCTTGTTAACTATTTACCATGCCAGTTTAGTTACCATCCTTATGTTTCATCTCAGTTTCTCATATCTAGTTAATTTTACTAGTTTTTATACTAATAGTAGGTAGGACTTACCAGTCTTTATGACTGACATGTTTTCCTTTCGCCTCTTTTCTTCCGTCCTCCCCCCCCCCCCCAGGTTCTCAGGGTGGGAACACTAGCACCTAGCTTGGATCTTTGGCTTGCTTTTCTGATAGCTCATGTACGGTTTGGACTTGAGCTTTGCTATGGCTACACCACTGTTATCTTTGGGGAATAATTTACTTATGTATTTTTCAGTTTATGTTTTCTAGACTTGTAGTAGCTGGAAAAATGATGACTAAGTACTTTGATGTAACTTGACTATGGTTTTGAAATAGTAATTTTATCCGCTGCTTTGTTTACTCTGTTTTACTCATATGTTCTGTCTTGTGATATCTTCATGCATGTTTACCTTGTCCAACACCCCTCCAAAGCTAGTGTACTTGCAAGAGTGACCCTGGCGGAGGTGGGGTGTTACAATAACGCTACTTACATTACAAAGATTATATTTTTATATAACGCAACTTACATTACAAAGATTATATTTTTATATAACGCTACTTACGTTATAAAGATTATATGTTTATATTCTTAAAAATCAGATCTTTCTATTTTTAAAAATCAAATCTTTTTGCTTTTAAAAACCTAATCTTTTTGTTTTAAAAATCTAATCTTTTCCACCAAATTTTCTGTAAAAAAAATCAGATTTAAACACTGCTATGATATATAAATCACGTATTCATTTCGCTATCATATTTTTACTTTTATCTTAACACTATAAAAATCATATTTTTTTTCTTGGTTTTTCATATTTTAAAAATATAAAAATAGATCAATATTATTTATTTATTAAAAAGAACAAGTCTTTATGATAATGTTATTTACATTTAAATAATGTTATTTTATTTTTAAAACTAATGCTTGAACATTTAAATAACTTCAGTAAATAAAATAAATTAAAAATTAAAACCTTCCTCTTGCTGAACTCTTCCTTCTTCCCTAAGGAAATCACCGAATAGCTGATTCGCTTTGTCTTCCTCCCTCAGGCTTCTGTACAAAGCCATAACCCAAACCTTGACCTAACAAACCCACCGCCGCCCACCATTTTGATGACCAGAGTTCCATCTAAGAGGGCCAAGCGAAGTGGTGGAGCGACGCCAACAAGCCCCCAGAGCAGCGACGAACTCAGTGCTTCCTCGTGCCGTGGAAACCAAGGCGATGGCAGCTCCTTTGAGCACGAATTTCAAGTAGCAGACCACACGATAACTACTCAGCCAAATTTAGATTGAACGCCCTCTCCTAGTACTCTGATTTTTGTTTAATGAATTCATGAAATTACTGAATGGATTTATCATGAATTCGGGGAGAAGTTTGGAAGAACTTCCGTCGTTCCTTTTGAACGAGGCGGTTCCTTTGGGGCGTTGACCGCGGAAAAGTTTTTTTTGTTTGACCAACCAGATTAGGGCTTGGTCTTTAGATATAATTTATTTATTTTATTATTTTAATTCCATAAAAATATGTTTTTGCATTCGAACACCGAATTGAATCCAACGACTATCGCCCTTAGCTAATTACCCCTATTCCGAACATAATGGAATATGTATCATAAGCCAGTTCGGCTGTTTCGTTCAGTTTTCTCTGAAATTAAAATATAACTCTATATAATCAATTTTAAACGTACATTTCAATTTACTGGGGTCACATACGAACACCAAAAATTCTAGAAAAAATATTTGTAGCTTCGTATTGACGATACGGTCCTAACAAAACTAATTTCATCAAATTTTAAGATCGTTCGAAAAATGGCCATTTTCTGGTCGATCCAAATTGACTAAAACTAACAAAACACGTTTTCCTTTGCCACGCTCACATATTGATTCAGAAAATTACGAATTTTGGAATCTGTCAATAACTCGACATCCCAGATCCAACAAAAGTGGTTTCGTCAAAAACAGAGGTCGTTCGCAAAATTTCCATTTTTAAGGGCTAGAATTTCATAGCGACTATTCTAAATTTTCAACTGGGCATAACTTTTTATTCCTGCTATGAAATTTCAATTTTTCAAATTTGTTGGAAAGATATTGTCAAATAGATCCAGATATTTTTGGTTTCGCTAAAATCCGGTTTATTTTGAATCATGTACATTCATTTGAACTTTGAAATCGAATTTTCAAACTACCACGCCATTTTCAATTCCTTTTATAATTAAAAATAAATATTTATATTCTAACGTCTATTCAAATAAATATATAAGTTCTAATTCTATTCAAATTAAATTTCTCGTCGTTAATATTTAAAATAATTCATTTTATATATTCAAAATTCATCAAAATTGCCAAAATAAAAATTTTAAATTGGCTCAGATTTCCGGGTTATTACAATCTCCCCCACTTAAAACTTTTCGTCCCCGAAAAGGAACGAAGCTGAAAGTTGTTTAACTAATCAACTCAACTTTCTCTATTTTCATTACGGCTCAAGTTCTTCAACTTTTCAGTTTCTAAGAACTTTTCAAATTTTTCAAAAATTTGGCTAACACCCTAAATTTTTGAAAAATTTCGCCTTAACCTCCCCTGCACCGGGAGTTTCGGGATATTTCAAATAGCCTCCCATGGCTCTCAACAATCCAAAAAGAAAAAGAAACAGCCAAGCGGCTGGCCAGTCGGCTCATAAAATCATCGAAAACCGAAGAAATACAATAAATATGTACCTATTTGTCGGGCAAACAGTTTTATTCCTCTGCTCTAGCCTCCTTGCTATGACATGTTCAATGTAAGTACATGTACATGCTTGCAAATGCGACTAATTTTCAATACAATTCAATATTTGGTTCAATTTGGCAAAATGGTCCAAATTTACCATACTTTCACATAGTGGTTTAAATAAATAATCACACAACGCAATCATCAATCAATTAGTTGATTATCTTTCCAAACACATAAATTTGATATATATACAGAAAATAATTATTTTTGATGCCAAATCACAACAATAAACCTATCTAGCTTTGGTTCTCAGACCAGTCTAACAGAAATATATAGATATCACACTTTCGGCACTCGAATATAAATACTGATGATGCACGTGCTATCATCAGTACCATCTCCGGGCGACTAGAGTGTGACTCCATATTTATCCAGTATATTAAAACTTCAAATACACGCGGATCAGACGTATACGCAAAATCTTTATATACTGGATTGTCCAAATCAATACAAATAAATATTCAAATACGAATAATTGAATTAAATTTTCAAAAAAAAAATTGATTTCATTTTATTTATATACTCTTCACACTCATTCTAGGATACTACTGATCCCATCTCTAACGAGTCATTCCCATTGGATATTACTAATCCAATCTCTGATGAATTCTTTCGTATGGTTCTAATGTGTCTTGTTCTCGAGCTTTGTAAACCAAAGCTCTGATACCACGATGAAACGACCCGAACTTCCGCGGTAAGGAAAGCCCAGATTGAATTGAGGACAAGACGAACCAGAACACAAACAGAAGAACATTCCATTGTTAATTACAACAATTCATCAGAATACAAGAATATACAGAGTATAAATAAATATTACACATTCGATAAATATCAGAGATTACAATACATTACATAGCAACGGAAAATAATACAAAGCACAACTGAAGGAGATATACGGATACAGAACTTTCCGGATATCATTCCAGTTGTAAATCCGGATCCTGTGAATATAAATTTGCAAAACCAAAACTACTAGCTACCCATGTCAAAATAAGGGCACCTAGAGTTTAGGTTAAAACAATAAACTCCAGGTCAGTCATGTGACTAGTGTGAGAACTAAAACAGTTATTAATCTTTGTTTTAAAGTTAGGTAAATCAAGGGACCACGCCGTATAACACGGAACGGGTTTCCTCCCAAGAATACCAGTGCATAAAACAACAGTGCAATGCTAAATAAAGAACAATGAAGCTATTATAAGACCCAGGTCCCAATACACAATGCAACGCAAGCCGGAGGATAGGGTTTTTACCTTATAATAGCCAAGAATGCTTGGTATGTGAAATTTCATCTTTTATTATTATTATAAGTGTATAGTGTCAAAAACAATTTCAATTATAAGTATCAATCCTAGACGGCATAAGTGCCCCATACCACTATGTCGCCATATTTAGGTATACAATCAAAACCGCAAAGTCACGTATTGGAAGTTGGGTTTCCATCTGTGAACCGAGGAAAAAGATAGTCCTCACCGATTCGAGACTGTCTAGCGCGAGCCTCAGGACCCAGACACAGGTGAGCCCTTGGACCGTCAGGGCCGGTCCACCGATGTGGATTAAAATGCTTGGACACTGAGTTTTCCTGCCCTTTGGGGCGTAGATGAGCCAAATGACTCCACCGGCTCCACACAGTCACCGATATATCTGAGGCACCTCGCAACAGCAACAACCACACAGGTGAAAATAATATAAATGTCAGGGCTGGTAGGTCACTGACACCACCCTAGCTAGAATGAAACGCATGCCCTCCCTGATGTCCTCTCCCGTTTTTGGTTCACAACCGGGGTGTGGGGCTCGCGAATCAACGTTATACACAAAGCTATGCCACACAGGCCGTGCTTTGATCATCAACCACAAGACTTTTCTTTTCTACAAAAGCCTTGATCATTTGCCATTTAGGCATGCCACACATGCAATTCACACCATGCGACTAATGTCTATCGATATACAACCTCTGATCCCGTACGTCTCAGAGAAGGGTGAAGCAAGGGAATGAATTCCTCTTCACCAGGCAGATGTATTTTTAATAGAGATCAATCAACACAGAGCAAAATACAATGTCAGACACACAGTCCATGCAAGTCCGTTCTGGGTCTGAACGAAACCGAAGGCACCTTGTACCTCGCATATCCATCGATCTCCAAGTACGTTTGGACGATCACCAACTGATTCCTTCCTCTTGGGTGTACAGCCCAATCAAGATCATCAGTAATCACCCAAACGATGTGAAGACCTCCGGTCTTCGACCACCGTCTTCATCCTTGACACCACGTCGAATCAGTTATTCAGAATGGGATAAACCCGGTCTTTCTGAATAACTCGCGTATATAATAAACAAGTGTTACACAAACACAACATACGCCTCATTCCACTTCAGAATATTCTTTTATTCAAATATTCTTATACTTTGGGAAAGGTTCCTATTAATTTTATCAAAGATAAATTATTTAAATTTATTCTTTAATATTCCTTTGAATATCAATTCAAACTAGTCGGGATTAGCGAAGCACACCAAAGTAATCATTTATTTTATTTCCCAATCCCAACCTATTCATCCCATGAAGTAAAATTGGTCATACTTCATATCTAACACCACGGTGTTATCGGTAAATTCAATTACCGTTTCACGTTCAAATCTAATTAAAGATTTAACTATCGCTTGGAACAAAACTGGTGATACTCCATTCTCGATCACTTCAATCTAATTAAAGATTCATTAAAACTCCACTTAGTTTTAATCTTCCCAAAAATCAATATCCTGTCTTTAACTGGGTTAAAGAACCAATGTCATTTAAAACACGGTTCACGATGAACCCAAGATCACATTCTATTCAGTTCCAATTAAATACCATTTAATTGGTACACTTCATTAAATCTAAATAAAAAGATTTAATCTTTTTCTCAACTGGGTTTAAGAACAATGTTAATGCAGACACCATTCACGACAAACCCAAATCCCATTTGATATTAAATACAAGGCTCTGAATAGAAAATATATCGGCTTATATTCAATATCAAATTCTACGACCAATAAATATCGTATTGGAAATAACGATATAAACATATCTTTCAAATTTCCATAACAATATCTGTATAATCACGAAATCCAACATCGAAATATTACAAAGACAATTTCGATTCAAATCCATTCCAATTCAATTATTGGAAATTCTGGTTACTTTTAAAACCCTTTCAAATCCAATTTATTTATTTAAAAATAAATAAATTATTATTCTAGTTCAAAACTAGTTCATTTCGATAAAAATCTATTTTTATCTTTTAAATTTGGAATTTTTCATCTCAATTCTTCACAAATCATTTCTTATGATTTTACACAAATTATTACTATTTTTAATAATTTTATCAAGGCCCGTACAGTCGAATTCCATCAGCGGTCATCGAACTGCACTTACAGCGACCTTTTCCAAATTTGATTTGGACATAATTCCAAATCCACCCGTTAGATTTCAAATCTCTAATATTCATTAGAAAGCTCTTTTCGATACGAACCCAACGGTTTTGGTTTTAGGAGAATCCGACGGTCGGATCTCCCGTAACGTCCACTCGAAGTCAATGGTCGAAATTCGCGAACTTCCGCGGCGTGGCGCGTTCTATTCATGTGAGACGACCCGAACTTCCCCGTGAAGGAAAGCACGGATAGAATTGAGTACAAGACAAAATAGCACGCAGACGGAAGAACATTTCATTGTTATTACAACAATTCCATCAGATACAAGAATATACAGAGTATAAATGAATAAATTACATTCGACAAATATCAGAGATTACAATAAATTACATAGCAGCGGAAAATAATACAAAACACAACTGAAAGTAATACACGGATACAGAGCTTTCCGAGCATCGTTCCAGCTGTAAATCAGGACCCTGTGAATATAAATATGCAAAACCAAAACTACTAGCTGCCCGTGTGGAAAATAGGGGCACCCAGAGTTTAGGTTAAAACAATAAACTCCAGGTCAGTCATGTGACTGGTGTGAGAACTAAAACAGTTATTAATATTGGTTTTAAAGTTCGGTAAATCAAGGGACCACGCCGTATGACACGGAACGGGTTTCCTCCCAAGAATACCAGTGCATAAATCAAACAGCGCAATGCTAAATAAAGAAAAATGAAGCTGTTATAAGACCCAGGTCCCATCACACAATGCAACGCAAGCCGGAGGATAGGGTTTTTACCTTATAACAGCCAAAGCATGCTTGATACGTTTAAAACACATTATTTGATACTATTATAGGTGTATAGTGTCAAAATAATTTCAATCATAAATATCAATCATAGGCGGCATGAATGACCCATACCACTATGTCGCCATACTAGGTTCTACAAATAAAACCGCACTATCACGTATTGGAAATTGGATTTCCGTCATGAGCCGAGGCAAGGGGCAAGCTCCTCTCCGCGTTCGAGACACTCTAGCAAATGTCCCAGGACCCCACTATGATCCTTGGATCTTCAGGGCCGGTCCTCTCTTACTTTTGAGGATTGGCAATTCCTGAACACACGTTTCCCGGTCCTTACAGACCTATATCCGAGGCGCCTCGCATTCCAACAACCACACAGGTGAAAAGTATATAAATGTCAGGGCTGGTAGGTCACTGACACCACCCTAGCTAGAAAGAAACGTCGTGCTCTCCCTGCAGTCACTATCCCGTTTTTGACTCATACCGAGGTGTGAGGCTCGCGAATTCACGTTATACACAAAGCTACGCCACACAGGCCGTGCTTTAATCATCAACCACAAGACTTTGCTTTTCAACAGAAGCCTTGATCAATTGCCACTTACGCGTGCCACATTGGCAATTCACTCCATGCGACTGATGTCCATCGATATACAACCCCTGAGCTCGTACGTCTCAGAGAAGGGCGTTAAGCAAGAGAATAAATTCTCCGCCGCCAAACAGATGTATATTTAATAGAGATCAATCAACACAGAATAAAATCCAATGTCAGACACACAATCCATTTACAAGTTCGTTCTGGGTCTGAACGAAACCGGAGGCACTTTCCTCGCATATCCATCCATCTCCAAGTACGTCTGGACGATCACCAACTGATTCCCTCATCCTGGGTGTACAGCCCAATCAAGATCATCAGTAATCACCCAAACGATGTGAAGACTTCCGGTCTTCAACCACCGTCTTCATCTTCGACATCTCGTCGAATCGATTATTCAGAATGGGTATAAACCCGGCCTTTCTGAATAACCCACGTATATAATAAACGAATGTTACACAAACACAACAAACGCCTCATTCCAATTCAGAATATTCTTTTATTCACAAAATCACATTCTTAGGGAAAGGTTCCCATTAATTTTATCCAAGATAAATTCTTCTAAATTTATTCTTTAATCTTCCTTTGGATATCATTTCAAACTAGTCGGGATTAACGAACCACACCGAAGTAATTATTTATTTTATTTCCCAATCCCAACCTATATATCCCATGGAGAAAACTGCAACACTCCACATCTAACACCACGGTGTTATCGGTAAAATTAATTACCACTTCACGTTCAAATCTAATTAAAGATTTAACTATCGCTTTGGAGCAAAACTGGTGGTACTCCATTCTCGATCACCTTTCTGATTTGATAATTTAAATTATCAATTCACATTTTTAATCTAATTAAAGATTCATTAAAACTCCACTTAGTTTTAATCTTTTCAAAAAATCAACATCTTGCCTTTAACTGGGTTAAAGAACCAATGTCATCTAAAACACGATTCACGATAAACCCAAATCACATTCTATTGTTAATTGGGTTAAAGAACAGGTGTTGTTCAAAACACCGCTCAGGATAAACCTAAAAACCAATTCAAATTCAATTTCAATTAAATATTATTTAATTGATACACTTCATTAAATCTAAATAGAAAGATTTAATCTTTTTCCCTATTGGGCTTAAGAACAGTGTTAATGAAGACACCATTCACGACAAACCCAAATCACATTTGATATTAAATACAAGGCTCTGAATAGAAAATATACCGGCTTATATTCAATATCAAATTCTGAAACCAACAAATATTGTATTGGAAATAACGATATAAAATATATCTTTCAAATTCCCATAACAATATCTGTACAGTCACGAAATCCAACATCGAAATATTCCGAAGATAATTTCGATTCAACTCCCGTCCCATCCACGTATTGGGAATATTGATTATTTTTAAAATCACTTTCAAATTCAATTTATTTATTTCAAAAATAAATTGATTTTAATTCTAGTTCAAAACTAGTTCATTTCGATAAAAATCTATTTTTATCCTTTCAAATGTGGAGTTTTTCATCCCAGTTCTTTCCAATTCACATATTATGATTTTGCATAAATTATCAATATTTTTAATAATTTTATCAAGGCCCGTACATTCGATTTCCATCAACGGCTATCGAACTGCACTTACAGCGACCTTTTTCAAATTTGATTTGGACATAATTCCAAATCCAACCATTAGATTTCAAATTTCTAATATTCATTGGAAAACTCTTTTCGATACGAACCCAACGGTTCCGGTTTTAGGAGAATCCGACGGTCGGATCTCCCGCAACGTCAATTCGAAGTTAATGGTCGAAATTCATGAACTGCCGCGGCGCGGCGCGTTCTATTCAGGCCATTATATATATAATATATATATATATTATATATATTTCGTCGATTTCCTTTTTAAAACATATTTTATAAATCGTTTTAACTTCGTTTCAAAACCATTTCAACACTATTTCAATTTCTAATCAAAACTGAATATTTTACATCATTACTATATAAATGATAATATTTTCAAAACGTTATATTTTGAAATCACTTCTTTTCTATATTCATTATAAAAACGAATATAATCGATATAAATATCGTTCACGTCAAAATAGCGCAACTCTAATCAACACGGCTTTATATATTTCAATAAATTCGTTATCCTATCCAACAAATGAATATTTATTCTATTCAACACATGAATCTATATTTCTTCCAACACCTGACTAATCTCAACGCATGAGTACTGTCAACACATCACTATTTTTGTTATGTAAAATATTTTATAAAACTATGGTATCTATCGTTTGATTTTCAATTAGACTTCTACTGGGAAGTAGTTCTAATTTTAAATATGATAAAGATGTAATTTTATTGTATAAAATATTTCACTCAACACACGAACATCGTCAACACATGACTATTTTTATATTCAACACATGAATTTTCCTTTAAAATATTTATTATTTTCCCGATTGGAATGAGGCCCAATCAATCACCATATAACGTTAATTATATGGATCTCATACAACACATGTATATAATAGCATTGATAAACAATCAATCATCATCCAAAGTGCACTACACTGTATAAGCATCAAATATAGATATCTGACGCTTATAACAGCATGTCAATCGATCGATCGACATATTTAATCAATCAGGATGAGTGAACTTCAAATTTCATCCCAACACCCGTGTGGGGTTTCAAACAATCAAACACAGATTTTATTTGTGCAGTTGGGCGATGTGTAAAATTTATCATCCCAGTCAATATCCTTCAAATAGGTGTACATAAACAAACCGTCCGGTTTGTAAATGAATATTTTATTTTATTCACTTCCACGTTAAAAATTATATTTTTAACGATAAAATATTCTATTTCAACACATGAATTTCTATTCAGTTCATTTACACAATAAAAATGATATTTTTATTTTTCTAAAGTATTTTGGGAAATTTCGGCGGCATAACGGCACGATACTAGAAACGGGACGAGGCCTAGCCTTATCCCCGGTCTAGTGAAGGCCCACGCCATTCACACATCAGTCAAATCCATTCCATTTCACCAAACAATTCAATTCGAACCAATTAGACTAACCAACTACACAACCAAACAATTTAACAAACAAGCCATCCATGGTCTGTGGATGACGGGTGTCGGGTGCTGCTAAGCACCGTCTGCATCCTAGTATATATATATATATAACTAGAAAAAGAAGTTTAGAGTGAGAAGTTCTCACCAACTAGCTAATCCAATCATCTCGACTCTTCTTATGTAGAAAATCTTGTCGTTCTCGCCTTTTGTCACTTTCGTTGCCCGTAGCCGCTACATGTATAAAAATCACATTTTTATTATCTATATTATATAAAAATCTCATCTTTATATCTTCTATAAGCTAAAAATCGGATTTTTATCCTCTCTATAATATAAAGATCATATTTTTATTTATTTCATATGTCAAAACTGTAGAAGCTTTAAAACGTAGAAAACTCACTTTTTTCTAACGCCCAGATTCGCTGTTTGGGTCCTAAAATTTGCAAACGAGCTTCAATCTTCACACCATCTTTTTTTCTAGCACAAGCACGCCATTCTGAACAACTTTTGCCTAGTGGTCTTCTTGCGGAAAATGTGTCATTTCGCCGGAAATCGCGAAAATACAGCATTTTGACAGTGTTTGATCAGCAGACTTCGGACGCGTTTTCCCGACAACTCCGCAATGCAAAATAGGACTTATCATATACCAAATCGAAGAGAATTTCGTGGTCTACAATTTTGGTCTTGAGGAACTTTGGCTAGAAACGCACGGTTTGGGAGTTATTCGCGAAATACGGTCAGAGACTTATTTGCAAAACGGGCGTTTTGATGAAAATGGGTTTTTGGGTGTAGCGGGGCCCACGGCCGGAATTGAGGGGGCTGGAGGGGGGCGTGGGGCCTGAGGTGGCGTGGGGAGGTGGCTAGGGGCCGGCGGCGGTGGTGGTGGGGCCCGTGGTGGTGGCGGTGGTTGTGTTTGGTGATTTGGGGCTTAGGGTTTGCAAATGGAGAGAGGAGGAGGAAGAGGAGGAGGAGGGGAGGAAGAGGAGGGGGTGCGGATGGCCGGCGTTGGGCGGTGGTGGCTGGTGGAGGAGGGGGCAGCGGCGGGTTTGGGGTGGAGGCCATTAAAGAGAAAAGAGGAAGAGAGAAAAGTGAGGAAGAAAAGGAAGTAAAAGTGTTTATATGCTAGTTTCTCGCGTATCGTCCGAACACAAACGATCTCCGATGGCCGCGGATTTCGGACACGAGATAGTAGACGTGAAGACGAGTCCAAAGAAACAAGTTTCGTCGAATTCCGAGTTCGTTTGACCGTTCAACAAAAATCACAAAAATGCTCAGATAAGCTCTAAAAATGCGATTTTGGCGCACCTTTTCTTCTCGCACGCTCACATGCTAACTCAAAAAATCAAGCCCTCTTGGATTTAACCATTATTAGACGATACGAATCTAGAAAAAAAAGTAGAATTGAATTCCGAGGTCGTATCAATAATGTTCCTTTGTAAAATGACTACCCGCTTTACCCTGAACTGTTTCAGCTCGCACGGCCACATACTAACTCCGTTCGACGCGCCATTTGGAACTCAACAATGATTTGTCATTATGAACCCATAAAAATTTATCTCGTCGAATTCTGAGCTCGTATGCAAAATTTCACTTTTTAAGGGCTATGTATTGTTAACCGAACAACTCCAGCCCATAGCCACTATTCCGGATATCGGAATATATCGAAGCTTATACTTTTCGGAGTTCTAAACGACATTTTGAACTCAATGGAAGTGGTTTCGAGTCCAAATTCATCCGTATGCAAAATATGACATTTTGGGCCATGTATAATTTACATAGCGACTATTCTGAATTTTCAACTGGGCATAACTTTTGATTCCCGCTATGAAATTTCGATTTTTCGGATTCGTTGGAAAGATATTTTCAACTAGATTCTAATGTTTCTGGTTTCACTAAAATCCGGATTGTCTTGCACCCGGTATGTTCAATTGAAATTTGAAATCGAATTATCGAACTACCGCGCCATTTTCAATTCTATTTATAATTATATATAAATATTTATATTCTAACGATGACGTATATAATATATACGTTCTAATTATATTCAAAATAAATCTTACGTCGATATTATTTAAAATAATTCATTTTAAATATTCAAAATTCGCTAAAATTGCCAAAATAAAAAATTTTAACTGGCTCAGAATTTCCGGGTTATTACATCATGCCATTATATATATAATATATATATTATATATATTTCCTCGATTTCCTTTCAAAACGTATTTTATAAATCGTTTTAAATTCGTTTTCGAAACGATTTCAACTTCATATTCAATTTCGAATCAAAATTGAATATTCCACATCATCGATATACAAATGATAATATTTTCAAAACGTTATATTTTGAAATCACTTTCTTTTCTATATTCATTATAAAAATGAATAAAATCGATATAAATATCATTCACGTCAAAATGGCGTTAATCTAATCAACACGGTTTTTATTCAACACATGAATGTTTATTCTATTCAACACATAAATATTTATTCTATTCAACACATGAATATTTATTCTATTCAACATATGAATTTATATTATGCAACACATGAATTTTTATTCTATTCAACACATGAATTTTTATTCTATTCAACACATGAATTTATTTCTATTCAACACATGAATTTTTATTTCTATTCAGCACACGAATTTATTTTCTATTCAACACATGAATTTATTTTCTATTCAACACATGAATTTACTTTCTATTCCACACATGAATTTATTTTCTATAATATTCCTTATTTTCCAAATTGGAATGAGGCCCAATCAATTACCATATAATGTTAATTATATGGATTTTCTACAACACATGTATATAATAGCAACGATAAATCATCAACCATCATCCAGAGTGCACCACACAACTGCATAAGCATTAAATATAAATAATTAATGCTTACACATTCTGTCAACCCATCGGTCGACATACTCCTGAACAATTGAGATTAGTGTACGCCAATATCATCCCAACACCCATGTAGGGTTTCAGTCAATCAAACACATATCTTATTTGTGCGGTTGGGCGATGTGTAAAATTTATCATCCCAATCTAGGTCAGTCAAATAGGTGTACATAACAAATCTTTTTGATTTGTAAATGAATATCTATTTATTCATATTCACGTTAAAAATTACATTTTTAACTACAAACAGTTTATTTCAACACATGAATACACTTTCGATTCATTCCACATCACAATCAATTTTCACAACACATAAAATCAACCAAGTCGTCCATGGTCTGTGGACGACGGGTGTCGGGTGCTACTAAGCACCGTCTGCATCCTAGTATATATTTCAACTAGAAACTAAAATAAAAGTGAGGAGTTCTCACCTTTGGGTTCCACTCTGTCATTCTTTATTTCTGAACGGTTTGGATTCCTTTTTTATTTCAGTCCGTTCCATCGCTATCTTTTCCCGCTGTTCATAGTAAAAATCATATTTTTAATATGATGTTTAAATTAAAAATCACACCTTTCTGTCACTACTTCATTTGTAAAAATCTTATTTTTATATAACGCTACTTATATTACAAAGATTATATTTTAATATAACTCTACTTACATTACAAAGATTATATTTTTATATAACGCTACTTACATTACAAAGATTATATTTTTATATCCATAAAAATCAGGTCTTTCTATTTTTAAAAATCAAATCTCTTTGCTTTTAAAAACCTAATCTTTTTGTTTTAAAAATCTAATCTTTTCCACCATGTTTGCTATAAAAAAAATCAGATTTAAACACTGCTATGATATATAAATCACGTAATCATTTCGCTATCATATTTTTACTTCTATCTTAACAATATAAAAATCATTTTTTTTTATTCTCGGTTTTTCATAATTTAAAAATATAAAAATAGATCAATATTATTTATTTATTAAAAAGAACAAATCTTTATGATAATGTTATTTACATTTAAATAATGCTATTTTATTTTTAAAACTAATGCTTGAACATTTAAATAACTTCAGTAAATAAAATAAAATTAAAATTAGAACCTTCCTCTTGTTGAACTCTTCCTCCTTCCCTCAGGAAATCACCGAATAGATGATTCGCTTTGTCTTCCTCCCTCAGGCTTCTGTACAAAGCCATAACCCAAACCTCGACCTATCAAACCCGCCGCCGCCCACCATTTTGATGACCGGAGTTCCATCTAAGAGGGCCACGCGAAGCGGCGGAGCGACGCCATCAAGCCCCCGGAGCAGCGACAAATTTGGTGCTTCCTCGCGCCGTGGAAACCAAGACGATGGCGGCTCCTTTTAGCACGAATTTCAAGTAGCGGACCACACGATAACTCCTCAGCCAAATTTAGATTGAACGCCCTCTCCTAGTACTCTGATTTTTGTTTAATGAATTCATGAAATTACTGAATGGATTTATCATGAATTCGGGGAGAAGTTTGGAAGAATTTCCGTCGTTCCTTTTGAACGAGGTAGTTCCTTTGGGGCGTTGACCGCGGAAAAGTTTTTTTTTTGTTTGACCAACCAGATAAGGGCCTGGTCTTTAGATATAATTTACTTATTTTATTATTTTAATTCCATAAATATATGTTTTTGCATTCGAACACCGAATCGAATCCAATGACTATCGCCCCTAGCTAATTACCCCTGTTCCGAACACAATGGGATATGTATCATAAGCCAGTTCGGCTGCTTCGTTCAGTTTTCTCTGAAATTAAAATATAACTGTATATATTCAATTTTAAACGTACATTTCAATTTACTGGGGTCATATACGAACACCAAAAATTACAAAAAATATATTTCTAGCTTTGTAATGACGATACGGTCCTAACAAAACTAATTTCGTCAAATTTGAAGACCGTTTGAAAAATGGCCATTTTCTGGTCGATCCAAATTGACTGAAACTGACAAAACACGTTTTCCTTTGCCACACTCACATATTGATTTAGAAAATTACGAATTTTGGAATCTAGCAATAACTCGACATCTCGGATCCAACAAAAGTGGTTTCATCGAAAACAGAGGTCGTTTGCAAAATTTCCATTTTTAAGGGCCAGAATTTCATAGCGACTATTCTGAATTTTCAACGGGTCATAACTTTTTATTCCCGCTATGAAATTTCAATTTTTCGGATTCGTTGGAAAGATATTGTCAAATATATCCAAATATTTTTGGTTTCACTAAAATCCGGTTTATTTTGAATCATGTACATTCATTTGGACTTTGAAATCGAATTTTCAAACTACCGCGCCATTTTCAATTCTTTTATAATTAAAAATAAATATTTTTATTCTAAAGTCGATTCAAATAAATATATAAGTTCTAATTCTATTCAAATTAAATTTTTCGTCGTTAATATTTAAAATAATTCATTTTAAATATTCAAAATTCATCAAATTGCCAAAATAAAATTTTTAAATTGGCTCATATTTCCGGGTTATTACATTTTTTCTTGCGATTTCCTCTATAATAACCTCATTTCAATTTAAGTTTAACTTGAGTTAAACTCTTTAGGGGTATGTACCCACATTTGGACATCAACAATTAGTATCGGTTTTAAATGTCTGATAGTATCAATATTAGGTTTCACAATTTACTACGAGAATCATTTTATATTTCATTTGTGTTATGATATTTTGTTTGCTTTATTTTTCTTTCGATTTCTGTTTTTTCCAGTTTCAATTCTTATTAGTAATAGAATCAGATTTATGTTTCTTGTTTCTAGGTATTACTAGGGGATGACATATCCTCATCTTTTCTTAAATTGTCATGAGTGTCACATGGATTCAACTCATGCCTTTGACGTCGTGGAGTACAAGTGCTTCCCTAACTTTCTAGAAGGCATGACTTTACAGTTGTTCTCTTGACTTCTGCTGAGAACCATTTCAACCTTCGACCAACTTGCAAGGGAACTGGTCAAATAATTAAAGATGCATGTGACTAGGCCTAAAGATATCCTAGCTATCTCCAATAGCTGCCAAAGAAAAGGGAAAACTCTAAAGATCAATTGAGAAAGGTTCAATAAGACCTTGGAATAAGTTGAGGATTCAAAGCCCCGTATTGTCCTTGTTTATCTTACAGAGAGCGTACTCCCTAATTCAAAGTTCAAGGTATGGATTGATCGAAAGAAACCGAATAGCTTGGAAGTATTCTATGAAAAGGCCAATCAATTTCTATGCTAGGAAGAGTCATATAGGAATTGTGCTGCTCGAAGTGGCCATCCCAACAACCTACATTAAGAAATTATACAAGACATTGTCATTATTAAGCAAACTGAAGAAATCTCTGAAAAGAGTAAGGGGATTGCCCTAAACATGCCCAAGAAAAACAATGGTGATCCTGGCAGCCGTAACAAGAAGAAGGAGTTTAAGAAGCGTGATCGCTTTCCATCTTACAAAGTATACACTCCGCTGAATGCTCAACTGGAGACTATCCACTTGGACTCTTCCAACGCCATGCAATACGAAAAGCCAAATCCTAGGGAATCCTCGAAAAGGGAAAAACAGTCTAGAAAATACTGCAGGTTTCACGAGATGTTCGATCACAACACCAATGACTGCCCACGTATTAGAGATGCCATCGAAAATCTCATTGTGAGAAGCATCTCAACCAATATGTTCAGAATCCATCTCTAAAGGATAAAGTCGTGGGTCCTTCAACTCCTGCACCACCTCATAAATCAGGTGACACCTAGGCTGTCAAATCCTAGACCCCTCAGAAAAGCATTGTAATTAACACAATTTGCAACGGTCCTCACCCCACAAACGAAATCATCAGACATATGGAGGAATACATAAATCCAATCAAGAATGTTGATTATGAAGTGTGCTCCATCACAAATGAGACAAATCCTGAACAAACTACAAAAGACAACGAGAAATGACATCGTCTTTAAAGAGAGGGGTTCTTTAGGAGTTGAGACTCAATCCATAGATCCTCTTGTAATCTCAACATACATAGCCCGCTCTTTGTTAAGAAAGTTCTCATTAATTTGGAGAGTTCCGTGGACATCATCTTCAAAAACGCCCAAGACCAAATGGAACTGAAGGCCAAAGACTTGAAACCCTATAATGCAACTATTCAGCACTTCAAAGACTCTGCAAACCAATCAATCATGCATGTGAACTACCAGTACAACTCGGAGATGAGGATCGAATCAGAGTCAAAATTCTCGCCTTCGTCCTCATCGATGTTCCCTCTCCATATGACATCCTCTTGGGACATCCAGCCCTCGAAGAATTCCGAATTTGCATAGCACTATGTTGATAACTTAAGAAATTCCCAACTGGGAACGGGGTTGGAATTCTCAGAGCAGACCAGGTTGTAATGAAAACCTACTACCTTGTAAAATGGAAGGATTCTAGCTATCAATCGCGAGAAGAGAAAAGGTTCAGGCATGACACTCTACACCAAAAGTCTCAATGCATAGCAGCCAAGGTTTGAGTCCTAGCCCAAACGACACAACCTGTCTTTCCATAGAACTTGAACCATGGAAATACAGAGAGCCTGACTAAGAAAGGGCTACACTGGTGAAGCCAACCATCGACATTATGGTCCACCCCGCCTACCTATATCGGATCTTGAAGATCAGATCCCAATTTCATCCGACCGTCAAGAAGGAACTTATTGAATTCTTATCACTACACCAAAACAGTGGATCCCCAACAAGTATATGTGTTACAAATAATTTCCGTAACACTTTTACGTGTCACCAACGGCCTATGAGGAATTTCCTGTAACACTTATAAGTGTTACAAGCAGAGTAACTGCTAACACTTATAAATGTTGGAACTATAAGATATGGTAACACTTATAAGTGTTACAGGAAATTCATTGCTAACACTTATAAATGTTGGAACTATAAGATATGGTAACACTTATAAGAGTTACAAACATATTCATTGCTAACACTTATAAATGTTGGAACCATAAGATATGGTAACACTTGTAAGAGTTGCAAACATATTCATTGCTAACACTTATATTTGCATATAAGATGGCATAAGCTCTATTTAATATGCATTCAGCTATGATATTATCTCGACATAACGTGTAAAGAAATCCATAAGAAAAAAAATCCATATTCATGACAACAACAAAGTACAAACTAACAAAAAATAATAATACATAAAGATACTAAATTCAACACATATACAATATCCAATTCCATAGTAAAAACAATACATAATTAACAAAATGCAAGATATTTTTCATATTTGAAGTCTACAAGTACCAAATGCGAAAATCCAGCCAAATAACGAACCTTACATCCAAAATTTTGCATAGCTTGTACCACCAAAATTTATCCTTTTCTCCGTTTCAATGTTTCCTGCGTGCATTTAATTAAATAGCATCATTTAAGTTTCAGATAGTGTTAAATGTTATAAGTTCAAAGTCATACCTTCTTAATTTTGACACATCTTTTGTCTATTGAACTCGATGAAATCTTGCAATTTAAGCTCCTTTTTAAGCCTTCTGTTTTCTTCAAGAACCTCCAACGCAAATTCCACACCACGATCGCATAATGGTTCGTCAATCCAATGGATGAATCCACAGTCTCTAAGAGTTCCAGTGTTTGCACAAATAAAATATCGACGTCCAACATTTTTATTCAAAGAGCATGTTTTGAATATTGGTTCAATGTTGCAATGACATAGCAACCTTCGAGATTGTACTTCTCCAATATTGAATATTGGCAGGGATGGCAATTTTGTTGGTGTTGTCGATCTAGTAGGCGGTGCCATATCATTCTGAACACTTAATAATGCCAAATCTCTTTGTAAGCTCGACACTATTCTCTCGTAGACGCTAAATGGAGTTGCCGTACAAGATTCGGCTGAACAAACAATTTGAGAAGGACCGTCTGAACCATCTGAATACACTAGGAAGTAATCACGGTAATCAGTCAAAGGTCTTGAGTATGAAGACATCTACAGAAAATAAATAAACAACAACAATATCCACTAGCACAGTTTTAGCAATCCATAGTTTCAGCAAGCCACTGGCACAGTTTCAGCAATCCACGGACGATATGCACAGTTTGCTTCTAAAAAAAGACAGTATATAAGAAAAGAAAAAAAACAGTTGTTTGTTTTGGCAGAACGGGGCACTGTAATCAGCCTTAGTTTTCCATAAATAAACAGGGAGGACTGTGCTAAGCGCATGAGTAAAAAGCATTTTCATGGCAAGTTTAATAGACATGTTTAATTGATGCATTATAAACAGGGAGGACTGTATTGTTTAATTGATGCATTTTCATGTGATATATTGGTTGGTTTTGACAGACTAGCCTATGGATCATATGCCATTGACTTATTCATTTTCCATCCTTTTTTCTTTTCCTCTCCAGCAATTTTTAAAAAATTAATAAACATTATTACCTTCAATGCAATTATACTGGAATGTTTTTTATAGTTCATATTCTTTCGTTGTTTCAGTAAAAAAATCTTATACCCAACATATTGTATAAATCAATAGGTAAATAACTTTGGTTTCTCGAAATGTGAGAGGGGTTAGCACGGATTTTAAAATGATTCCAAAACTTACTTCAATCACTCGTGCACACATGTTTTAGTTATAAAATATGATAATAGAGCTTAACTGTTGGTGCAGCTCTTTTGATTCATTTAAAAGGGCTATTATGGCCATTTGAACCTACATATTTATTCTGCTTTTGTTTAAGGTATCTCCGAATGCCGCCAACTAAATCAGTAGGCATATTACAAGCAAACACAGGAGATAGAAGATAGGCAGAAGATCTCTATGCTAGTCATATCAGAAAGCTTAAAGAAGCACTAACACATAAAAACAAACCACGCATGGTGTAAAACTGTATCAGAACAAGTTATTTAAAAGCTAAATAACTGGCAAATTCAGACCCAAGGTGAAATTAGCATATAAAAATCTCCATTTCCGGCTGCAAAAGCAGTACCAATCTCGTAGAAGCAAATTTTGGAAGAATAATTCACAAGGAGCAAAACATAACAGACCCAATTTACCAGCAACCAATAAGATACCAAGGAACTAAGAACTTTACTTGGACACAAACTCACATACAAGGTTATCAACATAGATGCGCTAAGCATACAAAGAGACAACCAAAATTGCCTTTACACCAGAAAATGACAACAAGCAGATCTGACAAGATCCGAATAACCGCAGTGCCACACCTCACACTTTAAGAAACTCACTTGCTCTAGAAAGACTAAAAAAGGAACCTAGCATAGAATGGCTACAGCACTGACTTACACTTACAAGAAACCGGCAAAAAGGGCCAAACAGACTGTTATTGCAGAGTGACGAAAAGCCGAGTAGACAAAGCAGGAACCATGACAACAGAGTCACTGGAACCAGTTCCTAAACCAGCGACCGGCGTGTTCGAAACGGGAAAACTCAAAACGTACCTAAAACCACGCAGCGCAAGGCATGAAAAGTGTATGCCTTCACTAGCCTCTAACTGAAAATAGTGAGCTAGAGATGAGACTTTGCAAAATCGGCAGGCAGGCGGGTTGAGTCATGGTGGCCAAGCACCGCTGATAGCTGGTAAGGCAAAAGCAGCCTTAGAAAAAGGTGGAATTGTCTTGCTACAAAAGGAAGTGGGTCAGAATCGAAAGAAACGAGCGGGGAAAACGAGTCGAATTAGGAGAGGGAACTCAAGCACGAAAGGGAGAAAAATTATAGCCTAAATCAAAAGCAGTATTAGTTAGTAAAGTCAAAGTATTCTAATGACTATTCAATTCAACAAAATTCACTACTCAGTGAACAAATTTTACCTATTGTTACGTTAAGCGAGAGAGTCGACATTCAGAACCATAGGAACCGACATTATGATTTATAATTATTGTGGTAACAAGGGAGCCAGGGTTATTATCAATCATGTGTGTACACAAAAGGTTGCAAAGATCAGACAAAGAAAACAGTTTCAATTAATTTGCAACAAATGAAGATGAATCATCTAACAGAAAATAGTGGAAAACAAGAGACTAGGAAAATACTCATCAGACTTTAAAATGCAGAAATTACCTTCAAAAATGAATCAACCTTAGGATAAGGCATTTAAAGTCCATCAATCTTTCGAGAAGAAGTTCGCTCATATATATGCATTTTTTAATGTCTTGGCTCTACATTACGTTTCAAGAGCAACTTCCATATCACTTTTGATACCTGCAACATGTTAACATATAATGCTTCAGTAGTAGGCCCTAAAACGCAAAAGGAGTACCCAAAAAATCATATTATATCATTCAACACGCTGAACCATTAGAGCCTAGTAAATTCAGTTCAAACACAATGAACCATATCAGTTATTGCTAGTAGCTGCTGAACTTCAAATATAAAATAAATTATATTTTATTTGAAATGAAAACTGAATATTCCAAGACACAATGAAATTTCTAACAGCAATGGATGAGAATTATAATTTAAGCTAAGATAACTACCGTTAATTTGCATAATAAAAAACACTACTACTGAAATACATGATGCTGTCAACAAAATCAACTGTAATCCAAATGTTTTAACAGCATTTAGAATATTATTACCCATTTCTCTTACTATAGCCTTTTATTTTAGCTTCAATCAAAAGAGTTCTTCAAAATTAAAAATACTGGAAACATATGTACGCAACAATAAGATACAAGAAATACCAAATGTATTGTGAAAACATAAACAATCTTTGTAGAATTATGATGTAACGAGTTAACTCGAAATACAATGAAAGTGAAATTGATTTTTTTTACCTAATATCGTGATTCCTAGAATGATTCGTTGAAACCGCGATTCACACAAAGACGAAGTCGATTGGCCCTAATTTCTGAAGCAGAAGTCTCTGAAGCCCGCGACCTAGTGAGTGAACCAAATAGATGTAGCCCCAATTCGAATTCGATGATTGAGAAACGGGTGGAGAGAGGATTTGAGAGACTAACACTGATTAGAGAAAGCCAAAATCCTTAGTATTGCTGATAATGATGTCGATTAGAGAGAGGGATCGGTGGTATCAATGTGGAGACCTTTTTTTTATTTCCTAAAGGAGCGGCCTTCAAAGGAATAAGCGGTAGAGAGAGAGAATTGAGGCAGCGACTAGGTTATGGATGAGAACTTACCATTTTGCCCTCCGAATATAAGGATTGACCACGCATTTCAACACATATAAGTGTTGCCAACAAAAAAGATTATAAGTATGTAATTTTGGTGACACATTCTTACTATGCCAACACATATTATTGTCACTACTCTGCAACACAAATAAGTGTCGGCAACTAAAAAAAATAAGTGTTACCGAATGGTCATTATGGTGTAGTGTATTAGCCAACTTAGAAGTCTTCGCTTGAACCTACTCCAATATTTGTGGCATTGCGCCAGGAATCACATGTCGCATGCTTGGTTTCGACCCAAGTTCTTTCTGATGAAGCAGAAACGTTAAATCTTAAGGTCATAGAGATTGGCAACACTTAAAGAGGAGGGGAATTGGCTACTTGGTAATAGCTTTATTCGGATGTCCTCTACCCAGAATGGATCTCTAATCCTGTATTGGTAGAAAAATCAAACAGTAAGCAATATTAATGTGAAGACACTCCACACTCTTTAATGTCCCTCAAAATAAGGTTATGTCAAGAAATGTGAAACATTATAGGTATGAAGACATAAATATACATCATAGAGACTAAAATTCACAAGACTTAAACACAATGGAAAAATAAAATTATTCAAAACAGTGACATTACATATATTCAAAACCAACTGTCTTAAACTGAAAATACCATATTACTCATGAAAAAAAATCTCAGTCATCTGAGTACAACTAGAAATATCTCTCAATAAGTCATCAAAACAATCAAATTGTGGAACAAAATAAAATAATAATGAGAGTACATTTGCTATGAAAAAAGCCTCCAAGAAAGATCCGTCGAACAAGTCGCACTATGCACTTCCACCTTATAAGCTTGAGGGGAAGAAAAGAGAAAAAAAAGAAAGGAGGGTGGGTCAAACATAAAGTCTGGTGAGCAGTATAATTACTAGTACGATTATTAAGATGAAAAAATAATAATAGTAGTTCTAGTGGGAGATAAGGTAAGCTTTGCGCACAACTAATATATGAACATATGAGAAGATACGCAAGGATTACAAGTAACGTCGATTGTCTTCTCTAGCATTTGATTGTTTGTACAAGTACAATTTCATAACATAATATAATTAGAATAATTTTCCTAATACTACCCATCGATCGATTGTGATAACGAGGAGTGATAATGTATACCTACTATGGTCCTTGGGCTTATCAGGCTCGACCCATCAGCAAAAGTCATAGCATTAACACAGGCTTCACAGTGTCTTATTTTCAACACATGCACATTGACCTGTCAGAACGCACCTGTACCCGCCTTTATTTGGACCGTATTACTACCTAGCTTAGCACAGTGCCTGCCCGCGCTTCCTAGTGTGTGGCCGTATATGCTAAAAGGGTATGTTGACTGGTATGGATCCCCATCAAACAAATCCTACTTGACCCAAATCCCCCTTAATTACGGCTCCTATAGATTTGTCGTAGAAACCGTAGCCACATAATAAACATTAAATTAGGATTACAACTTAACATTAGTTTAATTATTATATTAAGCCTATATGTTTATTTATTTACCATCAAATGCCTAATCACATGTAGATCAATCAATGCCTAATCGCAAGGCTACCATAAAATAATCAAAGCCTAATCATAAGGCCCTATAGAACAATCAATGCCTAATCACAAGGCTACCATAGAATAATCGACGCAAATCAAGGATATCGTAGAATAATAAATTACTAATCATAGGGGTACCATAGAATAATCAACGCTTGATCACAAGGCCCTATGGAATAATCATAAATTTAGGCTTATGAATTTATTTGTCAGTTTAGGTTTAATTTTCGTGTTAAGCCTGTTTATCCATTTATAACTTCATATCATATTCATATCTATAAAAAAAACCATGTTTGTTCATTATGGTTCTTAGTGTGAGTACAGTCTATCATATTTATGCAAAAATGTAGAAGTCTATTTTTCTATCATAACTTGTGCCATAATCATTTGTAAATTTCGTCAAGTCTGCATATTTTCAGTCCAATATTCCCTTTCATTACAGTTCAGCTTTTTATGCCACTTTAACCCAAAATTATCTAATCCTTTTTTTTACAATTCCAATCAAATTAAATTTTCCAACTCGCGTAAAATAAGAAGGATTAATCAGTCACATGAAATTAGGCGCACAAATCAATGCGTAAATCAATCGCATGCAATACATGCAAAATAAAGGTTATAATAAGTCGCCTAAAATTTGACACACAAAACTATGCCTAAACCTATCGTATACATATGCCAATAGGCATATTTAGGCATAATTACAATAAACTGTAAAGTCAAACATAGAAGAAGGAAAAGAAATTGAGAGAATAATCTTACAGTATTTTAATTATCAATTAATTAAAATTGTAAGAAAGAAAAACATAAAACTACAAAATAACTTATAGAAAAGAATATTTACAAAAAAATATAACTTGCAGAAAAATAAATAAAAACCACAAGAACTGTAAATAAAACTGAAAATCAACAATTACAACAACTATTAAGCCTATTTTCATAAATGGAACAAAAGCTTCCCTCGTGGCCCCAGAAGAACCCACCTCCAGAAGAAAATAAAATAGAAAATATTTGTATTTTAAAATCTCAATACCTTGGAATTTAATTTAGGTTCGTCATGTCTCTCAAAAAGGAGACTAGCCTAGGTGGGGAAGAGATGTGTTATGGAGAACGATAGGGGGTTGGAGGTTTATTAATAGGTGAACTAAAAGAACCTCAGCTTTTAGATTTAGGGTTAAAATCTAAACTAATCATATACTTGGACTAATCCTGGGTTGCCATGTCAGCCCTATATTCAAAATAGGCCACAAAGAAGTTGACACTGACACATCTGCTGAAAAACGGTTGAAATATTTCATTCGTTTTATTCGAATATGTGTCAGGCACGACATAGGTCGACCCATGGGTCAATCAACTTATGGCCTGGGTCGATCCATGGGTCGACCTGGGCACCGGTTGAGTCGACCCATGAAATGTGTATGTGTGTGTGTGCGCGCACGCGTGTGTGTGTGTGTGTATATATATATATTGAAGGCGGTATATATATTCTCTATTTTGAATTTCAGATTTCGAATTATCATAACTTCTTAGTTTTACATCCATTTCTCGCAAACCAAATATGTATCTAAACTAGAAAATTATAACGTAGTTAATGGTACAATCCTTGCTATCAAATTCTATAAATTTTACATCTTATTCTTTAATCAATATATTTTTTAATTATGTATTAAAATTTGGGTTGTTACATATCATTTCAACCTATAATGATTTTATTAATAATTTATGATGTCGGGAACTTACAATGTGATAACAGGGATAATGTCCAAATAAGTGAACAATTCTAAATAAACAAACATAACAAAAATCATAACAATCATGAATCAATCACTATTATTCATATAATTGTCAACTATCAATTCATGTGAATAATAACAGACTTTCATATAATAATCGACCAACCTTGCAAATGAATGTTCATCGTGAGTGAAATTGCCATCTTTCGTGGTTATGGTGACAAATGATGATGACACAAGATGGTTTAGACACGCACACAGGCTCAGACTCTCGAACATGAGTTGAGACACGGGATAACTACAAACTGACGATAGGTGACACATTTTCTTGTTGCATTATATATAAAAGATCCAAGGTGGGGAAGAAGAGACTTTACTAGCCAGACTCGATGATGCGAAGGAGACTGCGAGTTGCTGCTAGTCGAAGTAGGAGGTTGAGGGTGCATGGGCGTGAATGGTGGCGATTTTGTTGTTACTGGCTGTGAATAAAGGTGTAACAACCCGTAAAATCTGGGCCAGTTTGAAATTTTTATTTTGGCAATTTTAGCGAATTTTGATTATTTAAAATGAATTATTTTAAATAGTATCGACGAGAAATTTAATTTAAATATAATTCGAACGTATATATTATATACGTCGTCGTTTGAATATAAAAATTTATATATAATTATAAATAGAATTGAAAATGGCGCGGTAGTTCGATAATTCGATTTCAAACTTCAATTGAATGTACCGGGTGCAAAACAATCCGGATTTTAGTGAAACCAAAAATAATGGGATCTAATTGATAATATCTTTCCAACGAATCCGGGAAATAGAGATTTCATAGCGGAAATCAAAAGATATGTCCAGTTGAAAATTCTGAATAGTCGCTATGGAATTCAGGCCCTTGAAAATGGATATTTTGCAAACGACCTCGGATTTCGACGAAACCAGTTTTGTTGGATCTGCAGTGTCAAGTTATTGCTAGATTCCAAATTTCATAATTTTTCGAATCAATATGTGAGTGTGGCAAAGGAAAACGCGTTTGACCAGTTTCAGTTGATTTTAATCGACTAGAAATTGGCCATTTTGCAAACGGTCTCAGAATTCGACGAAACTAGTTTTGTTAGGACCGTATCGTCAATACGAAGCTAGAAAATATTTTTCTGGAATTTTTCTAGTTAGTATGCGACCCCGGTAATTTGAAATGTACGTTTAAAATCCAATATAATGATTTAAATGTAAATGCAACGGAAACTGATCGAAACGGTCGATTCAGCTTGCGGTACATATCCCATTGTGTTCGGAATGGGGGTGAAACGCTGTGGACGACAGGCGGTAGGCCTCGTTTCGAGGTCGTATGTAAAAGTCAACCTTTTTGAAAAATTAAATAATTAAATAAAAAAATATTATTTTAATTTCCCCCCCCCCCTTTTTCTTCTGCTTGGCCCCCCGTTTCATTATACAGAAACAAAATAAAAAAAAAATGGAAACCTAATCTAAATCGCGCAGCCCCCCTCGATGGAGCGTCCTCCTCCGTTGCCACCAGGTGGCGCCGCCCACTTCTAGACCCCCCCTCAACGAAGCCGACCCCCCCTCCGATCTGCAAACCTCGACGAAGCCGACCCCCCCTCCGACCTGCAAACCTCGACGAAGCCGACCCCCCCCTCCGATCTGCAAACCTCGACGAAGCCCCCCCCCCCCGACCACTCGACAGCCCCCCTATGTAAGTTTTATTTATTTGATTTTTATTTTATATAAATAGAAATTAAATCTGAGCCTTTTTTTTTGTTTAAATAGAAAAAGCTGATTTTTGTTTAAAAGGAAAAAAAAGCTGATTTTTGTTTAAAAGGAAAAAAAAAGCTGATTTTTGTTTAAAAGGAAAAAAAAGCTGATTTTTGTTTAAATAGAAAAAGCTGATTTTTGTTTAAATAGAAAAAGCTGATTTTTGTTTAAATAGAAAAAACTGATTTTTGTTTAAAAGGAAAAAAAAACTGATTTTAAGAAAAGTAAAAGATTTGAATTTTGAAAAGAAAAGATTTAATCTTTGAAATAAAAATTCGATTTTTATATATTGAACTTTGAAATAAAAATTCGATTTTTATATATTGAACTTTGAAATAAAAATTCGATTTTTATATATGGAATAGCAAACTAAAAATTCGATTTTTATATATTGAATAGCGAACTAAAAATTCGATTTGTATAAATTGAATAACGAAGTAAAAATTCGATTTTTACATATGTAGTGGCTATGGGCAACGAAGACGACGAAGATGCGATAGCGATGAAGATTTCTATCAATGAAGTGCCGTGGAGCTAGGATAGCTATATGTGAGAATTTCTCACCTTTCAATTTTATTTCTAGTTATATATATATACTAGGATGCAGACGGTGCTTAGTAGCACCCGACACAATCGTCCACAGACCATGGACTTGTTTGTTTGGTTGCATAGATTAGTTGAATTATTTGTTTGAATTGAATTGTTTGGTGAGATGAAATTGATTTGATTGATGTGTGAATGGCATGGGCCTTCACTAGACCGGGGATAAGGCTAGGCCTTGTCCCGTTTCTAGTATCGTGCCGTTATGCCGCCGAAATTTTCTAAAATAAGTTAGAAAAATAAAGATACCATTTTATTGAATAAATGAATTAAATAGAAATTCATAGGTTGAAATAAAATGTTTTATCGTTAAAAATATAATTTTTAACGTGAATATGAATATTGTGAAAGTGAATAAATAAAATATTCATTTACAAACCGGACGGTTTGTTTATGTACACTTATTTGAAGGACATTGATTGGGACGATAAATTTTACACATCGCCCAACAGCACAAATAAAATATGTGTTTGATTGTTTGAAACCCCACGCGGGTGTTAGGATGAAATTTGAAGTTCACTCATCCTGATTGATTCAATATGTCGATCGATTGATTGACAGGCTGTTATAAGCGTTGAATATCTATATTTGATGCTTCTACAGTGTAGTGCACTTTGGTTGATGGTTGATTATTTTCAATGCTATTATATACATGTGTTGTATGAAAATCCATATAATTAATTTTATATGGTAATTGATTGGGCCTCATTCCAATTTGAAAAATAAAGAATATTATAAAATAAAAGTTCATGTGTTGACAGTACTCATCCATTGAGATTGGTCATGTGTTGAACGAAATATTTTGATAATAACAACTATTTTGAGAAAGAAATGTTTGAAATAGAATATTTGAAAATAGGAATATATGAAGCCGTGTTGATTAGATTGACGCCCTTTTGACGTAAACGATATTTATATCGAATTGAAAACGATTTCGAAATGAATTGAATTGAAAACGATTTCGAAATGAATTGAATTGAAAACGATTTCGAAATGAATTGAATTGAAAACGATTTCGAAATGAATTGAATTGAAAACGATTTCGAAATGAATTGAATTGAAAACGATTTCGAAATGAGTTGAATTGAAAACGAATTCAAATTGAATTAAAAGCGAATTGGAATGAATTCAAATTGAATTGAAATTTGAATTGAATAAGAATGAATTTTGAAACGAATCTATAAAGAAGAATTCAATTTTGCTTTGAATTGAAATGGAAGTTGAAATAGATTTTTGAAACGAATTCAAAACTATTTATATAATTCGTTTTAAATAGAAATCGACGAAGTATATATTATATATATATTATATATAATATAATGGCTTGAATAGAACGCGCCGCGCCGCGGCAGTTCGTGAATTTCGACCATTTATTTCAAACGGACGTTACGGGAGATCCGACCGTCGGATTCTCCTGAAACCGGAACCGTTGGGTTCGTATCGAAAAGAGCTTTCTAAAGAATATTATAAATTAGAAATCTAACGGTTGGATTTGGAGATACGTCCAAATCAAATTCGGAAAAGGTCGCTGTAAGTGCAGTTCGATGGCCGTTGATGGAAATCGACTGTGCGGGCCTTGATAAAATTATTAAAAATAGTAATAATTTGTGTAAAATCATAAGAAATGATTTGTGAAGATTTGGGATGAAAAACTCCATATTTGAAAAGATAAAAATAGATTTTTATCTAAATGAACTAGTTTTGAACTAGAATTATAATTCTATTTATTTTTAAATAAATTGAATTTGAAATGGTTTTGATAATAACCAGAATTTCCAATGATTGCATTGGAATGGATTTGAATCGAAATTGTCTTCGGAATGTTTCGAGGTTGGATTTCGTGATTATACAAATGTTGTTATGGAAATTTGAAAGATATAGATATATATATCGTTATTTCCAATACGATCTTTGTTGGCCGCGGAATTGGATATTGAATATAAGACGGGATATTTTCTATTCAGAGCCTTGTATTGAATATCAAATGTGATTTGGGTTTGTCGTGAATGGTGTCTTCACTAACACTGTTCTTGAACCCAGTTGAGAAAAGATTAAATCTTTTTATTTAGATTTAATGAAGTGTACCAATTAAAGAATATTTAATTGGAATTGAATTGATATTGATTTTTGGGTTTATCGTGAACAGTGTTTTAAACAACACTCGTTCTTTAACCCGATAATTAATGAATGTGATTTTTGGGTTTATCGTGAACAGTGTTTTAAACAACACTCGTTCTTTAACCCGATAATTAATGAATGTGATTTTTGGGTTTATCGTGAACAGTGTTTTAAACAACACTCGTTCTTTAACCCGATAATTAAGGAATGTGATTTTTGGGTTTATCGTGAACAGTGTTTTAAATAACACTTGTTCTTTAACCCGATAATTAATGGAATGTGATTTGGGTTTATCGTGAACCGTGTTTTAAATGACACTGATTCTTTAACCCAGTCGAAGATTAAAACTAAGTGGAGTTTTAATGAATCTTTAATTAGATTGAAATAATCGAAATGGAGTATCACCGGTTTTGCTCCAGGCGATAGTTAAATCTTTAATTAGATTTGAACGTGAAATGGTAATTGAATTTACCGATAACACGGTGGTGTTAGATATGAAGTATTACCAGTTTTACTTCATGGGATAAATAGGTTGGGATTGGGAAATTAAAACCAATGATTACTTCGGTAAAGTTCGTTAATCTCGACTAGTTGAATCGAAATTCAAAAGAAGAATAAATTCAAGAAATTTATCTTGGATAAAATTAATGGGAACATTTCCCTAAGAATGTGAAATTTAGAAACTAACTGTCGGTTGGCCAAGCAGAATGGTTTCCTGGATATTGATCTGATGTTGGCTTCGGCCTTCGGGGTTAATATTTGGGGAATTATTCTCTTGATTAATTTACGGTTAGTGACTAATGAATTGGAATGAGGCGTATGTTGTGTTTGTGTAACACTTATTTAAAATATACGCGAGTTATTCGGAAAGACCGGGTTTATCCCATTCTGAATAACTGATACGACGATAAGTCGAAGATGAAGACGATGGTCGAAGGCCGGAGGCCTTCACGTCGTTTGGGTGATAACTGATGATCTTGATTGGGCTGTACACCCAAGAAGAAGGAAACAGTTGGTGATCGTCCAGACGTACTTGGAGATCGATGGATATGCGGGGTACTAGGTGCCTCCGGTTTCGTTCAGACCCAGAACGGACTTGTAAATGGACTGTGTGTCTGACATTGGATTTTAGTCCGTGTGATTGATCTCTATTAAATATATATTGATGGATATCAAACGCATGGAGTGAATTGCCTGTGTGGCATGCCTAAGTGGCAATTGATCGAGGCTTCTGTTGAAAAGCAAAGTCTTGTGGTGATGATCAAAGCACGGCCTTTGTGGCGTAGCTTTGTGTAACGTTTACTTCGCGAGTTTCACACCCGGTATGAACCAAAAACGGGAGACGGACCTCAGGGGGGACATGCGTTTTCTTTCTAGCTAGAAGTGGCGTCAGTGGTTTTACACGCCCTGACGAGTTTGACTTATGTGGTTGTTGCTGTTGCGAGGCGCCTCGGTTAGATCGGATGATCCGGGTCCGATGGAGTCATTCGTTGGCTCATTTACGCCCCAAAGGGCAGAGGGACGCATTGTTCAGGTATTATAATCCACTTCGTGTGGACCGGCCCTGACGATCCAAGGGGCAGTTGCGGCTGTTCCTAGACATGGGCTAGATTGTCTAAAATCGGTTGAGGACGATCCCTGGCCTCGGTTCATAGATGGAAAACCAATTTCCAAATACGTGACATTTGCGGTTTTATTTGTAAACCTATATATGGCGACATAGTGGCATGGGACGCTCATGTCGCCTATGATTGATACTTATGATTTGAAGTTGTTGTATACACTATGCACTTATTATAGTATCAAATGATTTCTTTTAAACGTATCAAGCATTCTTTGGCTGTTATAAGGGAAAACCCTATCCCCCGGCTTGCGTTGCATTGTGTGATAGGACCTGGGTCTTATAACAGCTTCATTTTTTCTTTATTTAGCATTGCGTTGTTGTTTATGCACTGGTATTCTTGGGAGGAAACCCGTTCCGTGTTATACGGCGTGGTCCCTTGATTTACCCTTTAAAAATAAAGATTAATAACTGTTTTAGTTCTCACACCAGTCACATGACTGACCTGGAGTTTATTGTTTTAACCTAAACTCTGGGTGCCCTTATTTTGACACGGGCAGCTAGTAGTTTTGGTTTTGCAGATTTATATTCACAGGATCCTGGTTTACAGCTGGAACGATATCCGGAAAGCTTTGTATCCGTATATCTACTTCTAGTTGTGTATTGTATTATTTTCCGCTGCTATGTATTTAAATGTAATTTAAATCTATGATATTTCTGTGTAATATTTATTTGTACTCTGTATATTCTTGTAATCTGATGCATTGTTGTAATATACAGTGAAATGTTCTTTTATATGCGTTCTGTTGTGGTTTGTTCTCGAACTATCCGACGCTTTCCTTTACGGGGAAGTTGAGGGTCGTTACACGTGGTATCAGAGCTTTGGTTTACAAAGCTCAGAGAACAAGACACATTAGAACCATACGAAAGAATTCATCAGATATTGGATTAGTAATATCCAATGGAATGACTCGTTAGAGATGGGATCAGTAGTATCCTAGAACGAGTGTGAAGAGTATATTTTTCAAATGAAAACAAATTTTGTTTTGAAAATTTAAATCAATTATTCGTATCTGATTATCTATTAATATTGAGTTGGACAATCTAGTATATATTGATTTTGCGTATACGTCTGATCCACGTGTATTCGAGATTTTAATATACTGGATAGATATAGAATTACGCTCTAGTCGCCCGGGAGTGATTCTGATGATTGATATATCATCATCAGAATTTATATTCGAGTGACGAACGTGTAATATCTATATATTTCCATTAGACTGGTGTGAGAACCAAAATTAGATAGGGCCTATTGTTGTGAATTGGCATCAAAAACATGATTTTTGTGTATGTATCAAAACTATGAATTTGAAACTCTAATTCACTAATTGATTGATGTTTGTGTTGTTTGTATAATTGTTTGATAATTTTGAACCATTATGCCTAACTGAATCAAATATTGACTTGTATTGACATTTGGTCGCATTTGCTTGCATATACATGTATATCATTGAACAGGTCATAGCAAGGAGGCTAGAGCCAGAGAATAAAATTTGTTTGCCCGACAAATAGGTACATGTTTACTACATAATTTCCTGTTTTGTTTGGGTGATGATGATTTTGTGAGCCTATTGGCTAGCCGCTTGGCTTTTTCTTTTTCTTTTTGAGATCTGAAGGACCGGGGAAGCTATTTGAAATTCCCCGATGCTCCCGGTGCAGGGGAGGTTATGGCGAAATTTTTCGAAAATTTAGGGTGTTAGCCAAATTTTTGAAATTTTGAAAATTCTCAGAAACTAAAGAGTTGGTGAATAGAAGCCAGATCGAGCGTAGAGTTGATTAATCAAACCACTTTCGACTTTGTTCCTTTTCGGGGACGAAAAGTTTTAAGTGGGGGAGATTGTAACAACCCGTAAAATCTGGGCCAGTTTGAAATTTTTATTTTGGCAATTTTAGCGAATTTTGATTATTTAAAATGAATTATTTTAAATAATATCGACGAGAAATTTAATTTAAATATAATTCAAACGTATATATTATATACGTCGTCGTTTGAATATAAAAATTTATATATAATTATAAATAGAATTGAAAATGGCGCGGTAGTTCGATAATTCGATTTCAAACTTCAATTGAATGTACCGGGTGCAAAACAATCCGGATTTTAGTGAAACCAAAAATAATGGGATCTAATTGATAATATCTTTCCAACGAATCCGGGAAATAGAGATTTCATAGCGGAAATCAAAAGATATGTCCAGTTGAAAATTCTGAATAGTCGCTATGGAATTCAGGCCCTTGAAAATGGATATTTTGCAAACGACCTCGGATTTCGACGAAACCAGTTTTGTTGGATCCGCAGTGTCAAGTTATTGCTAGATTCCAAATTTCATAATTTTTCGAATCAATATGTGAGTGTGGCAAAGGAAAACGCGTTTGACCAGTTTCAGTTGATTTTAATCGACTGGAAATTGGCCATTTTGCAAACGGTCTCAGAATTCGACGAAACTAGTTTTGTTAGGACCGTATCGTCAATACGAAGCTAGAAAATATTTTTCTGGAATTTTTCTAGTTAGTATGCGACCCCGGTAATTTGAAATGTACGTTTAAAATCCAATATAATGATTTAAATGTAAATGCAACGGAAACTGATCGAAACGGTCGATTCAGCTTGCGGTACATATCCCATTGTGTTCGGAATGGGGGTGAAACGCTGTGGACGACAGGCGGTAGGCCTCGTTTCGAGGTCGTATGTAAAAGTCAACCTTTTTGAAAAATTAAATAATTAAATAAAAAAAAAATATTATTTTAATTTCCCCCCCCCCTTTTCTTCTGCTTGGCCCCCCGTTTCATTATACAGAAACAAAATAAAAATAAAAAAAAAATGGAAACCTAATCTAAATCGCGCAGCCCCCCTCGATGGAGCGTCCTCCTCCGTTGCCACCAGGTGGCGCCGCCAACTTCTAGACCCCCCCCCCCCCTCAACGAAGCCGACCCCCCCTCCGATCTGCAAACCTCGACGAAGCCGACCCCCCCTCCGACCTGCAAACCTCGACGAAGCCGACCCCCCCCCTCCGATCTGCAAACCTCGACGAAGCCCCCCCCCCCCCGACCACTCGACAGCCCCCCTATGTAAGTTTTATTTATTTGATTTTTATTTTATATAAATAGAAATTAAATCTGAGCTTTTTTTTTGTTTAAATAGAAAAAGCTGATTTTTGTTTAAAAGGAAAAAAAAAGCTGATTTTTGTTTAAAAGGAAAAAAAAGCTGATTTTTGTTTAAAAGGAAAAAAAAAGCTGATTTTTGTTTAAATAGAAAAAGCTGATTTTTGTTTAAATAGAAAAAGCTGATTTTTGTTTAAATAGAAAAAACTGATTTTTGTTTAAAAGGAAAAAAAAAACTGATTTTAAGAAAAGTAAAAGATTTGAATTTTGAAAAGAAAAGATTTAATCTTTGAAATAAAAATTCGATTTTTATATATTGAACTTTGAAATAAAAATTCGATTTTTATATATTGAACTTTGAAATAAAAATTCGATTTTTATATATGGAATAGCAAACTAAAAATTCGATTTTTATATATTGAATAGCGAACTAAAAATTCGATTTGTATAAATTGAATAACGAAGTAAAAATTCGATTTTTACATATGTAGTGGCTATGGGCAACGAAGACGACGAAGATGCGATAGCGATGAAGATTTCTATCAATGAAGTGCCGTGGAGCTAGGATAGCTATATGTGAGAATTTCTCACCTTTCAATTTTATTTCTAGTTATATATATATACTAGGATGCAGACGGTGCTTAGTAGCACCCGACACAATCGTCCACAGACCATGGACTTGTTTGTTTGGTTGCATAGATTAGTTGAATTATTTGTTTGAATTGAATTGTTTGGTGAGATGAAATTGATTTGATTGATGTGTGAATGGCGTGGGCCTTCACTAGACCGGGGATAAGGCTAGGCCTTGTCCCGTTTCTAGTATCGTGCCGTTATGCCGCCGAAATTTTCTAAAATAAGTTAGAAAAATAAAGATACCATTTTATTGAATAAATGAATTGAATAGAAATTCATAGGTTGAAATAAAATGTTTTATCGTTAAAAATATAATTTTTAACGTGAATATGAATATTGTGAAAGTGAATAAATAAAATATTCATTTACAAACCGGACGGTTTGTTTATGTACACTTATTTGAAGGACATTGATTGGGACGATAAATTTTACACATCGCCCAACAGCACAAATAAAATATGTGTTTGATTGTTTGAAACCCCACACGGGTGTTAGGATGAAATTTGAAGTTCACTCATCCTGATTGATTCAATATGTCGATCGATTGATTGATAGGCTGTTATAAGCGTTGAATATCTATATTTGATGCTTCTACAGTGTAGTGCACTTTGGTTGATGGTTGATTATTTTCAATGCTATTATATACATGTGTTGTATGAAAATCCATATAATTAATTTTATATGGTAATTGATTGGGCCTCATTCCAATTTGAAAAATAAAGAATATTATAAAATAAAAGTTCATGTGTTGACAGTACTCATCCATTGAGATTGGTCATGTGTTGAACGAAATATTTTGATAATAACAACTATTTTGAGAAAGAAATGTTTGAAATAGAATATTTGAAAATAGGAATATATGAAGCCGTGTTGATTAGATTGACGCCATTTTGACGTAAACGATATTTATATCGAATTGAAAACGATTTCGAAATGAATTGAATTGAAAACGATTTCGAAATGAATTGAATTGAAAACGATTTCGAAATGAATTGAATTGAAAACGATTTCGAAATGAATTGAATTGAAAACGATTTCGAAATGAATTGAATTGAAAACGATTTCGAAATGAGTTGAATTGAAAACGAATTCAAATTGAATTAAAAGCGAATTGGAATGAATTCAAATTGAATTGAAATTTGAATTGAATAAGAATGAATTTTGAAACGAATCTATAAAGAAGAATTCAATTTTGCTTTGAATTGAAATGGAAGTTGAAATAGATTTTTGAAACGAATTCAAAACTATTTATATAATTCGTTTTAAATAGAAATCGACGAAGTATATATTATATATATATTATATATAATATAATGGCCTGAATAGAACGCGCCGCGCCGCGGCAGTTCGTGAATTTCGACCATTTATTTCAAACGGACGTTACGGGAGATCCGACCGTCGGATTCTCCTGAAACCGGAACCGTTGGGTTCGTATCGAAAAGAGCTTTCTAAAGAATATTATAAATTAGAAATCTAACGGTTGGATTTGGAGATACGTCCAAATCAAATTCGGAAAAGGTCGCTGTAAGTGCAGTTCGATGGCCGTTGATGGAAATCGACTGTGCGGGCCTTGATAAAATTATTAAAAATAGTAATAATTTGTGTAAAATCATAAGAAATGATTTGTGAAGATTTGGGATTGAAAACTCCATATTTGAAAAGATAAAAATAGATTTTTATCTAAATGAACTAGTTTTGAACTAGAATTATAATTCTATTTATTTTTTAATAAATTGAATTTGAAATGGTTTTGATAATAACCAGAATTTCCAATGATTGCATTGGAATGGATTTGAATCGAAATTGTCTTCGGAATGTTTCGAGGTTGGATTTCGTGATTATACAAATGTTGTTATGGAAATTTGAAAGATATAGATATATATATCGTTATTTCCAATACGATCTTTGTTGGCCGCGGAATTGGATATTGAATATAAGACGGGATATTTTCTATTCAGAGCCTTGTATTGAATATCAAATGTGATTTGGGTTTGTCGTGAATGGTGTCTTCACTAACACTGTTCTTGAACCCAGTTGAGAAAAGATTAAATCTTTTTATTTAGATTTAATGAAGTGTACCAATTAAAGAATATTTAATTGGAATTGAATTGATATTGATTTTTGGGTTTATCGTGAACAGTGTTTTAAACAACACTCGTTCTTTAACCCGATAATTAATGAATGTGATTTTTGGGTTTATCGTGAACAGTGTTTTAAACAACACTCGTTCTTTAACCCGATAATTAATGAATGTGATTTTTGGGTTTATCGTGAACAGTGTTTTAAACAACACTCGTTCTTTAACCCGATAATTAAGGAATGTGATTTTTGGGTTTATCGTGAACAGTGTTTTAAATAACACTTGTTCTTTAACCCGATAATTAATGGAATGTGATTTGGGTTTATCGTGAACCGTGTTTTAAATGACACTGATTCTTTAACCCAGTCGAAGATTAAAACTAAGTGGAGTTTTAATGAATCTTTAATTAGATTGAAATAATCGAAATGGAGTATCACCAGTTTTGCTCCAGGCGATAGTTAAATCTTTAATTAGATTTGAACGTGAAATGGTAATTGAATTTACCGATAACACGGTGGTGTTAGATATGAAGTATTACCAGTTTTACTTCATGGGATAAATAGGTTGGGATTGGGAAATTAAAACCAATGATTACTTCGGTAAAGTTCGTTAATCTCGACTAGTTGAATCGAAATTCAAAAGAAGAATAAATTCAAGAAATTTATCTTGGATAAAATTAATGGGGACATTTCCCTAAGAATGTGAAATTTAGAAACTAACTGTCGGTTGGCCAAGCAGAATGGTTTCCTGGATATTGATCTGATGTTGGTTTCGGCCTTCGGGGTTAATATTTGGGGAATTATTCTCTTGATTAATTTACGGTTAGTGACTAATGAATTGGAATGAGGCGTATGTTGTGTTTGTGTAACACTTATTTAAAATATACGCGAGTTATTCAGAAAGACCGGGTTTATCCCATTCTGAATAACTGATACGACGATAAGTCGAAGATGAAGACGATGGTCGAAGGCCGGAGGTCTTCACGTCGTTTGGGTGATAACTGATGATCTTGATTGGGCTGTACACCCAAGAAGATGGAAACAGTTGGTGATCGTCCAGACGTACTTGGAGATCGATGGATATGCGGGGTACTAGGTGCCTCCGGTTTCGTTCAGACCCAGAACGGACTTGTAAATGGACTGTGTGTCTGACATTGGATTTTAGTCCGTGTGATTGATCTCTATTAAATATATATTGATGGATATCAAACGCATGGAGTGAATTGCCTGTGTGGCATGCCTAAGTGGCAATTGATCGAGGCTTCTGTTGAAAAGCAAAGTCTTGTGGTGATGATCAAAGCACGGCCTTTGTGGCGTAGCTTTGTGTAACGTTTACTTCGCGAGTTTCACACCCGGTATGAACCAAAAACGGGAGACGGACCTCAGGGGGGACATGCGTTTTCTTTCTAGCTAGAAGTGGCGTCAGTGGTTTTACACGCCCTGACGAGTTTGACTTATGTGGTTGTTGCTGTTGCGAGGCGCCTCGGTTAGATCGGACGATCCGGGTCCGATGGAGTCATTCGTTGGCTCATTTACGCCCCAAAGGGCGGAGGGACGCATTGTTCAGGTATTATAATCCACTTCGTGTGGACCGGCCCTGACGATCCAAGGGGCAGTTGCGGCTGTTCCTAGACATGGGCTAGATTGTCTAAAATCGGTTGAGGACGATCCCTGGCCTCGGTTCATAGATGGAAAACCAATTTCCAAATACGTGACATTTGCGGTTTTATTTGTAAACCTATATATGGCGACATAGTGGCATGGGACGCTCATGTCGCCTATGATTGATACTTATGATTTGAAGTTGTTGTATACACTATGCACTTATTATAGTATCAAATGATTTCTTTTAAACGTATCAAGCATTCTTTGGCTGTTATAAGGGAAAACCCTATCCCCCGGCTTGCGTTGCATTGTGTGATAGGACCTGGGTCTTATAACAGCTTCATTTTTTCTTTATTTAGCATTGGGTTGTTGTTTATGCACTGGTATTCTTGGGAGGAAACCCGTTCCGTGTTATACGGCGTGGTCCCTTGATTTACCCTTTAAAAATAAAGATTAATAACTGTTTTAGTTCTCACACCAGTCACATGACTGACCTAGAGTTTATTGTTTTAACCTAAACTCTGGGTGCCCTTATTTTGACACGGGCAGCTAGTAGTTTTGGTTTTGCAGATTTATATTCACAGGATCCTGGTTTACAGCTGGAACGATATCCGGAAAGCTTTGTATCCGTATATCTACTTCTAGTTGTGTATTGTATTATTTTCCGCTGCTATGTATTTAAATGTAATTTAAATCTCTGATATTTCTGTGTAATATTTATTTGTACTCTGTATATTCTTGTAATCTGATGCATTGTTGTAATATACAGTGAAATGTTCTTTTATATGCGTTCTGTTGTGGTTTGTTCTCGAACTATCCGACGCTTTCCTTTACGGGGAAGTTGAGGGTCGTTACAAAAGGACTAGTGTGTTCGGGTCCTAATGGTGCATCTAGCGGAGCAACTAGTTTGGGGCTACAGCAGATAGTGAATATTGGTTGCGTCCGGTGTTAGGTGGAGGGCAGATATGAGGGTTCGACAACGGAGGCAGTATGGGTTACGGGTGGTCTGACAATATTGGAGGTTGCAGATTCAGGTGAAGGCTGGGGAAAAGGTTGGTGGCTACGATCTAAAGGATGGGGGTTTAGGTACACGAGGAGGTGGTGGAGGAACGCATGGATGAGGGGCGGGTTGGTGGCCGATGATGGTGGAGGATTGAGGGTGGTGACCGCGAACTTTTGGGAGTAAGGGGAAAGTAAGAATGCATGACTTGTTATTTTTTCCTTTTTTTAGATAAGAATGGGAGAAGTAATAAAATGAGATGAGATGACTATTGAGAATGTGCGTGCTGTTTCAAATTCCCATGACACAGAAATTTGCACACCCAAAATTTAAGGAGCAAATTCTGGGGGTATATAGGAAAGGTATTAGAGGGAGAGTTGTAGCTATATACAAATATGTTGACAATTTTGTCCAGTTTTACAAGTGAAATCGAATAAGCAGAGCTATGGATGTTCGAATATTATGAAATGGATTATGATATCTTTATCAGAAAAATTTCTAATATATAAAAAAAAGAAATATTTAAATTTTGCTAACATTTTTTTCAACAAATTTACAAATATCAACTAAATATTTGCAAATGGATGAAATGTACGTATTTTATTATAAAAATTTCCTAACGCTACATTTAGTTAAACGTATTCTAGATATCCCAATTTTGTTGTTTAACTTAAAATTAAGTTTCTATGTTAAATTCCAGTTAACTATGTTAATTTAAATCCTCGAAATTTTCGAGTCATTATAATATCCCGCACTTAAAACTTTTCATCCTCGAAAAGGAACGATGTAAAGAATCGCACTTAGATATAAAATTCAACTTATAAAACTTTTACCTAGATTTCAATTTATTTGCAAGAAATGAGTTATGGGAATTTGAAGTCTTTATAACATTCAAAATTACGGAAAATTGATTAATATATAATAACAAGTATACATCTCTTCTCAATGATAAGGCATCCCATACCACAGTGAAACAATACCTAATACTCAAATACGATATGTAATCTGAGATGTGGATCTTTTATTGTTCAAGCATATATAAAAGATACAACATAAAAGCAAGCTCCAAATGCAAAGTACATGTCATTGATACCTACGAAATGCTTAGTATCTAATGAGAGCAATTATATGGGAAGCAAAACATATATAGCATAAACAATATATAACCATAAAGAAATATGGCTAAGGCATACAGAAAAAGCAACAATAACATTATTTATGAAAATTTACTCATAACCGATCAATTTATATTAAATGTTAGCATTCAATTATATACACTTCCATGTTTATTAACATTCATTTCATGGTGACATTTAATTGTTTTATTTCCAATCTGTTCACATTGGTTTCATTTATATTAATAAATAGTTTTAGCTTCATTTCATTTTTTTCCAATTGACTAACATTCACTTGTTAACTTCCATTTTACTATTTCCAGTTGGAAAAGAAAAACACATCGTTCATGGCGACCGCTCGCTCATCTTTTCCAAATCCACAAGAAAATTTCATCTCCAGTTTAGATTTGGACTTTAGATTTTCAATTCCTCTAGATCAGATATCTCTCCAGCAACATGCAAAACAAATTAAAACGCCAAATCGAGGCAACTGTGTCCCAGATCTAAGCTTGAATTCACACTTTCCAGATCTAGCTTCTGATGTTCAGGTAAGTACAAAAAGTTCAATTTTTCTCAATCAAGGGCTTGGATAGACATTGTGATAGAGAATAGATCCCATTTAGACTCTATTCAACTTAATTATATAGAACCTATTACTGATGATAATGTCAAGTATGCTATTATTGATGAGAATCTGACCAGCAAAGGTAGAGAAAAATAGGCGAATTCCATAGTTTTTATGTACTTGGAAGCAAACCGTATTATAAATTTTTGAAGTAACATATTTATAAGAATTGGAAAATAAAAGGGAACTATCAGTTATATACTAGGGATAACGGGTTCTTTATAATTAAGTGTGATAATGTAGAAGATCATGATAAGATTCTTGCCTCTGGTCCATATTTTTATAATAGAAGGTTAATTTTTATGAAAACTTGGAAGCCTAGGATGAAATTGACCCGTGAATCCCTTCATACCTTGCCTATATGGATTCGACTACCTAACTTAGATTTAGATTTCTGGACAGTTGAGGCCATAAGTAGGAATGCCTCGATATTGGGACACCCAATAAAACCTTGATAATATTACTGAAGATCTTATTCGTATATCATATGCAAGGATTTTAGTGGAAGTGAATTTTGGTTTTACTTTTCCTGAGACAATTCCTATCAAGTGTTTTAATGGGGATGTTGTTTGGCAAAGGGTTGAATATGAATGGACACCAGTTACATGCTCTCATTGTAAAATATTTGGGCATTCCAGTATAATATGCAAATCTACTAAGGTTTGGATTCCTAAAGAAAACCCTAATGGAGAAAATGGAATGGATATAAATGTAATTCAGAAGCAACAAAATCTGAATGAAAATTCTAATGCAGTGAAGGATGGTTTTCAAAATTGTGGTAAGGTGAAAGAATTAAAAGATAAGAGTGAAGGTCCTAAAGTTGTAGGAGTCAGTGAGAGAGGTCTAGTCATTAATACAAACATGCACAGTTCTCAAAATGTTTCAGCTTGTAATAATAATCCTTTTAGTATCTTGGAAGACGATAATCACTACATGCAAGACCTAAACGAGGAAAATCATGCTAGTTTGCTAACTTCTGGAGATGTTGGCTTTGATAATAATAGTGATAGCATGATAGATAAAAAGGTTTACGAAGGGTGGTTTACTAGAGTTGAAGATTCAAATAGGGTTAAAAACTCAATGTGTAATAAGACTGATAGATTCCAATCTGCATCAGGAAGATTCGAAGATGATAATAAGAGAGGTAAACAAGCCTACGAGTTTGTTAAAGAGATTGGTAGTTCTGGAAAGGTTGTAAGAATAGATGATTTTGGGGATTGCAACGAGATTAAAAATGGTGAGGATGATGTAAGTAAGGACACTCTTATGAATGAGTCCGACGGTTCTTACAGCTCTACAAATAGTTCAAAAAGAGGAGAACATCTAAACCCAGTAAATATAAAGAGATTAATAAATTAATTTATGACGAACCCTAGATTGAGGAAAATCTAGAATGGGCTAAACTTGTGCAACAATTTCAAAATCGGTCCAAATCCAGAAAAGCAAAAGGAGGAGGAGGAAATATAGGTGGAGTTAATGATGGAGGTGATGCTAAGAAGTGATCGTTTTTCTTTATCTTTTGTCTCTGGTGTCTATTTGAAGTTTGAAGGTTGTTGATTTGTGTTTGTCTGCATGCGGCGTTTGCAATGTGGTTTAGTATGTTGGCTAGGGCTATGGGCCTTCTTTTTGGGCTTTGCTGAGTCTCGATAGCCTGCTTTGTTTCTTCATTGCAGGCTTTGTTAATGTTTGAATTGCAAGTTGAGCTTTTGGGTTTTGGTCTGATAGGAGTTTGGGTTTTTCCTTGAAGACATGATGTTGTTCATGTGGTTCTACTGTGTTTGGCTTGTTGGGTAGTCAGTGTTTTTTGGTTTGGATGTTTTGGAGGCGTCTCCTTTGATGTTGAATCTCCTATTGAGTTGGCTTTTTCTTTTGTTTATTATTCGTTTGTGTGCATTGTATTTTTGGTCAACTCAATGTTTGTAACCTTTTAATTCTGTAATTAAGTACTTTTGTTTGTTCAAAAATAAAAAACTTCCATTTTATTAATCAGTCAGTGGATCTACATTAAATTTATTCGCTTTCAATTGATTAACAATTATTACACATTCATTATGTCCACATTCACTTACTTGTATTCAGTAAATTCACATTTATTAATTTACATTCATCCTATGTAATCGACTAACATTCGATTATTTATATTTGTTATATTCACTATCACTTTACATGCTTTCATTTCAATTCATATCAAGCTCTGTTTTAGTTTAGGTAATTTTTTTCCTAATCCACGGTTTTAATAAGTTAATCCACCATTTTACTTTAATAAGTTAATACACAACTATTTTGTAAGTTAATCCATTAGTGGATTAAATTAAAGATTTCGCCCTTTTATATACCTAACAATCGATTTTGTGCTTCTTGTTTCACAGTTCTGTGTTATTTCACAATTCCCATTTCAGATTAATAATAATAATCCAACTAGCCTAGAATCAAGATCTCATACCAAATTAATTATGTGAAAAAAAATTACACATTATATCGTAATGTGACATAGATAACATATAAATCTACTGTATGCAACATGTTTCTTATATAAATTATACCGACATGTCAATTTATAAGATTTTCATTTGGTAATCAAGTTCTCTTGTTGTAAATGTTAACCTGTGCAGCCACTCGTACTAGTCATTCATACATGCTAGTATACGTATGCATAAAAATCCAAATGACGTGGTGAGGGACAAACAAGAAATCCTTGCTATAAATAAACAGATCATGGAGTAAAGCATCAATATGTTGATCAAAAATGAAGCTAACAATAAACAAGTCCCTTTGGCAATTTAAGTACCTACAGCCTATTAATTTTACTCGGAAAAATATGTAAAAGTCATATAGACAAGTCATATATATATTGGGTGCTACTATTCACACCCCTATTTACACTTCTGGCCACCGAAGCTAAAAGCACCCCATATATTTTAAAGTTTCACTTCTGGCCACCATCTAAATTAATAACCAAAAAATGCAGAGGCCACCAGCTCTTTCCTGTCAAAAGCTTCCTTCCTCCGTTACTTCGTCGGTTGTGAAATGATTTAATTTAATAATTCATGTTCATAACCACATTAACAATTTTAATTTTGATAAATGAATACTTTACTTCATCGGTTTTGAAATGATTCGTCAAATCAACATTTATATCTTTCGAGTCATTTGATCGAACATCTTGCATCACATTATCACAACCATCAGGTTTATCGTCCAATATATCATCATTCAAATACTCTAACTATCAAACGATAAAATAATAATAGTTACTGTATCAATTTGTAAAAGAAGAAACGTAAGTTATACGGATAAAAACCCTACAAGTCAAAACTTACATCGTCGTTCTCTATTACAATGTCATCAAATTTAATGTCCTCCACGGTTGAAATTTCCAACGGAGCACAAAAAATATCCTAAAACGCGATTGAAACCTTAACCATTAAAAATACCTTAACAATATGTTCTATATCATAATAGAAAACAATAAAGATCAAGCAATTATAACCTCTTTTTTATCTTCATCTTCCATATCTATTAGGCACAAAAGAATATCTGCTTTTGTAAGGGTTTGGGGTTTGAAATTGTAAAGAAGTATGTATTTTTTTAGGATAGTATGTTGGTGAACAACTGAGTGAAGGAATAATATATGGTGGCCAAAAGAGTATAAAAAATAATCATCTGTATTAAATTTATAAAGGTGGTCGGAACTGTAAAGCGGGGTGTGAATAGTAGCACCATATATATTTCCAGAATTACACAAACATGGGATTAAAAGTCATATGCGCTTTTTAAGTTCTAATAATCATGGGATTAAAGTGTTTCTTGATATCTTAATGAACATACAAGCCACATTAATCTGAGATTTAACACTCAACACAAATAAAGCAATACATAAAACATAATACTCTTAACCAAGCCTATTGAATAACACTTTGAAACAAGCAATCTATCGTCTGACATTTTTTTCAATAACACTTTGAATTAATACTAAGAAAGATATCTAAATTTGAAACAAGCAACGTTTCTTTTGAATTAGTTTTTTCAAAAACAAGCAATGTATTTTCTAAAATATCATTCTTCCACTTCTTAAATGACAAGCAATATATTTTTTAGGATTGTCCGAAGGTTGTTCTAAATCATCCATCATGTTTTTGTTTTCTTCTTTCACGGCAACTAGCCACTCATCATCATCATCATTTATTAGTCTTGAATAAAACCCTTAATTTCATGCAATTTCCTTAGTTGTAACAACCGTCTCCCTCATTAAGATGTAAACGGCTTTTTCTCAGACAAAATTTTTTATCAATTTTTCAAGATTTCAGAAAATAACTAACTACAATTATATGTGATAATGGTGATATTAAAAAAAAACAATTTTGTATACAATTAATTAACTTTTTTTTTAAAAAAAACAAGCTACTTACTGTTATGTTGAATTACTCCGCTTAACGCTTAAGCTTGGATTCCATAATCGGGAAGACGACGGAAAACGCACAGAAAAAAATTGAGAAGAAAAGAATATGTATGGTTTTTTTCGGTGCATGTACTGATTAAAATTAAATTTTTAGTAAAAGTGAAAGATTCTATAAAATAGTGTGGATTAACTTACTAATATTGTGGATTATAATAAAATTTACTTTTTGTTTATTCAGTTCATTAATTTTCATTGATTTGTTTCATTTATTCATTTCCTTTAATTTCTTATGAGTTAACTTTGCATTGGTAATTCATTTTACTAGCTTATTTCATTTATGATGCTTTATTGAGATTTATCTACCTTGATACGGTATTATTCCAATTTATAATGTATGGTATATATGACAAGTAAATTATGATGTATATGATTATAGTAAATATTTTAATGCAGCTAAAGTGATTTGTGGTACATGGGTAAATATGACGATGTATTGAACTTCACAAAAATGGGCCGACGTGCCCTATCTATTAAATAATAGTAAAGCAGAAGCTTTTCAAGCTCTCTCCTTGATTCTCTCACTTTTCCCTGTTCCTCTTAATTTTCTCAGTTCTCCTTAATTGTAGAAGATATCTGTTTCTAACTTTATTTCTCTTGATATTTAATATTTGAATATTTTAATTATTTAGCTAACGTCCTACGTTATCATTCCACGCGGTATCTCTCCATCGTATCCACATTCCCCAAAACCGTTTATTCCTCCTAGATTCAGACTTCCATTTTAGTTCCACAAATTGCAGTAGGAGTTTGTTCACACTTTATCCACAAGTGTAAACATAACTCTCAAATTCCATTGGTGGAAATCAGGGGTCCCTCTGATTTTCTTGTGGAAATCAGGGAAAATCAGAGGGACCCCTGATTTCTAGCAATGGAATCCGTGGATAAAATGTGAACAAACTCGGACTCCACAAATTGGCGTCGATTTCAGATCTGAAACTGATGGCGCCGCAGTTTCTGCTGCATACATCTCAAAACATCATTGCGAGGTAATCCGCTGTCTCTCCAATTTCCTTCCTACCGATTCAGTTCAAAAAAAAACAAATTTTCAGATCTAAAATCTAGCCTCAGATCTAAGAAAAAAGAGTAGTTTTAGATGTTCAAAGTGAAGCCTGCTTTAGAGCTTACTCTCATTACTCGACAGAGCGCCCTTTCACATCACAAATCTTACCATTGAATGGACTTGACGTAAATGTGTTAAAAGTCGACTTTTCGTATTGGTTTATGGATTTGGCTTACGAGGTACTATTTTTTTTCTCCCTTGAAATTCCTTTTTCCATAGGTTGAGCACCGAAGGAAATCTTTTGATAATCAATAAAAATAGCTTGGCATCCATTGAAATCACTAATTCAGGATCAACACAAAACAGTTGTAAATTTAGCCATATTTGATCTTCTGTTCTTGTGTTATGTTTTAAGATCATTTTGTCGGTTTTGTTTATCTTTCCATTAGGATTACCTTATTCCTTAATCTGAAAGAAATTTGCAATAGAGTTTTTTTTTTGTATTTGTATTTTGCTTCTGTTTACATTGAAGTTGAATTTGGACAATTTTGTTCTATTACAGATCCTCAATTGTTTAGGCAACTCATTTTGAATTGGCAAGGCTGTGGATCTTAAGTGCTAGAGGTCTTCCTCTCAACTTTGTTCGTGTAAGTGCTTTTTATCATTTGGAAATTTTGATTTTTTTTATTCTTACTTGATAGCTTGAAACTGCTGCAGGTAGATGGTAGAACACTAAATTACTTCGATTCATGGGGTTTTGTGCTTGAACTAAGGATCTGTACTAGGTATACACTGAAGTTCTAATATCTCTTTCTCAAATTCTACTTTAATGAGCTTTTGTTTCATGTTCTTCAGTAGGTAGTTAAGTTTTAAGTATGTAAATACTAAATTAACTATTTCTACCGTCATAAATTGCAGTTTGCTAAGATTTAGCATGTAACACGTGCCTGACAAATCCACATGTTATCTGTCATCCTTAGTGACTTATTGATAGCCTTAGTACTTCACTTCTGTTGTATCATGTTCATAAAAATAAGAAATTCTCAATAAGGTTTAATACTGCAAAGAACGTTGCTAATTTCCATTTGGTTAGTGAACTTGGTTTTGTTTAATACATAGCAACTGCAAATAGGTTCAAATTTTAAAAATGTTAAATAATTTGGAGATCGATCTTCGCATTTACATCTGAAAGCAAACAGAAAGAATTGAACTCTTAAATAATTGAAACTACAAAAATCGATAAGCAAACTATATATAGTATAACAACTTATCTAAAAGATGATGAATCTTCAAAAGTTTCTTCATTTACTAAGATTTGTCAAAAATAGTAACTACAGAATTACGGAAAAAAATGATGTATAGCTTGGAGTAAAATTTGATATATGCATAAAATAATAAAGGCATTATTCTAACCAACTTCATATGAACCGTTGAGCATGTTGGTTCGCACATTAACTAAATATTATAATGATTCATTGATATGGATTTCAATTTTAAATCCATAAAATTAGCTGTAACAAAATTCAAATACAACCAATAATGTTAAGCTCTTCATACACAATAATGATATAATTCATCATAAATACATCATGTGCATACAATTATAAAATCTAGATATTAAACATAATTAGATAGTTATAAATATTCAAACAGAAGGAAATAAAAAACATCGAAGGATCAGAAATATCAAAAAGTCCTAATTAATTTTCACTAATTAATGAATCTAAAAAGTCTATTTTGGTATTATTCATAAATTCAAGTTATTCTTATTCTTATTTTTCCATGAAATTAGAAAATTCATTAAAGTCAGAAACCTTTAATACTTTGGTTTGTGTATAAATTCAAAAAATGTATAAAATTTCAAAACTGAAAACATAAATTCACAACAGGTTTTGAAACATTGCTAAAATGTCATAAACATTCATATAGTTTAAAAAATATAGAAAATTCACTCAGTATCCTTAACTCACAAAACTCAAAAATTACCAACGAATTTCAAAAAACCTGAATTTGAGAATGATTTCAAATTTACTTAAAAATTTGAAAGAATGAAGTGTTTCAAATGATTGGGGAATATATATACCAAAATCCAAAAAAAGAATTAATGGTTTAAAAAATATTATTTTAAGCAATAGTAGAAAAAGGAATATAAAAAAATCTGTTCAAAATATATAATAAATTAAAATATCATAAATCTGATTTTGCCATAAATTGCAAAAATACAACAAAATTTAAGATATTTTACTTTTCTGGAATTATACTTTAAAAAGCATTAATAATTTCTAATTTCTTTCAACGTGTTTAGAAAAATTAATGCGGAAATAGAATAGTTGGTTTGCAAATGCACTTACCAAAAAGGTTTGAGTTCTGAAAGGCATAAATTTGAGCATAACATCATAAAGTGTCTTCTAAATGATACAAACATTGTGGCTAACCGAAAATAATTATACACAAATTGGCTAAAACATAATGCTCTGTATTCAATAAAAATTTATACAATAGAGCGTTTTCAAATTGCTCAAATAAAATAGTACTAAGCGCATATTTGATTTCCTGATATCTTACTATGTTTGACTTTGGTGTTGCTATAATTCATCAAGTGGTAAATTATAATCATAGACTTTGATTCTTATTTTTTGACAAGCCACCATCCCCATTTTATTTTTTGACAAGCTATCGGGATATGAAAACGTAGGCAATACTGCCACCAAGTTGTAGACAGGTAACAGTTCATATCTCGTTTCATTATTTTTAGGTTGCAAGCAAGCTGCGATTTCGTTTTATGTTAATAGTTGCTGGTAGGATAGGCTAATTTGCTACAAATGGTATGCAAGTTTGTATTGGGCATTGTTAACTACTAAGACAAATGCAATGGATTATTTATATATCCACCACCCATGAATATAATAATTTGTCCAACGGTCCCTACCAATGTGTTAATTTTGAGTGGCTCTGTTTAAAAGATTACACGTAGCCATTCATTTGTTGGGTAAAGACGTACTGATATGATGACATGTATGATACATGGCCACATCTTTTAATTTCAATAAACAATGAAATATACACTTCTGTTATACTAATCTTACATAGTTGTCATACCTTATTCCCTACCTTTACGGTGTTGTTTCTCTCATATGACATGAGAGTAATAAATTTTGAATATTCTTTCTTGGTTATTGATTAACTAAATTTCTTCACATTAAAGTAGTTATGCAAGTTCTGATTGTGATCGAGAAAGCAAGCATAAGATGTATATGGTTTATTGCCTTTAAGTATGTTATACAGTGTATTAATTTTCTATATTTTTCATTCAGGATATATAACTGAGAATGAAGAACTTATACAGAAGTAGAAAGATCTGCCTGAAATTGAAGAAAGATTAGATTATTGTGGAAGAGTCAGTTCTCTTTAATTTTGGGTATATATGGTTTGATTATAGATGAATGATTTTATTAAATACATACCTTAAATTACAGCCCCCTATTATAGACGCTCATTAATGTATGTTGTATATTTTTCTATGAATAATGGAACTGATTAGTAAAGATGCCTCAGTCATTGTTAGCTTATTCAGTATTACATGCATTTGATATCTTTTATTTTCTTTCTGCAATTCATTGGAGGTGTTGTAAGAGTATTATGCTCTTCCATTTACGTGCACCTCTATGTTCACATGATTGATTCATATGGTCCATAAATAAACTGAAGTTAAAATATGAGATTTTCTCAACTATGCATCTGAAATTACTGTCCTCCAATATAGACACTCGTTAATATCTGTTTTATATTTTTCTATGAATAATGGAACTGATTAGTATCTGTTGATTTAGGCAGTTACTAAAGATGCCCCACACCTTTGTAGACTTTATTCAATATTATATGTATTTTATATCTTTTATTTTCCTTCTGCAATTCAATGGAGGTGTTGCAACAGTATTATGCTCTCCCATTTATGTGCCTATGTTCACATTATTGATTCATATGTTCCATAAATAAACTGAAGTTAAATTATGATTAAGACCAAGAGGAATGCTAAGGATACTCGCGTGAAGCGAGTATAAATCACCGCCGCTCAGCTGATTGGGCACAGGAAACAGACCCAGGTATTTTTGTTATTTTTTTAGCTGTAGGTGGGTCCCATCCTAATTCTATCAGCCAACAGCTGAGCGAGTACAAGGATACTCGCTTTCACGCGAGTGTCTGTAGCATTTGTGTTAAGACCAATATTAGGTTTCTAAGGTGCTTATATTTGGGGAAGTAAGCGTAGTAGACCTAAGGAGCTGTGAATCTTAGGTGATAGAAGTTACTGAAAAATAAAGATGATGGATCTTTGATATAATCAAGTTCATCTTATAAGATACTTATGTAGACTTGCATTAGCTGACGTAGAGAGTAGGTCGAAGTGTATTAGATTTAACAAGTATGCCAATCCCACCCTTGATGTGGAGAAAGACGGTAGACTGAGGAAACTTGCAGTAAGTTATTAGAGTAAGTCATTGCAATGTTGGAGTTTCATGTTTTTAGAAATATTTTGATGATCATTCACTTTCGTTTGTGATTTACATTTCAGTTCATATATATAAATTAATTATTTAGTGTTAAGTTTAAAATAATAATATAAATGTAAACATGTGATATTTTTTAGTTCTATCACCAGTGACAGAATGGAAATTTCAACAATATGCATCATAACTATAAATGTAAATGTCATTTTAATTATACTAAAACATACAAGTTACATGACATGCAGTATAACATAAACAATAAGGAACTTTTATAAAATACACTCTTTAAACTTTGAAATACACAGATTTTCTTTTTTAAAAACACGTTTAAGAAACATTATTACTTTTAGTTCTAGCCAAACTATATAGTTGCAGTAGAAACAAAAAATATTTTCACGTTTGCAAAAGAAAAACCACTTTAGCATAGAAAATTCAAAAAGATTGTTTATAGAAATGTGAGACTAAGTGAAAATTTAACTTCTGAAATAAAACAAAAAATAATAGCAATAAAATATCAGAACAATTATCAATAAATTTGTCATCCATTAAAAATTATGTTTTTTAATAGCAAAACCTTAATTTTAAAATTCATACAACCTCTTACCAAACTACCTCGGTTCTCTTCTAATATTTTGTATTTGAATTCATATATTAGAGTTAATCAATCATCTTAAAACTACAATTAACCTTAATAAACTATTAGTCGTTGATGTGTCAAAATAAATCATAAAAGTTTCAATATTCGCACAGTATTCATATTAACAAAAAAGATATAAAATTCATTTGAATATACAAATACATCTGTTATATAACAAAATTACATATGTAAGCAATAATTTCAAATTTAATTGATGATTCATCTATATTGATATATTGATGCATTATGTTGTAAAATTCTTATTTTAACTAAAAATGCTTACATTCTGAAATTTCTAGGATTGCTTAAAAGCCCATCTTAATGTCACATAATTTTGTACATTTACATCAATATATTTTTATCTAACTCTTAGTTTCACTTTATTGTCATCCATTAAAAATTATGTTTTTTAATAGCAAAAACCTTAATTTTAAAATTCATACAACCTCTTACCAAACTACCTCGGTTCTCTTATAATATTTTGTATTTGAATTCATATATTAGAGTTAATCAATAATCTTAAAACTACAATTAACCTTAATAAACTATTAGTCGTTGATGTGTCAAATAAATCATAAAAGTATAAAAGTTTCAATATTCGCACAGTATTCATATTAACAAAAATGATATAAAATTCATTTGAATATACAAATACATCTGTTATATAACAAAATTACATATGTAAGCAATAATTGCAAATTTAATTAATGATTCATCTATATTGATATATTGATGCATTATGTTGTAAAATTCTTATTTTAACTAAAAATGCTTACATTCTGAAATTTCTAGGATTGCTTAAAAGCCCATCTTAATGTCACATAATTTTGTACATTTATATCAATATATTTTTATTTAACCATGTAATCTTAGTTTCACTTTATTAAGAATAAATTCAATTAATAAATTTTCATTATTTAAGGTGGTGCCTAGCGCAACAATAAGATTACCCGGCTGGTAATCTAGAGCGCGCAGGTTCGAGTCCCGACCTCTTCACATATGTGAGGGAAAGGCTTTGGCACTAATCGACCACCCCCAGAGCCCGGAAAGCCGTGAGAATAGTACAAGGACGGGAGACTGACCTGGGAAGTCCTCTCGCGCTTGAGTACGGGAGCCTTTGGCACTGGGTATAAAATAAAATAAAATAAAATAAAATAAATTTTCATTATTTCATCTAATAAATCAGTAAATGTGATAGTTTCAATTTGTATGTCACATTAATATTAAGAAAAGCTATTAAATAGAATTTCCATTTAAATATAACGATATATAATCCAGATATCATAAATAGTTAATTTACATGAATGATATTAACAAAACTAATATATTATTCATTTAACAAATTAACATATCTACATTTTTGAATTCGTTTTTAACCTTAAATATCAATATTTCGACAATTCTATAGTTATGTACAACTTCATCGACTGTTTTCTAATATTTCATGCTTAGATCTAAGTATTTAAATTGCTTACGAAATCTCAAATTTAAAGTATTTTAATAATCTATATACCAGCCATATATGTATACATACACGCACTAATATAAACAACAATGGAAAAATTATGTTTATTTTTATAAATATACAGATCACATGCGTATATTTATATACATAAACAATAATAACAAAGTTAATTTGTAAATTAACTATAATCATTTATGTATATAAAAAATAAACAAGAAAATATTTACAAGGACAAAACTGAAGGCCTTTTTATCCATAAGGACAGCCCACTAAAATTTTACTCAGAAGGACAATACATTCAAAAATAATTCTGGCCGCTACTTTTATCTTCTCCCTCTCTCACGTCGGCCGCTACTTTCAACTTCTCCTTCTCTCACGTCGTTCTCTTTTTCATCTTAAATCACGAAATCGCAAAATCAGAAAACGCGATATTACGAATTTCAGAAAATAATAAAATCGAAATTCGAAATATAAGGAAAACATCACGAAATCAAAATCGAGAAGAAAATCATTCGAAACCCTAAAAAATTAAAAAAAAAATGTCGATCAACAAAATCCAGTGGAAATCACAAGTGAATTGAATAAAAATATTTTTCAAACGATGGAAACCACAATTGAAGAAGTCGAAATTGTTGCAATTTTTTTAGATTGGAAATGTTTTTTTTTTCATTTTACCAGTACAGCAGTTCGTAGGTATCATTTTTGTATTTTGGTAGTTATCATTTTTCCTGTTTTTAACTTTAAAACATAGCAGCAGTTTTTAGTTATCATTTTTCTATTTTTTTAGTTATCATTTTTCCTATTTTAACTGTAATACATAGCAGCAGTTTTTAGGTATCATTTTTCTATTTTTCTAGTTATCATTTTTCATGTTTTAACTGTGTTATATGTTTTTTTCATGAGATTTTGGTTGTTGTGTTAATTTTGAAGTTATATTGTTGTATCAGCTTTGAAACTAAGTCAAACTTATTTCAATTTAATCAATCAAACTGTGATATAATTTTTTTTTCATTTTTTTTCTTCAAAGCATTGCATCAGTATTTAGGTATCATTTTTCTAATATTTTAGGTATCATTTTTACTGTTTTAGCTATGTTATGTGTTGTTTTAATGTGATTTTATTACTGTGTTAATTTTGAAGTTATATTGTTGCATCAACTTTTTAACTCAGTCGAATTTAATTAATTTTATACAATCAAACTGTGATGTAAACATTTTTTTCATTAGTTTTTCTTTACAACATTGATGCAGTTTGTAGGTATCAGTTTTCTATTTTTTTAATTATCAGTTTTAATGTTTTAACTGTATTATGTATTTTTTTCATGTGATTTTGTTGTTGTGTTAATTTTGCAGTTGTACTGTTGCATTAACTTTGTAATTAAGTCGAACTAATTTCATTTTATTCAATCAAACTTTGAAGTAAACATTTTTCTATTACTTTTACTTCAAAACATTGAATCAGGTTTTAGGTATAAGTTTCCTATTTTCTTACGTATCAGTTTTACTATTTTAACTATGTTAATTGTTTTTTCATGTGATTTTTTATTCTGTTATCAGTTTTATAAGTTGGTAGGGCTAAGCTAAAGTTTTTCTCATATTCACAGTTCATGGATATCAGTTTTTTAATATTGTAGGTAAAAAAAAGATGCATATAAACATAACACAGAAGTTACACTAAAAATGATAACCAGAAAAATAGAAAAATAATAACTAAAAACTGCTGCTATGTTTTTAAAGTTAAAACAGGAAAAATGATAACTAAAAACAGTTCATGGATATCAGTTTTTTAATATTGTAGGTAAAAAAAAGATGCATATAAACATAACACAGAAGTTACACTAAAAATGATAACCAGAAAAATAGAAAAATGATAACTAAAAACTGCTGCTATGTTTTCAAAGTTAAAACAGGAAAAATGATAACTAAAAAAATAGAAAAATGATAACTAAAAACTGCTGCTATGTTTTAAAGTTAAAAACAGGAAAAATGATAACTAAAAAAATACAAAAATGATACCTACGAACTGCTGTAGTATTAACGAAAAAAAAAAACATTTCCAATCACGAAAAAAATGTTTCAACAATATCGACTTCTTCATTTGTGTTTTCCATCGTCTGAAAAATATTTTTATTCAATTCGCTTGCGATTTCCAATGGATTTTTGTTGTTCGAAGGTCTTTTTGGTTTTCTAGGGTTTCTGTTTCGAGCGATTTATGAATTCGAATTTTTGGGTTCGATTTCAATTTCGAATCTGATGTTCTTCTGTTTTTCGGGATTTATGATTTACGATTTGAGATAAGAGCGACAGAGGAAGAAGATGGAGCGGACGAGAATCGATTGCGAAGGGAGAAAATTGAGCGCACGTGAGGAAGAAAGAAGCGGCCGATTTTTTTTCTCCAGTGTATTGTCCTTTAGGATAAAATATTAGGCGGTTGTCCTTATGGATAAATTTTAGTGGGCTTTTGTCCTTAAAAAAATTTTCCCCAAAAATAAATTTATCATAGACGTCAAAAAATTCTATTTTTAACTTCAAATAAATCTACATTAAAATCTCTGCAATTTTATTATAACATCCTTCTCAATCTATTCATATTATTTACTCTTATGTCAGCATAATTACATGTTTTCAAATTTATCATATATAAAAGAAACAAGTTAGATAAAAAAATGTTACATAACACATACCATGTACAAACAATTACAACAATGTGTGTTACACTTAATTTTCCGATTTTATCATGTGTTAAATAAATAAATAAAATCAATTATAACATTAAATTTTTAAAATTTATATTTTGTTATATTATCGTGTGCAACGCATGGGTTACACACTAGTTTATTAAATAATAGTAAAGCAGAAGCTTTTCATGCTCTCTCCTTAATTCTCTAAATTTTCTCTTCTCTCCTTAAAAGTCTCTAAGATATTTTATTCAGTCTTTATGCATAATAATAGCATATCACGTAAACAATACAGGACCAAACCTTCCACTCTGAAAAAAATAAAATTCCATGACAGCATATAACACGTGATAACAAATTAACAACATAAGATTTAACAAACAAGGTTGCATTGACATACAGAAAATACATCACTAATATACATAAAATAAAACAAACGTATGCAATAATATACACATAACAAATCAAGCTTCCTCTTCAGCTTCTTTGTTATTTTACCCATCCTCATTTGCAATTAAAAGCTTCAGCATTATAACTTATTTCAGTAACCTCCTACACTATAAAAGATTTAACCAAACCTTGCCACTCTGCAGCTTTTGTGGCTCTACACACAAGTAATGAGAAACAGCAACCTGCGACCAAGAACAAAAGTAAAACAATAATAAGAAATAGCTTTCTACATTCACACAAAAAAATAAAAGGATTGCATGTCATACAATTATATGCAGTAATAAAATGAACACATAATATGTTCAGATCACGTTTTATAACTATTGCTCAATTCAGGTATTTTTCTATCTATGTTTCTTAATTTAATGTTATTTACAAATTCGTCAATTACATTTGAATTCAAAAGGAACCTTAAAATATTTATGACAGAGTCTTCCCCCCTTATCCTCGGTTAATGCAAATATCTACATTTAAACGTATCATAGCCTAATCATCTTTCGTATATAAATACCACCGTAGATCACGTTTTATAACTACTGCTCAATTCAGGTATTTTTCTATCTCCTTCTATCTCTGTTTCTTAATTTAATGTTATTTACAAAATTTTATGCATGAAAAAATCAAAACCTTTTATGCACAGTATACAAAATTGTGTATTAGTTTGTTAATCTAAATGTAGTTGTATACAAAATACTGCAAGTAATGATAAGTTCAAACATTTTAGTTATTTCTTCTTCAATTGCTCAACCTAGATATTCTCTGTTATCTCAATTTCTTATTCAAATAAATTCCTTATTTTTAATAGATTTGCAGTTTTTTTATTTACTATTTATATTATTCAGAAAAAAAAACAATAACATTTTTGCTGGTAGGTAGCGAAAATGATGAAATCCAACTATTGTACTTTACAATCGCTAGACCTACATACAAAAGACTGCAAAATCAAGGTGAGGGTTTCCAGAATGTGGAAGTCCATTAATTTGAAGAACAATGAAATATTCGAAATCAACATGTTGCTAATAGATGAAAAGGTAAGTATTAAAATATTACCCATCTATTGTAACATACCGTCTTTCGTCCGCTTCAAGCTGGTAATTAAACCAACTCAAACCGTTCGAAATGACAGAATGTTATTAGCTTCTGAGGTAAATAGAATAAATCACAGAATCACAGACACAGAAAACCAGAATATCTCGCAGTGGAATAAATAAATTATACAATAGTAGTTCATGAAGCTACTAAATAAAAATCAAAAATTTATACATAATATCAGAGTTACAAAATTTAATACAGCGGAAATCTAAATACAAGAATTTCTAATACAAAGGAGAAATAGCCAGAATCAACAAGTAGAGGTGATATCTTCAACCGTCCCCAGCTTTAAAAGGTGAAATCTCAACACTGCAATACTCGATCTGACCCGAGCAATAATGCAAAACAAAACAACTCGGATCAGGACAAACATTCTCATGGAAGTAAACCAACTTAAATGAAATATTAAATGAAATGCATCAGTAACTTAGAGGATGTTTGGGATCACCATCCTCTAAGGATCCGTTAAACTAATATCATATAATATAATACGCTATTATAATAGTGTCTATGTTTAAATATACTATTGAAAATAGTGTAAGCGGGATTACCATTATTACCCTTACACCGTTTATACCGTTATCGTACAGTTTGCATATAACACACCAGTACGTCGGCGGATAGGGATGCGCCGTGATACGACAACGCTAAATCAAAATCGTAGGGGGCTCGATCAGGATAATATGACAAGGCACACGAGGAATACCCACGGTAGGATTCTACCGATGCACGCCCGGACCGGTGGTAACGCATAGCCGCAACTACCGCCCACCTCGAACAACACTCCCATAATCAAGGGTGGCCACCAATCAAATCACAAAGTAATAGATATGGTTCGAAGAAGTGTGTCCGATGGAGGTGCGACCTCACTTAATCACGGTATAGCACCTGTTTTAGTCATTTTAATTATGACCCGAAGGTCAAGGCTATCCATCAACGTTCTCTTTCTTCAATCCAGTAATCGCCTCCAAACCATCCTACTTCATTCTGGAACTCCACCGCGTACACAGTTGTTAAAGTGGTTTTCAGTATTGGCAGGGAGTATGACAATATCCGATCCCGGTCTCTTTAACAACCAAACGTTTACATTTTTCACACCGTGGCCATTATAAAATCATACCTTGAAATAAATTGATTTAAGAAATTTCTTTAATTCAAACCAAACAGTTTTATGAATCAATTCCTTATATAAAATTATTTCAATTCATACTCAGTCAATTTATAATCGAATTCATATATTCATATCAATTATAAATTCAAATTCCAATTAACTACGTAGTTCACATTCACCTCCTATACAGTTCAATATTTAAGTCAATTCAAAATTCGCGTTTAGTTGATTAAAAATCAAATTCATTGAATCAAGTATCGTTATATAAATTTAATTCTTTAAACCTCGCTTTTAAATCACAAAATCAAAACTTATCCACCATTTGAGTTTATTATTAAAGTTTATAAAATATATATAAAATAAGCATTGAAAATATTGTTTATGAGTTATAAATTTATATAGAAAATAACTTTATAAACATATATAGGTTTAAATTAATTCAGAAATAGGTTTAAAAAGAATAATTTATTATAATATATTAATTTAAAGTTAAAGGTACATATATGATTAAATTATATGGTTTAAAATAAATAAATCATAAGTAAAATCTTAAATAAGCATTTAAATACATTTTTACTCATAAAATCATTTTAAAACATATAATTTAGAATTTACAAAATTTAAGTATAAACCTTTATAATTATAAAATATAAGATCTTAAATTAATATTATTACAATCAAACTTTCCAAATCATTTTAATTCGAAAACATGACCGACGGTGTCCATATATAGTTTTCTATCCTATGGTCAAGTGATACGGATATTTATCATTTCAAGCCGCAATTTATAAAATTATACGGGTTTATCATTTCAACCCGCAATCCCAAATTTTATAAAAATCGTTCAGGTCTATCATTTCAACCCATAACGATTTTTCCCTAATCTAATGTCTGTTCGGGTATGTATCATTTCAACCCTTAGTGATTTTCCTAAAGTAGGGGTATATACAACATAACAAACCATCACATATAGTCAATCACATCATAGTCATATGTATATTTAGTGTACATACATTGTCATATGAATATCGTGTCACATATAAAAGTGTATATTTAAACAAACAATTTCTACTGACAATCCTATACATTTCATAACAGTTCATTTAGTTGATCTAACATCTATGAAGTAATGTGAGTCAGGTGTGAGATAAACTCACCTTTCGTGGCGCAGATTAAAGACAATAGATGAATTTATGCAGAATTGAAATGACGACTTCCATGCACGATTCAGAATAATTTCAGCTCGATGCTTACTCATTATATTTTTTTCATAAGAGGAGGATAGGGAATGTCTCAAAGGATCGGTAAGGCTACTGGGTTTCAGAACGGTCTTTAAGCTCAACACCAAACCGACTTAAAATATAAACACAACATTTACTTTTACAAATATTATATATATATATTTATATATATACATACACGGATGGTAAAACCATAACATATATAGTTCAAGTTCAATACATACCAAGATATTTTATAAATTTATATATTGTGTAACACACCAAAAACTTTATATATAAAATAAATATACAATGCAAACCCACACGCAAAATACATAAAAACCATTGTATGCATATATAAACATTTAAAGAAATATACATACACATTTTTTTTTAAACAAATAAATGTTCAAAACAAACTTAACACAAATATACGCACACACAATGTTGTACCCACACCATTTCACACGCATGAAAACACTCCCAAAGCTTGTATATTATAGATTATATATAACATATATACATACATATAAATTTTCCTTCAAAACAAATAGACTCAAAACAATACATTTATTGTTATAAAATATAAATTTTATTAAATACACACAAATACAAATGCAGTTACACACAGTATTATAAAATACACGCTCACTACAATAACTACATGCATACAGTATGACTCACGCACCACACACTAGAAAAATAAAAACACTACACAGAACCCACACATGCCTATAAACAGGAATGCACATACACAATACACTACGCCACACACACAAAACAATACACAAAATCAATTAAATATATATATACCTTCGCAAACTATATATTATATATAGACAATCGTTAAAAATAAATATACATACATATTAATAATAAAATAAAATTTCAAACAAATATATATATATATATTTATATTCATATATATATATACACCCACACACTGAAAATATATTTATTTATTTATTTAAAAATCAACACACATGCATGTACACCAAAATATATATTTAAAGTAAAGATACTCCCATTTTTCAATGAAAATTACCACTAAGTATGATATATGTTAAAATATTCCTTATAGTTCAACAACTACAAATTTCATCTACCATATGTTCGCCATGCTTAATTGCCTAACATCTCTAACACTTCAAAGAAACAATAACATGAGAATGCTTGATTATGTCCCACTGTTACATAAAATAAATATAAATCATTGAGTCATTTAAAAGCTATGAAGTATGGGTTGCTGAATATCTCCACTACAATTAACTAATATATAAAACAATAAACCATCATACCCACGCATACATGGAAACACCAAACTCACACACCCAAAACTTACACACACACTGATCACGCACACACCAAAACAATTATATAAGTATATATATCCATATATAAATAATTAAACAAAATATATGTACACATACATTTTATTTTAAGTAAATAAATTCAAAAGTAACTTACATATAACGCACGACATAAACTAAACACAAACCACACACATCACATGCAAGGCTCTCTCACGCACACCATACAAAACTCTCATGCCATCACACACACACACACACACACACACACACACATAAATACATAATCACTCGCAACTCATGCACCTCAAAATAAGGAAAACTTACGCACACATAGGAAGAAATGAGACTACGGTTAGGGTAACAGCAAAGAGAATGGCCGGTTCAGGGATGGAGGTGAGGGCGCGGGTTGGGATAAGGCCGGGTGCGGTCCTAGTGGCGTCAATGGACTGGAGGGATGGAAGCGGGGTTGAGGGAACAAAGAGTTGCGATGGAAGGGAGGTGAGAAGCTCCCTCTTCTGGTTTCACGAAGAAGAAAGACAAAAATAAAAGGGGAAGAGGAATGGCGTAAAGAAGATGGAGAAAACAGGTAGAAGACTTTTTGGTTAAAGGAGAGCAGTGTATTGTTTTATTTCCCAATTTTATAACTAATGATGGGAATATAACGTATGTTTCGGAAATGAACGAAGCTTTGAAAATTAACGTGCAAAATTTTAGGCAATTAAAACTGGACGATTTAAATTTTGAAAACGTGAACATATATGTAAAGAAATAATACTAATAAATGTACGCTGAACCTTAATATGTAATTAGTGTTTACAAAAAAAAACAAATGGATTATAACATTAAGGAATGAACGGTTTAAATTTTGAAACAACGAACGTATAAAGAAAACATTAATACTAAGGAACGGACGTTGAGCATTAAAAAGGTAATCAATGCTTGTAATTAAAAGAAAATACATATTTTTATTCAGAGGACGGATGGTTTGGCAATAAATAAATAGACAATCAAACGTTTCGAAATTCAAAATGCACAAGACTGTTTTGGAAATATATAATTAACAAAAAGTTTGCAATCAATAATTGACGATATCAAAGGAAAAAGAATATGACAATTAAATTTTTGCAATGTTTGAATCAACAATAATCAATGCGCATGGAAGATATAAAAGAGGAATAATTTGTAATCAAATCAAAGATAAAATTTAACATTGGAAACATATTGTATACTTATACGAGCTTTCAATATTTAATAAAATTTCAAGAATAAATTTCAAATTCAAATAAATATCTCAATTAAAGTTTCCAATAAATAAGATTCTAACTTAGCAATTATTGATTTGTATTATTAAGTTATATTTATATAAAACGATTTCATTTGTTTTAAAAAAATCCAAACAAATTTAGTTTTAAATAATCAAAATAAAAATTATTTCCATAAAATGAAAATAATTAAAATAAATAAATCAAAATTTTGAATTAAACCATTAATTAAAATACTATAAAAATTTAGGTTGTTACAATCTCCCCTACTCAAACCTTTTCGTCCCCGAAAAGGAACGAAGTAGGGAAATAGTAATTAAATAATTAATATATTCAAACCAAAGGTTCATATTTATATTCATACCTATATATATATCACAAATTAAAAATCTTTATAATCCATTTAATTTTATAAATTCCAATATATGCATAACTTTATAAACCACTCCCTCCAGTTCATAATATAAGATGTTTTAGGAATTTACACGGCAATAAAGGAAAAAAAAAATTATTGACACTTTAGTCCATACTTAAATATGTAGGTCCCATAAGTTAAGTTCTCTTTTTATGTGTAGTCTAGTTATCACACCTACTTTTATGCATAAAAGACAATTAACATTTATTATAGATCAAGGATAAATAGGGATAACAAGATTAAACATCTTATATTTTGAAACAAATCAAACAACCTAAAACATCTTACATTATGAACCGGAGGAAGTATATCAATATAGATTTCAACTAAGATAATATCATTTTCTTACAAAATCTACATCTTTACCTCTTATTCAAAATGTATAGTTTATAAAATATAAAGTCTTAAAGTATAAACATCAAATCCTTTTAAAATATTGGTATTACCAAAACATAACATTATTTACGAATATATATATATATATCAAAATTTCAAATCAACATTTAATAAGAATACTCTTCTTCAACTTCTTACCTTGTTATATACAAGGATAAGTTATAGACTTCGAGGTAAAAGCTGAACGAACGAAGAATCTAATCAAAGAGGATCTACGAAGGAAGATAGATTCAATGGAAAGGAAATTTCAGTAAAGAATATATATATATATATATATAATTTATATCCGAAAATATTTGTTTAAAACCATTTTAAAAACCATTTATACTTTAAAAAGACGCTCTCTCGCAAGGAAGATTCAGCGACTGATTCCACTCATTCTAGGGTATCACTACCCTATCTCTAATGAGCTTTTTACCTCATAAGCTAAAGCTTTGATAAACCAAAGCTCTGATACCAACTGTAACGGCCCTAGGCTTTGCAACCATCAGGCAGTGGGCTAACCTCCCACCGTGACATACAGTGATACCTCAGAACTGATTTTACGGCCAGCCTCTCGACTGCAACAACCAACCCAATCTTCCCATTGGGATGTGTAGGGGTAAGAGTCTCCTGCTCGCCACCAAACAGCCAAGCGAGAACCCCCTATCACATTCTCTAACCAGCTCTGATACCAACTGTAACATACCGTCTTTCGTCCGCTTCAAGCTGGTAATTAAACCAACTCAAACCGTTCGAAATGACAGAATGTTATTAGCTTCTGAGGTAAATAGAATAAATCACAGAATCACAGACACAGAAAACCAGAATATCTCGCAGTGGAATAAATAAATTATACAATAGTAGTTCATGAAGCTACTAAATAAAAATCAAAAATTTATACATAATATCAGAGTTACAAAATTTAATACAGCGGAAATCTAAATACAAGAATTTCTAATACAAAGGAGAAATAGCCAGAATCAACAAGTAGAGGTGATATCTTCAACCGTCCCCAGCTTTAAAAGGTGAAATCTCAACACTGCAATACTCGATCTGACCCGAGCAATAATGCAAAACAAAACAACTCGGATCAGGACAAACATTCTCATGGAAGTAAACCAACTTAAATGAAATATTAAATGAAATGCATCAGTAACTTAGAGGATGTTTGGGATCACCATCCTCTAAGGATCCGTTAAACTAATATCATATAATATAATACGCTATTATAATAGTGTCTATGTTTAAATATACTATTGAAAATAGTGTAAGCGGGATTACCATTATTACCCTTACACCGTTTATACCGTTATCGTACAGTTTGCATATAACACACCAGTACGTCGGCGGATAGGGATGCGCCGTGATACGACAACGCTAAATCAAAATCGTAGGGGGCTCGATCAGGATAATATGACAAGGCACACGAGGAATACCCACGGTAGGATTCTACCGATGCACGCCCGGACCGGTGGTAACGCATAGCCGCAACTACCGCCCACCTCGAACAACACTCCCATAATCAAGGGTGGCCACCAATCAAATCACAAAGTAATAGATATGGTTCGAAGAAGTGTGTCCGATGGAGGTGCGACCTCACTTAATCACGGTATAGCACCTGTTTTAGTCATTTTAATTATGACCCGAAGGTCAAGGCTATCCATCAACGTTCTCTTTCTTCAATCCAGTAATCGCCTCCAAACCATCCTACTTCATTCTGGAACTCCACCGCGTACACAGTTGTTAAAGTGGTTTTCAGTATTGGCAGGGAGTATGACAATATCCGATCCCGGTCTCTTTAACAACCAAACGTTTACATTTTTCACACCGTGGCCATTATAAAATCATACCTTGAAATAAATTGATTTAAGAAATTTCTTTAATTCAAACCAAACAGTTTTATGAATCAATTCCTTATATAAAATTATTTCAATTCATACTCAGTCAATTTATAATCGAATTCATATATTCATATCAATTATAAATTCAAATTCCAATTAACTACGTAGTTCACATTCACCTCCTATACAGTTCAATATTTAAGTCAATTCAAAATTCGCGTTTAGTTGATTAAAAATCAAATTCATTGAATCAAGTATCGTTATATAAATTTAATTCTTTAAACCTCGCTTTTAAATCACAAAATCAAAACTTATCCACCTTTTGAGTTTATTATTAAAGTTTATAAAATATATATAAAATAAGCATTGAAAATATTGTTTATGAGTTATAAATTTATATAGAAAATAACTTTATAAACATATATAGGTTTAAATTAATTCAGAAATAGGTTTAAAAAGAATAATTTATTATAATATATTAATTTAAAGTTAAAGGTACATATATGATTAAATTATATGGTTTAAAATAAATAAATCATAAGTAAAATCTTAAATAAGCATTTAAATACATTTTTACTCATAAAATCATTTTAAAACATATAATTTAGAATTTACAAAATTTAAGTATAAACCTTTATAATTATAAAATATAAGATCTTAAATTAATATTATTACAATCAAACTTTCCAAATCATTTTAATTCGAAAACATGACCGACGGTGTCCATATATAGTTTTCTATCCTATGGTCAAGTGATACGGATATTTATCATTTCAAGCCGCAATTTATAAAATTATACGGGTTTATCATTTCAACCCGCAATCCCAAATTTTATAAAAATCGTTCAGGTCTATCATTTCAACCCATAACGATTTTTCCCTAATCTAATGTCTGTTCGGGTATGTATCATTTCAACCCTTAGTGATTTTCCTAAAGTAGGGGTATATACAACATAACAAACCATCACATATAGTCAATCACATCATAGTCATATGTATATTTAGTGTACATACATTGTCATATGAATATCGTGTCACATATAAAAGTGTATATTTAAACAAACAATTTCTACTGACAATCCTATACATTTCATAATAGTTCATTTAGTTGATCTAACATCTATGAAGTAATGTGAGTCAGGTGTGAGATAAACTCACCTTTCGTGGCGCAGATTAAAGACAATAGATGAATTTATGCAGAATTGAAATGACGACTTCCATGCACGATTCAGAATAATTTCAGCTCGATGCTTACTCATTATATTTTTTTCATAAGAGGAGGATAGGGAATGTCTCAAAGGATCGGTAAGGCTACTGGGTTTCAGAACGGTCTTTAAGCTCAACACCAAACCGACTTAAAATATAAACACAACATTTACTTTTACAAATATTATATATATATATTTATATATATACATACACGGATGGTAAAACCATAACATATATAGTTCAAGTTCAATACATACCAAGATATTTTATAAATTTATATATTGTGTAACACACCAAAAACTTTATATATAAAATAAATATACAATGCAAACCCACACGCAAAATACATAAAAACCATTGTATGCATATATAAACATTTAAAGAAATATACATACACATTTTTTTTTAAACAAATAAATGTTCAAAACAAACTTAACACAAATATACGCACACACAATGTTGTACCCACACCATTTCACACGCATGAAAACACTCCCAAAGCTTGTATATTATAGATTATATATAACATATATACATACATATAAATTTTCCTTCAAAACAAATAGACTCAAAACAATACATTTATTGTTATAAAATATAAATTTTATTAAATACACACAAATACAAATGCAGTTACACACAGTATTATAAAATACACGCTCACTACAATAACTACATGCATACAGTATGACTCACGCACCACACACTAGAAAAATAAAAACACTACACAAAACCCACACATGCCTATAAACAGGAATGCACATACACAATACACTACGCCACACACACAAAACAATACACAAAATCAATTAAATATATATATACCTTCGCAAACTATATATTATATATAGACAATCGTTAAAAATAAATATACATACATATTAATAATAAAATAAAATTTCAAACAAATATATATATATTTATATTCATATATATATATATACACCCACACACTGAAAATATATTTATTTATTTATTTAAAAATCAACACACATGCATGTACACCAAAATATATATTTAAAGTAAAGATACTCCCATTTTTCAATGAAAATTACCACTAAGTATGATATATGTTAAAATATTCCTTATAGTTCAACAACTGCAAATTTCATCTACCATATGTTCGCCATGCTTAATTGCCTAACATCTCTAACACTTCAAAGAAACAATAACATGAGAATGCTTGATTATGTCCCACTATTACATAAAATAAATATAAATCATTGAGTCATTTAAAAGCTATGAAGTATGGGTTGCTGAATATCTCCACTACAATTAACTAATATATAAAACAATAAACCATCATACCCACGCATACATGGAAACACCAAACTCACACACCCAAAACTTACACACACACTGATCACGCACACACCAAAACAATTATATAAGTATATATATCCATATATAAATAATTAAACAAAATATATGTACACATACATTTTATTTTAAGTAAATAAATTCAAAAGTAACTTACATATAACGCACGACATAAACTAAACACAAACCACACACATCACATGCAAGGCTCTCTCACGCACACCATACAAAACTCTCATGCCATCACACACACACACACACACACACACACATAAATACATAATCACTCGCAACTCATGCACCTCAAAATAAGGAAAACTTACGCACACATAGGAAGAAATGAGACTACGGTTAGGGTAACAGCAAAGAGAATGGCCGGTTCAGGGATGGAGGTGAGGGCGCGGGTTGGGATAAGGCAGGGTGCGGTCCTAGTGGCGTCAATGGACTGGAGGGATGGAAGCGGGGTTGAGGGAACAAAGAGTTGCGATGGAAGGGAGGTGAGAAGCTCGCTCTTCTGGTTTCACGAAGAAGAAAGACAAAAATAAAAGGGGAAGAGGAATGGCGTAAAGAAGATGGAGAAAATAGGTAGAAGACTTTTTGGTTAAAGGAGAGCAGTGTATTGTTTTATTTCCCAATTTTATAACTAATGATGGGAATATAACGTATGTTTCGGAAATGAACGAAGCTTTGAAAATTAACGTGCAAAATTTTAGGCAATTAAAACTGGACGATTTAAATTTTGAAAACGTGAACATATATGTAAAGAAATAATACTAATAAATGTACGCTGAACCTTAATATGTAATTAGTGTTTACAAAAAAAAAACAAATGGATTATAACATTAAGGAATGAACGGTTTAAATTTTGAAACAACGAACGTATAAAGAAAACATTAATACTAAGGAACGGACGTTGAGCATTAAAAAGGTAATCAATGCTTGTAATTAAAAGAAAATACATATTTTTATTCAGAGGACGGATGGTTTGGCAATAAATAAATAGACAATCAAACGTTTCGAAATTCAAAATGCACAAGACTGTTTTGGAAATATATAATTAACAAAAAGTTTGCAATCAATAATTGACGATATCAAAGGAAAAAGAATATGACAATTAAATTTTTGCAATGTTTGAATCAACAATAATCAATGCGCATGGAAGATATAAAAGAGGAATAATTTGTAATCAAATCAAAGATAAAATTTAACATTGGAAACATATTGTATACTTATACGAGCTTTCAATATTTAATAAAATTTCAAGAATAAATTTCAAATTCAAATAAATATCTCAATTAAAGTTTCCAATAAATAAGATTCTAACTTAGCAATTATTGATTTGTATTATTAAGTTATATTTATATAAAACGATTTCATTTGTTTTAAAAAAATCCAAACAAATTTAGTTTTAAATAATGAAAATAAAAATTATTTCCATAAAATGAAAATAATTAAAATAAATAAATCAAAATTTTGAATTAAACCATTAATTAAAATACTATAAAAATTTAGGTTGTTACAACTATTCTGTATTATGAACATATTAAAGTCCGTTGATTTTTGTTTATTAGGGAGACCAACTGATGGCAGTCGTTCCAAAATTTCTAATCGGCAAGTTTCAGTCCAAAATTGTGGAAGGATTGATATTTGAAATAAGCAACTTCAACGTCAAGAACCAAAAGAAAACTTATCAGGTCGTGGAAAAGCCATACAAGATTGAATTTCGTCCTAACACAGGCATAATAAAACTGCTCGGGGATGAAATAAAAATTCTGAAGTACAAATTTGATTTTTTTTCATTGGACCAAATAGAATCTTGATATGGAAATGATACATGCTTATTAGGTAAAAAAAAATTTTTAAACGAATATCATTGCAGATGTGATTATTACACAAATATAATGAATTAATAGAATCACATTTAGTTAGCTATGTATTAATATCTTTACATCTTTGCAGATGTGATTGGCAAGCTATATTCGATTTCGAATATTGAAGAAAAAATCAAGTTTGATGAACCAAAAAACAAAAGTTGGAAGAGAGATATTATTATCGCAAATGCCAAGTACTGATTTATATTTTCATTATCATCAATAAGATAATGCAGAAACGTTGCTATAATTTTTTGCTCTACAGCGGCAACAAAGTCCGTATTACCTTATGGGGTGATTTAGTTAAACAGTTCGATGAAGAAGCTATATCAAAAGTTAAAGGACCTATCATCATAATAGTTACTTCAATTGCAGTAAGGATTTATGGAGGTAAAAGTGAAATTATTTCATCATATATTATTTAATGCATTATTTAATAGATTATTTTCTGTAAATAGGTGTATATTTCTTGCAATCAACGAATGCTACAAAACTATACATCAATTTGGAAGTACCGGAAGTTTCAATCATGTTAAGAAAGTATGTTTTATCGATAAAATATTTAGTTTCATAATTCTTATCCTATATACATATTTTATTTTACGCTTCTTTGATACCTTAGCGAAGAGACAGCTCTAGAAGAGTCAACAGTGCAAATCATTAACAAAGGGGATAGTACTATTGAGACGACCCGAACTTCCCCGTGAAGGAAAGCACGGATAGAATTGAGTACAAGCCAAAATAGAACGCATACGGAAGAACATTTCATTGTTATTACAACAATTCCATCAGATACAAGAATATACAGAGTATAAATGAATAAATTACATTCAATAAATATCAGAGATTACAATAAAGTACATATCAGCGGAAAATAATACAAAATCACAACTAGAAGTGATACACGGATACAGAGCTTTCCGAGCATCGTTCCAGCTGTAAATCAGGACCCTGTGAATATAAATCTGCAAAACCAAAACTACTAGCTGCCCGTGCGGAAAATAGAGGCACCCAGAGTTTAGGTTAAAACAATAAACTCCAGGTCAGTCATGGGACTGGTGTGAGAACTAAAACAGTTATAATTCTTTATTTTAAAGTTCGGTAAATCAAGGGACCACGCCGTATAACACGGAACGGGTTTCTTCCCAAGAATACCAGTGCATAAAACAAACAGCGCAATGCTAAATAAAGAAAAATGAAGCTGTTATAAGACCCAGGTCCCATCACACAATGCAACGCAAGCCGGAGGATAGGGTTTTTACCTTATAACAGCCAAAGCATGCTTGATACGTTTAAAACACATTATTTGATACTATCATAGGTGTATAGTGTCAAAACAATTTCACATCATAAATATAAATCATAGGCGACATTAATGACCCATACCACTATGTCGCCATACTAGGTTCTACAAATAAAACCGCACTATCACGTATTGGAAATTGGATTTCCGTCATGAGCCGAGGCAAGGGGCAAGCTCCTCTCCGCGTTCGAGACACTCTAGCAAATGTCCCAGGACCCCACTTTGATCCTTGGATCTTCAGGGCCGGTCCTCTCTTACTTTTGAGGATTAATTATTCCTGAACACACGTTTCCCGGTCCTTACAGACCTATATCCGAGGCGCCTCGCATTCCAACAACCACACAGGTGAAAAGTATATAAATGTCAGGGCTGGTAGGTCACTGACACCACCCTAGCTAGAAAGAAACGTCGTGCTCTCCCTGCAGTCACTATCCCGTTTTTGACTCATACCGAGGTGTGAGGCTCGCGAATTCACGTTATACACAAAGCTATGCCACACAGGCCGTGCTTTGATCATCAACCACAAGACTTTGCTTTTCAACAGAAGCCTTGATCAATTGCCACTTACGCATGCCACACAGGCAATTCACTCCATGCGTTTGATATCCATCAATATATAACCCCTGAGCTCGTACGTCTCAGAGAAGGGCGTTAAGCAAGAGAATAAATTCTCCGCCGCCAAACAGATATATATTTAATAGAGATCAATCACACGGACTAAAATCCAATGTCGGACACACAGTCCATTTACAAGTCCGTTCTGGGTCTGAACGAAACCGGAGGCACTTTCCTCGCATATCCATCCATCTCCAGGTACGTCTGGACGATCACCGACTGTTTCCCTCATCTCGGGTGTACAGCCCAATCAAGATCATCAGTAATCACCCAAACGATGTGAAGACTTCCGGTCTTCAACCACCGTCTTCGTCTTCGACATCTCGTCGAATCAGTTATTCAGAATGGGTATAACCCGGCCTTTCTGAATAACCCACGCATATAATTAACAAATGTTACACAAACACAACGAACGCCTCATTCCAATTCAGAATATTCTTTTATTCACAAAATCACATTCTTAGGGAAATGTTCCCATTAATTTTATCCAAGATAAATTCTTCTAAATTTATCCTATAATCTTCCTTTGGATATCATTTCAAACTAGTCGGGATTAGCGAACCACACCGAAGTAATTATTTGTTTTATTTCTCAATCCCAACCTATATATCCCATGGAGCAAAACTGGTGATACTCCATATCTAACACCACGGTGTTATCGGTAAAATTAATTACCATTTCACGTTCAAATCTAATTAAAGATTTAACTATCGCTTTGGAGCAAAACTGGTGATACTCCACTCTCGATCACTTTTCAAATTTGATAATTTAAATTATCAATTCACATTTTTAATCTAATTAAAGATTCATTAAAACTCCACTTAGTTTTAATCTTTTCAAAAATCAATATCCTGCCTTTAACTGGGTTAAAGAACCAATGTCATCAAAACACGATTCACGACAAACCAAATCACATTTGATATTAAATACAAGGCTCTGAATAGAAAATATATCGGCTTATATTCAATATCAAATTCTGAAACCAACAAATATCGTATTGGAAATAACGATATAAAATATCTTTCAAATCCCCATAACAATATTTGTATAGTCACGAAATCCAACATCGAAATATCCCGAAGATAATTTCGATTCAACTCCAGTCCAATCCACGTATTGGAAATTATCGATTATTTTCAAAATCACTTTCAAATTCAATTTATTTATTTTAAAAATAAATTGATTTCAATTCTAGTTCAAAACTAGTTCATTTCGATAAAAATCTATTTTTATCTTTTCAAATGTGGAATTTTCCAACCCAATTCTTTCCAATTCACATATTATAATTTTACACAAATTATAGATATTTTTGATAATTTTATCAAGGCCCGTACAGTCGATTTCCAACAACGGCCATCGAACTGCACTTACAGCGACCTTTTTCGAATTTGATTTGGACATAATTCCAAATCCAACCGTTAGATTTCACATTTCTAACATCCATTGGAAAGCTCTTTTCGATACGAACCCAACGGTTCCGGTTTTAGGAGAATCCGACGGTCGGATCTCCCGCAATGTCCGTTTGAAATAAATGGTCGAAATTCACGAACTACCGCGGCGCGGCGCGTTCTATTCAGGCCATTATATTATATATATAATATATATAATATATTTTTCGTCGATTTCCTTTTAAAACGAATTTTAAAAATAGTTTTGAATTCGTTTCAAAAGCAATTTCAACTTCCATTTCAATTCAAATCAAAATTGAATTCTTCTCTATAAATTCGTTTTAAAATTCATTTCTATTCAATTCAAATTTCAATTCAATTTGAATTCATTTCAATTCACTTTCAATTCAATTTGAATTCGTTTTCACTTCAATTCATTTCGAAATCGTTTTCAATTCGATTCATTTCGAAATCGTTTTCAATTCAATTCATTTCGAAATCGTTTTCAATTCAATTCATTTCGAAATCGTTTTCAATTCAATTCATTTCGAAATCGTTTTCAATTCAATTCATTCCTATTTTATTCAAATTCAAATTCACTTCCTATTCAATTCGAATTTTAATCTAATCCAATTGAATTTCATTTCAAAATATTTAGTTTTGAAATCACTTTTCAATATTCGTTGTAAAACGAATAAAATCGATATAAATATCGTTCACGTCAAAATAGCGCATCTCTAATCCACACGGCTTTATATATTTCAAAAACTTCTATTCAATTCAACACATGAACCTATATTTCTTTCAACACACGACTAATCTCAACACATGAGCACTGTCAACACATCACTATTTTTTTATTATGTGAAATATTTTATAAAACTATGGTATCTATCGTTTGATTTTCAATTAGACTTCTACTGGGAAGTAGTTCTAATTTTAAATGTGATAAAGATGTAATTTTGATTATATAAAATATTTCACTCAACACATGAACATCGTCAACACATGACTATTTTTATATTCAACACATGAATTTTCTTTTAGAATATTCCTTATTTTCCCAATTGGAATGAGGCCCAATCAATCACCATATAACGTTAATTATATGGATTCCATACAACACATGTATATAATAGCGTTGAAAAATAATCAACCATCAACCAAAGTGCACTACACTGTATAAGCATCAAATATCGATATCTAACGCTTATAACAGCCTGTCAATCAATCGATCGACATATTTGATCAATCAGGATGAGTGAACTTCAAATTTCATCCCAACACCCGTGTGGGGTTTCAAACAATCAAACACAGATTTTATTTGTGCAGTTGGGCGATGTGTAAAATTTATCAACCCAATCAATATCAGTCAAATCAGTGTATATAAACAAATCGGCCGATTTGTTTATAAATATTTTATTTCATTCACTTCCACGTTAAAAATTATATTTTTAACGTTAAAATATTCTATTTCAACACTTGAATTTCTATTCATTCTATTTACACAATAAAAATGATATTTTTATTTTTCTAACATATTTTAGAAAATTTCGGCGGCATAACGGCACGATACTAGAAACGGGACAAGGCCTAGCCTTATCCCCGGTCTAGTGAAGGCCCACGCCATTCACACATCAATTTTAATCAATTTCCAATTCAACCAATCAATCAAATCCAATCAAATAATCTAACCAACTACACAACCAAACAAACAAGTCCATGGTATGTGGACGGGTGTCGGGTGCTTCTAATAAGCACCGTCTGCATCCTAGTATATATATATATAACTAGAAAAATAGAATTTGAGTGAGAAGTTCTCACCGATAGCTATCCTATCTTCACGGCTCTCCATTTATAGAAAATCTTCTTCGTTATCCCGTCTTCGTCATCTTCGCTGCCCGTAGTCACTATATACATAAAAATCACATTTTTATATTTTGATGTCTTTAAAATAAAAATCACATTTTTATTTGTTCGTTTTCAATTTAGAAATCATATTTCTATAATCACTTCATATATTTAAAAATCGAATTTTTTTTCTATGCTATTCAATATATAAAAATCGAATTTTTATTTCGAAGTTCAATATATAAAAATCACATTTTTACTTTCACGCTATATGGGTAAAAATGCTATTTTTACACCGCTACTATATAGATAAAAATTCTATTTTTATATCGTTATTCTATATATAAAGATCTCGCCTTTTCAACTATAAAGATTTCATCTTTATAAAAATCAGCATTTTATTTCGACGTATAGAAAATAAAAATCAGATTTTTATTTTGCTACATACACAAAGATGATATTTTTATATTCTCTATCCTATAAAGATTATATTTTTAATACTTTAAAAATATAAAAATCCTATTTTTAATACTTTAAAAATATAAAAATCATATTTTTACTTTAAAAATACAAAGATCCTATTTTATTACTTTTAAAAATCAAATCTTTCCTGTTTTAAAAATCATTTCAAATTTATATTTTCTATTTAAAGTTTTAACCTTTTTTCTAATTTTAAAGTAAAAAAAACAAAATCAGTTTTTAAAATCATTATAAATCAGTTTTAAATTACTCTTTAAAATCAGTTTTTAATTTCAATAAAAATCAGTTTTTAAATTACTCTTTATATAAAATAAAAAAAATAAAACAAATAAATAAATAAAAACCGACTTACAGGGGGGGAAGTGGCGGACTTCGCTGTCGGTGGTCATTAGAAGGCGGAAGGGAGGAGGAATCGAGTGGGAGGTGGAGGAACGGAGCGGCGGCTCGAGTCGAGGCTAGGGCGTGCGGTTTTCTGGTTCGCGGAGGAGGTGAGAGGGAGGTAGAGGGATCGGGGAAGATGGGGTATGCGAGAGGAGGAGGGAGCTGCGATGGGGGGGGTGGGCCAGCCTGGACGGCGGCGCGGCGGTGGCGCACGCCCCTGGGCGGCGGTGGAGCCCCGTCGATCGCCCCCCTTAATTTTTTTCTTTTTTTTTTTTTATTTTCAACTGATCGGCCAATGAGGGAAAAGTATAGGGGGGGTGAGGAAATAAAGAAAGATATTTATTTATTTAATTAATTAATTTAATCCTCCTTTAGTTGACTTTTACATATGACCTCAAAACGAGGCCCACCGCCTGCCGTCCATAGCGTTTAACCCCCATTCCGAACACAATGGGATATGCACCGCAAGTTGATTTGATCGTTTGAATCAGTTTCCGTTTAATTTATCTTTAAATCATTATATTGAATTTTAAACGTACATTTCAAATTACCGGGGTCACATACTAACTAGAAAAATTCCAGAAAAATATTTTCTAGCTTCGTATTGACAATACGGTCCTAACAAAACTAGTTTCGTCGAATTCTGAGACCGTTGGAAAAATGGCAAATTTTCAGTCGATTAAAATCAACTGAAATGGTCAAAACACGTTTTCCTTTGCCACGCTCACATATTGATTCGAAAAATTATGAAATTTGGAATCTAGCAATAACTCGACATTACGGACCCAACAAAAGTGGTTTCGTCGAAATCCGAGATCATTTGCAAAACGTCTATTTTTAAGGGCCTGAATTCCATAGCGACTATTCAGAATTTTCAACTGGACATATCTTTTGATTCCTGCTATGAAATCTTGATTCTTCGGATTCGTTAGAAAGATATTACCAATTAGATCCTATTATTTTTGGTTTCACTAAAATCCGGATTGTTTTGCACCCGGTACATTCAATTGAAGTTTGAAATCGAATTATCGAACTACCGCGCCATTTTCAATTCTATTTATAATTATATATAAATATTTATATTCTAACGACGACGCGTATATAATATATACGTTGAATTCTATTCAAAATAAATTTCTCGTCAATTTTATTTAAAATAATCTATTTTAAATATTCAAAATTCACTAGAATTGCCAAAATAAAAATTTCAAATTGGCTCGCATTTTCGGGTTATTACAATCTCCCCCACTTTAAACTTTTCGTCCCCGAAAAGGAACAAGGTCGAAAGTGGTTTGATTATTCAACTCCATGTTCGATCTGGCATCCATTCTCTAACTCTTTAGTTTCTGAGAATTTTCAAAATTTCAAAAATTTGGCTAACACCCTAAATTTTCGAAAAATTTCGCCATAACCTCCCCTGCAATGGGAGCATCGGGGAATTTCAAATAGCTTCCCCGGTCCTTCAGATCTCAAAAAGAAAAAGAAAAAGCCAAGCAGCTAGCCAATAGGCTCACAAAATCATCATCACCCAAACAAAACAGTAAATTATGTAATAAACATGTACCTATTTGTCGGGCAAACAAATTTTATTCTCTGCTCTAGCCTCCTTGCTATGACCTGTTCAATGTAAGTATATATATGCATGCATATGCGACCAATTTTCAATACAATTCAATATTCGGTTCAATTAGGCTAAATGGTTCAAAATTAGCAAACAATTAAACAAACAACCCAAACATCAATCAATTAGTGAATTAGAGTTTCAAATTCATAATTTTGATACATATACAGAAAATCTTGTTTTTGATGCCAATTCATAACAATGTGTTCTAACTATATGTGTTTTGGTTCTCACACCAGTCTAATGGAAATATATAGAAATCACACCTTCGAAATTCGAATATGAATACTGATGATGATGCACCATCATCAGAATCATCCCCGGATGTCTAGAATGTGATTCTATATCTACCCAGTATATTAAAACTTCGAATATACGTTCATGACGCGTATACGCGAAATCTATATATACTCGATTGTCCATATTCAAAATAAATAAATATTCAAATACGTATAAAGAGATTTAACCTTTCAAAACAAAATTGTTTTTATTTGAAAAAAATATACTCTTCACGCTCGTTCTAGGATACTACTGATCCTATCTCTAACGAGTCATTCTAATTGGATATTACTAATCCAATATCTGATGAATTCTTTCGTATGGTTCTAATGTGTCTTGTTCTCGAGCTCTGTAAACCAAAGCTCTGATACCAAAATGAGACGACCCGAACTTCCCCGTGAAGGAAAGCACGGATAGAATTGAGTACAAGCCAAAATAGAACGCATACGGAAGAACATTCCATTGTTATTACAACAATTCCATCAGATACAAGAATATACAGAGTATAAATGAATAAATTACATTCAATAAATATCAAAGATTACAATAAAGTACATATCAGCGGAAAATAATACAAAATCACAACTAGAAGTGATACACGGATACAGAGCTTTCCGAGCATCGTTCCAGCTGTAAATCAGGACCCTGTGAATATAAATCTGCAAAACCAAAACTACTAGCTGCCCGTGCGGAAAATAGAGGCACCCAGAGTTTAGGTTAAAACAATAAACTCCAGGTCAGTCATGGGACTGGTGTGAGAACTAAAACAGTTATAATTCTTTATTTTAAAGTTCGGTAAATCAAGGGACCACGCCGTATAACACGGAACGGGTTTCTTCCCAAGAATACCAGTGCATAAAACAAACAGCGCAATGCTAAATAAAGAAAAATGAAGCTGTTATAAGACCCAGGTCCCATCACACAATGCAACGCAAGCCGGAGGATAGGGTTTTTACCTTATAACAGCCAAAGCATGCTTGATACGTTTAAAACACATTATTTGATACTATCATAGGTGTATAGTGTCAAAACAATTTCACATCATAAATATAAATCATAGGCGACATTAATGACCCATACCACTATGTCGCCATACTAGGTTCTACAAATAAAACCGCACTATCACGTATTGGAAATTGGATTTCCGTCATGAGCCGAGGCAAGGGGCAAGCTCCTCTCCGCGTTCGAGACACTCTAGCAAATGTCCCAGGACCCCACTTTGATCCTTGGATCTTCAGGGCCGGTCCTCTCTTACTTTTGAGGATTAATTATTCCTGAACACACGTTTCCCGGTCCTTACAGACCTATATCCGAGGCGCCTCGCATTCCAACAACCACACAGGTGAAAAGTATATAAATGTCAGGGCTGGTAGGTCACTGACACCACCCTAGCTAGAAAGAAACGTCGTGCTGTCCCTGCAGTCACTATCCCGTTTTTGACTCATACCGAGGTGTGAGGCTCGCGAATTCACGTTATACACAAAGCTATGCCACACAGGCCGTTCTTTGATCATCAACCACAAGACTTTGCTTTTCAACAGAAGCCTTGATCAGTTGCCACTTACGCATGCCACACAGGCAATTCACTCCATGCGTTTGATATCCATCAATATATAACCCCTGAGCTCGTACGTCTCAGAGAAGGGCGTTAAGCAAGAGAATAAATTCTCCGCCGCCAAACAGATATATATTTAATAGAGATCAATCACACGGACTAAAATCCAATGTCGGACACACAGTCCATTTACAAGTCCGTTCTGGGTCTGAACGAAACCGGAGGCACTTTCCTCGCATATCCATCCATCTCCAGGTACGTCTGGACGATCACCGACTGTTTCCCTCATCTCGGGTGTACAGCCCAATCAAGATCATCAGTAATCACCCAAACGATGTGAAGACTTCCGGTCTTCAACCACCGTCTTCGTCTTCGACATCTCGTCGAATCAGTTATTCAGAATGGGTATAACCCGGCCTTTCTGAATAACCCACGCATATAATTAACAAATGTTACACAAACACAACGAACGCCTCATTCCAATTCAGAATATTCTTTTATTCACAAAATCACATTCTTAGGGAAATATTCCCATTAATTTTATCCAAGATAAATTCTTCTAAATTTATCCTATAATCTTCCTTTGGATATCATTTCAAACTAGTCGGGATTAGCGAACCACACCGAAGTAATTATTTGTTTTATTTCTCAATCCCAACCTATATATCCCATGGAGCAAAACTGGTGATACTCCATATCTAACACCACGGTGTTATCGGTAAAATTAATTACCATTTCACGTTCAAATCTAATTAAAGATTTAACTATCGCTTTGGAGCAAAACTGGTGATACTCCACTCTCGATCACTTTTCAAATTTGATAATTTAAATTATCAATTCACATTTTTAATCTAATTAAAGATTCATTAAAACTCCACTTAGTTTTAATCTTTTCAAAAATCAATATCCTGCCTTTAACTGGGTTAAAGAACCAATGTCATCAAAACACGATTCACGACAAACCAAATCACATTTGATATTAAATACAAGGCTCTGAATAGAAAATATATCGGCTTATATTCAATATCAAATTCTGAAACCAACAAATATCGTATTGGAAATAACGATATAAAATATCTTTCAAATCCCCATAACAATATTTGTATAGTCACGAAATCCAACATCGAAATATCCCGAAGATAATTTCGATTCAACTCCAGTCCAATCCACGTATTGGAAATTATCGATTATTTTCAAAATCACTTTCAAATTCAATTTATTTATTTTAAAAATAAATTGATTTCAATTCTAGTTCAAAACTAGTTCATTTCGATAAAAATCTATTTTTATCTTTTCAAATGTGGAATTTTCCAACCCAATTCTTTCCAATTCACATATTATAATTTTACACAAATTATAGATATTTTTGATAATTTTATCAAGGCCCGTACAGTCGATTTCCAACAACGGCCATCGAACTGCACTTACAGCGACCTTTTTCGAATTTGATTTGGACATAATTCCAAATCCAACCGTTAGATTTCACATTTCTAACATCCATTGGAAAGCTCTTTTCGATACGAACCCAACGGTTCCGGTTTTAGGAGAATCCGACGGTCGGATCTCCCGCAATGTCCGTTTGAAATAAATGGTCGAAATTCACGAACTGCCGCGGCGCGGCGCGTTCTATTCAGGCCATTATATTATATATATAATATATATAATATATTTTTCGTCGATTTCCTTTTAAAACGAATTTTAAAAATAGTTTTGAATTCGTTTCAAAAGCAATTTCAACTTCCATTTCAATTCAAATCAAAATTGAATTCTTCTCTATAAATTCGTTTTAAAATTCATTTCTATTCAATTCAAATTTCAATTCAATTTGAATTCATTTCAATTCACTTTCAATTCAATTTGAATTCGTTTTCACTTCAATTCATTTCGAAATCGTTTTCAATTCGATTCATTTCGAAATCGTTTTCAATTCAATTCATTTCGAAATCGTTTTCAATTCAATTCATTTCGAAATCGTTTTCAATTCAATTCATTTCGAAATCGTTTTCAATTCAATTCATTCCTATTTTATTCAAATTCAAATTCACTTCCTATTCAATTCGAATTTTAATCTAATCCAATTGAATTTCATTTCAAAATATTTAGTTTTGAAATCACTTTTCAATATTCGTTGTAAAACGAATAAAATCGATATAAATATCGTTCACGTCAAAATAGCGCATCTCTAATCCACACGGCTTTATATATTTCAAAAACTTCTATTCAATTCAACACATGAACCTATATTTCTTTCAACACACGACTAATCTCAACACATGAGCACTGTCAACACATCACTATTTTTTTATTATGTGAAATATTTTATAAAACTATGGTATCTATCGTTTGATTTTCAATTAGACTTCTACTGGGAAGTAGTTCTAATTTTAAATGTGATAAAGATGTAATTTTGATTATATAAAATATTTCACTCAACACATGAACATCGTCAACACATGACTATTTTTATATTCAACACATGAATTTTCTTTTAGAATATTCCTTATTTTCCCAATTGGAATGAGGCCCAATCAATCACCATATAACGTTAATTATATGGATTCCATACAACACATGTATATAATAGCGTTGAAAAATAATCAACCATCAACCAAAGTGCACTACACTGTATAAGCATCAAATATCGATATCTAACGCTTATAACAGCCTGTCAATCAATCGATCGACATATTTGATCAATCAGGATGAGTGAACTTCAAATTTCATCCCAACACCCGTGTGGGGTTTCAAACAATCAAACACAGATTTTATTTGTGCAGTTGGGCGATGTGTAAAATTTATCAACCCAATCAATATCAGTCAAATCAGTGTATATAAACAAATCGGCCGATTTGTTTATAAATATTTTATTTCATTCACTTCCACGTTAAAAATTATATTTTTAACGTTAAAATATTCTATTTCAACACTTGAATTTCTATTCATTCTATTTACACAATAAAAATGATATTTTTATTTTTCTAACATATTTTAGAAAATTTCGGCGGCATAACGGCACGATACTAGAAACGGGACAAGGCCTAGCCTTATCCCCGGTCTAGTGAAGGCCCACGCCATTCACACATCAATTTTAATCAATTTCCAATTCAACCAATCAATCAAATCCAATCAAATAATCTAACCAACTACACAACCAAACAAACAAGTCCATGGTATGTGGACGGGTGTCGGGTGCTTCTAATAAGCACCGTCTGCATCCTAGTATATATATATATATAACTAGAAAAATAGAATTTGAGTGAGAAGTTCTCACCGATAGCTATCCTATCTTCACGGCTCTCCATTTATAGAAAATCTTCTTCGTTATCCCGTCTTCGTCATCTTCGCTGCCCGTAGTCACTATATACATAAAAATCACATTTTTATATTTTGATGTCTTTAAAATAAAAATCACATTTTTATTTGTTCGTTTTCAATTTAGAAATCATATTTCTATAATCACTTCATATATTTAAAAATCGAATTTTTTTTCTATGCTATTCAATATATAAAAATCGAATTTTTATTTCGAAGTTCAATATATAAAAATCACATTTTTACTTTCACGCTATATGGGTAAAAATGCTATTTTTACACCGCTACTATATAGATAAAAATTCTATTTTTATATCGTTATTCTATATATAAAGATCTCGCCTTTTCAACTATAAAGATTTCATCTTTATAAAAATCAGCATTTTATTTCGACGTATAGAAAATAAAAATCAGATTTTTATTTTGCTACATACACAAAGATGATATTTTTATATTCTCTATCCTATAAAGATTATATTTTTAATACTTTAAAAATATAAAAATCCTATTTTTAATACTTTAAAAATATAAAAATCATATTTTTACTTTAAAAATACAAAGATCCTATTTTATTACTTTTAAAAATCAAATCTTTCCTGTTTTAAAAATCATTTCAAATTTATATTTTCTATTTAAAGTTTTAACCTTTTTTCTAATTTTAAAGTAAAAAAAACAAAATCAGTTTTTAAAATCATTATAAATCAGTTTTAAATTACTCTTTAAAATCAGTTTTTAATTTCAATAAAAATCAGTTTTTAAATTACTCTTTATATAAAATAAAAAAAATAAAACAAATAAATAAATAAAAACCGACTTACAGGGGGGGAAGTGGCGGACTTCGCTGTCGGTGGTCATTAGAAGGCGGAAGGGAGGAGGAATCGAGTGGGAGGTGGAGGAACGGAGCGGCGGCTCGAGTCGAGGCTAGGGCGTGCGGTTTTCTGGTTCGCGGAGGAGGTGAGAGGGAGGTAGAGGGATCGGGGAAGATGGGGTATGCGAGAGGAGGAGGGAGCTGCGATGGGGGGGTGGGCCAGCCTGGACGGCGGCACGGCGGTGGCGCACGCCCCTGGGCGGCGGTGGAGCCCCGTCGATCGCCCCCCTTAATTTTTTTCTTTTTTTTTTTTTTAATTTTCAACTGATCGGCCAATGAGGGAAAAGTATAGGGGGGGTGAGGAAATAAAGAAAGATATTTATTTATTTAATTAATTAATTTAATCCTCCTTTAGTTGACTTTTACATATGACCTCAAAACGAGGCCCACCGCCTGCCGTCCATAGCGTTTAACCCCCATTCCGAACACAATGGGATATGCACCGCAAGTTGATTTGATCGTTTGAATCAGTTTCCGTTTAATTTATCTTTAAATCATTATATTGAATTTTAAACGTACATTTCAAATTACCGGGGTCACATACTAACTAGAAAAATTCCAGAAAAATATTTTCTAGCTTCGTATTGACAATACGGTCCTAACAAAACTAGTTTCGTCGAATTCTGAGACCGTTGGAAAAATGGCAAATTTTCAGTCGATTAAAATCAACTGAAATGGTCAAAACACGTTTTCCTTTGCCACGCTCACATATTGATTCGAAAAATTATGAAATTTGGAATCTAGCAATAACTCGACATTACGGACCCAACAAAAGTGGTTTCGTCGAAATCCGAGATCATTTGCAAAACGTCTATTTTTAAGGGCCTGAATTCCATAGCGACTATTCAGAATTTTCAACTGGACATATCTTTTGATTCCTGCTATGAAATCTTGATTCTTCGGATTCGTTAGAAAGATATTACCAATTAGATCCTATTATTTTTGGTTTCACTAAAATCCGGATTGTTTTGCACCCGGTACATTCAATTGAAGTTTGAAATCGAATTATCGAACTACCGCGCCATTTTCAATTCTATTTATAATTATATATAAATATTTATATTCTAACGACGACGCGTATATAATATATACGTTGAATTCTATTCAAAATAAATTTCTCGTCAATTTTATTTAAAATAATCTATTTTAAATATTCAAAATTCACTAGAATTGCCAAAATAAAAATTTCAAATTGGCTCGCATTTTCGGGTTATTACAACTATGGACGCTATTGTGGAAGAAAAGACATTGGAGGAACTATGCCTCGAAATGAAAAATCCAGACAACATAGTAATAGCCTACTCTTATCTACTGCCTAATTTTTCATATTATTTTTCCAGATTAAGCAAGCCAACGAATAAATTTAACTTTTAATAAAACTATAATTTAGTTATACCTTGGAGATACATTTTCAAGCTTCTTCTTCCCGTCACTATGGCGGCAACAAAAATAATTGTGTCAAATTGACTTGCATATTCATCCTGTCACTATGAAATTTTAGTGTTTCAGTATCAAGCATTTTTAAATCACAATGATCAAATGCTGCTCCGTGCATAGTATCTGCCTTGAGTTCAGGACAACCGGAATGCTTCAAAACTGCTCTTTTGTCCACCTTCATATACAAATTTGTAATCAGAATAAGCTCATATGACATAAGCAGTACTTTATTCATATACTCAAATATAATGGCTACCTTTTATCAGTCATTCCATTTTAGTTTAACGTTCCATAATGAAATATAATGATTTGTTTTCAATATATAGGGAATTAAGTTCAATTGTCATGCCAGCATATTGCAAATTTATGATCGATATGGTTGGAGTTACATATCTTGCCCAAAATGCAAAAAGATTGTGGTCAAGACTGATGAAGCATTCTACTGCAGCAAGTGTGAAACTAAAATTACATACCCAATTCTAAGGTAAAAATAATAATAAAGTTGGGTCATTATTTACAATTGTTATATATGACTAACCTATGATATTGGTTTTAGATACAAACTTAGTATGATAATTGAGGATGATTCTGGATTTGTGGATTTGGTCGCTTTTGATAAGGAAGCTGAACATTTATTAAAATATACAGTAAAAGAGTTTACTGAACTTGAAGCACAGGTTATTTTCTGCATATCACAACTTTCGTATAAAATTAATTTTTTATATTTCTTTTAAATTAACTTGCAACTGTAAAAAAAAGGAAAATGGAAAGGAAAGGATTGCTTCTATATTCAATGAGTTGGTTGGGACAAAAATAGTCTTCCAAGTAAAAAAGACAGAATACTACATAAATAACTCGGAAAAGAGGAAATTTACAGCAAATAAAATTCAAAGAGTTTGCATAGATCCAAAAAATTTGAGCACCACAGAAGAAAAGAAAAAGGTAAAACTGCACTAGAAATCAAGTACTGTTGTAAATCCTTGATTATAACTTAATACATTTCTACTCATTTCAGGAGGTCAAATATGAACCACGCAAATCAAAAAGAACGCTGGAAGAAGAGAATTTGGACTAGGAAACGACTGCCTACAAGAGAAATTGCAATGGCCTAGAATAAAAAACGATTTTTTTTAGTATTTTTTCCGTGTATTTGAGAATATGTTCTTTGGTAACTTAAGTCTTTATTTTAGGGCACTTTAGTGATTTCATTTGTTATAATTGATAGTACTGTCTATTTGATATATTAGATCTTTAAATCTTATACCCTGTTATTTTGAACATATGTTTGAATTGCAACTAAAAAACCATTTGGTACCCAATTTAGATTATTAGTATCCCATTGCATGTGCTATTTCTCCTTTAAATTATAATAATATATTAGGATCTTCTTTCAGGTGCAAAAAGAAAACATTACAAATCACAAAGGAAAATTTCCAACATTCAATTTGTGATGACACCTTACAAGTCCCACTTATTCATTAGTATTGATATACTAAATAGTGCTAGCATCATGAAATGTGGAATGTATACGCTTGCTGCTTGCATATATTTGTGCTCACAGTTTTTACCTTTTCAAGATAGTGTTCAAGGCAAAGAACATAGTCTATGGGATTCACCATGATTTTGCTATGAACTATCATACCCAATATTCTGTCAATTGAAGCACCCTACACATAAAAATTAAATTCGGAATGCATAAGCTAAGATTAAGATCAAATATCACTATATTCAGTCAGGTCGTCAACAAAGCTTTTCCTAAGCCTAATGGTATTTGATGGGACGGAAGCAACCAAATAATACCTTTGTTACTCTGACAGAATGAATCTCGACTGAATGTCTCCACTGAATAACATTTACTGCATCATTAGATATTGGGCAGTACACAAATGTTGCGGCATTTTCTAGGCTAAATCTTCCAATTTCCACATCTATGGATTTGTTGAAAAGAAATGAGATATCTGATGTGCATTCAATATTGTATATTGTGCGATATTAAAAGAAACAGATACCACCGTATTTGCAATTCCACACAAGTTATGTCTCACGATTCTCAAAATGAGACCTTGCTGTCCTCTCGGCGAAGTACTAGAATACAAGTTATGTCTCACGATTCTCAAAATGAGACCTTGCTGTCCTCTCGGTGAAGTACTAGAATACATGTTAGAGACGTTTAAATTTAGCACTAAAGGCCAATAGAAAAAGTAGTTAATTCATGTAATCAAATATTAAATACCTTAATTTGCCAACCCAGTCCATGTTTAGATATTTTGGCATTGTAGTCAACCACTCGCCATTAGTCAGGTGCACAAACATACAATTTTCTGCAGCCAGCCACATATTGAATTCTCTAAAATTTAATATATTGAAAAATATTTAAAAGATTAACCATGGAAAAAGAAAAGATTATTGTTTAGAAACTAAGGTATAACAGAAAAAGAAAAGATTATTCAACTCCATTCCTTTTATTTGGGCACCACCACTTCTAGAATATTCTACATAATCTGTACGTGTTCCATTGAAACCCTGCATATTACACTGAATTTTTTAGTTTGTAAGACCACATATATGTATAGTGGATAGTCAATTATCTCCGGCACTAAACAAGTGAATGTAACATGTAAAACAAGATCAACCGAACTTAAAAAGGAGACTGATGGGAATCAGAAATTTTGAGAATATTTGTTGAACAAACTAATGCATGATTTAATAATGAAAATACCAAAATGAGTAAACGATTCTTGGCTTGCAAATATGTGTCAATTGCTATTCCTACTGCAGCCTTATATTTGACATCCCAAGATAACACCACCTTAGTTTTTGCAGCATAAGTAGTTTCACTTCAAGTTTGGTTTTCGATTGAGTTCACAAAATTATGTCGTCCAGTTAGGTGAAGATATAAACATTTGAGAGTTTGAGTTTAAAGGCTATGATAATGTTTATTGTACATGCAAATGGGATGTAAAGGTTCTGACCTGACTGTGTATCCAAATTAGAAGTACAGAAGTATTTAAATACCAAATCATAGAAACAACTGATACTGATCTGAAATATCAATGTGAATATGCTTTTACAAGTTTACATACATATTCCTATTGACACCAAAAAATAAAAACAGCATATGTAACCCTAAATGACAGCCCATTTAGCCAAAAAATAAAAACACATTCAATCACAATCATGACACTAACTACATAATTTTTGAAACAAACCCAAGTGTATATGTTGTGTGATTCTAAAATTTACAAACAACACCTTGGGGGGGTTACCAAAAAAGAGAGTAAATTTCTTTGCAAGCTACACAAGTTGTGTTGTGGTAAAATGGTCGAAGCTTAATAATGACAAAAATATTTAAATCGCTGAAAGTATGTCTTGTGAAATCATTATTATCAAAATAATTCTATCAATTTTGTTTAATCCGTGTATATTATCTTAGATTTAACAGCCTCCAGAATTATATGAGAATAATTTAAAGCAACAAAAAATTTACTATTAGAAAATGAAATTGTACTAATATGAAACAAAAGAACAAATTTAAAAAAATATCTTTTTTTTTGTTTTACGGCGGTCTCTCCACTGAAAAAATTCAAAAAAAAAAAAAAAAAGATATTTTTTTTGATCCATTGTATGATAAGTCAAATAACAGAGATATCTTAGTAGTCATATTCTTTAGGGGAGAAATTTAAATATCATATTAATATCATATTGTTACTATAAATTTCTGACTCCGTCTAACAGTAAGCACATGCTTCAGTTTTCTTTTCTTATTGTACTTTAATTATCAAGATTATTTTTCTTTTTTGTAAATACAATAAAGTACGCATTATTCAAATTAGCTACTTCAGATTATTTTCTAAATGAATGCTAGATCATAATACTAATTATTCTACAGTAAAACAAAAAAAAAACTTTTTTTTTCTTTTTGGGTCTTCAGATTATATATCTCATCTCTCTGCTTTACCATTGGAAAAAGATCTAAACCTCTACACAAGGTATGTTTATATCTTAGTTATCAACTAGACCTACCAATATCAAAAAAAGTTCGATAAGGTTTATTTGTGTTTAAATTTCTGTTTGCAATAAATTGATTAAAAACCGTTCGACATGGTTTCGTAACCACATAAGCTGACTGGATCAAAACTTCTTAGCTAAATTAAGCCCAAAAAAACCCGTAATTTCTTCATTGTTCTACATACCATAAACTGTCATTACTTGGATGATCACCCACTTCACTTTCATATTATTTTCCATTTCCTGTGTATACTGAATGGAATTTCTTATCAGCTGCTTTCTGGTTGCCTTTGATGCATCAATAAACTATAACAATTAATTTATTGATGTACATGGAATTTATAGGTTGCTCGCAAGTTGGCACCAACAACTGGTGGAGTGAAGAAGCCCCATCTTTACAGGCCTGGAACTGTCGCTCTTCGGTAAGTCTGAAAAATCTCATCCATCTCACATAGTTACCGTCATGCTATAACATCATAATCCACTTGCTGAAGTAACTTGGATAGTTTCTTTTAGTATTTGGATTTTACACTCAAATTTAAGTTGCAGGACAAAAATTGTTTTTCTTTTTCTGTAAACATATTAAAGTATGTATTTTATAAATTAGCTACTTCAGTTTATTTTTTAAATGAATGATAGATCATATTACTAATTTTTCTATAATAATCTAAACAAAAAAAACATTTTTTTTCCTTGTGGATTTTCAGATTATATATCTCATCTCTGTCTGCATTACCGTTGGAAGAAGGATCTAAATCACTACAAAAGGCATGTGTATATCTTAGTTATCTACTAGATCTATCGATATCAATTAATCATGTATTGAATATATGTTGTAACTGTAATACTAAATATTTAAAATATTTTTTTAATAAAATATCATGTACATAAGCAATGAACCAATTGATAACAAATAATTAGAAACTAGATTGACGCCCATAGTTCAGAATTCATCATTCAAAAGCTTATCTCAATAAAATAATTTAAAGAAACACCCAGATGTAACTTTTTCCCATGTGTGATCTTTTTACTTCCCTTCCAGTTTAGTTGAATACTCATTCTAATTGTTTTCATTTCATCTCATGGGTACCATCAACATAGATAAATGGTTAAATCCATTAAAGAAGGTAAATCCCAGATAGCACGCAAGCACAGTACACATTTAAACATCTGTAAGGATGGGAACTGGGAAGATAATGAAGACAGATACCAAAATCATACCTATCAACGATTTAAAGGACTTCAAATTCCAGCTGGCTCTTGCTCCACTTCAAATTTTGATGCCATTGAAGCAGATTGTGTTACTAGAAAAGAAGGTATAGTATTACTACAAATGCAAAAATAAAATAAAAAATCACATCTATTGAATAACTCACCTTTGATACAATTGTCCATCATAGTCCAAAGGCAAAGGCGGCAAGAAAGGCGTCATATCCTTTACAACAAACGAAAGGCAAAACACATGTACCGTATTCGTAAGAATTCTGTAAACTCAATGCATATATTATGGTAATACAATAAAATACTATTTTTTGTATACTGACCTGATCATTGTTTCAAAATTAGGCTCGACTATTGCTTTGACCATGGAAACCAACAACTCTGCTTTTCCAACTGTAATAATTCCAACTGGCTTCTGTTACACTTCAAATTTTGATGCCATTGAAGAATATTATGCTATCAGAAAAGAAGGTATAGTATTTCTACAGAAGTAAAATAAATAAATCACATCTACTGAAACACTCACCTTTAATACAATTGTCCTTCGTAGTCCAAAGGCAAAGGCGGCAAGAAAGGCGTCGAATCCTATACAACAAACGGAAGGCCAAACAAATATATCATATTCGTAAGTATTTAATGAACTAAATGAATTTACTATGTTAATAGTATAAAATACTCTTTTTCTGTGCACTGGCCTGATCATGGCTGTTTTAGACTCAGGCTCGCCTATTGCTTCAACCATGGAAACCAGTAATTCTGCTTCTCCAGCTACCAATGATACAATTACAAGTAAGTGAAGATGCATTTAATATCAAAATAAAATGTTCACGTACACCATATATCATACAAATTATAACATATGCTTATATTGCAGGGAAAATGTTTAAAATATGGGACTTTGGTGGACCAACGCATACATGTTCAAGCTGCAATGCCATACTATGGTACGAAGAAAGGAATAAAAAATCAAAAGTCACGCCTAAACCTGAATTTTCCCTATGTTGTCGATCAGGAAAAGTAGAACTTCCTATGTTGAAAGATTGTCCTCTATTCTTAAAACATTTGTTAGATTATAATGGTGGACCTTCAGAGAAAAATTAAGGTTATACAACTCTATATTTTCTTTTACCTCTATGGGAGGTAACGTTGACAAAACCATAAATGATGGTCGTGGGCCTTACGTTTTTCGGATAAATGGCCAAAACCATCACAAAATCGGTTCACTTCTCCCAATAGACAACCAACTTAAATTTGCACAACTCTATATTTATGACACAAAAAATGAGTTATCAAATAGAATGACTGCAGTAAGGAATAATAATGCAGAATTGGACGAAGTTGTGGTTAGCGAATTAATTAATATGTTTGATCAACGCAATGAACTCACAAAAGCATTTAGGATGGCAAGAGATCGATTCAGACAAATAAATTTTCAACCTGTACGGTTGCGATTGATTAGTTCACGACAAAATGATGGTAGAATGTATAATTTGCCAACATCTTCTGAGATAGCAGCGTTAATAGTTGGCGATGGTTTTCAAAATGATGTGGGCAGAGACATTATAATACAAGAGAAAGAGGGACTCCTAAAAAGAATAACTGAAAAGCATCCAAGTTTTATGGCGATGCAATATCCTATATTATTTCCTTATGGGGAAGATGGCTTTAGATTAAATATCGCATATAGACACATTGATGATGATGATGATGATGGTGATGATGAAGCAACCAATGAAGAAACAGCCAATGAAAGTGACCAAGGCAATGGGAAAATGCTTACCATGAGGGAATACTATGCATTCCGAATCCAACAAAGACCAAATGAAGGGCAAACTTTACTGAGAGGTGGTCGATTATTTCAACAATTTTTGGTGGATGCATATACCTGCATAGAAGAAGATATGCTAAGATGGGTACGCAATAATCAATCTAACATTAGATCTGATCTCTACAAAGGTCTTCATGATGCAGTAATAGCAGGTGATACAAATGCATCTTCAATTGGAAAAAGAATGGTCTTACCTTCTTCATTTACAGGAGGTCCTCGATATATGATACAAAACTATCAAGATGCAATTGCAATTTGTAGAGCAGCAGGCCAGCCAGATTTATTCATTACTTTCACATGCAATCCTAATTGGATAGAGATTAAAAAGTTTCTATCATTTACTCCTGGACAAACCATCCAAGACAGACCAGATATTATAGCAAGAGTTTTCAAAATTATGTTGTTCGTAACAATGCAAATGCAATACGAATCCGATAGCAATCAATAAATTGTCACTATCCAATTGTCACGTCAAGAAGCGTTACTAATTTGAATTGTTTCAGAATTAGTAACGGCGAAAAGCGCGACCGGAATTGCAACAGAGCAGAACTGTTGCAAAACAAAAAGGAGAAGAGTACCTTTCAGTATCGTCCGAGTCCAGAGTAAATCTGTTTCTTTGAAACAATATTGCTCCCTCACTGGCGCTGAAGGTTATCGAGCAATTGTCTCCCAAGATAAAACGGACCGGTCTCCGCAATTTGAAGCGCTTTCAAGTGCAGAGCAACACGAACTCAAGAGAGTAATTTTAAGAACAGAGCAGCGAAGAAGAAGGAGATCGAATGAATTAATTCTGTGTATATTAATGGCTCTGTCATGCTGCCTATATATAGCGGTGGAGGGGTACCTTTCTGGGTAGTCGCGACCGTCCGTACAGGCGCGCTGGTTCAACCGGTCGCATCTGATCACCGTTCAGACGAACAGATGCATCCGCTGGTCCAAATGTTCGCACCCGCGTAAAAATACTATTTTCCGCGCATTTTAACAGTCGGCGGCCCATTCATCACGAGAGACCCCAAGAGCCCCAAGGCCCAAGGCCCATATCTTTGACATTTTAATATTTAAAATGAAAGCCCAAAGCCTCCATAGCCCATTCATTCAAGTCCTTATGTGTTCATGTTATTTGTTTGATATAACATGTGGGGCTTTGGTATTTAAGGAGATATATCCACAAACCATACAAAATGTGGGACTTTGTTTCTTTGTATTTCTCCACTACCACATAACCTCTTCTTCACTAACCTTCTCATTTATTTCCAACAATCCCCCACATGAATGAGAGGTTACTTAATTTTGTTCTTAAATTTTGCGAAACATTTAACGTATTGGTAAAAGTAGCACAATGGCCTTGAACTTTTCCTAGTGTTTATCGTTATAACCTACTGGCGAATCAGTGGACTAGATGGTCTTTGAACTGTAAGCCTTTTGTGTAAGTATATAAAGATAACACATGCTAAGTGTTTCTAAACCCCTTGGTTCTCTGTTTGTGTTCGTTTTTGCCATGAACACTTGCTTGGTCTCATGAGTGTTTAAAGAATTCGACCTTACAATTCTTTTTGAAGCGGCGCCTTCACACTCACGTAGGTGATTCTATAAAGAGTATCCCGTAATACTCCACTTGGGTCTTTTATAACACCACAGTATAGACATCATTAAAAGCTAAGCTTATCCTATTCTCCGACGGGTTGTGCACTGACTTATCATAGGAATGGTCTGTATTTTAACAGTGCCATTAAGTTTATCTATAAACTTAGTTGTCCCTTTGAACCTAGATCTTGGGATCTCCAATCAACTAGGTGGGGTTTCCGTTTAGAAAAACTTTTAGATCATAGGTCTTAAACCCATTCCCATCGATAAGGTTTGAACTTTCTCTCTAGGCAAGCCTTTAGTTAGTGGATCCGCAATGTTATCCTTTGACCTTACATAATCTATAGTGATAACTCCATTAGAGAGAAGTTGTCTTATGGTTTTATGCCTACGACGAATATGTCTCGATTTACCATTATACAATGTACTATTCGCCCTTCCTATAGCAGATTGACTATCACAATGTATACATATTGGAGGTACTAGTTTTTCCCAATTTGGAATGTCCTCTAAAAAACCCCTAAGCCAATCTGCTTCTTCCGCGGCTTTATCCAGAGCAATGAACTCAGATTCCATTGTTGACCTTGCTATGCAAGTCTGTTTGGATGATTTCCACGAAATTGCTCCATTTCCTAATGTAAACACATATCCACTTGTGGATTTTGTGTCATTTGAGCCCGTTATCCAATTGGCGTCACTATATCCTTCTATTACTGAAGGATACTTATCATATTGCAACACATAGTTTTGTGTATACTTTAGACATCCTAGAACTCTGATTATTGCTTTCCAATGATTTTTACCAGGATTGCTGGTATATCTACTTAGCTTGCTTACAGCGTACGCAATATCAGGCCTAGTGCAATTCATGACATACATAATACTTCCCAGTATACAAGAGTATTCAAGCTGATAGATACCATCACCAGTGTTCTTTACCCAATTTTGGTTCATATCTACTGGTGATTTTGCAGTAGTTACATTATACTGCTTGAATTTTTCAAGAATTTTAGCAATGTAATGTGACTGAGATAACGAATATCCCTGTGGTGTCTTTATAATTTTTACACCCAAAATTACATCGGCCACTCCTAGGTCCTTCATATCAAATCTAGAGGATAACATGTCCTTCGTAGACTTTATTATGACCTTATTACTTCCTAGGATCAGTAAATCATCAACGTAGAGACAAACAATGACATATCCAACATCTCTACATTTTATATAGATGCATTTATCTGATTCATTTATTTTGAATCCATTTGACAACATTTTCAAGTCACATACATTAGTATGTATTAAGTCTAGAGGTTCGGTTTCTCTTTCAACATGATGAAATGAAGTTCTTGTCAATTTGGCTTCAGCACAAATTTGACATTTGTAATTTGAATCAATTCTACACTTAGGTATGAATTCTAGATTGATCAGTTTTTGTAAAGTATCAAAATTCACATGACCTAGTCTAGAATGCCATAGATTAGGAGAGTCAACCATATAAGCAGAAGATTCAATTTTATTCATATCATTGTTTGGTACAACAGTGGTTACATTAGCCTTAAATAGACCATCACATACATAACCCTTTCCTATGTACACTCCATTCTTAGACAACACAAATTTATCAGCCACAAATGTCAGGTTGAAGCCATGCTTGCTGAGCAACGATCCTGAAATTAGATTCTTGCGAATTTCTGGAACATGGAGAACATCATTTAGAGTGAGTTCTTTTCCAGAAGTCAATTTCAGCACAATCTTTCCCTTGCCTTCGACCTTTGATGTGGACGAGTTACCCATAAACAGTTGTTCTTCATTAGTAGCACTTTTGTAGTTTGTGAACATCCACTTATTTGCGCATATATGCCTAGTGGCTCCAGTGTCTACAAACCACTCCTTGTTGTTGCCAACAAGGTTGCATTCTGAAACAACTGCACACAGGTCCATTTCAGAAACTCCGTCTGAAACTTCTGCCACATTCGCTTCTGATTTCTTCTTTTTGGGTGGACCGCGACATTCTGCAGCTTTATGACCCTTCTTTCCACAATTATGGCATGACACCTTGAATTTCTTTGACTTCTTAGGTTGGTTGTCACGTTTTCTCTTACTGGACTTGTCCGTCTCGACAACGTTTGCTTTGGCAACCACATTTTGAGAAATCTTCTTTTCAGAATTTCTATTATCTTCCTCAATTCTCAATCGAACTACAAGTTCCTCCATTGTCATTTCTTTGCGCTTGTGCTTTAGGTAGTTCTTGAAGTCCTTCCACGATGGAGGAAGCTTCTCAATAGCAGCGGCAACTTGAAAAGATTCGCTAAGTGTCATCTTTTCATCTTCTAATTGACGAATGATAAGTTGCAGTTCTTGTATTTGGTTGATCACAGCTTTTGTATCGACCATTTTGAAGTCAAGAAATTTCCCAGCGATGAATTTCTTCATGCCTGCATCTTCAGTTTTATACTTCTTTTCCAAAGCCAACCAGAGTTGTTTGGATGTTGCAACAGTGCAGTACACGTTGTATAGACTGTTGTCGAGGCCATTCAAGATGTAATTTTTACACTTGAAATCAGAATTTTTCCAAGCAGTAAGGGCTTCAACTTTAACTTGATCTGGTTCCAATTCTGCAACGACTGGAGCATCTTCTGTAAGATACTTTGCTAGGCCCAATGTTGTCAAGTAAAATAGCATCTTTTGCTGCCAACGTTTGAAGTCCGCTCCGGTGAACTTTTCTGGCCTTTCTCCATGAGACAGTGCCATTGGCGTAACCACGGGTGCAAAAGGATTGGTTACAGGTGGTGTTGGCGCAGCAGGACCACTATTGTTTTTAGCCATTATCGTTTTCTGCAAAACGACAATATTGTTTCAAAAATGTTGTTCGTAACAATGCAAATGCAATACGAATCCGATAGCAATCAATAAATTGTCACTATCCAATTGTCACGTCAAGAAGCGTTACTAATTTGAATTGTTTCAAAATTAGTAACGGCGAAAAGCGCGACCGGAATTGCAACAGAGCAGAACTGTTGCAAAACAAAAAGGAGAAGAGTACCTTTCAGTATCGTCCGAGTCCAGAGTAAATCTGTTTCTTTGAAACAATATTGCTCCCTCACTGGCGCTGAAGGTTATCGAGCAATTGTCTCCCAAGATAAAACGGACCGGTCTCCGCAATTTGAAGCGCTTTCAAGTGCAGAGCAACACGAACTCAAGAGAGTAATTTTAAGAATAGAGCAGCGAAGAAGAAAGAGATCGAATGAATTAATTCTGTGTATATTAATGGCTCTGTCAGGCTGCCTATATATAGCGGTGGAGGGGTACCTTTCTGGGTAGTCGCGTTCGTCCGTACCGGCGCGCTGGTTCAACCGGTCGCATCTGATCACCGTTCAGACGAACAGATGCATCCGCTGGTCCAAATGTTCGCACCCGCGTAAAAATACTATTTTCCGCGCATTTTAACAGTCGGCGGCCCATTCATCACGAGAGACCCCAAGAGCCCCAAGGCCCAAGGCCCATATCTTTGACATTTTAATATTTAATATGAAAGCCCAAAGCCTCCATAGCCCATTCATTCAAGTCCTTATGTGTTCATGTTATTTGTTTGATATAACATGTGGGGCTTTGGTATTTAAGGAGATATATCCACAAACCATACACAATGTGGGACTTTGTTTCTTTGTATTTCTCCACTACCACATAACCTCTTCTTCACTAACCTTCTCATTTATTTCCAACAAATTAAACTCAATCAGCTATTGGAAGATTTACGAAAAGGGAAACATTTTGGGTCTGTTCATGCAGGTATTAATACATTTGTCTAATTACAAACTATATATTCTACTTATATTGACTGAATGGGTATTCAATTAAATTAACAGCAAGTAATAAACAAAATTTTCATGTTCATTTAACAATGCATTTAATGTACAAAATTAAGGCCCGTCTACTGAACAAAGTAAATAAATTCAATACGAAAACAAATTATAAATGTTATTGGTGCACTTTCAAATGTTATTTAATGCAGTTTTACCATGCATTGTATGTACGCTATTTCATGAAATTTCTACAGTTTTGCTGTTAACTTTAAGCCATTTGATTCAGTTTTTTAAAGTATTCAGCAGTATTATTTAAATATAATAATAATATCTGAAATAAGTGCATGATAATTGTCGGTGACAAGTGTGCACTTTGAAATGTTATTTGATGCAGTTTTACCATGTATTCTACAGGTTAAACAGGTTTTTACATTTCTGCACTTTCAGCTCAAAAATGTTATTTCATGATATTTCTGCAATTTCATTGTCAAATTTAAGTTATTCAATTCAGCTTTTTAAAGTATTCAGCGGTGTTGTAATAAAAACAATAGTTAAATTAAGTGCATGATAATTGTTGCTGACAAGTGCACTTTCAAATGTTATTTGATGCAGTTTTACCATGTATTCTACATTTTACACAGGTTTCTACATTTTTGCACTTTCATCTCTATGTATGTTATTTCGTTATATTTCTGCAGTTTTGTTAAATAGTTTAAGCTATTCGATTCAGATTTTTAAAGTACTCAGCAGAAATATATATATATATATAATAATAATAGTTAAAATAACTACATGATAATTGTTGGTGAGAACGAACCTAACATCACAAAATTGCATAGATTCATAAAATGCAAAATCCTATTTATCATCCAACATGAACATGCTGCTTACGAGTTTTAACAAGCATGGTATTACCTTCTCAGTCACCATATTCTTTCCATTTAAAAGCTCTAGTGCCATCCATGGTATAGTGCCATAAACTCCTCTTGACACTAATGTTCTTTGTTTTACCTTTTATAGCTCCAATCTAGAAGAAATAACATCATCAAATATAAAACAATTAAAGTTAGGTGACCATTGTTACTAAGAATGTATAAATCAAACATTTCACACATAAAATTTCCTCAAATACCAATAGGGAATTAATGAATGGTGACTTCCCATAGAATTTTACCTTAAAATTTCTTACTCAATTATCTAACATTGGTATTTATTATTATTTTCATGTTTTTACAGTTGTGTACCCAATCGAATTTCAGAAAAGAGGTCTGCCACATGCATATATATTATTGTTTCTTCATTCTACTGACAATCCTAAGACAACTTCAGATGTTGATAGCATAATCACAGCTGAAATACCAAATAAAGAAGTAGATCCATTAGCATACCAATCAGTCTCACAATTTATGATGCATGGACCATGCGGTGCAGCTAATCCACAAAATTCTTGCATGGTCAAAGGTCAATGTTCAAAGCATTATCCAAAGGAAAATTGTTCTGAAACCACCTTTGATGATAATGGATTCCCTGTGTATAGAAGAAGAGAAAATGATAGGTATGTCACAACAATGGGTATGAAATTCGATAACAGATGGGTAATTCCACACAACACGGATCTTATTGTAAAATATCAAGCCCACATAAATGTAGAGATATGTAATCGAACCAGGTCCGTAAAGTATTTATTCAAATATATCAATAAGGGTTACGATCGTGCAACAGTTGTAATTGAAGAAAATACTGAAGATGGTGGACGAACTGTACGAGAAGTTGACGAAATTAAAACCTACCTCGATTGTCGATATATTTCAGCCTCTGAATCTTGCTGGCGTATATTTCAATTTGACATTCAGTTTCGCACACCAGCGGTGCAACGGCTATCATTTCATTTACCTGATGAACAACCAATTTTGTTTCATGATACTGATAATTTGGAAGATATTGCTAATCGACCTGATATCAAAAAATCAATATTTACAGAGTGGCTTGAAACAAATAGATTGAATGAAGACGCAAGAGATATTACATATGTTGATTTTCCAACAAAATGGGTATGGAATAAAAAAAATAAAAAATGGAAAAAGAGACAAAAAGGTAATACAATTGGAAGAATTTATTATGCCCATCCAACTTCTGGCGAAAGATTCTATCTACGTATGTTGCTGAACATAGTAAAAGGACCTAAAAATTATGAAGACATACGCACTTTTAATGGTACAGTTTTCAATGATTTTAAAACAGCATGTATGGCACGAGGTTTGTTGGAAGATGACAATGAGTGGAATGATGCCATTGTAGAAGCTGGAAGATGGTCCTCGGCAAAATCCCTACGAGAAATGTTTGTTACTTTACTATTATTTTGTGAAATTTCAAATCCACTTGAGCTTTGGAACAATCATTGGGAGTTACTGTCGGATGATATTTTATGGATGCAAAGAGTTCTACAAGATAATACGCTAAATATGACACAATGTCAATTGCAAAATTATGCATTGTATGAAATTGAAAAAATCATGAATAAGAGTAATACATCTTTAAAGGAATATCCTATGTTTCCCTTTCCTGATTTGATGTTTCTTGAACGGTTTCAAAACAAACTTATAAGAGAAGAACAATTGTATGACCATGATGCACTCCATGAGCAGCTCCTAAGTATGCCACGATGTCTAAATGTCCAACAACAAAAAACATTTGAGGAAATCATGCATGCTGTTGATGAAAGTTTAGGAGGATTTTTTTTTGTTCACGGTAGTGGTGGTACTAGGAAAACATTTTTGTGGAAAACAATAATATCAAAATTAAGATCAGAAGGTAAAATCGTATTGCCAGTTGCAACATCAGGTATAGCATCATTATTACTGCCAGGTGGTAGAACTGCACACTCACGTTTCAAAATTCCAATAAATTTAGATGAGGATTCTATTTGTGATATAACAAGACAGTCTTCATTGGGTGAGTTGATAAAAAAACTGATCTTATTATTTGGGATGAAGGACCAATGGCACACAGAAATGCATTAGAATCATTGGAAAGAACTTTGAGAGATATAATGGAACACACGGGAAATGGTGGTGAAATTTTTGGTGGCAAGACTATCCTACTTGGTGGAGATTTTAGGCAAATACCACCAGTTATTGATAAAGGGGGGAGGGAGGCAATTGTCGGATCATCGATAAATCGATCACGTCTATGGAGTAAGTGTAAAAAATTTACTCTCTCACATAATATGCGGCTTACAAATGAATGTGCAAGCAATGAAGAGATGAATCAAACTGCGAATTTTAGTAAATGGATTTTAGATGTGGGAGATGGATTACTTCCAACTATATCGATGTATCATAATGAGGAGCCCACTTGGGTAAATATTCCAAAGGAAAACTTAATTGAATGGGATGACAATCCAATACAAAAAATTGTTGATAGCATTTATCCAGATTTCGATAAAAGGTTGAATGAACAAGACTACTTTAAAAGCCGTTGTATACTAGCACAAACTAATGAATGCGTGGACGAAGTGAATTCATTTATAATTGAGAAAATGCCAGGCCAATTCTATACTTATCTAAGTGCGGACTCAATTAGTCCAATGTCGGAAGGCATTGAGGAACAAAATCTTTTATACCCTATTGAATTCCTCAACACACTAAAGCTATCATCAATACCAAATCATGAACTTCATTTAAAGGTTGGAGTTCCAATAATGCTTCTTCGTAATTTAAATCAAAATTTAGGTCTTTGCAATGGTACAAGATTGATTGTCACACAGGTTGCATCAAAAGTAATAGAGGCAGAAATTATTACCGGAAATAATATAGGTAATAAGGTTCTAATTCCAAGAATAATAATGTCCTCGGCAGACACAAAGTGGCTTTTCTCCTTAGACGTCGCCAATTTCCAATAAAATTATGTTTTGCAATGACAATCAACAAAAGTCAAGGTCAAACACTAGAAAATGTTGGAGTATATTTATCACGTCCCATATTCACTCATGGTCAGTTATATGTGGCTGTTTCTCGCACAACAACACAAAAAGGGTTGAAAATTTTGATTAAAAATAAAGATGAAGAAAGAAAGGATTACACACAGAATATTGTCTATAAAGAAATATTCAACAACCTTAAAGGTAATGCCTAAAATTTCATTTATGTCATATTATATTCCTTATTCAGGAAATAATTACTTATAATTTCAATTCCACATTCACTATATTATGTTATTTTCACAGATTAACAAGACTGAATTTTAGCTCATCTTCTCATACTACGTTACTGCACTTGCCTGCTACAAGGAGGAGAATATCAAAGCTATATCTGCTGCATACAAGCAGCTAAATGTTTTACATCAGAGGCTGAATGGTAACACCCCACCTCCGCCAGGGTGGCTCTTGCAAGCACTCTGACTTTGGAGGGGCGTTTGAATCAGGTAAACATGCATAATGATATATCAAGGCAGAACAAGAACATATGTATATATGTAAACAGAGTAAATAAGATAAGTAAACCAGCGGAAGATTTCAAACTATTTCAAAACAAGTCTGGTACAACATAATGTCAACTTTCCAAATACACAAGTCTAGATAAAAACAACATCACTGAAAAACTGAAATACATAAGTACTATCCCCAAAATAAGTGATAACCATAGCTAGCTTCATGTCAAGACCGTACATGAGCTAAAATCCCACAAGCAAGCGATCAGAAATCCAAGCTAAGCTCCAATATTCCCACCCTGAGAACCTGGGGGGGAAACGGAAGAAAAGAGGCGAAAGAAAAACAGGTCAGTCAAAAAGACTGAGTAAGCCCTACTACAATCAATGTAAACTGATAAAGTTAACTGGCATGAGAAGCAGGGATGAACATAAGGATAACAACATACTAGCATGATGATTAACTAACAAGGTAGATAAAGGTGTCATCGCATAATCAGGTTTAAGGTTTTTGCACCACAGGTGTACTAGCAAGCTAACATGACTTGAATAAACAAGTATTGATCCCTTGGCCCAAGCTTTGGCCCAATAACACGAAGTGACCCTAATACGAGGTCCAATAACATGAAGTGACCCTAATACGAGGTCCAATAACATGAAGTGACCCTAATACGAGGTCCAATAACATGAAGTGACCCTAATACGAGGTCCAACCAAACGGTCTAGTCGATCGGCTCCCTATAAGCCTAACTCGTCACGTGTTGGTGTCAATACGACCCAAACATAATTGTAGTCATACTGTGCTGGGTCTCCCGTCGGGTGTATCAAGCCCTAGGGTGTCAACCCCTGGACACCATAAACATAAGTGCACAGTCTAGATCTACTGGTACCCATGTTTGACTTCTCCAAATACGGACTACGTGCACGACCATAGTCCGTCCGGAACTACATCGGCGTACCACTCTGCCGTCGTTTTTGGTCACTTACCTCAAGTCCAGTAATCGTGCCCCCACCCTAGCCTAGTCCCTAGGGTCTTAATGATACAAACTTGGGATTACTGCTGGAGTGGACCCCCATTGCTAGGATTTTCTAGTGGGTTAAGTACGGTTTAACCCTCTTGCTAATCATGGATTAACTTGGTTGAGTGTAACGATGAGTTCACGACTTAACCCTGATTAATCTACCAAGCCCAAATTGGTTAAGTATTAAGTGGACCATGACTTAACCCTAATCATGAGGCATTAATTAATTAATGTGCCTTAACCTCTCACATTAGACTTTGTTGCGGTTACTAGTTAAGCCGGTCGGTTCCGGGTAGCTTTACACCACAACTTGGTCTAACCTCGGGTTCAAGGTACAACATGACCAACTTCTCACATTGGGTCCTATTGTTTGTAGCAACTAGTTAAGCCGGTCGGTTCCGGGTAGGTTTACGCTACAAACTCAACCCAACCTCGAGTTGGTCACACTTATATTTTCTAAGTGTCATGTCCATTATGTTTACAAAACATATTACAAGTTTTCAAGAATTTGGGTAGACCTAACTTAATAGGTAAATTCCCAATGGGTAGACCTAACTTAATAGGTAAATTCCCAATCTTATGTTTTTATGTCTTTTAAGTTTACCCAACCCCAAACGCAATCCCATCGCTTACATATCGCAATAGCGCATAAAGGATAGAAAGAGGGAACTTGGCATAATCATGACATAAAGGTGTTGAAGCCACAAGTTTAACATGGTGGCATATGAAATGTACATATGTTCATATACTTGCATATTGCATCATTAGGCCTCAAAAGTATGCATAAAACCAAACTTAGCATATTGGTGATACATGGTGATAAATGACATGTAGAAATGGCCATAAGTTCGCATTTAGCCTCACATGCAAGTTATCATAAGAGATATGATAACTTACATGTTGCCAAAATGCAACCTTTAGCATAAAGCTTGAAGCTTTTAAGCTCATAAACCCAAGATAAGCTTGCATAACATGATAACATGAGCAAAATGATCAACCCAAACTTGCATAACATAACTTGCATATCATATGGCAAACTTGCATATCATAACCTAGCAAACTTGCATAACATAACATGATAAACTTGCATATCATAACATGGCAAACTTGCATAACATAACATGATAAACTTGCATATCATAACATGGCATACTTGCATAACATAACATGATAAACTTGCATATCATAACATGGCAAACTTGCATAACATAACATGATAAACTTGCATATCATAACATGGCATACTTGCATAACATAACATGATAAACTTGCATATCATAATGATCAAACACAACTTGCATCATTCATTTAACTTTAGAGGTTAAATATGAAAGTAGAAAAGGGCTTACAATGCTTATGAAGACACAAAAATATATATAGATTGAGACAAAGCCCTTATGCAATCAAATAAACCCAAAATGCAAGCTCCAATAGAAAAACCCTTGAGCCAAAATGAATCAAAACTCTTGCTTTATGATGTAAATATGGAAACTTGACTTGAATGCAAGCTAATGATGCTCATACAAGCTTGAAAACACTTGTATGCATTGAAAATCTCTCATAGAAATGACTTAGGAATTTTATGAAGAGAGTGGAGGCCATGAGAGGAATGATTTTGCCATAGTTTAGTTACTTGAATGAATAATGATGATTTAGGGTTAGGTTAGGGGCTTATTTACAGAGATTAGGATTAGTTTCAACCTTAGGATTAAACCCTAATTCCAATCTCAGCCCTTAAAACCGAATCTGGCCCAAAAACCTAACCAAAACCCCAAAATGGTGCACCAGGCAAAACTGCCCGGCTGAACCAAGTCGACAGCCAAGTCGACAGGGCTGTCGACTTGGGTCTAACCAAGTCGACTCCCAAGTCGACAGGGCTGTCGACTTGGGTGCTCTGGCGGGAATTTTCCCGCCTAGCCCAATCTGACCGTTTTTCGAATTTTAAACCCGAAATTCGAAATCTGTTTTGAACTTGAAATTTTCTGAAAACTTCATTGGGCCTTAATCGGGTCATACGGACTTCGATTTTCGAAAACTCGGACTCTATTTCACGTATTTTTCCGAGACGAACGCAATGGCATAGCCCGTTTCCCTTGATTCAGATTTTAGAATTAAATTCTGCCTCGATTTATGTTATAACAGGTTAATAAAAATACGGGTTGTTACATTCTCCCCTCCTTAAAGGATTTCGTCCCCGAAATCTTCAAGTTAGGAAGAACGTATCCTACCATCCAACATCCATCTACTCAAAACATCATCCACGAGCAATCATTGTCCTTACAAGATTCTAAATGTTGTATGAACATATGCAGAGGTGTGTGTATATGTACTTATCTAATGCAAATATCATCAATGCAAATTATGTTAGTGAAATGAATCCATATGTATGCAATTCCTAACATAATGTATAACATCTATATGTGTGCACATAACATACATCCATATGCAACATCCATGTGATAACACAAAAAATTTCATCCATGAATAAGCGTAAACACTCATGCTATGCAATATGAGGAGTGTGTGAGCCGATCTAGTGCCTAATGTGTATAATGCATCCACGAGTAACCACTTGCAAACACTTGCAACCACTTGCAAACATCAAGCATAACATGTTTCAAACACATGTTTCATCCAAAGGGTTTCTACCTAAGGTTCTCATGACAAGATTAACGGAATAACAAGATAAACAAGACAAACATGGATAGCAAAAGAAAGATATGCTACAAAGAGATCGGGAAGATAAGCAAGATATACTCTTTTCGGATTACAAGAAATCCCTTCCTAACCCAACCCATATTCTATAAAAGCCCAAAAGGTTTAGTCAACCTAACGGACCCCTTTAAACCTTGACATGTATTACTAACCGATGAGTCATACCCCCTTATGGAGTTTACAACAGAAATGGGATCGAGTATGGGACCGAGAGGATATAACATGCGAGTAAGCTCCACAGGAAAACAAGGATCAAGGATATACTCATAAAAAAGATATGATGCGCGTATCTAGCCTTCAATCTTCTAAGTCACGTTTCCTTGAGTTTAACTCCACTGTGCTTTGACCGTCTTTTACCTCATGATTTCTTAGCTTCTTAACTCTTATTTCCAAATATGAGTTGGAACCCATTTCATTGTCGCCTCTCGTCTTCCTCTTTCACTTACTCTTCTATCATTCTTGGCTTAAACATAACTATGACCTCATGGTTTCATGCAAGCTCCCCAAAATTCACCAGTGAATCCTGGATCTCGTTTACTTACTATAAAGTATTCCACGCAGCAGAACTTTTCTTGAAAATACCAATCCACGTTGCCAATTGCTCTTACTAACGTGATTTTTAATTAACTCATGCTTGAACGATATGAACCATCCGCCTGTGAATGATAGGACGTCCTTAGATTCAGCCGTTTGCCCATGACTTCCCGTAGACTATCTCAAAACTGGCTAGTGAAGATTGAGTCACGGTTACTAACTATACTTTAGGGAACCTCGTGCAACCGCTTTATTTCTTGAAAGTAAACTGTCGCTAGCTATGATGCAGTCCTTTCGCTCTTTACCGGAGTGAAATGAGCACTCTTCGTGAGTCTACCTACTATGACCCACATGCTCTTATTCCCTTTCTTGATCTAGGCAGTCCATCCACGAAATCCTTCGTGACGCTTTTCCCTCTTCCATTGCGGGGACCTCCAATGGATATAATAGCCCACCGGGCTTCTATGACTCGGCCTTTAACCTGTTGGCACAACATGCACCTTGGGACAAACTCGGCTACCTCCTCGAGTGATGTGCATCTTCAAGAGCCTTCTTTCTCTCATCGCGTCTTAGCCATCCCTTGTCATCTATAGCGAGGTGACTTAACATCTCGCCTCGAATCAACTTGTCCATGATCTCGGCTAACTGCGGGTCTTCCTTCTGTGAAGTCCCTACTTGATCCAGAAGGGTAGGTCTAAGCTCAAGGGACGCTAACTAACTAATTAAACTGAGAGAACTTCTTACTTCAATTGTCCTCGTCGGAGCTTTTCGGTTTTGAACCGCGACCACTTTAGCAGGATCCACCACTAAGCCTTGCTTAGAAACTATGTGCCCAAGAAATCTAACTCCTTTTTCTCCAAAATGACATTTGCAGGACTTGGCTTTCAACTGATGCGCTCTAAGCATATCCATCACCTCCTTGAGATGTCTAGCATGTTCTTCCTCGTTCTTTAAGAAAGTCAGGATATCGTCTACAAAGACTACCACAAACTCGTTCAGGAACTCCCTAGACACCCTACTCATCAAGTCCACGAAGTAGGCGGGTGCATTAGTCAAACCGAATGGCATGACCAGCCATTCTAAGAATCCATCTGGAGTTCTGAACGCAGTTTTGCCTATACTATCCTCAGCTACTCTGAGCTGATGGAATCCAGTAACAAGATCAAGAGAAAACAGATGTTCCTACAAGCTGATCAAACAAATCATCGATCCTTGGTAATGGTTGTCTATTCTTCTTGTTCTACTCACGATAATTAACATACGGGCGAAGCGAACTGTCCACATTAGTAGCGAATACTACTAGAGCACCTTCCTCGGAAATGCTTCATCGTATGAAGTTCTTCTCAAGCAACTCCTTGACTTGCTTTCTTAACTCTCATCTCGCGGGACCATGTGCCTAACCGGCCACGAAATTATCTTGGCATTATCAACCAGATAAATGCGGAAATCTATCTCTCGTTTAGGGGTAACCCCCTTCACTTCACCCAAGATATCAGGATATTCTCGGACCACCCTCACCGATTGCAAACTATCGATAGACGAGTTGAGGGATTCAAGATGACGGGACTCATAGGGTTACTAGAAATTTTTAGGGTATTACCGAGGCGAGTCATGAGCCACTCAATCCTATGCTCAAAAATCAAGAATGGCTCCAAAACTGGACAACCAATCCATGCCCAAAATCAACCCATACCCCATGAAACCGAGAATATAAGCATCACGCGAGAATTCTATACTCAAGATAGAGATTTTCAAATCCACGTAGATAATAGACAAATGGGCGGAACCCCCAATTGGATTTGAAACACACACGGGATCATTAACTAGACTAGTACTTAGGTGCAAACTTTCAACTAAACCAGATGAAATAAACTATGCGATGCGCCAGAATCAAACAAAGTACGAACAGGAAAATCAGAAATGTAAACAAGACTTTCAACAGAAATACTACCTCGATCGGGAACTGGAGCGGCATTGAGAGCATGAACTTGCCCTCCCGAAGGTCCAGCACGCTGAGTCTGACCCTGGCCTTGCCCTTGCTTCTTCGGGCAATCCCTAGTGAAGTGTCTCATTTCTCCACAGTTAAAGCAAGTGCCCTTCCTTTTTCTGCAATCCTTGTTTAGATGAGTCGAGCTTCCACAAGTAAAGCACCTTTTTTCCTTCTTATCTTCCTCTTGAAGCAGGGCCATATTTACCAAACTCTCGAAGGTCGCTCCGATGGGTATATGAGATATGGCCAAACCACGCAACGGCTCGTTTAGTCCTAGAGCAAAGTGCATGGCCTTCTTCTGTGCTGTGTTAACCAAGTCTAAACCGAACCGAGCAAGTTGATTAAACTTATCCACGTATTCCCTAATGGTCATGTCCCCTTGCTTTAGTGATAGGAACCTCTCCATCTGAAGGTTCTCCTCTGCTGACGATAAAAACCTCAGTCCAAACCTTCTTTTGAACTCATCCCAAGTCTCAATTGGTCTAGTATTGATGGTGACTACCCACCAATAAGCAGCTTCCCCTTTCAATAACCATACCGCCAACAGAACTTTCCTACGATCTTCTACATCTAAGATAGCAAAGAGGTCTTCAGTTTCCTTTAACCAGTTTCTTGCCTCAACAGAAGTCTCCATCTCAACAAAATTCTTGCAACCCATCGCCTTAAAGTCTTTGCAAATCTCCGCGAAATCCGCTTGTGGATGCTGAGGGGGAGGAGGAAGAGGAACCTCAGCGACAGGAGGAGGAGGAACATTAACTACCGGAGGAGGAGGAGGAGGAACCTCGGCGGGGCCGGCTTCGGTCGCCCTAGCCTCCAAAAGTCTCCTATACCAAACAGGTACGTGTACTCCCTCCGGAATAGCAAAGTTATCGGCCATACTGAAAACGAAGCAAAAAAAGACGGATTCAGAATAGAGAAAAACGAAGGAATTTTGCTAATGGCTTTTTGGGGAATAGCCTTTAAAATAAACTAGACTTTTCTTTGGAAAATACTTTATACTTGGTTTTGAAAATAGTTTTCCAAAAGTTTTCTAAATACCTTTTTGTTCCTTCTCGTAAACCATATGCTCTGATACCAAATGTAACACCCCACCTCCGCCAGGGTGGCTCTTGCAAGCACTCTGACTTTGGAGGGGCGTTTGAATCAGGTAAACATGCATAATGATATATCAAGGCAGAACAAGAACATATGTATATATGTAAACAGAGTAAATAAGATAAGTAAAACAGCGGAAGATTTCAAACTATTTCAAAACAAGTCTGGTACAACATAATGTCAACTTTCCAAATACACAAGTCTAGATAAAAACAACATCACTGAAAAACTGAAATACATAAGTACTATCCCTAAAATAAGTGATAACCATAGCTAGCTTCATGTCAAGACCGTACATGAGCTAAAATCCCACAAGCAAGCGATCAGAAATCCAAGCTAAGCTCCAATATTCCCACCCTGAGAACCTGGGGGGGGGGAAACGGAAGAAAAGTGGCGAAAGAAAAACAGGTCAGTCAAAAAGACTGAGTAAGCCCTACTACAATCAATGTAAACTGATAAAGTTAACTGGCATGAGAAGCAGGGATGAACATAAGGATAACAACATACTAGCATGATGATTAACTAACAAGATAGATAAAGGTGTCATCGCATAATCAGGTTTAAGGTTTTTGCACCACAGGTGTACTAGCAAGCTAACATGACTTGAATAAACAAGTATTGATCCCTTGGCCCAAGCTTTGGCCCAATAACATGAAGTGACCCTAATACGAGGTCCAATAACATGAAGTGACCCTAATACGAGGTCCAATAACATGAAGTGACCCTAATACGAGGTCCAATAACATGAAGTGACCCTAATACGAGGTCCAACCAAACGGTCTAGTCGATCGGCTCCCTATAAGCCTAACTCGTCACGTGTTGGTGTCAATACGGCCCAAACATAATTGTAGTCAGACTGTGCTGGGTCTCCCGTCGGGTGTATCAAGCCCTAGGGTGTCAACCCCTGGACACGATAAACATAAGTGCACAGTCTAGATCTACTGGTACCCATGTTTGACTTCTCCAAATACGGACTACGTGCACGACCATAGTCCGTCCGGAACTACATCGGCGTACCACTCTGCCGTCGTTTTTGGTCACTTACCTCAAGTCCAGTAATCGTGCCCCCACCCTAGCCTAGTCCCTAGGGTCTTAATGATACAAACTTGGGATTACTGCTGGAGTGGACCCCCATTGCTAGGATTTTCTAGTGGGTTAAGTACGGTTTAACCCTCTTGCTAATCATGGATTAAATTGGTTAAGTGTAACGATGAGTTCACGACTTAACCCTGATTAATCTACCAAGCCCAAATTGGTTAAGTATTAAGTGGACCATGACTTAACCCTAATCATGAGGCATTAATTAATTAATGTGCCTTAACCTCTCACATTAGACTTTGTTGCGGTTACTAGTTAAGCCGGTCGGTTCCGGGTAGCTTTACACCACAACTTGGTCTAACCTCGGGTTCAAGGTACAACATGACCAACTTCTCACATTGGGTCCTATTGTTTGTAGCAACTAGTTAAGCCGGTCGGTTCCGGGTAGGTTTACGCTACAAACTCAACCCAACCTCGAGTTGGTCACACTTATATTTTCTAAGTGTCATGTCCATTATGTTTACAAAACATATTACAATTTTCAAGAATTTGGGTAGACCTAACTTAATAGGTAAATTCCCAATGGGTAGACCTAACTTAATAGGTAAATTCCCAATCTTATGTTTTTATGTCTTTTAAGTTTACCCAACCCCAAACGCAATCCCATCGCTTACATATCGCAATAGCGCATAAAGGATAGAAAGAGGGAACTTGGCATAATCATGACATAAAGGTGTTGAAGCCACAAGTTTAACATGGTGGCATATGAAATGTACATATGTTCATATACTTGCATATTGCATCATTAGGCCTCAAAAGTATGCATAAAACCAAACTTAGCATATTGGTGATACATGGTGATAAATGACATGTAGAAATGGCCATAAGTTCGCATTTAGCCTCACATGCAAGTTATCATAAGAGATATGATAACTTACATGTTGCCAAAATGCAACCTTTAGCATAAAGCTTGAAGCTTTTAAGCTCATAAACCCAAGATAAGCTTGCATAACATGATAACATGAGCAAAATGATCAACCCAAACTTGCATAACATAACTTGCATATCATATGGCAAACTTGCATATCATAACATGGCAAACTTGCATAACATAACATGATAAACTTGCATATCATAACATGGCAAACTTGCATAACATAACATGATAAACTTGCATATCATAACATGGCATACTTGCATAACATAACATGATAAACTTGCATATCATAACATGGCATACTTGCATAACATAACATGATAAACTTGCATATCATAACATGGCATACTTGCATAACATAACATGATAAACTTGCATATCATAATGATCAAACACAACTTGCATCATTCATTTAACTTTAGAGTTTAAATATGAAAGTAGAAAAGGGCTTACAATGCTTATGAAGACACAAAAATATATATAGATTGAGACAAAGCCCTTATGCAATCAAATAAACCCAAAATGCAAGCTCCAATAGAAAAACCCTTGAGCCAAAATGAATCAAAACTCTTGCTTTATGATGTAAATATGGAAACTTGACTTTAATGCAAGCTAATGATGCTCATACAAGCTTGAAAACACTTGTATGCATTGAAAATCTCTCATAGAAATGACTTAGGAATTTTATGAAGAGAGTGGAGGCCATGAGAGGAATGATTTTGCCATAGTTTAGTTACTTGAATGAATAATGATGATTTAGGGTTAGGTTAGGGGCTTATTTATAGAGATTAGGATTAGTTTCAACCTTAGGATTAAACCCTAATTCCAATCTCAGCCCTTAAAACCGAATCTGGCCCAAAAACCTAACCAAAACCCCAAAATGGTGCACCAGGCAAAACTGCCCGGCTGAACCAAGTCGACAGCCAAGTCGACAGGGCTGTCGACTTGGGTCCAACCAAGTCGACTCCCAAGTCGACAGGGCTGTCGACTTGGGTGCTCTGGCGGGAATTTTCCCGCCTAGCCCAATCTGACCGTTTTTCGAATTTTGAACCCGAAATTCGAAATCTGTTTTGAACTTGAAATTTTCTGAAAACTTCATTGGGCCTTAATCGGGTCATACGGACTCCGATTTTCGAAAACTCGGACTCTATTTCGCGTATTTTTCCGAGACGAACGCAATGGCATAGCCCGTTTCCCTTGATTTAGATTTTAGAATTAAATTCTGCCTCGATTTATGTTATAACAGGTTAATAAAAATACGGGTTGTTACATTTCTACTACCCAACTTATGTGTATTTGCTTAAATCGTCCATAGTTTCATTTACTTTGTTTTTTTACTTTATTTTTGATGTGTTTTTCCATCACTTTTATTCAAGTAGTTCTAAACAATTATTAAAACATCGTCATTTTAAATATAATTCTGCATAAAATTTTAAACAATTATTGAAATTTTTTACTTACAAACATACAAGTTTGCATATATTTCAAACTACAGAAAATATGCCACACAATGCATACTCACATTATTTGAAAAAGCACTCCTTATTACTGTAAACTGTTTTGCCAACAACTAAGAAAATGTATTAGATTACTAACCCACTAAAATCTCAAGAAATGAAGCCGAAGTAAACATTTCAAGCGCTATACATCGAAGACTCCATATATCAGCAGCAGGTCCATATGGTTTCGTTGGTTCAACAACCTAAATTGATATTAAAAAAATGGTACAATGTAAGGCTCATGACATATAGTATTATAACTATATAACTTAATGGACACAAGAAACTTAAAGACAAAAATTATTACTTATCTAACATTTCGAATCGCAATAAAGCAGATGTATTACCTAAAATTTATTACTTAAAGAAATTGAAAATGAAAAGTAGGCATTAATGTGGAAATCTAATAAGAAGACAAAAGATATTACCTTCAATCGACGGATTTTATTCTTTTAGAGCTGATTTGTAATCTGAATATTTTTGCAGACGTACCTAAGAAAAAACATAAAAATAGTTAATAGCTGCTAACAGTAAATCATATGCATTTAAGGAAAGAACAAAGTACAACATTTACTTGCCTCATCAATGACCCTCCAAAATGAAGCTGGCCTGGAAATTAAAATAAGACCATTTAGTTCACTAAATATAAAAGAATATTACTTGACTGCAAACTGGGTTTCAGTTGCCATGTCAAATACATTCAGACGTATTTTTCCTCAATAAAACATCTTTTCACCCAGTTGTTGCGAACATCTTGAATTTTTGACCAATACTGCAATCTAAAGCAAATCGATAATGTGTCAAATATATATTTCATATTTTTATAATCATCCATAAATATTTATGTTTATTTATTATTTTTAATACCGTTTCACATTTAGAGTTATTATACATACACATATACATATATACATACAAACAATGAGAGAAATGTTAGAAAATTTTAGTATTGAAAATAAAACATGTCACATAGAACAAAACACTAAACATAATGCTACATAGAATAAAATTCTCTACAAAACTAAATAGTTCAGGACATAAAATGGTACATAGTATAAAATAGTACATTGATTAAAATTATTACTTATGTGCCTCTTTTTACACTTGCAACAATACTGAACTATTCACTGGATTTGACTTGTGTGACCAGCACGTGCAGAAATATATTATGCAATCCGATAAGAATTCAACAGTATTATAACATTTACGAATGCAGCCAGGTAGTAATTATTAGGGTTTTGATATTGATTTTGTATACTGCTGGAAAGGTAAAAGCAAAGGCAGAATTAACTATGAATTGGTTATAGTAAATATGAAAGCGCAGCATAGCCAAGTATATTAATTACAGAGCTTTTTGAACATCGGATAAGTCCTATGTATTAAATATTATATTCACCTCAAGGTATTAATGCAAATCAAATTTGCAACCAATTCAATAAGTGAAAACTTAATGTCTCTGTTTAGTTGACTGTAAGACCTTCCTCTCTTGTGAATACGTGATTCAAAGTTGATAATAAACCTTCAATCTAATATGTGAAAATTTACAAAGTCCAATGAAATATAGATATTTCTTTCATATTAGTTTACAAAATTGTTTGTCATAGCGCAGTCAGGTATCATATCAAACTACAAAAGAAAATAATTTGTGTTACCGTTAAAATTACAATAAAAGTTCAGTTTTTGTTATAATCTGAATGACATATCTTCTTTCTCTTTTTTCAAGCTCTGTTATCATATATAAAATAAAAAACACTGCATTTTCACTTAATAAAATCAATGCAAATATATGATATTCTTTGGTAGATTAATATTACAAAATTAAGAAAACTTTGTCATTTGTCAAGAAGTCCTGTGAAAAGACGATTAAAAAGCTGGAATCAATGAACGGGGATATTCATGACTTAATTAGACAAAGTAGCGATAAAGAGAAACAACGTTTTAAATACACTAATAGCAATTTTACCTAATAACTACTGAGTTGTTACTATTATTCTTGGTTTATCTTTGATATTACTAACAAATGTGATTTTGGAAATGTATAAATCGAGTTAATTCCAACAAGTGCCAGATGAATTCGAAATCATAATAATGTTTAAAAAGCATAATAACAATGAAAAAATCTTCTTCATTACCTTTTATTAACAGATCCGATGACCTCTCCAAACAGCCATATTTAACAGATGTTGGAGATAGACATCATTATCAATGCCACATCAAATACGTTCCAGTATTTTTGTACTCTTTAGTCGCCTTTATGATAATCTTCAAAGCAAAATAATTACTATGTAAATAGTCCAATCTGAAATATAATTAAATATATATATGGTATACTAATGCGATATGCTGGTTTTATCAAAACCAGAATGTGGAAATACACTAAACAACCCTCAATAGAATGCCAATTTGACTCAAATTTCAAGTCATCAACTAATGGAGATGTGTAATTATACTTTTTACAGTTTTCAGTATACCTAAAAGTCGTACAGTACTTTACCTGAAGCATATAACAAATTCACAGACTAATCATTTATAATAACCAAACCAAAGTCTAACAAAGAAAAATAAGTTATTCAATTAATTAATGAATGAAGCAAAAAATACAGTTACTTGGAAAAATAACCAATAAAATCAGTATGATAAACCTTAATATAAGAATTACTAAAAGAAAAATCACTCAAGTTCGGAAGAACTAAATCGTTTCATCCAACAACTTATCATACAGTAAAAAATACAGTTACTTTCATTCTCAGAGGTATAAATTTAACCATGTATACCACTAATTTGTAATAACAAACTAATTTATCATACAGTAAAAAATAATAAAAGATTAAAAGAAGATATTGAGAAGATACTACCTTCGATCGACATATTTTATGCTTTCAGAGTATATCTGCAAGATTCTAAACTTCTTTGTCGATTTAATCAACGCTGCGCAAAATTTTCGTTCCATTTTTCCATGGTTATTTTTGGGAGAAGAACATGGATGTGAAATAATGGTTGTCGCGAAATTAATAGTCGATTTCTTATGATAATTTCCATTTTTTCCGTGATGATGTTTGGGATAAGATTAGGGTTAGAGAACTGAAAGTGAACTCGAGGGGACTACGAGAGGTTTTTTCGCTATGTTCAATTTCCCTGCGTGTGTTGGATATTATTCTTTCCAAGCTCAAAATTTCTGTTTTGCCCTTAAGTTTCTTTCCAGATTATTCATCACCGCCTTAACATGTGATGATAGGTTTCTTTTGTGTAAAAGTATATTTTTACTTAGTATATTTACACAATATCCAATTAGTATTTACTTATTTATGGTATCCCTTTAGTAATTTTGACTTATTTTGTGTAAAATGTGACAATATCATAGATCAATAATAGCGTTACATATGGCGTTCCCTTAGTAATTTAAACATTAAAATGATCAATTAATATTGTGTTGACTATTTTATTTGTTTTATGCAAAATCAAATTTTATTTTCAATTCTATTTGATTTGAATTTCAAACTGCACCAATTAATCTTCCTTTTATATGACCGAATTAATGAAAATTCGTTAACACTAATTGAGAATAAAATCAATAAGGAAATCGTTGTTACTTCTTTACTCATTTACGATTTCATTTTAATTGACCATTAAATATGGTAATTCATCAACATAAATCAAGTTATATATTAGATATGGCATTATTTTTATATTTTAAATTTACAATTGCATAATCAAGCTATTTTTCAATAAAAAAAGGATCAATATTAAACATATGTACATTACAGTATTAAAACGTCACTCTAATATGTACAAATATATTGCATATAACATAAATCATATTGATTAAAAAAATACCAACTTTAATTAAAAATATCCATATGTTAATTATACATTGCACTGTAAAATTCTTTTACCATCAAATACTTGCATTCCAAAATTTCTTTGTTTTTTCGAAAACAAGCGTTGTTATATTTTAATCCAAAATTTTAGCTTAATATTAACTTATCGAAATAAAATCATTGTGCTCTACATTGCAAAATTCTGTTTTTAGCGTTTATACCATTATCACCAAAACTCCTTTAATTTTTTCTTAATATTTATTTTTGAACTCACATATTCAAATCGCTAAGGGAATCTCAAATTTAGACTATCTAAATATTCTAAATAAATAGTAGTTAGTATATTTTTTAATATAACGTTAATAGATTCACCCATTTTGATATATCCACTAAATAAATAATAAAGTGGAAGAATTTGAAACCCCATTCTCCTACTCTTTCATTGTTTTATACTTTGATATGGACATTTTAAAATCTACCCGATTATTTACATATAATATAATCATTAGCTCCTAAAATTTTATATTTAAGTTCACACATTTTAGTTAATTACATAAATCGAAATATAAGTAAGTTTAGTTAACTAATATTTCTTTCAAACACTAAAAAATGACAAAAAGCATTTTTTTTTTCGACTCAAAATACCTACACGTCAAATTTTCTATAATAATTTAAGTCTTTCACAATTCATTTTCGACATTATACATTTAATACCATAATTTATAATTAATACATAATATTAAAACTAATTAACTAACTTTAGCGAACTATTGTTCAATGATTCGCCTAATAAATCGCATCAAGATTAACTATATTCACATTAAAAAAAATGAGAAAAACAGTGATTCCAATATATAAACACATTAATTGCATAACATAAATTATACACATAATAACAATCACATGTTTAAAATTTAACTCATTTAATTTATCCTGTGTTACATTGCAATGTTAACATTAAGAACTCATATTTCAATATTTATTTACTAATTTACAAAACACTCCACAATATCACTTAACATTGTACATTTAAACCAATATGTTAAAATTAATTATATGGTTTTTAATTTATCGAATAAGTTCAATCAGTAAATGTTGTTAATTCATCTAATACCGCCAAATATCATGCTCATATAAAGAAAGAAGGCAAAATCAATTTTCCTTCCAAATATAAAGTTAAAAAATTAATGATTTAAATAATATATATAAACAATAATAGTAAATTTAATATATTATACATTTATCTCAATAAATTTACCATAAATTGAAGAAAACAATTATAGCTCAAATACTCACATTTTAACACTTCCACGATTATTTATGGAGCCGCCTTAATCCTTTCATTATATTTTATAGTTAAATCCATATCTTTAAACTGCTTATGAAATCTTAAATTATAATTATTTAAATAATCTTAGTAAATAATTAGTACATTTTTTTAATAGCTCTTTAAAACATACATCAATTTTTCTATGTGGATTCATATTAACAAGAGTGTATGAATCACATAATATAAATTATGTATGCCAACAACAATAATAAAGTTAATTTGTAAATCCGTTTTGATTCGTTTATATCAAAATTTTACCATTTATTATATCACAAAATCTTTTTTAATGTCAGTACCTTCACAGGAAATTTGTTTTTTTTTTTTTTTTTTTTTTTTTACTTCTTTCAATTCATTCTATTATACTATATATTTAAATTAAGTTCAAAATTTTCCTTTAACTTATTTAACAAATTCAATTAAATTATATTTTCCAAATCATAGAATAAATTACTAACATATATCAATTTTAACATGTATAGTATATTCCTATTAACAAAATAACCAAAAAAGTTCTCAAATACGTACACATGCATACTACTTATGTAAGCTATAAAACATAAACTGCAAATGATAATTTTAATTAATAGTGTATATAATGCACATCAAAAATTATTCTATACTGCATAAAAAAATTGTCGTTTTAACACTAAAATATTAAATTCTATATTTAACAATGTTGTTGTGTGCAACCCACGGGTTACACACTAGTAAGGCATAATTTCCAGATGACTAAGTGTCTATATAACAGCCACCTTCATCTTCACATAATCACATTAATTCATCCCACTGTCCGCAGAAAATCCATTCTTACGTAAATGGGTGATACTGCATCTCTTTCATCAACCCCAGTTCAGCCTAAAAAGAGCAACAGTGTCCTCCTGCAAATCGTCGAACATGAGGACGGCACCATCACCCGCCCCATCCTCCCCCTCATCCCGCCGTCGGTCGACAACAACTCACCCGTCCTAACAAAAGACCTCACCCTCAATCCGAACCACAACACCAAGCTCCGACTTTACCTCCCAAACCCTATCCTCTCCAAAAATCCCTCCAAGCTTCCCATCCTTGTCTACTACCACGGCGGCGGCTTCGTCCTCTTCAGCTACGACTACGTCCTCTACCACCAGTTCTGCCACGACATGGCTCTAGCTGTAGGAGCTTTGATCGTTTCTTTAGACTACCGCCTTTCGCCGGAAAGTAAACTTCCGGCGCAGTACGATGACGCAATGGACGCGATTCGGTGGGTGGGGGAAACGACCGATCCATGGATCGTCGACCACGGAGATCTGAACAGAGTTTTCGTAACAGGAAGCAGTGTCGGCGGGAACATGGCGTTTTTCGCGGGTGTTAGGGCTATGAAAATGGAACTGGAGCTTCTTACGATCAAGGGCTTGGTGATGATACAACCGGGCTTTGGAGGCGAATCGAGGACGGAGTCGGAAAAGGAGTCTGAAGAAGACGAGGTACTGCCGCTGAGAGCGAACGATATGGTGTGGCGGATGGCGCTACCTGTGGGCGCGAACAGGGATCACGAGTACTGCAACTTGGAGACGGCGTTTGGGAAGGAAAGGGTTTTGCTGCCGAGGTGTTTGGTAATAGGGGTGAAAGGTGATCCGTTGTTCGATAGGCATAAGGTGTTTGTGGAAAAGTTGAAGGAGGTAGGAGTTGAGGTTGTTGGGAAGCTTTGGGAGGAAGAAGGGACTCATGCGATTGAGCTTTTTGATGCTGGTAAGGCTCAGATTATGTATAGTCAAATTCATGAATTTGTTACCGAATGCTGATCGCGTCTTGTTCGACGATACTATTGCATGGGTATAATATTGCATGATCTTTGCATGAATTGTTGTTCTGCAAATTGATTATATTAAAAAAAAAAATCGAAATAAAATGATTTGTACTCCCTTTTAGTTGTATTTTTGTTTTGTTGAAATCATGTGTTGTTAATTGGAATTTTTATTTTTAAGTTACAATATCAAAAGAATTATTTGTTTTGATTTTTAATTGTATTATTAGGGCATTGTTATTGACACTCCAAATATTGTTAAGGGGGTCAAATTTTAAAAACACTCCAATCATAAAAATAATGTTAGGAGGAATCACGTACTTAATTTTTTATATTCCCTTTTTACCCTAGTAATAACATCAGTTACCATCCCAAATCTCAATCAATTTCAAATGAAAAAAAAAAAAAAAAACTCAAATTATTTGCAAGCAAAAAAAAAGCGATCGCTTGGGAAGAAATAATGATGCAAACGAAGAACGTGAAACAAATGAGATTATCGATAACTTAACATATGAGAAATAAAATTATTTAAAAAAACGATCGACAAATGAGAATGAAACTATTTAAAAAAATCGATTGATAAATGAGATTATTGATAATTTGGTATAAAATTTTTATGTAGTTCGACTAATATGCCGTATATATATTTTTTAACTAACAACCAAAAAAATATTATTGTAAAGAAGGCTAATTTGGTAAAAATAAATTTTATTTGTTAAGAGGGTGCTCTCTGTATTGGTACTCCCCTTAACAAATTCCTTTTTCTTTTTAAATTGACCTCCCCTTAACAATACTTGGAGTGTCAATAACAATCCTCTATTATTAATCAACAAACAACTAACTTGTAAATAAAATTTATGGTTGTTATGTCATATTTTTTAGCTATATAAACCGTTGATAACATTTTCAAATGATGCTTAAAAAAAGCATTTTGGGTAGTTTATTAAGGTACAAAAAATGAATGGCTAAATATATCATATTTATTTTTTAAAATATTAATTGGCTTATCTGTAAAGGTCTTATATCTAAACATTTATAATCTAAATAATTGCAATCAACATTTAGATTTGAATAGGTGAACCATACTTTTAAGTGATATTACGATTTGAAAATATTTATAGATATGGGGTTTTTAATTTGTAAATGAAGCTTGTTTATTAGATCATACTTTCAAGAAAATATGATAACATCTGTATGGGCATTTTTGGTAATTAATTTTGACGCCACAAAAGTGTAAAACCAAAGGTATTACATTATTAATAAAGAAGATTCTTAATTGCAGTATTTGTTTTTAATTACTTTTGATTTTTATCTGTATTATTAAACTTATAAAGAACGATGTTGTAAAGAGTGCTTATTTATCAGATCCTATTTCTAAGTGAGATTAAGATTTATGTCAATTCTATTTGCATCTCACATTTTGTCTTTCATACCCGTTGTTTAAATAAAAATTATTTCAACCTACTTTTGATTTTCGCACCACAAAAGTTACCAAAACTACCCTTCTATTTATATTTTCGCAAACGAATAAGTCTACGTTAACAATGAAAAGAAATAAAAGATAGATTCAAAACAACTAAGCAGTAATCCATGTTTATATAATTTTATTCATTTTGTAATCCCAAAAATTGCATTTCAATTCAATTTAAAAATAATTGAAATATATATTACAATAGAAATTATAAAAATTAAACAACATTAAGAAAAAAGACATAGATGTTGAAAAAGAGTAAATTTAAAATAAGATACATTTTTTGGAAAAATAATCATTATTTTCATCATTGAAATCATTTGTTTTCCCAAAAGATACTTGGTATCATTGTATTTTTTTTATAATTAAAGTAACATAATGGAAAAATGAATAAGGGACATTTGTCACATTATTCTTTTAATTTTCAACGGGGTAAGAAAGGAAAAAACAGGAATGTTAATAGAATTTGCCTAAGATTTGTTAATGTTAACGGAGACTTGGCCCCATCTTTACTATTTGTTTCTTCCTCCTTCCCTTTGTTCCTCCAAATGTTCACGCTTTCAATTCTCAAATCCTCCTCCAATGCCAAGCTTTCATCATCGTGTGATTCAGTGCTCGATCCCCTCCAGATCTAAACATATTCGACTCTTTTTTATCACCTTGCCACAGTTTATCTTTTTGCCAACTCCTATCGGGTTTCTGGTCACCCAACCCTAGACTTGCAGCATCACGCGGTGCACCTCTCTATCTCTCTTGTGTTTGGCTCTCACGACCTTTTTGAACCCCTATTCATTGGCCTTTGGTTGCAAGCTTGAGTGGATTAAAGATTTTTTTCGATGAGCTGGTTTCGGTTGGTATTTTTGTGAGTTGCGATGATGTTCATTATTTCTATGCTGGTTGGGTTGTTTTAGACAGTCTAGGGTAATTCCTCAATGTGTTTCCTGTCATTGAGTATGCAAAGATATAGGAATTGCTTTATTCGTTGAGGTTAGCACTATCATTCTTTTTGGATGTATTAGAGTACAACCAACAATGGCTTGTTCAGTTACTAAACAAGCCACGGAGTAATCAGGTGTGGCTTGTTCAGTCATCCGTGGCTGGTTTTGAGCTCGTTCGTGGCTAGTGAACTAAACAGAGGTTGGGGATTATAACGGCAAAGAGAAAGCCGTTATAAGTTTATAACGGCAAAGTCTTTGCCGTTTTATGTTTTCTGGTGTGTTTTATGTTTATAACGGCAAAGAGTTTGCCGTTATAAACAAAAAATAATTTTTTATTATATTTTTTAATGTTATTATTTAAGTAGATTCGTGCCTAGTTTTTCTCTTTGGGTGTCATGTGGCTTGTTTAGTTGTAAAATAATAGAGAGAATGAAGTGAACAGAACGGATGGTTGGTTATGGTCTTAGCATGTAGTTGATTTGTTGGGTTTGCTACTGTGTTCGTCCCTGATATCTGCGTCGGCGAATGCCTCGGCATCGGATGGGGAGAGCGTACTGCTTGGGGTCTCGTCATAGTTCTTGCTGCACAACTTTATTTTCATCTGCCCGGCTGTCTCCACACCGTTCTCTTGTCACTGTTTAATATGGTTTCCTTTTGAAAAGTCATTTCATTGAGGTGAAGCTTTCTTTTGGAGCTCTACAATGGACAACTAAGGTAGCGTTTGGTTTGTTTCGAGTTTTAAGTTTTTAGTTTTCAACGTTAATTATGAATTTGGGAAGATTTGAAGTGTAGTGGAGGTGATGGATCAAAGACTGAGGGAGTGATGGAGGGGACCACGAGATTGTGGATACATAAATTTGTTATCATCTTTCCGTCGTTTCTAAAAATATTGAAAATAATAAAAAGTTGTTTTTTGTTTTGTGTGTTAACTTCGTTTTGTAAAACGATCGTTTTTCACAAAATGTGTGCATCATCGGTGCTTTTGTATGTGCGAAAACTCAAAACTGAAAATTATAAACCAAACGCACCCTAAGTGTTGTACTTGTCGATGTACATGTTTTGCGCCTTGCCTGTTCTTTGCATCTAATATTTAGTACTGTAGGTTGCAATGCCTATGTACATGTTGTGCTGTTATAGTTTGTTAATGCTTTAGTAGAGGTTGTTTTTTGATGGAGACATTTCACTGCCTTGTTTGCTTGGTAGTGAATTCTTGGATGTGAATTTAGCTTCTGCTCTGTAATTTTAGTTTCTACTATGTAATTTTGTAAGGCCTTTCACTCTATTTATGTTTAACCTTTAAAATGGTATTTTGTTAGCTTTGGCTCATGTACCGATCTCCCTGCCTGGAGTATGAGATGTATTGTAGTCTGGTTTTTATTAGCTAGCTCCAGATCTATAAACTAGTATAATCAGAGGCCAGACCACTATAAAAACCGTTGTGATGGATGTTCCGCATAAAAAACCGGATGTAGCAGATTGACAATCTGTCAATCTCATGTACTATATTGTAATTATTATTTGTTATATTGTAATTATTATTTGTTATAATAATAAGTGTTGCAGATCACTATAAAAATTGATTGGCTCTGCCAAAAAAAAGATTTATTAATATATGTACAAAGTAGTTCAACCGCTTCAAGTCGGTAGTTGAACCAACTTAAACCGCTCGAAACGACATATTGTTATTGCTTATGAGGTTTAACATAACCATTACACAGAATCATAGAACATAATAACATGCAGTGGAATAATTTAAACAAAAATATCAAAGTTTTACAATATTTTTACACAGCGGAAAATACCTAATTTTTACATAAAATAAAATTTTACAGCAAATTTGTCAAATCTATGCGTGTGCGTCTTCACATTTCTCAAACTTCGCTAGCTGAAATATTTAGATCTGCAACACTCGGGTCTGACCCGATCATTTCATACAAAACACAAAATACTCGAGTCAGGATTAATCTTTATTCAAGTAAATTAACTTCAACAAAATACTAAAATATAACAATTAATCCTATCTTGTATAAGAGGTTCTAAAATGTACGCATGGATGGTTTGACTGCCAAGCAATCATGATTAATATTAAAAAAAATCGATCATATTATCAATTAACATGCATTTTGAGTTTAACACTTGACAAAAGTACATGCTCAGGACATACTAGTATTCCGAAAACAATATAAAGTCCAGCAACATGCATTTTCTAGCAAATAAGATAATACATCAAATTTATAGACAGTGAAGCATAAATATGTTTCAGGACTCAAATATACAAAGGCCACAGCATGCGTTCAGAAGTAATATAGGCACATGCCTAAAGTAAAAGCCAAGATGTCCAACCAACAATTTTTTTTTAATAAGCCAATATATATTTATATGTAGTTCGCTAACAAAATATTCAGAATACGACAGTATATTTTTATATACGGTTTGCTTATCTTTCTAGTCGGGCAAGTGTAGTTTCTGGTCTCTAATTGGTAGTACACAAGAGGGATATATATATATATATATATATATATATATATATATATGTATATGTATATGTATGTATGTATGTGTGTGTGTGTGTGTGTGTATATATATATATAGTAATCAAAATTTGCATGTACACAATTATCATGTTATAACGAGGTGAGGAAAACGCAAATGGAAAGGCTTTGAGCTTCATACCTTTCATCTACATATACGACTTTTTTTTTTGATCCAAATCGTTTGTTTTGAGGGAAGATGAAGAAAAATATGGAAATGAGAAAGCCCTCTTTTCTAATGAAAGGTTGATAATGTAAATTCAGATCAATTTGTTCCCCCTTTCACACGTCCCTAGATGGCGGAAGAACTGGTATTTATAATTACTAATTCCAAGATTTGAACGATATTTACAAAATTGTTAATGTGCCCATTTGTTTTTCTTTAATCAACATATGCATGGATTCATGAAATGCAGCATGCCAAATATAATGCATGTTGTTAATGTGCCCATCTATCAAATTGAAAAAGCACACCAAATATAATGCATGTTGTTAATATGCCCATTTATCAAAATGAAAATGCATGCCAAATATAATCAGGGCCGGTTCAAGCGTTCGGGTTGCCCTAGGCAACATATAAAGCAGACAAAATGAAATGCAAAAAAGTGAAAAAAATGTTGCCCAAGTTGATATATTCACTTAAGATTAACAGTTTACTGTTCGATTGTTAGCTGCAGAATCTACAGAATGTTATATTTACTTATTTCTGCAGCGTTTGGTAGGCTTTTCAGATTTTCAGCATCTCTAACTTGATGACTTTTGGTAAAAAAATGTAGTATTTCAATAGTCAGCAGTGTAACATGTAAAAGTTGGACTTTAACTATTCATGTGCTTATGCTACTATCCCACAATTTGGTGAATAAGATGCACTCAGTGAGACTTCAATTTTACATTTCAAATAAAACTGAACCAAAATAAATTCATTTAATTCAGAATCCCAGATAGTTTAGCTTTGCTGATTATTTGGTTCAGCAGTTAGCCGGCACATTAACTATAGACTGAAATGATAAAGCATAATTCCAAAGTTTTGCAGTCCTAAAAACGTTATATTTATATCTTAGCCTGGAAAAGCATTTACATCCCATTTTGAACATGAAACTAAATCGAATGGACCACATCTACAAACCCATCTTTAATAAATATAGAAGAAAACGAATATACGAATAAAAAGATGAAGATGACAATATTAAACAAATACAAAACGTTGAAGGTAGCAAGGCAACGCCAGCGGTACCAAAAAAGTTAAATAAAAAGCAAAAATAAGCAACAAGCAACAGCCAACAGCCAACAAGAATTAATCAAAACAGCCCCAAATAAACAAAAAAAAATCACAAACTGAAAGTCTGAAACAGTGACAACTAAATCCAGTAATTACCTTTTTTTTATCGATAATAAGCGATTAGCGATGCTGCAAAGGAGTGCTGAGAGCTTGACAGACGCAGATCAGCACAACAGGTGGAGCTCGAAGCGCTGAGTTTTGAGCATTCGATTTGAAAGAGGGTCGCTGCTGTCGAAGAGGAAGACTAGAAGGAGCTGGAGGGTTGCTGTTGAACTCGAAAGAGGCAGCTCGTCTGAGAAGGTGTCGGCAATTTTGGTCTCCGATCGTGCGATTTGAGATATTATGGATAGCCGATAGGAATAGTTTTTTTTTTTTTTCCGCGTTGCCCCAAGGAGCGGGTTGCCCTAGTCCGGGGCCTAGGTGGCCTAGCTCAATAACTGGGCCTGAATATAATGCATGTTGTTAATGGGTAATGCATGTTGCGAATGTGCCCATTTATCAAATTGAAAAAGCATGCCAAATATAATGCATGTTGCATGCATTTGTGAAATGCAGTACGCCAACGGATTTTTTTTTTACCTATTTAAACCTTTTTTTTGTATGAAAAACACGTGCATGAAAAGTTGGAAGGATAAATATTGGAAAGTTGTTGTAGAAATATAAAAGAAGGGGACGAGATAAGAGGTAAGATGTAACATAACGTGGGTTCTTGTTTCATGCAATTCATTCTTTTTTATTATTATTATGTGAAAATGTTTACCATGATGGGAAAAGAAACACATGCTTGAGTGCAAATGGAACGAAGGGAAAGAAATTAATGTGTAATTAACATAGAAAATTAAATTAAATAGTGAAGGTTTAATTGGACGTATAATCCACATTCTAAATTCCTAAAAATTACATTTTGAACAAACAGAGAAAGAATTAAAGACGATAGCCAAAGATATATATATATATATATATATATATATATATATATATATATACACACACACACACACACACACACACACATGTGTTTATTTCATCTAGAATGCGCACATTATTTTCAATCAATCTTTCAGCAGAAATTAATAAATTTCATTAATAACATCATAATTTTATTTAAAAACCATTTTAAATTCAACTATTTAATTTAATTTAACAATTTAAATGGTCAAATATTATGGGAAGTTACAGTTTAATTGCTAGATACTATTTTTAAGGGGAATTATTAAAGTGACTCCATATTGGGTTAAGGGAAGGACCAATTTTTATTTATTGTATAATTATTATGGGGAGTACAAAATAAATTAGCCTCCCCTTAAACATATAAATTAAAATTCTAATATTAACCTCTTATAATCCTCATTAATATAAATCTTAAAACTTAAACCTTAATTAATGTTGTACATAAAAATAAAAATGGATATAGTTAATGTAATGGAAACACAAAAAAGTTTCGTAGTGATCAAAAGGCATCATATTACGTAATGAATTGCAATTTCATATTGAAATTGATGTGGTTAACTTAAAATAAATGCAGAAACGAAAAATTTGATCTAATATGTCGTATCGAATTTGATCTAACATGTTGTATCTAATTTGATACGGTGGGAAAACCGACTTTGTAATGCTACAAGATAAAAGAATTTATTTTGCTCATGTTTTTTAGTTCTTTAAAACTACACATGAATCACAGTATATAGAAAAAAATTTACATATATTACTAGTACTACCGCACGCGGTGGGGAAAACCGACCGCTAGATTACGTAGCATCAAAGAAAAACGTCTGTTATGTTGTTTTTAATTACAAGTTCGATAAAAAATTAATAGCGTTGTTTGAGAAAAAATGGAAATGAAGAATAAAAATTTATTTTCAAGGACACTACGAGTAATACAAAAATTGCACACATAATACTTATATTTTTTGCACTTGCATATTAATACACCATTAAGGATAACATGCCCAAAAAAGAATTATTCATATTATAAGCAACAAAGACAAATACCGAGGAATGAACAAAATGATATATTAACAAATTTATATATTCAACGGATGTGGAAAAATGATTCTTACTCCAATAAACACAATTAAAATAATAATGAAATTTACATATTCAACTACAATGATTGTTACAAATATTAACAAAGGAATGCAGATAGATTGGATCTGGTCCATAAGAAAATAGTTGGTTGTGATACATTGAGCACATTCACTGCCTCACCAATGTGGCACGATTTCTTCAAGCGAATGCAGCATCCTTTTTCCTTTTGATTTTTCCAAATCATTCAAAAGTTTCGGTTGTGTTTGATTTATTTTGTGTTTTGAATTTTTTGTTTTCAACGTTAATTATGAAATTGGGAAGCTTTGAAGTGTAGTGGAGGCGATGGATCAAAGATGGAGAAAGTGATGGAGGGGACTGCGAGATTGTGGATGCATAAATTTGTTATCGTCTTTCCGTTGTTTCTAAAAATATGAAAAATAATAAAAAGTTGTTTTTTGTTTTGTGTGTTAACTTCATTTTGTAAAACGACTGTTTTTCATGGAATGTATGCGTTGTCGGTAATTTTGTAGTATATGCGACTAAAAATTGAAAATTATAAACCAAACCCAACCTGTTCATTGTGCCTTTTTCAAAAAAATGCTCTCCATCCAAATAAAGATAGCGTTGCAGTATAAGAGTTTCTTGCTAATATGAAAAATGCATCTAAGGCTCATCCACTTTGGGCTGACAACACAGAAGACAATGGGAAAGTGATGGTGTGAGGATCAGAGAAAATGCCACTGACAAAACTATATAACATTTCAGAATTTGCCTCATCACATTAATAGTGCACAACAAATCATTTACCCAACTTTTGTAGAAGTAAATATAACGTGTACAATCCATAGTTTGTCGTGTTATTGCTTGTAATGAGTCAATGACCTGCATGAGCATTACTGAATATGGTAAATATTTATTGTATAGTAAAATTAATGGTAAATTATTTTCCAAATTTTCCAAGCATGGCAAGACGGACATGCTACCAATTAAACAAACAACAAGGGGTACCCAACTGTGTGTCCATCATAATCAATGCTTTTAATGAGATGGAGAAAAATGGAAAACCTTTATTCACAAAATTGCATTGCAACCAGCAGGCATAAATCAAAGACTGACATAATCTACGTATAGTACTCTTACAAACAGAACACCAGATACAACAGAAAGCCATTTATAAATATAGATTCCACCTTAATACTCTTAATTAATGTCTCCGCTTCTTAGCCTGCGCAAAAAGAAAAACAGATGTAAACAATTGTCAGTGACTAATTAGAAGGAAATAGTTTACGTTAACGTACATGTATTTATACAAAATCAACGTATGAACCGTAAACCCCATCTTATGAAAATAATACATATGTAATAGCAAATTTAGTTATACACCAACACAGCATAACCAGAGCAACAGTCATAGACAGAAACACGCATAGTAAATCTAACACCGAAGACAAATTTCCGGTTTCATCCAAAAATTTACAATTAGTGTGGTAGGAAGTCTTAAAATTGCAAGCTATTAGGTTTCGGATAGGAGGTCAAAACACAGAAAGTTGGAAAAAAAACTTGCACCATATGGTGAAATAATGAATGAAAATAGTTGATTAACATAATTACAGAGGGGAAGAAAATTGTAATACCTCCAACATGAAATAAAATCTTCACCATCACAGAATTATGCATTTGCCTCATCATAGAAAAATGCCAGACTTGACGACGAGCTGGTTGAAAAAAATATCATTTTATAATTTCTTAAAGCCAGAAAATTTGGATATTAAGCCAACCTTTCAAAATGAATCATCTTGGCTGCTTGCGCAGAAAGAACTTTAAAAGATCAACATTACAAGGCTCCTAGATATAAACTTGTTTGTATACTAAACTGCTGCAAAGATATCTACAACTTGCTACTAAATACTTTTATTGCATCAAGTGCTAACCCTTCTAGTGCAGATGAATTCCTCCCTGTTCTCATTTATGTTAGAATAGAGGCAAACCCTCCTCAATTGCATTCAAATCTGCAATACATACAGAGACATCGATGCTATCTCATTTAGTTTAAGAAGCAGCATATTTCTTCACAAGTATTCTCTCATCCGAATCCTTCGTTTCAAACAACAACGCTTAATCTGTTTCAACGGACGAGGATGAGTACCAATGTAAGATAGAATCGGTTCGAGCACTCTAATTAGGATTATCAACTAGACTAGAATCGATGATCTAACCCAATCTTTGGACCAAAATGCAGAGGCAACAAAAACTAAAACATCTCTAAATAGAGATCAACCGATTACAAATATGCCTTCTGTTTCAATTTGGAAAAGCATGGTGCCTCTGAATAAAAAATGATTAGCTCAATAAATATAGACTATCCATTTTTATACATGCAGACTAGGTGATCTAGCAATTGATGACGTTTAAAATCTTTTGAACAATTACAAAAAATTGTACTAAAATACATATCTCTTTGTAGAAGAATGGGTAATCCTGACAACTCTTCCCTACCAATTTCTAATGTTCAAAGTAATGCAAATACTTCAACCGAGCTGATAAATGAAAATTTTGAAGTGCAAGTATGAAGGGATAGTTACCGACAATCGAGTAAGTAGGAAGAATCAACCAATGCAAAAGCTGATGAGAAACTTGAGGGATTGGCAGGTAAACAGTCGAGATATTTTATTTTCTAGTACGAAAGTAAGCAAACCAAAGTGGCATGTGGATGATGGCACATCACAATCCGTTGAAGTAAAGAATGACTAATCTTTGTGTTATTATAGTTAAAAGCTTTACATAAATATAATGAACTTAACGCTGATAAATGAACAAAGGTGACAAGTAAAATGATCGAAAAGAGATACATTGTATGTTGGCATTTGCTTGTTTATTCATTTATGAAAAACAACAACAAATTAGTATAATATTTGCTTGTTTATTCATTACTTAGTGAAAATAGAAAGAATAAGCTTCTTTAAAATCAAAATATTCAAAGCTTTCGTATTACAAATGGATGGTCAAGGAACCAAAGATGATACTACACTTAGGATTCAATGATGCCACAAATAAAGGAGTAACATACCTGGTAGATCAAAATCACTTTGAATCATATCCAAGGAGCCACAAACACCTGTAAATAGTAGTGTTAAGAAAAAGAATGAACAAGTTGTGATTTCTAACATTTACAAATGGTAGCAAATAAACCACAGGAGCAGTTGATAGTAAAAATCTACAATAAAAAACAATAGCTGGTGTCATAAAAAGGATGCACTTGAACGATCCAAGTCGAGTGGTTGTGTATGCAGCTTGCCTCAACAATCCAGCGGAAAAGCCCCTATTAAATATTAATGATAAACCAACATAGGTTAAAAAAAAAAATGCTTGTGAACCCAACTTCATTCAGTATACCATTGCAGCATCAATTAACAGACACCAGTGAAAATTTTAGTATACCATTATCAATTAACAGACAATCGAGTAAGGTGCTCAAGATCCAGAACTAGATTTGGATATCCATTATCTGAACTGCAGGGTTGTGATCAGTGATAATGGGAAGTCATGCTAGAGGATGATGTGACTGAACAAGAAATCAAATAAACTGTCTAGTACACCAGTGAAAATTTTAGTCTAGGCCCTGATGCTGGAATTTCAAATTCTTCAAGCACCACTGGTTGTACCACCTAAAATCAACAAGCCGATTAGAGTGTGAGAGCACCAGCTTATTGCCTATACCGATGAAGGGAAGAAAAAAATCCAGGAAAGTTTGAGATTGTTTGACTTCCAATCGCCATATTAACAATACTAAATTACAAAACGAACCCAATGTTTTAAAAAATATACACTTTTTAGTGATGCCTAAATTAGAAAATGTTAACAATGTATGATACATGAAATTTTTTCTCTGTTTAATTTCATGCCTAAATTACAAAATATACCCAATATCACTCAAAATGATCATAACAGCAATGGAAAATTATGTTCATAGTGTCAATTTGTTTTCACTGTTTCGTTAATTAATATATGTACCAAATAAACTACGAGAAACAAGTACAAATCAATTCTAAATACACGAACATCATAATCAATAAAACAAGATTACAAATTATCATAATAATTATTATACCAGCCTAACATATCCAAGTAATACTTAAAAACATAGTACATATAACATGCATAAATCTAACAAATCAGAAACTAATGCAGCATACTCCATTGCCATATCTCAAAGTTGTGAATATGATTTGCAGTGATATGCAATGTGATATTAAACACTTAAGAAGGAAGCATTTAATTTACAATATTTTTGTGCATACTACTACCTAAGCATGAGATACTCCACAAAAAACCAAACAGGTGGTGCTAACTCAAATATTCAAATTGCATGACGGGAAGCCAACAACCAAATTGCAGAGGTCACCCAATAAGCCGTAAGAAAAAAGGAAACGGTAGTTAAAGGAATGCTTGTGACCATGAGTTAACAAAGAAATACTTCTATGCTTAAACAAAATAACATTAATGTACTTGTGAACTTCTCATGCATTGGTTTCACGTCATTTTTTGATTGCTACTCATTGTTGCAGATTTATTATATATTTTGAGTAAAAACATGTTATATCATTAAAGACTTATACCCGGCTCGTTTACCTTATTCTAAATTGGTTCTAATTCAGTTACATAGATAACACCAGTATATCTTCGCATCCCTAGGGCATTGCTCCGTTTGCAGATAGCTAAAAATAACAGCATTGCTACATAACCTTATATGCTTACTATATAGTCCATATACGATAAATTAAGAAAGTTTGTATATATTGGAGAGAAAATACATACAAACAACAACTAAGAAGTAGAAGGCTCTAGTGTTAGCTGCAGTAATGCTTCTAGGCGAGTAGCTACCTTTGCTTTATCGATTTCAACTGCTGATGAGTAAGATGGCATCATTTACGGAATTAATATGTAAATAAGAACTTATGTAAAATGATGTTCTTAAGTTCAAAAATTCAAGTGTGCTTAAGTTTGCCACGGGGATCTATGTAAAAGGATGTTACTTTAGTTTATCATGAGTTGGTAATGAATTTAAAATAAATAACTTATTTGCAATAGGACTTAGAAGCTTTCTATCTCTTTTTTCTTACCAGGGTCCTTAATCTTTTCATTCTTCAAAACAAACAAAACCTCATCTGCTACACCAGCAGTTAGGTCTTGTGGTTGAAAACCAATCTGCAATTAAGTATGTGATATCCCTTCAAAAAAAAAAAAAAAAAATAGAAAAGCAAATCCGGAATTTTACAGACATGAAATCAAATCAAAATCATTTGTAAGCAAATTAATATTATTTGCAAGTTTCGTGAACAAAAAAAAAGTAGAAATTCAAGTAAAAGAAGAATACTTATCTTTGGTCGTTATTTGGTACCAGGACTGATCAAAATTATTTGCAGAGAGATGAAGGACATTCTTGAATAAACAAGAAGATCTCTTATGGCCGAAACGCTCATGATTGAAACAACGGAAAGAAAATTATTCGAGAATCTTAATCAAAATCGAAACTATGAAAATCATTCAAAAATCTTAATCAAATTCGAAACTGGAAAATCATTCGAGTCACACTGAAATATAAAATATACTGATATTTAGTTGAATTTGTAAGCGTTAAAACCTAAACCAATTTAGAAGCATAGTAACTCAAGCGTACCTTCTTTCCCAAACGACCGGAACAGAGAGGAAGAATCGATTTTGATTTAAAACTGTAGAGATTTTAGAGGTAGGGTTTTATTGAAGTAAACGGATTGGGGTTTTCAGCAAGAGAAAATCGTGCATTGATTTATTAAAAGAAGGAGAAGAAACCGGGGAGGAGAAAACGGAAAGAATCAGATTCGGATGGAAGAAAACGCGGAGCGAATGTCTAATGGGCGAAAATGGTGCCGAAATTTATTGGCAATTTGATTTTGGTCTGTTTGATTAAAAACTTAAAATAATTATTTTAAGCAATCATGCAAACACAAAGATTTAATACATAAATAAATATTCATGAAAAATATCGCATTTAATTAGTGTAATTTATCAATTACATATGAAGGTTTTAAAGCAGAAAAGTTGTACATTTTCTATTTGAAAAATTGCTAGCTAATTCAAACATTTTCAAAGCTCATTGGTAGTTCCAAAGGTTGAAACTTAAAATATTATCTAAAAAAGTACAGTTGGTAGGCAAATAACTTAGGCAAATTCTATTTCAACCCATAAATATGCTGAGTAGCTCCCCGTTTTAACAAAAAAATACGAGGACGAAAATGCCATTTCTATGTTATATTTTTTTCCTGTTTTTTGAACATCTCGTGGTCTCCTTACGTGGTTCATTAGTGTACCTCGTAGTAGCACTACGTGGTCTTTGAAATAACCACGGAGAGCTGCTACGAGGTACACTGATGAACCATGTAGGGCTGTTACGAGGTACACTGATAAACCACTCATTCTCTCTACGTGGGAGAGTATTTTTGGATTTTTTCTTAAATTAGTGGGGGGCTACTCAGCAAAATTGGGTTATACCGGTTTTTTCATGCTTTGGGGGGCTACTCAGCATATTGCTGGGTTCGAATAGAATTTGCCAATACCTTAATACATTAATTAACATTAACGTTAAAATTGGTTATAATTGTACATAAAGAAAGGAAATACAAGGAACTGATATATAAGGCTTTAATAAGTCATTGTAATTAATGCATCGTTCAAAGGAGGATAAAATGGGTATTGTCTGGGGCTTTAGACGGACACAAGTTTTCGAAGGCTCAGTAGAATTAAGAAAAACCGACAAAGAGATGTTCAGTAATTCACACTAGAACCGAATTTATTAAATTAGGCTTAACATAAATGACGAGCTCTTTTTCTTTTCTTTTTTAAAATAAACCATCCCCCCCTAAAAAAAACTTATGTTGTAGTCCCCTTAAAATTATCCTCCCATTAAACAAATGTGGAATCCCTTTAACAATCCCTTTTTTAAGTGATATATAATGATAAAGATATTAAGGGCAATTTTGAAAGTTTACGGTCGTGTCAAAAATTTGTTCTTTCAAGTCAACAACTAATAAATATAAAGATATTCAAGGAAAAACTTTGGAAGTTTATGGTTGGACCAAAAGTTTGTGTGCTTCCAAACCAATTGTTAATAAAGATAATGATAAAGATATACAAGAATGATTCTGAAGGTTTATCGTCAAACCTAAAATTTGCGCTTCCAAGCCAAATATTAATGAAAATTTGTATAAAGGCAATTTGAATATGTAAAAATGGTTTAATAGCTGGATCATAATTTTAAGCGATATATAATGATAAAGGTATTCATTTACAATTTTAAAAGTTTTCGATCGTACCAAAATTTTGCATTTTCAAGCCAACTATTAATACAGATGGTATTATATATGTACTTATAGGTTATAGAGTATAATATGACATTATTCTTCACAAACATTGATAGGGTAGGAATACTTTCATCTGTGGAGCTTGTTGGTGGTTCATATTATAATAGTAGTAAATAGCCCATGCCAATGACACGGTGCAAGTGTTATCTTTTTAATTTCGTATTTGGGATACAAATGTAAATTATCATTCATATAAAATGGTCACACAAAAAAAGGATTAACCTATTTTACAAAAGAGATACAGTACGAGTTTATGCGAGAGTAATTAATGCTGCTTAAAAATTAAGTCTTCCCGGTTTTCTCCCTTTTTGTAACAACCCGTATTTTCAATAACCTGTAATAACATAAATCGAGGCAGAATTTAATTCTAAAATGGGAATCAAGGGAAACGGGCTATGCCATTGCGTTCGTCTCGGAAAAATACGCGAAATAGAGTCCGAGTTTTCGAAAATCGGAGTCCGTATGACCCAGTTAAGGCCCATGGAAGTTGTCAGAAATTTCCATAATTAAAACAGATATAAATCTAAATTAAAAACAAGGATTTGGGCCAGCTGGGCCAGGGCAGGAAAAATCCCGCCAGGACCCGCATGTCGACAGGCCTGTCGACAGGGTCCATAGGCATGTCGACTGCCCTGTCGACAGCCCTGTCGACAGGGGGTGCCCAGGCAGTCTAGCCTGGTGCACCATTTTTGATTTGGGCTGGGTCTTGGGGCTTGGTTCTAGAGGATTCCGAGATCTGACGGGCCAAAACTAACCTAGGGTTAATCCTAGGGCTAAAAACACTACCCTAATCTATAAATAAGGCCCTAATCTACCCTAAATCACTCATTAATCATTCTAGCAACAAAACTATGCCAAAATCCAAACTCTCATGGCCTCCACCCTCTTCATACAATCCCTAAATTAATTCCTAAGTGATTTTCCTTACATACAAGTATATTTAGGCTTGTATGATCCTCCTTAGCGTGCATTAAAGGCTTGTTTTTCTATTGCCATCATAAAGGAGGAGTCTTAATCAAGTTTGCTTGCATTTGGGGGCTTTAATTAGTTGCATAAGGGGTTCTTTACATTTGCTATAGTTATTTGAGTCCGCATAAGCATTGTAAGCCCTCTTACCTTCACTTTAGAAACTCTAAAGTTAATGTGTGATGAAAGTTGGGGTTTATGTATGTTTATTGAGTTATGCATGTTTATGCAAGTTTGCTAAGCCATGATTTGTATGTTTATTGAGTTATGCATGTTTATGCAAGTTTGCTAAGCCATGATTTGTATGTTTATTGAGTTATGCATGTTTATGCAAGTGTACTAAGCCATGGTTTGCAAGTTTAACAAGTTATGCATGTTTATGCAAGTTCACCAAGTCATGATTTGCAAGTTTAACAAGCTATGCATATTTATGCAAGTTTAAAATGACAAGTTGTGCATGTTTAACAAGTTGTGCATGTTTGACAAGTTATGCAAGTTTAAAATGACAAGTTGTGCATGTTTGACAAGTTATGCAAGTTTAAAATGACAAGTTGTGCATGTTTGACAAGTTATGCATGTTTATGCAAGTTCCCTATGCCATGTTAGGCAAGTTCAACATGTTATGCATGTTTATGTTAATATGCAAGTTCACTATGCTAAGTTATGCAAGTCTAACATGTTATGCATGTTTGTTGTGATATGCAAGATCATCATGTATGATTATGCCAAGTTCCCTCTTCCTATCCTTTATGCGTTATTACGAATATATAAGCGATAGAATGACGTTGGGGGTTTGGGTAAACTCAAAATACACGAAAATATAAGATTGGGAATTTACCTATTAAGTTAGGTCTACCCCTTGGGAATTTACCTATTAAGTTAGGTCTACCCAAGTAATTGTTGACTTGTAATTATGTTTTGAAATAAAGTGGACATGACACTTAGAAAACATAAGTGTGGCCAACTCGAGGTTGGGTTGAGTTTGTAGCGTAATTCTACCCGGAACCGACCGGCTTAACTAGTGGCTACAAACAATAGGACCCAATGTGAGAAGTTGGTCATGGGGTGCCAAGACCCGAGGTTAGACCAAGTTGTGGTGTAAAGCTACCCGGACCCGCCCGGCCTAACTAGTAACCACAACAAGGTCTAATGTGAGAGGTTAAGGTGCATTAAATTAATTAATGCCTCATGATTAGGGTTAAGTCAGGGTCCACTAATACTTAACCAATTTGGGGATTCAAGGGATTAGAATGTGGTTAAGTTGTGAGCCGTTGGTTACACTTAACTAGTTTAATCCATTTGGGAGTTCAAGGGATTAGAATGGGGTTAAGCCACACTTAACCAGTTTAATCCAGGATTAGTGAAGGGTTAAATCACACCTAACCCTCTTAGAAACCCTAGCAACGTGGTCTGTTCTAACAGTAATCCCAGTTTGGTATCATTCACAACCCTAGAAGCTAGGCTAGGGCGGGGCACGATTACTGGACGGATGTAAGCGACCAAAGGGCGATGGCCGAGTGGTACAGCGGTGCGGGTCCAGCGGGCTACGGACGTGCACGTAGTCCGATGTTGGACAAACTCGAGGCACGGGTACCAGTAGGTTAGGGCTGTGCATTATTGCTTAAGTGTCCGGGGTTGACACCCGAGGGCTTGATACACCCGAAGGGGGACCCAGCACAGACTAACTACAACCATATGTGGGCCATATGGACACCAACACTTGACGTGTTAGGTTTATAGGGAGCCGATCGACTAGACCGTTGGGCTGGACCTTATATTAAGGTCACTTCATGTTATTGGGCCAAAGTTTGGGCTAAGGGATCAATGCCTGTTATGTTGGTTTGCTAGTACACCGTGGTGCAAAACTTAACCTTGTTTTATGCGATGACACCTCTATCTATCTTGTAGTTGATTTATTCATGCCAGTATGTTGTTATCTATGATCACCTCAGTTTCCATCATGATGTTAACTTTATTAGTTTATAGACTGATCGTAGCAGGGCTTACTCAGTCTTTTTGACTGACCTGTTTTCTTTCGCCTCTTTTCTTCCGTTTCCCCCCCCCAGGTCCTCAGGGAGGGAATACTAGAGCCTAGCTTGGATTTTAGCCGCTTCCTTGGATAGCTCATGTATGCTTTGGACTTGAGCCCGCTATGGTTTATTACTCTTATTTGGGGATAGCACTTATGTATTTTCAGTTTATCAGATGATGTATTTATCTAGACTTGTAATTTTGGAAAAGTGACATTTTGATGTACCAGACTTGTGTTTTGAAATGGTTTATAAATCTTCCGCTGTTTTATTTACTTACTCGGTTTATTTACATATATATATATGTCATGTCCTGCCTTGCTATATCATTATGCACGTTTACCAATAATGCCCCTCCAAAGCTAGTGCATTCCCTTGCGAGTGACCCTAGTGGAGGCGGGGTGTTACATTTGGTATCAGAGCATATGGTTTACGAGAAGGGATAAAAAGGTTTTTAAAACTTTTGAAAAGAAAAACTATTTTCAAAACCAAGTATTAAGTATTTTCCAAAAGAAAAGTCTAGTTATTTTAAAAGGCTATTCCCCAAAAGCCATTAGCACCATCCTTTGATCCCTCGTTTGAACTCTTTTCTTTTCGTTTCCAGCATGTCTGATAATCTCATCTTGCCCGAAGGAGTAACGATACCCGATTGGTTTCGTCGGTACTTGGAAGTTACGGCACCGGTCCTGGATGTCCCTCATACTGTCTCCCCAATCGAGGCCGCTGTTCCTCCTCCTCCTCCTCCCGTAGCTGATGTTCCTCTTCTCCCTCAGCCTCCACAAGCAGATTTTGCGGAAACTTGTAAGAACTTTAAGAGGATGGGTGGCAAGAATTTTAATGGAACAGAGACTTTTGTAGAAGCAGGAAATTGGTTGAAAGAGACCGAAGATCTTTTAGCCACCTTTGATATAGGTGACCGTAGGAAAGTTTTATTAGCAGTAGGGTTGCTAAAGGAAGAAGCTGCACGTTGGTGGGTAGCCACCACCGCAACTAGGCCAATTGAGACTTGGGATGACTTTAGAGGAAGGTTTGGACTAAGGTTCTTATTACTGAAGCAAGGGGACATGACTATTAGGGAATACATAGATAAGTTTAATCAACTGACTCGTGTCGATTTAGACTTGGTTAATACAGCTCAGAAGAAGGCCCTACACTTTGCTCTAGGATTAAACGAGCCATTACATGGCTTGGCCATGTCTCATATACCCTTGGGGGCGACTTTCGAGAATTTGGTGAATTTGGCCCTACTTCAAGAAGAAGGTAGCAATGACAAGAAAGAGGTCAAGGCGAATGACTCTCAAGGCAAGAGAGTAAATTCCGGGAAACGGGGCAAGAATATGAAATGTAACTTCTGTGGTGAAGTTGGACATATAGCCAGGGAATGTAGGAAGAAGGAGAAGAGAAAGCGGGGCGAATGCTTTGATTGTGGTGAGTTTGGACATTTCAGCAAGGATTGCCCGAGGAAACAAGGGCAAGGTCAGACTCAGTGTGCAGGACTATCTGGAGGGCGAGTTCATCCCCTCAACACCGTTCTTCCAGCTTATGATAGAGGTAGTGTTTCTGTTGAAAATCTGGTTTGCATTTTCTGATTTTCCCTGTTCGAACTTTGTTCGATTCTGGCATATCGCATAGTTTTATTTCATCCGATCTAGTTGAAAGTTTTGCACCTAAGTACTAGTCTGGTTGATGATCCCGTATGTGTTTCAAATCCAATTGGGGGTTCTGCCCGTTTGTCTGTGGTCTGAGTGGATTTGAAAGTTTCTATCTTGAGTATAGAATTCTCGTGGGATGTATATATTCTCGGTTTCGGGGGATATGGGTTGGTTTTGGGCATGGAATGGTTGTCCTGTTTTGAAGCCATTCTGGGTTTTTGTATATAGGGTTGTGAGGCTCATGACTCGCCTCGGTAATACCCTAAAAATTTCTAGCAACCCTATGGGTCCCGTCATGTTATGTTATCTTGAAATCCCTCGACTCGTCTATCGATAGTTTGCAATCTGTGAGGGTGGTCCGAGAATATCCTGATATCTGGGCATAGATTTCCGTATTATCTGGTTGGTAATGCCAAGCCAGTTGCGTGGCCGGTTAGGCACATGACCTCACGAGATGAGAGTTAAGAAAGCAAGTCAAGGAGTTGCTTGAGAAGAACTTCCTGAGATGAAGCATTTTCGAGTAGGGTGCTCCAGTAGTATTCGTTACTGATGTGGACAGTTTGTTTCGCTTATATGATGATTTCGTGAGATAACCGTTACCAGGGATCAATGATTTGTATGATCAACTTGTAGGAGCATCTGTTTTCTTTTGATCTAGCTACCGGATTCCATCAGCTTAGGATGGCTGAGGATGGAATTGACAAGACTGCGTTTAGGACTCTAGATGGGTTTTAGAATGGCTAGTCATACTATTTGGTTTGACTAATGCACCCGCATATTACGTAAACTGGATGGGTAGGGTGTTTAGGGAGTCCTTGAACAAGTTTGTCATGGTCGTCTTAGAAGATATTTTGACCTCCTCAAAAGAGCGAGGAAGAACATGCTATACATCTCAAGGAGGAGATGGATACGCTTAGAGCCACCAGTGGAAGGTCAGGTTCTCCAAATTTCACTTTGGAGGAAAGAAATTGGATTTCTTGGGCGCATAGTTCCTAAGTAAGGCTTAGCGGTGGATTCTGCTAAAGTGGTTGCGGTTTAAAACCGGAAAACTCTGAGGAGGGCAATTGAAGTAAGAAGCCTCCTCCGTTTGGCTAGTTAGTTAGCATTCCCGGAGTTTAGACTTACTCTTCTGGATCAAGAAGGGGGTTTCGCAGAAAGAAGACCCGCAGTTGGTCAAGAACATGGACCAATCAGTTCGAGGCGAGATGTTAAGTCACCTCACTAGATATATTATAGATGACAAGGGATGACTAAGGCACGATGAGAGATTATGTGTTCCTCGAATGGAAGACTTGGTAAAGAAGGTTCTTACAGATGCGAATCACTCGAGGAGGTGGCCGAGTTGGTCTCGGAATGCATGTTGTGCCACCAAGTTAAGGCCAAGTCATAGAAGCCCAGTGGGCCATTACCTCTATTGGGGGTTCCGCAAGGGAAGTGTGAAAACATCTCGATAGATTATGTGGATAGATTACCTAGATCAAAGAAAGGGAATACGGGTAGGTGGGCCATAATAGGTAGACGCACGAAGAGTGCTCATTTCAGAGCGAGAGGACTACATCATGGTTAACAGCGGTTTACCCTCAAGAAGTTGGCCAGTTTTGAAATAGCCTACAGGAAGCCATGGGTAGGCAATTGAATCTAGGTATGGCCTGTCACTCATAGGCAGATGGTTCATTTCGATTAAGCATGAGTTATAGAAAATCACGTTTATAGGGCAATTGGCAACGTGGATTGGTATTTTCAAGAGAAAGTTCTGCTGCATGGAATACTTTATAGTAAGTAGACGAGATCCAGGATTCACTGGTGAATTTTGGAGAGCTGGCATGAGATCATGAGGTTATAGTAGGTTTAAGCCAAGTATATAGAAAGAAGAATAAGTGGAAAAGAAAGACGAGAGGCGATAATGAAATGACTTCCAACTCGAATTTGGGAAATAGGAGTTAGGAAGCCAAGGAATCATGAAGTGAAAAGACAGTCAAAGCACAGTGGAGTTAAGCTCAAGGAAACGTGACTAAGAAGAGTGAAGACTAGATACGCGCATCATATCTCTTTTTAAGAGTGCATCTTTGATCCTTGTTTTCCTGTGGAGCTTGCTTGCAAGTTATCTTTCGTATATGTCCTCTCGGTCCCATTCTCGATCTTATTTCTGTTGTAAACTCCATAAGGGGGTTAAGACTCATCGGCTAGTACTATATGTCAAAGTTTGAATGGATTTCTTGTAATCCAAAAAGTTTATCTAGTTTATCGTGTCGATCTTGTCATGAGAACCTTAGGTAGAAACCCTTTGGTTGAAACATGTGTTTGAAACATGTTATGCTTGATGGTTGCAAGTGGTTGCAAGTGTTTGCAAGTGGTTGCTCGTGGATGCATTATACACGATTAGGCACTAGATCGGCTCGCACACTCTTCATGTTGCATATGCATGAGTGCTTACACTTATTCATGGTTGAAACTTGTTGTGTTATCACATGGATGTTGAATATGGGTGAATGTTATGTGCACTCATATAGACACTATGAATTCAGGAATTTGCATACATATGGATTCATTTCACTGACATACATATGCATTAAGGAGGTTTACTGTATCAGTAACCGCCTGATTTACATACATATGCATTAAGGAGGTTTACTGTATCAGTAACCGCCTGATTTTCGCATTAGGTAAGTACATGTACACACACTTTTGCATATGTTCATCCAGCATTTAGAATCTTGTAAGGACAATGATTGCTCGTGGATGATGCTTTGAGTAGATGGATGATTGGATGGTAGGATACGTTCTTCCTAACTTGAAGATTTCGGGGACGAAATCCTTTAAGGAGGGGAGAATGTAGCAACCCGTATTTTCAATAACCTGTAATAACATAAATCGAGGCAGAATTTAATTCTAAAATGGGAATCAAGGGAAACGGGCTATGCCATTGCGTTCGTCTCGGAAAAATACGCGAAATAGAGTCCGAGTTTTCGAAAATCGGAGTCCGTATGACCTAGTTAAGGCCCATGGAAGTTGTCAAAAATTTCCATAATTAAAACAGATTTAAATCTAAATTAAAAACAAGGATTTGGGCCAGCTGGGCCAGGGCGGGAAAAATCCCGCCAGGACCCGCATGTCGACAGGCCTGTCGACAGGGTCCATAGGCATGTCGACTGCCCTGTTGACAGCCCTGTCGACAGGGGGTGCCCAGGCAGTCTAGCCTGGTGCACCATTTTTGATTTGGGCTGGGTCTTGGGGCTTGGTTCTAGAGGATTCCGAGATCTGACGGGCCAAAACTAACCTAGGGTTAATCCTAGGGCTAAAAACACTACCCTAATCTATAAATAAGGCCCTAATCTACCCTAAATCACTCATTAATCATTCTAGCAACAAAACTATGCCAAAATCCAAACTCTCATGGCCTCCACCCTCTTCATACAATCCCTAAATTAATTCCTAAGTGATTTTCTTTACATACAAGTATATTTAGGCTTGTATGATCCTCCTTAGCGTGCATTAAAGGCTTGTTTTTCTATTGCCATCATAAAGGAGGAGTCTTAATCAAGTTTGCTTGCATTTGGGGGCTTTAATTAGTTGCATAAGGGGTTCTTTACATTTGCTATAGTTATTTGAGTCCGCATAAGCATTGTAAGCCCTCTTACCTTCACTTTAGAAACTCTAAAGTTAATGTGTGATGAAAGTTGGGGTTTATGTATGGTTATTGAGTTATGCATGTTTATGCAAGTTTGCTAAGCCATGATTTGTATGTTTATTGAGTTATGCATGTTTATGCAAGTTTGCTAAGCCATGATTTGTATGTTTATTGAGTTATGCATGTTTATGCAAGTGTACTAAGCCATGGTTTGCAAGTTTAACAAGTTATGCATGTTTATGCAAGTTCACCAAGTCATGATTTGCAAGTTTAACAAGCTATGCATATTTATGCAAGTTTAAAATGACAAGTTGTGCATGTTTAACAAGTTGTGCATGTTTGACAAGTTATGCAAGTTTAAAATGACAAGTTGTGCATGTTTGACAAGTTATGCATGTTTATGCAAGTTCCCTATGCCATGTTAGGCAAGTTCAACATGTTATGCATGTTTATGTTAATATGCAAGTTCACTATGCTAAGTTATGCAAGTCTAACATGTTATGCATGTTTGTTGTGATATGCAAGATCATCATGTATGATTATGCCAAGTTCCCTCTTCCTATCCTTTATGCGTTATTACGAATATATAAGCGATAGAATGACGTTGGGGGTTTGGGTAAACTCAAAATACACGAAAATATAAGATTGGGAATTTACCTATTAAGTTAGGTCTACCCCTTGGGAATTTACCTATTAAGTTAGGTCTACCCAAGTAATTGTTGACTTGTAATTATGTTTTGAAATAAAGTGGACATGACACTTAGAAAACATAAGTGTGGCCAACTCGAGGTTGGGTTGAGTTTGTAGCGTAATTCTACCCGGAACCGACCGGCTTAACTAGTGGCTACAAACAATAGGACCCAATGTGAGAAGTTGGTCATGGGGTGCCAAGACCCGAGGTTAGACCAAGTTGTGGTGTAAAGCTACCCGGACCCGCCCGGCCTAACTAGTAACCACAACAAGGTCTAATGTGAGAGGTTAAGGTGCATTAAATTAATTAATGCCTCATGATTAGGGTTAAGTCAGGGTCCACTAATACTTAACCAATTTGGGGATTCAAGGGATTAGAATGTGGTTAAGTTGTGAGCCGTTGGTTACACTTAACTAGTTTAATCCATTTGGGAGTTCAAGGGATTAGAATGGGGTTAAGCCACACTTAACCAGTTTAATCCAGGATTAGTGAAGGGTTAAATCACACCTAACCCTCTTAGAAACCCTAGCAACGTGGTCTGTTCTAACAGTAATCCCAGTTTGGTATCATTCACAACCCTAGAAGCTAGGCTAGGGCGGGGCACGATTACTGGACGGATGTAAGCGACCAAAGGGCGATGGCCGAGTGGTACAGCGGTGCGGGTCCAGCGGGCTACGGACGTGCACGTAGTCCGATGTTGGACAAACTCGAGGCACGGGTACCAGTAGGTTAGGGCTGTGCATTATTGCTTAAGTGTCCGGGGTTGACACCCGAGGGCTTGATACACCCGAAGGGGGACCCAGCACAGACTAACTACAACCATATGTGGGCCATATGGACACCAACACTTGACGTGTTAGGTTTATAGGGAGCCGATCGACTAGACCGTTGGGCTGGACCTTATATTAAGGTCACTTCATGTTATTGGGCCAAAGTTTGGGCTAAGGGATCAATGCCTGTTATGTTGGTTTGCTAGTACACCGTGGTGCAAAACTTAACCTTGTTTCATGCGATGACACCTCTATCTATCTTGTAGTTGATTTATTCATGCCAGTATGTTGTTATCTATGATCACCTCAGTTTCCATCATGATGTTAACTTTATTAGTTTATAGACTGATCGTAGCAGGGCTTACTCAGTCTTTTTGACTGACCTGTTTTCTTTCGCCTCTTTTCTTCCGTTTCCCCTCCCCAGGTCCTCAGGGAGGGAATACTAGAGCCTAGCTTGGATTTTAGCCGCTTCCTTGGATAGCTCATGTATGCTTTGGACTTGAGCCCGCTATGGTTTATTACTCTTATTTGGGGATAGCACTTATGTATTTTCAGTTTATCAGATGATGTATTTATCTAGACTTGTAATTTTGGAAAAGTGACATTTTGATGTACCAGACTTGTGTTTTGAAATGGTTTATAAATCTTCCGCTGTTTTATTTACTTACTCGGTTTATTTACATATATATATGTCATGTCCTGCCTTGCTATATCATTATGCATGTTTACCAATAATGCCCCTCCAAAGCTAGTGCATTCCCTTGCGAGTGACCCTAGTGGAGGCGGGGTGTTACATTTGGTATCAGAGCATATGGTTTACGAGAAGGGATAAAAAGTTTTTTAAAACTTTTGAAAAGAAAAACTATTTTCAAAACCAAGTATTAAGTATTTTCCAAAAGAAAAGTCTAGTTATTTTAAAAGGCTATTCCCCAAAAGCCATTAGCACCATCCTTTGATCCCTCGTTTGAACTCTTTTCTTTTCGTTTCCAGCATGTCTGATAATCTCATCTTGCCCGAAGGAGTAACGATACCCGATTGGTTTCGTCGGTACTTGGAAGTTACGGCACCGGTCCCGGATGTCCCTCATACTGTCTCCCCAGTCGAGGCCGCTGTTCCTCCTCCTCCTCCTCCCGTAGCTGATGTTCCTCTTCTCCCTCAGCCTCCACAAGCAGATTTTGCGGAAACTTGTAAGAACTTTAAGAGGATGGGTGGCAAGAATTTTAATGGAACAGAGACTTTTGTAGAAGCAGGGAATTGGTTGAAAGAGACCGAAGATCTTTTAGCCACCTTTGATATAGGTGACCGTAGGAAAGTTTTATTAGCAGTAGGGTTGCTAAAGGAAGAAGCTGCACGTTGGTGGGTAGTCACCACCGCAACCAGGCCAATTGAGACTTGGGATGACTTTAGAGGAAGGTTTGGACTAAGGTTCTTATTACTGAAGCAAGGGGACATGACTATTAGGGAATACATAGATAAGTTTAATCAACTGACTCGTGTCGATTTAGACTTGGTTAATACAGCTCAGAAGAAGGCCCTACACTTTGCTCTAGGATTAAACGAGCCATTACATGGCTTGGCCATGTCTCATATACCCTTGGGGGCGACTTTCGAGAATTTGGTGAATTTGGCCCTACTTCAAGAAGAAGGTAGCAATGACAAGAAAGAGGTCAAGGCGAATGACTCTCAAGGCAAGAGAGTAAATTCCGGGAAACGGGGCAAGAATATGAAATGTAACTTCTGTGGTGAAGTTGGACATATAGCCAGGGAATGTAGGAAGAAGGAGAAGAGAAAGCGGGGCGAATGCTTTGATTGTGGTGAGTTTGGACATTTCAGCAAGGATTGCCCGAGGAAACAAGGGCAAGGTCAGACTCAGTGTGCAGGACTATCTGGAGGGCGAGTTCATCCCCTCAACACCGTTCTTCCAGCTTATGATAGAGGTAGTGTTTCTGTTGAAAATCTGGTTTGCATTTTCTGATTTTCCCTGTTCGAACTTTGTTCGATTCTGGCATATCGCATAGTTTTATTTCATCCGATCTAGTTGAAAGTTTTGCACCTAAGTACTAGTCTGGTTGATGATCCCGTATGTGTTTCAAATCCAATTGGGGGTTCTGCCCGTTTGTCTGTGGTCTGAGTGGATTTGAAAGTTTCTATCTTGAGTATAGAATTCTCGTGGGATGTATATATTCTCGGTTTCGGGGGATATGGGTTGGTTTTGGGCATGGAATGGTTGTCCTGTTTTGAAGCTATTCTGGGTTTTTGTATATAGGGTTGTGAGGCTCATGACTCGCCTCGGTAATACCCTAGAAATTTCTAGCAACCCTATGGGTCCCGTCATGTTATGTTATCTTGAAATCCCTCGACTCGTCTATCGATAGTTTGCAATCTGTGAGGGTGGTCCGAGAATATCCTGATATCTGGGCATAGATTTCCGTATTATCTGGTTGGTAATGCCAAGCCAGTTGCGTGGCCGGTTAGGCACATGACCTCACGAGATGAGAGTTAAGAAAGCAAGTCAAGGAGTTGCTTGAGAAGAACTTCCTGAGACGAAGCATTTTCGAGTAGGGTGCTCCAGTAGTATTCGTTACTGATGTGGACAGTTTGTTTCGCTTATATGATGATTTCGTGAGATAACCGTTACCAGGGATCAATGATTTGTATGATCAACTTGTAGGAGCATCTGTTTTCTTTTGATCTAGCTACCGGATTCCATCAGCTTAGGATGGCTGAGGATGGAATTGACAAGACTGCGTTTAGGACTCTAGATGGGTTTTAGAATGGCTAGTCATACTATTTGGTTTGACTAATGCACCCGCATATTACGTAAACTGGATGGGTAGGGTGTTTAGGGAGTCCTTGAACAAGTTTGTCATGGTCGTCTTAGAAGATATTTTGACCTCCTCAAAAGAGCGAGGAAGAACATGCTATACATCTCAAGGAGGAGATGGATACGCTTAGAGCCACCAGTGGAAGGTCAGGTTCTCCAAATGTCACTTTGGAGGAAAGAAATTGGATTTCTTGGGCGCATAGTTCCTAAGTAAGGCTTAGCGGTGGATTCTGCTAAAGTGGTTGCGGTTTAAAACCGGAAAACTCTGAGGAGGGCAATTGAAGTAAGAAGCCTCCTCCGTTTGGCTAGTTAGTTAGCATTCCCGGAGTTTAGACTTACTCTTCTGGATCAAGAAGGGGGTTTCGCAGAAAGAAGACCCGCAGTTGGTCAAGAACATGGACCAATCAGTTCGAGGCGAGATGTTAAGTCACCTCACTAGATATATTATAGATGACAAGGGATGACTAAGGCACGATGAGAGATTATGTGTTCCTCGAATGGAAGACTTGGTAAAGAAGGTTCTTACAGATGCGAATCACTCGAGGAGGTGGCCGAGTTGGTCTCGGAATGCATGTTGTGCCACCAAGTTAAGGCCAAGTCATAGAAGCCCAGTGGGCCATTACCTCTGTTGGGGGTTCCGCAAGGGAAGTGTGAAAACATCTCGATAGATTATGTGGATAGATTACCTAGATCAAAGAAAGGGAATACGGGTAGGTGGGCCATAATAGGTAGACGCACGAAGAGTGCTCATTTCAGAGCGAGAGGACTACATCATGGTTAACAGCGGTTTACCCTCAAGAAGTTGGCCAGTTTTGAAATAGCCTACAGGAAGCCATGGGTAGGCAATTGAATCTAGGTATGGCCTGTCACTCATAGGCAGATGGTTCATTTCGATTAAGCATGAGTTATAGAAAATCACGTTTATAGGGCAATTGGCAACGTGGATTGGTATTTTCAAGAGAAAGTTCTGCTGCATGGAATACTTTATAGTAAGTAGACGAGATCCAGGATTCACTGGTGAATTTTGGAGAGCTGGCATGAGATCATGAGGTTATAGTAGGTTTAAGCCAAGTATATAGAAAGAAGAATAAGTGGAAAAGAAAGACGAGAGGCGATAATGAAATGACTTCCAACTCGAATTTGGGAAATAGGAGTTAGGAAGCCAAGGAATCATGAAGTGAAAAGACAGTCAAAGCACAGTGGAGTTAAGCTCAAGGAAACGTGACTAAGAAGAGTGAAGACTAGATACGCGCATCATATCTCTTTTTAAGAGTGCATCTTTGATCCTTGTTTTCCTGTGGAGCTTGCTTGCAAGTTATCTTTCGTATATGTCCTCTCGGTCCCATTCTCGATCTTATTTCTGTTGTAAACTCCATAAGGGGGTTAAGACTCATCGGCTAGTACTATATGTCAAAGTTTGAATGGATTTCTTGTAATCCAAAAAGTTTATCTAGTTTATCGTGTCGATCTTGTCATGAGAACCTTAGGTAGAAACCCTTTGGTTGAAACATGTGTTTGAAACATGTTATGCTTGATGGTTGCAAGTGGTTGCAAGTGTTTGCAAGTGGTTGCTCGTGGATGCATTATACACGATTAGGCACTAGATCGGCTCGCACACTCTTCATGTTGCATATGCATGAGTGCTTACACTTATTCATGGTTGAAACTTGTTGTGTTATCACATGGATGTTGCATATGGGTGAATGTTATGTGCACTCATATAGACACTATGAATTCAGGAATTTGCATACATATGGATTCATTTCACTGACATACATATGCATTAAGGAGGTTTACTGTATCAGTAACCGCCTGATTTACATACATATGCATTAAGGAGGTTTACTGTATCAGTAACCGCCTGATTTTCGCATTAGGTAAGTACATGTACACACACTTTTGCATATGTTCATCCAGCATTTAGAATCTTGTAAGGACAATGATTGCTCGTGGATGATGCTTTGAGTAGATGGATGATTGGATGGTAGGATACGTTCTTCCTAACTTGAAGATTTCGGGGACGAAATCCTTTAAGGAGGGGAGAATGTAACAACCCGTATTTTCAATAACCTGTAATAACATAAATCGAGGCAGAATTTAATTCTAAAATGGGAATCAAGGGAAACGGGCTATGCCATTGCGTTCGTCTCGGAAAAATACGCGAAATAGAGTCCGAGTTTTCGAAAATCGGAGTCCGTATGACCCAGTTAAGGCCCATGGAAGTTGTCAGAAATTTCCATAATTAAAACAGATTTAAATCTAAATTAAAAACAAGGATTTGGGCCAGCTGGGCCAGGGCGGGAAAAATCCCGCCAGGACCCGCATGTCGACAGGCCTGTCGACAGGGTCCATAGGCATGTCGACTGCCCTGTCGACAGCCCTGTCGACAGGGGGTGCCCAGGCAGTCTAGCCTGGTGCACCATTTTTGATTTGGGCTGGGTCTTGGGGCTTGGTTCTAGAGGATTCCGAGATCTGACGGGCCAAAACTAACCTAGGGTTAATCCTAGGGCTAAAAACACTACCCTAATCTATAAATAAGGCCCTAATCTACCCTAAATCACTCATTAATCATTCTAGCAACAAAACTATGCCAAAATCCAAACTCTCATGGCCTCCACCCTCTTCATACAATCCCTAAATTAATTCCTAAGTGATTTTCCTTACATACAAGTATATTTAGGCTTGTATGATCCTCCTTAGCGTGCATTAAAGGCTTGTTTTTCTATTGCCATCATAAAGGAGGAGTCTTAATCAAGTTTGCTTGCATTTGGGGGCTTTAATTAGTTGCATAAGGGGTTCTTTACATTTGCTATAGTTATTTGAGTCCGCATAAGCATTGTAAGCCCTCTTACCTTCACTTTAGAAACTCTAAAGTTAATGTGTGATGAAAGTTGGGGTTTATGTATGGTTATTGAGTTATGCATGTTTATGCAAGTTTTCTAAGCCATGATTTGTATGTTTATTGAGTTATGCATGTTTATGCAAGTTTGCTAAGCCATGATTTGTATGTTTATTGAGTTATGCATGTTTATGCAAGTGTACTAAGCCATGGTTTGCAAGTTTAACAAGTTATGCATGTTTATGCAAGTTCACCAAGTCATGATTTGCAAGTTTAACAAGCTATGCATATTTATGCAAGTTTAAAATGACAAGTTGTGCATGTTTAACAAGTTGTGCATGTTTGACAAGTTATGCAAGTTTAAAATGACAAGTTGTGCATGTTTGACAAGTTATGCAAGTTTAAAATGACAAGTTGTGCATGTTTGACAAGTTATGCATGTTTATGCAAGTTCCCTATGCCATGTTAGGCAAGTTCAACATGTTATGCATGTTTATGTTAATATGCAAGTTCACTATGCTAAGTTATGCAAGTCTAACATGTTATGCATGTTTGTTGTGATATGCAAGATCATCATGTATGATTATGCCAAGTTCCCTCTTCCTATCCTTTATGCGTTATTACGAATATATAAGCGATAGAATGACGTTGGGGGTTTGGGTAAACTCAAAATACATGAAAATATAAGATTGGGAATTTACCTATTAAGTTAGGTCTACCCCTTGGGAATTTACCTATTAAGTTAGGTCTACCCAAGTAATTGTTGACTTGTAATTATGTTTTGAAATAAAGTGGACATGACACTTAGAAAACATAAGTGTGGCCAACTCGAGGTTGGGTTGAGTTTGTAGCGTAATTCTACCCGGAACCGACCGGCTTAACTAGTGGCTACAAACAATAGGACCCAATGTGAGAAGTTGGTCATGGGGTGCCAAGACCCGAGGTTAGACCAAGTTGTGGTGTAAAGCTACCCGGACCCGCCCGGCCTAACTAGTAACCACAACAAGGTCTAATGTGAGAGGTTAAGGTGCATTAAATTAATTAATGCCTCATGATTAGGGTTAAGTCAGGGTCCACTAATACTTAACCAATTTGGGGATTCAAGGGATTAGAATGTGGTTAAGTTGTGAGCCGTTGGTTACACTTAACTAGTTTAATCCATTTGGGAGTTCAAGGGATTAGAATGGGGTTAAGCCACACTTAACCAGTTTAATCCAGGATTAGTGAAGGGTTAAATCACACCTAACCCTCTTAGAAACCCTAGCAACGTGGTCTGTTCTAACAGTAATCCCAGTTTGGTATCATTCACAACCCTAGAAGCTAGGCTAGGGCGGGGCACGATTACTGGACGGATGTAAGCGACCAAAGGGCGATGGCCGAGTGGTACAGCGGTGCGGGTCCGGCGGGCTACGGACGTGCACGTAGTCCGATGTTGGACAAACTCGAGGCACGGGTACCAGTAGGTTAGGGCTGTGCATTATTGCTTAAGTGTCCGGGGTTGACACCCGAGGGCTTGATACACCCGAAGGGGGACCCAGCACAGACTAACTACAACCATATGTGGGCCATATGGACACCAACACTTGACGTGTTAGGTTTATAGGGAGCCGATCGACTAGACCGTTGGGCTGGACCTTATATTAAGGTCACTTCATGTTATTGGGCCAAAGTTTGGGCTAAGGGATCAATGCCTGTTATGTTGGTTTGCTAGTACACCGTGGTGCAAAACTTAACCTTGTTTTATGCGATGACACCTCTATCTATCTTGTAGTTGATTTATTCATGCCAGTATGTTGTTATCTATGATCACCTCAGTTTCCATCATGATGTTAACTTTATTAGTTTATAGACTGATCGTAGCAGGGCTTACTCAGTCTTTTTGACTGACCTGTTTTCTTTCGCCTCTTTTCTTCCGTTTCCCCTCCCCAGGTCCTCAGGGAGGGAATACTAGAGCCTAGCTTGGATTTTAGCCGCTTCCTTGGATAGCTCATGTATGCTTTGGACTTGAGCCCGCTATGGTTTATTACTCTTATTTGGGGATAGCACTTATGTATTTTCAGTTTATCAGATGATGTATTTATCTAGACTTGTAATTTTGGAAAAGTGACATTTTGATGTACCAGACTTGTGTTTTGAAATGGTTTATAAATCTTCCGCTGTTTTATTTACTTACTCGGTTTATTTACATATATATATGTCATGTCCTGCCTTGCTATATCATTATGCATGTTTACCAATAATGCCCCTCCAAAGCTAGTGCATTCCCTTGCGAGTGACCCTAGTGGAGGCGGGGTGTTACATTTGGTATCAGAGCATATGGTTTACGAGAAGGGATAAAAAGTTTTTTAAAACTTTTGAAAAGAAAAACTATTTTCAAAACCAAGTATTAAGTATTTTCCAAAAGAAAAGTCTAGTTATTTTAAAAGGCTATTCCCCAAAAGCCATTAGCACCATCCTTTGATCCCTCGTTTGAACTCTTTTCTTTTCGTTTCCAGCATGTCTGATAATCTCATCTTGCCCGAAGGAGTAACGATACCCGATTGGTTTCGTCGGTACTTGGAAGTTACGGCACCGGTCCCGGATGTCCCTCATACTGTCTCCCCAGTCGAGGCCGCTGTTCCTCCTCCTCCTCCTCCAGTAGCTGATGTTCCTCTTCTCCCTCAGCCTCCACAAGCAGATTTTGCGGAAACTTGTAAGAACTTTAAGAGGATGGGTGGCAAGAATTTTAATGGAACAGAGACTTTTGTAGAAGCAGGGAATTGGTTGAAAGAGACCGAAGATCTTTTAGCCACCTTTGATATAGGTGACCGTAGGAAAGTTTTATTAGCAGTAGGGTTGCTAAAGGAAGAAGCTGCACGTTGGTGGGTAGTCACCACCGCAACCAGGCCAATTGAGACTTGGGATGACTTTAGAGGAAGGTTTGGACTAAGGTTCTTATTACTGAAGCAAGGGGACATGACTATTAGGGAATACATAGATAAGTTTAATCAACTGACTCGTGTCGATTTAGACTTGGTTAATACAGCTCAGAAGAAGGCCCTACACTTTGCTCTAGGATTAAACGAGCCATTACATGGCTTGGCCATGTCTCATATACCCTTGGGGGCGACTTTCGAGAATTTGGTGAATTTGGCCCTACTTCAAGAAGAAGGTAGCAATGACAAGAAAGAGGTCAAGGCGAATGACTCTCAAGGCAAGAGAGTAAATTCCGGGAAACGGGGCAAGAATATGAAATGTAACTTCTGTGGTGAAGTTGGACATATAGCCAGGGAATGTAGGAAGAAGGAGAAGAGAAAGCGGGGCGAATGCTTTGATTGTGGTGAGTTTGGACATTTCAGCAAGGATTGCCCGAGGAAACAAGGGCAAGGTCAGACTCAGTGTGCAGGACTATCTGGAGGGCGAGTTCATCCCCTCAACACCGTTCTTCCAGCTTATGATAGAGGTAGTGTTTCTGTTGAAAATCTGGTTTGCATTTTCTGATTTTCCCTGTTCGAACTTTGTTCGATTCTGGCATATCGCATAGTTTTATTTCATCCGATCTAGTTGAAAGTTTTGCACCTAAGTACTAGTCTGGTTGATGATCCCGTATGTGTTTCAAATCCAATTGGGGGTTCTGCCCGTTTGTCTGTGGTCTGAGTGGATTTGAAAGTTTCTATCTTGAGTATAGAATTCTCGTGGGATGTATATATTCTCGGTTTCGGGGGATATGGGTTGGTTTTGGGCATGGAATGGTTGTCCTATTTTGAAGCCATTCTGGGTTTTTGTATATAGGGTTGTGAGGCTCATGACTCGCCTCGGTAATACCCTAGAAATTTCTAGCAACCCTATGGGTCCCGTCATGTTATGTTATCTTGAAATCCCTCGACTCGTCTATCGATAGTTTGCAATCTGTGAGGGTGGTCCGAGAATATCCTGATATCTGGGCATAGATTTCCGTATTATCTGGTTGGTAATGCCAAGCCAGTTGCGTGGCCGGTTAGGCACATGACCTCACGAGATGAGAGTTAAGAAAGCAAGTCAAGGAGTTGCTTGAGAAGAACTTCCTGAGACGAAGCATTTTCGAGTAGGGTGCTCCAGTAGTATTCGTTACTGATGTGGACAGTTTGTTTCGCTTATATGATGATTTCGTGAGATAACCGTTACCAGGGATCAATGATTTGTATGATCAACTTGTAGGAGCATCTGTTTTCTTTTGATCTAGCTACCGGATTCCGTCAGCTTAGGATGGCTGAGGATGGAATTGACAAGACTGCGTTTAGGACTCTAGATGGGTTTTAGAATGGCTAGTCATACTATTTGGTTTGACTAATGCACCCGCATATTACGTAAACTGGATGGGTAGGGTGTTTAGGGAGTCCTTGAACAAGTTTGTCATGGTCGTCTTAGAAGATATTTTGACCTCCTCAAAAGAGCGAGGAAGAACATGCTATACATCTCAAGGAGGAGATGGATACGCTTAGAGCCACCAGTGGAAGGTCAGGTTCTCCAAATGTCACTTTGGAGGAAAGAAATTGGATTTCTTGGGCGCATAGTTCCTAAGTAAGGCTTAGCGGTGGATTCTGCTAAAGTGGTTGCGGTTTAAAACCGGAAAACTCTGAGGAGGGCAATTGAAGTAAGAAGCCTCCTCCGTTTGGCTAGTTAGTTAGCATTCCCGGAGTTTAGACTTACTCTTCTGGATCAAGAAGGGGGTTTCGCAGAAAGAAGACCCGCAGTTGGTCAAGAACATGGACCAATCAGTTCGAGGCGAGATGTTAAGTCACCTCACTAGATATATTATAGATGACAAGGGATGACTAAGGCACGATGAGAGATTATGTGTTCCTCGAATGGAAGACTTGGTAAAGAAGGTTCTTACAGATGCGAATCACTCGAGGAGGTGGCCGAGTTGGTCTCGGAATGCATGTTGTGCCACCAAGTTAAGGCCAAGTCATAGAAGCCCAGTGGGCCATTACCTCTGTTGGGGGTTCCGCAAGGGAAGTGTGAAAACATCTCGATAGATTATGTGGATAGATTACCTAGATCAAAGAAAGGGAATACGGGTAGGTGGGCCATAATAGGTAGACGCACGAAGAGTGCTCATTTCAGAGCGAGAGGACTACATCATGGTTAACAGCGGTTTACCCTCAAGAAGTTGGCCAGTTTTGAAATAGCCTACAGGAAGCCATGGGTAGGCAATTGAATCTAGGTATGGCCTGTCACTCATAGGCAGATGGTTCATTTCGATTAAGCATGAGTTATAGAAAATCACGTTTATAGGGCAATTGGCAACGTGGATTGGTATTTTCAAGAGAAAGTTCTGCTGCATGGAATACTTTATAGTAAGTAGACGAGATCCAGGATTCACTGGTGAATTTTGGAGAGCTGGCATGAGATCATGAGGTTATAGTAGGTTTAAGCCAAGTATATAGAAAGAAGAATAAGTGGAAAAGAAAGACGAGAGGCGATAATGAAATGACTTCCAAATCGAATTTGGGAAATAGGAGTTAGGAAGCCAAGGAATCATGAAGTGAAAAGACAGTCAAAGCACAGTGGAGTTAAGCTCAAGGAAACGTGACTAAGAAGAGTGAAGACTAGATACGCGCATCATATCTCTTTTTAAGAGTGCATCTTTGATCCTTGTTTTCCTGTGGAGCTTGCTTGCAAGTTATCTTTCGTATATGTCCTCTCGGTCCCATTCTCGATCTTATTTCTGTTGTAAACTCCATAAGGGGGTTAAGACTCATCGGCTAGTACTATATGTCAAAGTTTGAATGGATTTCTTGTAATCCAAAAAGTTTATCTAGTTTATCGTGTCGATCTTGTCATGAGAACCTTAGGTAGAAACCCTTTGGTTGAAACATGTGTTTGAAACATGTTATGCTTGATGGTTGCAAGTGGTTGCAAGTGTTTGCAAGTGGTTGCTCGTGGATGCATTATACACGATTAGGCACTAGATCGGCTCGCACACTCTTCATGTTGCATATGCATGAGTGCTTACACTTATTCATGGTTGAAACTTGTTGTGTTATCACATGGATGTTGCATATGGGTGAATGTTATGTGCACTCATATAGACACTATGAATTCAGGAATTTGCATACATATGGATTCATTTCACTGACATACATATGCATTAAGGAGGTTTACTGTATCAGTAACCGCCTGATTTACATACATATGCATTAAGGAGGTTTACTGTATCAGTAACCGCCTGATTTTCGCATTAGGTAAGTACATGTACACACACTTTTGCATATGTTCATCCAGCATTTAGAATCTTGTAAGGACAATGATTGCTCGTGGATGATGCTTTGAGTAGATGGATGATTGGATGGTAGGATACGTTCTTCCTAACTTGAAGATTTCGGGGACGAAATCCTTTAAGGAGGGGAGAATGTAACAACCCGTATTTTCAATAACCTGTAATAACATAAATCGAGGCAGAATTTAATTCTAAAATGGGAATCAAGGGAAACGGGCTATGCCATTGCGTTCGTCTCGGAAAAATACGCGAAATAGAGTCCGAGTTTTCGAAAATCGGAGTCCGTATGACCCAGTTAAGGCCCATGGAAGTTGTCAGAAATTTCCATAATTAAAACAGATTTAAATCTAAATTAAAAACAAGGATTTGGGCCAGCTGGGCCAGGGCGGGAAAAATCCCGCCAGGACCCGCATGTCGACAGGCCTGTCGACAGGGTCCATAGGCATGTCGACTGCCCTGTCGACAGCCCTGTCGACAGGGGGTGCCCAGGCAGTCTAGCCTGGTGCACCATTTTTGATTTGGGCTGGGTCTTGGGGCTTGGTTCTAGAGGATTCCGAGATCTGACGGGCCAAAACTAACCTAGGGTTAATCCTAGGGCTAAAAACACTACCCTAATCTATAAATAAGGCCCTAATCTACCCTAAATCACTCATTAATCATTCTAGCAACAAAACTATGCCAAAATCCAAACTCTCATGGCCTCCACCCTCTTCATACAATCCCTAAATTAATTCCTAAGTGATTTTCCTTACATACAAGTATATTTAGGCTTGTATGATCCTCCTTAGCGTGCATTAAAGGCTTGTTTTTCTATTGCCATCATAAAGGAGGAGTCTTAATCAAGTTTGCTTGCATTTGGGGGCTTTAATTAGTTGCATAAGGGGTTCTTTACATTTGCTATAGTTATTTGAGTCCGCATAAGCATTGTAAGCCCTCTTACCTTCACTTTAGAAACTCTAAAGTTAATGTGTGATGAAAGTTGGGGTTTATGTATGTTTATTGAGTTATGCATGTTTATGCAAGTTTGCTAAGCCATGATTTGTATGTTTATTGAGTTATGCATGTTTATGCAAGTTTGCTAAGCCATGATTTGTATGTTTATTGAGTTATGCATGTTTATGCAAGTGTACTAAGCCATGGTTTGCAAGTTTAACAAGTTATGCATGTTTATGCAAGTTCACCAAGTCATGATTTGCAAGTTTAACAAGCTATGCATATTTATGCAAGTTTAAAATGACAAGTTGTGCATGTTTAACAAGTTGTGCATGTTTGACAAGTTATGCAAGTTTAAAATGACAAGTTGTGCATGTTTGACAAGTTATGCAAGTTTAAAATGACAAGTTGTGCATGTTTGACAAGTTATGCATGTTTATGCAAGTTCCCTATGCCATGTTAGGCAAGTTCAACATGTTATGCATGTTTATGTTAATATGCAAGTTCACTATGCTAAGTTATGCAAGTCTAACATGTTATGCATGTTTGTTGTGATATGCAAGATCATCATGTATGATTATGCCAAGTTCCCTCTTCCTATCCTTTATGCGTTATTACGAATATATAAGCGATAGAATGACGTTGGGGGTTTGGGTAAACTCAAAATACACGAAAATATAAGATTGGGAATTTACCTATTAAGTTAGGTCTACCCCTTGGGAATTTACCTATTAAGTTAGGTCTACCCAAGTAATTGTTGACTTGTAATTATGTTTTGAAATAAAGTGGACATGACACTTAGAAAACATAAGTGTGGCCAACTCGAGGTTGGGTTGAGTTTGTAGCGTAATTCTACCCGGAACCGACCGGCTTAACTAGTGGCTACAAACAATAGGACCCAATGTGAGAAGTTGGTCATGGGGTGCCAAGACCCGAGGTTAGACCAAGTTGTGGTGTAAAGCTACCCGGACCCGCCCGGCCTAACTAGTAACCACAACAAGGTCTAATGTGAGAGGTTAAGGTGCATTAAATTAATTAATGCCTCATGATTAGGGTTAAGTCAGGGTCCACTAATACTTAACCAATTTGGGGATTCAAGGGATTAGAATGTGGTTAAGTTGTGAGCCGTTGGTTACACTTAACTAGTTTAATCCATTTGGGAGTTCAAGGGATTAGAATGGGGTTAAGCCACACTTAACCAGTTTAATCCAGGATTAGTGAAGGGTTAAATCACACCTAACCCTCTTAGAAACCCTAGCAACGTGGTCTGTTCTAACAGTAATCCCAGTTTGGTATCATTCACAACCCTAGAAGCTAGGCTAGGGCGGGGCACGATTACTGGACGGATGTAAGCGACCAAAGGGCGATGGCCGAGTGGTACAGCGGTGCGGGTCCGGCGGGCTACGGACGTGCACGTAGTCCGATGTTGGACAAACTCGAGGCACGGGTACCAGTAGGTTAGGGCTGTGCATTATTGCTTAAGTGTCCGGGGTTGACACCCGAGGGCTTGATACACCCGAAGGGGGACCCAGCACAGACTAACTACAACCATATGTGGGCCATATGGACACCAACACTTGACGTGTTAGGTTTATAGGGAGCCGATCGACTAGACCATTGGGCTGGACCTTATATTAAGGTCACTTCATGTTATTGGGCCAAAGTTTGGGCTAAGGGATCAATGCCTGTTATGTTGGTTTGCTAGTACACCGTGGTGCAAAACTTAACCTTGTTTTATGCGATGACACCTCTATCTATCTTGTAGTTGATTTATTCATGCCAGTATGTTGTTATCTATGATCACCTCAGTTTCCATCATGATGTTAACTTTATTAGTTTATAGACTGATCGTAGCAGGGCTTACTCAGTCTTTTTGACTGACCTGTTTTCTTTCGCCTCTTTTCTTCCGTTTCCCCTCCCCAGGTCCTCAGGGAGGGAATACTAGAGCCTAGCTTGGATTTTAGCCGCTTCCTTGGATAGCTCATGTATGCTTTGGACTTGAGCCCGCTATGGTTTATTACTCTTATTTGGGGATAGCACTTATGTATTTTCAGTTTATCAGATGATGTATTTATCTAGACTTGTAATTTTGGAAAAGTGACATTTTGATGTACCAGACTTGTGTTTTGAAATGGTTTATAAATCTTCCGCTGTTTTATTTACTTACTCGGTTTATTTACATATATATATGTCATGTCCTGCCTTGCTATATCATTATGCATGTTTACCAATAATGCCCCTCCAAAGCTAGTGCATTCCCTTGCGAGTGACCCTAGTGGAGGCGGGGTGTTACATTTGGTATCAGAGCATATGGTTTACGAGAAGGGATAAAAAGTTTTTTAAAACTTTTGAAAAGAAAAACTATTTTCAAAACCAAGTATTAAGTATTTTCCAAAAGAAAAGTCTAGTTATTTTAAAAGGCTATTCCCCAAAAGCCATTAGCACCATCCTTTGATCCCTCGTTTGAACTCTTTTCTTTTCGTTTCCAGCATGTCTGATAATCTCATCTTGCCCGAAGGAGTAACGATACCCGATTGGTTTCGTCGGTACTTGGAAGTTACGGCACCGGTCCCGGATGTCCCTCATACTGTCTCCCCAGTCGAGGCCGCTGTTCCTCCTCCTCCTCCTCCCGTAGCTGATGTTCCTCTTCTCCCTCAGCCTCCACAAGCAGATTTTGCGGAAACTTGTAAGAACTTTAAGAGGATGGGTGGCAAGAATTTTAATGGAACAGAGACTTTTGTAGAAGCAGGGAATTGGTTGAAAGAGACCGAAGATCTTTTAGCCACCTTTGATATAGGTGACCGTAGGAAAGTTTTATTAGCAGTAGGGTTGCTAAAGGAAGAAGCTGCACGTTGGTGGGTAGTCACCACCGCAACCAGGCCAATTGAGACTTGGGATGACTTTAGAGGAAGGTTTGGACTAAGGTTCTTATTACTGAAGCAAGGGGACATGACTATTAGGGAATACATAGATAAGTTTAATCAACTGACTCGTGTCGATTTAGACTTGGTTAATACAGCTCAGAAGAAGGCCCTACACTTTGCTCTAGGATTAAACGAGCCATTACATGGCTTGGCCATGTCTCATATACCCTTGGGGGCGACTTTCGAGAATTTGGTGAATTTGGCCCTACTTCAAGAAGAAGGTAGCAATGACAAGAAAGAGGTCAAGGCGAATGACTCTCAAGGCAAGAGAGTAAATTCCGGGAAACGGGGCAAGAATATGAAATGTAACTTCTGTGGTGAAGTTGGACATATAGCCAGGGAATGTAGGAAGAAGGAGAAGAGAAAGCGGGGCGAATGCTTTGATTGTGGTGAGTTTGGACATTTCAGCAAGGATTGCCCGAGGAAACAAGGGCAAGGTCAGACTCAGTGTGCAGGACTATCTGGAGGGCGAGTTCATCCCCTCAACACCGTTCTTCCAGCTTATGATAGAGGTAGTGTTTCTGTTGAAAATCTGGTTTGCATTTTCTGATTTTCCCTGTTCGAACTTTGTTCGATTCTGGCATATCGCATAGTTTTATTTCATCCGATCTAGTTGAAAGTTTTGCACCTAAGTACTAGTCTGGTTGATGATCCCGTATGTGTTTCAAATCCAATTGGGGGTTCTGCCCGTTTGTCTGTGGTCTGAGTGGATTTGAAAGTTTCTATCTTGAGTATAGAATTCTCGTGGGATGTATATATTCTCGGTTTCGGGGGATATGGGTTGGTTTTGGGCATGGAATGGTTGTCCTGTTTTGAAGCCATTCTGGGTTTTTGTATATAGGGTTGTGAGGCTCATGACTCGCCTCGGTAATACCCTAGAAATTTCTAGCAACCCTATGGGTCCCGTCATGTTATGTTATCTTGAAATCCCTCGACTCGTCTATCGATAGTTTGCAATCTGTGAGGGTGGTCCGAGAATATCCTGATATCTGGGCATAGATTTCCGTATTATCTGGTTGGTAATGCCAAGCCAGTTGCGTGGCCGGTTAGGCACATGACCTCACGAGATGAGAGTTAAGAAAGCAAGTCAAGGAGTTGCTTGAGAAGAACTTCCTGAGACGAAGCATTTTCGAGTAGGGTGCTCCAGTAGTATTCGTTACTGATGTGGACAGTTTGTTTCGCTTATATGATGATTTCGTGAGATAACCGTTACCAGGGATCAATGATTTGTATGATCAACTTGTAGGAGCATCTGTTTTCTTTTGATCTAGCTACCGGATTCCATCAGCTTAGGATGGCTGAGGATGGAATTGACAAGACTGCGTTTAGGACTCTAGATGGGTTTTAGAATGGTTAGTCATACTATTTGGTTTGACTAATGCACCCGCATATTACGTAAACTGGATGGGTAGGGTGTTTAGGGAGTCCTTGAACAAGTTTGTCATGGTCGTCTTAGAAGATATTTTGACCTCCTCAAAAGAGCGAGGAAGAACATGCTATACATCTCAAGGAGGAGATGGATACGCTTAGAGCCACCAGTGGAAGGTCAGGTTCTCCAAATGTCACTTTGGAGGAAAGAAATTGGATTTCTTGGGCGCATAGTTCCTAAGTAAGGCTTAGCGGTGGATTCTGCTAAAGTGGTTGCGGTTTAAAACCGGAAAACTCTGAGGAGGGCAATTGAAGTAAGAAGCCTCCTCCGTTTGGCTAGTTAGATAGCATTCCCGGAGTTTAGACTTACTCTTCTGGATCAAGAAGGGGGTTTCGCAGAAAGAAGACCCGCAGTTGGTCAAGAACATGGACCAATCAGTTCGAGGCGAGATGTTAAGTCACCTCACTAGATATATTATAGATGACAAGGGATGACTAAGGCACGATGAGAGATTATGTGTTCCTCGAATGGAAGACTTGGTAAAGAAGGTTCTTACAGATGCGAATCACTCGAGGAGGTGGCCGAGTTGGTCTCGGAATGCATGTTGTGCCACCAAGTTAAGGCCAAGTCATAGAAGCCCAGTGGGCCATTACCTCTATTGGGGGTTCCGCAAGGGAAGTGTGAAAACATCTCGATAGATTATGTGGATAGATTACCTAGATCAAAGAAAGGGAATACGGGTAGGTGGGCCATAATAGGTAGACGCACGAAGAGTTCTCATTTCAGAGCGAGAGGACTACATCATGGTTAACAGCGGTTTACCCTCAAGAAGTTGGCCAGTTTTGAAATAGCCTACAGGAAGCCATGGGTAGGCAATTGAATCTAGGTATGGCCTGTCACTCATAGGCAGATGGTTCATTTCGATTAAGCATGAGTTATAGAAAATCTCGTTTATAGGGCAATTGGCAACGTGGATTGGTATTTTCAAGAGAAAGTTCTGCTGCATGGAATACTTTATAGTAAGTAGACGAGATCCAGGATTCACTGGTGAATTTTGGAGAGCTGGCATGAGATCATGAGGTTATAGTAGGTTTAAGCCAAGTATATAGAAAGAAGAATAAGTGGAAAAGAAAGACGAGAGGCGATAATGAAATGACTTCCAACTCGAATTTGGGAAATAGGAGTTAGGAAGCCAAGGAATCATGAAGTGAAAAGACAGTCAAAGCACAGTGGAGTTAAGCTCAAGGAAACGTGACTAAGAAGAGTGAAGACTAGATACGCGCATCATATCTCTTTTTAAGAGTGCATCTTTGATCCTTGTTTTCCTGTGGAGCTTGCTTGCAAGTTATCTTTCGTATATGTCCTCTCGGTCCCATTCTCGATCTTATTTCTGTTGTAAACTCCATAAGGGGGTTAAGACTCATCGGCTAGTACTATATGTCAAAGTTTGAATGGATTTCTTGTAATCCAAAAAGTTTATCTAGTTTATCGTGTCGATCTTGTCATGAGAACCTTAGGTAGAAACCCTTTGGTTGAAACATGTGTTTGAAACATGTTATGCTTGATGGTTGCAAGTGGTTGCAAGTGTTTGCAAGTGGTTGCTCGTGGATGCATTATACACGATTAGGCACTAGATCGGCTCGCACACTCTTCATGTTGCATATGCATGAGTGCTTACACTTATTCATGGTTGAAACTTGTTGTGTTATCACATGGATGTTGCATATGGGTGAATGTTATGTGCACTCATATAGACACTATGAATTCAGGAATTTGCATACATATGGATTCATTTCACTGACATACATATGCATTAAGGAGGTTTACTGTATCAGTAACCGCCTGATTTACATACATATGCATTAAGGAGGTTTACTGTATCAGTAACCGCCTGATTTTCGCATTAGGTAAGTACATGTACACACACTTTTGCATATGTTCATCCAGCATTTAGAATCTTGTAAGGACAATGATTGCTCGTGGATGATGCTTTGAGTAGATGGATGATTGGATGGTAGGATACGTTCTTCCTAACTTGAAGATTTCGGGGACGAAATCCTTTAAGGAGGGGAGAATGTAACAACCCGTATTTTCAATAACCTGTAATAACATAAATCGAGGCAGAATTTAATTCTAAAATGGGAATCAAGGGAAACGGGCTATGCCATTGCGTTCGTCTCGGAAAAATACGCGAAATAGAGTCCGAGTTTTCGAAAATCGGAGTCCGTATGACCCAGTTAAGGCCCATGGAAGTTGTCAGAAATTTCCATAATTAAAACAGATTTAAATCTAAATTAAAAACAAGGATTTGGGCCAGCTGGGCCAGGGCGGGAAAAATCCCGCCAGGACCCGCATGTCGACAGGCCTGTCGACAGGGTCCATAGGCATGTCGACTGCCCTGTCGACAACCCTGTCGACAGGGGGTGCCCAGGCAGTCTAGCCTGGTGCACCATTTTTGATTTGGGCTGGGTCTTGGGGCTTGGTTCTAGAGGATTCCGAGATCTGACGGGCCAAAACTAACCTAGGGTTAATCCTAGGGCTAAAAACACTACCCTAATCTATAAATAAGGCCCTAATCTACCCTAAATCACTCATTAATCATTCTAGCAACAAAACTATGTCAAAATCCAAACTCTCATGGCCTCCACCCTCTTCATACAATCCCTAAATTAATTCCTAAGTGATTTTCCTTACATACAAGTATATTTAGGCTTGTATGATCCTCCTTAGCGTGCATTAAAGGCTTGTTTTTCTATTGCCATCATAAAGGAGGAGTCTTAATCAAGTTTGCTTGCATTTGGGGGCTTTAATTAGTTGCATAAGGGGTTCTTTACATTTGCTATAGTTATTTGAGTCCGCATAAGCATTGTAAGCCCTCTTACCTTCACTTTAGAAACTCTAAAGTTAATGTGTGATGAAAGTTGGGGTTTATGTATGTTTATTGAGTTATGCATGTTTATGCAAGTTTGCTAAGCCATGATTTGTATGTTTATTGAGTTATGCATGTTTATGCATGTTTGCTAAGCCATGATTTGTATGTTTATTGAGTTATGCATGTTTATGCAAGTGTACTAAGCCATGGTTTGCAAGTTTAACAAGTTATGCATGTTTATGCAAGTTCACCAAGTCATGATTTGCAAGTTTAACAAGCTATGCATATTTATGCAAGTTTAAAATGACAAGTTGTGCATGTTTAACAAGTTGTGCATGTTTGACAAGTTATGCAAGTTTAAAATGACAAGTTGTGCATGTTTGACAAGTTATGCAAGTTTAAAATGACAAGTTGTGCATGTTTGACAAGTTATGCAAGTTTAAAATGACAAGTTGTGCATGTTTGACAAGTTATGCATGTTTATGCAAGTTCCCTATGCCATGTTAGGCAAGTTCAACATGTTATGCATGTTTATGTTAATATGCAAGTTCACTATGCTAAGTTATGCAAGTCTAACATGTTATGCATGTTTGTTGTGATATGCAAGATCATCATGTATGATTATGCCAAGTTCCCTCTTCCTATCCTTTATGCGTTATTACGAATATATAAGCGATAGAATGACGTTGGGGGTTTGGGTAAACTCAAAATACACGAAAATATAAGATTGGGAATTTACCTATTAAGTTAGGTCTACCCCTTGGGAATTTACCTATTAAGTTAGGTCTACCCAAGTAATTATTGACTTGTAATTATGTTTTGAAATAAAGTGGACATGACACTTAGAAAACATAAGTGTGGCCAACTCGAGGTTGGGTTGAGTTTGTAGCGTAATTCTACCCGGAACCGACCGGCTTAACTAGTGGCTACAAACAATAGGACCCAATGTGAGAAGTTGGTCATGGGGTGCCAAGACCCGAGGTTAGACCAAGTTGTGGTGTAAAGCTACCCGGACCCGCCCGGCCTAACTAGTAACCACAACAAGGTCTAATGTGAGAGGTTAAGGTGCATTAAATTAATTAATGCCTCATGATTAGGGTTAAGTCAGGGTCCACTAATACTTAACCAATTTGGGGATTCAAGGGATTAGAATGTGGTTAAGTCGTGAGCCGTTGGTTACACTTAACTAGTTTAATCCATTTGGGAGTTCAAGGGATTAGAATGGGGTTAAGCCACACTTAACCAGTTTAATCCAGGATTAGTGAAGGGTTAAATCACACCTAACCCTCTTAGAAACCCTAGCAACGTGGTCTGTTCTAACAGTAATCCCAGTTTGGTATCATTCACAACCCTAGAAGCTAGGCTAGGGCGGGGCACGATTACTGGACGGATGTAAGCGACCAAAGGGCGATGGCCGAGTGGTACAGCGGTGCGGGTCCGGCGGGCTACGGACGTGCACGTAGTCCGATGTTGGACAAACTCGAGGCACGGGTACCAGTAGGTTAGGGCTGTGCATTATTGCTTAAGTGTCCGGGGTTGACACCCGAGGGCTTGATACACCCGAAGGGGGACCCAGCACAGACTAACTACAACCATATGTGGGCCATATGGACACCAACACTTGACGTGTTAGGTTTATAGGGAGCCGATCGACTAGACCGTTGGGCTGGACCTTATATTAAGGTCACTTCATGTTATTGGGCCAAAGTTTGGGCTAAGGGATCAATGCCTGTTATGTTGGTTTGCTAGTACACCGTGGTGCAAAACTTAACCTTGTTTTATGCGATGACACCTCTATCTATCTTGTAGTTGATTTATTCTTGCCAGTATGTTGTTATCTATGATCACCTCAGTTTCCATCATGATGTTAACTTTATTAGTTTATAGACTGATCGTAGCAGGGCTTACTCAGTCTTTTTGACTGACCTGTTTTCTTTCGCCTCTTTTCTTCCGTTCCCCCCCCCAGGTCCTCAGGGAGGGAATACTAGAGCCTAGCTTGGATTTTAGCCGCTTCCTTGGATAGCTCATGTATGCTTTGGACTTGAGCCCGCTATGGTTTATTACTTTTATTTGGGGATAGCACTTATGTATTTTCAGTTTATCAGATGATGTATTTATCTAGACTTGTAATTTTGGAAAAGTGACATTTTGATGTACCAGACTTGTGTTTTGAAATGGTTTATAAATCTTCCGCTGTTTTATTTACTTACTCGGTTTATTTACATATATATATGTCATGTCCTGCCTTGCTATATCATTATGCATGTTTACCAATAATGCCCCTCCAAAGCTAGTGCATTCCCTTGCGAGTGACCCTAGTGGAGGCGGGGTGTTACACTTTTCTCCCTCGATTTTGAGATCTGCATTGTCTTTTGTTTCATTTTTGTGCAATGTAGTATAAGGAGTAATCTTACATGCTGTGAGAGAAATTAGCTTTGCTAGATCATATTGAAAAACAGACCAATATGTAATTAATAATGGACGTACTTAGTTTTCAAGAATTCGTGGACTTGGCGGCCTTTACCCATCAAGTTACATAAATGAAAAAATGGGATATTAAGTTGAATAGTTCAAGACCATAATTTATGAAAACACGCTCTGAATCACGGGATGTTAAATTATACACCTAAGAAAGGATCAAACAAAACAATCAAAAAATAACACATTAAATTCAGTCAGTAAATTTTTTATCTAAACATTACCTAAAAATGTAGTATTTCGTTAGTATCAAGACTCCACCAACTTTAAAAAACACCCAAGGTCATCTTCTACCTTCCTTTTGTCTCCTTTATTCTATTGCTTAGTGTTTTCGACTATCTTATCCCCTATGCTTTCGAACTGTATAAAAAAGGCAAAACACAAAACTTAAAATCCTTAATAACTCTGATATATCTAATATGTACTCATATTATCCAAAATAAATAGAAGGAAATTAAAAAGTTTGTCCAAGATATGAGGACAACAATGAAGGAAAAAGAAAAAGAAAATGATAAATATTTGAAAGGTTCATTGTCATTACCTTGTTAATGGATCAAATTATTTCTAATTAACATGCACACTTCTCACGTTAATCCTTTGCTACTAGCTGATGTAAAAAGTTAATTATTAAGTTATCATGTTAGATATTATACCTTAAATGTAAATTATTTATAGTGCAAAAATGAATAAGTACAAAAGGATGGGTAATATGTTATCTTTTAAGTTAATTAATATGGCCATATCTTATCTTGTTTATAATAATTTAAACTTTTTGATAAAATAAGATTGGTAATGTAGTAAGAAATATAAAAAATTGATATAAACCTGTCTAAAATGGGGTAATGACAAATCTAATTACAGTGGTATTGCTTTTGGCCCATGATGGTGTAGAATGACAATTAAATCAACAATCAAATGAAAAATAATCACATTTAAACGACAAGGTATAAAGCGAAGCTATTTATTGTCATACCATCACCAATGATAATTACGAATAAATTCAAAATCAGATGTTTACAAGAAATTATGATGAAACCAGGGACAAAATAAAAATAAAATTAAACAACAATAAATAATATTTTGTAAGTACATAAATCGTTTAGTGAAGTCATATACATTTCTTATCAAGTTAGGGTATGTAATGTAATTATAACCTCGATAATTGTTTTTGGAAACAAATATACAACTTTTTCAATCAAACAAATGATTTGAAATGCATTAACATTTTCATATATGTAAAACTAATATATAAAACAAAATAACATAATTGCATGTGTTGAGGTCCGGTTAAGAAACCCTTGAAAAGGCATAATTATTAAAAAAAAATGTAATGACATAAAAGAATTGGCATTGATACATGGTTTTATGGCATTGTTCTCAAATTCGGAAAATTAGGTTTTGATGACAATTTATCGGTAGTAAAAAGTTTCCAAGCAACAATTTTAAAAAATTAAGTTTTAAGGCAACCACTTCTGATTTCCTAAACCCATTTCATTTTCTCCATATTTTCGTCCTAAACTCATTCCAATTTCTCCAAATTTTCATTCTAAATCAATTCCATCCTCTTCCAACTGATTAACCCTACCAAATTTGAATTCCTTAACCTAAACATGTCTCACCTTCAAAATCATAGTCGATTTCATCGCATTTCATAGGTAAAAACCCTAACTTGTTTTTTTCCTCCCTATTTTATAATTTTGGGATGAATGGTTATGGACGATGTAATTGTTTCATTCGTAAGTTTCATGACAGTTGACGATATAAGCAGATTTGAAGTTGGAATCGAGTAGGAAGAGGTAGAGGGAACTTTGAAGGTTGTTTGATGCGTGTTATATATGGTAAAGGAGTTTGTGCTTTTGGTGTTGCAGTTAATAGTGGGTGATGATGAACCTCTATGGAGGATATTCGTTGTTCAACTCGTTATGCAGGGTGGCGTTTTGGTGGTTTTGGAGTTTGAAGGTGGAGGCCACGGTGCAGCGATGGTTGGAGTTTGAGTTGAAATGTGTAGGAGATGGTATTGTAGGAAGTACTTTGCTAGATCGACCGAAAAGATTAGCGAAATTCACCGATTTCTAGATCCTGCATCAGAAATTCAGAGCAACTCACGGGGAGAGAAGAATCGAACGGCTTTCTTCCGGCCGCACTTTCTGACCTACAAATTTGCGGTCAAACAAGTATTTTAGTTGTAGGAATTGGGTATAATATCAAGTGATTGACACAATAAATGTAACTGCTGTAGGAACTACAGAATTATAATGAATCAAATGTTAAATCATTATGCAAAGACAAAAACGATCATGTTTATACACAAAAGCATACGTACAAATATTTTTTAGTTAGAAGGATTGTTAAATTATTGTGGAAGAAATGTTTACAGACATTTATCTTTTTAGATTATTAACATTTTTCATGCAGGCAAAAAGGATAAGTTTATCCTTTAGAGTAACTACTATAATTTTTATACAAAAACATACAAACATAAGGTTTTTACTTAAAAACATTGTTATAGTATTATAAATACTACGTGTTTTTCAAATATGAGTATCATTTTAAATACTATGTGGTTTTTTTAATATAAAATATGTAGATAGAAAAGATAAATACATCTATCTTTGTAAACGTTGATGTTTTTTTAGACAAGAAGGTTTACATATTAGCTTTTTAATAAAGCATATTGTAAAATTATTATGTATAAGATGTTATAAAACCTATATCTTGTAAATAAAAAATAATATCTTTTTACTATGAAAAAACAAAGACAAAAAAGATGTAATTATCTTTTTTGTTGTGTAATGATTTTTTATACAAAAACATACATAAAATTAGTTCTTTCCTAAAAAATATAGTTAAACTATTATAGAACAAATGTTTTAACATTTATTCTTACTAGATTAAAAAAATTGATTATCTTATTACATGAAGTATGTCTTTTTGCACAAAAACACCCGTACAAATTAGTTTTTTAGATTAAAAGTATTGTTATATTATTATCGAAGTTATATTTCAATACATTTATATTTTTAAATTATTATTATTATTTAAGTAGAAAAAAAGAAAGATAAATAAGTTTATCTTTTTAAATAAGCGCTATGTTTTTATACAAAAACATAAAAACATTAGATTTTTACTCAAAATTTTTATAGCATTATGCAATGCATATTTTAATATGTTGATCCTTTTAAATACCCTATAATTGTGTTTTTGTAGGAAATAAGTAGACAGAAAAGAAAATTACTTCTATCTTTGGAAAAAATGACGTTATTCTATACTAGAAGATTTCATATTGGCTTTTTAATGAAAGTTATTCTATAATTATTATGCATGAGATGTGTTAATACGATAAACTTATAAAATAATTAATACCCTTTTATTATGAAAAAACAAAGATAAATATGATTATCTTTTTAGATGACTAGTGATCTTTATACAAAAACATACATAAATATTTTTGAACTATTTTAGATGACATGTTTTAATATATTTACCCTTTTAAATAGTTAATGTTTTTTTTAGTACAAAAGCTATTGATGAAAATGATAAGTAAGTTTATCTTTTAAATAACTAATATATTTTTATACAAAAACATATAAAAAATACTATTTTAGTTAAAAATATCATTAAAGTACTATTATTGCATATTTTATTATGTTTATCAACTTAAATACTCTATGTTTTTTTCCAAACAAGGAGACAAGAAAATATATATACATTGTCTTTTTAAAGAACTTGTGTTTTTACATACAAAAATATATACATATTAGTTTTTTAATAAAAAATTGTAAATTTATTATGCATTAGATGCTTTAACATGTTTACCTTATAAAATATAATTCATATTTTTTTATTATTCAATAAGAAAAAAGAAGAAAATTAGGATTTTTTGTAAGGATAAATAGCATACAAACAAAAGTTTTACACTTAAAAATATTGTTTAACTATTATGCAATATATGTTTATCATTTTAAATATTTTATGGGTTTTTAAAACAAGAAACAAGCAGACAAAAAAGGTAAATAGGTTTACTTTTTAAACAATTGAATAGATAACTGATGTTTGGCATAATCTTTTTTGATGCAAAAGGTGGTGAATCGTGAGATTCACGCCTTACTTCATTAACCATACTAGTCTAATACATAGAAGTCTGATACATACGTGTTTTTCAACAATTTTTACAGCCCTAAACACATGCACGCAGACACGATAAATAGTGGCCAAAAAAATAGGGTACATAGCATAACACCAAAATAAAACAAAAAGAGCTGAAGCCATCAAGCACGCCTGCCGCGAGCCCTATCCCTTACTCGAGCACCAATAGAGTCCACAAACTTCACTTCCTCGCTGCCTGACCATGTAGAAACAAATTTAAGAATGTAGTGTATAACAGAAATGGGTTGTTTCATTTTACATTTAAACTTTCTAGAGTTCCTCTCATGCCATAGAATCCAAACATATGCAAAATTCAAGACAACAAACATAAAATGTAGGCGGGTATCAGATAATGAGGTGAAAACATTGTGCCAAAAATGAAAATGGTCTGTGATAAGATCAGCCCAGTCTAAGCTAATGTTGAGGCTAACAAGGCATTTAGTCCAAACATAGAACGCGAAGTCACAGTCAACAAACAGGTGTAAGTAGTTCTCATCATCTTCCCCACAGAAGACACAACCATCATTGATGTGAACTCCTTTCTGACGTAATCCACTCACCGTGTTGAGCCGATTGTGCATGATAGTCCACATATGAATTTTCACATTGGTAGGCACTACTTTAAAACTCCACATATTGCCGAAACCAGCATATCTTCTTCCCGCAAAGTTCATCAACTTATATAAACTGCTAACCCGAAAAGTCTTATTGTTACCATCAATCTTCCAGTCAAAAGCATCATCCCCATCCTCTGATAGCTGAACGTTATCCAGCAATCTAACCAGATTACCCAATTGTATAAGAGCATTCCTAGCTACAAGTCGACGGAAGGACAGTCTCCATCTGAAAGTGACATCACCAAAATCATATAGCTGAATGTTTGGCATAATCTTATTTAATCGTATATAGTAAACTATACATTTTTTTAGGGTAGATCTATTGCACCCCAACTATTGCTTTTCCCATCCCACTATTTAAACAAAATCTATCACACTCCACTTTTTGCTTTTCCCACCCAGAATATACCGAAACTCCCCTTTATTTTATCCTTTCGGAAAACATCTTAATATTAATAACGGAATGGAAGAAGATATGAAATCCCAAAACAACAAAACTATAATTTGTAATTACTTTTTTTTTTTTTTGCATGACCAAATTAAATTAAATTTCATTTTGTATTAAAAAAAATTGAACAGTAAATCAAAGTTTGAAAAATAAGAAAAAATAAAATTTAGAATATAACGTCATTTTCCTATAAATCATAACTATCTTCTTCAATTAACTTTATTATTCTTGTCTTATTTTACTATTTCACTGTGATTAAAGTGCATAATAATAAAGTAAAACGATGAATATGTCAAGTTTTATATCATATAAGGATAAATAAGTCATTCTATTTTTTAATTTTGTCGTGGGGTGGCAAAGGTAAAATGCGGGGGCTGATAGAATTTACCTTTTTTTATTTGCCTTCAGTTTATAAGGGAGCATGTGTAAGCTAAGAGTTTTTGTGGATGTTATTCATTTCAATTATTTCTTGCCTAATAGTTGTATATTGTTGTCATTCAAACTCATTATTATAGTTATTCCAATGTATGATTGCTTATAAGTTTTGTTCAATGTAATTTACCTACAAAGTAGCAATAACTTATAACAATCTGTGTGTCAAAAAAATTGCTACTTTCATGTGAAAAAAAAATGCACACAAGAAAATCAGCTATGGCTAATCAATTTTTTTCCATAAATATTGATGGAAAATAGTGTTTCAACTTTCAACATCATAGCATTGTGTACTGTGATATACATAGCCAACCAATGCAGAAGCCGCAGCCCTGCAACAAGCAGCTGGTGTAAGTAAAATAAATGCTTTTTTTGGTATTCCTCATTATTGATATTAAGCTTGGTTTTTTAAAATCAAGCTTAATATACAAAAACTTCTTCCTAACAAAAAATTGTAAATTAGGTCCCTATAATTTAATTACAGAATAACTGCACAAGAATATGCAACTACTCACTAACTAATTGCAGATATTTTTGCAATTATATCTACTAAGTGCGTAAATGTCTCCAATTTTTTTGTGAAAAGTTGCAGACATTTCTGCGATTTTTTTGGTGAATAATTGCGGAAATTTCTATAATTTTTGGATATTATTGTATAAATGTCTCTAACTATTCACTAAATAATAGTATGAATTTACATAATTACTAGTTGGCTTAAATCTAAGGGACTAATTTACATATCTTTTATGACAAGGATGTTTTAGCCATTTTAAAATTTAATAGGGACTTCCGCTAAACAGTCCCTTCCTTATTAGCAGTCAGTTTAGTACATTTCAATTCTCATTTGCAAATTCATGCAAAAGGAAAAAAAACATGTCATTCTCTGTTGCTTAAAAGTTCCTTTCAACCTTTTTCGTTACATTCACTATTACTAGAGTTATTTATAGTTTTTTTTTACTTTAAGCACTTTTCTCCAATTCTTTTCACTTTACTTTTAAAAAAAAGCTTTTCGAATTAAATTTTAATTATTTTTAGGTAAAGAATAATGTCATTTTATCTATTGTTATATTAAATATAAACAAAATAATTTTCACAACTATGAATTTTCTTAAATAATAATCGTACTTATCATTTGTTGAAATGAAAGATGAATTTATCTTTTAACAATGTTAATCTCTTCATTAATAATATAGCTACGTTTAAGAAACAATTGATGTTTTATTATACAACAAAATATAAGTATTAAATTTTTATAAAAATATTGTGAAATTATTATGCATGAGATGTTTTAACGCATTTGTGTTATAAAATAATTAATGTCTTTTTATTATACAAAAAGAAGAAAAAAGGTAAACGGGGTTATCTTTTTAAATGACTAACATCTTTTATACAAGGGTGCTACTATTCACACCCCGGTTTACACTTCCAGCCACCTTTCTAAATTTAATATAAATGATTATTTTTTATATTCTTATGCATATATTATTCCTTCATTCAGTTATTCACCACCGTACTTCTCCCAAAAAAACACATACTTATCTAAAATTTCAAACCTTAAGTCCTAACAAAATCAGATATTCTTTTGTTCGTAATAGAGATGGAAGATGAACATAAAAATGATGTTAGATTTGCTTAATTTTTATTATTTTCTATTAATTTGTAGGATATGTTGTTATGTTTTTTTATGGTTAGGGTTTTCCATTGCGTTTTAGGATATTTTTTCCGCTTCGTTGGAAATTTCAAGCTTGGAGAACGTTAAATTTGACGATATTGTAATAGAAAATGACAATGTAAGTTTTGACTTGTATGTTTTTATCTATATAACTTACGTATCTCATTTTACAAATTTATACATTAATTTTTTTTTGTCATTTGTTAGATGGAGTACTTGAATGATGATAAATTGGACAACGATCTTATTGTTTCAGATGATAAACATGACGATTGTTATAATATAATATAAGATGTTTGATAAAACAACGTTCGTTTGGATGAGTGAGATGGTGGCCTCTCCATGTTTACATTATTAATTTAGATGGTGGCCAGTAGAGGAAAATGGAAATATTTGGGGTGCTTTTACTTTTGGTGTGCCGACAGTGTAAAGTGGGATGTGAATAGTAGCAAAATTTGTATAAAAACATATAGTCTAGTTGGATTTAAACATAAAAATAATATTAAAATGTTGAAGATGACATGTTTTAATACATTTAGCCATTTAAACTATTAACATTTTTTATGTAGGAAAGGATTCAATAAAAATGATAAATATATTTATCTTTTTAATAACTAATGAATTTTTAAACAAAAACGTGTAAACATGGGTAATTAGTCATCGTGGTTAATCCTTGCAAGGTTAGGCTAGAATTACTAGCATTGTTAGATATATGATTTGAGTGCAACCAAACAGGATGCATTTGTGTATTTTTTACTTACCAGAACTTGTCGTTTTGACCCCCTCCTCAAAACAACTCTCAGGTTTATCTTGATTAGGACAGGTTTTTGCAAGAATTCAATTTTGGTTTCCTATTCTTATTCTCTCATTCTCATTATTGATGTAGCGATTCACTATTGAGGTAGTTTCTTTAGTCGATACTTTTATCCTATCTTGTTTCCTCTATGAGTTAGCTTTATTGTACTCTGATTATGCTCATGCTCATTAATTGCAGGTACAAGATTCACATTATCCATGCTTGATGGGTTTGAGTTTTTATTTTTGTCGAAATTCAGGCTTGGAAAAGTATGTGGTGTTACAATATTTGTTGTTGATGTTTGCTTGTCCTACTTTCACAATGGACTATCTATCATTTTTTTGATGCTTTGGCATATTATGTGTCTCCACCTTGCAGTTTATTTGAATAACTCTGCTATGTACATATTCTTTTGGACTTGTGTATATTTATATGGTTTGTATAACCACTACTTATGTAACTGAGACGACCCAAATCTGCCCGCCTTTTGAACTGACTATAAACCACACAAGTCCAGTCTAAATAGTAAGGGTCATCAGAAGGTACTGCAATAAACCAAATTTCAGACCTTTGATAGTCGATACTTAACACAGTCACGGTGTTCATGTATTGCAAAATCAAATATTGCAAACTCGATTCATCGGGGTTTCATTAGAGCAAACACAGCGGAACAAAACAAAATATAATATTCAATATATATCTTTACAACAGAAACTTTTACAGCGGAAAACATTTATATCATCTGAGTTAAACATATCCTTACATCACCAGTCCATAACATCCAAGTATAGATAGTAGAATACGTCTTTCTATCTGACAAAGAACTCCATCTTTTTTGAAACAACTAGAAACTCCTCATCCACCTACTTAACCCAAAACACACTCGGATCTGACCCGAGCGAAAAACAATCGTGCCAGGCTTAGATTAACCATCTTAAGAACTAGATAACAAACAATAACCCATATCATACAATCATTATAGAGTTTCAAATTTCATGCTTTTGTAAAATGAGGCTATTATAAGATTCAAGTCTCATCACACAATGCAACGCATACCGGAGGATAGAGTTTTATCTTATAATAACCAAACATACTTTATATTCTTAAAACAAATATATTTGATATTATTATTAATGTCTAAGTGTGGAAATCACTTTCGAAAATAAATATATAAATCTTAGCTCGCATGATTCCCCATCCCATTATGTTGGATATTAGGTTACAACTGGAAACGCAAACTCGTATTGGTAATTGAATTCCATCATGATGGTTTCTGATTCGAAAGATTTATCGTGGAGGTGTGTATCTCGACTGTTTTGTCCATGCATTGGATAGAACCGTAATACGCATCCATACTTCACTCCTGGAATCAAGTATCACACCCAACAACTTTAGTCTTGACTCTGAACATCGCTATAGTTTATTAACATTAGCCATGGAGCTACCACTTCCTAACTCATCTCGGTCGGCCAAATCGATTAACAACTCGAAAGTTGTTTATTCTGAACTCGAAAGTCATGCCGATCTGACCATCAGTTTACCATCATACCGAGGTGTGATGCTTTCAAGTCACGTCATACACAAAGCTACGCTATATCAGCCATGCTTTAATCATCATCCACAAAGCTCTGTTTTTCAACAAAAAGCATTGATCGGCTTAGCACTTAGTTCGCCACATTGTCAATTCACAACATATAATCAGTGTCTCTTAATATATAACCCTCTAAGTACATAAGTCTCAGAGGAGGGTGTAAAGCTAAAAGAATAAATTCTGCGCCACCAACTGATATAACATGAATAGAAACCAATTAGTAACATTATAAAATACAACATCAGACATACATCCATTTACAAGTTCATTTTAGGTTTTGAACGAAACCGAAGATGCTTTATTCCACGATCCCATCGGGGTATGAAAGCTCCTAAAATCGAATCACCCCAAGTACGGTTAGATTGTTGTCACAATGTAACCCCCTAATTTGGTGGCCTATTCGAGGCATCGACGAGCAATCCTTCTGATGTGAATGTCTCCGATCCTCAATAACAGTCAACCTTGTTTTGATTACGTCGTATAGTTATTCACAATGAGTCAAAACTCGGTTATCCCGAATAGCTAGTGACTCTTTAAAATCAATGAAGATATACAAGGTATCCTGAGTTTTATTGAAATGACCCAAACCCGCCCTTACGGGAAAGCCCGGATTGAGTTGAGAACATGACAAATCAAAACACAAACAATAGAACATTTCATTGCTTATTATGACAATTTACATCAGAGTACAAGAATATAACGGAGTACGAATAAATATTACATATTTGAAAATATCAGAGATTAAAATATATTACATAGCAGCGGAAAAATAATACATAACACATCTTAAAGAAATACACGGATACAGAGCGTTCCGAATATAGCTCCAGCTGTAAACCCAGGATCCTGTATAAATAAATCTGCCAAACCAAAACCACTAGTTGTCCGTGTGGAAAATAGGGGCAACCAGAGTTTAGGTTAAAACAATAAACTCCAAGTCAGTCATGTGACTGGTGTGATAACTAAAACAGTTATTAAATCTTTACTTTGGAAATAAAGTAAATCAAGGGACTAGGCTGTATAACACGAAACGGGTTTCTTTCCAAGAATACTAGTGCATACAACAAACAGCGCAATGCTTATTGGAAAAATGAAGCTATTTGTAATGACCCGCATTTTCAGCGGTATAATAATTAATTTATTTAATTATTTAAAAGGGTGATTAAAAGGATTTAATGATCGTGTATTTAAGTAATGGTGAATATTTAATTAACATAATAAATTAAATAATATATTTAATTTTGAAATAATCAGAATGGGCTGAAATGGCGATATGGTGTGAATTGGATCATCTGTGATATATAATTCAGTTTAGAATTGAATTTGAATGACGAATACATTATATAAAGAAGTTGAACGTACGGTTTACAATATAATTATAATCGAGCTCAAAATAGCGCGACAGTTCGCGATTTGGCGATTTGAACTTCAACTGGATATACAGGGTCTGTTTTAAGCCGGATTTCTGTGAAACAAGAAACGTCAAGAGCTGGTGAAGTATATTTTTCTAGTGGAAGAGAAAAATCAGGATTTCATCGTGTAGATTTTGATTTATGTCTAAATCAAATTTTCGAATAGTCGCTATAGAATCGTTTATCGACTGTAACTGTTTATTCGATATAACTAGATACCGGATTCGAATTTAGACAAGGTTCTTTTGAGACGTAGTGATAATTTAATTTTTAGAATTTTATTGTAATTTTTAATTAATTAAATAAGCAACTTTTTATTTGGAGTATTTTGCACCCTTTGGGGTTTCACAATATAAGTTATTCTACCGATATTATTATATTTTCGGGATCGCGGCACCTCACTGAACACGACCGTATTTTTATCTCAGTCTGCAACGCTCGTATATGAATATAACCGTATGTAGTGGGGTGGGTAACTTTTTAAAAACTTTGAAATAAAATATCCTAAGTCATTTGGACAAAAAGAGGTCCACGCATCATTTTTACCCAACTGCCACTAAATTTCCATTCCTCAAAAACCGAAAACGTGGAGAAGCAAAAGCCTCTCAACCAAAGCAAAACAAATTACTATAAATAACACTCCAATAATTCCTTAGGACTTAATTTCATCTTCTGTAGAAATTAAACAAGCCGCCACATTTTTGCTCAAACTCAATCCATGGAAGAAAAAAAACATAAACAAAGAAAGTGGAAAAGATGGAGCTTGTTGAAGGAGTAGCTGAACACAGGAGGCGCGGTTCCCGATGTTGAGTGTACTGGAGGCCTCATTTTGGTGTGAAGTGGAAACAAAAGCAAGGGAGATGGAGACATGAAGGGCGCGGAAATGGCAACATGCTGAAGCTGCTTGCATTAGAAAACATAAGGGAGAAGATACTGTACAGGGGGGACCGTGGGATTTGTTGTAGGTGTGTAGAACACATGCGTGAAGTGTTAAAGGTCGACATGCAGGAATTAGAGAAAGAAGTGGCGTTGTGGCAGTTTATAGAAGCAAGTCACGGTATCAAAAAGGAAGGTGATGTGAGGAGTTTGCATGGGGTGCTGAACATGTACCTGTGAATGGCCGCATCTGTTTTTTTTATGGACGGTGAGTGGGTTTTTTTTGGAGCATTGGAAACGTAAATGGGGTGTAATTTGAAGTGGCGAAATGAAGGAGTAAGGGAAACTAACGTTCGGTAATGACATTCAAGTATTGAAATATTACTGGAGAGGGACAAAGCATTGGTGTGGTGAGGAAGAAAGGGTAGAGCGGTTGCGGGTTTGTAATATAGTGATGGGCTGGGTTATTCTAAAGGCCCAGTATGAAAATAAAAGGATATAAGAAAGAAAAAGAAAAAAAAATGGAAGAGTCCGCAATACAGTTGTGGAGCAAAATTGAGGAAGCAGACCAGAATGAGCGGATGTGCGTTTTCAGCATGTTAATGGGCTGTTTTGAAAATGGTAAGGCCTATTTTCTAAATAATAATATAAGTTATATTTAATTTAAATATAAATCTTAACTGATAATTAAATATCTCGCACGTATTTTATTAGAATTTAACGAAATATGATCCGTTGGGATCGTATGGACGGTGGCTACACCATGGAACTGACGGGGAATGAATCGAAGCTCGTTATAATTTATTGCATAATAAATTTTCCATCTAAGTCAAAGACAGTTAATCGTTTTTAACGATAACGGTCCAATGTGAGTAAATCTCACTAACTCTGAACAGTTTATAATTTCATGTTGTATTTTTAGAACTATTAAATATTGGCTGATTGACTGTGTGTTGACTATTTGATTTAACTACTAGTCAGTTAGTTGAATTTCTATATTGATTCTGTTTAACAGAATATATCATATGGAACTGAAAGTGATGTTGATTTTATTATGTAACATATGTGGATGCAGGGAAACAGGTTGGAGGGACCCAACTGGGTTCCTCAATATTTATAATACCGTTTTGTTCATATATTGTAATATATGATGTGATATATAATCTATTGTTGATTATGTGTGTTTGAACGATATTGGTCATCGTGATTTGATGTATTAAATACCATAACATATCGGAATGGCGAAAAGGAAATTTTCAAAACGAATATTGAAATAGATTTATTTATAAAATCAAAGGATTTTATAAAAGAGATAATATTTATAAAATCAAAGAAGATTTTATAAAAGAAATTATTTATAAATGGAATATTTATAAATAGAAATTTATTTATAAATGGATTATTTATAAATAGAAAATACTTAGAAATAAAACCCTAAAGGAATTATTTGCAAACCATTTGCAAATAAAATAGAAAGAGAAATGTTTGTAAACCATTTTAAAATCAAATAGAAAGAGAAATGTTTGTAAACCATTTACAAATCAATCAGAAAGAGAAATGTTTGTAAACCATTTAAAAATCAAATAGAAAGAGAAAGGTTTGTAAACCATTTACAAATCAATCAGAAAGAGAAATGTTTGTAAACCATTTACAAAAGAGATTGAATAGGGAATATTTGTAAAACCTTTACAAATGAAATCGAAAAGGAGATATTTGTAAAACCATTTACAAATAGAATTAAAAAGGTAATATTTAGAAAATAAATAGAGTTATATAAAGGAAATTTGTTTATAACCGAATAATATGTTATAAAAAGGAAAACGTTACTAAAAAGGAAATCGTTTGTAAAGTGAAGAACCATTACTAAAAGTAAATCTTTATAAATGAATAGTTTCTTCGAAAAGGAGTTAATCAAATTTAGTTATTCGAATAGAGTTAAATCGAATATGGTATTCGAAGGGAGTCAATCGAATATGGTATTCGAAAGTTAGTAAATAGAATAAGTTATTCGAAAAGGGGTTAGTCGAGTCGAGTTAGCTGAATAGAGTTAATCGAATATTTGTTATTCGAATAAGAGTTAACCAGATTAGAGTTAATCAGTTAGAGTTAACCAGTTAGAGTTAAACCAGTCAGAGTTAATCAGTTAGAGTAAATCAATAGAGTTAAATCAAACTAGAGTTATTCAAATGGAGTTTATCGAATATTAGTTTATTCTAATAGAGTTAAAGGAAAGGAGTTATCGATTTTTAGTTAATCAAAGGAATTATCGATTATTCGTTAATCGAAATGATTTATCAATTATTAGTTAATTGAAGGAGTTATCGATTATAGTTTAATCAAAAGGAGTTATCGATTTGTTTAATCGAAGTGAGTTATAGAATATTGGTTATTCAAAGGAGTTATCGAATTTAGTTATTCGATGGAGTTAATCGATTAGAGTTAAAATGAAGGAGTTAATCGAATATAGTTTATTCGAATAGAATCAATTGAGTTAATCGAATATTAGTGATTCGAATAAAGTAAAAGGAGTTATCGAATATTAGTTATTTGAATAAGAGTTAAATAGAGTTATCGAATATACCTTATTCGAAGGAAAGAATTATCGAATAGAGATGATTCGAAAGAGAGTTACGTAAGGAAGTGTTAAAGAGTTAAAAGATGAACTTACCCTACTTCGAGATTTGAAATGGTGTTCAGTTAAGGTCAGAGAGGTAATTATACCCCAACTTGATTGACTTCGTTTTTAATTTAGAAATGGTTAAGGTTCGAGAGTGAATCTAGTTAAGTGATTTTAGTAAATAAGTATAGTGGTTTGAGTTGTCGTCGCGATGTTGATTTAAACATCTGTTTAAATCCAAGTAAAGAAGATTTGGAAATGTTTTCCAAATAGAATCAGAAACGTAATCAAATATTGAAATAAGGAAAATATGAATATATATATATAATTGATGATTGATTGATAGAATTTCCATCTGGAAATAATATCTTTGTTTGCACACCTATTTTTCTTTGATGGTTAAATCAGAGACTATCAAAGTTTTGACCATTTTAACGTTGTTAATTTGGAGAGACTGGTTGGATTATTATCCAATGAACCACTCTGTATTGGCATAAGCGTTGCGAATCATATATGCCAGAGATAATTGAAGACGGGGTAAAGTGCAAGGGCTATTGTATAAGTCTTAGATAACAGTGCCTAAGATGGATGTACTGAATAGTGCCTTCGGTTCATCCTGTTCCTGGATGACTTGTATGGATGAATGTCTGACAGAGTATTTCCAGAAAGGTCACGTACATTGATTTCTTCAACCGTACCAAGAGTGGAAGCGGAGAAGGAAACTTCTTTACCTAACACGTAATGTACTGTTGTAGACGTCAATTAGTGATTTTCGATGGATCTGACCATGTGGCATTCAAAGTGAATCTGATGTGATGATGAAGCGTAACCTCAAGCCTCATCAACCGGTAAATGACAGAAATCGGGCAGGCAGCATGGCTAAGCCGGTCGCTCCGAAGTAGGGTGTATAATCACCTGATCTAGAGTTTCATTTATTTCTAAAAATCTATTGTTGATGCTGTCTCATTCAGGAAACGGTTGTTGATCCCTGCCGTTGGTGGTATACATTCGATACACTCAAGCGAAATGAGTGGTCGGTCATGTGTGGCCGGGTTGCAAGATATTCTTGTTAAACCCAGTGTATTCCTTTCTAGAGGTGAACTAGCGAAAGGTGGTTCCATACCTTGTCATAGTTGGAAATCCATTACCCAATACGTGCTTGCAGTTTTGATTGTATACTATGTATGTAGAACGTGAGATGAAAGCGTTTCTGCTAGAAGATAATTATATTGTGGTTGATAGACATTATTATAATATCAAAAGGTTTTTGATATAAAGATATTTTTGATTCTCATAAGGGAAAAACCCGTTCCGTCATACGGCGTGGTCTTATGAGATATCGTTTTGTTACTTAAACTGTTTTAAACTGTTTTACTCATACCAGTCCCATGACTGAACTGAAGTTTATTTTGTTTTGTTTTCCCTAAAATCTTGGGTGCCCAATTTTGTACGGGCAGTCAAGTAGTCGGGATTTACAGATACTTGAAGAGCTGGAGCAAGAAGCTTCAGGATCATATAGCTATAGTTTATTTCCGTGGTGTTGTAAGTGTTGTACTTTGAAAATGATATGTATATTCAAGTACAGATTTATATTTCAAGGATATGTTATTTATTATATGTTATTCATTCCGCTGTGAGGTTCGTGTTACTCTGATGTTGTGTTCTTCTTCTTCTTCTTCTTTTATTCTAAGTTTCTATCTTATCTTTCCTCACCCTCTAATTTCTTTCATTAATCATCCGGTATTTTCGAGCCTTGGATGTTCGATATATGTTGTATATCGGATAACCAAGGTCAACAAAAACCCGGGTCATTACAGTTGGTATCAGAGCCAGGTTAAGTGAATTACCTTGGCTTTGTGGCGTGACTCAGTAGAGATAGGGTTAGTAATACCCTAGATTGAGTTTGAGTGTATATATACGAGTGAACGTATTTGTTATTTGACATAAAATTGTTTTATATTGTGGTGATTCATTGGTTGAGTTGTTTATGGGTTCTGGTCGGTCAGTTTGATCCATTGTATCGGTAAGAATTTATAAACACTCGAATACGATGGGTCGACACGATATGTTTTGAAAAGAGGGTAAATGAAATAATTTTACCCAAATTATATTTTGATATTAACGATTTATATTGGAATGATTATAATATATTGGATATATTGGTTGTGATTATAATCGAGTAAGATTATAAATTAAATGGTTATGTAAATAACCAATCAGAATTCATATAAGTGAAATATGTGAAATTAGATGAGTTAAATCTGAAATTTAAACCAGAAATTGAATTAAAATTCTGGAAAATTGGATAAATGTTTGTAAATGGATTTGGATTAAAAATAAGGAAAATTTAAGATCCTGGGAGATTTTAAATTGTTTTACAAGCAGTGTGAATTATATTTCGAAATCAATTTCAAAGTGGAAATGTTTAGAAATTGTTTTATAGTATTGAACTCACTTCGATCGCTGAGAAATAGATTCTGATGATGGCAGCTGCATCATCAGTATTCATTTTCGAGTTGTAAGTGACGAATTACTTACAGAAATACTATTTTGAATTTGTTTTGGGAAAGACAAGTTGTGTTAAATTTCAAAAAGGAAATTTGATTTTTGAAAAGAGTAAACTGTTTAAAAACTCTCAGGGAAAGACTGTTTGAATTAAAAACAAATTTAACAGAAATTTGTGAAAGAAAATTTGAATTAAAGTAAAGCCAGTAAAGTGGTAACTGAGATTGAATTAGAATGATATCAAGACAAATTGGATCATGAGATTCAAATTTGAAGTGTAATGTGATAATCAAGTTAAGAGTTGGAAATCGAGAAGAAACTCGAGTTGAAATGATATTTGGCTCGGATATAAACGAATGGTTGTGTTGTGGAGAAAAGCAGATTGGAATTTGATTGGGATAACCCTTGAATCCGCTGAATTGATAATAGGTGGAAAGGATATAATGATATGCCGACAAAAATGTACAAGTTTATATTTCTACTGGATATAAGATTTATGAGCCGAATTGGCAAGCCACTTGGCTGTTTGATTTTCTTTTGGGTTGGAGAAGGCCCAGAGAGACGAGTCGGAGTTTGACCGATTGACCAGTACAAAGGAGGTGCTGGCGAAATTTTTCGAAGAGTTAAGGCGTTAGAAAATTTTCAGGATTTTTGAAAATTTTCGTTGATAAGAATTAATTAATAATTTAATTGAAATTAAATTGGTTCAGTTGAAACAGAAGTTAGGAAGTGAACAAATATGTTCTAACCAGTCGATAGGGTCATTCCTCTACCTTAACAATTTCGAGGACGAAATTATTTTAAGTGGGGAAGTGAAACACCCCACCTCCGTTAAGGTCACTGACAAAGGGAATGCCTTAACTTTGGTGGAGGTTTATAAGTAAAAGCCACATTTAAACTCGAGACAGGTATAAATACACATATTTTAAACAGCGGAAACCAAACAGACTTTTATTTCATCAATACGTGTTCCAACAAAACATTTCCATATTTGTCTCAAAATACTTCCATCATTACAACCTCATAACTATCTTGATTATTAAAGAAGCATAAAACATAAATAAAGTGACAAAAATCCCCATAGTGATATCCAAAGCCATAATCCGAGCAAAAGAGATCCAAATCATACATCTACGGTCTTGGAGCTTGTAAAGAGTCTGACTGAGCTGAGCTGTTTCCTCCTTGTGGACCTGGGGGGGGGGGAGGATGAAAGAAAAGAAGACGAAAAGAAAATAGAGTCAGACATAAAGCCTGAGTAAATCTAGTAACTCTTCAGTATATGAATAAGAAAAGGGCATGATAGGTATATACTGAAAATAGGAAAGTGTCTCAAGCTAAGGAAATGTCGAATGTACTATCGCACCCATACTATATATCTGCACCTACTTGAGTTTATTCCAACTAGCACCCCATGTTGAGGGTGAAGTGATCCCCATTTTCTAAAGATCGGCTCCTACTCGTGTTAACATGTGTCATACGACCCCCAAGAATTGTAGATACCTATGCTGGTCCCACCGTGGGGTGTATCAAGACCCATGGTGGCGGCCTCGACACAAATTCTAGAAGGCATAGGTTATACTACTGGTGTCCCCAGTGCCCTGGTTGTCTGCTCCGGAGTGTGTGCACGCACGCACCCCGTTAGACCTACACTGTGCACCCACCGCCGTCGTTTTGACCGCTTACAATCAGCCCAGTAATCGTGCCCCACCCTGCCAAGTTTTAGGGTACCGTTGATACCTAACTTGGGTTACTGCTGAAACGGGTCCCTCATTACCAGGATTTTCCAGTCAAACATGTTAAGTGGTTAAGTGTCTGTATTTACCTAACCCCACCCATCAATTCTTGTTAACATGTTGAATTTGGTTAAGTGTTATAGTTGACTTAACCCTACCATCTGTCCTTAGCCTCTTAGGAGCACCTGACCACTCACATTAGACATGTATTGCTATGGTTACTGGATATGTCGGTCGGTTCCGGGCAGGTTTACACCGTAGCTCAGTCTAACCTCGGGTCATTATTGGGCTCAATGCTTAACCACCCACATTGGATAGGTATTGTTGTGACTACTGGACAGCCGGGCGGGTCCGGGCAGGTTTACATCACAACTCAATCCAACCTCGGGTTAAGCATATCGTGTTTTCTAAGTTTACATATTTTACTACTTCTCAATTATATATGTAAATGTCATGTCTTTTATTCTTGGGTATAACAATTCATACCGCTTTAAATGTCATTGTCGTTGGCATGCGCCAAACATGCCAACATATATTTTCATGCTCTACACCCAATGTTATTACCCCCGTTTATACGTTCGCAACGTTATAATAAATGTTGGGCTTGACACAATTCAACCCAATTTTATAAGCGTAAGAAAAGGGGAAATCAAGAACATGTAATAGTTTACAACATATAAGGGTGTGTGGCGCATGAACTTGCAATTTAGCGATACTAACATAAATGATGAGCATGTGAACTTGCATTAAAATCAAAGTATAACTAAGTAGGTGACATATGAAATGGCATAGTTTTGGTTTGTACAAACTTGGGTTTAAACATGTTTAACTTGGCATAATGTCAACCACAAAACTAGCATGTTGTATATTCACCAAAATGTCCAACTATAACATCTAATCACATAGCCAATTTCAACATGAACTTGCATAGTTTATGAAACCCAAACGATACTTAACATAGATCCAATTATACTTGCAAATGAACATAAGAATGATTTCATAGATTTTGGGTCATGTAGGCATAAAAGGTCTATAACATGTTTACATAAATTCTAACTTATACTAAGGGATTGTATATAGTCCATGCCATCGACATAAACATAAAGGGATAAATTTCTAGTTTTTTCCACAAACTTGCAAGTGCCATTGTTTTCATATACAATTGTTCAATAGGCTTGCATCAATCAATTTATGCCACAAACATCAATACACAAGTCATGATAGAACCATTACAATACACAGAATTTATACAATAACACAATTCTATTTTCATTTACATCGAATCACATCACAGTTTTTATTCATGTTCTGAAAGGTCACTATACTTACAACGAATGCAGAATCTTGAATATGGATTCGGAAATTGATATGCGCTCCTTTGGGTAGACTAATGTTGCGTTGATTAATTTGGTTAAACTTTAATCTTCTTCTTAATTTGATTCGTCTCTAGGCTTTTCTCTCTTGACGGCTATGTTCAATTCCTCCCTGGCAGCATGACGACTCCTTTCCTATTTTTTTGTGTGAATTTTCAGTTGAGACTTAGGGTGTATTTATAGATTTTTAAATTATTTTGAGCCATCAGATGAAGACAGGTGGAATCTAGGCCATACAAAGTTCAAAGAGCCAATCAAGAGGTGACACGTCAGCCCTAGTGACAAACAGAGCCACATAAATTCGAGCCAAAGCAAGACCTAGCCAGCCAGTCTACCAGGCAGGTCGACGGGCAGGTCGACACTCAAGTCCACACTATGTTCGACCTAGGGTGGCCAGGTCGACACTATGGTCGACCTAGGGGGGGCAGGTCGTCACCATGGTCGACCTGGTCTATGGGCGGGAATTTTCCCGCCCAGCCCAGTTTGAACCTGAAATTTGAATTTTGAATTTTAAACTGAGCTGTTTGAATTTAAATTTTATTCTGAAACTTCCGAAGGTCATAACTCCTTCATACGGAGTCCGATTCGCGCAAACTCGGACTCTATCTCAAGCAGAATTCCGAGACGAACGCAATGGCGTAACCCATTTCCCTTAATTCTTTTATTTAGAATTAATTACACTTTAATTTGTGAATCTTAACGTTATAAAATTCACGGGGTGTTACATTCTCCCCCTTAAAAGGATTTGGTCCCCGAAATCATCAAGTTAGGAAGAATGTATATCCTACCATCCAACAGTCCATCTACTCAACCAACAAACACAGGCATCCACTGTCCTTAAAAGACTTCTAATGCTTCGTGATCATATGCATAGTGTGTGTACATGTCCTTATCTAATGCAGAAATCAGGCGGTCTACTGATTCAGTTGACCTCCTTAATGCGAATCATGTAAGTGTCATGAATCCATTATGTATGCAAATTTTTCCTACTCATAATTCTACATGAGTGCACAACTTATTCATACAAATGCGACAACCATATGACAGCATATCAAGTTTCAACCATATACAAATGAGAATACATATATATGCATATGCAATATGAAGTGACTGAGCCGATCTATAACCTAGGGTGTGTGTATATGCATCCACGAGCAACCACTAGCAACCATTTGCAGCCATCACCCATAACATGTTTTCAAATACATGTTTACATCTATTTGTTTTCTACCTAAGGAGTTAGGAAAAGGACCGAGGAGATATACCTAAAAAGATAGATAAAGCATAACTTAAGGAAAAAAAGAGATCAAAGATGTACCCTCAAAAAGAAGAGGGTAGGCAGTGCGTATTCTGTCCTCAGTTTCCTAAGTCGCGTCTTCCTCGGCGTCGCTCCACTGAACTTTAACGAGTTTGACTTCATGGTTGCGTAGCTTTTTCACTTCAGTTCCTAAGATGCGGGTTGGAACTCTCCTCACAGTTGCTTCACGTTCCACTTCGGCTTCTTCTAGAATGTTAGGTTCCACCACTTTCGCAGACTCATGCAAATACTTCCGGAGGTGAGAAACATGAAAGACGTTGTGAACTCCGGCCATTCTCTCGGGTAGCTCTAATCTATAGGCCATCTTCCCAACCTTCTCGATGATAGGAAACGGTCCTATAAATCTTGGTGCTAGCTTTCCTGTGGATCCAAAACGAACAACGTTCCTTAAAGGTGATACCTTAAGGAAAACCCTGTCCCCAACCTCAAACTCAAGGTCGGTCCTTCTTTTGTCGGTGTAGGATTTCTGTCTGTCTTGGGCTGTCTTCATCCTTCTTCGTATCAAGTCCACTTTCTCGGAAGTCTCTCGAATCATATCTGGCCCAAGTATAAGCTTATCTGTTGACTCCCACCAACAAGTTGGTGATTTGCACGGTCTTCCATACAAGACTTCGAAGGGTGCCATACCGATGGTAGCTTGGTAGCTGTTGTTGTAGGCAAATTCCACTAAAGGAACGTGATCCTTCCAAGTCCCTCCAAAGCCAAGAACGCAAAGTCTCAAAAGATCCTCTAAAACTCTATTCACTCTTTCCGTCTGGCTATCAGTTTGGGGGTGATAGGCCATGCTCAAACATAACTGTGTGCCCACAGCTTCTTGCAGACTCCGCCAAAACTCGCTTGTGAAGATAGGGTCTCGGTCACTAACAATGCTGGAGGGTATCCCATGGAGTCGAACTATTTCCTTGAGATAAAGAGATGCTAGAGATGAGGCAGTCCTTCTACTCTTGATAGGTATGAAGTGGGTGCTCTTAGTAAGCCTATCCACTATTACCCAAATGCTAGTATTACCTCTTCTCGACCTAGGTAGTCCATCAATGAAGTCCATTGAAATGCTATCCCACTTCCACGGTGGGACCTCCAAAGGGTGAAGTAGTCCTCCAGGTTTCTTCTGTTCCGCCTTGACCCGTTGGTAGGTCATGCACTTAGAGACGAAATTTGCCACGTCTTGCTTCATGCCGCTCCAAAAGAAAGTCCTTTTTATATCCTTGTACATCTTATCACCGCCAGGGTGTATAGTCATCTTGGAATGATGCGCTTCCTCGAGAACCTTCTTTGTCAACTCCCTTGCTTGTGGGACGCATAATCTTCCATCTCGCCTCAACTAACCCTTATCATCGATGGCGTATCTACAGAGGTGACTAGAAGTCTCACCCCTAATAAGTTTATCAATCACATCCGCAAGCTGAGGGTCTTCACGTTGTGCAGCCCCTATTGAGTCTAAGAGAGTAGGGCGTACTTCGAGAGATGCTAACAAACCCGGTACAAAATCCAGGAAAGCCTAAAGTTAAAACTGGCTATATACTCCAAGCTTTGCCTCTCTACGAAGAGTGGGCTTAAGGTCAGTTTCTTTCGGCTCAACGCGTCTGCTACTACGTTGCCCTTGCCGGGAGTATAGGAAATTTCAAAGTCATATGAGGCAAGAAACTCCATCCATCTTTTCTGCCTCAAGTTAAGATCCTTCTGCAAGAAGAGATATTTCAACGATTTATGGTCAGTGTATAATTCAAACTTCTCACCTAGGAGATAATGACACCAAGACTTAACCGCAAAGACGATGGCGGCTAACTCAAGATCATGCGTTGGGTAGTTCTTTTCATGAAATTTCAGTTGTCTTCCACCATAAGCTACTACCCTTCCTTCTTGCATTAGAACAGCACCTAGTCCCGTTCCACATGCATCCGTGTATACTGTGAACGTTTTGCTTCCATCTGGCAAAGTCAGAATTGGGGCTATTTTGAGAGCCCTTTTTAATCGTTGGAAAGCAAACTCGCAGTCCAAATCCCAAGTGAACGCCAGATTCTTCTTTGTTAGCCTTGTGAGTGGGGCTGAGATTTTCGCGAAATCCTTAATAAAATTTCGGTAAAAACCGGCTAGCCCAAGAAAGCTTCGAACTTCGGTTGCATTTCTTGGTGTCTTCCGATCTTGCACTGCCACCACTTTCGCGGGTTACACAGCCAACCCCTCTTTGTACACTATATGCCCCAGAAATCTTACTTCTTTTCTCCAGAAGTGACACTTGGAGAATTTGACTTTTAGTTGATGAGCTCGAAGAGATTCTATGATTTCTTTCAGGTGCTGAGCATGCTCTTCCTCACTCTTTTAGAAGATTAAGATATCATCTACGAAGACAACCACAAATTTGTTGAGGAATTTTCTGAACACCCTTCTCATTAGGTCTACGAAATAAGCGGGTGCGTTTGTCAAGCCGAAAGGCATGACAAGCCACTCGAAGAAACCGTCTGGGGTTCTGAACGCCATTTTATCAATACTATCTTCAGCTACTCTTAGCTGATGGAACCCAGTTGCTAGATCAAGTTGGGAGAAGACCGTCGCATCAACAAGCTGATCAAACAAATTGTCGATTCGGGGAAGAGGGTGCCTATTTTTCTTGGTCAATTTGTTTAACTCCCTATAGTCGACGCAAAGGCGAAGCGGACCGTCCGCTTTGGTTGCGAACACCACTGGAGCACCCCATTCCGAAATGCTCCGTTTGATGAACCCCTTTTCGAGAAGTTCTTTAATCTGCTTACTGAGCTCCTTTCTCTCCCTTGGAGCCATGTGTCTGACAGGTAAAGCTACAGGCTTTGCGTTATCCACAAGTTATATGCGGAAGTCTATTTCCCGCCTCGGAGGTAAGCCTTTCACCTCGTCAAAGACATCCGGATATTCCCGGACTACTCTTACTGATTGCAAATTCTCATCAGAAGCATCAAGCGACTCTAGATAACTAAGCATAACAGCATTCAAGGGATTACAAGAAATTTCTAGAGTGTTACCAAGCCGAGTTAAGAGTCTAACTACTCTTTTCTCACAATCAAGAATGGCACTATTACTGGATAAACAGTCCATGCCTAAGATCAAACCATATCCCGAGAAGCCCAAGACAAAGGCATTACAACTAAACTCAACGCTGAGAATAGATATTTTCAAACCCAAACAAACCATTGACAAGTAAGCGGAGCCCCCAATTGGATTTGAAACTACTAAGGGATCTTCTACCATACTAGTGTCTAGATGCAGAGATTCTACTAAGGCAGATGAAATAAAAGAGTGTGATGCGCCAGAGTCAAAAAGCGTACGAACTGGATGATCATAAAGATAGACTACACTTTCTACAGAAATATTACTATCTCGTTCCTGCTGAGGTGCCACTAGCGCATGAACCTAACCCCCTGAAGTGGATCCGGCTTTCTGTCCCTGCCCTTTCTTCTTTGGGAAGTCCTTAGCTTGGTGCCTAGTCTCTCCACAATGGAAGCAACCACCCATCTTCTCCTTCCTTTTTCGGCAGTCTTTTGATATATGTCCCACAATGCCACAGAAATTGCACCTTCTCCTCTCATGGGGCTTATTGTTCTTCCCTCCTTTCTTGAAGTCTGTTTTCTTTGCTTGTAGACCCTCTTTCTTCTCTTCCACCTTAGTTTCTTTCTTACCGTGGTCTTCCTCGTGTAGCAACACCATGTTCACTAAGCCTTCATAAGTCGCTCCCGTGGATACATGGGTCATAGAAAGGCTGTGTAGAGGCTCATTCAAACCTTTGACGAAGCGAAGCGCCTTCTTGTGTTGGGTGTTTACTAAGTCTAGCCCAAATCTGGCCAGCTGATTAAACTGATTAACATTTTCCCTGATCGTCATGCTTTCCTATTTCAGAGTTAGAAATTTCTCCATTTGCAGGCTTCTTTCAGCTTGGGAGAGAAATTTCATCTCAAACCTTGTCCTAAAATCTTCCCATGTTTCCACCGCCCTCTGTGCATTGGTAATTTCCAACCAATAGGAAGCTTCATCCTTAAGCAACCATACCGCCAGTTGTATCTTTTGCCTGTCATCAACTCTGAAGATGACAAACAGATACTCAGTCTCCTTTTGCCAGTTTCTTGCTCCTACAAAGGATTCTGTCCCATAAAAGTCTTTTCCACCCATAGCCTTGAAGTCTCTACATGTTTTTGCGAAAGCATTTCCACGAAGAGGAGGAGGAGGAACCGCGGCCACTGGAAGAGGGATGTCTGCTGGGCCCGCGCCATTGGCCCTTGCTTCTAAGTACATCCTAAACCAGCCGGGAATCGACACTCCTTCCGGGAGGTTAAGGTCTCCAGACATGCTGAAACAGAAAGGAAAAATTCAAAACGAAGGATAGAGAGAGATAGATAGGGCACATGGCTTTGGGGGATTTTTGACTTTTTATAAACATAACACTTTTTCTTGAAAAATGCTTCTTTAAACTTTCTTTTTGAAAACAATTTCAAAAAAACCTTTTATCTTATCTGGTAAACCTATGCTCTGATACCAAGTGAAACACCCCACCTCCGTTAAGGTCACTCACAAAGGGAATGCCTTAACTTTGGTAGAGGTTTATACGTAAAAGCCACAGATAAACTCAAGACAGATATAAATACACATATTTTAAACAGCGGAAACCAAACAGACTTTTATTTCATCAATACGTGTTCCAACAAAACATTTCCATATTTGTCTCAAAATACTTCCATCATTACAACCTGATAACTATCTTGATTATTAAAGAAGCATAAAACATAAATAAAGTGACAAAAATCCCCATAGTGATAACCAAAGCCATAATCCGAGCAAAAGAGATCCAAATCATACATCTACGTTCTTGGAGCTTGTAAAGAGTCTGACTGAGCTGAGTTGTTTCCTCCCTGTGAACCTGGGGGGGGGGGGGTGTGGTGGGGGGAACGAAAGAAAAGAAGACGAAAAGAAAATAGAGTCAGACATAAAGCCTGAGTAAATCTAGTAACTCTTAAGTATATGAATAAGAGAAGGTCATGATAGGTATATACTGAAAATAGGAAAGTGTCTCAAGCTAAGGAAGTGTTGAATGTACTATCGCACCCATACTATATCTCTGCACCTACTTGAGTTTATTCTAAATGGCACCCCATGTTGAGGGTGAAGTGATCCCCATTTTCTAAAGATCGGCACCTACTCGTGTTAACATGTGTCATACGACCCCCAAGAATTGTAGATACCTATGCTGGTCCCACCATGGGGTGTATCAAGACCCATGGTGGCGGCCCCGACACAAATTCTAGAAGGCATAGGTTATAATACTGGCGTCCCCAGTGCCCTGGTTGTCTGCTCCGGAGTGTGTGCACGCCCGCACCCCGTTAGACCTACACTATGCATCCACCGCCGTCGTTTTGACCGCTTACAATCGCCCAGTAATCGTGCCCCACCCTGCCTAGTTTCAGGGTACCGTTGATACCTAACTTGGGTTACTGCTGAAACGGGTCCCTCGTTACCAGGATTTTCTAGTTAAACATTGTAACAACCCGTATTTTTAAATAACATGTTATAACATAAACCAAGGCAGAATTAAATGATAAAATCCGAATCAAGGGAAATGGGGTGTGCCATTGCGTTCGTCTCGGAAAAATACGCGAAATAGAGTCTGAGTTTTCGAAAATCGGAGTCCGTATGACCAAGTTACGACCCGTCAAAGTTTTCAGAAAATTTCAAGTTCAAAAACAGTTCAATTTTGAATTCAGAATTCAAATTCAGCCAAGCAGAAGGGGTGGGAAAAACTCCCGCCACCCCCAAGTCGACTGGGGAGTTGACTTGGGAGTCGACACACCCCAGGTGGTGTCGACTGCACAGTCGATACCCCTGTCGACTTGGGTGGTCGGCCAGTTTGGCCTGGGTGCACCTGACTTGTTTCTCAATACATGCTTTAGGGCTGGTGACGGATTTTAATGGCTCAGATCTGAACTAGGGTTAATCCTATGGCCTAAACTAACCTAATCTTCTATAAAAAGACCCTAAGACCTAGCCTAAACCCTCATTAATCATCCCTACAACTAAACTATGCCAAAATGTTTCTTGATCATGGCCTCCATCTTCATATCATGGCCCCATCCTCTTCATGAAAGTTTGAATGTCCTAAGCTAGTAAAAGAGCCACCTTTCTTCATCAAAACAAGGATCTTTCTTCATACAAATCAAAGGAGCTTCTTGTTTCTCAAGACAACTTGGAGCTTGTATTCGTTTGGGGTTTTTAGTGTGCTAGTGTGGCTTCGTCTCAATCTTATTTTATTTTATAAGTCTTCATAGCATTGTAAGCCCTATTCTACTCTTAGATTCTAACTGTGAAGTTAAACATGACATGTTGCAAGTTTGAGTTTGGGCCTAAGTATGATTTGTGCTTTGATTCTATCATGTTATGCATAGATTTATTCTATGCATGTTTGTAAAGCTATCACCTTGACTTTGTGCATAGAAAGTTATGAGCTTTGATTCTATCATGTTATGCATAGATTTATTCTATGCATGTTTGTAAAGCTATCACCTTGACTTTGTGCATAGAAAGCTATGAGCTTTGATTCTATCATGTTATGCATAGATTTATTCTATGCATGTTTGTAAAGCTATCACCTTCACTTTGTGCATAGAAAGCTATGAGCTTTGATTTGAAATGTTGCATAAAGCAACATAGAAACTCTCATAACCCTTATGTTATCTTGCATATGATGTTATATGCGAATCACTAGCTATCATCCTATGTCATTTATGGCCATGTTTCACCTATTATGCTAAAGTTGATATCATGCATGTTTTGAGGCTTATAATGTAATATGCAAGTTTATGAACACATTTGCCTCATATGCCACCATGTTTAACTTGTGGCCAAACCTTAACCCCTCATGTTCCTTAATATGCTTGTGGCCAAATCACCCTTATGCTATTATGCATGCTTGTGGCCAAATCACCCTTATGCTATTATGCATGCTTGTGGCCAAATCACCCTTATGCTATTATGCATGCTAGTGGCCAAATCACGCTTATGCTATTTGATATGTTTGAGGCCAAGTCACCTTTTATGCTATCATACATGTTGAGGCCATATGCTAGTATGTTGAACCCCTTTTGGCCTCAAATATCACCATGTTTAACTTGTGATAGACTTTGCCATCTTATGCCCACCTTGTCATATTGTTATGTTCCCTCTTTGATCTATTTGTGTTGATGCAAATTTACGTGCGATGGGAATACGCTATGGTAGTTGGGAAAACTTAAATAACATGAAAACATGACTTGAAAATATGACATGAAAGTTTGACATGTGTTTATGCTTGAAAACATGAACGTGGACATGACATGTAGAAAACATGGAAGTGGCCAACTCGAGGTTGGGTTGAGTTTGTAGCATAAATCTACCCGGAACCGACCGGCTTAACTAGTGGCTACAAACAGTAGGACCCAATGTGAGTAGTTGGTCACATCGCACTTAAAACCCGAGGTTAGAATAGGTTGTGGTGTAAAGCTACCCGGACCCGCCCGACTTAACTAGTAACCACAACAAAGTCTAATGTGAGAGGTTAGGGTGCATTAAGTTAATTAATTCCACATGATAGGGTTAAGTCATGGACCGCTTGAATACTTAACCAATTAAACACGATGGGTTGGTAGGGTTAAGTCATGAACTACTTGAATACTTAACTAATTAAACACGATGTATTGATAGGGTTAAGTCATGAACTGCTTGAATACACTTGACCGACTCAGTACATGGTTAGGATAGGGTTAACCGCACTTAACTCGCTTGAAATCCTAGTTACGAAGTCCTTTTCAGCCGTAACCCACTTGGGAGTATCTGGATACCCTGGACTAGGCTAGGGTGGGGCACGATTACTGGACTGATTGTAAGAGACCAAAAGAGACGGCTGAATGGTGCACCGGTTGTTCAGGCGGACCATGGTCGTGCACATTAAGTCCGGAGTTGAACATGGGCACCAGTAGGTTTAGACTGTGCGTGCTTGAATTGTGTCTGTGGTTTACATCTTAGGGCTGGATACACCCTGGGGTGGACCTTGCACAGTTAACTACATTCCATGATTAAGCCGAATGACACCGATACACGACGAGTTAGGCTTATAGGGAGCCGATCGACTAGACCGAGTAGTTGGACCTTGATTTAGGTCACCTGATGATATTGGGCCAACTTTGGGCCAAGGGATCATTTCTTGTTTATACTTGACATGGATTGGAATACTAGTACACACTTGGTGCAACTTAACCTTGTATATGCGATGCCACACTTGATCTATCTTGTTAACTTTTCACCATGCCAGTTATCACCCTATGTTTCATCTCTGCTTTACATGTCCAGTTAACTTTATTAGTTTTTATACTAATAGTAGGTAGGACTTACCAGTCTTTTTGACTGACCCATTTTCTTTCGCCTCTTTTCTTCCGTCCCCCCCTCCCCCCAGGTTCTCAGGGTGGGAATACTAGCACCTAGCTCGGATCTTTAGCTGCTTTTCTGGATAGCTCATGTACAGTTTGGACTTGAGCTCGCTATGGCTTACCACATCTACTTTGGGGATAGTTTACTTTATGTTATTTCCAGTTTTCAGTTTATGTTTTCTAGACTTTGTTTTGTTGGGAAATGATGACTAAGTACTTTAATGTAACTTGACTATGGTTTTGAAATGTTAGTTTTATCCGCTGCTTTATTTACTCTGCTTTTTCTTATATGTTCTGTCTTGTGATATCTGCATGCATGTTTACCTCGTTTAACGCCCCTCCAAAGCTAGTGCACTTGCAAGAGTGACATTGGCGGAGGTGGGGTGTTACATTTGGTATCAGAGCATAAGGTTTACAAGATCTGAGCAAAAGGTTTTTAAAACTTACCTTTTGAGAAACTATTTTCAAAACCAATTAAGTATTTTCCAAGAAAAGGCTAGTTTATTTTAAAAGGCAATTCCCCAAAAGCCATTAGCACTATCCTTTGTTTCCTCGTTCTCAATCTATCTTTTTCTTCGTTTCAGTATGGCCAATAATTTTGCCATTCTGGAGGGCATACCGGTGCCTATTTGGTTTAGAAGGAACATGGAGGCAAGGGCGAATGAAGCCGGCCCCGCGGACATTCCTCCTCCTTCCCCCGTGGCTAACATTCCTCCCCCTCCCGTAGCTGAGGTTCCTCCTCCTCCTCCTCCGCATCCACAAGCGGATTTCGCGAAGATTTGCAAGGACTTTAAGGCGATGGGTGGCAAGAATTTTATTGGGACGAAGACTTTTGTTGAGGCAAGAAACTGGTTAAAGGAAACTGAAGACCTCTTTGCTATCTTTGATATAGAAGACTGTAGGAAAGTTCTGTTAGCGGTATGGTTATTGAAAGAGGAAGCTGCATATTGGTTGGTAGTCACCACCACTACTAGACCAATTCAGACTTGGGATGACTTTAGGAGAAGGTTCAGATTGAGGTTTCTATCATCGGCAGAAGAGAACCTTCGGATGGAGAGGTTCCTATCTCTAAAGCAAGGGGACATGACAGTTAGGGAATACGTGGATACGTTTAATCAGCTTGCTCGGTTCGGTCTAGACTTGGTTAACACAGCTCATAAAAAGGCCCTACGCTTTGCTCTAGGATTGAATGAGCCATTGCGTGGTTTGGCCATGTCTCATATACCCATGGGGGCGACTTTCGAGAGTTTGGTGAATATGGTCCTGCTTCAAGAGGAAGATAAGGGTGGCAAGAAGGAGGTCAAGGCAAATGAGTCTCAAGGCGAGAAGGTAGATTCCTGAAAAGGAGGCAAGAACAACAACAGCAAGGACAACAAGTCAAGAGAAAGGAGGAAGTGCAACTTCTGTGGGATTACTGGGCACATAGCCAAAGACTGTAGGAAGAAGAAAAGGAAGTTGGAAGAATGCTTTCATTGTGGAGAGTCTGGACACTATAGTAAGGATTGTCCGAAAAAGCGAGGACAAGGGAAAAGGCAAATTCAGCAAGCAGGACCCTCTGGAGGGCAGTTGCAGGCTCCCCTCGCTCTTACAGCTTTTGATTTGAGGTAGTGTTTCTATAGAAAGTCATGTTAACATTTCTGATTTCCCTGTTCTTACCTTATTTGATTCTGGCGCATCGCATAGTTTTATTTTTGATCTTGTTGAAAGTTTGCATCTAAGTACTAGTCTAGTTGAAAATCCCGTTAGTATTTCAAATCCGGTTGGGGGTTCCGCCCATCTATCTGCGACTTGTATGGATTTGAAAATCTCTATCTTGAGCGTAGAATTCATGTGTAATGCTTATGTTCTCGGGTTTATGGGACACGGGTTAATTGTGGGCGTGGATTGGTTGTCCGGTTATGGAGCCATTCTTGACTTCGAACATAGGGTTGCGAGGCTCATGACTCGCCTCGGTAATACCCTCGAAATCTCGTGTGACCTTTAGGGTTCCGTCATGATTAGTTATCTAGAATCCCTTGGCACTTTTATTGGAAATTTGTAATCCAATCGAGTAGTGTTCGACACTAAGGCGGATGGTCCATTTCGCTTAAGCATGAGGTATAGAAATCATCCTAGTAAGAACATTTGGCAACATGGAGTGGCATTTGTTTTCAAGAGATAGTTCTTATGCGTGGAATACCGTATGGTATGTAAACGAGATCCAGGATTCACTAACGAATTTTGGAAAGCTTGCATGAAACCATGAGCACGCAGTTATGTTTAAACCAAGTATTTTAGGAAAAGAATAAGTGGAAGTGGAACGAGAGGCAACGGTGAAATGAGTTCTACTCATATTTTGGAAATAAGAATTAAGAGCTACGAAATTTTGAAGTTAAAAGACGGTCAAGGCACGATGGGATTAAGCACAAGAAAATGCGGCTTAGAAGATTGAAGACTAGATACGCGCATTATATCTCTTTCTAAGAGTATATCCTTGATCCTTATTATTTTGTAGAGCTTACTCGCATGATATCTTTTAAGTATATCCTCTCGGTCCTATTCTCAATCTTAGTTCTGTTGCAAACCCCATAAGGAGTATGACTCGCCTGTTTGTGATTTATAGTTAGGGTGAATATGTCCATTAAAATGACTAAACTATTTGGCCTTTATGTGATATGGGTCATAGTTGATAGACTTACGAAGAGCACCCATTTCATTCCAGTAAAGAACAAGAGGACTGTATCAAGTTTAGCATCTGTTTATCTTCGAGAGATAGTGCGACTGCATGGAGTTCCTTCCAGCATAGTTAGCGGTCGTGACCCAATCTTCACCGTCCAGTTCTAGAATAGTTTGCAAGAAGCGATGGGTACGCGATTGAATCTAAGTACAGCCTATCACCCCCAGACGTATGGCCAAACCGAGAGGGTGAATAGAGTGCTAGAAGATCTTTTGAGACTTTGTGTTCTTGACTTTGGTGGTACTTGGGAAGACCACCTTCCTCTTGTAGAGTTTGCTTATAATAACAGCTACCAAGCAAGCATAGGAATGACACCATTCGAAGCTTTGTATGGGAGGCCGTGCAAGCCACCAACATGTTGGTGGGAGACGATGGATAAGCTTATAATTGGGTCCGACATGATAAGGGACACATCCGAGAGGGTTGAATTGATTCGAAGACGGATGAAAACGGCCTAAGACAGACAGAAATCCTATGCAGACAAGCGAAGGACAGACTTAGAATTTAAAGTTGGAGATATGGTCTTTGTGAAGATTTCTCCTTTGCGAAATGTGGTTCATTTTGGAGCAGTTGGGAAGCCAACACCAAGGTTCGTAGGACCCTTCCCTATTATAGAAAGAGTTGGGAAGATGACTTATAAGGTGGAGTTGCCCGAGAAGCTGGCCGAAGTTCACAATGTTTTTCATGTCTCGCATCTCCGAAAATGCCTACATGAGTCAGCCAAGGTAGTTGAACCAAGTATTCTTGAAGACACGGAGGTATAGAAAGATGCGATCTTGAGGCGAGCTCTGATTCGTATCTTGGGAACGGAGATCAAGAAGCTGAGGAATCGAGAAGGCAAGTTAGTAAAGGTTCAGTGGAGTGAAGACGAAGAGGATGCAACTTGGGAAACCGAGGAGAAGATGCACGCGCTTCACCCATTTCTTTTTGAGGGTACATTCTTGATCTCTTTTCCTAGCCAGCATATCTTTCTTTCACTATCCATGTTTATCTTGTTATCTCGTTAACCTTGTCATGAGAACCTTCGGTAGAAACCCTTTGGATGAAACATGTATTTGAAACATGTTATGCTTGATGTTTGCAAGTGGTTGTAAGTGTTTGCAAGTGGATACTCGTGGATGCATGATACACATTAGGCACTAAGATCGGCTCACACACTTTCATATTGCATATGCATGAGTGTTTATGCTTATTCATGGTTGAAACTTGTTATGCTATCACGTGGATGTTGCATATGGATGAATGATATGTGTACTCATATAGAGATTATGAATTATGCTAGGAATTTGCAAACATATGGACTCATCTCACTAACATACTTTGCATTAAGGAGGTTTACTAAATCAGTAACCGCCTGATTTTCGCATTAGATAAGTACATATACACACACCTCTGCATATGATCATACATCATTTAGAATCTTTTAAGGACAATGTTTACTTGTGGATGATGTTTTGAGTAGATGGATGATGGATGGTAGGATATGTTCTTCCTAACTTGAAGATTTCGGGGATGAAATCCTTTAAGGAGGGGCGAATGTAACAACCCGTATTTTTAAATAACATGTTATAACATAAACCAAGGCAGAATTAAATGATAAAATCCGAATCAAGGGAAACGGGCTATGCCATTGCGTTCATCTCGGAAAAATACGCGAAATAGAGTTCGAGTTTTCGAAAATCGGAGTCCGTATGACCAAGTTATGGCCCGTCAAAGTTTTTAGAAAATTTCAAGTTCAAAAACAGTTCAAATTTGAATTTAGAATTCAAATTCAGCCAAGCAGAAGAGGCGGGAAAAATTCCCGCCACCCCCAAGTCGACTGGGGAGTCGACTTGGGAGTCGACACACCCCAGGTGGTGTCGACTGCCCAGTCGACACCCCTGTCGACTTGGGTGGTCGGCCAGTTTGGCCTGGGTGCACCTGACTTGTTTCTCAAGACATGCTTTAGGGCTGGTGACAGATTTTAATGGCTCAGATCTGAACAAGGGTTAATCCTATGGCCTAAACTAACCTAATCTTCTATAAAAAGACCCTAAGACCTAGCCTAAACCCTCATTAATCATCCCTACAACTAAACTATGCCAAAATGTTTCTTGATCTTGGCCTCCATCTTCATATCATGGCCTCCATCCTCTTCATGGAAGTTTGAATGCCCTAAGCTAGTAAAAGAGCCACCTTTCTTCATCAAAACAAGGATCTTTCTTCATACAAATCAAAGGAGCTTCTTGTTTCTCAAGACAACTTGGAGCTTGTATTCATTTGAGGTTTTTAGTGTGCTAGTGTGGCTTCGTCTCAAACTTATTTTATAAGTCTTCATAGCATTGTAAGCCCTATTCTACTCTTAGATTCTAACTATGAAGTTAAACATGACATGTTGCAAGTTTGAGTTTGGGCCTAAGTATGATTTGTGCTTTGATTATATCATGTTATGCATAGATTTATTCTATGCATGTTTGTAAAGCTATCACCTTGACTTTGTGCATAGAAAGCTCTGAGCTTTGATTCTATCATGTTATGCATAGATTTATTCTATGCATATTTGTAAAGCTATCACCTTGACTTTGTGCATAGAAAGCTATGAGCTTTGATTCTATCATGTTATGCATAGATTTATTCTATGCATGTTTGTAAAGCTATCACCTTGACTTTGTGCATAGAAAGCTATGAGCTTTGATTTGAAATGTTGCATAAAGCAACATAGAAACTCTCATAACCCTTATGTTATCTTGCATATGATGTTATATGCGAATCACTAGCTATCATCCTATGTCATTTATGGCCATGTTTCACCTATTATGCTAAAGTTGATATCATGCATGTTTTGAGGCTTATAATGTAATATGCAAGTTTATGAACACATTTGCCTCATATGCTACCATGTTTAACTTGTGGCCAAACCTTAAACCCTCATGTTCCTTAATATGCTTATGGCCAAATCACCCTTATGCTATTATGCATGCTTGTGGCCAAATCACCCTTATGCTATTATGCATGCTTGTGGCCAAATCACCCTTATGCTATTATGCGTGCTAGTGGCCAAATCACCCTTATGCTATTTGATATGTTTGAGGACAAGTCACCTTTTATGCTATCATACATGTTGAGGCCATATGCTAGTATGTTGAACCCCTTTTGGCCTCAAATATCACCATGTTTAACTTGTGATAGACTTTGCCATCTTATGCCCACCTTGTCATATTGTTATGTTCCCTCTTTGATCTATTTGCGTTGATGCGAATTTACGTGCGATGGGAATACGTTATGGGTAGTTGGGCAAACTTAAATAACATGAAAACATGACTTGAAAATATGACATGAAAGTTTGACATGTGTTTATGCTTGAAAACATGAACGTGGACATGACATGTAGAAAACATGGAAGTGGCCAACTCGAGGTTAGGTTGAGTTTGTAGCATAAATCTACCCGGAACCGACCGGCTTAACTTGTGGCTACAAACAAAAGGACCCAATGTGAGTAGTTGGTATTATCGCACTTAAAACCCGAGGTTAGACTAGGTTGTGGTGTAAAGCTACCCGGACCCGCCCGGCTTAACTAGTAACCACAACAAAGTCTAATGTGAGAGATTGGGGTGCATTAAGTTAATTAATGCCACATGATAGGGTTAAGTCATGGACCGCTTGAATACTTAACCAATTAAACACGATGGGTTGGTAGGGTTAAGTCATGAACTACTTGAATACTTAACCAATTAAAAACGATGTATTGATAGGGTTAAGTCATGAACTGCTTGAATACACTTGACCGACTCAATACATGGTTAGGATAGGGTTAACCACACTTAACCCGCTTGAAATCCTAGTTACGAGGTCCTTTTCAGCCGTAACCCACTTGGGAGTATCTGGATACCCTGGACTAGGCTAGGGTAGGGCACGATTACTGGACTGATTGTAAGAGACCAAAAGAGACGACTGAATGGTGCACCGGTTGTTCAGGCGGACCATGGTCGTGCACATTAAGTCCGGAGTTGAACATGGGCACCAGTAGGTTTAGACTGTGCGTGCTTGAATTGTGTCTGTGGTTTACACCTTAGGGCTGGATACACCCTGGGGTGGACCTTACACAGTTAACTACATTCCATGATTAAGCCGAATGACACCGATACACGACGAGTTAGGATTATAGGGAGCCGATCGACTAGACCGAGTAGTTGGACCTTGATTTAGGTCACCTCATGATATTGGGCCAGCTTTGGGCCAAGGGATCATTTCTTGTTTATACTTGACATGGATTGGAATACTAGTACACACTTGGTGCAACTTAACCTTGTATATGCGATGCCACACTTGATCTATCTTGTTAACTTTTCACCATGCCAGTTATCACCCTATGTTTCATCTCTGCTTTACATGTCCAGTTAACTTTATTAGTTTTTATACTAATAGTAGGTAGGACTTACCAGTCTTTTTGACTGACCCGTTTTCTTTCGCCTCTTTTCTTCCATTCCCCCCCAGGTTCTCAGGGTGGGAATACTAGCACCTAGCTCGGATCTTTAGCTGCTTTTCTGGATAGCTCATGTACGGTTTGGACTTGAGCTCACTATGGCTTACCACATCTACTTTGGGGATAGTTTACTTTATGTTATTTCCAGTTTTCAGTTTATGTTTTCTAGACTTTGTTTTGTTGGGAAATGATGACTAAGTACTTTGATGTAACTTGACTATGGTTTTGAAATGTTAGTTTTATCCGCTGCTTTATTTACTCTGCTTTTTCTTATATGTTCTGTCTTGTGATATCTGCATGCATGTTTACCTCGTTTAACGCCCCTCCAAAGCTAGTGCGCTTGCAAGAGTGACATTGGCAGAGGTGGGGTGTTACAAACATGTTAAGTGGTTAAGTGTCTGTATTTACCTAACCCCACCCATCAATTCTTGTTAACATGTTGAATTTGGTTAAGTGTTATAGTTGACTTAACCCTACCATCTATCCTTAGCCTCTTAGGAGCACCTGACCACTCACATTAGACAGGTATTGCTATGGTTACTGGATATGCCGGTCGGTTCCGGGCTGGTTTACACCGTAGCTCAGTCTAACCTCGGGTTATTATTGGGCTCAATGCTTAACCATCCACATTGGATAGGTATTGTTGTGACTACTGGACAGCCGGGCGGGTCCGGGAAGGTTTACATCACAACTCAATCCAACCTCGGGTTAAGCATATCATGTTTTCTAAGTTTACATATTTTATTACTTCCCAATTATATATGTAAATGTCTTGCCTTTTATTCTTGGGTATAACAATTCATACCGCTTTAAATGTCATTGTCGTTGGCATGCGCCAAACATGCCAACATATATTTTCATGCTCTACACCCAACGTTATTACCCCCGTTTATATGTTCGCAACGTTATAACTAATGTTGGGCTCGACACAATTCAGCCCAACTTTATAAGCATAAGAAAAGGGGAAATCAAGAACATGTAATAGTTTACAACATATAAGGGTGTGTGGCGCATGAACTTGCAATTTAGCGATACTAACATAAATGATGAGTCATGTGAACTTGCATTAAAATCAAAGTATAACTAAGTAGGTGACATATGAAATGGCATAGTTTTGGTTTATACAAACTTGGGTTTAAACATGTTTAACTTGGCATAATGTCAACCACAAAACTAGCATGTTGTATATTCACCAAAATGTCCAACTATAACATCTAATCACATAGCCAATTTCAACATGAACTTGCATAGTTTATGAAACACAAACGATACTTAACATAGATCCAATTATACTTGCAAATGAACATAAGAATGATTTCATAGATTTTGGGTCATGTAGGCATAAAAGGTCTATAACATGTTTACATAAATTCTAACTTACACTTTGGGATTGTATATAGTCCATGCCATCGACATAAACATAAAGGGATAAATTTCTAGTTTTTTCCACAAACTTGCAAGTGCCATTGTTTTCATATACAATTGTTCAATAGGCTTGCATCAATCAATTTATGCCACAAACATCAATACACAAGTCATGATAGAACCATTACAATACACAGAATTTATACAATAACACAATTCTATTTTCATTTACATCGAATCACATCACAGTTTTTATTCATATTCTGAAAGGTCACTATACTTACAACGAATGCAGAATCTTGAATTCTGGATTCTGAATTCTGAAATTGAGATGCGCTCCTTTGGGTAGACTAACGTTGCGTTGATTAATTTGATTAAACTTTAATCTTCTTCTTAATTTGATTCGTCTCTAGGCTTTTCTCTCTTAACGGCTATGTTCAATTCCTCCCTGGCAGCATGACGACTCCTTTCTTATTTTTTTTGTGTGAATTTTCAGTTGAGACTTAGGGTGTATTTATAGATTTTTAAATTGTTTTGAACCGTCAGATGAAGACAGGAGGAATCTAGGCCATACAAAGTTCAAAGAGCCAATCAAGAGGTGACACGTCAGCCCTAGTGACACACAGAGCCACAGAAATTCGAGCTAGAGCCAGAACTAGCCAGCCAGGTCGACCAGGCAGGTCGACTGGCAGGTCGACACTCTGGTCGACACTATGGTCGACCTAGGGAGGGGGGGGGGGCAGGTCGACACAATGGTTGACCCTATGGTCGACCTGGTCTCTGGGCGGGAATTTTCCTGCCCAGCCGAGTTTGAACCTGAAATTCGAATTTTGAATTTTAAACTGAGCTGTTTGAATTTAAATTTTATTCTGAAACTTCCGAAGGCCATAACTCCTTCATACGGAGTCCGATTCACGCAAACTCGGACTCTATCTCAAGCAGAATTCCGAGGCGAACGCAATGGCGTAATCCATTTCCCTTAATTCTTTTATTTAGAATTAATTAAACTTTAATTTGTGAAGCTTAACGTTATAGAATTCACGGGGTGTAACACGAAGAATGTAATGACTCGCATTTTAAGCGGTGTAATAATTTATTTATTTAATTAGTTAAAATGGTGATTAAAAGGATTTAATGATCGTGGAATCAAATAATTGTGAATATTTAATTAAAATAATAAATTAAATAATATATTTAATTCTGAAATAATTAGAATGGGCTGAAATGATGATATGGTGTGAATTGGATCATCTGTGATATATAATTCAGTTTAGAATTGAATTTGAATGACAAATATATTATATAAACGAAGTTGAACGTACAATTTATAATATAATTATAATCGAGCTCGAAATGGCGCGGCAGTTCGCGATTTGGCGATTTGAACTTCAACTGGATATACAGGGTCTGTTTTAAGCCGGATTTCTGTGAAACAAGAAACGTCAAGAGCTGGTGAAGTATATTTTTCTAGTGGAAGAGAAAAACCGGGATTTCATCGTGTAGATTTTGATTTATGTCCAAATCAAATTTTCGAATAGTCGCTATAGAATCGTTTATCGACTGTAACGGTTTATTCGATATAACTGGATACCGGATTCGAATTTAGACAAGGTTCTGTTGAGACGTAGTGATAATTTAATTTTTTGAATTTTATTACAATTTTTAATTAATTAAATAAGCAACTTTTTATTTGGAGTATTTTGCACCCTTAATCAGCGATTTTGGGGTTTCACAATATAAGTTATTCTACTGATATTATTATATTTTCGGGATCGCGGCACCTCACTGAACACGACCGTATTTTTATCTCAGTCTGCAATGCTCACATATGAATATAACCGTACATAGTGGGGTGGGTAACTTTTTAAAAACTTTAAAATAAAATATCCTAAGTCATTTGGACAAAAAGAGGTCCACGCATCATTTTTACCCAACTGCCACTAAATTTCCATTCCTTAAAAACCGAAAACGTGGAGAAGCAAAAGCCTCTCAACCAAAGCAAAACAAATTACTATAAATAACCCTCCACTAATTCCTTAGGACTTAATTTCATCTTCTGTAGAAATTAAACAAGCTGCCACATTTTTGCTCAAACTCAATCCATGGAAGAAAAAAATATAAACAAAGAAAGTGGAAAAGATGGAGTTTGTTGAAGGAGTAGCTGAACACAGGAGGCCCGGTTCCCGATGTTGAGTGTACTGGAGGCCTCATTTTGGTGTGAAGTGGAAACAAAAGCAAGGGAGATGGAGACCTGAAGGGCGCGGAAATGGCAACATGCTGAAGCTGCTTGCATTAGAAAACATAAGGGAGAAGATACTGTACAGGGGGGGGGGGGCGCGTGGGATTTGTTGTAGGGGTGTAGAACACATGCGTGAAGTGTTAAAGGTCGACATGCAGGAATTAGAGAAAGAAGTGGCGTTGTGGCAGTTTATAGAAGCAAGTCACGGTATCAAAAAGGAAGGTGATGTGAGGAGTTTGCATGGGGTGCTGAACATGTACCTGTGAATGGCCGCATCTGTTTTTTTTTATGGACGGTGAGTGGGTTTTTTTCTGAGCATTGGAAACGTAAATGGGGTGTAATTTGAAGTGGCGAAATGAAGGAGTAAGGCAGGCTAACGTTCGGTAATGACATTCAAGTATTGAAATAATTACTGGAGAGGGGACAAAGCATTGGTGTGGTGAGGAAGAAAGGGTAAAGCGGTTGTGGGTTTGTAATATGGTGATGGGCTGGGTTATTCTAAAGGCCCAGTATGAAAATAAAAGGATATAAGAAAGAAAAAGAAAAAAAATGGAAGAGTCCGCAATACAGTTGTGGAGCAAAATTGAGGAAGCAGACCAGAATGAGCGGAAGTGCGTTTTCAGCATGTTACCGGGCCGTTTTGAAAATGGTAAGGCCTATTTTCTAAATAATAATATAAGTTATATTTAATTTAAATATAAATCTTAACTGATAATTAAATATCTCGCACGTATTTTATCAGAATTTAATGAAATATGATCCATTGGGATCGTATGGACGGTGGCTACACCATGGAACTGACGGGGAAAGAATCGAAGCTCGTTATAATTTATTGCAAAATAAATTTTCCGTCTAAATCAAAGACAGTTAATCGTTTTTAACGATAACGGTCCAATGTGAGTAAATCTCACTAACTCTGAACAGTTTATAATTTCATGTTGTATTTTTAGAACTATTAAATATTGGCTGATTGACTGTGTGTTGTCTGTTTGATTTAACTAGTAGTCAGTTAGTTGAATTTTTATATTGATTCTGTTTAACAGAATATATCATATGGAACTGAAAGTGATGTTGATTTTGTTATGTAACATATGTGGATGCAGGGAAACAGGTTGGAGGGACCCAACTGGGTTCCTCAATATTTATAATACCGTTTTGTTCATATATTATATTATATGATGTGATATATAATCTTTTGTCGATTATGTGTGTTTGAACGATATTGGTCATCGTGATTTGATGTATTAAATACCATAACATATCAGAATGGTGAAAAGGAAATTTTCAAAACGAATATTGAAATAGATTTATTTATAAAATCAAAGGATTTTATAAAAGAGATAATATTTATAAAATCAAAGAAGATTTTATAAAAGAAATTATTTATAAATGGAATATTTATAAATAGAAATTTATTTATAAATAGAAAATACTTAGAAATAAAACCCTAAAGGAATTATTTGCAAACCATTTGCAAATAAAATAGAAAGAGAAATGTTTGTAAACCATTTAAAAATCAAATAGAAAGAGAAATGTTTGTAAACCATTTACAAATCAATCAGAAAGAGAAATGTTTGTAAACCATTTAAAAATCAAATAGAAAGAGAAAGGTTTGTATACCATTTACAAATCAATCAGAAAGAGAAATGTTTGTAAACCATTTACAAATGAGATTGAATAGGGAATATTTGTAAAACCTTTACAAATGAAATCAAAAAGGAGATATTTGTAAAACCATTTACAAATAGAATTAAAAAGGAAATATTTAGAAAATAAATAGAGTTATATAAAGGAAATTTGTTTATAACTGAATAGGATGTTATAAAAAGGAAAACTTTATAAAAAGGAAAATGTTACTAAAAAGGAAATCATTTGTAAAGTGAAGAACCGTTACTAAAAGTAAATCTTTATAAATGAATAGTTTATTCGAAAAGGAGTTAATCGAATTTAGTTATTCGAATATAGTTAATCGAATATGGTATTTGAAGGGAGTCAATCGAATATGGTATTCGAAAGTTAGTAAATAGAATATGTTATTCGAAAAGGGGTTAGTCGAGTCGAGTTAGCTGAATAGAGTTAATCGAATAAGAGTTAACTAGATTAGAGTTAATCAGTTAGAGTTAACCAATTGGAGTTAAACCAGTCAGAGTTAATCAGTTAGAGTAAATCGATAGAGTTAAATCGAACTAGAGTTATTCAAATGGAGTTTATCGAATATTAGTTTATTCGAATAGAGTTAAAGGAAAGGAGTAATCGATTTTTAGTTAATCGAAGGAATTATCGATTATTAGTTAATCGAAAGGATTTATCGATTATTAGTTAATTGAAGGAGTTATCGATTATATTTTAATCGAAAGGAGTTATCGATTTGTTTAATCGAAGTGAGTTATAGAATATTGGTTATTCTAAGGAGTTATCGAATTTAGTTATTCGATGGAGTTAATCGATTAGAGATAAAATGAAGGACTTAATCGAATATAGTTTATTCAAATAGAATCCATTGAGTTTATCGAATATTAGTGATTCGAATAAAGTAAAAGGAGTTATCGAATATTAGTTATTTGAATAAGAGTTAAATAGAGTTATCGAATATACCTTACTCGAAGGAAAGAATTATCGAATAGAGATGATTCGAAAGAGAGCTACGTAAGGAAGTGTTAAAGAGCTAAAAGATGAACTTACCCTATTTCGAGATTTGAAATGTTGTTCAGTTAAGGTCTGAGTGGTAATTATACCTGTAACAACCCGAATTTTTACAACACGTTAAATCAAGAATCAAGGCAGAATTTAATTTTATATTCTGAGTCAAGTAAAACGGGCTATGCCATTGCGTTCGTCTCCGAAAAATACGCGAAATAGAGTCCGAGTTTTCGAGAATCGGAGTCCGTATGACCCGTTTAAGGCCCAAAGAAGATTTCTGAAAATTTGAATTTCGGAAACAGTTTTGGAAATCAGAAATGGGGCCAGGCGGGAATTTTCCCGCCAAAGCCCATGTCGACAGGGGAGTCGACAGGGCTGTCGACACCCCTGGACCCCAAGTCGACAGGGCTGTCGACTTGGGTGTCGACTGGGCCCAAAAACACAACGCCGTGTTTTGGTAGCCTGGTGCACCCGGATGCAGTCTTGGTCTGGTCTGATGGACCTGTGACGATTTCTGTGGTCTAGATTAATCCTAGATCTAATCCTATGGCCTAAAACTATCTTAATCTCTATAAAAAGACCCTAAACCTAATCTAAATCACTAAAAATAAAACCTAGCAACTAAGTGCTGCCAAAATCAACATTGATCATGGCCTCCATCTCAAATCCCTAGAGCCTATGCACTCAAATCAAGTTCAAATCAAAGGATGCAAGCTTGCTACACCAAATAGAGGCCAAATCAACATTTCTATGCGAGTTTCGTGATGGTTCTTCATCAAAGGAGCCACCTTTCTTCGTCATAATGATGCATGATCCCTTTCCTAAGCCTTGCCTAAGTAAGTTCTAGCTACTTTTGGGTCAAAACGGTATTTTTAATATTGGCATGGGATAAAATGAGACTAAACATGATTATGCGAATCTATATGAACCATACCATGCCTCTTGTGTTCATGTTTATGATTTTAGGCCATGTGAGTGACTTAATCATGCCTCTCATGCTATGCATAACCTAGTTTAACTTGCGAGTTTGGACCTTTATGCATGAAATGCTAGCATGAACCTTTAGGAACCATTTTACTTGTGAAACATTGGCTAAGACTAGATTTTGGGGCTTATGCATGTTTATGAACCCAAACCCTTTTATGCTATCATGCAAGTTTGTGGCTAAGTCTTTTATGAGATTATGCATGTTTATGGCCAAACCCTTTTCGTGATAATATGCATGTTTGTGGCCAAATTACCTTATGACACTATGCATGTTTGTGGTCAATCTCTTTATGATGTTATGCATGTGGAAGCCAAGCCCTTTTTGGCATCATGCATGTTTTGAGACCAATATGTGGCATAGCATCCTTACTATGTTGACTCGCTTTGCTTGCGTTGGGAAAACACGATTTTGGGTAGTTAGATAAACATGAACATGTCGCAAAATCTTAACTTGAATATGACATGTGTTTATACTTGAAAATATGACTTGAAAGATAACATGGAAGATGACATGTAAGTATGCATAAAACATGAGCTTGGGAATTTACCTATTAAGTTAGGTCTACCCTTTGGGAATTTACCTATTAAGTTAGGTCTACCCAAATGCTCGAAAAACTTGTAACATGTTTTGGAAACATGATGAACTTAGATAATATGAGTGTGGCCAACTCGAGGTTGGGTTGAGTTTGCAACGTAAAACTACCCGGAACCGACCGGCCTAACTAGTAGTTGCAAACAATAGGACCCAATGTGAGAAGTTGGTCATGTCGCGCTTAAGACCCGAGGTTAGACTAGGTTGTGGTGTAAATCTACCCGGACCCGCCCGGCTTAACTAGTAACCACAACAAGGTCTAATGTGGGAGGTTGAGGGTGCATTAATTAAATTAATGCCACATAATAGGGTTAAGTTAATTTGATTAATGAGGCTTAACCAAATATGATATGGACAAATGGGTTAAGTAATTTGATTAGGCTAATGATACTTAACAAAACATGATAGGCTTGGGTAGGTTAAGTAACTGGATTTGCCTAATGACACTTGACCATTTTTATACGACTAGTGGACGGGATTAAGTTAACCAACACTTAATCAATCCAACACGATAACGTAATAAGGTTAAGTAAATTTTCTTAATGACACTTAACCGTATAATACAGTTAATGGATGGGGTTAAGATTAGACTTAACTAATCTAAACAAGGTAATCGGATAGGGTTAAGTTAGCCTAGACTTAATTAATCCAACTTGGTAATTTAATGGGGTTAAGTTGAACACTTAACTAATTTAACACGATGATTTGATGAGGTTAAGTGACCTATACTTAACCAATCTAACTCGTTAATTTGATGAGGTTAAGTTAACCTACACTTAACCAATCTAACGTGAAAACATGATAAGGCTCAGTCACGAATCGTTTCGAATACGCTTGACCGATTTGACTCGGTAATTGGATAGGGTCAAATTAATATACACTTAACCAATCTAAAATGATAATTAGACGAGGTTAAGTCATGGATTACTTGATATACTTAACCAACTTGACACATGGTCTGTAGGGTTAAGTCTTGGACTTGGATACTTAGCCAGTTTCGACATGTTTTGTAGACGGGTTAAGTTGTAAACTTAAGTGACACTTAACCCATTAGGTAAACCCTAATTCGGAGGATTAGGTAAATAACCATAGTTAACAAGGATTATGGAAATAAGGCTAAGTGGTAAACCTTAGTTAAGGGAAACTAAGTAATAATTCTTAGTCAAGGAAATTGGGACCATTTCTTAGATAGATTAGAACCCGATACGTTAGGTCAACGGTTAAGTATGCGTGTAGGAGCAGGCTATCTGATTTAGATGAAGGCTCCAGCGAACTGGGTAACGAAGCAGCGGCTTCGGGGAACGTGAGGATATTCTTGGGATCCCTCTGTGAGCTGTCAGGTCATTATACTAGGCTCACGAGAGGTTGAGGTCTGCGGTAGAAGAACCAAGAATATGCCTTGGTTGCTATGCGAGCGACCTAAAGACTGGGGTGGATAGCAGTGAGTCGGCGAATACATACGGTGCCTGAGATAGCAAGTTCGTCGATCATCTACCATCTTAAGTCAAGCGTGTACGTACGGAAAGGCAGGGGACACCCAACAGACCATAATTTGCTATCTAATTATGGGTGAGGTAGGTCGTAGGATGTGGGCTGACCGGAGTGTAGTTCTCATGCAAGATTTTCTCTTGTGTTGCCTTTCACTAGTTGAGGGAGGGGTCTCGTGGGACCATAGCCACGTGTAGAAAAGCAGACCTTAGTATCTGCATCGGCAGATAAATCTAAAGCTCCCGACCGAGTCCTGTATTTCTTGTTTTGCCCTAGGACAGGACTCGGATGGCACGATGTGATACATGTGCATACAGTTGTAGAAAAACGATTCACGATGATTGCGCGGGAAAAAGGGCGCGGTTGAGGGTTAGCGTAATCCCTAGTGGCCTAGGTGGTTTAACCCAAACCGAAATACGAAAGCGTGCGATAGGTAAGTGTAATCCCTAGTGGTGCTAGGTGGCGTAAGTCCTAGTAGTTCAAACGATGATTCATATGGAAGAGTCTAGCTAGGACAAGGGTGACAGTCCAAACGATTTCTAAGATATTACGACACGAGGAAGCCCGTACGAGGTACGACAAAGGACTGAACTTATATACATGGAAAGAAACATATGATTTGAGTAACCTATATATATACGATATATTGGGTTGACATGGACCATTACACGACTTTGAGTAAGGGACATTCACGGTTAACTCCTAACAAGGTTGGGATACTAGTACGAAGGGTGCAGAGCAAATATACATGTTAGAACTAGGAAGAATATACATAATAGATTCCTTGGGATGTTAGACGGGGTAGATACCTTGGGGTAAGGTACTCGATAGAAACCTGACGATGTGATACCTTGACTTATCATAACACCATAGTTTATCATGATACCTTAGTTTACCTTGCCGCAGCAGTTCAACCGGCTACCCTGGTTTATCTATATTGTAGTTATCCTTATGTTTACTTTCAGTTTATGCATGTCATGTTACCTTTACCTGTTTTTATACTGGAAGTAGATAGGACTTACTCAGTCTTTTTGACTGACCCGTTTTGTTTCGCCTCCTTTCTTCCGTTTCCCCCCCCCTCAGGTTTCAGGGAGGAAACAATGCTGTTAGTTCGGGCTTCTTCTGCTTGAAGGTCATCATGGATGGCTTGAACTTCTCTTGGCTATGGCTACTTTACTGTTTTTACTTGGGGAATAATTTATTAAAAAGTCTTTATGCTTCTTTACTATTGCAAGACAGGTTTTGTTGTACTCTGATGTAAAAGGCTTTAGACCTTATTTATTCATGTTATGAAAGTTTGATTTTACTTCCGCTATTTATATATGTTCTGTCTTGTGATATTTCTGTGCATGTTTACCAATAATGCCCCTCTAAAGCTAGTGCATTCCTTTGCGAGTGACCCTAGCGGAGGTGGGGTGTTACATTTGGTATCAGAGCAGAAGGTTACTAGACTGGGCAAAAGTTTTTAAAGACCTTCTGAAAATTATTTGAAAAACCGTTTACAAAGAAGCATTTTTCAAGAAAAGTTTTCTTTTAAAAAGAAAAAGGCTATTCCCCAACGGCCATTAGCATTATCCTTGTTTCCTTGATTGAATCTCTTTTTCTTTCTTTCCTCCATCTGTAGTCACAGTGGTTTTGACTGCGACTAGTCTTTCTAGCTGCGTAAGTGTTTCCCGTATGATGGAGGTGGTTCTCGAGAGACCGTTGCAGAGTTATGCATGAAAGGATAGTAAGAACAAGGATAAAGGATACGAGCTCAGGGATAAGCAACATGTTGGTATGGCTGAGTCCTAAAAGGAGGAAGAAAGATGAACAATGAAACCCATGACGAGAGGGTACCTTTGGCATGGTGAAAGGGGATGGATAGTTGAGTGTCATGGAACAGGGACAACATCATTCGGAGGGCAATAGTATGCTCTCATTTCTAGGGTACCTCAGAAGGAGGGTGACGATCTTGTTAAAGGTTTAGCTTTTCTTCTCTATCATCCCGTTAGGACTTTGTTTTGATCATCGTATCAGTTAAGTCTGCTTCGATAGTTGAGTCTCTGCACCTTAGTACTAGCGTAGCAAAGGATCCCGTTTTTGTCTCAAGTCCTATTGGAAGATCGGTCCATTTACTCATGGCTTGTTTGGATTTGGGAATGTCTATGCCAAGTGTTGAGTTTGGAAATAATGCTTATGTTTTTAAGCTATGGATGGATTCTAGGGATGAAGTGGTTATCCAGTAAGGGGTGCCACTCTCGGTTTTATAGGGAGGGTAGTTAGACTCTTGGCTTGCTTTGGTAATACCCTCGAAGTCTCGTGTAACCTTTTGGGTTCGGTCATGGTTAGTTACTTAGAATCCCTTGATGCCTTTATGGGAAATTGGAAGCCCAATCGAGTGGTGTCCGCCGATAAGACGGATGATTTATTTCACTTATGCATGGGTTATAGAAATCACCTTAGTAAGTGCGCTTGATAACCTGGTTGGCATCTGTTTACTTTCAAGAGAAAGTTCTTCTATGTGGAATACCTTGTGGTACGAGGTCCGAGATTCATTAGTGAATTTTGGAAAGCTTGCATGAGATCATGAATACGCAGTCATGTTTGCGTCAAGTATTTTAGGAAAAGGATAAGTGCAAGTGGAACGAGAGGCGACGAAGAAATGAGTTTCAGCTCATGTTATGGAAACAAGAAGCTACGAAATCGCGAAGTTAAAGGACGGCCAAGGCACAATGAAATTAAACTCAAGGAAATACGACTTTGATGGTCAAAGACTAGATACGCGCATGATATCTCTTTTGGGAGTGTATCCTTGATCCCTGTTTTCTGTAGAGCTTACTTGTAGGCTATCTTTTGTGGACATCCTCTCGGTCCTATTTTCTGTTACAAACCCCATAAGGAGTTTGTCTTGTATACCTTCTCGACCCTGTTTCAGGGAATCCTAGGAAGAACCCTATGGATGTAAACATGTATTTGAAACATGTTATGGTTGATATGGTTGCAAATGGTTGCAAGTGGTTGCTCGTGGATGCGCGAATTTATATTAAATATTAGCTCGACTCGGTCACATTTCACATTGCATATGCACGAGTATTTATACTTGTTTATGGATGAAATTGAATGTGTTATCATGCGGATGATTGCATATGGTTGAATGTTTGTGCACGCATATAGTATATATGACTAGGACTATTTGCATACATGATGGATTCATAGCACTAAACATATTTTTGCATTCAAAAGATTTTTCAGGCCTGATCATTAGCATTAACTAAGGAACATGTACACACACGTTTTGCATATATTCATATGGCATTAGAAATCATCTAAGGACAATGGTTGCTTGTGGATGATGTTTTGAGTAGATGGATGATGGATGGTAGGATATGTTCTTCCTAACTTGGAGATTTCGGGGACGAAATCCTAAAAGGTGGGGAGAATGTAACAACCCGAATTTTTACAACACGTTAAATCAAGAATCAAGGCAGAATTTAATTTTAAATTCTGAGTCAAGTAAAACGGGCTATGCCATTGCGTTCGTCTCGGAAAAATACGCGAAATAGAGTCCGAGTTTTCGAGAATCGGAGTCCGTATGACCCGTTTAAGGCCCAAAGAAGATTTCTGAAAATTTGAATTTCGGAAACAGTTTTGGAAATCAGAAATGGGGCCAGGCGGGAATTTTCCCGCCAAAGCCCATGTCGACAGGGGAGTCGACAGGGCTGTCGACACCCCTGGACCCCAAGTCGACAGGGCTGTCGACTTGGGTGTCGACTGGGCCCAAAAACACAACGCCGTGTTTTGGTGGCCTGGTGCACCCGGATGCAGTCTTGGTCTGGTCTGATGGGCCTGTGACGATTTCTGTGGTCTAGATTAACCCTAGATCTAATCCTATGGCCTAAAACTATCTTAATCTCTATAAAAAGACCCTAAACCTAATCTAAATCACTAAAAATAAAACCTAGCAACTAAGTGCTGCCAAAATCAACATTGATCATGGCCTCCATCTCAAATCCCTAGAGCCTATGCACTCAAATCAAGTTCAAATCAAAGGATGCAAGCTTGCTACACCAAATAGAGGCCAAATCAACATTTCTATGCGAGTTTCGTGATGGTTCTTCATCAAAGGAGCCACCTTTCTTCGTCATAATGATGCATGATCCCTTTCCTAAGCCTTGCCTAAGTAAGTTCTAGCTACTTTTGGGTCAAAACGGTATTTTTAATATTGGCATGGGATAAAATGAGACTAAACATGATTATGCGAATCTATATGAACCTTACCATGCCTCTTGTGTTCATGTTTATGATTTTGGGCCATGTGAGTGACTTAATCATGCCTCTCATGCTATGCATAACCTAGTTTAACTTGCGAGTTTGGACCTTTATGCATGAAATGCTAGCATGAACCTTTAGGAACCATTTTACTTGTGAAACATTGGCTAAGACTAGATTTTGGGGCTTATGCATGTTTATGAACCCAAACCCTTTTATGCTATCATGCAAGTTTGTGGCTAAGTCTTTTATGAGATTATGCATGTTTATGGCCAAACCCTTTTCGTGATAATATGCATGTTTGTGGCCAAATTACCTTATGACACTATGCATGTTTGTGGTCAATCTCTTTATGATGTTATGCATGTGGAAGCCAAGCCCTTTTTGGCATCATGCATGTTTTGAGACCAATATGTGGCATAGCATCCTTACTATGTTGACTCGCTTTGCTTGCGTTGGGAAAACACGATTTTGGGTAGTTAGATAAACATGAACATGTCGCAAAATCTTAACTTGAATATGACATGTGTTTATACTTGAAAATATGACTTGAAAGATAACATGGAAGATGACATGTAAGTATGCATAAAACATGAGCTTGGGAATTTACCTATTAAGTTAGGTCTACCCTTTGGGAATTTACCTATTAAGTTAGGTCTACCCAAATGCTCGAAAAACTTGTAACATGTTTTGGAAACATGATGAACTTAGATAATATGAGTGTGGCCAACTCGAGGTTGGGTTGAGTTTGCAACGTAAAACTACCCGGAACCGACCGGCCTAACTAGTAGTTGCAAACAATAGGACCCAATGTGAGAAGTTGGTCATGTCGCGCTTAAGACCCGAGGTTAGACTAGGTTGTGGTGTAAATCTACCCGGACCCGCCCGGCTTAACTAGTAACCACAACAAGGTCTAATGTGGGAGGTTGAGGGTGCATTAATTAAATTAATGCCACATAATAGGGTTAAGTTAATTTGATTAATGAGGCTTAACCAAATATGATATGGACAAATGGGTTAAGTAATTTGATTAGGCTAATGATACTTAACAAAACATGATAGGCTTGGGTAGGTTAAGTAACTGGATTTGCCTAATGACACTTGACCATTTTTATACGACTAGTGGACGGGATTAAGTTAACCAACACTTAATCAATCCAACACGATAACGTAATAAGGTTAAGTAAATTTTCTTAATGACACTTAACCGTATAATACAGTTAATGGATGGGGTTAAGATTAGACTTAACTAATCTAAACAAGGTAATCGGATAGGGTTAAGTTAGCCTAGACTTAATTAATCCAACTTGGTAATTTAATGGGGTTAAGTTGAACACTTAACTAATTTAACACGATGATTTGATGAGGTTAAGTGACCTATACTTAACCAATCTAACTCGTTAATTTGATGAGGTTAAGTTAACCTACACTTAACCAATCTAACGTGAAAACATGATAAGGCTCAGTCACGAATCGTTTCGAATACGCTTGACCGATTTGACTCGGTAATTGGATAGGGTCAAATTAATATACACTTAACCAATCTAAAATGATAATTAGACGAGGTTAAGTCATGGATTACTTGATATACTTAACCAACTTGACACATGGTCTGTAGGGTTAAGTCTTGGACTTGGATACTTAGCCAGTTTCGACATGTTTTGTAGACGGGTTAAGTTGTAAACTTAAGTGACACTTAACCCATTAGGTAAACCCTAATTCGGAGGATTAGGTAAATAACCATAGTTAACAAGGATTATGGAAATAAGGCTAAGTGGTAAACCTTAGTTAAGGGAAACTAAGTAATAATTCTTAGTCAAGGAAATTGGGACCATTTCTTAGATAGATTAGAACCCGATACGTTAGGTCAACGGTTAAGTATGCGTGTTGGAGCAGGCTATCTGATTTAGATGAAGGCTCCAGCGAACTGGGTAACGAAGCAGCGGCTTCGGGGAACGTGAGGATATTCTTGGGATCCCTCTGTGAGCTGTCAGGTCATTATACTAGGCTCACGAGAGGTTGAGGTCTGCGGTAGAAGAACCAAGAATATGCCTTGGTTGCTATGCGAGCGACCTAAAGACTGGGGTGGATAGCAGTGAGTCGGCGAATACATACGGTGCCTGAGATAGCAAGTTCGTCGATCATCTACCATCTTAAGTCAAGCGTGTACGTACGGAAAGGCAGGGGACACCCAACAGACCATAATTTGCTATCTAATTATGGGTGAGGTAGGTCGTAGGATGTGGGCTGACCGGAGTGTAGTTCTCATGCAAGATTTTCTCTTGTGTTGCCTTTCACTAGTTGAGGGAGGGGTCTCGTGGGACCATAGCCACGTGTAGAAAAGCAGACCTTAGTATCTGCATCGGCAGATAAATCTAAAGCTCCCGACCGAGTCCTGTATTTCTTGTTTTGCCCTAGGACAGGACTCGGATGGCACGATGTGATACATGTGCATACAGTTGTAGAAAAACGATTCACGATGATTGCGCGGAAAAAAGGGCGCGGTTGAGGGTTAGCGTAATCCCTAGTGGCCTAGGTGGTTTAACCCAAACCGAAATACGAAAGCGTGCGATAGGTAAGCGTAATCCCTAGTGGTGCTAGGTGGCGTAAGTCCTAGTAGTTCAAACGATGATTCATATGGAAGAGTCTAGCTAGGACAAGGGTGACAGTCCAAACGATTTCTAAGATATTACGACACGAGGAAGCCCGTACGAGGTACGGCAAAGGACTGAACTTATATACATGGAAAGAAACATATGATTTGAGTAACCTATATATATACGATATATTGGGTTGACATGGACCATTACACGACTTTGAGTAAGGGACATTCACGGTTAACTCCTAACAAGGTTGGGATACTAGTACGAAGGGTGCAGAGCAAATATACATGTTAGAACTAGGAAGAATATACATAATAGATTCCTTGGGATGTTAGACGGGGTAGATACCTTGGGGTAAGGTACTCGATAGAAACCTGACGATGTGATACCTTGACTTATCATAACACCATAGTTTATCATGATACCTTAGTTCACCTTGCCGCAGCAGTTCAACCGGCTACCCTGGTTTATCTATATTGTAGTTATCCTTATGTTTACTTTCAGTTTATGCATGTCATGTTACCTTTACCTGTTTTTATACTGGAAGTAGATAGGACTTACTCAGTCTTTTTGACTGACCCGTTTTGTTTCGCCTCTTTTCTTCCGTTTCCCCCCCCCCTCAGGTTTCAGGGAGGAAACAATGCTGTTAGTTCGGGCTTCTTCTGCTTGAAGGTCATCATGGATGGCTTGAACTTCTCTTGGCTATGGCTACTTTACTGTTTTTACTTGGGGAATAATTTATTAAAAAGTCTTTATGCTTCTTTACTATTGCAAGACAGGTTTTGTTGTACTCTGATGTAAAAGGCTTTAGACCTTATTTATTCATGTTATGAAAGTTTGATTTTACTTCCGCTATTTATATATGTTCTGTCTTGTGATATTTCTGTGCATGTTTACCAATAATGCCCCTCTAAAGCTAGTGCATTCCTTTGCGAGTGACCCTAGCGGAGGTGGGGTGTTACAATACCCCATCTTGATTTACTTCGTTTTTAATTTAGAAATGGTTAAGGTTCGAGAGTGAAAGTGGTTAAGTAATTTTAGTAAATAAGTATAGTGGTTCGAGTTGTCGTCGCGATGTTGATTTAAACATCTGTTTAAATCCAAGTAAAGAAGATTTGGAAATGTTTTTCAAATAGAATCAGAAACGTAATCAAATATTGAAATAACGAAAATATGAATCAATATATATATATATATATATGATTGATGATTGATTGATAGAATTTCCATCTGGAAATAATATCGTTGTTTGCACACCTGTTTTTCTTTGATGGTTAAATCACAGACTATCAAAGTTTTGACCATTTTAACGTTGTTAATATGGAGAGACCGGTTGGATTATTATCCAAAGAACCACTCTGTATTGGCATAAGCGTTGCGAATCATATATGCTAAAGATAATTGAAGACGGAGTAAAGTGCATGGGCTATTGTGTAAGTCTTAGATAACAGTGCCTAAGATGGATGTACTGAATAGTGCCTTCGGTTCATCCTGTTCCTGGATGACTTGTATGGATGAATGTCTGACAGAGTATTTCCAGAAAGGTCACGTACATTGATTTCTTCAACCGTTACAAGAGTGGAAGCGGAGAAGGAAACTTCTTTAGCTAACACGTAATGTACTGTTGTAGACGTCAGTTAGTGATTTTCGATGGATCTGACCAAGTGGCATTCGAAGTTAATCTGATGTGATGATAAAGCGTAACCTCAAGCCTCATCAACCGGTAAATGACAGAAATCGGGCAGGCAGCATGGCTAAGTCGGTCGCTCTGAAGTAGGGTGTATAATCACCTGATCTAGAGTTTCATTTATTTCTAAAAATCTATTGTTGATGCTGTCTCATTCAGGAAACGGTTGCTGATCCCAACCGTTGGTGATATACATTCGATACACTCAAGCGAAATGAGTGGTCGGTCACGTGTGGCCGGGTTGCAAGATGTTCTTGTTGAACCCAGTGTATTCCTTTCTAGAGGTGCACTAGCGAAAGGTGGTTCATACCTTGTCATAGTTGGAAATCCATTACCCAACACGTATTTGCGGTTTTGATTGTATACTATGTATATAGAACGTGAGATGAAAGCGTTTCTGCTAGATGATTATTATATTATGGTTGATAGACATTATTATAATATCAAAAGTTTTTTGATATAAAGATATTTTTGATTCTCATAAGGGAAAAATCCGTTCCGTTATACGGCGTGGTCTTACGAGATATTGTTTTGTTGCTTAAACTATTTTAAACTGTTTTACTCATACCAGTCCCATTACTGACCCGGAGTTTATTTTGTTTTGTTTTCTTTAAACTCTTGGGTGCCCAATTTTGTACGGGCAGTCAAGTAGTCGGGATTTACAGATACTTGAAGAGCTGGAGCAAGAGGCTACATGATCATATAGCTATAGTTTATTTCCGCGGTGTTGTAAGTGTTGTACTTTGAAAATGATATGTATATTCAAGTACAGATTTATATTTCAAGGATATGTTATCTATTATATGTTATTCGTTCCGCTGTGAGGTTCGTGTTACTCTGATGTTGTGTTCTTCTTCTTCTATTCTAACACTACAACAAAATGACCCTATTACAACGGTGGAACACCGTTGTAATATACATTTTACAACGGTGGACAAACCGTCGTGTATTAAGAAGTTGTAATAGACTCATATCTTTTACAACGTTTTTACACTGTTGCAACACCGTTGTAATATTTATATTTTACAACTTTTTTCCACCGTTGTAGTAATACATATTACAACATTTTTGCACTGTTGTAGTAGTACATATTACAACTTTTTTTCACCGTTGTAGTAATTCCTGCAACAATTAATTATAACAATATGATTTTTGTTTCATTATACATTACATTTCATACAAAAATAAATATTTATATTGAATAAAATGATACTACACTGATCTGAAATTACCAATTAAATATTTTATTTCAATATTTGAATTAGTACAACTTTCTGATCCACTATCGTACAACTCACTTTTACATAATAGAGTCATAACAATACATACATTCCTCACTACAAACTGATCACTCAATACACTCAGTTACATACACACTTTCGTACAAATATACATACACACCGAGTCTTTATGCTTCAGCATCCCCAATCAATCATCCATTTGAGATAACCTAACACTATAATTAGAGTATAATAAGAAATTCAAATGTATGTTTCAGTAATGCAATGGGTATATAGCTAATAGAATGTTATACCGAAAAGGAGACCTCCTGCCACTGCTTCTGAGGAATATTGCCACGATTGAGCTCCATATGTCGATCCCCCAACGTGTCGATAGCACCGACGTCTCTCCGTCGCTCCAGCAACGCATCCACAACTATAGTACTATCATTACAAATATAAAATTTACACATAAATTTGAAAGAACAGGTTTGGAGAGTATCACATACAATTGCACAAGCAAGTGTCACACTTACATTTTCTTTCCTTTTATTTAACATCCTGCGCATGCAAACCCAACAAGAAAATGTGCCTAGGCTTGTTCACAGCAAATGCTACAACAATTAAACTTTAAAATCCACTTGGTCACCATGCATGCATTATGCAAGATGTTACTAAAACAAACAAAAAGTACAAAGTTATCTGCTTTACCAAAAGTGGCAAAATTTTCTTGATAAATTACACAAAATAGCAAGAGTGAGTAAGCTATATGGTAGCATGGGATGTTTCAAGCTAAGCAAAAAGAATAAAATAAAACATATCCAACAAAAATGCTAAACAAAAAGTCATTGTTAAAAAAAAAATCAACATCATGCCACAGAAGTTTCTCCAATAAAATTAGAAAAGGATCTTCATAGTTGGTGGTTCAATGTTTAGAGGTGATGAACTCAATAAAACTAACGAGGTGGGCTAATTTATATTCAAGCTTCACTTTCATCCATATAGGATTTACATGACTCTACTCACATGGGATTCTATGCATGCCAATCACCATTAAATTGCAGATCATTAGTTTAAAACGTGCTCTGTTAAAAATATGCATACATGCACAGGTATCTTGTCTATACATAGATATTAGTTTATACATTTAGTGGACAGTAAAATTCAAAATAAATCATCAAAGATGAGTAAAATTACCAACATGTAGTTTAAGTAATATGAGAGAACTGAGAAATAATTTGACTCCATCCTACTTTCATGTAATTTAAACATCAGTTGGACAGTGTTTGGGAGAAAGAATTCTTTAATATTTATGAAAACATAGGTTAGATGCTTATTGTGCATTATGAATGCAACAACATACAAGAATGTTATGACAGAGTAAACGTATACAAACTGAGAAGTAAGGCATCATTTATTTATTAACTAAAAGAACAAGGTCACAAACAATCGGGAAAAAATTTGAAGAATAAAAGAGACATGTATTTGCTGCTCTTGATATTTATCTATATGTAGCAAGCATTAAAGACATGATTTTTTTTATAAAACATGATGCACCGTAAATCAAAACAAACTCAACAGAGCATGTAAGCAACTTGGCAGGAGAGAAGTTTGCGGACAAAAGGACTGATGTGTGCGCCGCATCACAGTTTTGTACCAAGTTATCAACCAGAAATTAAGTGCACAAGTGATTAAATCCCGTGACAATTTTGTGAAGAAATATTTGTTAATGCAGGCAGGCTAAAACCCAGTGACCAAATAAACGATTATTACTATTATATTTTATATATATACTAAAAGAAAAACAAAGCTACTCGATATACCTGTGTAATTATACTGTACATACAAGAGAGGAGCTATCTAGCAATCTGAGACGGAGCAAGAGAGGAGCTGGAGTCGCGAATAAAGTCAGAAGCTAGAGACGAAAGAGTACACCGCGAGTAGAGATCGAGTGAAGGCCAGATCTGGTCGCGCGAAGAGAAAGAAAGGCTGGATCTCAAGGAAGCGAAGGGATTGGGTAATGGTTAGGGTTCGAAGCAGACTTCCTCGCTAGTGAAAGCTGGAGAGTGGTTAAGAGGCGAGGAGAAGAGGGGAGTGAGGACCGGAAGTGGAGAAGGGAGTTGGACGAAGAACTGGTTAATTGGTAGAGACGGAGACAGAGGGGGCGAAAATCAAATCGCCATTTTCGATTTAGGGTGCAATGTTATTTTCGATTTAGGGGAGAAAGTGGAAAAGGAAGTAGGGAGCTATCTGGACGAAACATTATTTTGAGTTAGGGTGCAGTACTGGAGAGTTGGCCCGCCTAAATTTTAGATTTGGCCGCCTAAATTTTCGTTTTAGAGAACGTGAGCTGCTTTGAGACCATATAAGCATGTATTTTATTTTGTTAGCACAACAATATCGCCACTTTCAAAGAGGCAAAAAAAAATGTTGGCCCTTATTGATTTTCTAATTACAAATCGTTAATTACTAAAAATAATTAAATATTAAACCGAAATTGTTATTTATTAATTTCAAAATTTTAACATTTTAAAAATTAAATATTAAAACAATTGCTAACTATAATTATGAAATACTAAATACAAAATGTTACTTCTTAATTGTTAATATCTCTTGTTAATTCTAAATTATTATTATTTACTACTGATTTTTAACTTACAATTGTTACTTAATTAACGATTGTTGTTAAATTTTGAGTAAGATTCAAATTCAACATTACACAAAATGTACCGTTTCGGACGGGGCGCCACCTTGGGGTCGAACCCCGTTGAGGTCGAACCCCGTTGCGGGGGCATTGCCCTCGCACCCCCACCTTGGGGGGTTGCCACCCCCCCTGGACCCCCCTCCGTAGGGATCATATTTGACAAAAGATTTTGGAAAAACTTTCAACAACGATTACTTATTAAAAAATATTATATACTAAATATTAATTACTACTAATAGTCATGATTAATTATAAATTAAATATTTATTAATTGTTATTTACTTATTGATTTTTAGCCGCTCATTAGTTATTACTTACTAATTAATTACTAGTACTTAATAATGAAGTAGTTATAAATAATTATTTTTAATTAAATATTTAATATTTATATATTGATTATTATTAAATAATTACTAATTGGTTGTTAATTAGTAATTATTAGTAGGAATTATTTATTTATTGATGTATTTTTAATTAAATATTTAATATGTATTTATTGATTATTAATTAATAATTACTAATTGGTTGTCAATTACTAATTAGTAGCATGAATTATTTATTTATTGAAGTATTTTTAATTAAATATTTAATATTAATATATAGGTTATTAATTAATAATTACTAATTAGTTGTTAATATTAATTATTAAAAATTATTTAATGAAAATAATTAATATTAAAATATAGTCATATATTACAACAGTCAAAAAATAAAAGTTGTGATAGGCTTTTATTACAACGGTGTTTTAACCACCGTTGTAAAATTAAAGTTGTAATATGGTGTTTTTGTTGTAGTTACAACGGTGTTTATACCACCGTTGTAAAAAACCATTTATTACAATGGTGCTTTTACCACCGTTGTAAAAACCCATTTATTACAACGGTGCGTTTACCACCGTTGTAAAATTAAAGTTGTAATATGGTGTTTTTGTTGTAGTGTAAGTTTCTATCTTATCTTTCCTTACCCTCTAATTTCTTTCATTAATCATCCAATATTTTCGAGCCTTGGATGTTCGATATGTGTTGTATATCGGATAACCAAGGTCGACAAAAACCCAGGTCATTACACTATTATAAGACTCAGGTCCCATCACACAATGCAACACAAGCCGAAGGATAGAGTTTTCCCTTATAATAGCAAAAAATGCTTGGTACGTTTAAAACAAATCATTTGATACTATTATAAGTGCATAGTGTATAATTAAAACAATTTAAAATATAAATGATCCAATCATAGGCGGCATGGGTACCATCTATCATGTCGCCATACTAGGCTCTACAACTAAAACCGAAATGTCGTATTGGAAGTTATATTTCCATAAGCGAACCAAGGCAAAGTGATCATCCTATGCAAATTCTAGATAATCTAGCCCTTGTCTCAGAATCAGCTGCAACTGCACCTGGATCGTCAGGGCCAGTCCACATTTTATGTGGATTAATAATCCCTGAACATGCGTTTCCTCGCCCTATGGGGTGTAAGTCTGGTCAGTATGTCAAACAAGTCATCCATCAGCCCGTAGTGACAGATATATCCGAGGCGCCTCGCTTCCAATCATCCACATAAGTAAAATGTCTGGGCTCCATACCATGACACCACTCCTAGCTAGAAAGAAACACATGTCCTCCTTGAGGTCCCTCCTATTTTTGGTTCACACCGGGGTGTGAGGCTCGCGAATTAACGCTATACACAAAGCTATGCTATATTAAAGCTGTGCTTTGATCATCAACCACACGACTCTACTTTTCAACAAAAGCCTTGATCATTTGCATCTCAGCATGCCACACAGGAAATTCATGCCATGCGACTGATGTCTATCGATATATAACCTCTGAGCTCGTACGTCTTAGAGAAGGGTGTTAAGCAAGAGAATAAATTCTCTACCACCAAACAGATATATATTTAATAGAAGTCAATCACATAAAATAAAATCCAATGTCAGACACGCATCCATTTACAAGTTCGTTCTGGGTCTGAACGAAACCGGAGGCACCTTATTCCTCATCTCATATGTCCAATACAGGAGAGAGGTCCTCGCATATCCGGTCGATCTCCAAGTACGTCTGGACGATCACCACTTGTTACCTCGTCTTGGGTGTACAACCTAATCAAAACATCAGTAATCATCCAAACGATGTGAAGACCTCCTGTCTTCAACCACCATCATCATCGTCGACTTATCGTCGATTCAGTAATTCAAAATGGGATAAACCTGGTATTTCTGAATAACTCGCGTATCTTATAAACAAGTGCTATAAAAACACAACATACGCCTCATTCTAATCTAGATTATTCATTTATCCAAATATTCACATTTTTAGGGAATGGTTCCCATTAATTTTATCAAAAATAAATTCTTTAAATTTATTCTTTAATCTTCCTTTGGATATCAATTCAAACCAAATTAAGGTTTATCCAAACTAGTCGGGATTAGCGAACCTTATCGAAGTAATCATTTACTATATTTCCCAATCCCAACCTATTCATCCCATGAAGCAAAACTGGTAATACTTCATATCTAACACCATGGTTTTATCGGTAAAATTAATTACCATTTCACATTCAAATCTAATTAAAGATTTAACAATCGCTTGGGGCAAAACTGGTGATACTCCATTCTCGATCATTTTAAGAATTCGATAAATTTAATTATCCCATTCACATTCCAATCTAATTAAAGGTTCATTAAAACTCTAGTTTAGTTTTAATCTCAAAAATCATTACTTGATGATTACTCAAAGTTAAGAAATTAATCTTATCTTTAACTGGGTTAAAGAACCCATGTCATTTAAAACACAGTTCACGATAAACCCAAAATTCCATCCCGTTAATTATGGAATCTTCACGGAAAACAGATCAATATATATAATCGTTATAAACTTCCGTATCCAACCAATAATATAAATGGAATAACGACAAAGCCTTTTAAATTCCATGTATAGTAACTGTCTTCCTCCACAGAAGTTCACTTCGATTATTACCAGATCGAATTCCATTCCATTCCAGTTTATTTTATTAAATTGGAAAACTTTTCTCTGGAAAATTCTCTTAAATCTTAATTAAAAGATTTGTAAATTTCAAATCATATTTCGCTGTTAATAGAGTTAAAGAACGAATGTCGTTAAAACACAGTTCACGAAAAACCCAATTTACATTCCATTTTATTCCAATTACCAAATATAAATGGAAACTCTAATAATCTTAGTTAAAAGATTTATTCTTTTCACATGGGGTTTAAGAACAGTGTTATTTAAGACACCATTCACGACAAACCCAAAATTCAATTATTTTATTCAATTCCAATTAAATATTAATTAATTTGAAAACTTCATTAAATCTTTATTAAAAGATTTATTCTTTTCTCAACTGGGTTTAAGAACAGTGTTATTTAAGACACCATTCACGACTAACCCAAAATCCCATTTGATATTAAATACAATACTCTGAATAGAAATTATATCGGTTTATATTCAATATGAAATTCTAAAACCAACAAATATCGTATTGGAAACAACGATATAAATATATCTTCCAAATTTCCATAACAATATCCGTATAATCACGAAATCCAACATCGAAATTGTAACGGCGCGATTTTCCATGCCTGGGAAACCGTGTCATTTTTGAAAGAATTTAGAAGATGAGATAGAAAAGACAGAACTTATAGAATAGAAGAGTAAGAAGTTATCAGAATCTCACAGCGGAATTTCACAAATACTTATATATTACATCACAAGGTCTGATACATCAGAGTACATAATACATCATCATGGTTAAACATCATAATTATACAGTACATATTACAATACCATAGATACTCAACCTGGGTAACTAAAACATATATGCTACTAGGGTCTTGAACTTGTTCTGCATCATGTTCCACTTTCCTTACCTGAATCTACTTGTCTACTCATAATAAATATTATGAGTACCCAAGAGTTTAGGAAACACAAAAATAAACTCTGGGTTAGTCAGGGGACTGGTGTGAGGAAAACAAAGTTATACAGATGTAAACAGGTAAATAAATGACAAGGTTCTTTCATTTTGACGGATTCATTTACTTTAGAAATCTATAGATCCATCCATGTCTAATATCTGGAAAATGATCTAAGTCGTTTATATCAAAAGGTTAGATATTATAATAGTTCGTAACAGATAAATAAAATCTAGTGAAACGCTTGCATCTCACGTTCACGTATATATTATACAAATCTAAAAGTCGCAGAGCGCGTATTGGAGTTTGGATTCCAACAGACAGGTTATGGGAGCACCCACCGATCAGTGTACTCTAGAGAGTATACACTGCAGGTTCCACAAGAACGTCTTGCAACCCAGCCACACATGACCGTCCACTCATTTAGCTTGAGTGTGACGAATATATTATCACTCCTACGGTTGAGCTCGATTTACCATTTTCGAATGCTACAACAGCAAAATAGATTTAAGAAGTTAAATAAGGAAGTCCTCTAGATGGTGATAATATACCCTGCTTGGGTATGACCCAACTAGCCATGTTGCCTAGCCCAACTTTTGTTACTTCCGGGTTGTGAAGTTTTGAGGTTACGTCTTTCTTCTAACATATTATTTCTATACATTCTTTGAATGTCACATCGTCCTATCCGTCAGGAATACTCATTCGATTACCCAAATATATTACGGGAAATAAAGCTAAGAGAAACGAATTCCTCCGCTACCAACGTAATACACTTACGTAAATCTGATGTGTAATATCTAACTGACATACGCTGTCAGACACCCGTCCATTCGGGTTTGTTCTGGGCCTGAACAGACCAAAAATACCATTTAAAAATAACGCTTGCATCTCATTGACTTCAGAATTCTGATATGCGTCGTAAACTTCGTATCGAAGTGGAGTTGTTTACTCCGGACTCTTCGAACGATGTACGAATATCTTTTTACAGTCGATAAATGTTTATCGATTCGAAACAGGAGTATTACTTCATTACAGATTAATTATCATTTTACAAATAGTGTTTGCTTATCTGGTTTACCTCAGAATAGTTTAATTATTCTTTAAAATAATCAGTTGAGGTGTAAGTAGTTTACACAGTGTTTTGTTCATCATTTGGAAATGGATAAGCAGTGCACGTGCTCCGCACACGGCATTTCCACTTCTTTTGTTTTTGCAGTTCAAACTATTTTTGAACTCTTTTTTATTTATTTATCCTTTTATGATTATTTTCTTTATAAATAATTCGAATAATAAATTTAAATTATTTATTTAGGTATAATTTATATTTTCAAAACTTGGTCGAACTTCTACCGTCGAACTCGTCGGTTTTATCTCAGTTTCTACTGTCCACTTGTCCTTACTTAATTAAATAAAAATTCTCTTTTATTTAATTTATTTATTTTTATTTATAATTCAAATTTTAAATTTAAATCTATTTTAAATTTAAAATCTTTTGAAAACTGAAATACCGGACCTTGGCAGTGCCAAAGTACCGGATTTGGCAAATGCCAAAGTACTGGACTTTGGCAAGTGCCAAGGTGCCGAGCTTTGGCACTGCCAAACTGCCAGGCCTTGGCACTGCCAAATTGCCAGGCCTTGGCACTGCCAAAGTGCCAAGATATGGCAAAAGGCCAAATCTGGTTTGGCAAATGCCAAGCCTGGGTTTGGCAAGTGCCAAACTTGGTTTGGCAAGTGCCAAACACAGCATTTGGCAAGTGCCAAATTGGTTTGGCACTTCCATTCTCATCAGGTAGACGTGCACAGTGGTGCATGTGCACACCACCGCCGGCCATCGTGGCACCTTCATGACCACCCCAACATGTCACACTTCACCTCCAGGTCAGCACTACACCACCAGAACATCTCAACTCCGACGCTACAGTGAAATCACTAGTCGAACTCCCCTACGTCAGAAAGCATCATCGATGAATCTGTCTCGTACTCGCACCTCCGACCATATGTCGCCGAACCCTTCTGACCACGCCACCGTACCTCTCCGACACCGCTATCCCCCCATGACCGTGACCCCACCTCCTCACCGTCGACGAGAAATTTCGACGCAAACAGGTGAACCCACTAATACAAGAAAAACCCTATTTCTGATTCGTTCGCACAATCTACCCATTAAAAAAAATCCGTTTGTATTTTTCTTTGATTACCTTGTCCCCAATGAACCTTCCCTCGCAACCGTCGGTCCCCTAGTGGCTCCGATGGTCGGAATATGACCTAAGACCATTTTCAGTTCATCCCCAAAATTCTCGCAATATACATACTTAAAAATCGTGATTTTCATTCTAAAAATCAACATTTCAGTATGAGATTCTATTTGTATGATCCAAACGGGTTTTTACAACACTTGAAAATCCTCTTTGATTTTGTATTTACAGAGAAGTTTACGGTGTTTTCTGTTTTGGGCAAATATTGATTTTCAATGATTCTTCCTTCGATCTAGATGATGAATGTGTGGTGATTTGTACTAAGTACATACATTTCCATCAATCAATGGTGCGGCATCAAGTTTATTCATTTCCAAAGTTAATTGTACATGTTATGTACTTTACAGAACACCAATACAGGTTTTAACAAAAGTAATCAAATCATCAAACCATTTTACAAAAACATTCTAGGGTGTACTACAGGAGAGATCATTCTATAGTGATGAAATCAGAGTGTTCCAACATCATGTTTCACTTGTCGACAGTAACAGACAGTGATCAAAAAATTTGACAATTTAACTTAGTAACTAAAACAGTTTTACAGTAGTATTTAAAACAAGAAAGTTTAGAATTGTTTCACTCACCACAAAGCTTTCCAAGATCCAAAAAATGCTTCAGATTTAGAGATGAATTTCAGTTTTTTGTTTGTGAGGAGAAAGTGAGGACTTGATTGATATTTATAGGGGTTTTCATGCATTTAAAAATGAATTTATGCACATGCTTGAACAGTGCAAATCCTTCTAGCCTTAACCCTTTTCTCCTATATTTTCCTACGGCACATGCATGGAGAGGTATGTCTCATTAGGAATCCTAGCCAATGAATGAACCCTAGGTAATATCTTCTAGAAGGTTTAGCCTTACTTCCATTTAATGCATGGATCTCTTTTTGGATTTAAATCAATTAACAAATGGTTTTCTTTTGTTTTCTTCTTGCCGAGATTTTCTTCTTTCCTAAGGAAGTGCACATGCTACTTGTATTAGGATTTTAGGGAGATGGTTTATGAGATCCTAGATTACTATTCAAGTATGCTTCATTAAATGATTTTGTCTCACTTGGTAGTTTCCTTTTTGTCTTTTGTTTAGATATTTGTTGGTGATAAAAAAACAAATGTTTATATATGCTAGTATTTCATATTGTAGCCGATTTGTTTTCATGTTAGAGACATACACATAGTGTTGTTTTGCTTTCAAGTCCTCTTTATTTTTAAATGAACAAAATGCTCCTTATTTCATTTATGTTCTAAGGTTCTTTTGTTTTTAACTCCTTTGATTTGTTAAAACATCACTATGAGGTATTCATCTACATATGATTTATTCTTTTATGAAATTCTATACTTGTTTTGTATTCTCAAATCCTAAGATTTAATCAAGTATGTATATATTATAATATTATACGTATGCTTATACATATATATATATATATTTCAAAAACCCCTTTTTGTTTGATTTTTAAATGGAAATCTCATTTTAATTCCTTACTAAAATGATTCTAAAATGGTTGAAAAAGTTGGGACATTACAGTCCACCCCCCTTATAAGAATTTCATCCCCGAAATTAAAAGTAAGACAGATAGAAAGAATTTTCCCCAAAAGACGATACTTCATATCACTACTACTCAGTACACTATAATTATACATAAGTTTCATACACGTACTAGGCATACACACCATACTACATAACTAGGCTATACTTGACTAAGTCAAGTTACAGGCTACATAATATACACATACATAGTCCAAACACACACTCCTCCCTACTCCTCCGGGTCACTATCAATCATAATCCACTCGTCATCTGTGATTTTTACAACTTCTACCATTTCATCCTCATCATCTGATGGCTCTGCAACCTCCATGATCCCCTGGTTAGCTGGTTCCTCTTCCTCATCGTCAGAAATCTCTATAACTTCCATTGGTGGAATCATGTGCACCTGAATCGTGGGGTAACCATAATCTCCAAAGATCTCTACCCATCCTCCCCACTGCATGATACTCAAAAAGTGCCTGCTCCAATCTCATCCATATCGCTAAAACTGGGTCGACAAACTCCTCTGGCTATCCTCCCATGTCAACGATCGGTGTCTCGGGTACAACTTCCTCTTCCTCCTCATATTCTTCCTCATCATGACCATCGACATCTATATCCTCCACCTCATCCTCATCCCGGTCACTATCGTCATCACCATCATTCTCTCCAAAACCGGTCTCGATCATCAGTAAGTCATCTTCCTTTGAGGGATCCTGGTTGTCTGCTTCTTGCTCCCTGGATTCTTCTCTACCGACATTTGACTCCTCCGATGTCCTGTGGATACGCTCATCTTCACTCGGTGTCCTCTCTCTAATTTCCTCAGAATCTCCTACCCTTACTCTCTTGGCTAGCAATCTCTCAGTCTAGTGTGGGGTGAATCTCTTTCTAGCGGTCCTCTTCATTAGTGGTGCCATCTGGAAAGTAAACAAGGAAATAGAACTCGTCAATGATAAAATCATAGAAAGGGAGTTCATAAGTTCTAATAAACTGAATCCACAAATGTACATACTAATGCTCTTAGAAATGAAGAAATCCAAGGTTTCATTTCATCCAAACAACCAAATAGCAAAACATACCTAATCTGTAGAAAAATCCGGGTATAGTTTCCTGATATGTTTCTCGGTCTCCCACGTGCAATCTTTCGGGTTTTCGCTCCACTGAATCTTTAGCAGACTTACTGCTTTGTTACGAAGTTGCTTTTCTTCTTTATCGATAATACGAAATGGTCTTCGAATCATTGTCAAATCTGGTTCAATTTCTATTTCATGCTGAATAGATGGTTCCAGAATTAAAGACGGATCGTGCAAACATTTCCTCAAATGAGACACATGGAATACATTGTGAATCCCTGCCATATGTTCTGATAACTCCACCCTATAAGCTAGGAAACCAATTCTCTCCAGAACTCGGAAAGGTCCAACATATCGCGGAGTTAACTTTCCGGCTTTTCCAAATCTCACCACTCCTCTCAACGGTGAAATCTTCACAAATACCAGATCTCCTATCTCAAATACAAGATCTCTTCGTCTTTGATTAGCATAGCTTTTCTGTCGATCCTGGGCTTCTTTCATCCTTAACTTGACCAACTCCACCTTTTATGTTGCTTCTCGGATCATGTCCGGTTCAAGTACTAATTTGTCTCCGGGTTCAATCCAACATGCTAGTGCTTTACAAGGTCTTCCATACAGTGCTTCGTAGGGTGCCATCTGTATACTTGCCTGGTAACTATTGTTATAAGAAAATTCCAATTGGTGTAGATGATCCTCCCATGATCCTCTAAAATCTTGAATACACGCTCTTAACAAATCCTCCAATATCCGGTTTACTCTCTCAGTCTGACCGTCCGTTTGAGGGTGGTAAGCTGTACTGAGATTCAATCTCGTACCCAAAGTCCTTTGCAATGCTCCCCAAAAGTTACTGTTAAAGATGGGATCTTGATCGCTTACAATGCTTGCTGGAACTCCATGTAACCGTACAATTTCTCTCATGAAAACTTTGGCTAAAGACGCGGCAGTACTTGTCAGTTTTACAGGAATAACATGCGCATTTTTGTCAGCCGATCGACAATTACCCAAATTCCTTCAAATCCTCTTCTTGTCCGTGGCAATCCATCGATATCATTTCCCACTTCCAGTTGGGTATTTCTAATGATCGTAATAGCCCAGCAGTCTTTTGATGATCTCCCTTGACTTGCTGACAACACAAACATTCATTCACGAAATTTGTAATATCCTTCATCATTCCTGGCCACCAAAATACTCTTTTCATATCGTTATTCATTTTATGAATTCCCGGATGGATGCTCAACCTCGATGCATGGCATTCTTTCAAAACTCCTTGCCTCAATCCATCCACATCTGGAACACATAATCTGTTGTTAATTCTTAACACTCCTCGGTTATCCAACTCGAAATCAGACTCCTTTCCATCCGTGACTCCTTGAATGATCTTCTCCAGTTTGGCATCTCTTCTCTGATTGCCCATGATCCTTTCTTGGAGAGTCGGTGTGACTTCCAATAGGGATAGAATCGCATTTCTACTTAAAGCGTCTGCTACTACATTTGCTTTGCCGGGTGTATAAATGATATCCAAATCATACGATGCAAGAAATTCCAACCATCGTTGTTGCCTCAAATTTAAATCCTTCTGAGAAAATAAGTACCTCAATGGTTTATGATCTGTAAAAAGTTCGAATTTTCCACCCAGAAGATAATGCCTCCATATCTTTAATGCAAAACAACGGCCAACAACTCTAGATCGTGAGTTGAATAATTCTTCTCGTGTATCTTTAATTGCCTACTTGCATATGCAATTACACGACGGTTCTGCATCAACACGGCTCCTAATCCAGTTCCACAAGCGTCAGTGTAAACTTCAAATTTGCTTGTTCCATCGGGAACAGCTAACACTGGTGCTTTGGTTAAATGATCCTTTAACTCTTTAAAAGATTCTTCACACTTCGGGGTCCAAATAAACTTCTGGTTTTTCTTCGTTAACTTTGTCAGATGTGATGATATCTTTGAATAATCTTGAATAAATCTTCGGTAATATCCCGCCAATCCTAGGAAACTTCGAACGTCGGTTGGTGTACGAGGTTGTCTCCACTGTTGTACTGATTCAACTTTCACCGGATCTACCGATATCCCATCTCCATTTACAATGTGTCCCAAAAATCTCACTTCAGACTTCCAAAAATGGCATTTGGAAAATTTGGCTTTCAACACATTTTTCCTCAGAGTTTCTAATACTACTTTAAGGTGATAGCGATGCTCCTCTTCAGTTTTTGAATAAATCAGAATATCGTCAATGAAAATTAGAACAAACTTGCTCATAATTTTTCTAAAGACTCTGTTCATTAAATCCATGAAAAATGCTGGTGCGTTGGTTAGACCGAATGGCATAACCAACCACTCATAAAAGAAGTCCAGGCCTCTAAATGCTGTGAAAGGAATACTATCTTCAACGATTCTTAATTGGTGAAATCCTGTTGCTAGGTCCATTTGGGAGAATACTGTTGCTCCATGCAGTTGATCGAAAAGATCGTCGATTCGGGGTAAAGGGTATTTGTTTTTGATGGTTGCTTTGTTTAATTCTCTACAGTCAACACACAGTCTCAACGACCCATCAGATTTTACTACAAAAACTACTGCCGAGCCCCAACTAGAAAAACTTGGTCGGATTAAGCCTTTACTCAGTAAATCCCGAGTCTGTTTCTCCAGTTCCGATACTTCCTTTGGAGCCATACGTCTTTTTGGTTGAACTATTGGTCTTGCTCCTGGAATTAAATCGATTCGGAATTCTATCTCCCGATGAGGAGGTAAACTTCCGACTTCTTCGAATATATCCTTGAATCCTCTAACTACGTCCAGCGTTTTAAGGCTCTCATTTGGTGCTTCTAGGGCGTATAGGAAACTACAGGTATGAATACCGGGTTTTCCACAAGGTATCCTAGCTTTACGGTCTAGGCTCATTATCAAGGTTATGGTTTCTTTATCACACTTTATCTTGGCTTGGAACTCGCTCAGCCAGTCCAATCCAAGAATAAAATTGAAACTTTTGAAATCTAGGACATAGAAATCGAATCGGAAGGAATGTGAGAGATATAACAGTGCTATATCCTCACAACACATTTTTAACTCAGTTTTACCCCCAATAGGATTTGATACACAAACTGGGTTTTGGGAAATAATCGGTTTAAGGTTAAATTGTTCTACAATTTCAGAAGAAATAAAACTGTGTGAAGCACCGGTGTCAAATAAAACTCGAAGGTAAATTCGTTTAAATTGTAAAGTACCTTCCAGCACTCCCTTCCCTTTTACATTCTGAGAGCCAGATGGTTCATTCTTGATGGCATACACCTTTGCCTGAGGTGCCCTTTTCATCAGTGGACAGTCTTTCACCATGTGACCTGGCTGGTGACAGTTGAAACAAAGGTTTTTCAGTACCATCTCATTTCTCTGAACTTGCTGCTGCTGTTGTGGTTGTTGCTGAGGTTTCCTTTGCTGCTGTTGTGGTTGCTGCTGTTGGGGTTTCTTGTTGCTCTTCTGTTTACATAACCTTGCAATGTGACCCTTCTGTTTGCAGTTGTGACACATCACATTCTTGAAACGATTCTCAGTTTTCTGTTGACCTGTCTTTCCTTGGTTCTTGTTATCCTTCCAGTTAGGGTTAAACTTCCTTTTCTAGGTATTCCCTCCACTTGCTTCTCCAGTCTGACCCTTTGCTGCAGTTGGATTTTTAGCATCCATGGCTTCATACCTGAGAGCTAAATCCACGAGTTCAACAAATGGATCTTTTAGATGCCCCATCATAAGGCCTTGAAGACTATCCTTTAATCCTGCTATGAACATTTCGTTTTTCTTCAGTGAGGTATTTACCAACTCCGGTCCAAAGCTTGACAGTGCATTGAACTTGTTTTCATACTCAGTGACAGTCATGTTTTCTTGTTTCAGATCAATGAAGTCTCGGTACATCCTGGTTTTCCCAGTTGCTGGCAGATACTGAGCTTCAAAAGTAGCCCAACTAAAATCCTCTTCTGGAGCATTTGCAGTCTGGGCATCCCACCAGATAGCTGCGTCTCCCTCCAGATTCCATGATGCTAGGAGACGTTTGTACTCGTCATCCAATTTTAATCCCTTAAAAATCTTTTCACATGATCTAATCCATGCTTGGACGTCAACCAGAGATTCCGTTCCCTTAAAAGTTCTCCCTCCCAGAGTAGTGTAGTTCTTGCAAATCATAGCGAAGTTCGGCTGTATTTGAGCTTGGACTACTTCAGCCGTATCCACTTGGGTCCGATTAACAGTGTGCCCATTGGTCGTAGTTGCACTACTTGCTCCTCGGCCTCGCCTTGCTTGAGAACTCATTGTCAATTTCCTGAGTATATGGTTTGAGAGTTAATACTCGTTGGGAAAACAGTCTTAGGGATAACCTAAATAAATAACTAGGGTCGTCCTATACTAAATGGTTTTTATAAAAATACGCTCTCTTAGAACTAACTTATAGCCTAGGTGTTCAGAAATCCTAAGCTCTGATACCACTGTAACGGCGCGATTTTCCATGCCTGGGAAACCGTGTCATTTTTGAAAGAATTTAAAAGACTAGATAGAAAAATAGAACTTATAGAATAGAAGAGTAAGAAGTTATCAGAATCTCAAAGCGGAATTTCACAAATACTTATATATTACATCACAAGGTCTGATACATCAGAGTACATAATACATCATCATGGTTCAACATCATAATTATACAGTACCATATTACAATACCATAGATACTCAAATTGGTAACTAAAACATATATGCTACTAGGCTCTTGAACTTGTTCTGCATCATGTTCCACTTGCCTTACCTGAATCTACTTGTCTACTCATAATAAATATTATGAGTACCCAAGAGTTTATGAAACAAAAAATAAACTCTGGGTCAGTCTGGGGACTGGTGTGAGGAAAACAAAGTTATACAGATGTAAACAGGTAAATAAATGTCAAGGTTCTTTCATTTTGACGGGTTCATTTACTTTAGAAATCTACAAATCCATCCATGTCAAATATTTGGAAAATGATCTAAGTCGTTTATATCAAAATGTTAAATATTATAATAGTTCGTAACAGATAAATAAAATCTAGTGAAACGCTTGCATCTCACGTTCACGTATACAGTATACATATCTAAAAGTCGCAGAGCGCGTATGGAGTTTGGATTCCAACAGACAGGGTATGGGAGCACCCACCGATCAGTGTACTCTAGAGAGTATACACTGCAGGTTCCAAAAGAACGTCTTGCAACCCGGCCACACATGACCGTCCACTCATTTAGCTTGAGTGTGACGAATATATTATCACTCCTACGGTTAAGCTCGATTTACCGTTTCTGAATGCTACCGCAGTGAAATAGATTTAAGAAGTTAAATAAGGAAGTCCTCTAGATGGTGATAATATACCCTGCTTGGGTATGACCCAACTAGCCATATTGCCTAGCCCAACTTTTGTTACTTCCGGGTTGTGAAGTTTTGAGGTCACGTCTTTCTTCTGACAGATTATTTCTTTACATTCTTTGAATGTCACATCGTCCTATCCGTCAGGAATACTCATTCAATTACCCAAATATATTACGGGTAATAAAGCTAAGAGAAATGAATTCCTCCGCTACCAACGTAATATACTTACGTAAATCCGATGTGTAATATCTAACTGACATACGCTGTCAGACACTCGTCCATTCGGGTTTGTTCTGGGCCTGAACAGACCAAAAATACCATTTAAAAATAACACTTGCATCTCATTGACTTCAGAATTCTGATATGCGTCGTAAACTTCGTATCGAAGTGGAGTTGTTTACTCCGGACTCTTCGAACGATGTACAAATATCTTTTTACAGTCGATAAATGTTTATCGATTCGAAACAGGAGTATTGCTTCATTACAGATTAATTATCATTTTACAAACAGTGTTTACTTATCTGGTTTACCTCAGAATAGTTAAATTATTCTTTAAAAATAATCAGTTGAGGTGCAAGCAGTTTACACAGTGTATTGTTCATCATTTGGAAATGGATAAGTAGTGCACGTGCTCCGCACGCGGCATTTCCACTTCCTTTGTTTTTGCAGTTCAAACTATTTATGTTCTCTTTTTTTTTAAATTTATCCTTTTATGATTATTTTCTTCATAAATAATTCAAATAATAAATTTAAATTATTTATTCAGGTATAATTTATATTTTCAAAACTTGGTCGAACTTCTACCGTCGAACTCGTCGGTTTTATCTCAGTTTCTACTGTCCACTTGTCTTTACTTAATTAAATAAAAATTCTCTTTTATTTAATTTATTAATTTTGATTTATAATTCAAATTTTAAATTTAAATCTATTTTTAATTTAAAATCTTTTAAAAACTGAAATACCGGACCTTGGCAGTGCCAAAGTACCGGATTTGGCAAATGCCAAAGTACCGGACTTTGGCAAGTGCCAAGGTGCCGAGCTTTGGCACTGCCAAAGTGCCAGGCCTTGGCACTGCCAAAGCGCCAAGATTTGGCAAAAGGCCAAATCTGGTTTGGCAAGTGCCAAGCCTTGGTTTGGCAAGTGCCAAACCTTGGTTTGGCAAGTGCCAAACACTGCATTTGGCAAGTGCCAAATTGGTTTGGCACTTCCATTCTCATCAGGTAGCCGTGCACAGTGGTGCACGTGCACACCACCGCTGGCCATCGTGGCGCCTCCATGACCACCCCAACATGTCACGCTTCACCTCCAGGTTAGCACTCCACCACCGGAACATCTCAACTCTGATGCTACAGTGAAATCACTAGTCGAACTCCCCTACGTCAGAAAGCATCATCGAAGAAACTGTCTCGTACTCGCACCTCCGACCATATGTCGCCGAACCCTTCTGACCACGCTACCGTACCTCTCCGACGCCACTATCCACCCATGACCGCGACCCCATCTCCTCACCGTCGACGAGAAATTCCGACGCAAACAGGCGAACCCATTAATACAAGAAAAACTCTATTTTTGATTCGTTCGCACAATCTACCCATTAAAAAAATCCATTTGTATTTTTCCTTGAATACCCTGTCCCCGATGAACCTTCCCTCGCAACCGTCGGTCCCTTAGTGGCTCCGATGGTCGGAATTTGACCCAAGACCATTTTCAGTTCATCCCCGAAATTCTCGCAACATACATACTTAAAAATCGTGATTTTCATTCTAAAAATCATCATTTCAATCTGAGATTCTATTTGTATGATCCAAACGGGTTTTACAACACTTGAAAATCCTCTTTGATTTTGTATTTACAGAGATGTTTACTGTGTTTTCTGTTTTGGGCAAATATTGCTTTTCAATGATTCTTCCTTCGATCTAGATGATGAATGTGTGGTGAGTTTGTACTAAGTCCATACATTTCCATCAATCAATGGTGCGGCATCAAGTTTATTCATTTCCAGAGTTAATTGTACATGTTCTGTACTTTACAGAACACCAATACAGGTTTTAACAAAAGTAATCAAATCATCAAACCATTTTACACAAACATTCTAGGGTGTACTACAGGAGAGATCATTCTATAGTGATGAAATCAGAGTGTTTCACCATCATGTTTCACTTGTCGACAGTAACAGACAGTGATCAAACAAATTTGACAATTTAACTTAGTAACTAAAACTGTTTTACAGTAGTATTTAAAACAAGAAAGTTTAGAATTGTTTCACTCACCACAAAGCTTTCCAAGATCCAAAAAATGCTTCACATTTAGAGATGAATTTCAGTTTTTTGTTTGTGAGGAGAAAGTGAGGACTTGAGTGATATTTATAGGGGTTTTCATGCATTTAAAAATGAATTTCTGCACATGCTTGAACAGTGCAAATCCTTCTAGCCTGAACCCTTTCCTGCTATATTTTCCTATGGCACATGCAGGGAGAAGTTTGTCTCATTAGGAATCCTAGCCAATGAATGAACCCTAGGTAATATCTTCTAGAAGGTTTAGCCTTACTTCCATTAAATGCATGGATCTCTTTTTGGATTTAAATCAATTAACAAATGGTTTTCTTTTGTTTTCTTCTAGCTGAGATTTTCTTCTTGCCTAAGGAAGTGCACATGCTACTTGTATTAGGATTTTAGGGAGATGGTTTATGAGATCCTAGATTACTATTCCAAGTATGCTTCATTAAATGATTTTGTCTCACTTGGTAGTTTCCTTTTTGTCTTTTGTTTAGATATTTGTTGGTGATCAAAAACAAATGTTTATATATGCTAGTATTTCATATTGTAGCCGATTTGTTTTCATGTTAGAGACATAAATATAGTGTTGTTTTGCTTTCAAGTCCTCTTTATTTTTAAATGAACAAAATGCTCCTTATTTTATTTATGTTCTAAGGTTCTTTTGTTTTTAACTCCTTTGCTTTGTTAAAACATCACTATGAGGTATTTCATCTACATATGATTTATTCTTTTATGAAATTCTATACTTGTTTTGTATTCTCAAATCCCAAGATTTAATCAAGTATGTATATATTATAATATTATACGTATGCTTATACATATATATATATATATTTATTTCAAAAACCCCTTTTTGTTTGATTTTTAAATAGAAATCTCATTTTAATTCCTTACTACAATGATTCTAAAATGGTTGAAAAAGTCGGGACATTACAGAAATATTCTGAAGATGATTTCTATTCTAATCTACTCCAATTCATATATTAGAATTTTTGGTTATATTAAAACCCATTCTCAATCCAATTTATTTATTTAAAAATAATTGGATTTTAATTCTAGTTAATAACTAGTTCATTTCGATAAAAATATATTTTTATTTTTTCAAATATGGAATTTTTCATCCTATTTCTTTCCAAATCATTTATTATGATTTTACACAAATTATTAATAATTTTATCAAGGCCCGTATAGTCGATTTCCATAAACGCTCATTGAACTGCACTTACAACGACCTTTTCCAAATTTGATTTGGACATAATTCCAAATCCAACCGCTAGATTTCAAATATCTTATATTCATTGGAAAGCTCTTTTCGATACGAATCCAACAATTCCGGTTTTAGGAGAATCCGGCAGTAGGATCTCACGTAATATCAATTCGAAGTCAATGGTCAAAATTCGCGAACGGTGGCGGCGCGGCGTGTTCTATTCTGGCCATTAAATATAATATATATATTATATATATATTTCATCGATTTCCATTTAAAACATATTTTATAAATCATTTTAATTCGATTTAAAAACGATTCCAACTTCATTTTCAATTTTAAATCAAAATTGAATACCCCTTATCATTATATTATTTAAATGATAATATTTTCAGAATATCAGATTTTGAAATCATTTCCTTTTTTATATTCATTATAAAAATAAATAAAATCGATATAAATATTGTTTGCGTCAAAATGGCGCAAATCTAATCAACACGGCTTATGTATTTCAATATTTTCGTGTCCATCCCTAATCGGACATCAAATCAGATTTTAATCCTTTACTGAATATTATTTTAAAGTATTCGTTTTAAAATATTCATTCTTTCTGAATTGGAATCATACCTAGTCAATTACCACATAATTTTATTTATATGGATTTCATACATACATGTACACAACAATAATCAAACACAGTCAACCATCATCCAGAGTGCACTACACAACTGCATAAGCATTAAATATAAATAATTAACGCTTACGACAGTCTGTCAACCAATCGATTAACATACAACTAAACAATTGGGATTAGTGTATGTCAGATATCATCCCAATACCCATGTGGGGTTTCAATCAACAAACACAGATTTTATTTGTGCAGTCGGGCGATATGTAAAATATATCATCCCAATCAATATCAATTAAATGAGTGTACATAAACAAATAGTTCGATTTGTAAATGAATATTTATTTTCATTCATATATACATTAAAAATTATATTTTTAACGATAAAATATTTATTTTAACACATGAATATTTCATATAGTTCACTTATACAATAAAAATGATATTTTTATTGTTCTAACATATTTTAGAAAATTTTGGCAGCATAACCGCGCGATACAAGAACCGAAATAAGGTCTAGCCTTGTCCCTCGCCTAATACTGGCTCACGCCATACATAAACCAAATTTGATCCATTCCATTCACATCCCAAACCAAATTCAAACTAATGAATCGATCAAAACAAAAAACCAAACATCCATTGTTTCGAACAAAGGTGTCGAGTGCTACTAAGCATCGTCTGCATCCGAGTACATGTTTTACTGTAAAGAAAATTAGAGTGAGAAGTTCTCACCTTTGGTTTCCACTCCGCCATTCTTTAGCGGACGATGGTTTGGATTCCATTTTGCTTCTTGTCGGTTCCATAGCAATCTGTTTCGTGTGGTTTACGTTAAAAATCACATTTTTAAACAACGCTGTATATATTTCAAAAATCATATTTTTAAACTATGGAATATGTATGTAAAAATCATATTTTTATATTTTTAAAACCCTGCTATTTTTATTTTAAAAAATCCACATATTTTTATTTTTAAAACAATGGTATTCTTATTTTAAAAACAATGGTCTTTTTATTTTCAAAACAACGCTACTTTTATTTTCAAAACAATCTCTGTTTATATATTTTAAAACAATGCAAATTTTATTTTTAAAAAAAATGCAAATTTTATTTTAAAACCAATGTTATTTTTAATTTAAAACCAATGCTATTTTTATTTTAAAACCAATGTTGTTTTTATTTTAAAACCAATGCTATTTTTATTACATAAAAATCTAATTTTTAAACCAATACTAATATATATATAAATCTGATTTTAAACTTATTATATATGTATAAACACCTTAATATTTATTTATTTAATTAATTATTTTCCTTAATTACATTGTTTAAGGCTAATTACCCTTCCTTACCATTTCCATCGCACAGGCGTCTCCAAAAAAAGAACCTTTGACTTCGATTCCCTCCCTCCACCACGCACCGGAATTCGCTCCACCGTAAGTCGATCCAACCCCTCCATGTCGAAGCCACAACCGCCGCCTATCCACTCCCTCAACGCCGCCCAGCTCGTCGAGCCCTAGGGGCCTAGAAACGCATTTGAACGTTGGCTATTTGGGACAAAAATACGACCACCACAACATGCGGTTTCTGGTCATACCCGTACGAGATGATAGATTGAATTTTTCTCTCTAGTTTTTGTTTTATACATTTCTGGAGTTGTTGAATAGATTTGAGAAGACTAGGGGTTAAAAATTGTAAAATCGCAGCCACTAAAAGGAAGTGGCGGTGTAGAATGATTTAGAAGGGTGATTAGGGTTTCTAAAATCCTTTTATATTAATATTTTATTTTAATTTTTTCTTAGTTTTAAAATTTCACTACCGCACCCCAAATTAAACCCAACAAATTTCTCCCCTAGCCATAAAGCCCAATTCCAGACATAATGGGATATGTTTCGTAAGCCAATTAGACTGTTTCAGTCAGTTTTCGTCAAAATTAAAATATAAATCAATATATATTAATTTTAAATGTGTATTTTAATTTATCGAGGCCACATACTGACTCCAAAAATTCCAGAAAAATAAATCTAGCTATGTTTTGATGATACGGTCCTTGCAAAACTAATTTCGTCAAATTTGGAGACCGTTTGAAAAATGGTCATTTTCTGGGTCGATCTAATTCAAACTAACACTATCAAACACATTTTCTTTAAACATACTCACATATTAATTCCAAAAATTCTGAAAATTGGAATATAATAATAATTTGAAATTTCGGATGCAACAAAAGTGGTTTCATCAAAAACGGAGGTCGTTTGCAAAATGGTTATTTTTAAGGGCTATATATTATATTAGAATATATATAAATTCCATAGCGACTATTCTGAATTTTAAATTGCACATAACTCTCAACGTATATTATGAAATCTCAGTTTTTCATATCCGTTAAAACGATATAATTAAACAGATTCAAATATTTCTGGTTTTACTGAAATCCGATCTATTTTGAATTCTGTACATTCAATTGAAATTTAAAATCGAATTTTCAAACTACCACGCCATTTCAGGCTCATTTTATAATTAAAATAAATTTATACCTTCCAACTTCGATTAAAATAAATTTCTAGTCGTTATTATTTAAAATAAATCATTTTAAATATCCAAAATCCATTAAAATAGCTAAAATAAATTTTTTAAATTGGTTCTGAAAATCCGGGTTGTTACAATCTCCCCCACTTAAAATCTTTTCATCCTCGAAAAGGAACGGAGTTGAAAGTTGTTTACCCAACCAACTCAACTTTCATTCTGGCATTCATTCTTCAACTTTTCAGCTTCTAAGAATTTTCTACTTTCTCAAAAATTTGGCTAACACCCTAAATTTTTGAATTTTTTTGCCATAACATCCTTTGTACGGGTTTATATTTAAAACCGCAACTACCATACAGGGCCCTCATCAATCCAAAAGAAAAAGAAAAAAGCCAATCGGCTCATAAAATGATCCAAAGCCAAGAAATACAATAAACATGTACCTATTTGTTGGGCATACAATTTTATTCCTCTTCTCTGGCCTCCTTGCTATGACATGTTCACACATAATATGTAAATGTATGCAATTTCAAACAATTTTCAATTCAGTTCAACATTTTTTTCGATTTGGAATTTACCTTGCGTTCTCTTATTGGTTTCAATAATTTTATTAGTTGAACTAATAAATCAGTCAATTGGTTTTTCAAACATATAACTTTAATATATTCAAAAAAAATTCCATTTTTGATGCCAATTTACAACCAATGTACTCTAACTAAGTTTTAGTTCTCACACCAGTCGATTGGAAATCTATAGACATCCCACTTTCGAAACTCGAACATATAACTCTGATGAGGTCTAGACTATCATCAGAATCATCTCTGGGCAACTAGAGTGTGAATCTATATCCATCCAATATATTTGAGACTTCGAATACATGCTAGCTAGGTGTATATGCAAAATCTTCATAAACTCAGTTGTCCAAATCAATTTAAAATAAAATATTCAAATACATATAATAAGATATAAATTTCAGAACTAAATTTGTTTTTCCTTTTTATTTTTAAAAATAATACTCTTCACACTCGTTCTAGGATACTACTGATCCCATCTCTAACGAGTCATTCTCATTGGATATTATTAATCTAATCTCTGTTGAATTCTTTCGTTTGGTTCTAATCTGCCTTGTTCTCGAGCTTTGTAAACCAAAGCTCTGACACCAATTGAAACGACCCAAACCTGCCCTTATGAGAAACCCGGATTAAGTTGAGAACACAACAAATGAGAACACAAACGATAGAACATTTCATTGCTTATTACAACAATTTACATCAGAATACAAGAATATAACGGAGTATGAATAAATATTAGACATTGAAAAATATCAGAGATAAAAATATATTACATAGCAGTGAAAAATAATACATAACACAGCTTAAAGAAATACACGGATATAGAGCGTTTCGAATATAGCTCCAGTTGTAAACCCAGGATCCTATATAAATAAATCTACAAAACCAAAACCGCTAGCCGCCCGTGTGGAAAATAGGGCACCCAGAGTTTAGGTTAAAATAATAAACTCCAGGTCAGTCATGTGACTAGTGTGAGAACTAAAACAGTTACTAAATTTTTACTTTGGAAATAAAGTAAATCAAGGGACCACGCCGTATAACACGAAACGGGTTTCCTTCCAAAAATACCAGTGCATACAACAAACAGCGCAATGCTTTTTGGAAAAATGAAGCTATTATAAGACCCAGTTCCCATCACACAATGTAACACAAGCCGGAGGATAGAGTTTCCCCTTATAATTGCCAAACATGCTTGGTATGTTTAAAACAAATCATTTGATACTATTATAAGTGCATAGTGTATAAAAATATATATAAATGTATCAATCATAGGCAGCATGGGTACCATACATTATGTTGCCATATTAGGCTCTACAATTAAAACCAAAATGTTGTATTAGAAGTTTGATTTCCATCTGTGAACCAAGGCAAAGGGATCATCCTGTGCAAATTCGAGACAATCTTGCCCATGTCTCAGGATCATCCGTAACTGCACCTGGATCGTCAGGGGTTGTCCACATTTTAAGTCGATTAATAATCCCAGAACAAGCGTTTCTCCGCCCTATGGGGCGTAAGTCTGGTCAGTATGTCGACCAAGTCATCCGTCGGCCTCGTAGTGACCGATATATTCGAGGCGCCTCGCTTCCCATCATCCACATAAGTAAAATTTCTGGGCTCCATACTATGACACCACTTCTAGCTAGAAATAAACGCATGTCCTCCCTGAGGTCCCTCATGTTTCTGTTTCACACTGGGGTATGTGGCTCGCGAATTACTGCTATACACAAAGCTATGCTATATTAAAGCCGTGCTTTGATCATCAACCACAAGAATCTTCTTTTCAACAGAAGCCTTGATCATTTGCATCTCAGCATGCCACACAGGCAATTCACACCATGCGACTGATGCCTATCGATATATAACCTCTGAGCTCATACTTCTCAGAGAAGGGTGTTAAGCAAGAGAATAAATTCTGCGCCACCAAAAAAAAAATATTTAATAGAAATCAATCACATAGAATAAAATCCAATGTCAGACACGCATCCATTTACAAGTTTGTTCTATATCTAAACTAAACCGGAGGCTCCTTATTCCTCGTCCAATATGTCAAATACAGGAGAGAGGTCCTCGCATATCCGGCCAATCTCCAAGTACGTCTGGACGATCACAGCTTGTTACCTCGTCTTGGGTGTTCAGCCCAATCAAGACATCAGTAATCATCTAAACGATGTGAAGACCTCCGGTTTTCAACCACCGTCTTCATCATCGACTTATCGTCGATTCAGTTATTCAGAATGGGAAAAACTCGGTCTTTCTGAATAACTCGCGTGTCTTATAAACAAGTGCTATAAAAACACAACATACGCCTCATTCCAATCCAGAATATTCATTTATCCAAATATTCACATTTTTAGGGAACGGTTCCCGTTAATTTTGTCAAAGATAATTTCTTTAAATTTATTCTTTACTCTTCCTTTGGATATCAATTCAAACCAAATTAACGTTTATCCAAACTAGTCGGGATTAGCGAACCTTACCAAATAATCATTTATTATATTTCCTAATCCCAACCTATTCATCCCATGAAGCAAAACTGCTAATACTCCATATCTAACACTACGGTTTTATCGGTAAAATCAATTACCATTTCATGTTCAATTCTAATTAAAGATTTAACTATCGCTTGGAGCAAAACTGGTGATACTCCATTCGCGATCATTTTATGAATTCGATAAATTTAATTATCCCATTCACATTCCAATCTAATTAAAGAATCATTGAAACTCTAATTAAGTTTTAATCTCAAAAATCATTACTTAATGATTACTCAAAGTTAAGAAATTAATCTTATCTTTAACTGGGTTAAAGAACCCACGGCATTTAAAACACAGTTCACGATAAACCAAAAATCCCATCCCATTAATTATGGAATCTTCATGGAAAACAGATCAATATATAATCGATATGAACTTCCGTATCCAACCAATAATATAAATGAAATAACGACAAAGCCTTTTAAATTCCACATATAATAACAGTCTTCCTCCACAGTAGTTCACTTCGATTATTACCAGATCGAATTCCATTCCATTCCAATTTATTTTATTAAATTGGAAAACTTTTCTTTGGAAAATTCCCCTAAATCTTGATTAAAAGATTTATAAATTCCAAATCATATTTCACTGTTAATCGGGTTAAAGAACGAATGTCGTTAAAACACAATTCACGATAAACCCAATTCACGATAAACCCAATTCACATTCCATTTTATTCCAATTACCAAATATAACTGGAAACTCCAATAATCTTAATTAAAATATTTATTCTTTTCACATGGGGTTTAAAAACAGTGTTATTTAAGACACCATTCACGACAAACCCAAAATTCAATTCTTTTATTCAATTCCAATTATTTAATTGGAAAACTTTACTAAATCTTAATTAAAAGATTTATTCTTTTCTCAACTGGGTTTAAGAATAGTGTTATTTAAGGCACCATTCACGACAAACCCAAAATCCCATTTGATACGAAATACAAGACTCTGAATAGAAATTATATCGGCTTATATTCAATATCAAATTCTGAAACCAACAAATATCGTATTGGAAACAACGATATAAATATATCTTCCAAATTTCCATAACAATATCCTTACAATCAGGAAATCCAACATCGAAATATTCCGAAGATGATTTCCATTCTAATCCACTCCAATTCATATATTGGAAATTTTGGTTATATTAAAACCTATTCTCAATCCAATTTATTTAAAAATAATTGGATTTTAATTCTAGTTAATAACTAGTTCATTTCAATAAAAAAATTTTTTATCTTTTCAAATATGTAATTTTTCATCTCAATTCTTTCCAAATCATTTATTATGATTTTACACAAATTATTGATATTTTTAATAATTTTATCAAGGCCCGTACAGTCGATTTTCATAAGCGGTCATCGAACTGCACTTACAACGACCTTTTCCAAATTTTATTTGGACATAATTCCAAATCTGACCATTAGATTTAAAATATCTTATATTCATTGGAAAGCTCTTTTTGATATGAACCCAATGGTTCCAGTTTTAGGAGAATCCGACGGTCGGATCTCTCGTAATATCAATTCAAAGTCAATGGTTGAAATTCGCGAACGGTCGCGACGCGTTTTATTCAGGCCATTAAATATATATAATATATATTATATATATTTGGTCGATTTCCATTTAAAACGCATTTTATAAATCATTTTAAATTCGATTTAAAAACGATTCCAACTTCATTTTCAATTGTAAATCAAAATTGAATGCCCTTATCATTATATTATTTAGATGATAATATTTTGAAAATATCAGATTTTGAAATCGTACCCTTTTCGATACTCATTATAAAAATGAATAAAATCAGTATAAATATCATTGGCGTCAAAATGGTATTCTTATTTTAAAAACAAATGAAACAATCAAAACAAACAACAAAACATCCATGGTTTCACACAAAGGTGTCAGGTGCTATTAAGCACCGTCTGCATCCTGGTGTATATTTTACTGTAAACAAAATTAAAGTGAGAATTCTCACCTTTGGTTTCCACTCTGCCATTTTTTAGCGGACGATGGTTTGGATTCCAATTTGCTTCTAGTCGGTTCCATAGCAATCTGTTTCACGTGGTTTACATTAAAAATCACATTTTTAAACAACGTTGTATAAATTTCAAAAATCATATTTTTAAACTATGGTATATGCATATAAAAATCATATTTTTATATTTTTAAAGCCGTGCTATTTTTATTTTAAAAATCCACGTACTTTTATTTTTAAAACAATGGTATTCTTATTAAAAAACAATGGTCTTTTTATTTTCAAAACAACGCTAATTTTATATTCAAAACAATTTCTATTTATATATTTTAAAACAATGCAAATTTTATTTTTAAAAACAATGCAAATTTTATTTTAAAACCAATGCTATTTTTATTTTAAAACCAATGCTATTTTATTTTAAAACCAATGCTATTTTTGTTACATAAAAAAATCTAATTTTTAAACCAATATTGATATATATATATAAATCAAAATTTTAAACTAATTTCATATATGTATATAAATACCTTAATAATTAAATCAATAATTAGTTATTTTCCTTAATTACATTTTTTTAAGGGTAATTACCCTTCCTCATTGTTTCCATCGCATAGGCATCTCCAAAAAAAGAACCCAGGGATTCAATTTCCTCCCTCCACCATGCACCGGAATCCGCTCCACTGTAGGTCGATACAACCCCTCCATATCGAAACCACAACCTTTGCCTATCCACTCCCTCAACGCCGCCTAGCTCATCGAGCCCTAGGGAACTAGAAACCCGTTTGAACGCCAGCTATTTGGGACAAAAATATGACCACCACAACATGCAGTTTCAGATCATACCGTATGAGATGATAAATCGAACTTTGCTCTCTATTATTTGTTTTATAAATTTATGGAGTTGCTGAATAGATTTGAGAAGATTGAGGGTTAAAAATCATAAAATCGCAGCATCCAAAAGGAAGCTACTGTGCAGAATGATTTGGAAGGGGGATTAGGGTTTATAAAATCCTTTTATATTAATATTTTATTCTAAATTTTTCTTAGTTTTAAAATTTCGCTTCCTAACCCCAAATTAAACCCAACAAATATCGTCCTAACCAAATAACCCCATTCCGGACACAATGGGATATGTTTCATAAGCCAATTCGACAGTTTCAGTTAGTTTTCGTCAAAATTAAAATATAAATCAATATATATTGATTTAAACGTGCATTTTGATTTACCGGGGCCACATGCTGACTCCAAAAATTCCAAAAAATAAATCTAGCTATGTTTTGACGATACGGTCCTAGCAAAACTAATTTTGTCAAATTTGAAGACCATTTGAAAAATGGTCATTTTCTGGTCGATCCAATTCAAATTGAAACTGTCAAAAATGTTTTCTTTTGCCACACTCACTTATTAATTCCAAAAATTCTGAAAATTGGATTATAACAATAATTTGACATTCTGGATCCAACAAAAGTGGTTTCGTCGAAAACGGAGGTCGTTTGCAAAATGGCAATTTTTAAGGGCTATATATTATATTAATATATATATATATATTCCATAGCGACTATTCTGAATTTTAAATCAGTTTTTCACATTCTTAAAAAGATATAATTAAACAGATTCAAATATTTCTGGTTTTACTGAAGTCCGATCTATTTTGAATTCTGTTTATTCAATTGAAATTTAAAATTGAATTTTCTAACTACTATGCCATTTCAGGCTCGTTTTGTAATTAAAATAAATTTATACGTTCCAACTTCAATTAAAATAATTTTCTAGTCATTAATATTTAAAATAAATCATTTTAAATATCCAAAATCCATTAAAATAGCTAAAATAAAAATTTTAAATTGATTTTGAAAATCCGGGCTGTTACATTTATTCCATTTTAGGAATATTATTTTACTTAAATCATCCTTTTTATTTGGGAATTACTCCCTTAAATATTATCGAGGATTTACATACTTCGAACTTTTGTTTAAATCCTCCGTTGATCATATTTCTTTCCTAAAACTATATTTGTGATTTCTTAATCTTATTGCTTACGCCAAAACACACTTATCTTCTTTGAAGCGATTCTTAAACTTGTTCCCATTATCGTTTGTTAGGGAATTTTTTTCCATTAAATCTTTATATTCTAATTAAATAAAAATATCATGTCAATTAGTCTTGGAAAATTATGTTTTCCTTCACATGGTTTAAAGTGAAACACCATTCACGATAAACCTGAAATCATGCTTTCATTTCAAATGAAATCTTCATGGAAATCATATAAGTTTATAATCGATATAAATTCCCGTATCCGACTAATACTATAAACGAAATAAAGACAAAGCCTTTTAAGTTCCTTATATAGTAAAGGTCTTCATCCACAGAAAGCCATCTCGATTATTACTAAATCGATTTCCATTCAGTTCCAATTTTATTTGGACAACTTAGCTTTGGTTTTAAACCTTTCCAATTCCATATATATCTTAAAACTTCATTCTAATCTTTAGGATATGTTTACAAATCATTTGGATATCATTGATTATCTCAAAACCTTTATATTTAAATCGTTCCAAAAACTGTTGCAAATATTATTACCGAACACAACACATTTCTAGAGATTAGCTTTTTTACTTTCCTAGCTCAGTATTATCAAAAAAATCACTTTCAAATCATTTGTTCGATTTATCATAATTTATTCCTATTTTAATAATTTAAAAATAGCTCATTTCTTTAAAATCCGATTTCAGGTCATTAACGAAAATAGCGCTATTTTTATTCAAATTTGATTTGAACTTATTTAAAATCTAACTGCTGGATTTTTGAACTTTACATTTCATTTGAAAGCTCTTTTCATTTTGAACCAAACATTTTTCGTTTTGGGAAAATCTGACGGTCGGATCTCCCAGTACATCAACTTGAAGTCAATGTTCGAAATTTGCGAGGTGCCGCTGCGCGACTAGTTCTATTAAACTAAACTTCGATTTTAATTAAAAAACAAATCAAATTATCTCCAAAATAGTTTATTAATTACATAAAACATATACGATAATTTTCGAAAACTATATTTTTCATATTTCACTTTAAAATTCAATATCTCTATTTAATGGATATTATAATATTATTAAAAAAATATTATTTTTCAAAACTTATTCGTCTGAGCCCAATATTTTTTGAAGCCCATTATACAAATTAATAAGACAGATTTGAAAAGGAAATCTTGTTAAAACATTTCTCAGACACCCTAACCAAACTTCACTTTTGCCAAATTAATATTCACTTTAAAATACAACTTTAAACATGCCTTAATTGTTTGAAAAGTGTTTCAAATCAATTTTTTTCTTTACGAAACTATTCGTAATTATTTAAACTAGCTTTCCAAATCATTTCAGATTTAAATTTCAAACATTTATTTTTCTCTTAATATTTTATTAATAAAATATTCGACTTAATCCCAAGTTGGAATAAAACGCAATTAACGACCGTATAATTTAATTTATATGGGTTCAATGTGTCATCGATACTCAATTAACATTTGTTAATCATCTCCCAACATATCATGGAATTTTCAGTCTAAGTTTCAAGGTCATCAACACTTAAACATTATTCCAAACCTATTTTCAACCAAATTATTTATTGTCATTAATAATGGATTAGCTATCATTTTCTAGCCAATCCAAATCCCATCAACATAAAACATGTAAAATTGTATACCCATGTCCTGTTTATATTGACAAAAGCCGCGCTAACATAAATATATGTTTATTCATTCCATATACTCGTTATTCAAGTTATTATTTTAGCTACCATTTTTACTACATGTATATATATATATATATATATATCATTTGGATATGCTAAATTATTCAAACCCAATTGTTAACTACTTAGTCTCGTAACAACCCAACATTAGCGTGCAAATATTTATTTCCAACCAATATACATGCAATATTTCAACTAAGTTATAATCCAATTCAACCAACCTTTTTCTTAGGCTTTTAACTTCAAAATTACTTCCATTAACATGTAAATCACTACTCCACTTTAAAAATTCATATTCATACTCTAACCACAAACAACATTAACCACATATGCATGTAATTAACTAGCATTTCAAACACACAACATCAATAAGCACGTATGTAAGCATATTAATTCAAAACGTGAGCTATAATTGCTCGCCATAACTTTCCACCCAGTCTAACTTCGAAGATAGGATTTTTTACCCTTCGCAACCTCGATAGCAACCAAACGGACAATGTTTACACCTAATACTCTATCTAATCAACACACACACACACACACATATATATATTTACATATGTTCTACCTTGGGTTTAAGGAATAAAAATTGGATCTTTAAGGATTTTAAGGAAAAAAGAGGGGTTTTGAGGGGTGTAGTAGCTCACGGCTAAAGGGTGGCCCACAAGTGTGACGTGGCCGTGTGGGTTGACGTGGAGGAGGGAGGATCTAGGGGAGTTGATGGTGGTAGTTGGTGGTGGTAGGAGCTAATATAAGTGAGTAAATAATTTTAAAGATGATCTAAAGGAGTTTTGGAGGAGAGATGGGGTTCGTGGGGCAAGGAGGAAGTGGGGGCAGCCTATGCTGGCGGTGATGGGTTGTAGGATGTGGCGGCAGCGGTGGGGGAGTAGGTATGGCTGGAAGGTGTGGAGGGAGAAAGAAAGAAAATGGAGAAAGGGGAAAAAAGTGAGAAGTGATTGTTCTTTTTATAGAAAATGGAGGAGCACATGAATTAATGAGGTGTCACAATCCAAAGGAGAGGAGGGGGACGACTTGACAACTCAAAGAAAGCACATATTGGGTTAGGGTGACAACACATAGAAAACACACTTTTATAAATGTGTTGTTTTAGCTAATTTAAGTACACTACATCTTCTTGTTTCTACTCGTATGATTACACACTAATCCCGCTTGCTACGAAATTTGAAATCCTGCTATGTTTCACAGATACGATTCTAATGAACCTGGTCTCATCAAATTCGGAGATTGTCTGCAAAATGGCCTTTCTTTGTGTTATTATTTGATTTTAACAGGTTTTTCGACCTGCGTTTTTATTACGCACGCTCACGTACTAGCTCCGATTGACTTGAAATTTGGAACCTTACAATAATTTAACGTTATGGATTCGATAAACTTGTCGTCAAAATCCGAGTCCGTTTGAAAATTGGTCTTATTTTCGGCTTTTAAAATAGCATTGAATTATCGATTTTCAAAATATTCTTATTAATTATCATTTTAGAAATTCAATAACCCTATTTTCACTATTTTATAATAAATAAATAAACAAACAAATAAATTTACAATTTATTATTGATAAGTATTTGGTCCTGATTTTATACTTAAACATTTTAAAATTCCTTTATATGTGTTTAAAACCATATTTTAAATTAACTGAAAATTCGGGTCGTTATAGTAACGCTATCGATTATACTAATGATGTATCTGCATATAGATTCAATAGTTGTTTTGTGATTCTTTTTATTTATATATCTTGTTCTGGATAGATCCGTTTACCAATATAGTTTGTGCAATACATGAATTTAGTACATCAATCCACATAAGGTAAGAAGAAAATATATAAAGCAATAAGTCAATGTATTCGATACTTTTTCGATACAAAACATATGGTAGTTGCTTCTATCCTGCCCTGTTCTCTACTTTATCAAACAATACTGCTTTGTGATGCTCTTTGCTAGTACAAGTCACGAAGTAGGCATCACAAAAACATTCCTTTTTGTAAAATATTATTTCATTTTTCTTTGGAAATATGATAAACCGAGCTTGCTGAAAACTCAATTTCTTATATCATCTAATATAAATGTCTTCTAGTATGAAAGAAAATTATTGTATATAGATATATATTATAATAACTTTTACTTTCAAACAGTTTGAAATAATGATTCCGAATTTTATGTTGTGATGGTTTAATAAGAAATCTTTAATTTGTTCATTACCCTAATTTCTAAGAATGATTTCAAGGAAGATAGTTCTAAATGGATTTCAATGACATAATATTTATGGTGTGGTTTAGAAAATCTAAATGTATCATAACGTTATAAATAACTAAAATATAAATAAGGTTAAGCCTTAAGCTAATAATCCTATAATGAAGTTAAACACCCAAAACAAGTAATCGTCAAGGACAATGGCATGGCGAGGTCAATTTCATTGGTAACATAAACAATACCCTAGGTGATTTGTTATAAATAAATTAGGATGTAATATTATATATTGATTATAACATATGTAAAATTTGGCATAATCAAAGCGAGTATGGATTTGATAATGTTTTTGATGAATTTTAAAGGCACTACTACAAAAATGCAATATATAAGCTTAATTAATTAAATTACATGGATCGAGAACAAATACTGAATATTTTAAAAGGAAAGTTACTGAGTTCAAAAGTAAGCTTAAGTTAATAATATCAAAATTTGCAGTGTCATCCCTAAATGTATTTGGAAAATTTTGATCTATAAATTAACATTGGGAATTAATACATCTTTTAAAATCGGTTTGATATTATAAAGGGATCCTTTAGTAATAAGTCGAGTAATCTATGTTGTATACCTCATATGAACTGGTTTATTGACGAAACAAGTAGTGTTTGAATTTTATACTTGTTTTAAGGAAATATGCGATGACCTGAATTTTGGACCCTTAGAGTCGATAATAATACATCCACGGTATTCACACATCAAACATCCAAGCGTCAGAAAACCAAATCCTTAGGGGGTAATAATAAAAAAGAAAGAATAGAATCTCATAATCCCAGCAGATAGTATATAATATACAACATGGCTTAACAAAAGAATTTAAGTATTTTGGGAAAGGATATATATCATTTCAATCCAAATCAGGGATCATCGGTATTTATCATTTCCACCTACGTTTTTAATTCATTCGTGTTGATTAATCCCAATCATTTACCATAGTTGATATAGGCATGGAATAAACCCGAGATTAATCACTAAAATGAATTAAGAACGTAGGTTGAAATGATAAATACATATGAGTCCTGATTCAGATTGAAATGATATAATATACATGGACAACACCATAGTAACCAACAAACTAAGCTTGATAGTTATAGTTGTCTTGTCCAAACAAACTCAAATAGCAACAAATAATACTAGCACAATAGAAAATAAGACTCTAAAGAAGTACGTCTTGAGCTCCTGCTCCTTCCCCAAGCACCAAGCACTTAAACTAACTTGTTAAATATGCTTGGTCTGACCTGAGCATTATCGTAAAATAAAGCCCAAATCAGTCTGGAAAAGTAGCGTGAGAAAACTCAGGTAACAATAAACTTATTCGTTATGTTAAAACTTTGTAAAATAAATAATATCTCGTAAAACCGCATTGCACATAAACATTTATACGTTTTTATCTTACGATAACCAAAACACTTTTTAGAAAATCCAGTGTATTATAATGAATCAAGATACAAATAACTGAAATTATTACATCAATTAAATTCCGGCATACTAGTTATACAACTAAACTATAAAAGGCTTGTATTGCTATTTGGATTCCATAAAGTGATTAGAAACTAGGGTAACGCCTATCACAACACCTCTCTAGATAAGCGTACCGAGATCACAAGAACGTTTTACACCCCTGCCACCATAGAAGAGACATACCACTTAATTTTATAGTACCAAATATGTTATCACCATGGTTGTAATTAACTACCATACCAAAGCATACAATAATCAAAGGGTCTACCATTTTAGTTTTGATGATAAACATGCCTTAATGGATGCAACCCACATAGCCCTACTGGATATCCCATGTTTTAGTCATTACCTATTGTTGAGGTATGAGACTACGTTTTTACCTTTCATCAACAGATTTCACTTCATATTTTCATGGCCCTCTAGTGGTAGTGTACTGATAACATCTATCCATGCAATTCTTTCAGGGAGAGAACAAGTCAAAGTTATTAGTTCTATTACATCCATAGGATTAGCATCAAGTAACATTTGCACTTCAACTCTATTTGGAAAAGATTTAAGTGCATCTTTGGAAAGGATCTACTTGGAGACTCGGGATCATCTTCAATTTGAAATAATCCAAGAGGGAACCTAATGAAAAAGAAAGGGACTTTGTAACTATCCGAATTTTGATAGACCAATTTTTTTCTTTTCAGAATTGTAGTCTATCGAAACTCGTGTTGGTTTGCTATGGTATCCTGTAGAAAAGACAGAGATATAAAATATATCAGAGCTTAGAAAAACATCTCATGGTGGAATGAATTAAATATAATGTAATCAAAATACAACCTTACCGTAGTAATAATACTGCCTAACCAATATCCAAAGCTATCATATCTCTGCCACAAATCTAACCTGCGAGTATGTTATGAGGAGGGGGTCAGAACAAAAGTTCCGGTGATGGGATTTAAACTAAATATTTTGGATAACCCTACATATACCGTTGATTTATATTTTCTTATTATTTATTAGGTTACGTGGGTTAACAACACCCAAGGCTTACACACACGTCATAACCATCTATTTTCCATTGGATTAACCTAATATAGTATATATGTATCTACCCCCAATATTATGATACACCCCATGGTACCCCACTTGCACGGTCTCCACCGTGATGCCACATAAATGTATGCAGTCCCTCATCCTACACCGGTGTGACGTACGTGTATCTATATAACAATGCTACATTCCGCATATATCTATCATTGCCATGCTGCGTAAGCATACAGACTGCCACCTTTGATCGAATCAGATTTTATCACAGAGTAATGCCCTCGAATCTACGATACACAACCCAGAGCAAACACACATGTATCTAGACTTTCCCACGTACGTATCATCAATCGTACTCGATGCCTTAACCGCACATATCTTCTACTGTGCACCTAGTTCCATGGTAGGATTGTACAAGAAATATGGAACTTGGTCGGGAGCTTTTCCATTTCTGTACAGCCCCGCCTTTAAGGGCCTCAAAATATAGATATTCTATGGGGTATGTTTTTCATGGTGGCTATGGCCCCACCTCGGCCCCTCCCTCAACTAGTAAAGTTGACAAGAACTAGGCGACTTTCCCCTAAAAACAATTTAACATCTAGTTGGCGTCTCCCCTTAACCATCGTGCCTCGATAGTGAAAGGTTAATGGCATCTTGGGTTTAGCTCTAGTCTTTTCGCATCCCACTGGCTGTCGATGACGGGTACCCGACGATCTACTATACTTATTTGGTCCTGACCCACCTCCCGTTGAGGCGATCGTCGAATCACCCTAGTGTCATCTTGTCACAGCAGTCTGACTGCAAAGCTACTTTTGCAGTCAAGGCATACACCGGGTAGTAATGCATAAACCCAACCTCTGCGAGCACAGCCTAAACATCTGCCACTGCAGAGAGGACTATGAGGAGCACCTTACGCATCTTAGGAAGCCGCTTGCTTCCCCTTCCAGTCCTTCAGAGCTAATAGAATAATCAGATGGACGTAAGCTCCCCTCATGCCTCATGACACCACGTTGATCTACCCCGTTGGGTTATTCACCTTAAACGTGCGGACTGGTCCAAGTGCCTTATTTATTATGCTATTAGACCCTCTATCTAAACATGCAATTATGTGCTTGCTCAACCTCATCACGTTTCCTTGTAATTTGGTTATTTCAAATCATATTAACTTCTTATTCAAGTTACCAAGTTCTTTCTGATCCCCTTATATCTCTAGGGAATGGACCCCTCTTGCTTATTAATTTTGGTTACAAGACTTAAGGCTTTCACATTTATTAATAAGCCTATGACATGTCATTCTCTATATTGTAGTCCAAGGTCTGTAATCTACAATCTCTTTATATTATTCATTGTCCGATAACACGTTCTACTTAATATGTAATTAAGTATATCTCAATTCAAATGTTTTCTATTTTACATGTCACTCATTATTTATGATTAAATATAAGCAATTTCATTTCATAAGTTTGTTTCATTCTTTCTTATTTAATCATAATTTCTTTTTACACTGTCACTACAACTTATCGTTGTTTACTTATTAACTTATTTCTCTTAACTAAGTTTACTAATAAGTTTCCTTTCCATTAATATAACTTATGTTGTCCTTATCAGTAGATTTCAGATTCTCGTTCTTATAAATAACTTAATTTACAATTAAGTACAACTTATCCCATTATATGAGTTATTCCGTTTTCTTTACCGTTTATTATAACCTAAGTTTTAATTTCCACTTGTCCCTAGGACAAGCTTACTTATTATATAACATTCTCATTAATGTAACTTATTTATAATAGGTTATTATCATTCCCCGTTCATTCCAATCCTTTTATTGTTGTAATTTCCATTCATATCCATTAATTACAATTAATGTCATTTATTTCTAACTTTTTACACATAAATTCATACATATAAACATATATATATATATGTTTATACACTAAACCTTTCACATTAAATTAACAACTTGTGGATGCTGGATTTGCCGGGCGGTTTCGGGCAGACTTCTACCACCAGTTGAATTTAACCTTATGTATTGGCATCGTTACATGTATATTTACACACTAGACCTCTCACATTAAATTAACAACTTATGGATGCTGAATTTGGCAGTCGACTCTGGGCTTACTTCTACCACAAGTTGAGTTTAACCTCGTGTGTAAGTGCGGTTACAATTTTCTATTTACTGTAAGTTTAGGCTTATTCATTCTTTCTAAATTTTATTGTAATTTATTTTTATATGTCGCACTTAATATCATATTAAGTCTATCTCTAAATATCATGTCGTATGTTCTTCCTAACATGTAGTTAACTTCATTTTAAAATGATAACATGTAACTATCAATCATGTAATTATTCTCGTCTAACAATTTTACATGTAATCGTAGCAATTCTTACAGTTATGGGTTCAGTACATAATATGCCACAAATTAACATGTAATTATTCCGATTTCACTGTAACTTAACTTACAGTATCCAATTAACATGCATGTATACAACAGTAATTGTTTCCACATATTTTAATAAGTTTATCCTTTTCAACATATTAATGGATCAAATTAATATTTCAACATATTATATCAACATTATAGCAGATTTACATTGCATATTAATGGGGAATGTCAAACGATAATATACCATTATAAAAAATGATACACCTTATATCCACTCTCCTAATTTGCTTTCTGAATCCTGAATCTGGTCCAGATCTAGCATTTCATAGTTCCCCAAACTGAATTTAGAACCTAAACAACCATGGATACAATTCTTAACTAAAGGAAGAAAGGAATAAAAAGGAGAAATTCAAATAGACCAGATCCAAGAAATTTCCTTACTTCGAATAGATTTTGAACACCTTCTTTATTAATTTACATCCTTTTCCTCCAGATCTTGAATCAGAACATTCTTAAACTAATTATCTTATTTCTAAAGAGATTTGAGGATGAAGAAGAATGGCAGAGCTTAGGTGGCTTCTCAGAAAATGTGATATTTAGGCTAGGCTCTGCTAGCCTATTTATTGGAGTTCATGACCTTATCAATCACGCAACGCTAAGTCAGCATCGAACTAGGTTAAGAAAATAGTCCAGATTCATTGATGACTCTGCCCAGATCTGGAGTTTGTCGACCCCTGAGTCGACCCCCCTGTAGGTGGGCCGACCCATGTATAGATGGGTCCCGTGAGCTGTTTTGGCGTAAAAGATCTATTTTTGAATGTTTGAATTTCTGAAATTTATTTAAATATTAAATTCACATATAATCCTCTTGTATGTATACAAAACTTCAAATGTCCATTTTACGCGTATATATATATGCACAACTTTTATTTCGATTTCAAAATTCAAGCGGTGTTGTACCGTTATTTGATTCTTACCATATTTCTTTGGTTGCAGCCTTATTTTGAACTTTTCTCTTGTATGTATATATTTTTGCACATATATACATATATTATTCTACACTTCCATATATGTATACTTTTCCTTAAATGTGAGTTTATACAAATTTTCTCTTTAGAACATGTGTTATTTTAGCCGTTTTCCTTAAAACAAAAATATGATGCCGATGGGGATCGAACTCTACACCTCTTGTATGAGAGTCACATGCTCTAACCAACTGGACTACTTAGGCTTTTTTTTTACCAAGGCTTAGAACAATGGTGGTCATTGTTCTTTTCTATTTCCTTTTTTTCATTTAAACTATTGCATATAACCTGTAATAACCCGGAAATTCTGAACCAGTTTAAAATTTTTATTTTGGCAATTTTAGCGAATTTTGAATATTTAAAATTAGTTATTTTAAATAATATCGACGAAAATTTATTTTGAATATAATTCGAACATATATATTATACGCGTCGTCGTTAGAATATATATAATTATATATAATTATAAATAGAATTGAAAATGGCGCGGTAGTTCGATAATTCGATTTTAAACTTCAATTGGATGTTCGGGTGCAAAACAATCCGGATTTTAGTGAAACCAAAAACATTAGGATCTAATTGATGATATCTTTCCAATGAATCCGAAAAATCGAAATTTCATAACGGAAATCAAAAGATATGTCCAGTTGAAAATTCTGAATAGTCGCTATGGAATTCAAGCCCTTAAAACGGAAATTTTGCAAATGACCTCGTATTTCGACGAAACCACTTTTGTTGGATCCGCAGTGTCAAATTATTGCAAGATTCCAAATTTCATAATTTTTCGAATCAATATGTGAGCGTGGAAAAGGAAAACGCGTTTGACCAGTTTCAGTTGATTTTAATCGACTGGAAAATGGCCATTTTTCCAACGGTCTCAGAACTCGACGAAACTAGTTTTGTTAGGACCGTATCGTCAATACGAGGCTATAAAATATTTTTCTACAATTTTTAGAATTCGTTTGTGACCCCAGTAAATTGAAATGCGCGTTCAAATTCAATATATAGATTTATATGTTGATTTTGACGGAAACTGATCGAAACGATCGAATCAACCTACGATACATATCCCATTGTGTTCGGAATGGGCGTAATTAGCTAGGGGCGGCAGTCGCTGGGTTTCGTTTGTAGTTCAAATGTAAAGTCAACTGAGTGGAGAACTAAATAAAATAAAAATTAAATAAAATAATAATATAATTTTTCACATACCCCCCCCCCCCCCCCGTATTCATTTTTCTCAGTCCGATCTGTTTCCCCCAAATTAAAAAAAATGGCGACGGCCATCGATCGCTTCCCCCCTCCACTGCCTTCTCCTCCGAACCACCCACCGCCACTACCAACGTCGCGCGCGACCTCCTCCATCTCCACCCACCTCGAACACTCGCCACTCACCCTCCTTCTTACCATCGATTAGCCCGCCGCCCCCCACGTAAATCAGCCGCGATGATCCTTTCCGTGCCCCACCCACTGGAGTTCACCCCGACCACCCCTCCGACCTCGCCGCGCCCAGCCATTCCCCTCCCTCTCCGATTCGAACGAGAACACCCAGCGCCCCGAAGCCCAAACTGCCCACTGCCTCTGCCATCGTGAGCCACTCTCCGACGCAACAGCACCCTCCCCCATCTCAGATGACCACCAGCGAGGTCCCCCACGCTGTAAGCTTTATTTAATTGTTTTATCATTTTTCATTCTTTTTCTTTCTTATTTTCTCTGATTTTCGTTAGAAATAATGACTAATAATTTGAACAAAGGTAGGATTTTTAATTTGAACAAAGGTAGGATTTTTAATTTGAAGATGAAGTGATAAAAACCCGATTTTTATGATAATGAGGATTGATTTTTAACATGATAAAAATTAGATTTTTATGATAATAAAGAAGTGAATAGGAGATTAAAAATATGATTTTTATATTTTTAAAGTATTAAAAATATGATTTTTATATTTTTAAAGTATTAAAAATATAATCTTTATTATATAGAAGATGTAAAAATATGATTTTTGTTTATGTAGAAAATTAAAAATATAATTTTTACATGACAGGAATATTAGAAATATCATCTTTATATGTATAGCAAAATAAAGAAGTGATTTTTATAGTGATGAAATTGAAAAGGTAAAATCTTTATAGTTGAAAAGGCGGAGTCTTTGTAGAGAGAAAAGCATTGTAAAAATAGAATTTTTATCTATATAGTAGCGGTATAAAAATTCGATTTTTATACATGGAATAGCAAAGTAAAAATTCGATTTTTATATATTGAATAGCAAAGTAAAAATTCGATTTTTATATATGGAATAGCGAAGTAAAAATTCGATTTTTACATATGTAGTGGCTTGGGGCAACGAATATGACAAAGATGCGATAACGATGAAGATTTCTATCAAAGAAGAGTCAGGATGTTTGGATAGCTTTCAGCGAGAATTTCTCACCTTCCAATTTCATTTTCTAGTTATATATATATGTACTAGGATGCAGACGGTGTTTAGTAGCACCCGACACAATCGTCCACAGACCATGGACTTGTTTGTTTGGTTGCATAGATTAGTTAGATGATTTGATTTGAATTTGGTTGTTTGGTGATTTTGATTGATGTGTGAATGGCGTGGGCCTTCACTAGACCGGGGATAAGGCTAGGCCTTGTCCCGTTTCTAGTATCGTGCCGTTATGCCGCCGAAATTTCCTAAAATATGTTAGAAAAATAGAAATATCATTTTATTGAAAGAATGAACTGAATAGAAATTCATATGTTGGAATAAAATGTTTTATCGTTAAAAATATAATTTTTAATGTGAATGTGAATAAATAAATATTCATTTACAAACCGGAGGGTTTGTTTATGTATACCTATTTGAAGGACATTGATTGGGTCGATAAATTTTACACATCGCCCAACTGCACAACTAAAATTTGTGTTTGATTGTTTGAAACCCCACACGGGTGTTGGGATGAAATATGAAGTTCACTCATCCTGATTTATTAAATATGTCGATCTATTGATTGACAGGCTGTTATAAGCGTTAGATATCTATATTTGATGCTTATACAGTGTAGTGCACTTTGGTTGATGGTTGATTATTTTCAATGCTATTATATACGTGTGATGTATGAAAAGTCCATATAATTAACATTATATGGTGATTGATTGGGCCTCATTCCAATTTAGAAAATAAAGAATATTAAAATATAAAGGTTCATGTGTTGACTGTACTCATCCATTGAGATTAGTCATGTGTTGAACGAAATATTTTAATAATAAATTTACATCTATAACAATATAATATAAATGTTCATGTGTTGACTGTACTCATCCGTTGAGATTAGTCATGTGTTGAACGAAATATTTTAATAATAAAATTTATATCTTTATCAATATAATATAAATGTTCATGTGTTGACTGTACTCACCCGTTGAGATTAGTCATGTGTTGAACGAAATATTTTTATAATAAAATTTACATCTTTAACAATATAATATAAAGGTTCATGTGTTGACCGTATTCATCCGTTGAGATTAGTCATGTGTTGAACGAAATATTTGAAATAGAAATATTTGAAAAAGAAATATTTGAAACAGAACATTTGAAAATCGAAATATATGAAGCCGTTTTGATTAGATTGACACCATTTAGACGTGAACGATATTTATATCGATTTTAGTCATTTTAAAATGAATATTGAAAAGTGATTTCGAAATCGCATATTTTGAAATGAAATTTGAATTAAATTGAATAGGAAACGAATTCGAATTGAATATATAACGAATTTGATTTCAATTGAATATAAAACGAATTTGATTTCAATTGAATATAAAATGAATTTGATTTCAATTGAATATATAATTTGATTCAAATAGAAAACCAATTTGAATTGAATAGAATAGGAAACCAATTTGAATTGAATCGAATAGAAAACCAATTTGAATTTGAATAGAATAGAAAATAAATCGAATTCGAATTGAATTGAATAAATAACGATTTCGAAATGAATTGAATATATAACGATTTCGAAATGAATTGAATATAAAACGATTTCGAAATGAATTGAATATAAAACGATTTCGAAATGAATTGAATATAAAACGATTTCGAAATGTATTGAATATATAATGAATTCGAATTGAATGGAGAACGAATTTGATTTCAATTGAATAGCAAACGAAACGAATTCGAATTGAATTGAATAGATAACGAATTTGAATTGAATTGAATATAAAACCAATTCGAATTGAATTGAAAACAAATTCGAATTGAATTGGAAACAAATTGAAATGAATTCAAATTGAATTGAATAGAAATGAATTTTAAAACGAATTTATAAGGAAGAATTCAATTTTGATTTGAAATGAAATGGAAGTTGAAATTGTTTTTGAAACGAAATTAAAACGATTTATAAAATTCGTTTTAAATAGAAATCGACGAAATATATATTATATATATTATATATATATATATAATATAATGGCCTGAATAGAACGCGCCGCGCCGCGGCAGTTCGTGAATTTCGACCATTTATTTCAAATGGACATTACGGGAGATCCTACCGTCGGATTCTCCTAAAACTGGAACCGTTGGGTTCGTATCGAAATGAGCTTTCTAACGAATATTAGAAATTTGAAATCTAACGGTTGGATTTGGAGTTACGTCCAAATCAAATCTGAAAAAGGTCGTTGTAAGTGCAGTTCGATGACCATTGTTGGAAATCGATTGTACGGGCCTTGATAAAATTATTAAAAATAGTAATAATTTGTGTAAAATCAGAAGAAATGATTTGGGAAAATTTGGGGATGAAAAACTCCGTATTTGAAAAGATAAAAATAGATTTTTATCGAAATGAACTAGATTGAACTAAATTTAAAACCCGATTTTTTTTAAATAAATAAATTAGATTTAAAAAGGGGTTTTAAATAATCGGAATTCCTAATATATTTGATTTGAATTGAACTAGAATTGATTTGTGGGTTTATCGTGAACTGTGTTTTAAACAACACTAGTTCTTTAACCCGACGATAAATAGAATGTGATTTGGGTTTGTCGTGAACGGTGTTTTAAATAACACTAGTTCTTTAACCCAGTAAAAGGAGTTTTAACGAATCTGCAATTAGATTGAAATGTGCATTGATAATCTAAATTATCAAATTTTGAAAATAAGCGAGAATGAAGTATCACCAGTTTTGCTCCAAAGCGATAGTTAAATCTTTAATTAGATTTGAACGTGAAATGGTAATTAATTTTACCGATAACACCGTGGTGTTAGATATGGAGTATTACCAGTTTTGCTTCATGGGATGAATAGGTTGGGATTGGGAAATAAAATAAATAATTACTTCGTTGTGGTTCGCTAATCTCGACTAGTTTGGAAAACCATAATTTGGTTTGAAATGACATCCAAAGGAAGATTAAAGGATAAATTTTAAAAGATTTATCTTGGATAAAATTTATGGGAACCTTTCCCAAAAGATGTGAATATTTAAATAACAGAATATTCAGAATTGGAAATGAGGCGTATGTTGAGTTTGTGTAACATTTGTTTTTAATATACGCGGGTTGTTCGGAAAGGCCGGGTTTATACCCATTCTGAATAACCAATTCGACGATATGTCGAAGATGAAGACGGTGGTCGAAGACCGGAAGTCTTCACATCGTTTGGGTAATTACTGACGATCCTGATTGGGCTGTACACTCAAGAGGATGGAAATAGTTGGTGGTCGTCCAGACGTACTTGGAGATGGATGGATATGCGAGGAAAGTGCCTCCGGTTTCGTTCAGACCCAGAACGAACTTGTAAATGGATTGTGTGTCTGACATTGGATTTTATTCTGTTTTGATTGATTTCTATTAAATATACATCTGTTTGGCGGCGGAGAATGTATTCTTTTGCTTAACGCCCTTCTCTGGGAGGTACGAGCTTAGAGGTTATATATTGATAGTAATCAATCGCATGAACTGCCAGTGTGGCATGCTAAGTTGCATAGATCAAGGCTTCTGTTGAAAAGCAAAGTCTTGTGGTTGATGATCAAAGCACGGCCTTTGTGGCGTAGCTTTGTGTATAACGTGAATTCGCGAGCCTCACACCTCGGTATGAGTTAAAAACGGGATACGGACCGCTGGGAGAGCACGACGTTTCTTTCTAGCTTTGGTGGTGTCAGTGGCTTACCAGCCCTGACATTTATATACTTTTCACCTTTGTGGTTGTTGGAATGAGGCGCCTCGATTATAGGTCTGTAAGGACCGGGAAACGTGTGTTCAGGCATAATTAATCCTCTAACGTAAGTGAGGACCGGCCCAGCCGAATCCAGGATTGTCCAGAGTGTGTAGTCCTGAGGCATTTGCTAGAGTGTCTCGAGCGCGGAGAGGAGCTTGCCCCTTGCCTCGACTCATGACGGAAATCCAATTTCCAATACGTGTATTGCGGTTTTAATTGTAGAACTAGTATGGCGACATGATATATGGTACTCATGCCGTCTATGATTTATATTTATGATTGAAACTGTTTTGACACTATACACTAATTATAGTATCAAATGATTTGTTTTAAACGTACCAAGCATGTTTGGCTGTTATAAGGTAAAACCCTATCCTCCGGCTTGCGTTGCAATGTGTGATGGGACCTGGGTCTTATAATAGCTTCATTTTTCGGAAAAAGCATTGCGCTATTTATTCTATGCACTGGTATTCTTGGGAGGAAACCCGTTCCGTGTTATACGGCGTGGTCCCTTGAATTACTCTCTTTTAAAGTAAAGTTTTAAATAACTGTTTTAGTTCTCACACCAGTCACATGACTGACCTGGAGTTTATTTTTTTAACCTAAACTCTGGGTGCCCCTATTTTCGACACGGGCAGCTAGTAGTTTTGGGTTTTGCAGATTTATATTCACAGGATCCTGGTTTACAGCTGGAATGATATCCGGAAAGCTCTGTATCCGTATATCACCTTCAGTTGTGCTTTGTATTATTTTTCCGCTGCTATGTAATTTATTGTAATCTCTGATATTTATCGAATGTAATTTATTCATTGTACTCTGTATGTTCTTGTATCTGATGGAATTGTTGTAATAACAATGAAATGTTCTTCCGTCTGCGTTCACTTGTGTGTTGTTCTCAAAGTATCCGCTCTTTCCTTCACGGGGAAGTTACGGGTCCTCACATTTGGTATCAGAGCTTTGGTTTACAGAGCTCGAGAACAAGACACATTAGAACCACACGAAAGAATTCATCAGATATTGGGTTAGCAATATCCAATTAGAATGACTCGTTAGAGATAGGATCAGTAGTATCCTAGAATGAGTGTGAAGAGTATATTTTTCAAATGAAAACAATTTTGTTTTGAAAATTTAAATCAATTCTACGTATTTGATTATTTATTTATTTTGAATATGGACAATCTAGTATATAAAGGTTTGGCATATACGCGTCATGAACGTATATTCGAAGTTTTAATATATTAGATAGATATAGAATCACACTCTAGTCGCACGGACCTGATTCTGATGATTGACGCGTCATCATTAGTAATTATTTTCGTGTTTCGAAGGTGTGATATCTATATATTTCCATTAGACTGGTGTGAGAACCAAAACTTATATGGATAGATTTATTTGTTGTGAATTGGCATCAAAAACAAGATTTTCTGTATATGTATCAAAATTTTGAATTTGAAACTCTAATTCACTAATTGATTGATGTTTGTGTTGTATGTTTAGTTGTTTGATAATTTTTGAACCATTATGCCTAATATAATCAAATATTGAACTGTATTGAAAATTGGTCGCATTTGCTTGCATATACATGTACTTACATTGAACAGGTCATAGCAAGGAGGCTAGAGCCAAAGAATAAAATTTGTTTGCCCGACAAATAGGTACATGTTTACTACAATTTACTGTTTTGTTTGGGTGATGATGATTTTATGAGCCTATTGGCTAGCCGCTTGGCTTTTTCTTTTTGAGATCAGAAGGCCTGTATGGCAATTTCGGGATTTTCCCGTGGCTCCCGGTGCAGGGGAGGTTATGGCGAAATTTTTCGAAAATTTAGGGTGTTAGCCAAATTTTTGAAACTTTGAAAATTCTCAGAAACTGAAAAGTTGGAGAATGGAGGCCAGATCGAGCGTAGAGCTGATTAATCAAACCACTTTCGACTTTGTTCCGTTACGGGGACGAAAAGTTTTAAGTTGGGGAGATTGTAATAACCCGGAAATTCCGAACCAGTTTAAAATTTTTATTTTGACAATTTTAGCGAATTTTGAATATTTAAAATAAGTTATTTTAAATAATATCGACGAAAATTTATTTTGAATATAATTCGAACGTATATATTATACGCGTCGTCGTTAGAATATATATAATTATATATAATTATAAATATAATTGAAAATGGCGCGGTAGTTCGATAATTCGATTTTAAACTTCAATTGGATGTACCGGGTGCAAAACAATCCGGATTTTAGTGAAACCAAAAACATTAGGATCTAATTGATGATATCTTTCCAAGAATCCAAAAATCAAAATTTCATAACGGGAATCAAAAGATATGTCCAGTTGAAAATTCTGAATAGTCGCTATGGAATTCAGGCCCTTAAAAATGGAAATTTTGCAAATGACCTCGGATTTCGGCGAAACCACTTTTGTTGGATCCGCAGTGTCAAATTATTGCTAGATTCCAAATTTCATAATTTTTCGAATCAATATTTGAGCGTGGAAAAGGAAAACGCGTTTGACCAGTTTTAGTTGATTTTAATCGACTGGAAAATGGCCATTTTTCCAATGGTCTCAGAATTCGACGAAACTAGTTTTGTTAGGACCGTATCGTCAATACGAGGCTAGAAAATAGTTTTCTGCAATTTTTAGAATTCGTTTGTGACCCCAGAAAATTGAAATGCGCGTTCAAATTCAATATATAGAGTTATATGTTGATTTTGACGGAAACTGATCGAATCAACCTACGATACATATCCCATTGTGTTCGGAATGGGCGTAATTAGCTAGGGGCAATAGTCGTTGGGTTTCGTTTGTAGTTAAATGTAAAGTCAACTGAGTGGAGAACTAAATAAAATAAAAATTAAATAAAATAATAATATAATTTTTCACATACCCCCTCCCCCCGTATTCATTTTTCTCAGTCCGATCTGTTTCCCCCAAATAAAAAAAATGGCGATGGCCATCGATCGCTTCCCCCCCTCCACTGCCTTCTCCTCCGAACCACCCACCGCCTCTACCAACGTCGCGCGCCACCTCCTCCATCTCCACCCAAGTCGAACACTCGCCACTCACCTCCTTCTCACCATCGATTAGCCCGTCGCCCCCCCACGTAAATCAGCCGCGATGATCCTTTCCGTGCCCCACCCACCGGAGTTCACCCCGACCACCCCTCCGACCTCACCGCGCCCAGCCATTCCCCTCCCTCTCCGATTCGAACGAGAACACCCAGCGCCCCAAAGCCCAAACTGCCCACTGCCTCCGCCATCGTGAGCCACTCTCCGACGCAACAGCACCCTCCCCTATCTCAGATGACCACCAGCGAGGCCCCCCAAGCTGTAAGCTTTATTTAATTGTTTTATCATTTTTCATTCTTTTTCTTTCTTCTTTTCTCTGATTTTCGTTAGAAATAATGACCGATAATTTGAACAAAGGTAGGATTTTTAATTTGAACAAAGGTAGGATTTTTAATTTGAAGATGAAGTGATAAAAACCAGATTTTTATGATAATGAGGATTGATTTTTAACATGATAAAAATTAGATTTTTATGATAATAAAGAAGTGAATAGGAGATTAAAAATATGATTTTTTATATTTTTAAAGTATTAAAAATATGATTTTTATATTTTTAAAGTATTAAAAATATAATCTTTATTATATAGAAGATGTAAAAATATGATTTTTGTTTATGTAGAAAATTAAAAATATAATTTTTACATGATAGGAATATTAGAAATATCATCTTTATATGTATAGCAAAATAAAGAAGTGATTTTTATAGTGACGAAATTGAAAAGGTAAAATCTTTATAGTTGAAAAGGCGGAGTCTTTGTAGAGAGAATAGCGTTGTAAAAATAGAATTTTTATCTATATAGTAATGGTATAAAAATTCGATTTTTATATATGGAATAGCAAAGTAAAAATTCGATTTTTATATATTGAATAGCAAAGTAAAAAATTCGATTTTTATATATGGAATAGCGAAGTAAAAATTCGATTTTTACATATGTAGTGGCTGCGGGCAACGAAGATGACAAAGATGTGATAACGATGAAGATTTCTATCAAAGAAGAGTCAGGATGTTTGGATAGCTTTCAGCGAGAATTTCTCACCTTTCAATTTCATTTTCTAGTTATATATATATATACTAGGATGCAGATGGTGTTTAGTAGCACCCGACACAATCGTCCACAGACCATGGACTTGTTTGTTTGGTTGCATAGATTAGTTAGATGATTTGATTTGAATTTGATTGTTTGGTGATTTTGATTGATGTGTGAATGGCATGGGCCTTCACTAGACCGGGGATAAGGCTAGGCCTTGTTCCGTTTCTAGTATCGTGCCGTTATGCGGCCAAAATTTCCTAAAATATGTTAGAAAAATAAAAATATCATTTTATTGAAAGAATGAACTGAATAGTAATTCATATGTTGGAATAAAATGTTTTATCGTTAAAAATATAATTTTTAACGTGAATGTGAATAAATTAATATTCATTTACAAACCGGACGGTTTGTTTATGTACTGTGACGATCCCAAAACCCCGTGACACGGTGTTAAGGATAATCATTGGAATATAACACATTAATCATCATTAGCAGATCACAGATAATAGCATAAACAGAAAATAGAATAATTTACACACATATGACAGCGGAATCATATAGATATCATCACATCAGAGAAGCACAGTACAGGATACAACTTAGTGCATAATGATACATAATCAGTCACCATCGCCAGAGGCGGAATCATACATAAAGAGTACACAAAAGGAATATCAGTCTACGTCGCCAGTGGAGGAATCATAATATAGATACAATAATGGCGGAGAAAATCAAAGTCAGCACAGTGTAGTCAAGCCTCACCATGAGCCAAAAGGTGCATCAGAAACCTGTAACTAGGATGCCCGTGTGAAAACGAGGGCACCCGAGTTTGCAAGGTGAAACAAACTACGAGTCAGTCATGGGACTGGTATGAAAGATCTACGCAACTTATTAACAACAATAATAAGGCAAATCAAAGGACCACGCCACTTTCGCGGAACGGGTTTACTCCAATGAGTGCTAGTGCATGAAATAAAGTAAATGATTAAATCAACGCAATGCTTTTTATAAAATGAAGCCATTATAAGACTCAGGTCCCATCACACAATGCAACGCAAGCCGGAGGATAGAGTTTTTACCTTATAATGGCCAAAGATGCTTCATACGAATAAAACAAAGGTGTTCGATATTATTACTAGTGCATATATGTTTCAAAAGCAATTCAATCCTAAATATCAATCCTAGGCGGTATAGCTACCATCTACTATGTCGCTATACTAGTAATACAATCACATCCGCATATTTCGTATTGGAAATTGGATTCCTTCATGAGTCGAGGCAAGGGGCAAGCTCCTCTCCGATTCGAGACACTCTAGCAAATGTCCCAGGACCCCACTATGATCCTTGGATCTTCATGGCCGGTCCTCTCTTACTTTTGAGGATTAATTATTCCTGAACACACGTTTCCCGATCCTTACAGACCTATATCGAGGCGCCTCGCATTCCAACAACCACAGAGGTGAAAAGTATATATATAATGTCAGGGCTGGTAGGTCACGACACCACCTTAGCTAGAAAGAAACGTCGTGCTCTCCCTGCAGTCACTCTCCCGTTTTTGACTCATACCGAGGTGTGAGGCTCGCGAATTCACGTTATACACAAAGCTACGTCACACAGACCATGCTTTGATCATCAACCACAAGACTTTGCTTTGCAACAGAAGCCTTGATCATATGCCACTTAGGCGTGCCACACAGGCAATCCACTCCATGCGACTGATTTCTGTCAATGTATAACCTCTGAGCTCGTACGTCTCAGAGAAGGGCATTAAGAAAGAGAATAAATTCTCCGCCGCCAAACAGATACATATTTAATAGAGATCAATCAGCACAGAATAAAATCCAATGTCAGACACACACTCCATTTACAAGTCCGTTCTGGGTCTGAACGAAACCGGAGGCATCAATTCCTCGCATATCCGTACAATCAACAGTATGTGTGGACGGCTACTACTTCAATTCCTTCATGGTAGCTACTCCAATCACGAGCATCAGTAGCGCCCATCCATCCAATGTGGAGATCGTCAGTCTTCAGTCGTCTTCGACTCTTCGACTTCTCAACGTCGATCGATTATTTGAAATGAGATAAACTCGGCCTTTTCAAATAACCCACGTATATTTAGATTTTCAAATCAGTTAATCACGTGGTTGGGCTATTCAACATTCACATTTCAGTTATTTTGTTATAATTTTCATGTCAAATACATTCAATCATCACATATCAAGCAAACACAACCAAATTGGTTTATTTTCACTCTATACCGTCTATAGTACTTTATAACGATATATCGCCATTTTTATTTAATTTAAAACGACCATATTTAATTAAACGACGTTTCAGGTCGTGTCGATGCACTGGCGCTGCTTTTCATTAATTTTGTTTTACACATATATGAAAATCTAACCGTTGGATCTTCACAAATTTTACATCATTAGGAAGGTCTTTTCAAAACGAATCCAACGGTTTCAGTTTTGGGAAAATCCGATGGTCGGATCTTCCACACTAACCATTTGAAGTTACGATTTCAATTTACGAACTGCAGCGTCGTTATTCGATTTAATTTAATTATATATATATATATAAATATAATCGTTTCTGGCGCTGTTTTTTTTAGTTTTGAATTAAACATTCCAGACAATCCAACCGTCGGATCTTCACAAAGTTGGTGCCGTTGGAAAGATATTTCCAAGGCGAACCCAACGGTTGCGGTTTCGGGAAAATTCAATGGTCGGATTTCCCGCACTAGTCATTTGAAATCACGGTTTCAAAACACGAACTGCATGGCCACGTTTCGTTTTAATTCTATTTATATTTATATATTTATATAAATATAGTTCATTCAAAAATTCCTACATCGTTTCCACTTCAATTATTTCACTAACGCCTTTAAATTTTGGAAAATTTCGCCATAACCTCCTTTGTACAGGAGGGTCTGGGAAAATTCCCAAATAGCCACACGGGCGTCTCATATCAAAAAGAAAAAGAAAAAGCCAAGCGGCTAGCCAACAGGCTCATAAAATCATCACCCAAACAAAGCGGTAAATGTGTACCTATTTGTCGGGCACAAAATTCTATTTCTCTTCTCTAGCCCCTTTTTGCTTTAACCTGTTCAATAGATATGCATGTACATATATACAATTTCTAACATTTATCATTTTCCATTCAATTTAATATTTGATTTGCTTTGGTTTAAAAACACCATTCATTCTAATGTTGCATGCATAGGCTAAAATCATATCATTAGCTAGTTAATGTATATTTCAACTCATGCACGTTTATTTGAACAAGTGGCTATTTTTAACACTTCACATTTCAAGGATGATAATTTTGGCGAACTAAAATAGATTTCAACACATGACTATTTTATTTAGTTCCTATGCATGTTAAAAATAATATTCCTTTCACAAAAATTTATTTCAACGTCCGCATACCTTTAGCATATCACACATATGATAAAAATGATATTTTTATCATTTAAAATATTTATTCGACAAATAGATGTTTCAGCACTTCATAGTTTCAATAAAAATGTAATTTTTATCGTTCGATCTTTTTATTCAACACATGAACCTTTCCACTACACACACTTCTCAACAAATGAGTATTTCCCACACATGGACATTTTATTTATGTTGTTCATATTAGAAAGATGGGATTTTTATGATTGAAATTATTTATATAAGGCGAATATTTTTCATACTTCATATATATATAAAAAATGTGATTTTTATTGTTTAAACACTTCATTCATTCACAAATGAATTTAATTTTCATACAACACTTTTCAACACATGAATATTTCCACACATGGACATAGTTTCAATATATGACTTTAATTTCAACGCAAGAAGATAATTTCAACACATGAAAATAATTTCAACACATGAAAATAATTCTAACACACAAAGATTATTCAAAATTTCGGCAGCATAACGACAGGGTAGTTAAAACCGGCACCGTCCCTAGTACGGCTCCTCGCTCTACCTCAAAACCTCGTGGTTTTTGACAATGGGGATTCATGCATCTAATTCGCATGCAGGCGGCATGTTTATTTTTATTTCCACAAATATTTCCAATTCATTTCAATCACCAATGGGTATTTTTCAACCACAACCAAACAATATCAACCACAAACAATTATTCAACCATTCGTATTTTTCATCCAATATTTCACACCAATTCACCACAATAAATATCGTCCATGGTTTGTGGACGAGGGGAGTATATATATATATATAATATATATTTGCTATATTTCACTAGCATTTCAACACATATATCACTTATTCTATGCATGTAAAAATTCATACTTTGCTTATATAGCTTACACTACGTATGTACATGAGGTATACAACACGTATGTAATTTATATTTCGCTGATATAAATTATACACGACATTTTCAATTCAATTTCACGTTAATTTAGATTTCTCACCTTGGTTTTCTGAGCGCTAAAAATCGATACAATGTCAGAGAAATCCGCGGCTTCTTCTATTGGGTAGAGAGCTTCCTTGCGGTCTCGATGTTTCCTGTTTCATCGAATTTCGTCAACACACCAAAAAGATATGATTTTTCATAGTGTAAAGATCAAAGAAAAACTCACTTTCACGAAGCTTCAAAACTAGGTTTAAAGTTTTCGCGAAATCAGTGGCACGTGGGGACGATCGGGGAGTTGGACATGGAAGAGGGAAGAAAGGGCTTTAAATCGGTGGTGGTTTGGTGGCGTTCGGTGGTCGGTGGCGTTCAGGGCGGCGGCAGGAAGTGCTCGACTTCCTGGCGTCGATACGGGCGGAGGAGGCGACTGTGGCGGCGGCGGTGGGGTCGGATTTGAAGAGGAGGAGGAGGCGCGTCGAGGTAGGGGGGTGGCGCAGGCGGAAATCGCCTGTGGCGGCGGCGATTTGGGGGAGAAGGTAGGGAGCGGTTTTCGCCATTGAACGGGGGCGTTTTTCTCTTTTTTTTATTTTTAAAATTTATGAAAGGAAAATTCTGATTGGCCGAGGATTATATTAAATTTTTAAATAGTGTTTTCTCAAACGAACTACTTTTTAACCCCAACGACTGTCGCCCCTAGCTAAATACCCCCATTCCGGACACAATGGGATATGTTTCGTAGGCTAATTCGACTGTTACAGTCAGTTATTTTTCAAATTAAAGTATAAAACATTTAATTTTTAACTCTGAACGCACATTTCAATTTGCCAGGGCCACAAACTGATTCGAAAAATTCCAGAAAAATAAATCTAGCTATGTTTTGTTGCTACGGTACCAACAAAACTAGTTTCGTCGAATTCTGAGGTCGTTTGAAAAATGGCCATTTTCTGGTCGATCCAATTTAACAGAAATCGACCAAACACTTTTTCTTTTGCCACGCTCACATACTAGCTTCAAAAATTATGAAATTTGAAACCTAGCAATAGTTTGACATCCCGGACCCAACAAAAGTGGTTTCGTCGAATTCCGAGGTCGTATGCAAAATATCAATTTTCCAGGCTTATATATTCTATATACCGACTCTTCTGAAAATTCATTCGGCCATAACTTTTAATTCCCGTTATGATACTTCGATTTTTCAGATTCGTTAGAAAGGTATTGACTAACAGATTTAAATATTTTTGGTTTCGCTAATATCCGTTATATTTTCCACCCTGCATAGTCGGTCAAAGTTTGAATTCAAATTTTCAAACTGACTCACTATTCCTAATTCACTATTTTATTGAAATATTCTATTTCAATTGTTCAAATTCCTTTGAAATAACCAATTTAAAAATTTTAAATTGGCTCGTATTTTTCAGATTATTACAATCTCCCCTACTTAAAACTTTTCGTCCTCGAAAAGGAAACAACAGTAAAGTAGGAAATAAAATGTAAATGCGAAGTATTGTAAAAGTACCTTGCACCGGAGTTAGTCAGAGATATCTACTCTGCATTTAGGGTAAGCTTGCTTAATGCTTTCCTCAGTTTCCCAAGTACAGTCTCTAGGATCACTGCTCCACTGCACTTTAACTAAATGAACCTTTTTGCTTCTGAGTTCTCTAGTTTCTTTGCCAACAATTTTTAATGGCTCTCTTCTGAGTGCTAATTCTGGAGTTATTTCCACATCCCGTTGCGCTGCTTCTCCTACAACAAGATCCGGATCATGCACATGTCTCCTAAGTTGAGATACGTGAAATACATTGTGCACTCCAGGCAACCAATTTGGTAATTGAACCCTATAAGCAAGAGTTCCAATTCGCTCAAGTATAGGAAAGGGACCAAAATATCCCGGAGCCAACTTCCCAGTCTTTCCAAATCTGATTACTCCCCTCATCGGAGAAACCTTTAAATAAACATGATCACCAACAGTAAATGTCAAATCTCTCCTTCTAGAGTCTGCATAACGTTTCTGTCTGCTTTGGGCGGTTTTCAATCGCTTCTTGATGAAGTTCACTTTATCAGATGCTTTCCTAATCATATCGGGTCCTAGTACAAGTCTGTTGCCAGGTTCTACCCAACATGCTGGAGATCTGCAGGGTCTTCCATATAATGCTTCAAATGGCGACATTCTCAAACTTGCTTGATAGCTATTGTTATATGAGAATTCTGCCAAATGCAAATGATCTTCCCATGACCCACCAAAATCGATTATACAAGCCCGCAATAAATCTTCTAAAATTCTATTCACCCGCTCAGTTTGGCCATCTGTTTGAGGGTGATAAGCGATGCTCATATTCAGTTTTGTTCCCAATTCTGTCTGGAAAGCCTCCCAGAACTTGCTAGTAAAAAGGGATCTCTATCACTGACTATGCTGATGGGAATCCCATGCAGCTTAACAATTTCTCTGAAATATATCTGTGCTAGACTTTGGGTAGTTCTATTGGACCTGACAGGTATAAAATGGGCAGTCTTCGTAAAGCGATCTATGATTACCCAAATGCTATCATTTCCTTTCTTGGTTCGCGGCAAACCATCTATGAAATCCATGGAAATCTGTTCCCATTTCCATCCTGGGACTTCCAACGGTTGTAACAGTCCAACTAGCTTCTGTTGGTCACTCTTGACCAATTGACAAGTAGGGCATCTGCTAACATACAAAGAAATATCCCTTTTCATTGCCTTCCACCAGAAAGTGCGTTTGATATCGTTGTACATTTTACTCACCCCAGGATGGATGCAAAATTTGGATTTATGGCATTCGTCCAGCACTTCTCTTCGAAGGCCTGGAATATTTGGAATGCAAATCCTATTATTTAGCCTGAGAACCCCCCTATTGTCAATACGGAAACTCGTGGTTTCACCTTCCTTGACTCTCTGACTGATTCTCTGAATGAATTCATCGTCTTTCTGAAGGGCTGAAATCCTATCAATCAATCCAGGTGTAATTATAAGATGGGCAACGATTGCGGTCTTTCTACTAAGCGCATCCGCTACTATGTTAGCTTTCCCCGGCGTATACAGGATATCCAGATCATATGCTGCAAGAAATTCTAGCCAGCGCTGTTGTCTCAGATTCAGATCTTTCTGGGTATATAAATACTTCAATGATTGATGATCGGTGTACAGTATAAATTTCTCGCCCAATAAATAATGCCTCCAGATTTTCAATGCAAAAACGATGGCTAGCAGCTCAAGATCATGAGTCACATAATTCTTCTCATGCGGTTTCAGTTGGCGGCTTGCATAAGCGACTACTTGGCCTCTCTGCATTAACACTACACCAAGACCTCTAATAGAAGCATCTGTCCAAATCGTTAAATCCTGATTGCCATCAATAATAGTTAACACTGGAGCAGTGATCAGCTTCGATTTCAATTCCTGGAAAGATTCTTCACTGTCGGAAGTCCACTTAAACTTCTCGTGTTTCTTTGTGAGCTTCATTGACGGACCGGATATCTTCGAAAAATCCTTAACGAACTTTCGATAATAACTAGCCAACCCCATAAAACTTCTAACTTCTGTGGGAGTAGTGGGTTGTTTCCAATCTTGAATCGCTGTTATTTTGCTTGGGTCAACAGAAATTCCTTTCTCTGACACGACATGGCCAAGAAATTTGACTTCTTCTTGCCAGAAGACACATTTAGAGAATTTGGCTTTGAAGACGTTCTTCCTTAGAATCTCCAATACTTGTTCTAAGTGTTTTTCATGCTCGGGTTTTGATTTGGAGTAGATTAAAATATCATCGATAAATACGAGGACAAATTTATTCAGAACTCCCCTGAACACTCTATTCATTAGATCGACAAAGTATGCTGGAGCGTTACATAGGCCAAACGGCATTACTAACCATTCATAAAATATGTCTGGACCTCTGAAAGCTGTCAAAGGAACACACTCTTCTGCTATTCTCAATTGATGAAAACCTGTAGCTAGGTCCATTTGGGAAAATACTTTCGCCCCATTCAATTGGACTAGCAAATCATCAATGCGGGGTAATGGATATTTATTTTTAAGCGTCTGTTTGTTGAGGTCTCGGTAATCAACGCATAATCGAAGAGTACCGTCTGACTTCGGGACAAACACAACAGCTGCACCCCAATTAGAAAAACTAGGTCTGATTAGACCCTTCCACAACAGTTGATGAGTTTGATCGCCTAATTCTTCTTTTTCTTTCGGAGTCATTCTACGAATTGGATGCACCACTGGTTTGGCATTGGGAATTAGATCGATTCGGAATTCTATTTCTCTTTGCGGAGGTAAGTTTTCAACTTCTTCAAACACATCCGCAAAGTTTCTAACAATCGGAATCTTTTCCATGGAAGTGGGGATAAGTTCCAATGCTGACCAAAATTCTTCTCTATTCGGATTCGAACCATGACAGGGAATCGTAATATATCCAAGCTTCGTTCGAATTTTTATGATTCTTTCCGCATAATTCACCTCAGCTTCATATTTCGTTAACCATTCTAACCCAAGGATAACGTCGAATTCGGGAAAATCCATAACAATTAAATTAATGGGAAACTTGTAGGAAGAATAAGAGATTGGCACTCTATAATATGAACTCAGAGTAATAGGACCCCCTATCGGGTTATGAACTTCAACCGATTCTTTAAGCTTTCGCTGTTTTAACTTTAATTTGTGCATTGTGTTTTTAGCAATAAAACTATGCGACGCACCTGTGTCAAACAATACAGAAACAGGAATATTTTTAATTGTAAGGGTAACTCCCAAAACATCAGGTTTACCTGCTCCATCGGAAGCAGCTGGCGGGCTAGACCCGTCATAGACATGAGCTACTGTAGCTTTCTTCAGCAAAGGACAGTCTTTGACTAGATGATCGGTCTTGCGACAGTCGAAGCACGAGCGAGGGTTCTGAGAGCCTTGGCTCGAGCCTTGAGAATTTGTCTTCTGTCTCTTCGGAGCTGTGCAGACGTTTGAGTAGTGCCCCGGCTTACCACAGTTAAAGCAATTTCCTCTTGGCGGCTTGCCAGTCTGGGGTTTTGAAGATGCTGCTTGGCTTGACTCGCCTTGATTTACAGCGGGCTTGCGCTTGTTTCCGGCTTGGCTTCTAGCGCGATCCTGATCCAGATCCTTTGATCAAGGTCTTCATAGTTGCATGTCATTTCCACCAGCTCGTTGAAATCCAGCTTGACATGAGCCATGGCTCTATCATGATACTGTCGTCTTAGTCCAAGGATAAACCTCTTATTTTTGGATTTGCGGTAGCAACGAGCTCTGGAGCATAGGGCGACAACATTGTAAATTTGTTCAGATAATCTTGCACGGAAAGATCCCCTTGCTGGAGATTGGCGAAGTCATCGTGCATTCTTTCTAGAGCTTGTTCTGGGACATATTTCTCCTTGAAGAGTTCTTTAAATCCATCCCATGTTCTTCCAGCTTCTCTATTCCCGGCGGTAAGAGATTCCCACCATAATTCAGCTTGTTCCTGCATAAGCCAGGCGCCCATAATAGCTTTGTCTTTGTCTCCTAGCCTTAGGCCTTCAAGAATCTTCTCGCATGTTTTGAGCCATGCAAGGGCCTCCATTACAGTGCCAGTTCCCGAGAAGGTCTTGCCTCCTAAGTTCTTATATCTCTTAGCTACACGGTCAAGCTCGAAGTATTGAGTTGCCGAAGGTTGTATCAAAGGTCCTTCTTGAGCTGGGATTTCTCCCCTTCCTCGGCCTCGGCCGGCACGGCCTCCTCTAGCGGCGGCTGCTTTGGTAGCCATTTGTCAAATTCTGTATAAGCAACGAAAAAAGTCAGCTAACAGAAATGATAGTCTATTGCATAGTTAAGCAGAAAACTTTACGGAAAGATAACGATGGACTGATCAATTGTTTTTGCTATTCTGCTCAGCTCATTCTGGGACTTTGCTAGTCCTATCTCTAATGAGCGACTCGCCTTAGAATACTACTGATTCTATTTTGACGAAGTGTTTAATGTGTTAGACTCCAGAACTAAGGTTAACCAAAGCTCTGATACCAGCTGTGACGATCCCAAAACCCCGTGACACGGTGTTAAGGATAATCATTGGAATATAACACATTAATCATCATTAGCAGATCACAGATAATAGCATAAACAGAAAATAGAATAATTTACACACATATGACAGCGGAATCATATAGATATCATCACATCAGAGAAGCACGGTACAGGATACAACTTAGTGCATAATGATACATAATCAGTCACCATCGCCAGAGGCGGAATCATACATAAAGAGTACACAAAAGGAATATCAGTCTACATCGCCAGTGGAGGAATCATAATATAGATACAATAATGGCGGAGAAAATCCAAGTCAGCACAGTGTAGTCAAGCCTCGCCATGAGCCAAAAGGTGCGTCAGAAACCTGTAACTAGGCTGCCCGTGTGAAAATGAGGGCACCCGAGTTTGCAAGGTGAAACAAACTACGAGTCAGTCATGGGACTGGTATGAGAGATCTACACAACTTATTAACAACAATAATAAGGCAAATCAAAGGACCACGCCACTTTCGCGGAACGGGTTTACTCCAATGAGTGCTATTGCATGAAATAAAGTAAATGATTAAATCAACGCAATGCTTTTTATAAAATGAAGCCATTATAAGACTCAGGTCCCATCACATAATGCAACGCAAGCCGGAGGATAGAGTTTTTACCTTACAATGGCCAAAGATGCTTCGTACGAATAAAACAAAGGTGTTCGATATTATTACTAGTGCATATATGTTTCAAAAGCAATTCAATCCTAAATATCAATCCTAGGCGGCATAGCTACCATCTACTATGTCGCCATACTAGTAATACAATAACATCCGCATATTTCGTATTGGAAATTGGATTCCTTCATGAGTCGAGGCAAGGGGCAAGCTACTCTCCGATTCGAGACACTCTAGCAAATGTCCCAGGACCCCACTATGATCTTTGGATCTTCAGGGCCGGTCCTCTCTTACTTTTGAGGATTAATTATTCCTGAACACACGTTTCCCGGTCCTTACAGACCTATATCGAGGCGCCTCGCATTCCAACAACCACACAGGTGAAAAGTATATATATATAATGTCAGGGCTGGTAGGTCACTGACACCACCTTAGCTAGAAAGAAACGTCGTGCTCTCCCTGCAGTCACTCTCCCGTTTTTGACTCATACCGAGGTGTGAGGCTCGCGAATTCACGTTATACACAAAGCTACGTCACACAGACCATGCTTTGATCATCAACCACAAGACTTTGCTTTGCAACAAAAGCCTTGATCATATGCCACTTAGGCGTGCCACATAGGCAATCCACTTCATGCGACTGATTTCTGTCAATGTATAACCTCTGAGCTTGTACGTCTCAGAGAAGGGCGTTAAGCAAGAGAATAAATTCTCCGCCGCCAAACAGATATATATTTAATAGAGATCAATCAACACAGAATAAAATCCAATGTCAGACACACAGTCCATTTACAAGTCCGTTCTGGGTCTAAACGAAACCGGAGGCATCAATTCCTCGCATATCCGTACAATCAACAGTATGTGTGGATGACTACTACTTCAATTCCTTCATGGTAGCTACTCCAATCACGAGCATCAGTAGCGCCCATCCATCCAATGTGGAGATCGTCGGTCTTCAGTCGTCTTCGACTCTTCAACTTCTCAACGTCGATCGATTATTTGAAATGAGATAAACTCGGCCTTTTCAAATAACCAACGTATATTTAGATTTTCAAATCAATTAATCACGTGGTTGGGCCATTCAACATTCACATTTCAGTTACTTAGTTATAATTTTCATGTCAAATACATTCAATCATCACATATCAAGCAAACACAACCAAATTGGTTTATTTTCACTCTATACCGTCTATAGTACTTTATAACGATATATCGCCATTTTTATTTAATTTAAAACGGCCATATTTAATTAAACGACGTTTCAGGTCATGTCGATGCACTGGCGCTGCTTTTCATTAATTTTGTTTTGCACATATATGAAAATCTAACCGTTGGATCTTCACAAATTTTACATCATTAGGAAGCTCTTTTCAAAACGAATCCAACGGTTTCAGTTTTGGGAAAATCTGACTGTCGGATCTTCCACACTAACCATTTGAAGTTACGATTTCAATTTACGAACTGCAACGTCGTTATTCGATTTAATTTAATTTTATATATATATATAATCGTTTCTGGCGCTGTTTTTCTTCAGTTTTGAATTAAACATTCCAGACAATCCAACCGTCGGATCTTCACAAAGTTGGTGCCATTGGAAAGATATTTCCAAGGCGAACCCAATGGTTGCGGTTTCGGGAAAATCCAGTGGTCGGATTTCCCGCACTAGTCGTTTGAAATCACGGTTTCAAAACACAAACTGCACGGCCACGTTTCGTTTTAATTCTATTTATATTTATATATTTATACAAATATAGTTCATTCAAAAATTCCTACATCGTTTCCACTTCAATTATTTCACTAACGCCTTTAAATTTCGGAAAATTTCGCCATAACCTCCTTTGTACGGGAGGGTCTGGGAAAATTCCCAAATAGCCACACGGGCGTCTCATATCAAAAAGAAAAAGAAAAAGCCAAGCGGCTAGCCAACAGGCTCATAAAATCATCACCCAAACAAAGCGGTAAATGTGTACCTATTTGTCGGGCACAAAATTCTATTTCTCTTCTCTAGCCCCTTTTTGCTTTAACCTGTTCAATAGATATGCATGTACATATATACAATTTCTAACATTTATCATTTTCCATTCAATTTCATATTTGATTTTCTTTGGTTTAAAAACACCATTCATTCTAATGTTGCATGCATAGGCTAAAATCATATCATTAGCTAGTTAATGTATATTTCAACTCATGCACGTTTATTTGAACAAGTGGCTATTTTTAACACTTCACATTTCAAGGATGATAATTTTGGCGAACTAAAATAGATTTCAACACATGACTATTTTACTTAGTTCCTATGCATGTTAAAAATAATATTCATTTCACAAATATTTATTTCAACGTCCGCATACCTTTAGCATATCACACATATGATAAAAATGATATTTTATCATTTAAAGTAATTATTTGACAAATAGATGTTTCAGCACTTCATAGTTTCAATAAAAATGTAATTTTTATCGTTCGATCTTTTTATTCAACACATGAACCTTTCCACTACACACACTTCTCAACAAATGAGTATTTCCCACACATGGACATTTTATTTATGTTGTTCATATTAGAAAGATGGGATTTTTATGATTGAAATTATTTATATAAGGCGAATATTTTTCATACTTCATATATATATATATATATAAAATGTGATTTTTATTGTTTAAACACTTCATTCATTCACAAATGAATTTAATTTTCATACAACACTTTTCAACACATGAATATATCCACACATGGACATAGTTTCAATATATGACTTTAATTTAAACGCAAGAAGATAATTTCAACACATGAAAATAATTTCAACACATGAAAATAATTCTAACACATAAAGATTATTCAAAATTTTGGCAGCATAACGGCAGGGCAGTTCAAACCGGCACCGTCCCTAGTACGACTCCTAGCTCTACCTTAAAACCTCGCGGTTTTTGACAATGGGGATTCATGCATCTAATTCGCACGCAGGCGGCATGTTTATTTTTATTTCCACAAATATTTCCAATTCATTTCAATCACCAAAGGGTATTTTTCAACCACAACCAAACAATATCAACCACAAACAATTATTCAGCCATTCGTATTTTTCATCCAATATTTCACACCAATTCACCACAATAAATATCGTCCATGGTTTGTGGACGAGGGGAGTATATATATATATAATATAATATATATTTGCTATATTTCACTAGCATTTCAACACATATATCACTTATTCTATGTATGTAAAAATTCATACTTCGCTTATATAGCTTACACTACGTATGTACATGAGGTATACAACACGTATGTAATTTATATTTCGCTTATATAAATTATACACGACATTTTCCATTCAATTTCACGTTAATTTAGATTTCTCACCTTGGTTTTCTGAGCGCTAAAAATCGATACGATGTCAGAAAAATTCGCGGCTTCTTCTATTGGGTAGAGAGCTTCCTTGCGGTCTCGATGTTTCCTGTTTCATCGAATTTCGAAAACACACCAAAAAGATATGATTTTTCAAAGTGTAAAGATCAAAGAAAAACTCACTTTCATGAAGCTTCAAAACTAGGTTTAAAATTTTCGTGAAATCAGTGGCACGCGGGGACGATCGGGGAGTTGGACGTGGAAGAGGGAAGGGAGGGCTTTAAATCGGTGGTGGTTTGGTGGCGTTCATGGTCGGTGGCGTTCAGGGCGGCGGCGGGAAGTGCTCGACTTCCTGGCGTCGATACGGGCGGAGGAGGCAACTGTGGCAGTGGGGTCAGATTTGAAGAGGAGGAGGAGGCGCGTCGAGGTAGGGGGTGGCGCAGGCGGAAATCGCCTGTGGCGGCGGCGATTTGGGGGAGAAGGTAGGGAGCATTTTTCGCCGTTGAACGGGGGAGTTTTTCTCTCTTTTTTTATTTTTAAAATTTATGAAAGGAAAATTCTGATTGGCCGAGGATTATATTAAATTTTTAAATAGTGTTTTCTCAAACGAACTCCTTTTTAACCCCAACGACTGTCGCCCCTAGCTAAATACCCCCATTCCGGACATAATGGGATATGTTTCGTAGGCCAATTCGACTGGTACAGTCAGTTATTTTTCAAATTAAAGTATAAAACATTTAATTTTTAACTCTGAACGCACATTTCAATTTGCCAGGGCCACAAACTGATTCGAAAAATTCCAGAAAAATAAATCTAGCTATGTTTTGATGCTACGGTCCCAACAAAACTAGTTTCGTCGAATTCTGAGGTCGTTTGAAAAATGGCCATTTTCTGGTCGATCCAATTTAACAGAAATCGACCAAACACTTTTTCTTTTGCCACGCTCACATACTAGCTTCAAAAATTATGAAATTTGAAATCTAGCAATAGTTTCACATCCCGGACTCAACAAAATTGGTTTCGTTGAATTCCGAGGTCGTATGCAAAATATCAATTTTCCAGGCCTATATATTCTATATACCGACTCTTCTGAAAATTCATTCGGCCATAACTTTTAATTCCCGTTATGAAACTTCGATTTTTCTGATTCGTTAGAAAGGTATTGACTAACAGATTTAAATATTTTTGGTTTCGCTAAAATCCGTTATATTTTCCACCTTGCATAGTCGGTCAAAGTTTGAATTCAAAATTTCAAACTGACTCACTATTCCTAATTCACTATTTTATTGAAATATTCTATTTCAATTTTTCAAATTCCTTTGAAATAACCAATTTAAAAATTTTAAATTGGCTCGTATTTTCCGGGTTATTACATGTACACCTATTTGAAGGACATTGATTGGGTCGATAAATTTTACACATCGCCCAACTACACAACTAAAATCTGTGTTTGATTGTTTGAAACCCCACACGGGTGTTGGGATGAAATATGAAGTTCACTCATCCTGATTTATTAAATATGTCGATCGATTGATTGACAGGCTGTTATAAGTGTTAGATATCTATATTTGATGCTTATACAGTGTAGTGCACTTTGGTTGATGGTTGATTATTTTCAATGCTATTATATACGTGTGATGTATGAAAAGTCCATATAATTAACATTATATGGTGATTGATTGGGCCTCATTCCAATTTAGAAAATAAAGAATATTAAAATATAAAGGTTCATGTGTTGACTGTACTCATCCGTTGAGATTAGTCATGTGTTGAACGAAATATTTTAATAATAAAATTTACATCTTTAACAATATAATATAAATGTTCATGTGTTGACTGTACTCATCCGTTGAGATTAGTCATGTGTTGAACGAAATATTTTAATAATAAAATTTATATCTTTATCAATATAATATAAATGTTCATGTGTTGACTGTACTCATCCGTTGAGATTAGTCATGTGTTGAACGAAATATTTTTATAATAAAATTTATATCTTTAACAATATAATATAAAGGTTCATGTGTTGACCGTATTCATCCGTTGAGATTAGTCATGTGTTGAACGAAATATTTGAAATAGAAATATTTGAAAAAGAAATATTTGAAACAGAACATTTGAAAATCGAAATATATGAAGCCGTGTTGATTAGATTGATGCCATTTAGACGTGAACGATATTTATATCAATTTTACTCATTTTGAAATGAATATTGAAAAGTGATTTCGAAATCGCATATTTTGAAATGAAATTTGAATTAAATTGAATAGGAAACGAATTCGAATTGAATATAAAACGAATTTGATTTCAATTGAATATATAATGAATTTGATTCAAATAGAAAACCAATTTGAATTGAATAGAATAGAAAACCAATTTGAATTGAATCGAATAGAAAACCAATTTGAATTTTAATAGAATAGAAAACAAATCGAATTCGAATTGAATTGAATAAATAACGATTTCGAAATGAATTGAATATATAACGATTTCGAAATGAATTGAATATAAAACGATTTCGAAATGAATTGAATATAAAACGATTTCGAAATGAATTGAATATAAAACGATTTCGAAATGAATTGAATATATAATGAATTCGAATTGAATGGAAAACGAATTTGATTTCAATTGAATAGCAAACGAAACGAATTCGAATTGAATTGAATAGATAACGAATTTGAATTGAATTGAATATAAAACCAATTCGAATTGAATTGAAAACGAATTCAAATTGAATTGGAAACAAATTGAAATGAATTCAAATTGAATTGAATAAAAATGAGTTTTAAAACGAATTTATAAGGAAGAATTCAATTTTGATTTGAAATGAAATGGAAGTTGAAATTGTTTTTGAAACGAAATTAAAACGATTTATAAAATTCGTTTTAAATAGAAATCGAAATATATATTATATATATTATATATATAATATAATGGCCTGAATAGAACGCGCCGTGCCGCGGCAGTTCGTGAATTTCGACCATTTATTTCAAACGGACATTACGGGAGATCGGACCGTCAGATTCTCCTAAAACCGGAACCGTTGGGTTCGTATCGAAAAGATCTTTCTAACGAATATTAGAAATTTGAAATCTAACGGTTGGATTTGGAGTTACGTCCAAATCAAATTTGAAAAAGGTCGCTGTAAGTGCAGTTCGATGGCCATTGTTGGAAATCGACTGTACGGGCCTTGATAAAATTATTAAAAATAATAATAATTTGTGTAAAATCAGAAGAAATGATTTGGGAAAATTTAGGGATGAAAAACTCCATATTTGAAAAGATAAAAATAGATTTTTATCGAAATGAACTAGATTGAACTAAATTTAAAACCTCGATTTTTTTTTAAATAAATAAATTAGATTTAAAAAGGGGTTTTATATAATCGGAATTCCTAATATATTTGATTTGAATTGAACTAGAATTGATTTGTGGGTTTATCGTGAACTGTGTTTTAAACAACACTAGTTCTTTAACCCGACGATAAATAGAATGTGATTTGGGTTTGTCGTGAACTGTGTTTTAAATAACACTAGTTCTTTAACCCAGTAAAAGGAGTTTTAACGAATCTGCAATTAGATTGAAATGTGCATTGATAATCTAAATTATCAAATTTTGAAAATAAGCGAGAATGGAGTATCACCAGTTTTGCTCCAAAGCGATAGTTAAATCTTTAATTAGATTTGAACGTGAAATGGTAATAAATTTTACCAATAACACCGTGGTGTTAGATATGGAGTATTACCAGTTTTGCTTCATGGGATGAATAGGTTGGGATTGGGAAATAAAATAAATAATTACTTCGTTGTGGTTTGCTAATCTCGACTAGTTTGGAAAACCATAATTTGGTTTGAAATGACATCCAAAGGAAGATTAAAGGATAAATTTTAAAGGATTTATCTTGGATAAAATTTATGGGAACCTTTCCCAAAAGATGTGAATATTTAAATAACAGAATATTCAAAATTGGAAATGAGGCGTATGTTGAGTTTGTGTAACATTTGTTTTTAATATACGCGGGTTGTTCGGAAAGGCCAGGTTTATGCCCATTCTGAATAACCAATTCGACGATATGTCGAAGATGAAGACGGTGGTCGAAGACCGGAAGTCTTCACATCGTTTGGGTAATTACTGACGATCCTGATTGGGCTGTACACTCAAGAGGATGGAAATAGTTGGTGGTCGTCCAGACGTACTTGGAGATGGATGGATATGCGAGGAAAGTGCCTCCGGTTTCGTTCAGACCCAGAACGAACTTGTAAATGGATTGTGTGTCTGACATTGGATTTTATTCCGTGTTGATTGATTTCTATTAAATATACATCTGTTTGGCGGCGGAGAATGTATTCTTTTGCTTAACGCCCTTCTCTGAGACGTACGAGCTTAGAGGTTATATATTGATAGTAATCAATCGCATGGCATGAACTGCCAGTGTGGCATGCTAAGTTGCATAGATCAAGGCTTCTGTTGAAAAGCAAAGTCTTGTGGTTGATGATCAAAGCACGGCCTTTGTGGCGTAGCTTTGTGTATAACGTGAATTCGCGAGCCTCACACCTCGGTATGAGTTAAAAAGGTGATACGGACCGCTGGGAGAGCACGACGTTTCTTTCTAGCTTTGGTGGTGTCAGTGACTTACCAGCCCTGACATTTGTATACTTTTCACCTTAGTGGTTGTTGGAATGAGGCGCCTCGATTATAGGTCTGTAAGGACCGGGAAACGTGTGTTCAGGCATAAATAATCCTCTAACGTAAGTGAGGACCGGCCCAGCCGAATCCAGGATTGCCCAGAGCGTGTAGTCCTGAGGCATTTGCTAGAGTGTCTCGAGTGCGGAGAGGAGCTTGCCCCTTGCCTCGACTCATGACGGAAATCCAATTTCCAATACGTGTATTGCGGTTTTAATTGTAGAACTAGTATGGCGACATGATATATGGTACCCATGCCGTCTATGATTTATATTTATGATTGAAACTGTTTTGACACTATACACTAATTATAGTATCAAATGATTTGTTTTAAACGTACCAAGCATGTTTGGCTATTATAAGGTAAAACCCTATACTCCGGCTTGCGTTGCATTGTGTGATGGGACTTGGGTCTTGTAATAGCTTCATTTTTCGGAAAAAGCATTGCGCTATTTATTCTATGCACTGGTATTCTTGGGAGGAAACCCGTTCCGTGTTATACGACGTGGTCCCTTGAATTACTCTCTTTTAAAGTAAAGTTTTAAATAACTGTTTTAGTTCTCACACCAGTCACATGACTGACCTGGAGTTTATTTTTTTAACCTAAACTCTGGGTGCCCCTAATTTCGACACGGGCAGCTAGTAGTTTTGGGTTTTGCAGATTTATATTCACAGGATCCTGGTTTACAACTGGAATGATATCCGGAAAGCTCTGTATCCGTATATCACCTTCAGTTGTGCTTTGTATTATTTTTCCGCTGCTATGTAATTTATTGTAATCTCTGATATTTATCGAATGTAATTTATTCATTGTACTCTGTATATTCTTGTATCTGATGGAATTGTTGTAATAACAACGAAATGTTCTTCCGTCTGCGTTCATTTGTGTGTTGTTCTCAAAGTATCCGCTCTTTCCTTCACGGGGAAGTTACGGGTCCTCACATTTGGTATCAGAGATTTGGTTTACAGAGCTCGAGAACAAGACACATTAGAACCATACGAAAGAATTCATCAGATATTGGGTTAGCAATATCCAATTAGAATGACTCGTTAGAGATAGGATCAGTAGTATCCTAGAACGAGTGTGAAGAGTATATTTTTCAAATGAAAACAAATTTGTTTTGAAAATTTAAATCAATTCTACGTATTTGATTATTTATTTATTTTGAATATGGACAATCTAGTATATAAAGGTTTTGCATATACGCGTCATGAACGTATATTCGAAGTTTTAATATATTAGATAGATATAGAATCACACTCTAGTCGCACGGACCTGATTCTGATGATTGACGCGTCATCATTAGTAATTATTTTCGTGTTTCGAAGGTGTGATATCTATATATTTCCATTAGACTGGTGTGAGAACCAAAACTTATATGGATAGATTTATTTGTTGTGAATTGGCATCAAAAACAAGATTTTCTGTATATGTATCAAAATTATGAATTTGAAACTCTAATTCACTAATTGATTGATGTTTGTGTTGTATGTTTAGTTGTTTGATAATTTTTGAACCATTATGCCTAATATAATCAAATATTGAACTATATTGAAAATTGGTCGCATTTGCTTGCATATACATGTACTTACATTGAACAGGTCATAGCAAGGAGGCTAGAGCCGAAGAATAAAATTTGTTTGCCCGACAAATAGGTACATGTTTACTACAATTTACTGTTTTGTTTGGGTGATGATGATTTTATGAGCCTATTGGCTAGCCGCTTGGCTTTTTCTTTTTCTTTTTGAGATCAGAATGCCTGTATGGAAATTTCGGGATTTTCCCGTGGCTCCCGGTGCAGGGGAGGTTATGGCGAAATTTTTTGAAAATTTAGGGTGTTAGCCAAATTTTTGAAAATTTGAAAATTCTCAGAAACTGAAAAGTTGGAGAATGGAAGCCAGATCGAGCGTAGAGCTGATTAATCAAACCACTTTCGACTTTGTTCCTTTTCGGGGACGAAAAGTTTTAAGTTGGGGAGATTGTAATAACCCGGAAATTTCGAACCAGTTTAAAATTTTTATTTTGGCAATTTTAGCGAATTTTGAATATTTAAAATGAGTTATTTTAAATAATATCGACGAAAATTTATTTTGAATATAATTCGAACGTATATATTATACGTGTCGTCGTTAGAATATATATAATTATATATAATTATAAATAGAATTGAAAATGGCGCGGTAGTTCGATAATTCGATTTTAAACTTCAATTGGATGTACCGGGTGCAAAACAATCCGGATTTTAGTGAAACCAAAAACATTAGGATCTAATTGATGATATCTTTCCAACGAATCCCAAAAATCGAAATTTCATAACGGGAATCAAAAGATATGTCCAGTTGAAAATTCTGAATAGTCGCTATGGAATTCAGGCCCTTAAAAATGGAAATTTTGCAAATGCCTTCGGATTTCGACGAAACAACTTTTGTTGGATCCGCAGTGTCAAATTATTGCTAGATTCCAAATTTCATAATTTTTCGAATCAACATTTGAGCGTGGAAAAGGAAAACGCGTTTGACCAGTTTTAGTTGATTTTAATCGACTGGAAAATGGCCATTTTTCCAACGGTCTCAGAATTCGACGAAACTAGTTTTGTTAGGACCGTATCGTCAATATAAGGCTAGAAAATAGTTTTCTGCAAATTTTAGAATTCGTTTGTGACCCCAGTAAATTGAAATGCGCGTTCAAATTCAATATATAGAGTTATATGTTGATTTTGATGGAAACTGATCGAAACGATCGAATCAACCTACGATACATATCCCATTGTGTTCGGAATGGGTGTAGTTAGCTAGGGGCAGCAGTCGTTGGGTTTCGTTTGTAGTTCAAAAGTAAAGTCAACTGAGTGGAGAACTAAATAAAATAAAAATTAAATAAAATAATAATATAATTTTTCACATACCCCCCCTCCCCGTATTCATTTTTCTCAGTCCGATCTGTTTCCCCCAAATAAAAAAAATGGCGATGGCCATCGATCGCTTCCCCCCCTCCACTGCCTTCTCCTCCGAACCACCCACCGCCTCTACCAACGTCGCGCGCCACCTCCTCCATCTCCACCCACCTCGAACACTCGCCACTCACCCTCCTTCTCACCATCGATTAGCCCGTCGCCCACCCCACGTAAATCAGCCGCGATGATCCTTTCCGTGCCTCACCCACCGGAGTTCACCCCGACCACCCCTCCGACCTCGCCGCGCCAAGCCATTCCCCTCCCTCTCCGATTCGAACGAGAACACCCAGCGCCTCGAAGCCCAAACTGCCCACTGCCTCCGCCATCGTGAGCCACTCTCCGACGCAACAGCACCCTCCCCCATCTCAGATGACCACCAGCGAGGCCCCGCACGCTGTAAGCTTTATTTAATTGTTTTATCATTTTTCATTCTTTTTCTTTCTTCTTTTCTCTGATTTTCGTTAGAAATAATGACTGATAATTTGAACAAAGGTAGGATTTTTAATTTGAACAAAGGTAGGATTTTTAATTTGAAGATGAAGTGATAAAAACCCGATTTTTATGATAATGAGGATTGATTTTTAACATGATAAAAATTAGATTTTTATGATAATAAAGAAGTGAATAGGAGATTAAAAATATGATTTTTATATTTTTAAAGTATTAAAAATATGATTTTTATATTTTTAAAGTATTAAAAATATAATCTTTATTATATAGAAGATGTAAAAATATGATTTTTGTTTATGTAGAAAATTAAAAATATAATTTTTACATGATAGGAATATTAGAAATATCATCTTTATATGTATAGAAAAATAAAGAAGTGATTTTTATAGTGATGAAATTGAAAAGGTAAAATCTTTATAGTTGAAAAGGCGGAGTCTTTGTAGAGAGAATAGCGTTGTAAAAATAGAATTTTTATCTATATAGTAGCGGTATAAAAATTCGATTTTTATATATGGAATAGCAAAGTAAAAATTCGATTTTTATATATTGAATAGCAAAGTAAAAATTCGATTTTTATAAATGGAATAGCGAAGTAAAAATTCGATTTTTACATATGTAGTGGCTGCGGGCAACGAAGATGACAAAGATGCGATAACGATGAAGATTTCTATCAAAGAAGAGTCAGGATGTTTGGATAGCTTTCAGCGAGAATTTCTCACCTTTCAATTTCATTTTCTAGTTATATATATACTAGGATGCAGACGGTGTTTAGTAGCACCCGACACAATCGTCCACAGACCATGGACTTGTTTGTTTGGTTGCATAGATTAGTTAGATGATTTGTTTTGAATTTGGTTGTTTGGTGATTTTGATTGATGTGTGAATGGCGTGGGCCTTCACTAGACCGGGGATAAGGCTTGGCCTTGTCCCATTTCTAGTGTCGTGCCGTTATGCCGCCGAAATTTCCTAAAATATGTTAGAAAAATAAAAATATCATTTTATTGAAAGAATGAACTGAATAGAAATTCATATGTTGGAATAAAATGTTTTATCGTTAAAAATATAATTTTTAACGTGAATGTGAATAAATAAATATTCATTTACAAACCGGACGGTTTGTTTATGTACACCTATTTGAAGAACATTGATTGGGTCGATAAATTTTACACATCGCCCAACTGCACAACTAAAATCTTTGTTTGATTGTTTGAAACCCCACACGGGTGTTGGGATGAAATATGAAGTTCACTCATCCTGATTTATTAAATATGTCGATCGATTGATTGACAGGCTGTTATAAGCGTTAGATATCTATATTTGATGCTTATACAGTGTAGTGCACTTTGGTTGATGGTTGATTATTTTCAATGCTATTATATACGTGTGATGTATGAAAAGTCCATATAATTAACATTATATGGTGATTGATTGGGCCTCATTCCAATTTAGAAAATAAAGAATATTAAAATATAAAGGTTCATGTGTTGACTGTACTCATCCGTTGAGATTAGTCATGTGTTGAACGAAATATTTTAATAATAAAATTTACATCTTTAACAATATAATATAAATGTTCATGTGTTGACTGTACTCATCCGTTGAGATTAGTCATGTGTTGAACGAAATATTTTAATAATAAAATTTATATCTTTATCAATATAATATAAATGTTCATGTGTTGACTGTACTCATCCGTTGAACTTAGTCATGTGTTGAACGAAATATTTTTATAATAAAATTTACATCTTTAACAATATAATATAAAGGTTCATGTGTTGACCGTATTCATCCGTTGAGATTAGTCATGTGTTGAACGAAATATTTGAAATAGAAATATTTGAAAAAGAAATATTTGAAACAGAACATTTGAAAATCGAAATATATGAAGCCGTGTTGATTAGATTGACGCCATTTAGACGTGAACGATATTTATATCGATTTTACTCATTTTAAAATTAATATTGAAAAGTGATTTCGAAATCGCATATTTTGAAATGAAATTTGAATTAAATTGAATAGGAAATGAATTCGAATTGAATATATAACGAATTTGATTTCAATTGAATATAAAACGAATTTGATTTCAATTGAATATAAAACGAATTTGATTTCAATTGAATATATAATGAATTTAATTCAAATAGAAAACCAATTTGAATTGAATCGAATAGAAAACCAATTTGAATTTGAATAGAATAGAAAACAAATCGAATTCGAATTGAATTGAATAAATAACGATTTCGAAATGAATTGAATATATAACGATTTCGAAATGAATTGAATATAAAATGATTTCGAAATGAATTGAATATAAAACGATTTCGAAATGAATTGAATATAAAACGATTTCGAAATGAATTGAATATATAATGAATTCGAATTGAGTGGAAAATGAACTTGATTTCAATTGAATAGCAAACGAAACGAATTCGAATTGAATTGAACAGATAACGAATTTGAATTGAATTGAATATAAAACCAATTCGAATTGAATTGAAAACGAATTCGAATTGAATTGGAAACAAATTGAAATGAATTCAAATTGAATTGAATAGAAATGAATTTTAAAACGAATTTATAAGGAAGAATTCAATTTTGATTTGAAATGAAATGGAAGTTGAAATTGTTTTTGAAACGAAATTAAAATGGTTTATAAAATTCGTTTTAAATAGAAATCGACGAAATATATATTATATATATAATATAATGGCCTGAATAGAATGTGCCGCGCCGCGGCAGTTCGTGAATTTCGACCAATTATTTCAAACGGACATTACGGGAGATCCGACCGTCGGATTCTCCTAAAACCGGAACCGTTGGGTTCGTATCGAAAAGAGCTTTCTAACGAATATTAGAAATTTGAAATCTAACGGTTGGATTTGGAGTTACGTCCAAATCAAATTTGAAAAAGGTCGCTGTAAGTGCAGTTCGATGGCCATTGTTGGAAATCGACTGTACGGGCCTTGATAAAATTATTAAAAATAGTAATAATTTGTGTAAAATCAGAAGAAATGATTTGGGAAAATTTGGGGATGAAAAACTCCATATTTGAAATGATAAAAATAGATTTTTGTCGAAATGAACTAGATTGAACTAAATTTAAAACCCGATTTTTTTTAAATAAATAAATTAGATTTAAAAAGGGGTTTTAAATAATCGGAATTCCTAATATATTTGATTTGAATTGAACTAGAATTGATTTGTGGGTTTATCGTGAACTGTGTTTTAAACAACACTAGTTCTTTAACCCGACGATAAATAGAATGTGATTTGGGTTTGTCGTGAACTGTGTTTTAAATAACACTAGTTCTTTAACCCAGTAAAAGGAGTTTTAACGAATCTGCAATTAGATTGAAATGTGCATTGATAATCTAAATTATCAAATTTTGAAAATAAGCGAGAATGGAGTATCACCAGTTTTGCTCCAAAGCGATAGTTAAATCTTTAATTAGATTTGAACGTGAAATGGTAATTAATTTTACCGATAACACCGTGGTGTTAGATATGGAGTATTACCAGTTTTGCTTCATGGGATGAATAGATTGGGATTGGGAAATAAAATAAATAATTACTTCGTTGTGGTTCGCTAATCTCGACTAGTTTGGAAAACCATAATTTGGTTTGAAATGACATCCAAAGGAAGATTAAAGGATAAATTTTAAAGGATTTATCTTGGAAAAAATTTATGGGAACCTTTCCCAAAAGATGTGAATATTTAAATAACAGAATATTCAGAATTGGAAATGAGGCGTATGTTGAGTTTGTGTAACATTTGTTTTTAATATACGCGGGTTGTTCGGAAAGGCCTAGTTTATACCCATTCTGAATAACCAATTCGACGATATGTCGAAGATGAAGACGGTGGTCGAAGACCGGAAGTCTTCACATCGTTTGGGTAATTACTGACGATCCTGATTGGGCTGTACACCCAAGAGGATGGAAATAGTTGGTGGTCGTCCAGACGTACTTGGAGATGGATGGATATACGAGGAAAGTGCCTCCGGTTTCGTTCAGACCCAGAACGAACTTGTAAATGGATTGTGTGTTTTACGTTGGATTTTATTCTGTGTTGATTGATTTCTATTAAATATACATCTGTTTGGCGGCGGAGAATGTATTCTTTTGCTTAACGCCCTTCTCTGAGACGTACGAGCTTAGAGGTTATATATTGATAGTAATCAATCGCATGGCATGAACTGCCAGTGTGGCATGCTAAGTTGCATAGATCAAGGCTTCTGTTGAAAAGCAAAGTCTTGTGGTTGATGATCAAAGCACGGCCTTTGTGGCATAGCTTTGTGTATAACGTGAATTTGCGAGCCTCACACCTCGGTATAAGTTAAAAACGGGATACGGACCGCTGGGAGAGCACGACGTTTCTTTCTAGCTTTGGTGGTGTCAGTGACTTACCAGCCCTGACATTTATATACTTTTCACCTTTGTGGTTGTTGGAATGAGGCGCCTCGATTATAGGTCTTTAAGGACTGGGAAATGTGTGTTCAGGCATAATTAATCCTCTAACGTAAGTGAGGACCGGCCCAGCCGAATCTAGGATTGCCCAGAGTGTGTAGTCCTGAGGCATTTGCTAGAGTGTCTCGAGCGCGGAGAGGAGCTTGCCCCTTGCCTCGACTCATGACCGAAATCCAATTTCCAATACGTGTATTGCGGTTTTAATTGTAGAACTAGTATGGCGACATGATATATGGTACCCATGCCGTTTATGATTTATATTTATGATTGAAACTGTTTTGACACTATACACTAATTATAGTATCAAATAATTTGTTTCAAACGTACCAAGCATGTTTGGCTGTTATAAGGTAAAACCCTATCCTTCGGCTTGCGTTGCATTGTGTGATGGGACCTGGGTCTTATAATAGCTTCATTTTTCGGAAAAAGCATTGCGCTATTTATTCTATGCACTGGTATTCTTGGGAGGAAACTCGTTCCGTGTTATACGGCGTGGTCCCTTGAATTACTCTCTTTTAAAGTAAAGTTTTAAATAACTGTTTTAGTTCTCACACCAGTCACATGACTGACCTGGAGTTTATTGTTTTAACCTAAACTTTGGGTGCCCCTATTTTCGACACGGGCAGCTAGTAGTTTTGGGTTTTGCAGATTTATATTCACAGGATCCTGGTTTACAGCTGGAATGATATCCGGAAAGCTCTGTATACGTATATCACCTTCAGTTGTGCTTTGTATTATTTTTCCGCTGCTATGTAATTTATTGTAATCTCTGATATTTATCGAATGTAATTTATTCATTGTACTCTGTATATTCTTGTATCTGATGGAACTGTTGTAATAACAATGAAATGTTCTTCCGTCTGCGTTCATTTGTGTGTTGTTCTCAAAGTATCCGCTCTTTCCTTCACGGAGAAGTTACGGGTCCTCACATAACCTTATCACTTTTCATGCATATTTTTCTTTCATTTTTCTTTTATTATTAATGCATAATATTTGTAAACCATTGCATGTAACATATTTACACTGCATGCAACCAAATCTTTCTTTTAACGTATGCGTTGCATTTTTATTTGCATTAATCTATTCTTCTTTTCAGTGCATGTATTTTTGTTTCATGCAATAATATATTATCTTTATTTTATTATTCTTTATAAATTTATGCCTATGCATATATATACATATATGCATTATTTAATTGTCATAAAGTGCGGGGTGTTACATTCTCCCACCCTTAGGAAATTTCATCCCCAAATTTTGATAAGGGTATAAATCAAATAACCCCTCGCGTAATATCCATCCATCATGTGTGCATCCAATTTTCGCAAACATTGTGCACTTATGCAAAGTGTAATACAACATAATAAAAGATAAATGAAAAGAATGTCTAAGAGGTACCTCCAATATGTATGCAAATTTTTCAAAAATCCTATAAAAATATGATGCTCACATCCTAAATATACTGGCAGTTCTACATGAATGCAATATTTTGAAGATCAAAAATGCTTTTTCATCCAAATTTTCCCACACTCTGACGGGGCAAGAGCATAGTGAATCCAAATTTGCATCCAAAACTCTACCAAGCAACTTTATTTTTTTAATTTCAGAAAAATCTAATTTTTTAAATTCGATTTCTTATATTACAAAAAGGTGGAAAATGGAAAACTTCACATCTTCCGTTTTTCATTTTCGACCTTTTTCCAAACCGTACTTCGATTTTATGAAACTATTTATAAAGATTCCCTATTTTCCTATCCAAGCACAGCCCACATAATTTTTTTTTATTTGCTACTGATTTTCTTTTTCATCTCTTCTTGGAAATTTTTATTCTTATCCATCTTTCTTTAACTGTCATGTTTGTTGCTTTACTGAAGTTGTTGTTTCCTTTTTAGTTATGCCATTACTCTTTTCTTAGCTTATTTAACTTAATCCTCTATTCTAAGTTTAATTTTAAATAAGACTTCTAGTCCTTCAACTAAAACAGGAAAACCGACGCTATACACAGCTACTACTAAGGGCCTAGAATCTCAGGACTATGTCCTCCTCAAATAATTCAAACAACGGGATGTTAATACTTACTTGCCCTCTACTGTTTACTAGTCACCACTAGTCCTTGCTGTGTACTAACGGAAATTCTTAAACAACACCCTAGGCTTTTATATGCTTACGCATTCTACGGGAACTTACCATTATTCCAAGATAATTCACACTATTTGCTCCATAGCCTCAAAAACTTTTCTCATTTTCCTTAGGCACTAATCCTCACCTATTCCACACTTTTGAAAAACGGTTTAGCCTTTTCATTTCTTTTTTCTTTCAAAAGTTAGAAGTATCAAAACTTTATTTTCCTCACTAAAACTTACTTTTGCCAAACCATAAAACATGTCATTTAATATATAAAAAAATGTAAATCATTTTTTTTTTCAAATCACAAAAACTGAAGTAGAGAAGGACAACTATTTCTCAATCGGGTTTATAATTTGTTCTTGCCTATAAGATTAGTTCAGTTTCTTGCTACAAGGTGAAATCATCTACTCTATTCTTAATTTCTACAACATATTTTGTCCACCCAGCAATATTCCTTTGTTAAATTTTTTTTATCAAAAATGATTGTCAAACGAATAGAGATTTCAAAACTTTCTTTACTAAAAATTCTAGCTTTCAACAAAACGCAAAGTTTTTCTTTTTAATCCTTTCATGCAATATAACAAGAAAACTATCGAGCTGTACATGCTCTATAATATGCACCTTTTTACTGAGAGAATTTTAAGTTTAAACAAAATTTTCGCAAGAAAGCATTATTTGCGAAATATACCCCATTTTACTTCAAAACCCAATATCTACTTCTTTACATATTTTAAAATTATGACTTTTAAAATTAAAACTTGAAAACAACGTAAACCATCTTTCAAAAGCTTTTATAATTTCAAGTTCTTAAAAGTTAATAATGGGGTTGGACTCAACGCGGGTTTCTAATTTTCTAGGCTTTCCTAGATACTCCCATAAGGTTAATTTTCTCAGCTATATATATTCCTAATTCATTCTTTTCTTTTTAACCTTTTCCAATTTATAAGGTTTTTCTACCAAACCCACTAACCTGAAATACAATCACATGGGATTTACCTTTATTCCATACAAAGCATATTGTACACTTCCCACCCAAATTACCTAAGGGTCATAGATTTCCATGTTCATTCTTTTAGTGTACAAAGAGATATTCCAATTCTTGCCATATTATGCTCTTTCTGTTTAGTGGGTTCCTCTATGGATCTAGGCATATATGATATATATTTATATTTTTAAAAATACAAATATGTTCACTCTCTATTTGTACAGGAATCTTAAACCTAAACTCTAATACCAGATGTAACAACCCGAATTCCGACATACCAAATTTTTTTAATTCTAATCTATTGAAACTCGTGTTGGTTTGCTCTGGTATCCTGCAAAAAAGACAGAGATATTGTAACGACCCGGGATTTTCGACTCCGAAAATTGACACAAAACCCAGCGTCGACTGTTCAGACATCGAAAATACCGGACCATTAATAGAAAGAAATTAGAGGATGAGATAGAAAAGATAGAAAATTAGAATAGAAGAAGAAGAAGAAGACAACTGAGCAGAATCAGAGTAAACACGAATCTCACAGCGGAACGAATAAAATATATTATGTAACATAACTTTGAAATACAAAACTGTATTGTATATACATACCATTATCAGAGTACAATACATCATATCACAGCGGAAATAGTCTCTAAATTCTAACGGTGAACCCTTCTGCTTTTAGCTCCTTCAAGCGTATCTGTAAAAGCCTGAAACACTTGACTGCCCGTACAAATTTGGGCACCCAAGAGTTTAGGGAAAACAAACAAAATAAACTCTGGGTCAGTCATGGGACTGGTGTGAGTAAATTCCAACCATATGGCTTAACTTTGAAAATCCTTTTTGAAACAAAAGGATAATAGTAAGACCAGCCCACACATAAACATGGACGGTTTTTACCTTACTATAATCCAAAAATATTTTTATATCAAAATCCAGTGATATTATAATAATGTCTAATCAAGTAAATAACCAAATAGTAGAACGCTTGCATCTCACGCTCTACATATATAGTATAAAATCAAAAACCGCAGGGCGCTTATTGGAGATTTGATTCCAACTATGACAAGGTATGGGACCACCTTCCGATGATGTATCTCTAGAGGCAAATACACCTGGGTTCAACAAGAACGTCTTGCAACCCGGCCCACACATGACCGACCACTCATTTCGCTTGAGTGTATCGAATGTATATCACCAACGGTTGGACTCAAACCACCGTTCCCGAATGGGCAGAATCGATAGATTTAGAAACAAAAGGAATTTCTCTAGATAGGTGATTATACACCCTAATGGGAGCGACCCACATAGCCATGCTGCCTGCCCGATTTTTGTCATTTCCCGGTTGTGAAGCTTGAGGCTACGTCTACCTTTTAGAACATCTGGCCACCATACACTTTGAATGCCACATCGTCAAACCCGTCAAATCACTAGTTGATCTTCCCAAAAATATTACGGGTATAAAAGCTAAAAGAAACGAATTTCTCCGCCCCCAGACGTAATACCTTGAAAAGATCGTCTTAGGTGATCTTCTAAGAATACGCTGTCAGGCATTCATCCATACAAGTTGTCCTGGGTCTGGACAAACAGAAAACACCATTCTGAACAGGACGACCCTTGCACTTCACTCCGTCTTCAATTTTCTTCAGCATAATTTGCAGCGCTTATGCCTATACGGAGTGGTTTCAGATAGTATATCCAACCGGTCTCCTGTATAGACAACGATGGTCAAAACACTTCGATAGTCGGTTGTTTAACTATCGAAGTAAAAACAACATCCATTCAATGTACAACCAATATCACACAAATCACAGGCACTTTTTATTTAACATTCGTTCTTATATTTCTTTGGGCCAACGTCATTACTTATTACTTTTGAATAAGTGAATTTCAAAACAAGTTGTTTTCCTTCCCTAGGAAGTGCTACTGTATATAAACATCACGCTTAAGTTTGGTTAACAGCGTTTCATTTATCGTTACAGTTCAAATTTGCTATACGCTGCTATATCCCTTTATAACTAATCTTGACATAATAGTCACGCTTAAGCCTAGTCAACAGCGTTACTTTACTGCTATAGTTCTGAGACTTGCAATATGCTACTATATTCCACTTTATAATTAATCTCAACACCTCTTTCCGTTACAAATTCTTGACATCTCTTTATTACAAAAATCTTGATATCTCTTTTCGTTACAAAAATCTTGATATCTCTAATTTAATAACATTTTAAATGAGGTCTGCTTAAGAACAATTATTTAATTAAAAATAATTAACTAATATTTTACTTTATAAAGTGAACTATAAAGTACTAGTTTATAACAGAATTTCTACTACAGTTTAAAGCTTCGCTTTGATTATAAAAATCTAATTTTTATTATAATCCACTTCGTTGATTACCTGACGGCCAAACAACTTCTCACAACGATGTGTTTATGGTTGACTGTTGTCACTTTCTAGATCGATATCATTTATTTATCTAAATCAACATAACGTTGAATTTCCATTCAACACGGTTCAAGCAGTGCACAAACAGTACATCTAAATATTTAGGAATCCGGTTGAGTTCCTCCAACCGATTTCCGCATCCATAGGTGTTATTCAAATTAGTACCCAACCAATGGTGTGTGCATATGCACTGATATATATTTATTTCAACCGATTTAACTGTAATTTATCTAATCAACCATCACACAGCATTCAACCATTATTTAAAATATAATTAAAATATTTTAAATAAAACAGAGTTAGTGAATTTACTCACCTTGTCGCTTTAACCGTTAAATAATGATTTGCATCGGTAACCGGATCAGACGTTTTATTATGCTGTAATTTCCCGCGAGCTCCGAACGCCTCAAAACCATTTTCATAACGTAGATTGCCCTCGAAAAGTTCAAACGCAATAGACGGATCTTCAACGTTCTGCAAGCTGAAGCCATACTCAACTGAAATGTTCAAACATATACTACGGTCAATGCTAGTAGCCAATTACCCATTCCCGGCTTCTCCCCATTTTTCTTTTTCTTTTTTTTTCTTTTTTTTTTCTTTGAAAACTGGGCTTTCATTAGGCCCAATTAAACTCACGTCTTCACTGTACCATATGCTCTCCCTCTCCAGACAATCATATAGCGATCTTCCGCCTCCCAAAAAGAAGAATCCCGCTCCTCTGGTAACGTCCCATTTCTAATGGGATTTCCCCTCTTCTTTTTATAATAATATAGCCCAAATCCTTTAAATACCCACGGATGTACTGTAGATTTGTCTCTCCACTCCAGACAAAACAAGCGTGCTACCCTTATGTCTCTCCATGCTTCTTCATGCATGCATGCACAGTGCACTGTATGTTCTCACTTCCTTTTCCCATAACCACCAACCGCCCTTCTCAAAACATCAGTACCAAATGACCTTTTGCCTTGAATCCCCTCTCATCCACTTCCGTTCTCTTTTCCAACGCATGAACCCTGCATATATGAGCTCCACCATTTTAAACGCATGGTCCCAGTACTTCATCCATGCGCCATTATTCTCCAGATCCTTCATATGAGTCACGCACACAACAATCCCACCCTCAACGCCCTCACTGATCTCGGATCCACACACTTACACGCCCAGTACACCATTTTCCCCATAATTCAAAACTAAATTCTCCTTTATGAACTACTCCGGTCCTCAAAATGGTCTCACGGCTTCACTCTCCGGTGACCAAGCTGCCATCTTGCGCCCTCTTTTCTAAACATATTATTGTATTATTATTTTATCGGATGTAATATCAGAAAGAAGAGGGGGAACGAAAAACGTGGGTTCGAAATGGAAGAAGAGAAAATGATCTGATATTGGTCTTGGATTTCCGCAAACAGAGTAGGAATCGACTGTGTATTTATAATGTTATAAACCTTGGCCATCACGTATTAGAGTGATAGGCTAGGTCTGCTACCGCATGTTCCTTTGTCTCCACGGGTTGAAGAATAGGGAACACCGTACATACATTATTTTAGAGTGAAGTAACAAGGAGTTTGCTCTGATGGGTACCATGCATGTAGTGGTTTTAGTGTTGTACAATTATGTTTTCTTATCTCAGTGTAGTGTAAGCGTCCGTCACAGGCCATGTTATATGGTACTTCCATGACCATCAAATTTATAATTTACATATTTTATGGTACGTTCTCTAGGTAGGCTCATGTCTCTTTGGGGTAGGCAACAGACAACACAGATGGGATAGGGTACGGGACTTGAGAATTAAGAAATACAGCTTATTGTTGGATAATCAAAGTATATTGAAAAGTTCTGTTTTTGTTTGGTCTCATCATTCCTTCGCTATTCATTGGTTACACCTCGGTATCATGTATGATTATGTTCATATGTGAGCGCTGCAGACTGAAATAAAAATACAGTTGTGTTTAATGAGGTGCCGCGATTCCGAAAATATAATAATATCGGTAGGTGAACTCATATTTTGAAAACCCAAAATATCGATATAGGGTGCAAAATACTCCAAATAAAAAGTTGCATATTTAATTAATTAAAAATTACAGTAAAATTCTAAAAATTAAATTATCACTGCGCCCTAAAAGAACCTTGTCTAAATTCGAAACCAATAAGAAGTTATTTCAAATAAACCGTTATGGTCGATATACGATTTCATAGCGACTTTCTGAATATTTGATTTTGACATATTTTGCAAACTATACGACGAAATCTCAATATTTCACTTCTGTCAGAAAGATACAGTTCAACAGATTCCCATATTTCTTGTTTTGCAGAAATCCGATTTAAAACGAGTCTTGTATACTCAGTTGAAGTTCAGAACGTTAACTTACGAACTGCAACGTCGTTATGAGCTTGATTATATTGATATATATTTTTATACGTTCAACTTCGTTTTAATTGATATTTAAATCTACTTATATTATTAATTCAATATTAAACTGATTTAAATATTCAAATATAAACCGATAAAAATGCGGGACGTTACATTCCTTCCCCCTTAAAATAATTTCGTCCTCGAAATTGCTAAGAAGTGAAGATGCTCTAATTCTAACTCCTCACAACCTGCTTGGTTGAAATTCCATAATTTACATCCCCATAACTCAATCTTTACGTCAAATCTTTTATCCACAACCAATCATTATCTAGTACTGAAGCCAAATTCCCGTTCAAACTCCAATTCAAATTCCAATCTCAACTCCAAATTCTTGCTTAACAACCAAATTCCTTCTAAGATTATCTCTAATCCAATCTGATAGCTTGTTTCACAAATTCGCTTACTTTCACCAAGGTTAATTCTATGATTTCCATTTACTTGGTTTCAATTCAACTCCAATTTTATTTGACTTAGTTATATTTTTATTTATTTACTTCGTAAGTAAATTTTAAATTTCAGAATTCAAATTCCTGAGGTTTTTATTTCAAATCAGTTTGAAATAATATATATATTCATAACATAACAATTCAGAAATATTTTAATTTTCGAACAACTTATTTCAAAACAAAATCTGTGGTAGTAATCCCTTACTTAGAAACTCGAAAATGAACACCGATAATGCCGCGGTTCATCATCGGAATTATTTTCCAGACATCAAAGTGAGTTCAATACTATATTTCTATCAAAAACTCATTTCTAAACACTTCATTTTGAAACTTCATCAAATATTCTTTCAAAATGCTTGGAAAAACATTTTTAAATTCCCAGGATTTCAAAATTCCCATATATTTAATTCAAATTTCATTTACAAACATTTTCATGTTTCAGAATTTTAATTCCAATTCTGGTTTAAATTTCAGATTCAGTTCATCTGATTTTACATATTATATTTATAAATTATTTCGATTGGTTATTTATATAACCAATTCAATTATAAATCTTATTCGATCATAAGTTCACCCAACACATTCAATATATACTAGATAATTCCAATATATATGTTTTCTTTATATCAAAATATATTTCGAGTAAAATTATCTCATTTACTCTCTTTCAAAACAATACTATGTCGAAATTCTCTATCCAAGCGTTTATAAATCCCTATCGACCTCGTCAGCTAAACGCGTCGATCTGGAATTTATATACCACTCAACAGATCAATCAACACAATATAAAACAATTTCATATTAAATCTACAAATACGCGCTCATATATATACACTCAAACCCAATCTAGAGTATTACTAACTCCATCTCTATTGAGTCACGCCACAGAGCCAAGGTAATCACTTAACCTTTAGCTCTGATACCACTGTAACGACCCGGGATTTTCGACTCCGAAAATTGACACAAAACCCAGCGTCGACTGTTCAGACATCGAAAATACCGGACCATTAATAGAAAGAAATTAGAGGATGAGATAGAAAAGATAGAAAATTAGAATAGAAGAAGAAGAAGAAGACAACTGAGCAGAATCAGAGTAAACACGAATCTCACAGCGGAACGAATAAAATATATTATGTAACATAACTTTGAAATACAAAACTGTATTGTATATACATACCATTATCAGAGTACAATACATCATATCACAGCGGAAATAGTCTCTAAATTCTAACGGTGAACCCTTCTGCTTTTAGCTCCTTCAAGCGTATCTGTAAAAGCCTGAAACACTTGACTGCCCGTACAAATTTGGGCACCCAAGAGTTTAGGGAAAACAAACAAAATAAACTCTGGGTCAGTCATGGGACTGGTGTGAGTAAATTCCAACCATATGGCTTAACTTTGAAAATCCTTTTTGAAACAAAAGGATAATAGTAAGACCAGCCCACATATAAACATGGACGGTTTTTACCTTACTATAATCCAAAAATATTTTTATATCAAAATCCAGTGATATTATAATAATGTCTAATCAAGTAAATAACCAAATAGTAGAACGCTTGCATCTCACGCTCTACATATATAGTATAAAATCAAAAACCGCAGGGCGCTTATTGGAGATTTGATTCCAACTATGACAAGGTATGGGACCACCTTCCGATGATGTATCTCTAGAGGCAAATACACCTGGGTTCAACAAGAACGTCTTGCAACCCGGCCCACACATGACCGACCACTCATTTCGCTTGAGTGTATCGAATGTATATCACCAACGGTTGGACTCAAACCACCGTTCCCGAATGGGCAGAATCGATAGATTTAGAAACAAAAGGAATTTCTCTAGATAGGTGATTATACACCCTAATGGGAGCGACCCACATAGCCATGCTGCCTGCCCGATTTTTGTCATTTCCCGGTTGTGAAGCTTGAGGCTACGTCTACCTTTTAGAACATCTGGCCATCATACACTTTGAATGCCACATCGTCAAACCCGTCAAATCACTAGTTGATCTTCCCAAAAATATTACGGGTATAAAAGCTAAAAGAAACGAATTTCTCCGCCCCCAGACGTAATACCTTGAAAAGATCGTCTTAGGTGATCTTCTAAGAATACGCTGTCAGGCATTCATCCATACAAGTTGTCCTGGGTCTGGACAAACAGAAAACACCATTCTGAACAGGACGACCCTTGCACTTCACTCCGTCTTCAATTTTCTTCAGCATAATTTGCAGCGCTTATGCCTATACGGAGTGGTTTCAGATAGTATATCCAACCGGTCTCCTGTATAGACAACGATGGTCAAAACACTTCGATAGTCGGTTGTTTAACTATCGAAGTAAAAACAACATCCATTCAATGTACAACCAATATCACACAAATCACAGGCACTTTTTATTTAACATTCGTTCTTATATTTCTTTGGGCCAACGTCATTACTTATTACTTTTGAATAAGTGAATTTCAAAACAAGTTGTTTTCCTTCCCTAGGAAGTGCTACTGTATATAAACATCACGCTTAAGTTTGGTTAACAGCGTTTCATTTATCGTTACAGTTCAAATTTGCTATACGCTGCTATATCCCTTTATAACTAATCTTGACATAATAGTCACGCTTAAGCCTAGTCAACAGCGTTACTTTACTGCTATAGTTCTGAGACTTGCAATATGCTACTATATTCCACTTTATAATTAATCTCAACACCTCTTTCCGTTACAAATTCTTGACATCTCTTTATTACAAAAATCTTGATATCTCTTTTCGTTACAAAAATCTTGATATCTCTAATTTAATAACATTTTAAATGAGGTCTGCTTAAGAACAATTATTTAATTAAAAATAATTAACTAATATTTTACTTTATAAAGTGAACTATAAAGTACTAGTTTATAACAGAATTTCTACTACAGTTTAAAGCTTCGCTTTGATTATAAAAATCTAATTTTTATTATAATCCACTTCGTTGATTACCTGACGGCCAAACAACTTCTCACAACGATGTGTTTATGGTTGACTGTTGTCACTTTCTAGATCGATATCATTTATTTATCTAAATCAACATAACGTTGAATTTCCATTCAACACGGTTCAAGCAGTGCACAAACAGTACATCTAAATATTTAGGAATCCGGTTGAGTTCCTCCAACCGATTTCCGCATCCATAGGTGTTATTCAAATTAGTACCCAACCAATGGTGTGTGCATATGCACTGATATATATTTATTTCAACCGATTTAACTGTAATTTATCTAATCAACCATCACACAGCATTCAACCATTATTTAAAATATAATTAAAATATTTTAAATAAAACAGAGTTAGTGAATTTACTCACCTTGTCGCTTTAACCGTTAAATAATGATTTGCATCGGTAACCGGATCAGACGTTTTATTATGCTGTAATTTCCCGCGAGCTCCGAACGCCTCAAAACCATTTTCATAACGTAGATTGCCCTCGAAAAGTTCAAACGCAATAGACGGATCTTCAACGTTCTGCAAGCTGAAGCCATACTCAACTGAAATGTTCAAACATATACTACGGTCAATGCTAGTAGCCAATTACCCATTCCCGGCTTCTCCCCATTTTTCTTTTTCTTTTTTTTTCTTTTTTTTTTCTTTGAAAACTGGGCTTTCATTAGGCCCAATTAAACTCACGTCTTCACTGTACCATATGCTCTCCCTCTCCAGACAATCATATAGCGATCTTCCGCCTCCCAAAAAGAAGAATCCCGCTCCTCTGGTAACGTCCCATTTCTAATGGGATTTCCCCTCTTCTTTTTATAATAATATAGCCCAAATCCTTTAAATACCCACGGATGTACTGTAGATTTGTCTCTCCACTCCAGACAAAACAAGCGTGCTACCCTTATGTCTCTCCATGCTTCTTCATGCATGCATGCACAGTGCACTGTATGTTCTCACTTCCTTTTCCCATAACCACCAACCGCCCTTCTCAAAACATCAGTACCAAATGACCTTTTGCCTTGAATCCCCTCTCATCCACTTCCGTTCTCTTTTCCAACGCATGAACCCTGCATATATGAGCTCCACCATTTTAAACGCATGGTCCCAGTACTTCATCCATGCGCCATTATTCTCCAGATCCTTCATATGAGTCACGCACACAACAATCCCACCCTCAACGCCCTCACTGATCTCGGATCCACGCACTTACACGCCCAGTACACCATTTTCCCCATAATTCAAAACTAAATTCTCCTTTATGAACTACTCCGGTCCTCAAAATGGTCTCACGGCTTCACTCTCCGGTGACCAAGCTGCCATCTTGCGCCCTCTTTTCTAAACATATTATTGTATTATTATTTTATCGGATGTAATATCAGAAAGAAGAGGGGGAACGAAAAACGTGGGTTCGAAATGGAAGAAGAGAAAATGATCTGATATTGGTCTTGGATTCCCGCAAACAGAGTAGGAATCGGCTGTGTATTTATAATGTTATAAACCTTGGCCATCACGTATTAGAGTGATAGGCTAGGTCTGCTACCGCATGTTCCTTTGTCTCCACGGGTTGAAGAATAGGGAACACCGTACATACATTATTTTAGAGTGAAGTAACAAGGAGTTTGCTGTGATGGGTACCATGCATGTAGTGGTTTTAGTGTTGTACAATTATGTTTTCTTATCTCAGTGTAGTGTAAGCGTCCGTCACAGGCCATGTTATATGGTACTTCCATGACCATCAAATTTATAATTTACATATTTTATGGTACGTTCTCTAGGTAGGCTCATGTCTCTTTGGGGTAGGCAACAGACAACACAGATGGGATAGGGTACGGGACTTGAGAATTAAGAAATACAGCTTATTGTTGGATAATCAAAGTATATTGAAAAGTTCTGTTTTTGTTTGGTCTCATCATTCCTTCGCTATTCATTGGTTACACCTCGGTATCATGTATGATTATGTTCATATGTGAGCGCTGCAGACTGAAATAAAAATACAGTTGTGTTTAATGAGGTGCCGCGATTCCGAAAATATAATAATATCGGTAGGTGAACTCATATTTTGAAAACCCAAAATATCGATATAGGGTGCAAAATACTCCAAATAAAAAGTTGCATATTTAATTAATTAAAAATTACAGTAAAATTCTAAAAATTAAATTATCACTGCGCCCTAAAAGAACCTTGTCTAAATTCGAAACCAATAAGAAGTTATTTCAAATAAACCGTTATGGTCGATATACGATTTCATAGCGACTTTCTGAATATTTGATTTTGACATATTTTGCAAACTATACGACGAAATCTCAATATTTCACTTCTGTCAGAAAGATACAGTTCAACAGATTCCCATATTTCTTGTTTTGCAGAAATCCGATTTAAAACGAGTCTTGTATACTCAGTTGAAGTTCAGAACGTTAACTTACGAACTGCAACGTCGTTATGAGCTTGATTATATTGATATATATTTTTATACGTTCAACTTCGTTTTAATTGATATTTAAATCTACTTATATTATTAATTCAATATTAAACTGATTTAAATATTCAAATATAAACCGATAAAAATGCGGGACGTTACAGATATAAAATGTATCAAAGCTTAGATAAACATCTCACAACAGAATGAGTAAAATATAATGTAATCAAAATATAGCATTATCATAGTAATAATATTGCCAATCTAGTATCCAAAGCTATCATATCTCTGCCACAAATCCAACATGTGAGTATGTTATGAGGAGTGGGTCAGAACACAAGTTTTGGTGATTGGATTTAAACTACACATTATACCTCCAGTTACATTTTCTTATCGTTTATTAGGTTACTTGGGTTAACAGCACTCAAGGCTTGCACACACTTCGTACCCTTCTATTTGTCAATTGATTAACCTAATACAGTATATGTAGCTACCCCAATATTGAGAAACACCCCATGGTACCCTACTCGCACGATCTCCACCATAATGCCATAGAGATGTACGCAGTCCCCATCCTATGCCTGCGTGATGTACGTATCTCCATATAACAATGCTACGTTCCACATGTATCTGCCATTGCCGTGCTATGTAACCGTACGGACTGACACCTTCGATCGAATCAGATTCCATCACAGAGTAATGCCCTCGAGTCTATGAAACACCACCCAGAGCAGACATGCATGTATCTAAACTTTTCCATGTTCGTATCGTCAATCATACTCGATGCCTTAACCGCAGATATCCTCTACTATGCACCGAGTTCCGTGGCAGGGATGTACAAGAAACACGGAACTCGGTCGGGAGCTTTTCCATATCTGTACAAGCCTGCCTTTAAGGGACTCAAAATGCAGATATTCCGTGGGGTCTATTTTACATGGTGGCTTCTTCTTTTCATGGTGGCTATGGCCCTACCTCAGCCCCTCCCTCAACTAGTAAAGTCTATAAGAGCTAGGCGACTTTCGCCTAAAAACAATCTAAACATCCATTTGACGTCTCCCCTCAACCACCATGCCACGATAGTGAAAGGATGATTGCATCTTGGGTTTAGCTCTAGTCTTTTTGCATCCCACTAGCTGCTGATGATGGGTACCCGACGATCTGCTATCCTTGTTTGGTCCGGACCCTCCTCCTGTTGAGGCAATTGCCGAATCACCCTAGTGTCATCTCGTCATAGCATTTTGACTGCAAAACTACTTTTGCAGTCAAGGCATACACACCGGGTGGTGACGCGTAGACTCAACCTCTGCGAGCGCCACCTAAACATCTTCCACTGCATAATGGACTACTAGAAGCACCTTATGCATCTTAGGAAGCCGCATGCTTCCGCTTCCAATCCTTCGGAGCTAACAAAATAATCAGATGGACGTGCGTTCCCTTCGTGCCTCATGACACCGCGATGATCTACCCCATTGGGTTATTCACCTTAAACGTGCAGACTGTTATAAGCGCCTTATTTTAATTTGTTATTAGACCCTATGTCTAAACATTCAATTATGTGCTTGCTTAACCTCATCAGGTTTCCTTTTAACTTGGTTATTTTAAATCATATTAACTTCTTATTCAAGTTTCCAAGTTCTATCCAAGCCCATTATATCTCTAAGGAAATGGACCCCTCTTGCTTATTAATTTTGGTTACAAGACTTAGCCCTTTTATGTATTTTAATAAGACCATGACATATCATTCTCTAGATTGTAATCCAAGGTCTGTAGTCTACAATCTCTTTATATTGTTCATTGTCCAATAACACGTTCTACTTAATATGTAATTAAGTATATCTCAATTCACATGTTTTTTGTTTAACATGTCACTTATTATTTACGATTAAATATAACTTATTTCATTTCATAAGTTTGCTTCATTCTTTCTTATTTAATCATAATTCCATCTTACGTTGTCACTACAACTTATCGTTGTTTACTTATTAACTTAGTTCTCTTAACTAAGGTTTACTAATAAGTTTCCTGTCCATTAATATAACTTATGTTGTCCTTATCAGTAGATTTCAGATTCTCGTTCTTATAGATAAATTAATTTACAATTATGTACAACTTATCCCATTACATAAGTTATTCCATTTTCTTTACCGTCTATTATAACCTAAGTTATAATTTCCACTTGTCCCTAGGATAAACCTACCAATTATATAACATTCTCATTAATGTTATTTTTTAATTATAGGTTATTACCATTCCCCATTCATTCCAATCATTTTACTGTTGTAATTTCCATTCTGTTCCATTAATTACAATTAATGCCATTTATTTCTATCTTTTTATACATATATTCATATATATATATATATATATATATATATATGTTTATGCACTAGACCTCTCACATTAAATTAACAACTAGTGGATGCTGGATTTGCTAGGCGGTTCCGGGCAGAGTTCTACAACAAGTTGAATTTAACCTCATGTCTTAGCACTGTTACATGTATATTTATGCACTAGAACTCTCACATAAAATTAACAACTTATGGATGCTGGATTCCCCGGTCGGTTCGAGGAAGACTTCTACCACAAGTTGATTTTAACCTCGTGTCTAAGTGCGGTTACAGTTTTCTGTTTACTATAAGTTTAGGTATATTCATTCTTTCTAAATTTTATTATATTCTATTTTTACACGTCACACTTAATATCATATTAAGTCTATTTCTAATTATCGTGTCGCATGTTCTTCCTAACATGTACTTAACTTCATTTTAAAATAATAACATGTAACTATCAATTATGTAATTATTCTCATCTAATAGTTTAACATGTAAGTGTACCAATTCTTACAGTTATAGGTTTAAGTACATAATATGCCACAAATTAACATGTAACTATTCCAATTTCACTGTAACTTAACTTACAGTATCCAATTAACATGCATGTATAGAACAGTAATTGTTTCTACATATTTTATCAGGTTTATCATTTTCAACATATGAACATTTCAACACATCAAATTAACATTTCAACATATTATATCAACATTATGGTAGATTTACATTGCATATTGACGGGGAATGTCAAACAATAATATACCATTATAAAAAATCATATAACTTAAATCCACTCAACTAATTTGCTTTCCAAATCCTGAATGTGGTCCAGATCTAGCATTCCTTGTTTCCCCTAACTGAATTTGGAATCTAAACAACCATGGATCCACAATTCTTAACTAAAAGAAGAAGGGAAGAAAGAGGAGAGATTCAAACAGACCAGAACCAAGAAATTACCTTATTTCGAATAGATTCTGAACACCTTCTTTATTAATTTACATCCTTTTCGTCCAGATCTTAAATTAGAATTTCCCTAAACGAATTATCTTATTTTTCTGAAGAGATTTGAGGAGGGAGAATGGCAGAGCTTAGGCGGCTTCTTAGAAAATGTAAGATTAAGGCTAGGCTCTACTAGCCTATTTATAGGTGTTCAGCATCTTATCGTACACGCAACGCTGAGTCAACATCGAACTTGATTAAGAATACAGTCCAGATTCATTGATGAATCTGCCCGGATCTAGGATGGGTCGACCCCTGGGTCGACCACCTGTAGGTGGGTCAACCCCATGGTCGACCCCACTGTGAATCCCGCGAGCTGTTTTGGTGCAGAAGTTTTGTTTTTGAATGTTTGAATTCCTGGAATTTATTGAAACATTATATTTACATATAATACTCTTATATTTATAAAAAACTTTAAATGTCCATTTTACGGGTATATATATACACACACACACAACTTTTATTTCGATTTCAAAATTCAAATGGTGTTGTACTATTATTTGATTCTTAACATTTTTTTTTGATTGCAGCCTTATTTTGAACTTTTCTCTAGTGTGTATATATATTTGCACATATATACATATATATTCTCATATACATATATACATATATTTTTCTACACTTCCTTACATGTATACTTTTCCTTATATGTGCGTTTATACATATTTTCTCTTTAGAACATGTGTTATTTTAGCCGTTTGCCTTAGAACAAAAATATGATGGCGGCGGGGATCAAACTTTGCACCTTTTATATGAGAGCTACATGCTCTAACCAACTGGACTACTTAGACTTCTGTTAACAAGATTAGAACAATGGTGGTCATTGTTTTTTTCTTATTCCTCTTTTTCATTTAAAATGTTGCATGTAACCTTATCACTTTGTATGCATATTTTTCTTTCATTTTTCTTTTGTTATTAATGCATGATATTTGTAAATCATTACATGCAACATATTTACACTGCATGCAACCAAATCTTTCTTTTAACGTTTGCGTTGCATTTTTATTTGCATTAATCTTTTCTTCTTTTTTAGTGCATGTACTTATTTCATTCAGTCATATATTATCTTTATTTTATTCTTCTTTTATAAATTTATGTCTATGCATATATATACACATATGCATTATTTAATTATTTAATTGTTATAAAATGCGGGGTGTTACAGACTTGGTAAAGAATTGTTTTTTCCATGATGTGGATGGTCGTGATACAAACAAATGTTGACATCTTAAGCATATGATCGAAGAGCACATTGAAAGTGAATAAATGACACATTCCTTCCGGACTGCAAAGATGGAACATGAGAAATCGTCTACGGCTTGGTATAGAAACATATTAGGACTAGCTCGCATGATATTATTAGTAAATAACTTGGATTTGATTTTTAGATGGCTAAATTGGCATAACCCGGGATTAGGACTTAGTCCCTAAACAAGCTCTTTGTTGATGATGAACCATCTAACCTTTTTTACTAAATGAATTTGTAATAAAAATTGCTAAGTTAGCATACCTATGTATATGATTAGGACTCTTTATCAGTGATAAATCGTTATTTTTCTTTTCAAGATTTTGTAATGAATTTTGTTTTGGAACTTTAAGAGAACCACTTTGCTTGTTTAGATAATGGTTGTGAAGTGTGAATTTAAATATTGGATTGTAACCTTAAAAACTAGATGCTCAAATGCGGACTATGCTTGGGAATGTTCGGAACATTTCATTGGGACTTGGTGGGTTTAGGCCACTTTGTGAATATTTGGAATGGCTATCTAATCGGACATTAAGTATGGACTATGATTGGCTTAGGTCGACTATCCTGAAAATGGGAATCCTCGATCAATTTTTGCAAGTATGGACTTATTATTGGACTAGAACTTATTGTATACTTATATGGATTTTGGAATAAGTATGGCTATCATTAAAATGAGGGGCCATGGATTTTGGATTCATATCTGGATTTCTTGAATTTCTTATTTGGTTTTCTATTATAAATATGATTATGTGCGATCGTGAGTTTTTTACATCAATCATATTAACGATCGAGTGTGATCGTAGTTTCATGGATTTTTTGCTTTAAGATATTAGATTTCTTATAGTCTTATTATTAGGTTTGTCTCTAATTATGGACTCCTTACTGTATATTTATGGATTATACAAAACACGTATTCTATCAAAAGATATATTTTGAAGGGCCAAGTGTTAACCCACCTTTTTAACAAGGTTGTTATGCTTTGGATTTGGATGCTTGAATAACTCCGGAAATGAGTACGGATGATCATATGAAGCTACGAATATATGGATATACTCGGATTACACTTTGGAATCAACTGAATTAGGACTCAAAATTTGTCTACATATGAGATCGGCACCAATTCGAGGTATAGAGACAGGACTGGAAATTTAGCTAAGGGATCGATACCTACCTGAGCACTGGGATAGAACTGGGAATTTGGCTAAGTATGGTATCTATACTTATTTGAAGCATTGGACTAGAACTGGAAATCTGGCCAAGTAGGATCAGTACTAATCTGAGGCGTAGGATTTCATATTGCAAAACTCATTAGAAATTAAGTCACAAACTCAAAATCTAGAGGCAAAATCATGAAATCAAACATACAAGAAGCAAAATGCAATAGAGGGGGACCCATCTTAGGGGTCACGTCTCGAAGGTTGTGAAAACGGGCTAGTAGGATCGAGTAATATAGAAATGCATGTATATGTAGAAGATTTGATAATGTGATATATATTTCTTGATATGGTTATGCAAGTAAGTATTTAATAAGAAAACTATATAAACTAATATCACAGATAAGCAGAGTAAACACAATAAATTAAAGTAAATGACGCCAATGATTTTTATAGCGGTTCGGAGCACTGTCTTACGTCCAGTCCCAGACTCCTTTTGGAATTTCATTAATCAACACCCTCACTTAACCCTGAGGAATAAGTATTACACCACCTGACCAGCATGATATGGACCTGAGCAACAAAACAGGATTTTGTCTCAACATCCGAAGACGACTTCTTTCCTGAGCCATAGAACAAGATTTCAACAAATATAAAAAATTGTTTTGACTGAGTATGTGTTCTGAATAACACTGATAAGTCACAGTTTGAGTAAACCCTTCCTATAATCTTCTCCTTTGTACATATATTTGAAAGCAAGTGAAGAAAAGAGAAGGAAAATGATTTTTAATCATGTAATATTGAATACATGAGAGCATAAGTGAATTTGAATATAAAATAGTTCATAATCAAAGAATAGATCATTCAAGAAAGTTTGCTGATTAAAACAAATGATTCTAAAGTGTATTTATAATAAATAAAAGGTTGCAATTGTTCGTGAAATGATTTAATCAAAAGATATCGTCATAACTCTTGGATTAGAGAGTTGCGACTCTTTAAACAGCACAACCTTTTAGTTCAGCCTTTTGAATTTATAATTCAAAAGTCTAAAAAATGGTAGTTTTTAAAATGAATGTACATGTGCACAAGTCTGCCTATTCAGACCTCTAACTTCGAAGATAGGATTTTTTACTTCTTCGCAACCTCGATAGCAAACAAACGGACAATGTTTACACACAATACTCTATCTAATCAACACACACACACACATATGTTCTACCTTGGGTTTAAGGAATAAAAATTGGATTAAGGATTTTAAGGAAAAAAGGAGGGGTTTTGAGGGGTGTAGTAGCTCATGGCTAAATGGTGGCCCACGAGTGTGACATGGAGGTGTGGGTTGACGTGGAGGAGGGAGGATCTAGGGGAGTTGATAGTGGTAGTTGGTGGTCGTAGGAACTAACATAAGTGGAGTAAATAATTTTAAAGATCAGCTAAAGGAGTTTTGGAGGAGAGATGGGGTTCGTGCGGGAAAGGAGGAAGTGGGGGCAGCCTACGCTGGCGGTGATGGTTGTAGGATGTGGCGGCAGCGGTGGGGGAGTAGGTATGGCTGGCAGGTGTGGAGGGAGAAAGAAAGAAAATGGAGAAAGGAGGAAAAAATAAGAAGTGGTTGTTCTTTTTATAGAAAATGGAGGAGAACACAAATTAATGAGGTGTCAACATCGAAAGGAGAGGAGGGGGATGGCTTGACAACTCAAAGAAAGCACACATTGGGTTGGGGTGACAACACATAGAAAACACACTTTTATAAATGTGTTGTTTTAGCTAATTTAACTACACAACATCTTCTTGTGTCTACTCGTATGATTACACACTAATCCCGATTGCTACGAAATTTGAAATCATGCTACGTTTCACAAATACGGTTCTAATGAACCTGGTCTCGTCAAATTCGGAGATTGTCTGCACAATTGCCTTTCTCTGTGTTATTATTTGATTTTAACTGGTTTTTCGACCTGCGTTTATATTACGCACGCTCACGTACTAGCTCCGATTGACTTGTTATTTGGATCCTTACAATAATTTAAAGTTATGGATTCGATAAACTTGTCGTCAAAATCCAAGTCCGTTTGAAAATTGGTCTTATTTTCGGCTTTTAAAATAGCATTGAATTATCGATTTTCAAAATATTCTTATTAATTATCATTTTAGAAATTCAATAAACCTATTTTTACTATTTTATAATAAATAAATAAATAAACAAACAAATTTATAATTTATTATTGACAAGTATTAGGTCTTGATTTTATACTTAAGCATTTTAAAATTCCTATATATGTGTTTAAAACCATATTTTAAATTAACTGAAAATTCGTGTCATTATCGATTATACTAATAATGTATCTGTATGTAGATTCATTAGCTGTTTTGTGATCCTTTTTATTTATATATTTTTTCTGGATAGATCCGTTTACCAATATAGTTTGTGCAATACATGAATTTAGTACATCAATCCACATAAGGTAAGAAGAAAATATATAAAGCAATAAGTCAATGTATTCGATACTTTTTTGATACAAAACATATGGTAGTTGCTTCTGTTCTGCCCTATTCTCTACTTTATCAAACAATACTGCTTTGTGATGCTCTTTGCTAGTACAAGTCACGAAGTAGGTGTCACAAAGACATTCCTTTTTGTAAAATACACTACAACAAAATGATCCTATTACAACGGTTGAACACCGTTGTAATATACATTTTACAACGGTGGGCTAACCATCGTGTATTAAGAAGTTGTAATAGACTAAAATCTTTTACAACTTTTTTGCACCGTTGCAACACCGTTGTAATATGTATATTTTACAACTTTTTTCCACCGTTGTAATAAACTTTATTACAACATTTATGCACCCTTGTTGTTGTAATTTTTACAACTACTTGTAACCGTTGTGATATATTTTATTACAACTTTTACATTACAGCTGTAATATATCCACAAATTATATGCATAAGAATATATATATATATATATATTATATGTGCAACAATAAATAGATAAATAACATAAGAAATAAATGTAATTTTAAAGGCATCATAATCCATTCATTGATAAAAATCACAACTTTATATCTAGAATACAAATTATAAATCATATACCACACAAAAAAATATACAACTACTACTGTCCTTATTTGCCTATGGAAACATAAAGTGCAGTCATTAGTGGTACCAGACATTCTCATGTGATATGTATACTTTCCTTGCACAAAGCCAGAGCATATTTTCATTATTCATTCAGCCCTGACCCATTCATATGTTCTTCAACATAGTCATCTTGGTAGAATTGCTACTCAATATTCACAAACCATTTGTACACCTTCATTTGCAGCAACATACACTTACAACCATGCTTGACTTTGATGCTCCAGTCTCGAAATTTCGTTTGCATTTCTAATATACTTCTTCTCTACTCTCTCAACCTATTACCATTTGGTTGACTCACTTTTAGACTTGGTGGATTTAGGTAGGGATTATGTGTATGATAAAATGTAGGCCAATTCAGGTGAATATATCATCATCATTTACCTACCTGCAAGTAAACTTAAAATTAAACATAAATCTCTTACCTCAACACCACAATCTAACACAAAATTTCACCATGCCCAAATGATGATATAGGTCCAGTATCATTGTTTAGCTGCGAATCTGCCCACAAAAATTATCGATCAATACATACTTTGTGTATAACCTAAAAGCAAACATAATTTTCTTACCTCAATCCAACCATCTAACACAAAAACTTCATCATGCTCAAATGATGATATAGCTCCAGTATCATCGGTACTTATAGCCTATCTCACTTTCAGCAAGGACAACTCTCTTTATAACTTTATTAATAATGCATGCACATGTAGCTATCACTCTCAAGTTCATATATTTTTTACTTTGCCTTTGATTTGTGACCTCCCTATACAAAATATCACTTTTCCAATCACATAAATAAACAAATGCCTATACCATTCAACAGATAACAAGTGAAATAATTTGCTAACTTTATCCATGCCTCATTCTCGTATGTGTAGCTTGTGCTATATATAAAACAAGCCTATTTTGTCCATCTTTATTTGATATTACTGCTTTAAAAAGGTATAAAATAAAAATAATGTAGCAACCTAAGATTTAGCGCCTTGTTTCCAAGCAAAATATTGTATATCTTGGAATCCTGCCCATCTCTATTTGCTGCCATCGCTTTTCTATCCGGTATTTTGGAATCCTGTATGTATTCACCAATTAAATACCAGTAACAACACAAGTGTAATGTATGTATTAATAGTAAAGTCTGTCATGGGATCCTTCTTTAGTAGATAAATGGTTTTAAGAGAAACACGCATTCTCCATGCTGCAACATAAAACCAAAACAAGCATTTCAATCTCTTTCGATTTAATTTAAAATCACATGAGAATAGCAATGAATAAACAGTTTTGGTTTATAAATCTGATTTAATACGCAAGATAGTACAACAATGAAATATTTAAATGTGTAAATTTGGGATAATAACTCTAACATAGAAACACACTTCAAAGTATTCAACTATTTTGCTAATTTATAAGAATAACTCCAACATAGAAACACTCTTTAAAGTTTGTCTTAGGAAGTCTTTTTTTTCAAAGATTTGTAATCCAAATCAACCTATCATTCCATAACCACAAAATTCTAGCAAAAAAGGGAAATCGCATTACAACATGGTTAAATCTATCAGACAAAAAAAAGAGAAGTTAATAAGAGGGATTAGGGAAGGACCAGACGAATTTGAGCTTGCTGGAAGGTTTCCATGCTGGATAGGTGGTTTACTGGCTTGGTGAGCATAAGTAAACGATTATTCTCCTCCACTTCGAGATCATCGTCATCCATTTCGATTGTTCTCAAGAACATTCGCACTATAATTGTATATTAAAGAAAAACAGAAACAAACCAAACTCCTTGCCATGTCAGGATCTAACCTGTATAACCACTTCCCACGATTCACGCTATATCTCCTTCTCCTTTCAGTGCTACAGAAACCACGTTAACAAAAAAGAGAATAACGGTATTAGCCCCATCTTCACAACCTCTCGTGCTGCGACTTGCCACCATGGTCCGATCTAAAGCCACCTGTTGAATGTGACTTCCTCCCCTTTCTATGGTCGCGCAATGACCATCCATCCCTTCAATCTGCACGTGGGTCCTGGAAATACAACTGAAGAGATCTAGGTTGGCCGCAATGTGGGGTGTAGAAGGCGTGGAGGAGGGGCGAGGAAAGGTGGCGTGGGTTTTTAGAGGCTGTGTTCGGTGATGATTGTGTCGTGGTGGCCTGGTTGGGTCTCATGATTCAGCTGCTTCAATGGTTTTTTTTTCTTAAAAGAGTCGAATTTTATGGGGGAAGGAATAGAGCAAAATTAAAGGAAGGCATGGCACAGGCTTCGATCGCAAGGAACATTTTGAAAAAATAAACGAAGCTTGAGAAAATATGGAATTCAAGAATGCGGGATTGAAAAATTAGGGATCCATGTTGATTTGGGGAAGAGAAAAGGAAAGGACGCATCGTATAGCGGAATAGAAATAGAAGACGTGAGTTAATTTGAAGCCAAAATTTCACTTTTGCCGCCCAAATTTCATCTTTTCGCATTAACATAGACCGCCAGTTTTATGTAATAACCAAAACTTTGCCAAAATTTGTACAATTAAATATTGCAATTTTTTGTTTGTTGTTCAGAAAAAATATATTACAAGTTAGACCTTACAAGTAAAAATTTATATTAAAATACAACGGACAAAAAACAAAGGTGTAAGAAGTTAATATTTCCCAAATTTGTACATTTATATTAAACACCATATTAATTACTAATATGAATTATTTTATATTTCCAATTAATTATTATTTAACGGTGATTATTATTTTTAATTAATTATTTATTTAAATAGTAAGTATTAAATTAATCAATTAATTATTAAAACTAACAAACAAAAAACTTTGTAATAGACTTTTATAATAACGAACAAAAAATACTTGTTTAAAATAAACATATATTACAACTGAAAAAAGGAAGATTGTACTAGACATCAATTTTAAGTAGCAATAAAACAGTTGTAATAATAGGCATTTATTACAACAGTCAAAGAAGAAAAGTTGTAATAAACATATATTACAACTTATGAAATATAAAAGTTGTCAAAAATAAGGTTATTACAACTTTTTGAAAAACACTGTTGTAAAAAACCTTTATTACAACTGTCATTTTCTGACCGTTGTAAAATTACAGTTGTAATATGGTGTTTTTGTTGTAGTGATATTATTTCATTTTTCTTTGGAAATATGATAAACCGAGCTTGCTGAAAACTCAATTTCTTATATTATCTAATATAAATGTATTCTAGTATGAAAGAAATTTAGTGTATGTAACGACCCGGGTTTTGAACGATTAGCTTTAAATATTTAATATCGTTTTAAATATTGTGTTGATAATATAAAAGAATTTTTATATTGAATTATCGATTTATAATCGATTTATTTCGAATACATATAATTATCGAAATACGAGAACTGAAATAATTCAATTCGAAGATAAAACTGAATCGAAATGGTTCAGATGATCAATATATATTCTATTTGAATATAAACGACGATAATAGTAATTTATTGTTGAAGAGTTTATTTGTTTTTGAATTTAAATTATTTTATTGATTTAATATGGCTATTTTAAATATATGTTCAGATTAAATTGTATAATCTATTTCGTTGAATATAGCGTTATAACATTATAACGACGGTCGGTACGCTAAAATAGCGGTTCACGATTTTTAACTATGAACCCCGAAATATTTATAATGGATAGGATCAAAATCAAATCGATATCGTTTTAAAAAGAGGAAAAAAAATATCCTTAAGTCAAATCAAATTAAATTAAATTATATTAAAATCGAAATCGAAATCTTTTTAAATTCCTTAAAGGATATTGCTCTGTACTTTACTGACCAAACATTAAAATCATGTCTCCATCTCTCCTATAAACCGTGACCCCTCCCTCTACTACTTCACAAATCAAAAACTTCAGTAAACAAAAGAATGGCACCGATTATTTATTTCCGTTCTACCCTCGAATCAAAACCCAAATTCCCCTTTTCCTTCCTCAAATGAAATCGAAAGTTCTCTGAACAAAAGCAAAGAGGGGAAATGAAATTGCGGTCGTGATTTAAACCATCGAGGGTCTCGAGTGCGCGCTGTCGATTCAAGGGAGGGAGTCTTCGGCGATTCATACAGAGGGTGGAAGGGAAGCGTGGTGCGACGTGGTCTCTGGGCCAGAATTGAACTCGATAAGGACTTCATGGTGTGGTGCGATAAGGACTGGAGGGGCTTGCGAAGTTGAAGATGTGTGAAATTGGGGGTTCGAAGCTGTCGGACTTGGAGATTTGGGGGTTCCGTTCGTGCTCAGCTCGGTGGCGGATTCCGAGGCATAGGGGCATTGAAATGGGAAAACGATGGTGGCAAGAAGACTCTGGGTAGTAAGGGTTCTTTGACAGTTAGGATTTCGGATTGTGAACTGCTGGGGAAATGGATGCTATAAATATGGACTGATCGGAAGGATAGTGAAGTTCATCTGCACTTTTGTGTTCAATGAAAATCTAAGTGAAATAAAAGAACTGAGAGGAGTTAAGGTAATTATTCTAATCTAGTAATTTATTTTTAATTACATCTAAATTATATGATAGCTTAAATAAGGAATGTTATATTTAATTTATACAAGATAATGTAAATGCTACATGGTGAAAGCATTAATTTTGGAAAATTGGATCCTTCAAAATTAATCAAGAGTTTCTGTTTTATTTTAAACTCTAACTTCCAAAAATGTATAGAAAATGTGTTTATTTATTTTCAGTAGTTTTAATTAAATAAATGTTGATCAGTAAATTCAAATCAAAATATCGTAGGTACAAAATGAAATATATTCGAGACAATTTGAGCAGAGTCGTAGACGGTGATTTGGAAATAAACAGGATATCGAGAATTGCAATCCCGGTGAGTAAATCTCACTCACCTTTTATTTATAATTATTTTTACTTTGTAAAAATAATTGTTGTTGCTTGTTTGGATTTTTCTGCTTGTTTTATATATATTAGTTATTTAGGCTATTATATATATATATATTGGGTTGATTGATTGGTTGGATTCCCGCAGTCTCATTAGCGGATGCCCGCAGTTTCATAGCGGATGATTACCCTATACACCCCACGCTATGATTAGTGGATGACCTTCTATACCACGATATTCTGCCACGAAGCAAAATGGGTATTATTTATGTGCTAACATCTGTGGATGCAGGAAAACAGGTTGGAGGTGGATTCCTCAAAAATATATTATCTATTTGTTTGTTTGTTCTGTTTGATTTCATATATATTCATATATGATGTGTTAAAATCAAATGATTGGAAACTGGTTGATTTGGTTGTTTAAATTATCACTGGGCCGAAGTGTTAATTTATATAAATATCCTGAAAGGATATTGGAGATTTAAAAAGGAAAATTCTATTTTTAAAATAGAATTTGAAATTTTGGAAATGGAATAAAAATATTTACTTGTTTTAAAGAATAAAAACAAAGAGTTCATTTATAAACGGAGTTTATAAATAAAGTGGAAAGAATTATCATTGGATAATTCAGAGGGAAAATCAGTATGGGAATTTACAAAGGGAAAATTTATATTTTTCCAAAGTGGAAATTTAATTTCAATTAGATTTGAAATTGAGGCTTGTTTAACTATATATATATAACAAGAAATAGAAATAGTGTGTTTCAATATAGTGAATAAATTATCAAGGGATAATTTGAATATTTAATTCAAATATAAAAATAGAATTTCGAAATAGAATTTCAAAAATGGAATTAGAATTTTTAAAGAGAAATGAAAATGGAATTTAAATAAGAAAAATTGGAAAGAGATTTGAATATAGAAATTTCAAAATAAAGTTGAAATAGAATTTGAAAATAGAATTTAAGATAGGATTGAAATAGAATTTGAATAAGAGAAACCGAATAGAATTTAAATTCAAAAGAATTCAAATAGAATTTGAATTTAAAGGAGTTAAAATAGAATTTGAATCCAAGGGAATTCAAATGGATTTGAATAAAGAAGATTCAAATGGGATTTAAATAATGGGATTTAAATAAAGAGGGTTTAAATATAAGAGCTCAAATAAAACTCAAATGGAGTTGAAGTAGAATTCAAATAGAATTTGAATAAGAAGAATTCAAAGAGAATTTAAAATGTGGTATTTGGAATCCAAATAGAATTAAAAGAAGTTTGAATATTTGAATTTCAAATAGAATTAAAATGGAGTTTGAATACTTGGAATTTAAATAGAAGTTTAAATGGAATTTGAATATATGAATTCCAAAGAAGGAATTCAAAAAGAAAATGCAAAGTGATTTAAATAAGGTATCTGAATTCAAGAGGATAAATAGGGTATTTGAATTCGAGAGGTTTAACTAAAGAGATTTCAAAGGTAATTTTGAATAAAAGGAGTTGAATTGGGCTTTGAATATGGAATTCAAATATAGTTGAATTGGAATTTTAATATAGGATTCAAATAGAGTTGAACTGGAATTCAAATGGAGCTTAATTTAGTTTAAGCGAAGTTTTAAAAAGGGTTATATATAAATATAATTAAAACGAACTCGCCGCAGCGCTGCAGTTCGTGAATTGGCGACTCGAACTTCATTTGAGTATATCGGAGTCAAATTAAGTCGGAATTCTTTGAAACAAGAATCATCAGGACCGGTTGAATAACAGTTTTCTAATGGAAGAGAAAAAACTGTATTTCGTCGAATAGATTTTGAGTTATGTCAAAATAAAAATTTTAAAAGTGCAGCGCCAGAAACCATTAAAACCAAAATGGATTTTATATAATAAATATAGGGATTTTTAAGCAAATAAAAATCCGAATTTCCATTTAAAAACCTGGTCTTGAGTTAGAACATAAAGGTGAACTCAAGTGAAGTAAGAAAAATGATTTTTGAAACAATAATCATATTTTTGATTATTGAATAGAATTAACTAAGTCAAAGAAGAATTAGTTAATCGAGTGGTGAATTGAAGTCGAACTTTGAAAATTGAATTTTTGAATTGTAAACATATATTTGAAATCGAATATAGAACTTAAATTAAAATTTGAATTCAATTAGTTGATAAGTAAGTTGAAATATATTTGAAACGTGTTATATTCATATATACAAGCGAAATGGGCAAAGAGTTAGTTAAAGAGTTACTTTAACGAATTGAGTCAAACGAGTGTATGAAGTTGAAATGAATTGTACAGGTATAGATATACCGGAGACAGTTATGGGATAAAGTGATGAAGGTATATAATTAGTGTGCTCGACAATAAGGTACATGTTTAATTCATATATGAGATTTTATGCGCCGCATCGGCAAGCCGCTTGGCTTTTTCTTTTCTTTTTGAGATGAGAAGTTATCGGGAAGCTATTTGAAATTTCCTGATGCTCCCGATACAGGGGAGGTTATGGCGAAATTTTCCGGAAATTTAAGGAGTTAGAATATTTTTAAGATATTTTGATAGTTAGAAATCATTGTATCGACGTATAGAATTCGATAGGTAAGTGAATATAAAAATCGAATATTGTAAACAAACAGGAAAATCTATAAATTAGAAATAGAAAGCGAACTTTATACATGTTTTAAAAATGAATAATTGGATTGTATAGTGTGTTTATTCGAGGTAAGTGGTTTTGCCGTTTTAAAGTTAAGGATGTTTTCAGTTAAGGTCTGAGAGGTAATTTTACCCCGACTTGATTGATTTCATTTTTAATGGATAAATAGCAAGATCCAGTCTCGAAGAGAAGTGTTTGAAAAACATTTAGTTGAATAAAATATTTTGGGTTGTTGTAACGATGTTTTACACAACATTCGTTTTAAACCCAAGTGATGGAATTTTGGAAATATAACAAGTAAATATTTCCTGAGTATAATTAAAATAGTCGGGATAGAGATAAGTGATTGGAATTGTTTCCAATTGCAAATAGAGATATTTTCTAATATATAGAAAATAAAAGAAGTTGATATTGGGAAATGCTTTCCAATTAGCGTAAAAAGCCAATATGGGTATTGAAAATATTTGGTTAACAAATATTGATAAGGAAATGGAGAAGAGATTTAATTAATGAAATATTAATTAAAGAGCCCAGTGATTTGTTTGATTTGTTGGATGAATACTTGTTTTTATTCGATAGTTAAATCACAGACTATCGAAGTTTTTGACCATCGTTGTCAATATGGAGAGACCGGTTGGATTATTATCCGAAGAACCACTCCGTATCGGCATAAGCGTTGCGAACCAAGTATGCTGAATATATTGAAGACGGAGTAAAGTGCAAGGACTCTTTCTATTGAATAGAAATAGTGCCTTCGGTTTCGTTCAATCCCAGAACGAACGTAAATGGACGAATGTCTGACAGAGTATTTCCAATGATCAAATGGGTTGGTCTGTATAAATATATATGGTTGCAACGGATTTATTCCCTTAGCATAACATCCAGAATATTTGTGCAAACTCAACTAGTGATTAACGGATCTGACAATGTGGCATTCAAAGTGATTGTGCTATCAATGAATGGTAAGTATTCGTAGCCTCAGGCCTCAACAACCGGGAAAGGACAAAAATCGGGCAGGCAACATGGCTATGTGGGTCGCACCCATTAGGATGTATAATCACCTATCTAGAGGTTCATTTAATTTCTTATTCTATTCGATGTTGTCCCAGTTGGGAGGCGGTTGCTGATCCCAACCGTTGGTGATATACATTCGATACACTCAAGCAAAATGAGTGGTCGGTCATGTGTGGGCCGGGTTACAAGATGTTCTTGTTGAACCCAGTGTATTCCTCTCTAGAGATACACTAGCGGAAGGTGGTTCCATACCTTGTCATGTTGGAAATCCAATCTCCAATAAGCGCCATGCAGTTTTTGATTTTATACTATGTATGTGGAGCGTGAGATGCAAGCGTTCTGCTATTTGGTTATTTACTTGATGTAGACATTATTATAATATCACTGGATTTTCGTATCAAAGTGTTTTGGGTTATAGTAAGGTAACAACCGTCCATGTTTATGTGTGGGCTGGTCTTACTATTATCTTTTCTTTCGAAAAGGGTTTGAAAGTTAAACAAGTGGTTGGAGTTTACTCCCACCAGTCCTATGACTGACCTAGAGTTTATTTTGTTTGTTTCCCTAAACTCTTGGGTGCCCCAAATTTGTACGGGCAGTCAAGTAGTTGGGATTTTTCAGAATCACTTGGAAGAGCTGGAAGCAGGAGGCTTCACCAATTAGATATAGACTATCATATGTTCCGCTGTGTACTATGGTTGTATCTGGAAACAGGTGTTTATAACTGTTCCAGGAATGGCTGTTGTGCTCTGATGATGGTATGTATGTAAAGTTACTGATTTGTATTTCAAAAGTTATGTTATAAAATATATTTTTATTCGATCCGCTGTGAGTTTGTGATCTTCGTTTTCTTCTATTCTAATATTTCTTTCTTTCTATTTCTCAACCTCTAACTTCTTTCTAATAATGATTCGTTTTTCTGTGCAATTTGGGTTGGACGTGTGGTGTTATTAGTCAATTCAGATAGCACGGATTTGCGGGTCGTTACAGTTGGTATCAGAGCTTAGGTTGAGCTAATACCTAGGCTTTGTGGGAGTTACTCATTAGAGATATGGTTAGTAGTACCCTAGAATGAGTTGAGTATATATACGAGAGAGCGTATTTGTTATTTGATATAAAAACCATTTTCTATTGTGTTGGCTAGTTTGTTGAGTGGTTTATGAATTCTGATCGAATAGTGGTACACCACAAAGTCGATAGGAATTTCTAAACACTTGAACAGAAGATTGAACATGATATTGTTCTAAAGTGGGTAAATGACATTATTTTACCCAAAATTCTATTTTGATATAGAAAGAATAATTTTTGAATTTTTATAATATATGGATGTGTTGGTTGTTAATATTATAATCAAATGAAATTATAAAAATTGAAATTGTTAGTTATAACCAAATAGAATTTGTATATGAATAATATATACAAATGAGATGAACAGAAATTAAATTCAAGCCAGAATTTAGAATTTAAATCCTGGGAAGTTGGAAAATATTTTCAAAGTACATTAAAAGAATATAGCTTGTTTTGAAAAGATCGCTTGAATAAAAATCATATTTGAATGGATTTTTAAATAGATAAAGCACTAAACTCACTTCAGTGGCTGGAAAATAATTTTGATGATGACTGCAGCTTCATCAGTATTCATTTTCGAGTTTAAGTGACGAATGGCTACCTTAGAAAAGTTTTGATGAAATTTGTTTTGAAAGAAAACAAGTGATTTGAAAATTCAAATGTTTTGAATTTAAAGTGGTTATAATTATAGGTGTATATATTTATGTGATTTCAGAAGGATTCGAAAGGAAAACCCAGAAATTCGAATTCTGAAGTTTAAATTTAACTGAAGTAAGTTAAATGGATCGAGGTAAATAAATTAATGAAATTCAACTTGAATAAGATTGAACAGAATTTGAATTGGGTGAAGATCATTTAGATTGAATGTGTGAAAACCAAAAGTTTTGGTTGGAGCTAATTTGTTGAAATATGAAGAGGTGAGTTTCAACATAAGTGAGGTTTTGAAAAGTAATGGATTTGTACCATTTTTCCTACCTTAGCAATTTCGAGGACGAAATTATTTTAAGGGGGGAAGAATGTAACGACCCGAGTTTTGAACGATTAGCTTTAAATATCTAATATCGTTTTAAATATTGTGTTGATAATATAAAAGAATTTTTATATTGAATTATCGATTTATAATCGATTTATTTCGAATACATATAATTATCGAAATACGAGAACTGAAATAATTTAATTCGAAGATAAAACTGAATCGAAATGGTTCAGATGATCAATATATATTCTATTTGAATATAAACGACGATAATAGTAATTTACTGTTGAAGAGTTTATTTGTTTTTGAATTTAAATTATTTTATTGATTTAATATGGCTATTTTAAATATATGTTCAGATTAAATTGTATAATCTATTTCGTTGAATATAGCATTATAACATTATAACGACGGTCGGTACGCTAAAATAGCGGTTCACGATTTTTAACTATGAACCCCGAAATATTTATAATGGATAGGATCAAAATCAAATCGATATCGTTTTAAAAAGAGGAAAAAAAATCTCCTTAAGTCAAATCAAATTAAATTAAATTATATTAAAATCGAAATCGAAATCTTTTTAAATTCCCTAAAGGATATTGCTCTATACTTTACCGACCAAACATTAAAATCCTGTCTCCATCTCTCCTATAAACCGCGACCCCTCCCTCTACTACTTCACAAATCAAAAACTTCAGTAAACAAAAGAATGGCACCGATTATTTATTTCTGTTCTACCCTCGAATCAAAACCCAAATTCCCCTTTTCCTTCCTCAAATGAAATCGAAAGTTCTCTGAACAAAAGCAAAGAGGGGAAATGAAATTGCGGTCGTGATTTAAACCATCGAGGGTCTCGAGTGCGCGCTGTCGATTCAAGGGAGGGAGTCTTCGGCGATTCATACAGAGGGTGGAAGGGAAGCGTGGTGCGACGTGGTCTCTGGGCCAGAATTGAACTTGATAAGGACTTCATGGTATGGTGCAATAAGGACTGGAGGGGCTTGCGAATTTGAAGATGTGTGAAATTGGGGGTTCGAAGCTGTCGGACTTGGAGATTTGGGGGTTCCGTTCGTGCTCAGCTCGGTGGCGGATTCCGAGGCATAGGGGCATTGAAATGGGAAAACGATGGTGGCAAGAAGACTCTGGGTAGTAAGGGTTCTTTGATAGTTAGGATTTCGGATTGTGAACTGCTGGGGAAATGGATGCTATAAATATGGACTGATCGGAAGGATAGTGAAGTTCATCTGCACTTTTGTGTTCAATGAAAATCTAAGTGAAATAAAAGAACTGAGAGGAGTTAAGGTAATTATTCTAATCTAGTAATTTATTTTTAATTACATCTAAATTATATGATAGCTTAAATAAAGAATGTTATATTTAATTTATACAAGATAATGTAAATGCTACATGGTGAAAGCATTAATTTTGGAAAATTGGATCCTTCAAAATTAATCAAGGGTTTCTGTTTTGTTTTAAACTCTAACATCCAAAAATGTATAGAAAATGTGTTTATTTATTTTCAATAGTTTTAATTAAATAAATGTTGATCAGTAAATTCAAATCAAAATATCGTAGGTACAAAATGAAATATATTCGAGACAATTTGAGTAGAGTCGTAGACGGTGATTTGGAAATAAACAGGATATCGAGAATTGCAATCCCGATGAGTAAATCTCACTCACCTTTTATTTATAATTATTTTTACTTTGTAAAAATAATTGTTGTCGCTTGTTTGAATTTTTCTGCTTTTTTATATATATTAGTTATTTAGGCTATTATATATATATATTGGGTTGATTGATTGGTTGGATTCCCGCAGTCTCATTAGCGGATGCCCGTAGTTTCATAACGGATGATTACCCTATACGCCCCACGCTATGATTAGTGGATGACCTTCTATACCACGATATTCTGCCACGAAGCAGAATGGGTATTATTTATGTGCTAACATCTGTGGATGCAAGAAAACAGGTTGGAGGAATCCAACTGGATTCCTCAAAAATATATTATCTATTTGTTTATTTGTTCTGTTTAATTTCATATATATTCATATATGATGTGTTAAAATCAAATGATTGGAAATTGGTTGATTTGGTTGTTTAAATTATCACTGGGCCGAAATGTTAATTTATATAAATATCCTGAAAGGATATTGGAGATTTAAAAAGGAAAATTCTATTTTTAAAATAGAATTTGGAATTTTGGAAATGAAATAAAAATATTTACTTGTTTTAAAAAATAAAAATAAAGAGTTCATTTATAAACGGAGTTTATAAATAAAGTGGAAAGAATTATCATTGGATAATTCAGAGGGAAAATCAGTATGGGAATTTACAAAGGGAAAATTTATATTTTTCCAAAGTGGAAATTTAATTTCAATTAGATTTGAAATTGAGGCTTGTTTAACTATATATATATAACAAGAAATAGAAATGGTGAGTTTCAATATAGTGAATAAATTATCAAGGGATAATTTGAATATTTAATTCAAATATAAAAATAGAATTTCGAAATAGAATTTCAAAAATGGAATTAGAATTTTTAAAGAGAAATGAAAATGGAATTTAAATAAGAAAAATTGGAAAGAGATTTGAATATAGAAATTTCAAAATAAAGTTGAAATAGAATTTGAAAATAGAATTTAAGATAGGATTGAAATAGAATTTGAATAAGAGAAACCGAATAGAATTTAAATTCAAAAGAATTCAAATAGAATTTGAATTTAAAGGAGTTAAAATAGAATTTGAATCCAAGGGAATTCAAATGGATTTGAATAAAGAAGATTCAAATGGGATTTAAATAATGGGATTTAAATAATGGGATTTAAATAAAGAGGGTTTAAATATAAGAGCTCAAATAAAACTCAAATGGAGTAGAAGTAGAATTCAAATAGAATTTGAATAAAAGGAATTCAAAGAGAATTTAAAATGTGGTATTTGGAATCCAAATAGAATTAAAAGAAGTTTGAATATTTGAATTTCAAATAGAATTAAAATGGAGTTTGAATATTTGGAATTTAAATAGAAGTTTAAACGGAATTTGAATATATGAATTCCAAAGAAGGAATTCAAAAAGAAAATGCAAAGTGATTTAAATAAGGTATCTGAATTCAAGAGGATAAATAGGGTATTTGAATTCGAGAGATTTAACTAAAGAGATTTCAAAGGTAATTTTGAATAAAAGGAGTTGAATTGGGCTTTGAATATGGAATTCAAATATAGTTGAATTGGAATTTTAATATTGGATTCAAATAGAGTTGAACTGGAATTCAAAATGGAGCTTAATTTAGTTTAAGCGATGTTTTAAAAAGGGTTATATATAAATATAATTAAAACGAACTCGCCGCAGCGCTGTAGTTCGTGAATTGGCGACTCGAACTTCATTTGAGTATATCGGAGTCAAATTAAGTCGGAATTCTTTGAAACAAGAATCATCAGGACCAGTTGAATAATAGTTTTCTAATGGAAGAGAAAAATCTGGATTTCGTCGAATAGATTTTGAGTTATGTCAAAATAAAATTTTTAAAAGTGCAGCGCCAGAAACCATTAAAACCAAAATGGATTTTATATAATAAATATAGGGATTTTTAAGCAAATAAAAATCTGAATTTCCATTTAAAAACCTGGTCTTCAGTTAGAACATAAAGGTGAACTCAAGTGAAGTAAGAAAAATGATTTTTGAAACAATAATCATATTTTTGATTATTGAATAGAATTAACTAAGTCAAAGAAGAATTAGTTAATCGAGTAGTGAATTGAAGTCGAACTTTGAAAATTGAATTTTTGAATTGTAAACATATATTTGAAATCGAATATAGAACTTAAATTAAAATTTGAATTCAATTAGTTGATAAGTAAGTTGAAATATATTTGAAACGTGTTATATTCATATATACAAGCGAAATGGGCAAAGAGTTAGTTAAAGAGTTACTTTAACGAATTGAGTCAAACGAGTGTATGAAGTTGAAATGAATTGTACAGGTATAGATATACCGGAGACAGTTATGGGATAAAGTGATGAAGGTATATAATTAGTGTGCTCGACAATAAGGTACATGTTTAATTCATATATGAGATTTTATGCGCCGCATCGGCAAGCCGCTTGACTTTTTCTTTTCTTTTTGAGATGAGAAGTTACGGGGAAGCTATTTGAAATTTCCCGATGCTCCCGATACAAGGGAGGTTGTGGCGCAATTTTCCGGAAATTTAAGGAGTTAGAATATTTTTAAGATATTTTGATAGTTAGAAATCATTGTATCGACGTATAGAATTCGATAGGTAAGTGAATATAAAAATCGAATATTGTAAACAAACAGGGAAATCTATAAATTAGAAATAGAAAGCGAACTTTATACATGTTTTAAAAATGAATAATTGGATTGTATAGTGTGTTTATTCGAGGTAAGTGGTTTTGCCGTTTTGAAGTTAAGGATGTTTTCAGTTAAGGTCTGAGAGGTAATTTTGCCCCAACTTGATTGATTTCATTTTTAATGGAAAATAGCAAGATCCAGTCTCGAAGAGAAGTGTTTGAAAAAGAGTTAGTTGAATAAAATATTTTGGGTTGTTGTAACGATGTTTTACACAACATTCGTTTTAAACCCAAGTGATGGAATTTTGGATATATAACAAGTAAATATTTCCTGAGTATAATTAAAATAGTCGGGATAGAGATAAGTGATAGGAATTGTTTCCAATTGCAAATAGAGATATTTTCTAATATATAGAAAATAAAAGAAGTTGATATTGGGAAATGCTTTCCAAATAGCGTAAAGAGCCAATATGGTTATTGAAAATATTTGGTTAACAAATATTGATAAGGAAATGGAGAAGAGATTTAATTAATGAAATATTAATTAAAGAGCCCAGTGATTTGTTTGATATGTTGGATGAACACTTGTTTTTATTCGATAGTTAAATCACAGACTATCGAAGTTTTTGACCATCGTTGTCAATATGGAGAGACCGGTTGGATTATTGTGACGATCCCAAAACCCGTGACACGGTGTTAAGGATAATCATTGGAATATAACACATTAATCATCATTAGCAGATCACAGATAATAGCATAAACAGAAAATAGAATAATTTACACACATATGACAGCGGAATCATATAGATATCATCACATCAGAGAAGCACAGTACAGGATACAACTTAGTGCATAATGATACATAATCAGTCACCATCGCCAGAGGCGGAATCATACATAAAGAGTACACAAAAGGAATATCAGTCTACATCGCCAGTGGCGGAATCATAATATAGATACAATAATGGCGGAGAAAATCCAAGTCAGCACGGTGTAGTCAAGCCTCGCCATGAGCCAAAAGGTGCGTCAGAAACCTGTAACTAGGCTGCCCGTGTGAAAATGAGGGCACCCGAGTTTGTAAGGTGAAACAAACTATGAGTCAATCATGGGACTGGTATGAGAAATCTATTCAGCTTATTAACAACAATAAAAAGGCAAATCAAAGGACCACGCCACTTTCGCGGAACGGGTTTACTCCAATGAGTGCGAGTGCATGAAATAAAGTAAATAATTAAATCAACGCAATGCTTTTTATAAAATGAAGCCATTATAAGACTCAGGTCTCATCACACAATGCAACGCAAGCCGGAGGATAGAGTTTTTACCTTATAATGGCCAAAGATGCTTCATACGAATAAAACAAAGGTGTTTGATATTATTACTAGTGCATATATGTTTCAAAAAGCAAATTCAATCATAAATATCAATCCTAGGTGGCATAGCTACCATCTACTATGTCGCCGTACTAGTAATACAATCACTTCGTATTGGAAATTGGATTCCTTCATGAGTCGAGGCAAGGGGCAAGCTCCTCTCCGTTCGAGACACTCTAGCAAATGCCTCGGGACCGCACACAGCAGTCCCCTGGATCCTCCAAGGCCGGTCCTCTCTTACTTTTGAGGATTAGTTATTCCTGAACACACGTTTCCCAGTCCTTACAGACCTATAATCGAGGCGCCTCGCATTCCAACAACCACACAGGTGAAAAGTAGATATAAATTTCAGGGCTGGGAGGTCACTGACACCACCATAGCTAGAAAGAAACGTCATGCACTCCTTGGGTCCTTCTCCCGTTTTTGACTCATACCGGGGTGTGAGCCTCGCGAATTCACGTTATACACAAAGCTACGTCACACAGACCATGCTTTGATCATCAACCACAAGGCTTTGCTTTGCAACAGAAGCCTTGATCATATGCCACTTAGGCGTGCCACACAGGCAATCCACTCCGTGCGACTGATTTCTGTCAATACATAACCTCTGAGCTCGTACGTCTCAGAGAAGGGCGTTAAGAACGAGAATAAATTCTCCGCTGCCAAACAGATATATATTTAACAGAGATCAATCAACACGGAACAAAATCCAATGTCAGACACACAGTCCATTTACAAGTCCATTCTGGGTCTGAACGAAACCGGAGGCACCAATTCCTCGCATATCAGTACAATCAACAATATGTTTGGACGGCTACTACTTCAATTCCTTCATGGTAGCTACTCCAATCACGAGCATCAGTAGCGCCCATCCATCTAATGTGGAGATCGTCGGTCTTCAGTCGTCTTCGACTCTTCGACTTCTCAACGTCGATCGATTATTTGAAATGAGATAAACTCGGCCTTTTCAAATAACCCACGTATATTTAGATTTTCAAACCAATTATTCACACGGTTGAACTATTCAACATTCACATTTCAGTTATTTAGTTATAATTTTCATGTCAAATACATTCAACCATCACATATCAAGCAAACACAACAAAATTGGTTTATTTTCACTCCATATTGTCTATAGTATTTTATAACGATATATCGCCATTTTTATTTAGTTTAAAACGGCCATATTTAATTAAATGATGTTTTAGGTCGTGTCGATGCACTGGCGCTGCTTTCCACTAATTTTGTTTTACACATATAGGAAAATCTAACCGTTGGATCTTCACAAATATTGCATCATTAGGAAGGTCATTTCAAAACGAATCCAACGGTTTCAGTTTTGGGAAAATCCGACGGTCGGATCTTCCACACTAACCATTTGAAGTTACGATTTCAATTTACGAACTGCAGCGTCGTTATTCGATTTAATTTAATTATATTTATATATATATAAATATAATCGTTTCTGGCACTGTTTTTCTTCAGTTTTGAATTAAACATTCCAGACAATCCAGCCGTCGGATCTTCACAAAGTTGGTGTCGTTGGAAAGATATCTCCAAGGCGAACCCAACGGTTGAGGTTTCGGGAAAATCCAATGGTCGGATCTTCCGCACTAGTCGTTTGAAATCACGGTTTCAAAATATGAACTGCACGGCCACGTTTCGTTTTAATTCTATTTATATTTATATATTTATATAAATATAGTTTATTCGAAAATTGCTATATCGTTTCTACTTCAATTATTTCACTAACGCCTTAAATTTTCGGAAAATTTCGCCATAACCTCCTTTGTACGGGAGGATCTGGGAAAATTCCCAAATAGTCACACGGGCGTCTCATATCAAAAAGAAAAAGCCAAGCGGCTAGCCAACAGGCTCATAAAATCATCACCCAAACAAAGCGGTAAATGTGTACCTATTTGTCGGGCACAAAATTCTATTTCTCTTCTCTAGCCCCTTTTTGCTTTAACCTGTTCAATAGATATGCATGTACATATATACAATTCCTAACATTTATCATTTTCCATTCAATTTCATATTTGACTTGCTTTGGTCTAAAAACACCATTCATTCTAATATCGCATGCATAGGCTAAAATCATATCATTAGCTAGTTAATGTATATTTCAACTCATGCACGTTTATTTGAACAAGTGGATATTTTTAACACTTTATATTTCAAAAGATGATAATTTTGGCGAACTAAAATAGATTTCAACACATGACGATTTTATTTAGTTCCTATGCATATTAAAAATTATACTTCTATCACAAATATTTATTTCAACGTCCGCATCTCTTTAGCATGTCACACATATGATAAAAATGATATTTTTATCATTTAAAAATATTTATTCAACTAATGTATGGTTTCAACACTTCATAGTTTCAATAAAAATGTAATTTTTATCGTTCAATCTTTTTATTCAACACATGAACTTTTCCACTACACACACTTCTCAACAAATGAGCATTTCCACACATGGACATTTTATTTATGTTGTTCTTATTAGAAAGATGAAATTTTGATTGTTGAAACTATTTATATAAGTCGAATATTATTCATACTTCATATATATATAAAAATGTGATTTTTATTGTTTAAGCACTTCATTCATTCACAAATGAATTTAATTTTCATACAACACTTTTCGACACATGAATATTTCCACACATGGACATAGTTTCAATATATGACTTTAATTTCTATGCATGAAAATAATTTCAACATATGAAAATAATTCTAACACACAAATATTATTCAAAATTTCGGCAGCATAACGGCAGGGTAGTTAAAATCGGCACCGTCCCTAGTACGGCTCCTCGCTCTACCTTAAAACCTCGCGGTTTTTGACAATGGGGATTCATGCATCTAATTCGCACGCAGGCGGCATGTTTATTTTTATTTCCACAAATATTTCCAATTCATTTCAATCACCAATGGGTATTTTTCAACCACAACCAAACAATATCAACCACAAACAATTATTCAACCATTCGTATTTTTCACCCAATATTTCACATCAATTCACCACAATAAATATCGTCCATGGTTTGTGGACGAGGGGAGTATATATATATAATATATTTTACTTGCATTTCAACACACATATCAATTATTCTATTTATGTAAAAATTCATACTTCGCTCATATAGCTTACACTATGCATGTACATGAGGTATACAACACGTATGTAATTTATATTTCGCTTATATAAATTATACACGACCTTTTCCATTCGATTTCATATTAATTTAGATTTCTCACCTTGGTTTTCTGAGCGCTAAAAATCGATACGATGTCAGAAAAATCCACAGCTTCTTCTATTGGGTAGAGAGCTTCCTTGCGGTCTCGATGTTTCCTGTTTCATTGAATTTCGTCAACACACCAAAAAGATATGATTTTTCAAAGTTCAAAGATCAAAGAAAAACGCACTTTCACGAGCTTCAAAACTAGGTTTACGATTTTCGAGAAATCCGTGGCACGTGGGGATGATCAGGGATTTGGACGTGGAAGAGGGAAGAGAGGGCTTTATATCGGTATTGGTTTGAGGGGGTGCGGTGGCAGATCGGAGCGGCGGCGGCGCTGGGAAGGTCGGGACTTTGAGGCGTCGGTACGGGCGGCACAGGCGATGAGGGGCGGCGAGGCTTAGTCGGATTTGGAGAGGGGGCTGAGGCGCGTCGAGGTAGGGGGTGGCGAAGTCTGGAAGCGCCTGAGGCGGCGGCGATTGAGGAGAGAAGGTGGGGAGCTCGGGTCGCCGTTGAACGGGGGGGGGGGTTTCTTTTTTTTTCTTTTTTTAAATTATGAATGGAGAAATATGATTGGCTGAGGATTATATTAAATTTTTAAATAGTGTTTTCTCAAACGAACTCCTTTTTAAACCCAGCAACTGTCGCCCCTTGCTAAATACCTCCATTCCGGACACAATGGGATATGTTTCGTAGGCCAATTCGACTGTTACAGTCAGTTATTTTTCAAATTAAAGTATAAAAGATTTAATTTTTAACCCTGACCGCACATTTCAATTTGCCAGGGCCACAAACTGATTCGAAAAATTCCAGAAAAATAAATCTAGCTATGTTTTGACGCTACGGTCCCAATAAAACTAGTTTCGACGAATTCTGAGGTCATTTGAAAAATGATCATTTTCTGGTCGATCCAATTTAACAAAAATCGACCAAACACATTTTCTTTTGCCACGCTCACATACTAGCTTCAAAAATTATGAAATTTGAAACCTAGCAATAGTTTGACATCCCGGACCCAACAAAAGTGGTTTCGTCGAATTCCGAGGTCGTATGCAAAATATCAATTTTCCAGGCCTATATATTCTATATACCAACTCTTCTGAAAATTCATTCGGCCATAACTTTTGATTCCCGTTATGAAACTTCGATTTTTCAGATTCGTTAGAAAGGTATTGACTGACAGATTTAAATATTTTTGGTTTCACTAAAATCTGTTATATTTTCCACCCTGCACAGTCATTCAAAGTATGAATTCAAATTTTCAAACTGACTTACTATTTCTAATTCACTATTTTATTGAAATATTCTATTTCAATGGTTCAAATTGCTTTGAAATAATCAATTTAAAAATTTTAAATTGGCTCGTATTTTCCGGGTTATTACAATCTCCCCTACTTAAAACTTTTCGTCCTCGAAAAGGAAACAACAGTAAAGTAGGAAATAAAATGTAAATGCAAAGTATGGTAAAGGTACCTTGCACCGGAGTTAGTCAGAGATATCCACTCTGCATTTGGGGTAAGCTTTCTTAATGCTTTCCTCAGTTTCCCAAGTACAGTCTCTAGGATCACTGCTCCATTGCACTTTAACTAAATGAACCTTTATGCTCCTGAGTTCTCTGGTTTCTTTGCCAACAATTTTTAATGGCTCTCTTCTGAGTGCTAATTCTGGAGTTATCTCCACATCCCGTTGCGCTGCTTCTTCTACAACAAGATCCGGATCATGCACATGTTTCCTAAGTTGAGATACGTGAAATACATTGTGCACTCCAGGCAACCAATCTGGCAATTGAACCCTATAAGCAAGAGTTCCAATTCGCTCAAGTATAGGAAAGGGACCAATAAATCTCGGTGCCAACTTCCCAGTCTTTCCAAATCTGATTACTCCTCTCATCGGAGAAACCTTTAAAGAAACATGATCACCAAAAGCATATGTCAAAACTCTCCTTCTAGAGTCTGCATAACTTTTCTGTCGGCTTTCGGCGGTTTTCAATCGCTTCTTGATGAAGTCTACTTTATCCGATGCCTCCCTAATCATATCGGGTCCTAGTACAAGTCTGTTGCCAGGTTCTACCCAACATGCTGGAGATCTGCAGGGTCTGCCATATAATGCTTCAAATGGTGACATTCTCAAACTTGCTTGATAGCTATTGTTATATGAGAACTCTGCCAAATGCAAATGATCTTCCCATGACCCACCAAAATCGATTATACAAGCCCGCAATAAATCTTCTAGAATTCTATTCACCCGCTCAGTTTGGCCATCTGTTTGGGGGTGATAAGCGGTGCTCATATTCAGTTTTGTCCCCAATTCTTTCTGGAAAGCCTCCCAGAATTTGCTAGTAAACAGGGGATCTCTATCACTGACTATGCTGATGGGAATTCCATGCAGCTTAACAATTTCTCGGAAATATATCTGTGCTAGACTTTGGGCAGTTCTATTGGACCTGACAGGTATAAAATGGGCAGTCTTCGTGAAGCGATCTACGATTACCCAAATGCTGTCATTACCCTTCTTGGTTCGCGGCAAACCATCTATGAAATCCATGGAAATCTGTTCCCATTTCCAGCCTGGGACTTACAATGGTTGCAACAGTCCAGCTAGCTTCTGTTGGTCACTCTTGACCAATTGACAAGTAGGGCATCTGCTAACATACAAAGAAATATCTCTTTTCATTGCCTTCCACCAGAAAGTGCGTTTGATATCGTTGTACATTTTACTCACCCCAGGATGGATGCAAAATTTGGATTTATGGCATTCATCTAGCACTTCTCTTCGAAGGCCTGGGATATTTGGGATGCAAATCCTGTTATTTAACCTGAGAACCCCCTTATTGTCAATACGGAAACTCGTGGTTTCACCTTCCTTGACTCTCTTACTGATTCTCTGAATGAATTCATCTTCTTTCTGAAGGGCTGAAATCCTATCAATCAATCCAGGTGTAATTGTAAGATGGGCAACAATTGCGGTTTTTCTACTAAGTGCATCCGCTACTACGTTAGCTTTCCCCGGCGTATACAGGATATCAAGATCATACGCTGCAAGAAATTCTAGCCAACGCTGCTGTCTCAGATTCAGATCTTTCTGGGTATATAAATACTTCAATGATTGATGATCTGTGTATAGTATAAATTTCTCGCCCAATAAATAATGCCTCCAGACTTTCAAGGCAAAAACGATGGCCAACAACTCAAGATCATGAGTCACATAATTCTTCTCATGCGGTTTCAGTTGGCGGCTTGCATAAGCGACTACTTGGCCTCTCTGCATTAACACTGCACCAAGACCTCTAATAGAAGCATCTGTCCAAACCGTTAAATCCTGATTGCCATCAATAATAGTTAACACTGGAGCGGTGGTCAGCTTCGATTTCAATTCCTGGAAAGCTTCTTCACAGTCGGAAGTCCACTTAAACTTCTCATGTTTCTTTGTGAGCTTCGTTAACGGACCGGATATCTTCGAAAAATCCTTAACGAACTTTCGATAATAACTAGCCAATCCCATAAAACTTCTAACTTCTGTGGGAGTAGTGGGTTGTTTCCAGTCTTGAATCGCTGTTATTTTGCTTGGGTCAACAGAAATTCCTTTCTCTGACACGACATGGCCAAGAAATTTGACTTCTTCTTGCCAGAAGACACATTTAGAAAATTTGGCTTTGAAGACGTTCTTTCTCAGAATCTCCAATACTTGTTCTAAGTGTTTTTCATGCTCGGGTTTTGATTTGGAGTAGATTAAAATATCATCGATGAATACGAGGACAAATATATTCAGAACTCCCCTGAACACTCTATTCATTAGATCGACAAAGTATGCTGGAGCGTTGCATAGGCCAAACGGCATTACTAACCATTCATAAAATATGTCTGGACCTCTGAAAGCGGTCAAAGGAACACACTCTTCTGCTATTCTCAATTGATGAAAACCTGTAGCTAGGTCCATTCGGGAAAATACTTTCGCCCCATTCAATTGGTCTAGCAAATCATCAATGCGGGGTAATGGATATTTATTTTTAAGCGTCTGTTTGTTGAGGTCTCGGTAATCAACGCATAATCTAAGAGTACCGTCTGACTTCGGGACAAACACAACGGCTGCACCCCAATTAGAAAAACTCGGTCTGATTAGACATTTCCACAACAGTTGACGAGTTTGATCGCCTAATTCTTCTTTTTCTTTCGGAGTCATTCTACGGATTGGATGTACCACGGGTCTGGCATTAGGAATTAGATCTATTCGGAATTCTATTTCTCTTTGCGGAGGTAAGTTTTCAACTTCTTCAAACACATCCGCATAGTTGCTAACAATCGGAATCTTTTCTATGGAAGTGGGGATAAGTTCTAATGCCGACCAAAATTCTTCTCTATTCGGATTCGAACCATGACAGGGAACCGTAATATATCCAAGCTTCGTTCGAATTTTAACGATTCTTTCCGCACAATTCACTTCAGCTTCATATTTCGTTAACCAATCCAGCCCGAGAATAATATCGAATTCGGGAAAATCCATAACGACTAGATTGAAAGGAAACTTGTAGAAAGAATAAGAGATTGGCACCCTACAATATGAACCGAGAGTAATAGGACCCCCTATCGGGTTATGAACTTCAACCAATTCTTGGAGCTTTCGCTGTTTTAACTTTAATTTGTGCACTGTGTTACTAGCAATAAAACTACGCGATGCACCTGTGTCAAACAATACAGAAACAGGAATATTTTTAATTGTAAGGGTACCTCCCAAAACATCGGGTTTACCTGCCCCATCGGAAGCAGCTGGCGGGCTAGACCCGTCATAGACATGAGCTACTGTAGCTTTCTTCAGCAAAGGACAGTCTTTGACCAGATGGTCGGTCTTGCGACAGTTGAAGCACGAGCGAGGGTTCTGAGAGCCTTGGCTCGAGCCTTGAGAATTTGTTTTCTGCCTTTTCGGAGCTGTGCAGACGTTTGAGTAGTGCCCCGGCTTACCACAATTAAAGCAATTTCCTCTTGGCGGCTTGCCAGTCTGAGGCTTTGAAGATGCTGCTTGGCTTGACTCGCCCTGATTTACCGCAGGCTTGCGCTTGTTTCCGGCTTGGCTTCTAGCGCGATCCTGATCCAGATGCCTTTGATCAAGGTCTTCATAGTTGCATGTCATTTCCACTAGCTCGTTGAAATCCAGCTTGACATGGGCCATGGCTCTATCATGATATTGTCGTATTAGTCCAAGGATAAACCTCTTATTTTTGGACTTCGCAGTAGTGACGAGTTCTGGAGCATAGGGCGACAGCATTGTAAATTTGTTCAGATAATCTTGCACGGAAAGATCCCCTTGCTGGAGATTAGCGAAGTCATCGTGCATTCTTTCTGAAACTTGTTCTGGGACATATTTCTCCTTGAAGAGTTCTTTAAATCCATCCCATGTTCTTCCAGCTTCCCTATTCCCGGCGGTAAGAGATTCCCACCATAATTCAGCTTGTTCCTGCATAAGCCAGGCGCCCATAATAGCTTTTTCTTCGTCTCCAAGCCTTAGGACTTCAAGAATTTTCTCGCATGTTTTGAGCCATGCAAGGGCCTCTATTACGGTGCCAGTTCCCGAGAAGGTCTTGCCTCCTAAGTTCTTATATCTCTTAGCTACACGGTCAAGCTCGAAGTATTGAGCTGCCGGAGGTTGTATCAAAGGTCCTTCTTGAGCTGGGATTTCTCCCCTACCTCGGCCTCGGCCGGCACGGCCTCCTCTCGCGGCGGCTGCTCTGGTAGCCATTTGTCAAATTCTGTATAAGCAACGAAAAAAGTCAGTAAACAGAAATGATAGTCTATTGCATAGTTAAGCAGAAACTCCTACGGAAAGATAACGATGGACTGATCAATTGTTTTTGCTATTCTGCTCAGCTCATTCTAGGACTTTACTAGTCCTATCTCTAATGAGCGACTCGCCTTAGAATACTACTGATTCTATTTTGACGAAGTGTTTAATGTGTTAGACTCCAGAACTAATGTTAACCAAAGCTCTGATACCAGCTGTGACGATCCCAAAACCCCATGACACGGTGTTAAGGATAATCATTGGAATATAACACATTAATCATCATTAGCAGATCACAGATAGTAGCATAAACAGAAAATAGAATAATTTACACACATATGACTGCGGAATCATATAGATATCATCACATCAGAGAAGCACAGTACAGGATACAACTTAGTGCATAATGATACATAATCAGTCACCATCGCCAGAGGCGGAATCATACATAAAGAGTACACAAAAGGAATATCAGTCTACATCGCCAGTGGTGGAATCATAATATAGATACAATAATGGCGGAGAAAATCCAAGTCAGCACGGTGTAGTCAAGCCTCGCCATGAGCCAAAAGGTGCGTCAGAAACCTGTAACTAGGCTGCCTGTGTGAAAATGAGGGCACCCGAGTTTGCAAGGTGAAACAAACTACGAGTCAGTCATGGAACTGGTATGAGAAATCTATTCAACTTATTAACAACAATAATAAGGCAAATCAAAGGACCACGCCACTTTCGCGGAACGGGTTTACTCCAATGAGTGCGAGTGCATGAAATAAAGTAAATAATTAAATCAACGCAATGCTTTTTATAAAATGAAGCCATTATAAGACTCAGGTCCCATCACACAATGCAACGCAAGCCGGAGGATAGAATTTTTACCTTATAATGGCCAAAGATGCTTCATACGAATAAAACAAAGGTGTTTGATATTATTACTAGTGCATATATGTTTCAAAAAGCAAATTCAATCATAAATATCAATCCTAGGCGGCATAGCTACCATCTACTATGTCGCTGTACTAGTAATACAATCACTTCGTATTGGAAATTGGATTCCTTCATGAGTCGAGGCAAGGGGCAAGCTCCTCTCCGTTCGAGACACTCTAGCAAATGCCTCGGGACCGCACACAGCAATCCCCTGGATCCTCCAAGGCCGGTCCTCTCTTACTTTTGAGGATTAGTTATTCCTGAACACACGTTTCCCGGTCCTTACAGACCTATAATCGAGGCGCCTCGCATTCCAACAACTACACAGGTGAAAAGTAGATATAAATGTCAGGGTTGGGAGGTCACTGACACCACCATAGCTAGAAAGAAACGTCATGCACTCCTTGGGTCCTTCTCCCGTTTTTGACTCATACCGGGGTGTGAGGCTCGCGAATTCACGTTATACACAAAGCTACGTCACACAGACCATGCTTTGATCATCAACCACAAGACTTTGCTTTGCAACAGAAGCCTTGATCATATGCCACTTAGGCGTGCCACACAGGCAATCCACTCCGTGCGACTGATTTCTGTCAATACATAACCTCTGAGTTCGTACGTCTCAGTGAAGGGCGTTAAGCAAGAGAATAAATTCTCCGCCGCCAAACAGATATATATTTAACAGAGATCAATCAACACGGAACAAAATCCAATGTCAGACACACAGTCCATTGACAAGTCCGTTCTGGGTCTGAACGAAACCGGAGGCACCAATTCCTCGCATATCCGTACAATCAACAATATGTTTGGACGGCTACTACTTCAATTCCTTCATGGTAGCTACTCCAATCACGAGCATCAGTAGTGCCCATCCATCCAATGTGGAGATCATCGGTCTTCAGTCGTCTTCGACTCTTCGACTTCTCAACGTCGATCGATTATTTGAAATGAGATAAACTCGGCCTTTTCAAATAACCTACGTATATTTAGATTTTCAAACCAATTATTCACATGGTTGAACTATTCAACATTCACATTTCAGTTATTTAGTTATAATTTTCATGTCAAATACATTCAACCATCACATATCAAGCAAACACAACAAAATTGGTTTATTTTAACTCCATATCGTCTATAGTACTTTATAACGATATATCGCCATTTTTATTTAGTTTAAAACGACCATATTTAATTAAACGACGTTTCAGGTCGTGTCGATGCACTTGCGCTGCTTTCCACTAATTTTGTTTTTCACATATAGGAAAATCTAACCGTTAGATCTTCACAAATTTTACATCATTAGGAAGGTCATTTCAAAACGAATCCAACGGTTTCAGTTTTGGGAAAATCCGACGGTCGGATCTTCCACACTAACCATTTGAAGTTACGATTTCAATTTACGAACTGCAGCGTCGTTATTCGATTTAATTTAATTATATTTATATATATATAAATATAATCGTTTCTGGCGCTGTTTTTCTTCAGTTTTGAATTAAACATTCCAGACAATCCAACCGTCGGATCTTCACAATGTTGGTGCCATTGGAAAGATATCTCCAAGGCAAACCCAACGGTTGAGGTTTCGGGAAAATCCAATGGTCGGATCTTCCGCACTAGTCGTTTGAAATCACGGTTTCAAAATATGAACTGCACGGCCACGTTTCATTTTTATTCTGTTTATATTTATATATTTATATAAATATAGTTTATTCAAAAATTCCTATATCGTTTCTACTTCAATTATTTCACTAACGCCTTAAATTTTTGGAAAATTTCGCCATAACCTCCTTTGTACGGGAGGGTCTGGGAAAATTCCCAAATAGCCACACGGGCGTCTCATATCAAAAAGAAAAAGAAAAAGCCAAGCGGCTAGCCAACAGGCTCATAAAATCATCACCCAAACAAAGCGGTAAATGTGTACCTATTTGTCGGGCACAAAATTCTATTTCTCTTCTCTAGCCCCTTTTTGCTTTAACCTGTTCAATAGATATGCATGTACATATATACAATTCCTAACATTTATCATTTTCCATTCAATTTCATATTTGACTTGCTTTGGTCTAAAAACACCATTCATTCTAATATCGCATGCATAGGCTAAAATCATATCATTAGCTAGTTAATGTATATTTCAACTCATGCACGTTTATTTGAACAAGTGGATATTTTTAACACTTTATATTTCAAAAGATGATAATTTTGGCGAACTAAAATAGATTTCAACACATGACTATTTTACTTAGTTCCTATGCATGTTAAAAATAATACTTCTATCACAAATATTTATTTCAACGTCCGCATCTCTTTAGCATGTCACACATATGATAAAAATGATATTTTTATCATTTAAAAATATTTATTCAACCAATGTATGGTTTCAACACTTCATAGTTTCAATAAAAATGTAATTTTTATCGTTCAATCTTTTTATTCAACACATGAACTTTTCCACTACACACACTTCTCAACAAATGAGCATTTCCACACATGGACATTTTATTTATGTTGTTCTTATTAGAAAGATGAAATTTTGATTGTTGAAACTATTTATATAAGGCGAATATTTTTCATACTTCATATATATATATATATATAAATGTGATTTTTATTGTTTAAGCACTTCATTAATTCACAAATGAATTTAATTTTCATACAACACTTTTCGACACATGAATATTTCCACACATGGGCATAGTTTCAATATATGACTTTAATTTCTATGCATGAAAATAATTTCAACATATGAAAATAATTCTAACACACAAATATTATTCAAAATTTCGGCAGCATAATGGCAGGGTAGTTAAAACCGGCACCGTCCCTAGTACGGCTCCTCGCTCTACCTTAAAACCTCGCGGTTTTTGACAATGGGGATTCATGCATCTAATTCGCACGCAGGCGGCATGTTTATTTTTATTTCCACAAATATTTCCAATTCATTTCAATCACCAATGGGTATTTTTCAACCATAACCAAACAATATCAACCACAAACAATTATTCAACCATTCGTATTTTTCACCCAATATTTCACATCAATTCACCAAAATAAATATCGTCCATGGTTTGTGGACGAGGGGAGTATATATATATATATATAATATATTTTACTTGCATTTCAACACACATATCAATTATTCTATTTATGTAAAAATTCATACTTCGCTCATATAGCTTACACTATGCATGTACATGAGGTATACAACACGTATGTAATTTATATTTCGCTTATATAAATTATACACGACCTTTTCCATTCGATTTCATATTAATTTAGATTTCTCACCTTGGTTTTCTGAGCGCTAAAAATCGATACGATGTCAGAAAAATCCGCAGCTTCTTCTATTGGGTAGAGAGCTTCCTTGCGGCATCGATGTTTCCTGTTTCATCGAATTTCGTCAACACACCAAAAAGATATGATTTTTCAAAGTTCAAAGATCAAAGAAAAACGCACTTTCACGAGCTTCAAAACTAGGTTTACGATTTTCGAGAAATCCGTGGCACGTGGGGACGATCAGGGAGTTGGACGTGGAAGAGGGAAGAGAGGGCTTTAAATCGGTAGTGGTTTGAGGGGGTGCGGTGGCAGATCGGAGCGGCGGCGGCGCTGGGAAGGTCGGGACTTTGAGGCGTCAGTACGGGCGGCACAGGCGATGAGGGGCGGCGAGGCTTAGTCGGATTTGGAGAGGGGGCTGAGGCGCGTCGTGGTAGGGGGGTGGCGAAGTCTGGAAGCGCCTGAGGCGGCGGCGATTGAGGAGAGAAGGTGGGGAGCTCGGGTCGCCGTTGAACGGGGGGGTTTTTCTTTTTTCTTTTTTTTAAAATTATGAATGGAGAAGTATGATTGCCCGAGGATTATATTAAATTTTTAAATAGTGTTTTCTCAAACGAACTCCTTTTTAAACCCAACGACTGTCGCCTCTAGCTAAATACCCCCATTCCGGACACAATTGGATATGTTTCGTAGGCAATTCGACTGTTACAGTCAGTTATTTTTCAAATTAAAGTATAAAACATTTAATTTTTAACCCTGACCGCACATTTCAATTTGCCAGGGCCACAAACTGATTCGAAAAATTCCAGAAAAATAAATCTAGCTATGTTTTGACGCTACGGTCCCAACAAAACTAGTTTCATCGAATTCTGAGGTCGTTTGAAAAATGGTCATTTTCTGGTCGATCCAATTTAACAGAAATCGACCAAACACATTTTCTTTTTCCACGCTCACATACTAGCTTCAAAAATTATGAAATTTGAAACCTAGCAAAAGTTTGACATACCGGACCCAACAAAAGCGGTTTCGTCGAATTCCAAGGTCGTATGCAAAATATCAATTTTCCAGGCCTATATATTCTATATACCGACTCTTCTGAAAATTCATTCGGCCATAACTTTTGATTCCCGTTATGAAACTTCGATTTTTCAGATTCGTTAGAAAGGTATTGACTGACAGATTTAAATATTTTTGGTTTCACTAAAATCCGTTATATTTTCCACCCTGCACAGTCAGTCAAAGTATGAATTCAAATTTTCAAACTGACTTACTATTTCTAATTCACTATTTTATTGAAATATTCTATTTCAATGGTTCAAATTGCTTTGAAATAATCAATTTAAAAATTTTAAATTGGCTCGTATTTTCCGGGTTATTACAATTATTATCCGAAGAACCACTCCGTATCGGCATAAGCGTTGCGAACCAAGTATGCTGAATATATTGAAGACGGAGTAAAGTGCAAGGACTCTTTCTATTGAATAGAAATAGTGCCTTCGGTTTCGTTCAATCCCAGAACGAACGAAAATGGACGAATGTCTGAAAGAGTATTTCCAATGATCAAATGGGTTGATCTGTATAAATATATATGGTTGCAACGGATTTATTCCCTTAGCATAACATCCAGAATATTTGTGCAAACTCAACTAGTGATTAACGGATCTGACAATGTGGCATTCAAAGTGATTGTGCTATCAATGAATGGTAAGTATTCATAGCCTCAGGCCTCAACAACCGGGAAAGGACAAAAATCGGGCAGGCAGCATGGCTATGTGGGTCGCACCCATTAGGATGTATAATCACCTATCTAGAGGTTCATTTAATTTATTATTCTATTCGACGCTGTCCCAGTCGGGAGGCGGTTGCTGATCCCAACCGTTGGTGATATACATTCGATACACTCAAGCGAAATGAGTGGTCGGTCATGTGTGGGCCGGGTTACAAGATGGTCTTGTTGAACCCAGTGTATTCCTCTCTAGAGATACACTAGCGGAAGGTGGTTCCATACCTTGTCATGTTGGAAATCCAATCTCCAATATGCGCCATGCGGTTTTTGATTTTACACTATGTATGTGGAGCGTGAGATGCAAGCGTTCTGCTATTTGGTTATTTACTTGATGTAGACATTATTATAATATCACTGGATTTTCGTATCAAATTGTTTTGGGTTATAGTAAGGTAAAAACCGTCCATGTTTATGTGTGGGCTGGTCTTACTATTATCTTTTCTTTCGAAAATGGGTTTTGAAAGTTAAACAAGTGGTTGGAGTTTACTCCCACCAGTCCCATGACTGACCCAGAGTTTATTTTGTTTGTTTCCCTAAAGTCTTGGGTGCCCCAAATTTGTACGGGCAGTCAAGTAGTTGGGATTTTTCAGAATCACTTGGAAGAGCTGGAAGCAGGAGGCTTCACCAGTTAGATATAGACTATCATATGTTCCGCTGTGTACTATGGTTGTATCTGGAAACAGGTGTTTATAGCTGTTCCAGGAATGGCTGTTGTGCTCTGATGATGGTATGTATGTAAAGTTACTGATTTGTATTTCAAAAGTTATGTTATAAAATATATTTTTATTTGATCCGCTGTGAGTTTGTGATCTTCGTTTTCTTCTATTCTAATATTTCTTTCTTTCTATTTCTCATCCTCTAACTTCTTTCTAATAATGATTCATTTTTCTGTGCAATTTGGGTTGGACGTGTGGTGTTATTAGTCAATTCAGATAGCACGGATTTGCGGGTCGTTACAGTGTATATAGATAGATATTATAATAGCTTTTAGTTTCAAACTGTTTGAAATAATGATTCAGAATTTTATGATTGTGATGGTTTAATAAGAAATCTTTAATTTGTTCATTACCCTATTTTCTAAGAATGATTTCAAGGAAGACATTTCTAAATGGATTTCAATGACATAATATTTATGGTGTGGTTTAGAAAATCTAAATGCATCATAACGTAATAAATAACTAAAATATAAATAAGGTTAAGCCTTAAGCTAATAATCCTATAATGAAGTTAAACGCCTAAAACTAGTATTCGTCAAGGACAATGGCATTGCGAGGTCAATTTCATTGGTAACATAACCAATACCCTAGGTGATTTGTTATAAATAAATTAGGACGTAATATTATATGTTGATTATAACATATGTAAAATTTTGGATAATCACCATGAGTATGGATTTGATAATGTTTTTGATGAATTTTAAAGGAACTACTACAAAAAATCAATATATAAGCTTAATTAATTAAATTACATGGATCGAGAACAAATACTGAATATTTTAAAAGGAAAGTTACTGAGTTCAAAAGTAAGCTTAAGTTAATAATCTCAAAATTTGCAGTGTCATCCCTTAATGTATTTGGAAAATTTTGATCTATAAATTAAGATTGGGAATAAATACATCTTTTAAATATCAGTTTGATATTATAAAGGGATCCTTTAGTAATAAGTCGAGTAATCTATGTTGTATACCTCATATGAACTGGTTTATTGATGAAACAAGTAGTGTTTGAATTTTACATTTGTTTTTAGGAAAGTTGTGATGACCTGATTTTTGGACCCTTAGAGTCGACAATAATACATCCGCGGTATTCGCACATCAAACATCCATGCGTCAGAAAACCAAATCCTTAGGGGATAATAATAAAAAAGAAAGAATAGAATCTCATAATCCCAGCGAATAGTATATAATATACAATATGTCTTAACAAAAGAATTTTAAGTATTTTGGGAAAGGATATATATCATTTAAATCCAAACCAAGGCTCATAGGTATTTATCATTTCCAACTACGTTTTTAATTCATTTGTGTTGATTAATCCCAATCATTCACCATAGTTGATATAGGCATCGAATAAACCCAGGATTAATCACTAAAATGAATTAAGAACGTCGGTTGAACTGGTAAATACATATGAGTCCTGATTCAGATTGAAATGATATAATATACATGGACAACACCATAGTAACCAACAAACTATGCTTGATAGTTATAGCAGTCTTTTCCAAACAAACTCAAATAGCAACAAATAATACTAGCACAATAGAAAATAAAACTCTAAAGAAGTACGTCTTGAGCTCCTGCCCCTTCCCCAGGCTCCAAGCACTTAAACTAACTTGTTAAATATGCTTGGTCTGACCCGAGCATTATCGTAAAATAAAGCCCAAATCAATCTGGAAAAGTAGTGTGAGAAAACTCAGGTAACAATAAACTTATTTGTTATGTTAAAACTTTGTAAAATAAATACTATCTCGTAAAACCACATTGCACATAAACATATATATGTTTTTACCTTATGATAACCAAAACACTTTTTGGAAAATCCAGTGTATTATAATGAGTCAAGATACAAATAACTGAAATTATTACATCAATTAAATTTCGGCATAATAGTTATACAACTAAAACTATAAAAGGCTCGTATTGCTGTTTGGATTCCATAAAGTGATTAGGAAACTAGGGTAACGCCCACCTCTCTAGATAAGCGTACCGAGATCACAAGAACGTCTTACACTCCTGCCACCATAGAAGAGACATACCACTTAACTTTATGGTACCAAATATGTTATCACCATGGTTGTAATTAGCTACCATACCAAAGCATACCATAATCAAAGGGTCTACCATTCTAGTTTTGATGATAAACATGCCTTAATGGATGCAACCCACATAGCCCTACCGGATATCCCATGTTTTAGTAATTACCTATTGATGAGGTATGAGATTATGTTTTTACCTTTCATCAACATATTTCACTTCAAATTTTCATGGCACTCTATTGGTAATGTATTGATAACATCTATCCATGCAATTCTTTCAGGGAGAGAATGAGCAGAAGTTATTAGTTCTATTACATCCATAGGATTAGTATCAAGTAACCTTTGCACTTCAACTTTATTCGGAAAGGATTTAAATGCATCTTTGGAAAGGATCATCTTCAATTTGACATCATCTAAGAGGGAACCTAATGAAAAAGAAAGGGACTTTGTAACAATCCGAATTTCGACAGACCGATTTTTTTCTTTTCAAAATTCTAATTTATCGAAACGCGTGTTGGTTTTCTCTGATATCCTGCAGAAAAGACAGAGATTTAAAATATATCAGAGCTTAGAAAAACATCTCATAGTGGAATGAATAAAACATAATGTAATCAAAATACAACCTTACCGTAGTAATAATACTTCCTAATCAATATCCAAAGCTATCATATCTCTGCCACAAATCTAACCTGCGAGTATGTTATGTGGAGGGTGTCAGAACACAAGTTCTGGTGATTGGATTTAAACTACACATTTTGGATAACCCTACATATACTATTCATTTACATTTTGTTATCGTTTATTAGGTTACTTGGGTTAACAACACTCAAGGCTTACAGACACGTCATAACCATCTATTTTCCAGTGGATTAACCTAATATAGTATATATGTATCTATCCCCAATATTGAGATACACCCCGTGGTACCCCACTCGCACAGTCTCCACCGTGATGCCACACATATGCATTATTTAATTGTCATAAAGTGCGGGGTGTTACATTCTCCTACCCATAGGAAATTTCATCCCCGAATTTTGATAAGGGTATAAATGAAATAACCCCTCGCGTAATATCCATCCATCATGTGTGCATCCAATTTTCGCAAACATTGTGCACTTATGCAAAGTGTAATACAACATAATAAAAGATAAATGAAAAGAATGTCTAAGCGGTACCTCCTATATATATGCAAATTTTTCGAAAATGCTATAAAAACATGATGCTCACATCCTAAATATACTGGCAGTTCTACATGAATGCAATATTTCGAAGATCAAAAATGTTTTTTCATCCAAATTTTCCCACACTCTTACGGAGCAAGAGCGTAGTTCATCCAAATTTTGCATCCAAAACTCTACCAAGCAACTTTATTTTTTGAATTTCAGAAAAATCAAATTTTCTAAATTCGATTTCTTATATTACAAAAAGGTGGAAAATGGAAAACTTCACATCTTCCGTTTTTCATTTTCGACCATTTCCCAACTGTACTTCGATTTTATGAAATTATTTATAAAGATTCCCTATTTTCCTATCCAAGCACAACCCACATAAGAAAATTTTCTTTGTTACTGATTTCTTTTTCATCTCATCTTGGAAATTTTTATTCTTATCCATCTTTCTTTAACTGTCATGTTTGTTGCTTTACTGAAGTTGTTGTTTCCTTTTTAGTTATGCCATTACTCTTTTCTTAGCTTATTTAACTTAATCCTATGATCTAAGTTTAATTTTAAATAAGCCTTCTAGTCCTTCAACTAAAACAGGAAAACTGACGCTATACATAGCTACTACTAAGGGCTAAGAATCTCAGGACTATGTCCCCCTCTGAAAAATTCAAACAACGAGATGTTAATACTTACTTACCCTCTATTGTCTACTAGTCACCACTAGTCCTTGCTGTGTACTAACGGAAATTCTTAAACAACACCCTAGGCTTTTCTATGCTTACGCATTCTATGGGAACTTACCATTATTCCAAGATAATTCTCACTATTTGCTCCATAGCCTCAAAAACTTTTATCATTTTCCTTAGGCACTAATCCTCACCTATTCCACACATTTAAAACACCGTTTGGCCTTTTCATTTCTTTTTTCTTTCAAAATTTAAACGTATCAAAACTTTATTTTCCTCACTAAAACTTACTTTTTCCAAACCATTAAACATGTCATTTAATACATAAAGAATGTAAATCAATTTTTTTTTCAAATCACTAAAACTGGAGTAGATAAGGACAACTATTTCTTAATCGGGTTTATAATTTGTTCTTGCCTATAAGATTAGTTCAGTTTCTTACTACAACGTGAAAACATCTACTATATTCTTAATTTCTACAACATATTTTGTCCACCTAGCAATATTCCTTTGTTAAATTTTTTTATCAAAAATGATTGTCAAACGAATAGATATTTCAAAACTATCTTTACTAAAAATTCTAGCTTTCAACAAAATGCAATATTTTCTAAGTTATGGTTTTTAATCCTATCATGCAATATAACAAGAAAACTATTGAGCTATACATGCTCTATAATATGCACCTTTTTACTGAGAGAATTTTAAGTATAGACAACATTTTCGCAAGAAATCATTATTTACGAAATATACCCCATTTTGCTTCAAAACCCAATGTGTACTTCTTTACATATTTTAAAATTACGACTTTTAAGATTAAAACTTGAAAACACCATAAACCATCTTTCCAAAGCTTTTATAATTTAAAGTTCTTAAAAGTTAACAATAGGGTTAGACTCAAAGAGGGTTTCTAATTTTCTAGGTTTTCCTAGACACTCCCACAAGGTTAATTCTCTCAGCTATATATATTCCTAATCCATTCTTCTCTTTTTAACCTTTTCCTATTTATAAGGTTTTTCTACCAAACCCACTAACCTGAAATACTATCACATGGGATTTACCTTTATTCCATACAAAGCATATTGTACACTTCCCACCCAAATTACCTAAGGGTCTTAGATTTCCATGTTCATTCTTTTTGTGTACAAAGAGATATTCCAATTCTTGCCATATTATGCTCTTTTTATTTAGTGGGTTCCTTTATGGATCTAGGTATATATAATATATGTTTATATTTTTAAAAATACAAATACGTTCACTTTCTATTTGTACAGGAATCCTAAACCTAAGCTCTAATACCAGATGTAACAACCCGAATTCCGACATATGAATTTTTTTAATTCTAATTTATCGAAACTCGTGTTGATTTTCTCTGCTATCCTGTAGAAAAGACAGAGATATAAAATATATCAAAGCTCGGAAAATCATCTCACAGCGGAATGAATAAAATATGATGTAATCAAAATATAGTATTATCATAGTAATAATATTTCCTATCCAGTATTCAAATCTATCATATCTCTGCCACAAATCTAACATGTGAGTATGTTATGAAGAGGGGGTCAGAACACAAGTTTTGGTGACTGGATTTAAACTACACATTTTGGATAACCCTACGTATACCATTCAGTTACATTTTCTAATCGTTTATTAGGTTACTTGGGTTAACAGCACTCAAGGCTTGCACACACTTCGTACACATCTATTTTCCAGTTGATTAACCTAATACAGTATATGTAGCTACCCAATATTGAGGTACACCCTATGGTACCCCACTCATACGGTCTCCACCGTAATGCCATAGAGATGTACGCAGTCCCCATCCTATGTCGGCGTGATGTACAGATCTCTATATAACAATGCTACGTTCCACATGTATCTGCCATTGCCATGCTACGTAAGCGCATGGGCTACCACCTTCGATCGAATCTGAATCCATCACAAAGTAATGCCCTCGAGGCTTTGATGCACCACCTAGAGAAGACATGCATGTATCTAAGCTTTTTCATGTTCGTATCATCAATCGTACTCGATTCCTTAATCGCATATATCCTCCACTGTGCACCGAGTTCCGTGGCAGGGATGTACAAGAAACACATAACTCGGTTGGGAGCTTTTCCATATCTGTACAGGCCCGCCTTTAAGGGACTCAAAATGTAGATATTCCGTGCGGTCTATTTTACATGGTGGCCTCTTCTTTTCATGGTGGTTGTGGCCCCAACTCAGCCCCTCCCTCAACTAGTAAAGTCTGCAAGAGCTAGGCGACTTTCCCCTAAAAACAATCTAAACATCCATTTGATGTCTCCCCTCAACCACTGTGCCTCGATAGTGAAAGGCTGATGGCGTCTTGGGTTTAGCTCTAGTCTTTTTGCATCCCACTGGCTGTTGATGATGGGTACCTGACGATCAACTATCCTTGTTCGTTCCAGACCCGCCTCCCGTTAAGGCGATCGCCGAATCACCCTAGCGTCATCTCGTCATAGCATTTTGACTGCAAAGCTACTTTTGCAGTCAAGGCATACTCACTGGGTGGTAACGCGCAGACCCAACCTCTGCGAGCGCAACCTAAACATCTGCCACTACACAAAGGACAACCAGAAGCACCCTACGCATCTCAGGAAGCCGCGTGCTTCAGCTTCCATTCCTTTGGAGCTAACAGAATAATCAGATGGATGCGCGCTCCCCTCGTGCCTCATGACACCGCAATGATCTACCCCATTGGGTTATTCACCTTAAATGTGCAGACTGGTATAAGCACCTTATTTTAATTTGTTATTAGAACCTATGTCTAAACATTCAATTATGTGCTTGCTCAACCTCATCAGGTTTCCTTTTAACTTGGTTATTTTAAATCATATTAACTTCTTATTCAAGTTACCAAGTTCTTTCTGAGCCTATTATATCACTAAGGAATAGACCCCTCTTTCTTATTAATTTTAGTTACAAGACTTAGCCCTTTTACGTTTATTAATAAGCCTATGAAATATCATTCTCTAGATTGTAATCCAAGGTCTGTAGTCTACAATCTCTTTATATTGTTCATTGTCCAATAACACGTTCTACTTAATATGTAATTAAGTATATCTTAATTCACATGTTTTCTGTTTAACATGTCACTTATTATTTCTGATTAAATATAACTTATTTTACTACATAAGTTTGCTTCATTCTTTCTTATTTAATCATAATTTCATCTTACGTTGTCACTACAACTTATCGTTGTTTACTTATTAACCTAGTTCTCTTAACTAAGGTTTACTAATAAGTTTCATTTCCATTAATATAACTTATGTTGTCCTTATCAGTAGATTTCAGATTCTCGTTCTTACAGATAACTTAATTTACAATTAAGTACAACTTATCCCATTACATAAGTTATTCCATTTTCTTTACCGTCTATTATAACCTGAGTTATAATTTCCACTTGTCCCTAGGACAAGCCTACCAATTATATAACATTCTCATTAATGTAATTTATTTATAATAGGTTATTACCATTCCCCATTCATTCCAATCATTTTACTGTTGTAATTTTCATTCAGTTACATTCATTTCCATTAATTACAATTAATGCCATTTATTTCTATCTTTTTTTACATATATTCATATATATATATATATATATATATATATGTTTATGCACTAGACCTCTCACATTAAATTAACAACTTGTGGATGCTGGATTTGGTAGGCGGTTCCGGTCAGAATTCTACAACAAGTTGAATTTAACCTCATGTCTTAGCACTGTTACATGTATATTTATGCACTAGAAGTCTCACATAATATTAACAACTTATGGATGCTGGATTCGCCAGCCGATTCGAGGCAGACTTCTACCACAAGTTGAATTTAACCTCGTGTCTAAGTGCGATTACAGTTTTCTGTTTACTTTAAGTTATGTTATATTCATTCTTTCTAAATTTTATTGTAATCTATTTTTACACGTCACACTTAATATCATGTTAAGTTTATTTCTAATTATCATGTCGCATGTTCTTCCTAACATGTAGTTAACTTAATTTTAAAATAATAACATGTAACTATCAATTATGTAATTATTCTCATCTAACAGTTTAACATGTAAGTGTACCAATTATTATAGTTATAGGTTTAGTACATAATATGCCACAAATTAACATGTAATTATTCCAATTTCACTGTAACTTAACTTACAGTATCCAATTAACATGCATGTATAGAACAGTAATCGATTCTACATATTTTAACAGGTTTATCATTTTCAACATATTAACATTTCAACACATCAAATTAACATTTCAACATATTATGTCAACATTATGGCGGATTTACATTGCATATTGATGGGGAATGTCAAACAATAATATACCATTATCAAAAATTGTAATGACCCGCATTTTTAGAGATATATAATTAATTTATTTAATTATATAATTGGTGATTTAGAGAAGTTAATGATCGTTTAATTAAATAATATTGAATATTTAATAAATAATTATAATATAATAATATATTATAATGTCGAAATAGTCAAAAATAGCTGAATTCACAATACAGTGAGAATTGGGTTATATATAAGGTATAATTCAGTTTGGAATTGAATTTGAATAACGAATACATTCAATCGACGACAGTTTGAACGTATACTTATAATATCATTAAAATAGAGCTTGAAACGACGTGGCAGTTCGCCATTTGGCGATTCAGACTTCAACTGAATGTACAGGATTCGTTTTAAGCCGGATTTCTTTGAAACATGAAACATGTGGAGCTGGTGGAGTATATCTTTCTAGTGGAAGAGAAAAATCGGGATTTCGTCGTGTAGATTTTGATGTACGTCCAAATCAAATTTCAGAAAAGTCGCTGTAGAATTCCTTTATAATTTGCAACGCTTTATTTACGTTATAAAAGGATTTTCGATATAAACTGAATATCGATAATTCTAAAATCTGAAATATCAAACTGTAAATTCTGATATGATATTCTGGAGCTGTACGATATCATATGTGAAGTTATACGATAATATAAATTTATTTATATTTAATTTAATTATATTTAAATATATTTATATATTTAAATGGGTCATTCAGAGCGTTAAAAATAGCCAGTTTTGCAAACGACCTCAGAATTCGACGAAACCAGTTTCGTTGGGACCGTAATGTCGAACTCTTGCTAGTTGTCAAGTTTCGTGATTTTTGGGTATCGTATGCGGTCATAGGAATTTTAAAGGACATATGTAAACAACGTATGCTAAAATAAATAAAATAATAAAATATAAAAATAATATTTTAACACTATAAATACCCCCCTTAATCTCCCTAAACCTAATTCAACTCATTCCACCAGTCAAACAAAGCCGCCGCCACCCCAATGCTTTCCAACGTGAGAATTCCAAAAGAAGAAAAATCAAAACAAAAGATATACACATCTATAAATCTCAAATTTATATATATATGGGATCAGTACAGGGAGCTCTTCGATCTGGTACCCATTTTATGTGGTTCGAACACGGTTGTGGACGATGGGTTTTTGCAACAGCAAACTAGGGTTCGGGTATTTGGTGATTTCAGGGTGCGATAGTGTTTATCGAGATCATTTTAGGGGTCAGGAAGGAAATCCGCGCCTGTGTGCTGAATTTGCATTGACTCGGTGGTATTTTGGTGCCTTCGCTGTAGCGTAGGGCTGCTCGACGGGTTTTGAGGCAAGGGTTCGAGTGGCAAATGGAGGTGATGGCCGCGGAGATAAAGGGAAGGAGATGAATGTGGTGGTCTCCGTTTTGTGATTCATGAAGGAGTGGAGGAGTATTGAATGAAGAGGATCGGTTTTGGTGTTTAGGTACAGAGGAGCGACGGAAGTAGAAGAAGAAGAGGGAAGCGGGTAGGAGTTTGGGCCGGGTTAACAAGGTTTGGCCCGATAAGAAAATAAATGTTTAAGTTTATTTTAAATTTAATAGTGTACAAACTGATAATGCCAATAACTTATTCATATGATATCAGAATCACAAACCGTAAGTTGCGTTGGGATCGTATGGACGGGAGCAACACAACGAGACTGACCGGGAGTGAATCCGAGCTCGTTACAATTTATGGTGAAATAAATTGTCCGTCTAAATCAAAGACAGTTAATCGTTTTTAACGATAACAGTCCAATGTGAGTAAATCTCACTAACTCTGAACAGTTTATATTTTCATGTTATATTTTTAGAACTGTTAAATATGGACTGATTGATTGTGTGTTGACTGTTTGATTGAACTGCTAGTCAGTTAGTTAAATTTCTATATTGATTATGTTTAACAGAATATATCATATGGAACTGAAAGTGATGTTATCTATATTGTCTAACATCTGTGATGCAGGGGAACAGGTTGGAGGAATCCGACTGGATTCCTCAACAGTTATTTTATTGTTTTTCATATATTTTGATATATGATGTGAATTATAACCTGTTGTTGATTGTGTGTGTATGGACGATATTGAACATCGTGATTTGATATGATTGAATACCATGACATACCGGAATGTAGATAAAGGAGATTTTTCAAAGTGATATTGATAAATAGAGATATTTATAAAGTGGAATATTTATAAATAAGGAATATTTATAAATTGGGATATTTATAAATAGGAGATATTTGAAAAGGAAATAAATTCAAAGCATTTCTTTTTGAATGGAAAGGCCTGTGTGGCGAGTTTGGGGATTTTCCCGATGCTCCCGATACAAAGGAGGTTATGGCGAATTTTCCCGGGAATTTAAGAAGTTAGAATATTTCAAGAATAAATTTGAAAAGGAAATATTTGTAAACCATTTACAAATAGAATTGGAAAGGAAACATTATAAAAAGGGAAATCATTTTTAAAAGGGTAGAACCGTTATTTAAAAGTAAATCTTTTCCAATGAATAAAACGTTGTAAAAAAGGAAATCTTTATAAAGTGAATAAAGTAAATCGAATATGGTATTCGAAGAAGAAATCGAATATGGTATTCGAAGTTAGTTAATCGAATATAGACATTCGAAAGGAGAAATCGAATATGATATTCGAAGTTAGTTAATCGAATATAGACATTCGAAAGGAGAAATCGAATATGGTATTCGAAGTTAGTAATCGAATATGGTATTCGAAGTTAGTTAATCGAATATGGTATTCGAAGTTAGTTAATCGAATATGGTATTCAAAGTTAGTTAATCGAATATGTTATTCGAAAGGGGTTAGTCGAGTCGAGTTAGTCAAATAGAGTTAACCAGTTAGAATTAATCGATTTGAGTTAATCAGTTAGAGTTAAACCAATAGAGCTAATCAGTTAGAGTTAATCCAAATAATTTGCCATTTAGCACGACTGCTAGCGTAATTCGCAGGGCTGCAAATAGCCAAAGGCGTCGGATGTTTCCTGAGGGAATCAGGCGTAACCATTGTGATCGCTGCGATCTAGAGTCAAAGCGAATGGAGTCGAATAGAGTTGTCGAATAGTAGTTGTTCGAATAGAGTTAAATAGAGTAGTCGAATAGTAGTTGTTCGAATAGAGTTAAATAGAGTAGTCGAATAGTAGTTGTTCGAATAGAGTTAAATAGAGTTGTCGAATAGTAGTTGTTCGAATGGAGTTAAATAGAGTTAGTCGAATATAGTTTATTCGAATAGAGTTGAATAGAGTTAATCGAATAGTAGTTATTCGAATAGAGTTAAATGGAGTTAAATAGAGTTAGTCGAATATAGTCTATTCGAATAGAGTTGAATAGAGTTAATCGAATAGTAGTTATTCGAATAGAGTTAAATGGAGTTAAATCGAATATTAGTTATTCGATAGGAGTAAATCAAGTTGAGTTAAATAAACCAAGTTAGTCGAGCCTAGTTAAACGAATCGAAAGGGCCGAACCAAGTAAGTCGAGTTAGTCGAGTCAAGTTAAGTTAGTCGAGTTAAGTTCGTCGAGTTAAATAAATCGATGTTAGTTTCACCGAAAGGAGTTATCGATGTTAGTTTCATCGAAGGGAGTTATCGATTATAGTTTAATCGAAGTGAGATTTTCAAATATGAGATATTTGAAAAGGAAGAGTTATCGAATATTAGTTATTCGAAGAGAGATTATCGAATATCGTTTATTCGAGAAGGAGTTAATCGAATATAGGTTATTCGAAGAAGAGTTAATCAAATAGAGATTTCTCGAAGAGAGTTAATCGGCAAATTCGATTATATCGAATTCGGGAAAGTACTTATACTTTCCAGTGTTTAAATAGAAATTTATTTATATTTAAATAAATAAGTGTTAGGTTAATTATTCACTAATAAGAATAGAAGTTATAATTAAAGTTAGAAAATTCGAAAGTAGGGATTATAACGTTATCGTTATAACCAATGTTTTAAATATAGAAATGGATTACTAAAATTGAATCCGAGAAAGGCATAAAGAAGTTGTTAAAGATTAAAAGATAAACTTTGACCATTTCGAAGTTATAACGTTGTTCAGTTAAGGTCTGAGAGGTAATTATACCCCAACTTGAGTGACTTCCTTCTTGACTAAGAAATGGTAAGGTTTGATCGTAAAGGAGTTTTGGAAATGTTTTCCAAAAAAAAAGAATCAGAAATGTTTTCTGATAAAAGAAAATAAGAATTTAGAATATAGGGAAACAGGAGATAAGTAAATAAATGTACTAAAGAGATTAATGTTAAATGATGTTTGTTCGATATAATTTCCATCTGGAAATAATATCGTTGTTTGCACACTTGTTTTTCTTTGATGGTTAAATCACAGACTATCGAAGTTTTGACCATTTTAACGTTGTTAATATGGAGAGACCGGTTGGATTATTATCCAAAGAACCACTCTGTATTGGCATAAGCGTCGCAAATCATATATGCCAAAGATAATTGAAGACGGAGTAAAATGCAAGGGCTATCCTGTTTACAGAATAGTGCCTTCGGTTTGTCCAGTCCTAGGACAACTTGTATGGACGAAGGTCTGACAGAGTATATCCAATGGATCGCGTAAGCTGATCTATTCAAACGTATTCACGTTTGGTGGCGGAGGAATTCGTTTCTCTTAGCTGTATACCCGTGTTATTTTTGGATAAGTAAATTTGTGATTTGGCGGGTATGACGATGTGACATTTCTAAGCGAATGAAGATGGATGTCTGACATAGTATTTCCAGTCGGTCACGTACATTGATTTCTTCAACTATACCAAGAGTGGAAGCGGAGAAGGAAACTTCTTTTAGCTGACACGTAATGTATGGTTGTAGACGTCAATTAGTGATTCTGATGGATCTGACAATGTAGCATTCGAAGTGAATCTGTGTAACGACACGGATTTTGCCCGACCTTAATCGATCGCAAAATCGACCAAGACCGTTCAAAACTCGCATACGTTAACTTTGGGAATACAATACATCAGAACAATAACAGCAGACTTTTATTACATTACAATAATGTTACATCAGAGTACAGAATATTAGAGTACAAATAAAGTAAACTACAGCGGAAGATAGATTACAACAGATTTAATACATTAAACAGCGGAAGACTTCTAAGCTCTGGACACAGCTTTGGGCTTCGATCCAGGATCCTGCTAAAGAGAGAGATATCTGCAAAAAGCTACTCGACTGCCCGTGTGGAAAAGAGGGCACCCGAGTTTGCAAAGTGAAACAAACTACGAGTCAGTCATGGGACTGGTGTGAGAATTCTAAACTAATTTAACTAATAAGACAAATCCAAGGACCACGCCGCTAACGCGGAACGGGTTTACTCCATTGGATTGCCAGTGTATAAACAAACAATCAAAAATGCAACAATCAACATGTAGTTCCAATCTACCCATTTAGGATTAATCCCTAAATTAAGATTTCAAAATCCAATTCAATTTACAGAAATTATTTCTTTGGACTTTATTTCCCAATTTCTTTTATATCAAATCGTTTGGAATATATATCTAGCTTTTGTAATATCAAAGTAGATTTCACTTCGGGATTTGAAAACAAAACATTTGGAGATATGAATTCCAAAACATAATAATGCATAAAAACAAATATGCAACCAAATATCAGGTTTCCCTTAGACAAGGCAAAGGGCACGCACCTAAGCAACTCGATATATATATATGTGCACCTCTCACTATGGAGCAGGCTACACTAACCACTGACCAGTACAGTCGGTCAGGGTCATTCAACCAACCCATACTTTTAGTCGTTCGGGTCACCAGAATCTTTAGCCACATACTAAATCATTTTTATATCCCGAAGTGGAAAAATCATTTCACAACATAATAATCACAAGTATAATCAAATCTATATTGGTTTCTGCTTTCAAATCATTTTGAAATTATTGGGTTTAGTCCTCGAAATTCTTTCTGTTTTATAAAACATTTTATAAAACATTCCCTGTCCAAAATCGGGAATAATTCTTCTTTTACTTAAGAAAATCACTTCTCAAAATCATTCATTAATTTTGAAATAAACAATCGCTAAACACCTTATAGTCAAATCGTGAAGTGTTTCACAAGGTGTTAGCATACATATAATTCTACCCTTTTTAATGAATACTAATTACATAACAATGTAATTTTACATGTTAAAAAATTCTAATCAAAGTGACATTTCTTTTTAATGAATACTAATTGCATAACAATGTAATTTTACATGTTAACAAATTCTAATCAAAGTGACATTCTTTTAATGAATACTAATTACATAACAATGTAATTTTACATGTTAACAAATTCTTATCAAAGTGACATTTCTTTTTAATGAATACAATGAACAATAAAATTATGATCTTTTACGTTGCTCCTTTTTATCGAAAACAATATTACATTAAAAATGGAATTTTTAATGTTACATCTTTTATTGAAAACAAAGTGACAATAAAATATAAACTTTTAATCCATTCTTTTTAATGTAATAATTTTACATTAAAAATACATCTTTTTAGTCCATTCTTTTTAATGTAGCAATTTTACATTAAAAATACATCTTTTTAGCGTAAACAATTTGACACTAAAATATCTTCTTTTTAACGCACTATAAATGTGTTCTTTTTATTACGTCAAAATTATGCTCTTTTATAACGTAAAAAAATATGTACTTTTATTAACGTCAAAAATATGTACTTTTATTAAATTTGAGCAAAACGATATTAAAAAGTTGATCTTTTTAATATGAACAAACGGTATTAAAAAGTGGTTCTTTTTAATATGAACAAAATGATGTTACAATTTTCCACAACAACTTCAATAACCAATTGTGATAAATTTGGTGTAACTATATCCAACATATACGAATGCAAATTTTAAAACGCACACATCCTAAGGAACCATTCATGTATATATATAAATATTCCCAACATATACAATTTCAAATTTCAAACACACAAATCCTAAGGAACCATTCGTATATATATATATATATATATATATATATATATATATAAATCTTCGCAAAGATGAGATTTTTATCGTATTAACAATTCTGAATATAAATGAAATGAAATAAAATAAACCTCAAGATGAGATTTTCGCATTCCACACTTGAAACTGAATAAAAATGAATCCCACGATGGAACTTTTACATCCCACTCTTGGAACAAAATAAAATGAATCCCACGATGGAACTTTTACATCCCACTCTTGGAACAAAATAAAATGAATTCAAAAATGGAACTTTTACATCTCAACTTTTATAACGTGTAAACAAGATGAGATTTTTACATCCCACGCTAGTAACACGAGCCGCAAAGATGAGAATTTTATCCCACGTTTGAAAATAAAGGAAAATAAATTCAAGATGGAATTTTGACATCCCACAGCTTGAAAATAAAAGAAAATAACATCAAGATGGAATTTTGACATCCCACGGCTTGAAAATAAAAGAAAATAACATCAAGATGGAATTTTTGACATCCCACAGCTTGAAAATAAAAGAAAATAACATCAAGATGGAATTTTGACATCCCACAGCTTGAAAATAAAAGAAAATAACATCAAGATGGAATTTTGACATCCCACAGCTTGAAAATAAAAGAAAATAACATCAAGATGGAATTTTGACATCCCACAACTTGAAAATAAAAGAAAATAACATATGAAAATAAACAACGCGTCATACAAAGAAAATGAACAATATTCGCGTGTTCACAGATCCTATCCCACAGATCTGGAATATAATAATTATAATTTTCATCGCATATTCACAAATTTAGAATCTCAATTTATTATGAGATTTATTGCATCAAACCAAGCGAATATATTTTCCATAACAACAATAATACATAAATAACATCTAAATTATCACAGCGCAGAATAACACATACATATATGATTATAAATGCGAACATCAATAATTAAAGTATAATAATTTAAATAAAATAAATAGGATTTCTCACAGACAATTATTTAACAGTAAATAAAAATAATTAAATTCAGAAATCTCACATTGATTTTTGTTGAAAATTTGACTGTCTCGGATTCAGCTCTGGTCTGCGCCATTGCGAAGAGCTCGGAAAGACGAGTCCATTGCAATTTACGGTTCGTCAATCGGACCTCGTACGAGAGAGTTATGATTTATTAAAGTTGGACATAATTAAATAATTAATTAATATTCGTGAAAAATACCTAAAAATTTCACTGTCTCAGAATTGGAAAAAATTAGTGTCCACGCGTCCATCTCGTCGCCACGATCCCAACGCACCTGAAATCGTCGATTTTCGACTTCGTACGAGTGAGTTATGCAATTTTAAAGTTCTGGAAATTAATTAAATAATTTAAAAATAAAATAGAAAATACCCTCAGCCCGTTGACCGAAAAACACTGTTCACCGCCGAACTTTGACCGCACTTTGCCGCTGCCTCGGGCCACCTGACGCCACGGGACCACCGCCAATGTCTTCGTCTTGGCGAGACGCACCACCACCAGAAAGAGCCGCCCCTAAAGCTTCTCCGATCATCGGGAAATCGCCTAGAAAGGATTTCGCCTCGCGGGTCCCACAGGCCTCCTCACACCTCCAAACTGCCTGAAATTTTCTGAGCATCTTCGTCTTGCGTAGACGAAGAACTTCCATGTTCGTGACTTCGTCAAATTCTTCCTCGATTCACGGGAATTTCTTGATTCACGTTTTGAGTTTCTGAATTTCGAAAACAGCGAGCTTTAAGACGAGATTCCGGCGAATCCGAGCGCTGTTTGACAAAACCGATTACACCATTAGCTTCGTATCGTCGAGACCTTCGAGAAAACATATAATTTGCTATGGTTTGAAGAGATTTTATTTTTTTATGAATTTTAGAGGAAGAGGGAGGCGCCATTGAAATTGAGAAAAAATGATGGAAAAGAGAGTGGCTGCTGTGCATTTCGAATTTCAGCCCTAAAACTCAGAAAAAAGATAATATATACCATGGGTTTAATTTTGGTTTGGGCCCAAATATCATTATGTGCCCAGTTACTCAATTTTCAACTGTTTTCTTCAGTTCAAAAATTCTTATAAATACATGCTGATTTCAAAATTAATAAAATTTTAAACATAATTATTTCAGGTCATTACGAACCCAACGAACCTGATTTCGTAATTTTCCGAGTCCGTATGAATTTATTATGAATTTCCGAAGTCTGAAAATATGATATTTTTCACTGTAAAAATTATACCGGCCACAAAATAATTCCAAAAATTATAAATTTTAGAATTTAACCTTATTTTAATATTCCGAATCCATAGAAACTGGTCTCGTCGAATTCGGGGTTCGTTTGCAAAAATTTCATTTTTCAGGCGTATATTTTTAATATTTAAAAATACCAAAAATAGTGGAATTTTTCCGAAACTCAAAAATATAAGTTCTTATAGTCATTTTTATATGTAAACAACATTCTGAAACCAATGGAGATGGTTTCGGGTCCTAATTCCTTATTCTGCAAAAATTTTACATTTCGGGCCTTATATATAATATATACGAATTCTATAGCGTTTCTTGTTTCGTCCAATTCCGATTTATATATTTTTTTTTTTTTTCAAAGTTGGAATTTCAAATCTGAAATTACCGTGCCGTTTTCAGGCTCGGAATGGATTTAATATAAATTTCAAGTTCGCGCTCGAAATAAAATAAGTTTTTCATCGTTATTATTTAAAATAAATAATTTTAAATATATTCATTCATTAAAATTTCTTAAAATAAAATTTTAAAATTAACCCCAAAAATCAGGGCTGTTACAATCTGATGTAATGATAAAGCGTAGCTTCTAGCCTCATCAACCGGTAAATGACAGAAATCGGGCAGGCAGCATGGCTAAGTCGGTCGCACCGAAGTAGGGTGTATAATCACCTATCTAGTGAATATTCATTTGTTTCTTAAATCTATCAATGCTGTCCCATATATATACGGGAACGGTTGCTGATCCCAACCGTTGGTGATATACATTCGATACACTCAAGCGAAATGAGTGGTCGGTCATGTGTGGCTGAGTTACAAGATGTTCTTGTTGAACTCCAGTGTATCGTTCCTAGAGTACACTGATCGGAAGGTGGTTCCATACCTTGTTATATTTGGAAACCCATTATCCAATACGTGCTTGCGATTTTGATTGTATACTATATATGTAGAACGTGAGATGAAAGCGTTTCTGCTAGTTGATATCTATTTGTACATAGACATTATTATAATATCAAAAGGTTTTTGATATAAAGATATTTTGGATTCTCATAAGGGAAAAGCCCGTTCTGTTCTGCGGCGTGGTCTTATGAGATATCTTTTACTTGTTCATATACCTGTTTAAACTATTTTACTCACACCTGTCCCATGACTGACCCGGAGTTTACTTTGTTGTTTTCACTAAACTCTTGGGTGCCTAAATTTGTACGGGCAGTCAAGTAGTCGGGATTTGCAGATACATTGAAGAGCTGGAGCAGGAGGCTTCAGAATCATATAGCTATAGTTTATTTCCGCTGTGTTGTAAGTGCTGTACTCTGATAAGTGCTATTGTATACATAACTGTTATATTTCAAAGTTATGTTATCTATTATATGTTATTCGTTCCGCTGTGAGGTTTGTGTTACTCTGATGATGATGTTCTTCTTCTTCTTCTATTCTATAAGTTCTGTCTTATCTATCCTCACCCTCTGTCTTCTTTCATTAACTATTCGGTTATTTTCGATCTTGGATGTTCGATATGTGTTGTATATCGGATAACAAAGATCGCATTTTTCCGGGTCGTTACAAAAATGATATAACTTAAATCCACTTACCAATTTGCTTTCCAAATCCTAAATCTGGTCCAGATCTAGCATTCCTTGTTTCCCCTAACCGAATTTAGAATCTAAACAACCACGTATCCACAATTCTTAACTAAAAGAAGAAGTAAAGAAAGAGGAGAAATTCAAATAGACCAGAAGCTAGAAATTACCTTACTTCGAATAGATTCTGAACACCTTCTTTATTAATTTACATCCTTTTCCTCCAGACCTTAAATCAGAATTTCCCTAAACTAATTATCTTATTTTTCAGAAGAGATTGGAGGAGGAAGAAGAATGGCAGGGCTTAGGCGGCTTCGTAGAAAATGTGAGATTAAGGCTAGGCTCTGCTAGCCTATTTATAGGTGTTCATGATCTTTTTGTACATGTAGTGCTGAGTCAACATCGAACTTGATTAACAATACAGTCCAGATTCATTGATGAATCTACCCGGATCTGGGGTGGGTCGACCCCCGGGTCGACCACTTATAGGTGGGTCGACCCCAAGGTCGACCCCCTGTGAGTCATGCCAGCTGTTTTGGTGCAGAAGTTTTATTTTTGAATGTTTGAATGTTTGGAATTTATTTAAATATTATATTTACATATAATCCTCTTATATGTATACAAAACTTCCATTGTCCACTTTACGGGGATATATATATATATATATACATGCACAAATTTTATTTCGATTTCAAAATTCAAATGGTGTTGTACTATTATTTGATTCTTACCATACTTCTTTGATTGCAGCCTTATTTTTAACTTTTCTCTGGTGTATATATACACATATATATATATACATATATACATATATTTTTCTACACTTCCTTACATGTATAATTTTCCTTATATGTGCGTATATACATACTTTCTCTTTTGAACATGTGTTATTTTAGTCGTTTGCCTTAGAACAGAAATATAACTGCGGCGTGGATCGAACTCTGCACCTCTTAAATGAGAGCTACATGCTCTAACTAACTGGACTACTTAGACTTCTGTTAAAAAGACTTAGAACAATGGTGGTCAATGTTCTTTTCTTATTCCTCTTTTTCATTTAAACTGTTGCATGTAACCTTATCACTTTGCATGCATATTTTTCTTTCAATTTTCTTTTATGATTAATGCATGATATTTGTAAATATTACATGCAACACATTTACACTGCATGCAGCCAAATATTTCTTTTAACATATGCGTTGCATTTTTATTTGCATTAATCTTTTCTTCTTTTTCTGTGCATGTATTCATTTCATTCAATCATATATTATCTTTAATTTATTCTTCTTTTATAAATTTATGTCTATGCATATATATACACATATGCATTATTTAATTATTTAATTGTTATAAAATGCTGGGTGTTACAGACTTGGTAAAGAATTGTTTTTTCTATGATGTGGATGGTCATGATACGAACAAATGTCGACATCTTAAGCATATGATTAAAGAGCACATTGAAAGTGAATATCCGACACATTCCTTTCGGACTGCAAAGATGGAACATGAGAAATCGTCTACAGCTTGGTATAGAAACATATCAGGACTAGCTCGCACGATATTATTTGTAAATAACTTGGATTTGATTTTTAGATGGCTAAGTTGGCATACCCCGGGATTTGGACTTAGTCCCTAAACAAGCTCTTTGTTGATGATGAACCATCCAACTTTTTTTACTAAATGAATTTGTAATAAAAATTGCTAAGTTAGCATACCTACATATATGATTAGGACTCAATATCAATGATAAATCGTTAGTTTTCTTTTAAAGATTTTGTAGTGAATTTGGTTTTGGAACTTTAAGAGAACCACTTTGCTTGTTTGGATAATGGTTGTGAAGTATGAATTTAAAAATTGGATTGTAACATTAAAAACTAAATCCTCAAATGTGGACTATGCTTGGGAATGTTCGAGACATTTCATTGGGACTTGGTGGGTTTAGGCCACTTAATGAATACTTGGAATGGCTAACTAATTGGACGTTAAGTATGGACTATGATTGGCTTAGGTCGGCTATCCTGAAAACGGGAATCCTCGATCAACTTTTGCAAGTATGGACTTATTATTGGACTTGAAATTATTGTATACTTATTTGAGTTTTGGAGTAAGTATGGCTATCCTGAAAATGGCAGGCCACGGATTTTGGATTCATATCTGGATTTCTTGAATTTCTTATTTGGTTTTCTATTATAAATATGATCATGTGCGATCGTGAGTTTTTTGACTTCAATCATATTAACGATCGAGTGCGATCGTAGTTTCGTGGATTTTTGGCTTTAAGATATTAGATTTCTTATAGTCTTATTATTGGGTTTGTCTCAAATTATGGACTCCTTATTGTATATTTATGGATTATACAAAACACGTATTCTAACAAAAGATATATTTTGAAGGGCCAAGTGTAACCCACCTTTTTAACAAGGTTGTTATGCTTTGGATTTGGATGCTTGAATAACTCCGGAAATGAGTACGGATGATCATATGAAGCTACAAATATATGGATATACTCGGTTACACATTAGAATCAACTTAATTAGGAATCAAAATTTGTCTACGTTTGAGATCGACACCAATTTGAGGCATAGAGATAGGATTGGAAATTTAGCTAAGGGATCGACACCTACCTGAGCACTGGGATAGAACTGGGAATTTGGCTAAGTATGGTATCTATACTTATTTGAAGCATTGGACTAAACTGGAAATTTGGCCAAGTAAGATCAGTACTAATTCAAGGTGTAGGATTTCATATTTCAAAACTCATTAGAAATTAAGTCACAAACTCAAAATCTAGAGGCAAAATCATGAAATCAAACATACAAGCAGCAAAATGCAACAGAGGGGGACCCATCTTAGGGGTCACGTCTCGAAGGTTGTGAAAACGGGCAAGTAGGATCGAGTAATATGGAAATGCATGTATATGTAGAAGATTTGATAATGTGATATATATTTCTTGATATAGTTATGCAAGTAAGTATTTAATGAGAAAACTATGTAAACGAATATCACAGATAAGCAGAGTAAACACGGTAAATTAAAGTAATTGACACCAGGGTTTTTTATAGTGGTTCAGAGCACTGTCTTACATCCAATCCTAGACTCCTTTTGGAATTTCACTAATCAACACCCTCACTTAACCCAGAGGAATAAGTATTACACCACCTGACCAGCAGGACAGGGAGCAAAACAAGATTTTGTCTCAACATCCGAAGAGGACTTCTTTCCTGAGTAACTGAACAAGATTTCAACAAATATAAAAAATTGTTTTGACCGAGTATGTGTTCTGAATAACACTGATAAGTCATAGTTTGAGTAAACCCTTCCTATAATCTTCTCCTTTGTGTATATATTTGAAACAAAGTGAACAAAAGAGAAGGAAAGTGATTTTTAATCATGTAATATTGAATACATGAGAGCATAAGTGAATTTGAATAATATTTTAGTTCATAATCAAAGAGTAGATCATTCAAGAAAGTTTGGTGATTAAAACAAATGATTATGAAGTTTATTTATAATAAATAAAAGGTTGCAATTGTTCGTGAAATGGTTTGATCAAAAGATATCGTCATAACTCTTGGATTAGAGAGTTGTGACTCTTTAAATAGCACAACCTTCCAGTTCAGCCTTTTGAATTTATAATTCAAAAGTCTAAAAAATGGTAGTTTATAAAATGAATGTACATGTTCACAAATCTGCCTATTCATACCTCTAAATTGGAAATATTCAGACGTCTTAATATTCAAATTCAAATTTTTGAATACTCAACATTCAGATGTATGAAATTTCAAGATAAACGTCTGATGCACACTAACTGCACATGTATTTTTAGGCTTATTGAAAAATAGAATTTATAGTATATATATACTTATGGAAAGATTTCAACAATAATTATCATCTAAACACTAAATTGATTTCATACTTAATATATCAACATATCGTTTTGTCGAATCTTCGTGTATTTATATTATGTTCTTCTCCTTTTTACTATAAAAAAAGTTAGTGAACAATATCCTCAGTATATATTTATAGTAATCAAAATCTAGTCCAAAAGTGGACGTTCTATCAGGTTGTAATTCCCAAAGGATCGATGTTGATCCTCCTAAGTGATCAGAATTGATCCCTATAAGTGGGGAAAACTAGGCCCCACCTCTTGCAGAAGGTTTTCTCGCCTGGGTCATCCGCATTGTGCATTTATGGACAAACCCAACCCCTCGTTTCTTCTATAAGTATACCACCAAGGATTCAGAAAAAGTGATCTTCTCTTAGCTTCTTTATGCAGGGACCGCCATTTTTAAATATCAACTTATACTTCTCTACATTCTTTTACTCATAAGCAAACTATGTTATAATTTGGCAGTATAAATAATATATTACACTAAGTGGACACATGCCAGCACTTGTCGAATCACTATAAAAATCTTGTCTCCTTTACTACTTTTATATATTTCTTATACGGATGCAATATGTTATTCTCTGTGATTTGATTTGATAATTGGATTACTGGGTTGTAAGGCTCAATTGACTAAAATCTAGTCTAACACTACCTGATAAATTTTATCATACAAAAAAATAAAAAAATTGACATACTGTAAAACATTTAACTAACAAATGAGTATAGTTACATATGCAATTTTACACAATCAATCCTTGCAACAATATTCATACAACCAGTCAATTTATTTTCAATCCAGTTATCTGATAAACTGAAAAATTATCGCTTGCATTCATATTAATGAAAAGAGAAACAATAATTCATCTTAGTCAATATAATCATTAACAACCAAAAGCATCACATGATTAACCATATCAACATGCTAAAGGAAGTCAAATAGTTAAAACTAGAATTCGTGAGTTACTCGCCTCAACGGTCATATGACACACCTCTATTATGGTTGAAATTTGAGCTCTCGCATTCTTCTATTGCCTCAGTCCTGCCTAATCGACTAGCCATTTGCTTCCATCACCAGGTACCAATTTCATTCATGGTTCACTACATCTTCATAAATATTAATCGACAACCCAACCTATACTACCATAAACGCTTCCCTCCCCATCAATGTGAACGTCTAGCTTCCTTTGCCTCGAACAATGACAGTCGTGACCTCGAGTGAAGCCATTCTTCTCTTTCTATGCCGTAGAAGTCTCAATTTGCCGTGATTTCAATTTCCATGAGGTTTTCCCATCCATTTTTTTAAGTTTCAATATTTTGAGTGATACTTTTAGGAAAGTGGGAAGCAGGTCCAAAAAAGGAGAACGGGCTGGCCTTGTTTTGTTCAACCATTTATTCTTTACCTATTTTCCGTCTTCTAGAAAATCATTTTATAATATAGATATATTCTAATTTAATTTTAAATTAATTAGCACTTTATTTCAAGAAATATAAATTGATAACTAAACAGTTTTATTTTATTCAGGATTAACTAACTCTATTTCATTACCTAGTGCATTAAAAGAAATAAATTTTATTTTATGTTTCAATTATTCATAAGATTGATACAAATAAATTTATGCGTTTACATTGATCAATTGAATATCAATTAAAACTTAAATTTATCCAATCCAATTATACAAAATTATTTGTACTTTAAATATTTTATATAAATTCAACAAATCATCTAAAAACATTATTATCTGTTTAAATTTTATTCTACTGAAATTATGTATTAAGTAGACTTTAATTGAATAATAATTTGATTTCAAAAATAATAATAACCAAATTGGATTCTATCATTTTATTGTAATTAAATTAGTTTAATATTACAACTTCAAAATAAGGTTGTTACAATAATGAAGAAATAAAGGAGGAAAAAGTGGATTTGTAACAATGAATATCTTTACTAACTAAAAATTTCTTTTTAATTCAAACCCAACCCCTCTTTCTATAGCTGTTGCAGGTTAAATCATGTCCCATTATAGGCCTTATTATCACCTCAAGTTGGACGTAATAAAATGCATTTAAATTTAATTTAGACGAACATGGATACGTGCATCTATGCATTTTTTATATACATATTATTTTCAATAAAAATAAATAATTTTTTATAATTAATAATTCAGTAACAATAATTAACATGAATAATTTACAACAATTATAATCAGTTAAATAAGGTGGCGCCTCGAGTATTCAACATTACAACTATGTGATTCTTAGATGCAAATACATTCAGTGACTAATATCGAAAAAGCTCGTATATTAACATTCATATGTCACCTAGCATGTGGTGTGACACTATGTCCAATCTATCGTAACTTCGGTAAAATCCGGTTTTACTCTAATTATACTTTATCCATAGTGAATATTATTTACATGAATTCACTTTATTAAAAATATATTACTTCATACTTACTAAATTTAATAATGACTAAAATTCCAATATCGTTCATATTCAACTCTACAATACAAAAATAAGGTCACCAGTTCAGTTATAACGATTATTATTAACTGATTACTCTAACCTAAGCTTTAGTTTATCGTGATACTAATCTTGCATGATTGAAAAAAGAAATTTCTCTTGAATAACATATCGCCTCTGATACTTTCACATGATCTAACAATAGTCGTTCGATGGACATCATGATATGTCTAATCAAAGAACAATTTCCAAGTTGAAGATTAACTATATTCTTAAGTAAAGGGAATTATGTAACATTATTACATCAGTATTCTATATTTGAAGATGGTTATTTTACAAAATAGAAAATTATCGAGTGAGTTATTCCATAGTTATTCACCAACAACATGTACATAATCCCTTAGTGACATAATAGCCTAGAGTAAATATATTTTCCAAAATTCAATATCGCTACTCTAGTCTTAACGGATATGTCAAAATCTAGTCTCGATACATCTTCACGATGAACATTTAAAATGATTTGTTGTGATAAATCACTTATGATTACAATACAAAGTAACTGATATAAAAAGTATACTACTTATGGATTTCTCACCAAATATGATTTTTGTTAAACTAATTAATTAAAATTACGCATTATATCAAGTCAATTCTATTAGAGGTGGAGTGAAGCACTAGTGATATCTTTAAATTCCAAACGGAGCCTACACGGAGTCATGATGGATATTCGCGCTTATTACATAATTTGATACAAGTTAATTTTACTTTAGTGGAAAATAGGTCCAAATTATTTTCATTTCAACATAATATTTTTAATGATAACACTTATGAATAATTAGTTGTAAGGACAATTTATAGAAAAATGATAAATTCATTTATCATTTTGAGTTATACGAAGGAATGTTAAATCCCTTTATCGTCATTTCTATATTATTTAAATGATAAGTTCATTTGTTTCTTTCCAATAAATTGTTCTTAAATCTATTTTTTTGAAATGTTGTCCTTAAAACTTATTTCCCTAAACTGAGCTCTTTGAGTAAAAATATGTAGTATTATACATAATAACTAGAAGAGAAATTTAATCTATGTTGATTATAATTATTGTTACAATATAGGAGATATTTACTGACATAATTAAATTTTATCATCAATAATCCAAAATAAACAACAAAATCTTTTTATAGTTTACAGCAGTATTAAAACTTATACATAATAAAAGTTTACGTAAACAAATTTTGTATCATCAATAACTAAATATTCTTGTACTTAATAATCATGGCACTAAAAAAATATAAAAGTATTGAATTAATTAATTATTATAAATTTTAGTAAAATATTCATTTTATTTCCGAAAATTGTTAAAATAAAAATTTAAAAGTTAATGGAATAAAAAAAAGAAACGAAGAAACATTAAAGTCATATTTTAAAGAAGTGAACATTTAGGGAATAATTTTGATCATAACTTTATTTTTTCAAACTACAAATTAAATTTAGTAAATTACACTATATTTTAAAAAAAAACAGAATTTCATGTTTATTATGAATTATAAAAATAATATTAGTTGAATGATATTTTATATATTCTGATATAAGATATAGAAAATATAAATGAATTTTAGAATTATAGAAGAAAATGAAGAACTTTAATAAACAAACAAAATTATGGGTTTTTTGGCTTAATTATATTTCATGTAATCAAAATAAAAAAAATATATATCAAAAATGCATAAAAAAACTTAGGGTGCATTTAATTGTCATTTTCGTTCATTTTCGATTTTCTATTTTGAAAAACAATGAAAACACGTTTCTTTATCATTTCCAAAAATTTGTTTTGAAAAATCAACCATTTTTTATAATGGGCTAAACAAAGGAAACTGAAAATAGATTTTTTTTTGTTTTCACCGTTTTCAAGCCCAACTGAAAATGCAGAAAATCCAAAAGCCCAAAAACAATGCAAACGCATTAAAAAAAGCCTAATCCGTTTCCTGGCCGCGGTCTTTCTCTTCTCTTCAGGTAAAATGGGGATTTTCTCTTCAGGTAAACTCGTGATTTTTTGTTTCATTCAAATCCCCTTTGATTCAATTTACTTAGATCATCATTTTTTTAAATTATTCATTTTCATTTAACTCCTTCTTTCTCGCATCGGTTAGGGTTTTTCTGATTCAACCTTTGTAAGGTAAATTCTATCAATCTATAAATGTTTTATTTCGTACTTTTTCAATTACTTGATTTGATTTTGATTTAGATAAGCTCGATAATGATCTTTGCCTTACAATTTCCATTTTGTTTACTGCCTTTTGACGTTGTAGGCAGGAGAGAACTTATGTATTAATTTGTAATCATGGAAGCTTGGACAATGTACTTCTTTCTATAAAGATACAACATTTAACAGTTAGGTTGTAGGAATTGTTAATTGTGCTTATAATTGAAGCCATTGCTTATAATGTCTTGTGACATGTTTGATAAGGTGCAACATGCAATGCTAAGTGGCAAATAGGCATCTAATGTTAGATAATATGGGTTATCCCCGTAGAAAGGCTCGGTTTACATTCCATTTGTATTATGATGGTCAATTAACCATGAATTGTATACAAAGGCATTATTATGAGTAGTGAAATCCCATAAACTATTACATTTGCCTCATTTGTAGCGTTAACATAAGTTTAATATGCTAGTTTTAATAGAATTCTTCCTTAAGGAATAGGATTCAATTTTCAGGAATTACAACCGGAGTAGCCAAGTATTTCTAAATTAAACAAAAGTTTAAAGACTATAAGTGGGTTTCTTCGTGGTTTACTGCAAATGGGTTTTCAAACAGTTCTTGTAATAAGTCAGTTATTTTCATGGATTTAGGCTGATTTATTAATTAGTCAGTGAAGGATAAATCAGTGATTTTCATGGTTGCTGATAGGAATTAGAATATTGTAGAATTTGGGCTGATTTATTAGTTAGTCGTAGGTTTGGCAACATAATATTTCAAACCAGAATATACTGTATGCTTGAATTTATCCTTGCCTATTTCATTTTGTGTATGAAATGTTTCCTAGAAATGGGGGTAGGAAAATTCTGAGAAGCAAAATAACAGAATGTGGTAAGATAAATAATCTAATACAACCATGCAGTAACAAAGTAAATTATCATTCCAACTACCAAGCCTACGTACAAACCATTTATGGATGTTATTAGTTACAAATAGTATATCATTTAACTGTGGAGAAATGATATTTCTTATAAGGGCGCTTTTCAAAAAATTTAGCTATTTTTGCTATAGAATAAATTTTTTTCTTCACTCCCTTTCATTTTCATTTTTTTTATTTTTGTAAATAAACTCAGTATAGATATAAACCATAAAAAAATTCAAATAATGTTTCAAATTAATCTACATGCTCATAAAACACAGCATATATGCGCATAAATCCGCTTACGTCCTCTCTTCTTGTATTTCAACCGTGGTAGTGTGGAAAAAACATGTTTGATTTTAATCAAAAAAGGAAGAAGAATAGTGTGGAAGCTACTGTATTTCAACTGTGGATGTTGTTGTTTTTTAAATATGTATTTATTATATTGCTATCTTATGATAGTGAACCTATGCATGTATTTTCAACTCCTTAAGTCCACAGGAATCGTTGTAGTCTTAAAAATTCACAGCCGCAAGTAGGTGGTTATCACATGCATCGTTGTAGTCTTAAAAATCTAATCCAGCTTCTTAAATCTTCCTCAGCATAATTTTCTTCAACTAAGGGTTTGATGAAAAAATCATACAAAATCTCCATCAACATTTAATTTTACCCTATTTCTGCACCATCGTAACATGCACATTGATGGATACATGTCGTGTATGACATATTGCAAATGATATATTGTGTAGATACATCATCGTGACATGTGCATTGCAATAGGAAACATGAGGAGAACTGTACACACATTGATTGATACATATGAGGGTAGGATTAATATTAAGACATAATGCAGTGATCACCAATGAGAACGAGAGAAGATAGTGTAAAAAATAGATAGTGCTAGGAATCTATAACGTTAAATAGAGGGATTCCTGAGTTCACTCATGAGTTCTGACCTTTTAAAGAATAAAGTGAATAATGTGTTTTATTTAAACAATGATTACCATTCATATATCTGGTTAGGTTGTTATACACCATTAAACAGAGTTGCAATATTTTGTCACTTGATTTGAGTCGTTTTATGTAATGATAACTTTTCGATGGTGATGGGATCTGGGCTTGAAATTATATTAGTGAGTATGGGATATCTTTGAGAGTAAAAGCTTTATACCATGTTAGCTATCTACCACAGTTGCACTCGCAGCTAATTCATGGTCTTACTCTGGATTTGTTGTGTTTCAACAATCTGGGGCCAAACTAAGGTTGGTATGACTGTCCATATGATCATTATAGTATCGCTAAAATTCTTCTTGAAATGCGTAGTTTCAATGCAGAAGGTTCCATGTATTGTTTACTTGGGTGCAAACAGATTCACAAATCAGCCTAGTTAAACAATGTTCTGTTAAATTTATAGGTATTTGCTATTCCCATTGTTGGTCAAAGACTCAAATTTCGTATTGCATTTGTCTAGTAACCTGATATTATTTAGGGATTTCAGTAATATTTACATAGCTGTATATATTATAATGATGCTAATGACATGAACCATTTATTTAATTGGCACTTTTTCTATAGTTTTGAAGTTACTCTTGCAGAGGTCTATTTTTGAACATCACTAAACTCTACCTTATCAATTTATTCATTTTAAATTGGTTGTATTGGTCTGATTATTATTACCCTTTATAAAAGAGATGAACATTTTTGCAGCTCTTTTGATGCTGAAATGTTTTCACTTCAAAATAACTGAATGTGAAACTTGTATGCATATACTTATAAGAAATATATCTTTTTTATGGAAACACAGTTGAGCTATATCGTTGATATGAGTGGAAACTGGATACTAGAATTGCAATCACTCTCTATAGTATAGTCTACTCTTGATTAACACAGAAACACAATTGATCTTAAAATCTATCATATGTTAATAATATATTAAGTGAATTATTGTTTAGTTAAGGCATGTTATGGTTTCTTATTACTGTGTTATTACCAACCACTGGTTACCATTTTTGAGTTTAGTGTGTTTGAACTATGTATGGTTATACTAGTTGTGAGTTTACTGTTTTTACTGCTAGAACATCAACAACAAGAAATCAGAATATTACCAATGGCAATTGACCCACTCTTTGTGGTTTTTTCCTTTAATTCGTTTTGATAAATTTATTATTAGCTGACTAGTTTTAATCTTGAAATGATGCTAATTCATTTATTCCCTGTGGATAATTTTTATTGATCGACATAACGATGAAACGACCCGAACTTCCCCGGTAAGGAAAGCATGGATTGAGTTGAGAACAAGCCACATCAGAATGCAAACAGAAGAACATTTCATTGTTTATTACAACAATTACATCAGAATACAAGAATATACAGAGTATGAATAAATATTACATAGAAAATATCAGAGATTTAAATTACATTTAAATACATAGCAGCGGAAAAACAATACAAAACATAACTGAAAGAGATTTAAGGATATAGAGCTTTCCGGATATCATTCCAGCTATAAACCAGGTTCCTGTGAATATACATCTGCAAAACCAAAACTACTAGCTGCCCATGCGGAAAATAGGGGCACCCAGAGTTTAGGTCAAACAATAAACTCCAGGTCAGTCATGTGACTGTTGTGAGAACTAAAACAGTTATTAATCTTTATTTTAAAGTTAGGTAAATCAAAGGACCACGCCGTATAACACGAAATGAGTTTCCTCCCAAGAGTACCGGTGCATAAAACAATAGCGCAATGCTAAATAAAGAACAATGAAGCTATTATAAGACCCAGGTCCCATCAAGAATGCAACGCAAGCCGGAGGATAGGTTTTTTACCTTATAATAGCCAAAGAATGCTTGATACGTGAAATTTCATCTTTTATTATTACTATAAGTGAAGAAAACAATTTCAATCATAAGTATCAATCATAGACGGCATAAGTGCCCCATACCACTATGTCGCCATACTAGGCTCTACAAATAAAACCGCAAAGTCACGTATTGGAAGCTGGATTTCCATCTGTGAAACGAGGCAAAAGATAGTCCTCGCCGATTCGAGACAATCTAGCCTACCATGTCTCAGGATCAGAGCTCGAGTGACCCTTGGATTGTCAGGGCTGGTCTACCGATGTGGATTAAAATGCCTGAACACTGCGTTTCCCCACCCTTTAGGGCGAAAATGAGTCCTATGACTCCATCGGCTCCACATAGTCACCGATATATCCGAGGCGCCTCGCAACAGCAACAACCACACAGGTGAAAATAATATAAATGTCAGAGCTGGTAGGTCACTGACACCACCCTAGCTAGAAGGGAACGCATGCCCTCCCTGATGTCCTCTCCCGTTTGTGGTTCACAACCGGGGTGTGAGGCTCGTGAGTCAACACTACACAAAGCTATGCCACACGGGCCGTGCTTTGATCATCAACCACAAGACTTTGCTTTTCAACAGAAGCCTTGATCAATTGCCACTTAGGCATGCCACACAGGAAATTCACTCCATGCAATTGATATCCATCAATATATAACCCCTGAGCTCGTACATCTCAGAGAAGGGCGTTAAGCAAGAGAATAAATTCTCCGCCGCCAAACAGATATTTATTTAATAGAAATCAATCACACATAATAAAATCCAATGTTAGACACACAGTCCATTTACAAGTTCGTTCCGGGTCAGAACAAAACCGGAGGCACCTTGTACCTCGCATATCCATCGATCTCCAAGTACGTCTGGACGATCACCAACTGATTGCATCCTCTTGGGTGTACAGCCCAATCAAGATCATCAGTAATCACCCAAACGATGTGAAGACCTCCGTTCTTCGACCACCGTCTTCATCCTCGACACTACGTCGAATCAGTTAGTCAGAATGGGATAAACCCGGCCTTACTGAATAACTCACGTATATAATAAACAAGTGTTATACAAACACAACATACGCCTCATTCCAATTCAGAATATTCTTTTATTCAAATATTCTTATACTTTGGGAAAGGGTCCCATTAATTTTATCAAAGATAAATTCCTTAAATTTATTCTTTAATCTTCCTTTGAATATCAACTCAAACTAGACGGGATTAGCGAACCACACCGAAGTAATCATTTATTTTATTTCCCAATCTCCACCTATTCATCCCATGAAGTAAAACTGGTCATACTTTATATCTAACACCACGGTGTTATCGGTAAATTCAATTACCATTCCACGTTCAAATCTAATTAAAGATTTAACTATCGCCTGGAGCAAAATTGGTGATACTCCATTCTCGATCATTTCAATCTAATTAAAGATTCATTAAAACTCCACTTGGTTTTAATTTTCCCAAAAATCAATAGCAATGATTATTTAACTTGGGAAATCACCTCCTGTCTTTAACTGGGTTAAAGAACCAATGTCACCTAAAACACGGATCACGATAAACCAAAAATCACTTCCCATTGTTAATCGGGTTAAAGAACAGGTGTTATTCAAAACACCGCTCACGATAAATCCAAAAACCAATTTAAATTCAATTCTAATTAAACACTAATTAACTAGATAATTTCACAAAATCTTAATTAAAAGATTTATTCTTTTCTAAACTGGGTCCAAGAACAGTGTTATTCAAGACACCATTTACGACGAACCTAAAATCCCATTTGATATTAAATACAAGGCTCTGAATAGAAAATATATCGGCTTATATTCACTACCAAATTCTGAAACCAACAAATATCGTATTGGAAATAACGATATAAATATATCTTTCAAATTTCCATAACCATATCTGTATAATCACGAAATCCAACATCGAAATATTCCGAAGATAATTTCGATTCAAGTCCATTCCAAGTCACGTATTGGAAATTTTGATTATTTTCAAAACCATTTCAAATCTAGTTCAAAACTAGTTCATTTCGATAAAAATATATTTTTATCTTTTCAAATATGGAAATTTTCATCCCAGTTCTTTCCAATTCATATATTATGATTTTACACAAATTATTAATATTTTTAATAATTTTATCAAGGCCCGTACAGTCGGTTTTCAATAACGGCCACCGAACTGCACTTATAGCGACCTTTTCCAAATCTGATTTGGACATAATTCCTAATCCAACCGTTAGATTTAAAATTTCTAATATTCGTTGGAAAGATCTTTTTGATATGAACCCAACGGTTCCGGTTTCAGGAGAATCCGACGGTCGGATCTCCCGTAATATCCATTCGAAGTCAGTGGTCGAAATTCGCGAACTACCATGGCGCGGCGCGTTCTATTCAGGCCATTCTATATATATAATATATATTATATATATATATTTCGTCGATTTCCTTTTAAAACGTATTTTATAAATCGTTTTAATTTCGTTTTCAAAATGATTTCAACTTCATATTCAATTTCAAATCAAAATTGAATATTCCACATCATCGATATACAAATGATAATATTTTCAAAACGTTATATTTTGAAATCACTTTCTTTCTTATATTCATTATAAAAATGAATAAAATCGATATAAATATCGTTCACATCAAAATGGCGTCAATCTAATCAACACGACTTTTATTAAACACATGAATGTTTATTCTATTCAACACATGAATATTTATTCTATTCAACACATGAATTTTTATTCTATTCAACACATGAATTTTTATTCTATTCAACACATGAATTTGTTTCTATTCAACACATGAATTTGTTTCTATTCAACACATGAATTTATTTCTATTCAACACATGAATTTATTTCTATTCAACACATGAATTTATTTTTATAATATTCCTTATTTTCCAAATCAGAATGAGGCCCAATAAATTACCATATAAGGTTAATTATATGGATTTTCTACAACACATGTTTATAATAACAACAATAAATCATCAACCATCATCCAGAGTGCACCACACAACTGCATAAGCATTAAATATAAATAATTAATGCTTACACAGTATGTCAACCAATCGGTCGACATGCTACTAAACAATTGGGATTAGTGTACGTCAATATTATCCCAACACCCGTGTAGGGTTTCAAATCAACAAACACCGATTTTTATTTGTGCAGTTGGACGATGTGTAAAATTTATCGTTGTAACACCCCACCTCCGCTAGGGTCACTCACAAGGGGAATGCCCTAGTTTTGGAGGGGTATTATCTAGTAAACAGGCACAGAGATAACACAAGACAGAACATAAATAAAATAGAGTATATAAAGCAGCGGATATAAACTTTAAAACCAAATCTCATTACTGAAAAATAGAGTCAAAACCTCTTACATCAAAATGCCAAGTCATTATTTCATTACATCAAGTTCTAAAGAAGCAAAGTACTTAAAACAACATAAGTAAAATATTATTCCCCAAAAAGTGCATGAGTGCAGCCATAGCATAGCTCAAGACCAAACCGTACATGAGCTGTCAGAAAGCAAGCAAAGTCCAAGATAAGAGCTAGAGTTTCCTCCCTGAGAACCTGGGGGAGGGGGGAACGAAAGACAAAGAGGCGAAAAAAACGGGTCAGTCAAAAAGACTGGTAAGCCCTAGTGACTATCAGCATAGAAACTAGTAAAGCTAACAAGACATGAATAAACTGGAATTAAACATAGGAACGATGATAAGTCTGACATGATAACTAAGATAACAAGATAACTCAAGTCTAACATTGCGTATTCAAGGTTCGCCATACCAACTATACTGGTATACTAATCTCGTGTCAACTATAAATCAAGAAATAATCCCTTGGCCCAATATCGTGAAGTGACCCAATTCGGGGTCCAACAGTATGATCTAATCGATCGGCTCCCTACAAGTCTAGCTCGTTGTGTGTCTGTGTCATACGGCCCTATCACGAATGTAGTCACCTGTGCTAGGTCCACCATAGGGTGTATCAAGCCCTAGGGTGCCAACCACCGACACGAATCAAGAATGCACAGATAATCCTACTGATGCTCAATGCCTGCTTTTTCAACTCCGGACTAAGTGCACGACCCTAGTCCGCCTGAACCTACAATGGCGCACCAACTCAGCTGTCGTTCTGGTCGCTTACAATCAGCCCAGCAATCGTGCCCCACCCTGCCTAGTCCCAGGGCACCGTGATACATCTAGTGGGTTACTGTTGAAAAGGACCGCGTAACTAGGGTTTCGTTCAATAGGTTAAGTTGTCATTTAAAATCGAGACTTAACCCCATGCACGTGTCATGTCAAATTGACTAAGTGTGTCGTTCTAGTTCAAGACTTAGTCCTACGAATCATGTGTCAGGTTGGTTAAGTGTGTTCAAGCGGTTCATGACTTAACCCTATCAAATCAACGTGTCAAATTGGTTAAGTATATTCAAGTGGTCCATGACTTAACCCTATCCAGTGGCATTAATTTACTTAATGCACCCCTAACCTCTCACATTAGACTTGGTTATGGTTACTGGATGTGTCGGGTGGGTCCGGGCAGTTTTACACCATAACCTAGTCTAACCTCGGGTTTCGAGTGCGATATGACCAACTACTCACATTGGGTCCTATTGTTTGCAGTTACTGGATTCGCCGGGCAGTTCCGGGCAGATTTATACTGCAAACTCAACCCAACCTCGAGTTGGCCATATTCAAGTTATCTAAGTGTCATGTCCCAAATTCATATTTTCAAGTATAATTTCATGTCAAGTTCATGTTCCTATCCAAGCTCAAGTTATAACGATATTCATGTTTTCAAGTTCATACTAAGTTCAGGTTTTCCTAAACTACCCAAGTGGCATCCCCAACGCTCGTGAATTCGAATCAAGGCAATAGATGTAACTAGGGAATAACATAACAAGGATGGGTATAAAGTGGCAAAGGTGATTTCAAGGCAAGCATGGTGTAACTTGAGATATGATCATAACATCACTGGCATATGAAATAGGGTGATACACATAGCAATAAATGACATAAGATGATAATCCTAAATTTATGACTAGAAATAGTTTCAACATCACAACATCACAGGCATGTTAAAATAATGATATGGTTTAGGTTATGACATGATCAGGCCCCTAAATCAAGTTCTTATCGGTATTCCACAAATCAAGGTTCAATATGAATGGTACTAGGTTCAAGGTGAATAGATCTAGGGTGAACAAGAGTAGATCTAAAATAATAGATCAAAAAGGAATAGTCATAAATCAAAGATATACAAGAGTAGGTCTCAAGTAGTTATCATGTTTATGTTCAACTTCAATTTACACATGTCCATATTAAGTTTAGAGTTTAGATCTAAGAGTAACTGGGGCTTACAGATCGTGGTTTTTGAGAACTAAGAACAGAAATTGTCGTAGGATCGTTGTTGAGATGTTGATCTATTCCCTTGAATTGTTGTAGAAACGTTGGCCTTCGATTTGGATCTAGTTTGAATGTTTAAGCTTCAAGTTGGAGGCGGCGACCATGGTTCAAGAGGAGACTTAGCAGCATAATGGTGTTAGAAAGATTTGTTGTGGATTAGCCTAGGTCTTAGGGTGTTTTTATAGTTGCAACAACTAGTTTAGGCCATAGGATAAACCCTAGAATCGATCTGAACCGCCAAAAATCGTCATAGGCCCTCAAACAAGCCAACAAGGTCAAGCAGGAGCAACCAGGCCCAAACCAGGTTCGGGGACCAGGTCGACACCCAAGTCGATTGCACAGTCGACCTGGTCCTGGGGGTGTCGACTGCCCAGTCGACACCCCAGTCGACCTGGGGTGCTGGGCGGGAAATTGCCCGTCCAGTCTGTCTGGGTTTTGAAATTCGAATTTGAACTCGAATTCGAACTGTTTTGAACTCTGGAAATTTCTGAAACTTTGGGGAGCCATAACTTGGTCATACAAACTCCGATTTTCGAAAACTCGGACTCGATTTCATGCAGAATTCCGAGACGAACGCAATGGCGCAACCCGTTTCCCTTGGTTCTTATTTTAAAATTTAATTCTGCCTAGATTTATGGTTATAATACGTTATCAAAATACGGCTTGTTACATTCTCCCCTCCTTAAAGGATTTCGTCCCCGAAATCTCTAAGTTAGGAAGAACGTATCCTACCAACCATCATCCATCTACTCAAAACATCATCCACAAGCAAACATTGTCCTTAAGAGATTTCTAATGCTGTGTGAACATATGCAGAAAGTGTGTGTATATGTTCCTTATCTAATGCAAATGATCAGGCATGATTGATCTTTCTAATGCAAAATATGTTTAGTGTCATGAATCCAATATGTATGCAAATAATCCTAGTCACGTAAGCACTATATGTGTGCACAAACATTCATCCATATGCAACATTCATATGATAACACATTCAATTTCATCCATAAATAAGTATAAACACTCATGCATATGCAATATGAAAATGTGTCTGAGCCGATCTAGTGCCTAATGTGTGTTATGCAACCACGAGCAATCACTTGCAACCACTTGCAACCATTCACAAACATCAAGCATAACATGTTTCAAATACATGTTTACATTCATAGGACTCTACCAAAGGTTCTCAAGACAGGACCGAGAATATAACAAGACAAACATGGATAGCAAAAGAAAGGTATGTAAACTTATACGAAAATAGATCGAGAATGTACCCTCAAAAAGAAATGGGTATAGCGCGTGTATCTTTTCTTCAATTTCCCAAGTTGCGTCTTCTTGGGCTTCACTCCACTGTACTTTAACTAGCTTGACTTCTCGATTCCTTAGCTCTTAGATCTCCGTTCTTAAGACACGAATTGGAACTCGATTCAATGTTTCCACTTTTACGCCTTTAAGGATGCTTGGCTCGACCACTTCGGCAGACTCATCCACCTTATCTTCATTCTTATCACTCATACCTTTCCTATATAACATGTTAACAAGCCTCATGAAAACTATCTCCACAGTACGGAAAACCCTCTACGAAGCTAGAAAGAAGATTAGCCGCAGGTAAAGCTACTGCGACTACAGATGGAGAAAAGAAAGGGAAAGAGATTCAAACAAGGAAACAAAGGATAGTGCTAATGGATTTTGGGGAATAGCCTTTTCAAAATAAACTTTTCTTGAAAAATGCTTCTTTATAAATGGTTTTGAAAATAGTTTCAGAAGGTTTTTAAAACTTTTGCACAGTCTGGTAACCTTCTGCTCTGATACCAAATGTAACACCCCACCTCCGCTAGGGTCACTCACAAAGGGAATGCCCTATTTTTGGAGGGGTATTATCTAGTAAACAGGCACAGAGATAACACAAGAAAGAATATAGATAAAATAGAGTATATAAAGCAGCGGATATAAACTTTAAAACCAAATCTCATTACTGAAAAATAGAGTCAAAACCTCTTACAGAAAAATGCCAAGTCATTATTTCATTACATCAAGTTCTAAAGAAGCAAAGTACTTAAAACAACATAAGTAAAATATTATTCCCCAAAAAGTGCATGAGTGCAGCCATAGCATAGCTCAAGACCAAACCGTACATGAGCTATCAAAAAGCAAGCAAAGTCCAAGCTAAGAGCTAGAGTTTCCTCCCTGAGAACCTGGGGGGGAACGAAAGACAAAGAGGTGATAGAAAAGGGGTCAGTCAAAAAGACTGGTAAGCCCTAGTGGCTATCAGCATAGAAACTAGTAAAGTTAACAAGACATGAATAAACTGGAATTAAACATAGGAATGATGATAAGTCTGACATGATAACTAAGCTAACAAGATAACTCAAGTCTAACATCGCGTATTCAAGGTTCTCCATACCAACTATACTGGTATACTAATCCCGTGTCAACTATAAATCAAGAAATAATCCCTTGGCCCAATATCGTGAAGTGACCCAATTCGGGGTCCAACGGTATGATCTAATCGATCGGCTCCCTACAAGTCTAGCTCGTCATGTGTCTGTGTCATACGGCCATATCACGAATGTAGTCACCTGTGCTAGGTCCACCATAGGGTGTATCAAGCCCTAGGGTGCCAACCACCGACACGAATCAAGAATGCACAGATAATCCTACTGATGCCCAATGCCTGCTTTTTCAACTCCGGACTAAGTGCACGACCCTAGTCCGCCTGAACCTACAATGGCGCACCAACTCAGCCGTCGTTCTGGTCGCTTACAATCAGCCCAGCAATCGTGCCCCACCCTGCCTAGTCCCAGGGTACCATGATACATCTAGTGGGTTACTGCTGAAAAGGACCGCGTAACTAGGGTTTTGTTCAGCAGGCTAAGTTGTCATTTAAAATCGAGACTTAACCCCATCTACGTGTCATGTCAAATTGACTAAGTGTGTCGTTCTAGTTCAAGACTTAGTCCTACGAATCATGTGTCAGGTTGGTTAAGTGTGTTCAAGCGGTTCATGACTTAACCCTATGAAATCAACGTGTCAAATTGGTTAAGTATATTCAAGTGGTCCATGACTTAACCCTATCCAGTGGCATTAATTTACTTAATGCACCCCTAACCTCTCACATTAGACTTGGTTATGGTTACTGGATGTGCTGGGCGAGTCCGGGCAGTTTTACACCATAACCTAGTCTAACCTCGGGTTTCGAGTGCGATATGACCAACTACTCACATTGGGTCCTATTGTTTGCAGTTACTGGATTCGCCGGGTGGTTCCGGGCAGATTTATACTGCAAACTCAACCCAACCTCGAGTTGGCCATGTTCAAGTTATCTAAGTGTCATGTCCCAAATTCATATTTTCAAGTATAATTTCATGTCAAGTTCATGTTCCTATCCAAGCTCAAGTTATAACGATATTCATGTTTTCAAGTTCATACTAAGTTCAGATTTTCCTAAACTACCCAAGTCGCATCCCCAACGCTCGTGAATTCGAATCAAGGCAATAGATGTAACGAGGGAATAACATAACAAGGATAGGTATAAAGTGGCAAAGGTGATTTCAAGGCAAGCATGGTGTAACTTGAGATATGATCATAACATCACTGGCATATGAAATAGGGTGATAAACATAGCAATAAATGACATAAGATGATAATCCTAAACTTGTGACTAGCAATAGTTTCAACATCACAGGCATGTTAAAATAATGATAGGGTTTAGGTTATGACATGAACAGGCCCCTAAATCAAGTTCTTATCAGTATTCCACAAATCAAGGTTCAATATGAACGGTACTAGGTTCAAGGTGAATAGATCTAAGGTAAACAAGAGTAGATCTAAAATAATAGATCAAAAAGGAATAGTCATAGATCAAAGATATACAAGAGCAGGTCTCAAGTAGTTATCATGTTTATGTTCAACTTCAATTTACACATGTCCATATTAAGTTTAGAGTTTAGATCTGAGAGTAACTGGGGCTTACAGATCGTGGTTTTTGAGAACTAAGAACAGAAATTGTCGTAGGATTGTTGTTGAGATGTTGATCTGTTCCCTTGAATTGTTGTAGAAACATTGGCCTTCGATTTGTATCTAGTTTGAATGTTTAAGCTTCAAGTTGGAGGCGGCGGCCATGGTTCAAGAGGAGACTTAGCAGCATAATGGTGTTAGAAAGATTTGTTCTGGATTAGCCTAGATCTTAGGGTGTTTTTATAGTTGCAACAACTAGTTTAGGCCATAGGATGAACCCTAGAATTGATCTGAACCGCCAAAAATCATCAGAGGCCCTCAAACAAGCCAACAGGGTCAAGCAGGAGCAACCAGGCCCAAACCAGGTTCGGGGACCAGGTCGACACCCAAGTCGACTGCGCAGTCGACCTGGTCCTGGGGGTGTCGATTGCCCAGTCGACTCCCCAGTCGACCTGGGGTGCTGGGCGGGAAATTTCCCGCCCAGTCTGTCTGGGTTTTGAAATTCGAATTTGAACTCGAATTCGAACTGTTTTGAACTCTGAAATTTTTTGAAACTTTGGGGAGCCATAACTTAGTCATATGGACTCCGATTTTCGAAAACTCGGACTCGATTTCATGCAGAATTCCGAGACAAACGCAATGGCGCAACCCGTTTCCCTTGGTTCTTATTTTAAAATTTAATTTTGCCTAGATTTATGGTTATAACATGTTATCAAAATACGGGTTGTTACAATCGTCCCAATCAATATCAGTCAAATCAGTGTATATAAAAAAAATCGTCCGATTTGTTTATTACTATTTATTTTACTTCAACACATGAATATATTTTATTTCAACACATGAATACATATTTTATTTCAACACATGAATATATATTTTATTTCAACACATGAATATATATTTTATTTCAACACATGAATATATATTTTAATTCAATACCACATCACACTATCAAATTTCACTACACAGAAATCAAACAAACAAGTCATCCATGATCTGTGGACGACGGGTGTCAGATGCTGCTAAGCTCCGTCTGCATAGTATATATTTCAAACTAGAAATCAAAATAAAAGTGAGGAGTTCTCACCTTTGGGTTCCAATCCATCATTCTTTATCGGACTATTTGAATTTGGCGGCTTCCCGCCAGTTTCATCGCATCCGTTTCACGCGGTTTATATATAAAAATCAGATTTTTATATTTTCAACTTCGCATTAAAAATCGGATTTTTGTATGTTCAACTTCATAATAAAAATCTCATTTATATATAAATAACTTCCTAATAAAAATCTAATTTTTATTTTGTTAAAAATTCAATCCTTTTTATTTCTAAAAAAATGAAATCTTTTTAACACTAAAAATCAAATCTTTATTTTATATCAAAATCGTATCTTTATTATAATGCTACTCCATATATGAAAATCTAATTTTTATAAAAATTCGATCTTTGTCACATTAAAAATCTCATTTTTCTAACATTAAAAATATCACCTTTTCTAACATTGAAAATCTATATTTTATCACGTTAAAACCCTAACTTTTTCATGTTAAAAATCTATATTTTCTACATATAAAGAAATCAGTTTTCTTTAAATAAAAAAAATAAAATCTTACCGGAGTTGGTGGTCGGAGGGGGTCGGAGCGGCGTGCTTGGCGCAGGCGACGGCTGCCAGAGGTGGCGCAGGCTCTGGTGGAGCTGGCGCTTTTAGGTCAGGGCACGGGGTACGGCGCAGGCGGCGCTAGGGCATCAGTTTTTGGGAGTAGGGAGTCGCGGGTCTCGCGAGCAGACAGAGGAGGGAGGAAGGCTGGAGGGGCGCGCGCCTGTCGGAGGGGTAGGGGAAGAGGCGGAGGTGGTTGCGTGACGAGGTGGAGGGAAGCTGAATCTCGATCTGGGCGGCGGTTTTTCTTTTTGATTTGAGAAAGAAAGGGGGGTCGGGTGAAATGGGAATAAGGGGGGGCTGATGCGTAATATATATATATATAATTTATATATATATTCTTCCTCAAAAAGTTGAGACGACCCCAAACCCCGTACTGACGACGGCAAGGGAAATCCTTGGAATATAACAAATAAACAGATAACAGCAGACCAGAAATAAATAAATACACCAGATAATGAACAATAGAATATACTGGATAAATGTAATCATCAGAGTTACACAGTATACAGGATCATACTTAGTACAAATACAGTTCAGCTATACATAAATGTCTACAGCGGAAAACAAACATAACGTACAATCGGAGCTGAACAGCATAAAAAGAGATAAATGATAGAATCCATCTTCAGCTCCAGCTATCCGGATAAAGCCAGCTAAACCTGAAAACAAGGCTGCCCATGTAGAAAAAGGGGCACCCGAGTTTGAAGGTGAAACAAACTACGAGTCAGTCATGGGACTGGTATGAGAAATCTACTCAACACATTTATAATATGGCTAATCACAGGACCACGCCACTTTCGTGGAACGGTTTTACTCCATTGGATTGCCAGTGCTTTAAAACAAATCATTCTTTTAAATATCGCAATGCTTTTTATAAAAATGAAGCCAATATAAGACTCAATTCCTATCACACAATGCAACGTAAACCGGAGGATAGAGTTTTTACCTTATAATGGCCAAGATATGCTTGATACGAATAAAACAAAAGCATTTGATATTATTACTAGTGTTTATAGGTTTCAAAAACAATTTAAAATCATAAGTATCAATCATAGACGGCATTAATGCCCCATACCACTATGTCGCCATATATAGGTATACAATCAAAACCGCACAGTCACGTATTTGGAAATTGGATTTCCATCATGAACCAAGGCAAAAGATAGTCCTTACCGACTTCGAGATGCTCTAGCCCGCCCCTCAAGATCAGAGCTCGAGTGACCCTTAGATCGTCAGGGCCGGTCCACCGACATGGATTAAAATGCCTGAACAATGCGTTTCCCTGCCCTTTGGGGCGTAAATGAGCCAACGAATGACTCCATCGGTCCCGGATCGACCGATATAACCGAGGCGCCTCACAATAGCAACAACCACATAAGTCAAACTCGTCAGGGCGTGTAAAACCACTGATGCCACTTCTAACTAGAAGGAAACACATGCCCTCCCTGATGTCCTCTCCCGTTTCTGGTTCATACCGAGGTGTGAGGTTCGCGAATTCACGTTAATCACAAAGCTACGCCACACAGGCGGGGCTTTGATCATCACCACAAGACTTTGCTTTTCAACAGAAGCCCTGATCACTGCATCTTAGCATGCCACACAGGCAATTCATGCCATGTAACTGATGGCTATCAATCACAAAGAATAAATTCCAATGTCAGACACACCATCCATTTACAAGTCTGTTCTAGGTCTGAACGAAACCGGAGGCACTATATACCTCGCAATCCCATCGATCTCCACGTACGTCTGGACAATCACCACTCATTATCCATATTTCGGGGTGCCTCCCAATTAGGACGTCGGTTACCATCCAAACGAGGTGAAGATCTTCGGTCTTCAACCACCGTCTTCATCTTCGATTTCTTATCGTCGATTCAGTTATTCAGAATGGGATAAACCCGGTCTTTCTGAGCAACTCGCGTATATAATAAACAAGTGCTACACAAACATTGCTACGCATCATTTCAATTCATTAGTCACTAACCGTCAATCAGTAAGAGAATGATTTCCCAAATATTAACCCCGATGACCGAAACCAACACCAGATTAAAATCCAGAAAACCATTCGACATAGCTAACCTTCGGTTAATTTCTAAATTTCACATCCATATCGTTTATAATATTTTATAATGATTTATCGCTATTTTTATTTATTTTAAAATAGCCAATTTATTCAAACGACGCTTCGGGCCATAGCGCGGCCGTGGCCCTGTTTTTCTTCAGATTTGATTTACACATATCTGAAAATCTAATCGTTGGATCTTCACAAAATTTATATCATTAGAAAGATCTTTTCAAAACGAATCCAATGGTTCCAGTTTTGGGAAAATCCGACGGTCGATCTCCCGGTACAATCGTTTGAAGTTTCAATTTCAAAATACGAACTGCAGCGTCGTTATTCGATTTAATATAATTATATATATATATATTTATATTTATATATATATAAAAATATAATTGATTCTGGCGCTGTTTTTCTTCAGATTTGAATGAAACATTCCAGACAATTCGACCGTTAGATTTTTACAAAGTTGGTGCCTTGGAAAGATATTTCCAAAGCGAACCGAATGGTTGCGATTTCGGGAAAATCCGATGGTTGGATCTCCCACACTAATCGTTTGAAATCAGGGTTTCAAAATACGAACTACAGCTTCGTTATTCGATATATTTCAATTCTATTTATATATATATATCGATTCTTCGATTTCAAAACTATATTCATTTCATACATTTGATAAAAATGATATTTTTATCTAACTGTCTTCTATTTCAACACTTCACTATTTTTAACAATTCATGTATATAGTAAAAATGTGATTTTTATTGTAAAACGATTTATTTCAAAACCCGACTATTTTATATAGTTAATATAGGTGATAAAAATAGGATTTTTATTATAAAACAATTTATTTCAAAACAAGATTATTTTATATAGTTAATATAGGTGATAAAAATAGGATTTTTATTATAAAATGATTTATTTCAAAACAAGATTATTTTATGTAGTTCATATTGATGATAGAAATAGGATTTTTATTATAAAACAATTTCTTTCAAAATACGAATACCATTAAACACATGAATTTCTATTCAACGAATGAATTTCGATTCAACACATGAAGGTTTTCTATAATTTATATATATAGATAAAAAAGGTGATTTTTATATTTAAAACACGAATACCATTCAAAACATGAATTTCTATTCAACGAATGAATTTCAATTCAACACATGAAGGTTTTCTATAGTTTATATATATAGATAAAAAGGTGATTTTCATATTTAAAACATGAATACCATTCAACAAATGAATTTCTATTCAACGAATGAATATCGATTAACCACATGAAGGTTTTCTATAATATATATATATATAGATAAAAAGGTGATTTTTATATTTAAAACACGAATATCATTCAACACATGAATTTCTATTCAACGAATGAATTTCAATTCAACACATGAAGGTTTTCTATAATTTATATATATATATATATATATATATAGATAAAAAAGGTGATTTTTATATTTAAAACACAAATACCATTCAACACGTGAATTTCTATTCAACGAATGAATTTCAATTCAACACATGAAGGTTTTCTATTCAACGGACGAGTATAGTTTCAACACAGGAAAATAATTCTAACACATGAATATTATTCAAAATTTCGGCAGCATAACGACAGGGTAGTTAAAATTGGGACCGTCCCTAGTACGGCTCCTCGCTCTACCTTAAAGCCTCGCAGCTTTTGACAATGGGGAATCATGCATCTAGTTCGCACGCAGGCGGCATGTATATTTTTTTCATTTCCATAAACTAATCCTATGTGGTTTCAACCAAATATTTCTCAACCACAAACGGGTATTTTTCAACCACAATCAATCAATTTTAACCACAAACAATTTCAATCAACCATTCGCTATCAATCAATTTTCACACCAATCACAACCAATAAATATCGTCCATGGTTTGTGGACGAGGGGCGTGTGTGTATATATATATATTAATATATAGCATTTCACTTCTATTTCAACACATACATAATTTTTACAACGCATATATAACTTATACATCGAACGTACAACTTATACAATGCTTATATAAGAGGTGTACAACGCTTATATAACTCATACATCGATTATATAATTTATACATCGTCGTTTTCCATATCGTTTATAATTTAGAAATCTCACATTGGGTTCCAATCCACCAAAAATAGCCGAAGGCTCAGAAAAATATGCGGTCTCTTCTAAAATGTAGAAGACGTCCACACGAGTCCACTGTCTCTTGTTTCACTAAATTTCGTAAAAAACGAAAAAGATATGATTTTTACCAGTTTGCAACGGTTTAAAAGTGTTAAAATAGATTAAATAATCAAAGCCGATTACCTCAGCAAATCGTTTGAAACTAGGGTTGTAATTTTCCCCCAATCCATGAAGCTAGAGGATGATCGGCCTTCGCAGCGTTGAAGGGCTAGGAGAGAGCTTCGCGCGCGTGGGGGAGTGGGCCAGCTCGGTGGACCCTACTGTTCGTGGCGGCGGCGGAAAGTCTGGATCTTCCTGGGCTCGAAACTCGAGGTACGACGAACGATAGGGGGTGGGGTTGCTATGGATTTGAAGCTGGGATCGAGGGCTCCAAAAGCTTCAACTGGCGGGGGCGCTGAAACGTCGTGGATCGATCGGAAATTGGCTGGGAAGCGGGGGAGGAGTTTCGCCGTCGACTTCGAGGGTATCAGGGGAAGAAGAATAATGATGACCAATCAGATTTTTTTTTCTTTTATTTATATATTTTTTTAAATTTCAAAAATACCCCTTTCACACACGAACCCCAATCCAAACCCAACGACTGTCGTCCCTAGCATTTTACCCACATTCCGAACACAATGGGATATGTTTCGAAGGCCCGTTCAACTGTTTCAGTCAGTTTTCATTCAATTTAAAATATATAACATTCAATATTCGATTTGAACGTACATTTCAATTTGCCAGGGCCACAACCTGATTCGAAAAATTCCAGAAAAATAAATCTGGCTATGTTTTGACGATACGGTCCCAACAAAACTAGTTTCGTCGAATTCTGAGACCGTTTGCAAAATGGCCCATTTCTGGTCGATCCAATTTAACTATAATTGACCAAAACACATTTTCCTTTGCCACGCTCACATACTAGCTTCAAAAATTATGAAATTTGAAACCTTGCAATAACTTCTCATCCCGGATCCAACAAAAGTGGTTTCGTCGAATTCCGAGGTCGTTTGCAAAATGGCCAATTTCACGGGCTATATAAATTCCATAGCTTTCTTTCTGAAAATTCATTTGGCCATAACTTTTGCTTTCCGCTATGAAACTTCGATTTTTCAGATTCGTTAGGAAGGTATTCACTAACAGATTTAAATATTTTTGGTTTCACTCAAATCCGTTTTGTTTTGCACCCGGTACAGTCAGTCAAAATTTGAATTCAAATTTTGAAACTACCGCGCCATTTCAGGCCTTGTTTATACTTAGAATTAATTATATTTATTTTCAAACGTCGATTCAAACTCACTTTTCATTGCTATTATTTAAAATATTTATTTTAAATATTTAAAATCCACTATTTTAGCCAATTTAAAATTTTTAAATTGGTTCAGATTTTCTGGGTCGTTACAATCTCCCCCACTTTAAACTTTTCATCCCCGAAAAGGAACAAAGTTGAAAGTGGTTTGATTAATCAACTCTACGTTCAATTTGGCTTCCATTCTCCAACTTTTCAGTTTCTGAGAATTTTCAAATTCTTCAAAAATTTGGCTAACACCCGGAATTTTCGAAAAATTTCGCCATAACCTCCTTTGTACGGGGAGAGGTTTGGAAATTTATTGGGCCGTATTAGGTACCCAATAAATCCTAATAAGTATACACATATTTATAGTGATATATTCTGGTGTTTACAGGGGAGTGTGTATTGATAATAACTCCAGAGAATAAATTCTCGTCACCCTGTCAAAGCCTGAGGGGGTGTGTATTTTAATTTCTCCAGAGGATAAATCCTCGTCACCTCGTCCCGTGTGGGAAATAAATAATCCATGTGTTGTATCTAATGACTAGAGAGACGTGATTATTGTCAACTCCAGACCCGTGTGGGGTTTTTATTAATCTGTCAATTTATCGTTACATTTTAAATAGTCCATATCAGTCATCAGTTCAACCTGTAAAATATAGTCATTGCCATACAAGCCTCTCGCTCGTATGGTAAATCTTCCACCTCGTCACACTAGCTCCAAATGCTTATGTGGTATATGATGAAGTATGCCTATCTTCATAAGTATGCCATGTAGTGTAGTTCAAAATTAATTGTTACTATCCTATGGCGATGTTTATTATTTCACACAGAACAACCAGCACTCCGCATCCAATGGCATTCACAGGAGTTGATATAATAATATTTCGCATCCAACTCATTAAGGTTTACCTATTTGTCGGGCACGCAAATAAAATCTTTACTAAACAGCTATCCAATTACCTGTTCAAACATATATAATGCACAAGTATATATTTCTATCTATTTTCTAATCTGTTCAATGTGTGATTTAAATGAATAAATTCTACCTTTATTCTATTATTGATTAAATTAACTATTGTTTCAATAATTTTAATTAATCAAATCTCTTATCATACATTGCAAACAACAAGCAATTCGTTTTTAACTTTTCAAAAATATACTAATCAATTTCTATACTCTTTTAAAATCATTCAGACTATAGAATTAAAAATGCACATCCATGGAAAGAAAATAACAACAGAGTAGAGAACTAATTGGTAATGCAAAGTATGGTAAATTTACCTTGCACCGGAGTCAATCAGAGATATCCACTCGACACTTAGGATAGGCTTTCTGAAAGCTCTCCTCAGTTTCCCAAGTACAATCTCGCGGATCCCCACTCCATTGCACTTTGACCAAGTGAACTTTCTTGTTCCTTAGCTCTTTGGTTTCTTTGCCAATGATCTTTAGCGGATCTCTTCTCACAGCTAATTCTGGAGTAATTTCAATATCTTGTTGAGCTGCTTCTTCCACGATCAAGTCTGGATCATGAACGTGCTTTCGAAGTTGAGATATATGAAATACATCATGCACTCCAGGCAACCAATCTGGCAATTTAACCCTATAAGAAAGAGTTCCGATCCGTTCCAGAATAGGAAACGGACCAATGAATTTGGGCACCAACTCCCCAGTTTTACCGAACCGGATAACTCCTCTCATCAGTGATACTTTCAAATATACATAGTCGCCAACAACAAATGATATATCCCTTCTTCTCCTATCGGCATAACTCTTTTGTCGGCTTTGAGTGGCGAGTAATCGTTTCTTAACGAAATCGACTTTGTCGGCAGCTTCTCGGATCATATCAGGCCCTAACACAAGTCTATTACCGGGTTCGACCCAACAAGCAGGAGATCGGCACGGTCTACCATACAATGCTTTGAATGGTGACATTGTCAGGCTCTCCTGGTAGCTGTTATTATATGAGAATTCAACCAAATGCAGATGGTCTTCCCATGATCCACCAAAATCTAGAACACAAGCCCGCAATAGATCTTCTAAAATATGATTCACCCTCTCAGTCTGACCATCTGTCTGAGGATGATAGGCGGTGCTTAGGTTCAGCTTTGTTCCTAGCTCTACTTGAAATGCCTCCTACAATTTGCTAGTAAATATTGGGTCTCTATCACTGACTATACTGAGCGGCTCTCCATGTAGTCTAACAATTTCCTTGAAATATATTTGCGCCAGACTCTCAGCAGTTCTGTTTGATCTGACAGGTATGAAATGGGCGGTCTTCGTGAAGCGATCTACGATCACCCAAATACTGTCATTTCTTTTTCTGGTTCTGGGCAAACCATCTATGAAGTCCATGGAAATATGTTCCCACTTCCAACCTGGAACGTCTAGCGGTAGTAACAATCCATCAAGTTTCTGTTGGTCGCTCTTGACTAGCTGGCAAGTAGGGCATCGGCTAACATATATTGAAACGTCTCTTTTCATAGCCTTCCAACAGAATGTTCGCTTGAGATCGTTATACATTTTGGCCACACCAGGATGGATACTCAGCTTGGACTTGTGACACTCGTCTAACACTTCCCTTTTTAGCTCGGGGAGCCAGGAACATAAATCCTTCCTTTCAATCTCAGGATTCCGTCGTTATCTATTTGAAAACACGAGGGTTCGCCTTTCTGAATCCTTTTGATCATATCCTTAATAAAGTTATCCTCCTTCTGAAGAACAGATATTTTGTCAATCAAGGAAGTCATAATAATAAAGCTGTCGATTATTACATTCTTTTGGCTCAGCGCATCGGCCACGACATTGGCTTTCCCTGGAGTGTATAGAATCTCAAAATCATATGCTGCAAGGAACTCTCGCCAACGTTGCTGCCTCAGATTCAAGTCTTTCTGAGTGAACAAATACTTCAATGACTGATGGTCTGTATACAGCTCGAATTTCTCACCCAGAAGATAGTGTCTCCAGATTTTCAAAGCGAATATTATAGCCAATAACTCAAGATCATGAGTTACGTAGTCTTTCTCATGCGGCTTCAGCTGACGGCTAGCATAAGCAATCACTTGACCTCTTTGCATTAACACTGCGCCAAGGCCTTCTCTAGAAGCATCTGTCCAGACTTTCAAATTCTGATTGCCATCGATGATGGTTAACACTGGAGCAGTTGTTAATCTTAACTTTAGCTCTTCAAAAGCCTCCTCACATTCTGGAGTCCACTTGAATTTCAAGTGCTTTTTTGTAAGCTTCGTTAAGTGACCAGATATCTTCGAAAAGTTTTTAATTAACTTCCGGTGATAACTAGCCAATCCGAGAAAACCGCGGACTTCAGTAGGGGTACTGGGCTATTTCCAATTCTGAATAGCTGTGATTTTACTTGGATCCACAAAAATTCCTTCTTTTGATACGACATGGCCCAGAAATTTTACTTCATCTTACCAGAATATGCATTTGTATAGTTTGGCTTTTAGAACGTTCCTTCTCAGAATTTCTAGAACCTGTTCCAGATACTTTTCATGTTCGTCCTTTGATTTAGAGAAGATTAGAATATCATCAATAAAAACCAGAACAAATTTATTCAGAACTCCTCTGAACACTCTATTCATCAAATCGACGAAGTATGCTGGAGCGTTACATAAGCCGAACGACATTACTAACCACTCATAGAATAAGTCTGGACCTTTGAATTCTATCACTGGAACACACTCATTGGCAATTTGAAGCTGATGGAAGCCTGTAGCTAGGTCCATCCTTGAAAACACTTGTGCTCCATTCAGACGATCCAATAAATCATCGATTTGCGGCAATGGATATTTTTTCTTTATCGTCTGCTTGTTCAAATCGCGATAATCCACACATAGTCGTAGAGTACCGTCTGATTTTGGGACAAACACCACTGCTGCTCCCCAATCAGAGAAAGTAGGCCTGATCAGACCCTTCCATACTAGCTGTCGTGTTAGATTGTCAAATTCTTCTTTCTCTTTCAAGGACATTCTTCGAATAGCGTGAACTACCGGCCTTGCATTCGGAATCAAAGCGCTCTTGAAACCAATTTCCCCATGCGGAGGGAAGCGAACAACTTCAAACACATCCGCATAATTCTTGATGACAGGAATATCTTTTTCGAGGTCGGGAATATTCTCTGTGACTTCATGGATATTTTCTATTTGAGCAGGAGAAACATCCAAAGCTGCCAAAAAGTCTTTTCTATTAGAACTCTAACCTTCACAGGGAATGGTTATATAATCACCTGATTTAATCTTCGCCTTAACGACTCTGTCGGCGCATTTAACCTCAGCTTCATACTTGGTCAACCAGTCCAATCCCAGAATAAGATCGAATTCAGTAAAATTCATGACGATAGAGATAGTAGGGAATTTATAGCAGGAAAAAGAGATAGGTACTGCACAAACCCAACTGAGATCGATGGAACCCCCAACCGGATTTTGGACAGTCATTGGTTCTTTGAGCTTCTTCAAATTCAAATCCAGTTTCTTAACTCCATTCTTGGCAATGAAGCTTCGTGACGCGCCTGTATTAAACAACACTTTAACTGGAATGCTTTTGACATTGAGCGTGCCTTCTAAAACAACTGGCCTCTCCTGAAAAGCTGAGGGCTCAGAAGTTTCTGCTACTTCATTTATATGTACTGTTTTAGACTTCTTGAATAGCGGGTAGGCCTTTGAAAGGTGACCCGACTGAAAGCATCGATTACACTTTCTATTCTCTTGAAATCCCATATGGGGTTTGAACTTATTCTTTCTTCGTTGGTTCCAAGATTTACAACCTGCCGCCAAATGTCCTGGTCTATTGCATCTTGAGCACGTGGCAGTCGTTACTAATCACTTCTCAAATCTAGCCCTTTTCCTCTTGGCACTGGGCTTCTTACTGACTTTTGACATCTTACTGGTCTCAAGAAGATCAGTTTCTGACTCAACTTTATCACTAGAACTGACCTCCTCTTCGTAGCAAAACATACCTTTCTTGTCGAGATCCTCGTACTGGTAAGCCATGTATATCATTTCAGAAAAAGGAAGCTTCACGTTCCTCATTACACTATTCTGATATTTTCTCTGCAGGCCATGAATAAATCTCAAATTCTTCCTCTTTGGGTCTTTAATCAGACGAGGGGCAAAATGAGAGAGTTCGATGAATTTCTTATGATATTCCGGAATGGTCATATCTCCTTGTATCAGATAAGAGAATTCATCACATAATCACTCAGTTGCTTCTGGAGGAGTAAATCTTTCTAAGAAAATCACTTTAAATCTATCCCAGGTGATATCACCTTCTGGATTATTCTCAATAACCGAATCCCACCAGAACAAAGCTTCGTCTTTGAGTGCCCAGGAGGCCAGTAATCTTTTCTGGTCAACCCTCAGCTTTAAACCCTCAAAGATTTTCTCAGCAGAATGATTTCAAGCCTGTGTCTTCATAATAGATTCTTCACCAGAGAACGGTATTCCACCCATATTTCGATACTTGATTAATAGGGCCTCAATATCCGGTTCTGCATTCCTTCTGTATCTGACACTCATATTTTTAGTACTTCTGCAAATAGCAGACCAAGTGTCAGGTCACAGAAAAGATATTTTAAAACATAGAAACATATACTTCAAATGTAAATGTGTCTATTGGGGTGTATTTCATTCTGCTTTACTCATACTAGGATATTACTGATCCTATCTGTAATGAGTTACTCATCCTAGAACACTACTGGTTCTATTTCGGAAGAGTTCGTTAATATGTTATATTCCAGAACTAAGCTTAACCAATGCTCTGATACCAAATGAGACGACCCCAAACCCCGTACTGACGGCGGCAAGGGTAATCCTTGGAATATAACACATAAATAGATAACAGCAGAGCAGAAATAAATAAATACACCAGATAATGAACAATAGAATATACTGGATAAATGTAATCATCAGAGTTACATAGTATACAGGATCATACTTAGTACAAATACAGTTCATCTATACATAAATTTCTACAGCAGAAAACAAACATAATGTACAATAGGAGCAGAACAGCATAAAAAGAGATAAATGATAGAATCCATCTTCAGCTCCAGCTATCTGGATAAAGCCAGCTAAACCTGAATACAAGGCTGCCCATGTAGAAAAAGCGGCACCCGAGTTTGAAAGTGAAACAAACTATGAGTCAGTCATGGGACTGGTATGAGAAATCTACTCAATACATTTACAATATGGCTATTCACAGGACCACGCCACTTTCGTGGAACGGGTTTACTCCATTGGGTTGCTAGTGCTTTAAAACAAATCATTCTTTTAAATATCGCAATGCTTTTTATAAAAATGAAGCCAATATAAGACTTAGTTCCCATCACACAATGCAACGCAAACCGGAGGATAGAGTTTTTACCTTATAATGGCCAAGATATGCTTGATACGAATAAAACAAAAGCATTTGATATTATTACTAGTGTTTATAGGTTTCAAAAACAATTTCAAATCATAAGTATCAATCATAGACGACATTAATGCCCCATACCACTATGTCGCCATATATAGGTATACAATCAAAATCGCACAGTCACGTATTTGGAAATTGGATTTCCATCATAAACCAAGGCAAAAGATAGTCCTTACCGACTTCGAGACTCTCTAGCCCGCCCCTCAGGATCAGAGCCCGAGTGACCCTTGGATCGTCAGGGTCGGTCCACCGACGTGGATTAAAATGCCTGAACAATGCATTTTCCCGCCCTTTGGGGCGTAAATGAGCCAACGAATGACTCCATCGGTCCCGGATCAACCGATATAACTGAGGCACCTCGCAACAGCAACAACCACATAAGTCAAACTCGTTAGGGTGTGTAAAACCACTGACGCCACTCCTAATTAGAAGGAAACGCATGCCCTCCCCGATGTCCTCTCCCGTTTCTGGTTCATACCGGGGTGTGAGGTTCGCGAATTCACGTTAATCACAAAGCTACGCCACACAGGCGGGGCTTTGATCATCACCATAAGACTTTGCTTTTCAACAAAAGCCCTGATCACTACATCTTAGCATGCCACACAGGCAATTCACGCCATGTAACTGATGGCTATCAATCACACAGAATAAATTCCAATGTCAGACACACCATCCATTTACAAGTCCGTTCTGGGTCTGAACGAAACCGGAGGCACTATATACCTCGCAAACCCATTGATCTCCACGTACATCCGGATGATCACCACTCATTATCCATATTTCGGGATGCCTCCCAATTAGGACATCGGTTACCATCCAAACGAGGTGAAGATCTCCGGTCTTCGACCACCGTCTTCATCTTCGATTTCTTATCGTCGATTCAGTTATTCAAAATGGGATAAACCCGGTCTTTCTAAGCAACTCGCGTATATAATAAACAAGTGCTACACAAACACTACTACGCATCATTTTAATTCATTAGTCACTAACCGTCAATCAGTAAGAGAACGATTTCCCAAATATTAACCCCGAAGGCCGAAACCAACGTCAGATCAAAATCCAGGAAACCATTCGACTTAGCTAACCTTCAGTTAATTTCTAAATTTCACATCCATATCATTTATAATATTTTATAATGATTTAGCACTATTTTTATTTATTTTAAAATAGCCAATTTATTCAAACGACGCTTCGAGCCATAACGCGGCCGTGGCGCTGTTTTTCTTCAGATTTGATTTACACATATCTGAAAATCTAACCGTTGGATCTTCACAAAATTTATATCATTAGAAAGATCTTTTCAAAACGAATCCAACGGTTCCAGTTTTGGGAAAATCCGACGGTCGGATCTCTCGGTACAATCGTTTGAAGTTTCAATTTCAAAATACGAACTACAACGTCTTTATTCGATTTAATATATATATATTTATAATCGATTCTGGCGCTGTTTTTCTTTAGATTTGAATTAAACATTCCAGACAATCCAACCGTTGGATTTTTACAAAGTTGGTGCCGTTGGAAAGATATTTCCAAAGCGAACCCAACGGTTGCGATTTCGGGAAAATCCGATGGTCGGATCTCCCGTACTAATCGTTTGAAATCACGGTTTCAAAATACGAACTGCAGCTTCATTATTCGATATTGTTGGCTAGCTTTTTGACCAAGCCACCAAGGTTCATTCACAAGAAGAAATTATGAAACTACGCCACTATCCTGCACAGACCGATCCGATCCCCTGATGCACAGCGAAGCTTCTGACCTGTTCAAGCACGAGCTAGTCTTCAGCGATCCGAGATGCACGGATCCAGCGACACGTGTCCCCAACTGTCACTTTGACTGATTCTCCCCCTTGCTCGATCCGATAGTTAAGGGGATCGCGACACCCGTCCACAATGGCTAAATTGACTAATTCTTCGTAAGGCTGCGATACGATCCGATATTCTCGGGATTTGTGCCACGTGTGACCGCGATCCGCCTGACAAAATCAGCTATAAATAGCCCAGAGCTTGGCATTTTTCAGGATCTTTTGGCAATATTAAGCACTGATTCCGCCATTATTGTCATACCACCATTTCTTACCAGTTTTATTACTAGATTACTGAGAGAAATCACAATTGTAAAAGTGAGCTTGAGAGAAATCGTTGATTGTACTAGCATTTAAAGTATAATCGATAACATATAAAGTGGACGTAGGCTCGTTAACGCCGAACCACTATAAATTCTGTGTGTTTTCTGCTTTTTCTTCATTCTCCGGTTAAAATTCTTTAAGAATCAGAACAATTTGGGTGTTAGGTCCAAATTTTGATCTAACATTTTGGTGCTTTCACTGAGAAAACAGTCCCAAAACTTCACTGTTCAGCTTTTCGAAGATTCCAGCGACATCTGATATCATGGCTGGAAAGAAGTCTAAGGAAGTACGAGCTTCACAGACAAATGAAATCGCGAATGAAGCAGTTGAAGAAAGTGTGCACGAGATGGGCAATGAGGGAACTTTGGATCGCGGAGCGCCGGGGGCGAGACGATCCGATGAAGGTGCCATGCTCGGATTCGACGAGGACGAGACGATCCAGACTGCTGAAGGGGTTGTTACTCGGTCCCGTGATAACGCCTCGAATCCTCCGCGTACCGTGACCACGAACCGATCCCAAGGGGGCGCTGCGAGCCACCATCCTCGATCCACAGCGATCCGAATTGATGATCAGACTACAACTCGACCTGGAAAGGAGCCTATGGCTCGCTCCTACCGTCCTGGCCCCTCCGCTCGGCCTGGCTCAAGCTCTTTGCACATAAGAGAAAGTGATGATGATCAATATGACCCTTCTGCTCCCGTTACTGAGGGGGATCTCTCTCGCTTTTCCGAAATGTGGGAAAGACTGTTTGATGAATTGGCTGCTCAAAGGCAGGAAAGCTCTGTTCTGCGACAAAATTTGACCGCTATGGATAGAAGGCTTAATGATCTCGCAAGGCAAAGGGCGCCACCAGTTCGTCCGCTCACCCCAGAATACTCTTCTTCGTCAGAGGAATCGCCGAGGCCTCCGCGGAGACCGTACGAGAGGCCCGAAAACATAGAGCAGCTTCGATTCGGAACCATGCCATCACGGGAAGAAAAGGCACTGGGTGCAGGGCCCTCAAACCGTAATGTGAACGATCACGCCGCAACTCCCAGAGCTCGAGGTGTGGACAGGCCTGTACAGAACAGACTACCTCAGCCCCATCGTCGTGCAAACGCTTATGGTAACAGGGGGCAACGAAGCCCAATCCGAGCCCCGGATTTCGTAACTGCTCCCGGAAGAGAGATTAGAGAACCCCGCCGAGCAAGAAGCGCTGACCCCGAACCTCCGCTGACCAGTGCAAATGTTGCAGCCATGATCCATCAAATTCTGGCAGATAGCCGTGGACAACGGAATGAAGATTGGGGAATTGACCGCAGTCATACCCCTTTCACTGATGATATTCTAGATGCGACTTTCCCGAGGCGCTTCAACATGTCGCAGATGAACCGTTACGCGGGTAGATCTGATCCCGTCCAGCATCTGATGAGATATTCTTGATCAATGACCGCTGCCGCAGCCTCTGACGCTGTCAAGTGCAAAGCATTTCCCATATTCTTGGAGGATGTAGCATTATTATGGTTTACTCGCTTACCAGCAAGATCAATTTCCAGCTTCAGGGAGTTGAGTGAAAGGTTCGTGGAACAGTTCCGCATCTATGCACAAAAGACGAAGAGTGTGATTGACTTGTTCCTTGTCAAGCAACGACCAGGCGAGAGTTTGAGGGTGTATCTAGACCGTTTCAACCTGGCCGCTACTGAAGTTAAAGATCCTCATGAGCCAACTGTTGTGGCAGCCCTGATTGATGGGGTAGATAAAGACACTGAATTTGGGAGATACCTGGCCGGCAAGCCACCCCATACTAGAGAGTTATTCTACGAAAAAGCTAACGTACATTTACGTCGGGAGGAAGTATATGCTAACCGAAAGGCAAAAACGGCCGATAAAGAGGAAATCCAGAGCATTGTTGCCATCAAGCAGATAGGAGACAGCTCGGGGAAGGTCGAGGTTAATGTCGGAAATCGGAATCAGGTTGGTCGTTAGTCAGGAAACAATGATAATAACAGTAATGGCAACAACGAGAAGAGGAATCGAGGGAACGACTCCTAGAGAAGGACTCGTCCCAGGTCCTTTGAGAGTTATACGCCAATAAACGATACTTTGGAAAATATCTTCATGGATTCGTACACGTCCTCCAAAATAAAAGGCCTCCTCCCAAAGAGTCGACGGAGAAAGAACGTGAATCGGGGAAGTTTTGTCTCTTTCATCAGATTCATGGCCATTCGACAAATGAATGCCGTCACCTAAGAGATGTAGTCGAGAGGCTTCTCCAAGAAGGAAAATTGGACGAATACAGAGTAATGTCCAGAGACAGGGGGCAAGCCGTACAGGCCCCAAATCAGAACCAGAATCAACCTGCTGTCAGGCCAACTGCCCAGCAAAAGGGAAAGGACCTTGTTATCAGTATCATAATCGGAGGGCTTCATCTCGCCGGACACGGTTCCAAGGCATTGGACCAGTATGTCAATGCAGCCAAGCAACACCTCGAGGTAGGGGAGTGTAGCAACCCCGAGGACAACGTCCTGGTAAAGCAACAACTGAAGATCCATTTGTAATCACAGTACCTATTGGCCCGGCCACTGTTCATAAAGTTTTGGTGGATAACGGGAGTTCCGTCAATATTCTTTTCAAAAGGACATTCGACCAGATGAACCTCGAGATAAAAGACTTGAAGCCTTGTCAGGGATGGGTCCGTGGATTTAACGGAGCATCCACCGCTCCAATGGGTTATGTAGAGCTACCAGTTACGCTTGGGGAAGGAGAACGCCAGAGAGTGAGAATCCTTCCCTTCTGGTTTTGGATATTGAATCATCCTACAATGCCTTCTTGGGCCCACCGACCCTCGCAAAGTTTATAGCCTGTATAGCCCCCTGGTGCTTACTATTGAAATTTCCCATGGAAGCTGGTGTTGGTATTGTCAGAGGAGATCAGGTTGCCGCACGAGCATGTTATGTTGCAGAGCTAAAGCTACTTTGCAGTGGAGGGGACATAGAAACCAAGGGCGCTTCTCCCCCCCACAAGGGCGGAGCCTTATAGCAATTAAAGAGGATAACCGTAGGAGAGTCGCCCAGAGAGTTGCCCGAGGATATAGATCCCAGAGAGGACAAAGAACCTGGGGGCAGAATGGCGACTCCCAACGAGACAACTGTGGATGTACTGATCGATGACAGTGACCCAGAGAAGGTCCTTAAGATTGGATCCCAGTTAAATCTGAATTTAGCTAAAGAACTGAATAATTTCTTAAAAAATAATTTGGATGTATTTGCTTGGACCCACGCAGACATGTGCGGGATATCTCCATCAATCATGAGCCATTCATTAAGCATCAACCCTAAACATCCTCCGGTAAAACAAAAAAGGCGAATGCTGGGCCCAGAGAGGTCCGCTGCCTTGAAAGAAGAAGTTGGAAAGCTAAAGAGTAATGGATTTATCAGAGACTCAATCTACCCAGACTGGATTTCAAATCCAGTTCTGGTGAAGAAGGCTAATGGGAAGTGGCGAACATGTATCGATTTCTCGGATTTGAATAAAGCCTGCCCGAAAGACAGCTTTCCGTTACCCAGGATCGATCAGATGGTGGACTCAACGGCAGGTCATGAACTCCTCTCCTTTATGGATGCTTATTCAGGATATAACCAGATTCTAATGCACGTTCCAGATCAAGAACACACTAGCTTTATTACGAATCTGGGATTATATTGCTATGCAGTAATGCCCTTTGGCTTGAAGAACGCAGGCGCTACATATCAACGGTTAGTGAACATAATGTTCTATAACCAGATCGGGAAAACAATGGAAGTATATATCGACGACATGTTGGTTAAGTCCAGGCAATCCTCCAATCACACTACGGACTTGGCAGAGATGTTTGGCATTCTTCGAAAGTAGGGGATGAAACTCAACCCAACAAAATGTTCATTCGGGGTCGCCTCCAGAAAATTCTTGGGATTCGTCGTCAGTTCTCGTGGGATTGAGATTAATCCCGACCAGATCGCAGCAATCAGAGACATTCAGGAACCTAGGCAAATTAAAGATGTGCAAAGCCTTGCAGGAAAAGTAGCCACACTAAGCAGATTTATCTCCAGGGCTATGGACAAATGCATCCCATTCTTCGAATTGATAAAGCGAGGAAAACGCCACTTCAAATGGACGCCTGACTGCGTAGAAGCGTTTCAGAACTTGCTGAGACACCTGGAGAAACCTCCGATATTATCTAAGCAGATGGATCACGAGGACTTATTCGTGTACTTGGCAGTGTCGTCCCATACGATCAGCTCAGCATTGGTAAGAGAAGAAGATAAGGTCCAAAGACCTGTGTATTACGTGAGCAAAAAATTGACGGCAGCAGAGCGTAATTATCCAAGGATAGAAAAGTTGGCGTATAGTTTGCTGATCGCCCCTAGAAAGCTCCGACATTATTTTCAGGCGCATCCCATTACCGTATACACTGATCATCCACTCAAGCAAGTTCTACAGAGACCAGAAGCATCTGGAAGGCTACTCAAGTAGAACATTGGGCTGAGTCAATTTGATCTGAACTTTCAGCCCCGGCGGTCAATTCGGGGACAAGTGATAGCCGACTTCATAGCAGAGTTTACCGTCCCGGAGGAAGATATAGCAAACGAAGAAGTTGACCCTTCAAAATTACTCCTCGACCCTAGTGCCTGGAGATTGTATACTGATGGCGCCAGGAATGACAAGAGAACCGGCGCTGGAGTAGTGCTTGAAACTCCCGAGAAACAGCTGATATCCTATGCTATCCGGATGGAGTTTCACGCCACTAACAACGACTCCGAATATGAAGCCCTGATAGCCGGACTAAGGATCGCAAAGGAGTTGGAGGTCACAAAGTTGGACATCTTTTGCGACTCCAAGTTAGTTTTGAACCAGGTTACTGAAAAATTCCAAGCCAAAAGTGCAAGGTTGATTTTATACTTGAAGAAAGTGAAGGAGTTGCTGAACGACTTCGATCACTACAGCATATCTCATATTCCGCGATCAGAGAATCAACAGGTGGATAAGTTGGCAAAGATGGCTAGTTCCGACGATCCTGAAGAGATCGGGCTAGCACTAGTCGAAGTACTACGGTCTCCTAGTATAGATCAGATGGAAATTGATTCGGTACTAGAGACGGAACCAGAAAGGGAGTCATGGATGACCCCTCTAAAGAATTTCTTGATGAATGGAGCGCTTCCGACCAAGAAAAGCGAGAGGCGTAAGGTAATTCGTAATGCTGCCCGATACGTTCTGCAAGGCGGAGTTCTTTACAGACAAGGATTTTCGATGCCCCTTCTTCGGTGTATAGCTCATGACGACATCAAGCGTGTGCTGCAGGAGGTACACGAAGGTGAATGCGGCGATCACACTGGAGGGCAAACATTGGCGAAAAAGGTGTTGCGGCATGGTTATTTCTGGCCTACCATAAACAAGGATGCGGCGAAATACGCACGACAGTGTGATGCGTGCCAGAGATTTTCAAAGATACCTAAAGCACCTCCTAATCAGTTAAAAACAATGACGAGCCCACGGCCTTTCGCTATGTGGGGAATTGATATCATCGGAAGTCTCCCCATAGCGAGGGGCGGAGCGAAGTTCTCTATTGTAGCCGTAGATTATTTCACTAAGTGGGTCGAGGCTGAACCACTGACTACAATCACAACTAAACGAGTGATCAATTTTGTCGTTAGAAACATCATCTGTCGATTTGGGATTCCAAAGATTGTTATAACTAATAACGGAACTCAGTTCGATAGCACTAAATTCAGAAACTTCTGCCAGAAATACCACATTGAGAAACGGTACACCTCTGTGGCACACCCGCAATCGAACGAACAAGTCGAAGCGGCGAATAAAGTGATTAAGTCCATTCTGAAAAAAAGACTGAAACGAGCCAGAGCAATGTGGGCTGATGAATTACCCTTAGCACTATGGGCCTACAGGACAACGTATAAATCGGCAACCGGACATACCCCCTTCTCCCTTGCTTTTGGAGCAGAAGCAGTCATCCCGGTTGAGATAAAAGTACCTTCTCACCGAGTGACTTATTACGATCCAATGACTAATAATGAGTTGCTCCTTGAATCCCTGGATATGATTGAAGAAAAGAGGGACGAAGCAGACCTGCGTGCCTTGAGATGTAAACAACAGGTCGCCCGATACTACAACAAAAAAGTTCGAGCTCGAACCTTGGAACCTGGAGACTTGGTTCTGAAGAGTGTCTTTCCAGCCCCAACTCATATGGGTGCGAAGTGGGAAGGACCGTACTCCATACTGTGCAAGGTTGATAATGGAACCTTCAAGCTAGCAACCGTGGATGGAAAGGAAATCCCCAGAGTGTGGAATGCCCAACAGTTACGGCCGTACCTAACGTAAAGATGTCAGATCTGTTCTTTTGCTTTGTTAAGAACCATGTACAAGGCACGACTTGCCTAGAATAATCCGATTTCTTAAAGCAAAAAATTATAAAGTGGACGTAGGTCATGATTCGACCGAACCACTATAAAAATATTGTGTGTTGTTTATCTTTATTGCACTATTATTTATCTGCCTTTCTATTTTTATCGAAATTGCTGTGAATCATGCAACGATCCCAGAAGCATATAATTATAGGTGCCTTCCATCAGAATGGAATGTAATCACTAGTCAAAATTTTGAGGGTGCGATAAAGTAAATCATATCATTGATAGCGCTCTAACTCTCCAGAGCCGAGAGAGAGCATAACGGACATGAAGGCGATGTCCGTAAGTCATGGTGGTGTACCATGATCGGAACCGCCTTGACAGAACTCTAACCTCGGCGACCGCCAGGAGAGTATAAAAGCGTCTCCGATAGAGCGCTGAGAAAGAGCTCTTGCCCCGCTGAAGGATCGGGGAGCGATCGAACTGCTGAGCTCGAACTCTAACTCTCCAGAGAGAGAGAGTATAAAAGCATCTCTGACAGAGCGCTGAGAAAGAGCTCTTGCCCCGCTGAAGGATTGGGGAGCGATTGAATTGCTGAGCTCAAACTCTAACTCTCCAGAGAGAGAGTATAAAAGCGTCTCCGACAGAGCGCTGAGAAAGAGCTCTTGCCCCGCTGAAGGATCGGGGAGCGATTGAACTGCTGAGCTCGAACTCTAACTCTCCAGAGAGAGAGAGTATAAAAGCGTCTCCGACTGAGCGCTGAGAAAGAGCTCTTGCCCCGCTGAAGGATCGGGGAGCGATTGAACTGCTGAGCTCGAACTCTAACTCTCCAGAGAGAGAGAGAGTATAAAAGCGTCTCCAACTGAGCGCTGAGAAAGAACTCTTGCCCTGCTAAGGGATCGGGGAGCGACTGAACTGTTAAATTCAAACTCTGACCTCGGCGACCGCCAGGGGAATATAAGAGAGTCTATGGTTAAGCACTGAGAAAGGTGCCGGAAACTCAGCACCATAAGGACAATTATCTTGCTAAATTTTCTAAGTCCCCCATATTTAGAAATAGGGGGCAACAAGAGACAATGCTAATCAATCCTTAATAAGCCCTAGTCAGGCGCCACATTAACGATTGATTGGGGGCATATACATATACACATGAACACGGAAATTTTTAAATTTTTCTTTCTTTTGCTTGAATGATTTATAGTTATAATCAGATGGTTTATGACTAAGCATGAAAAGTTTGTTAAATACAGGTACATGGTGATGCAAAAAGAGATAAACTTTCATTTATAAACTGCAAGCCTAGAAAGTGAAAAACAACCTAAAACAAAAGTGAGGGCCAGTATCACAATTACATTTCATGGCCAGTAAGAAGCCTAAAAACCAAACATAGATAAGCAACAATATCCTATTTACGCTTGGACTTCTTATCCTGTTTCTGCTTCTCCAGCTTCGCCTTGTCAGTATCAGATTGATCACCCTTCTTTCTTTTCCTTTTGTCTATAAGAGGAACGTCCGACTCTTCAGAAGATTCCTCCTCCACCTCCTTTCTCTTTCTTTTATCAGTAAGGGAAGCTGGGAAATCATCAGGGTTCGCAAAATGAAGCTGTTTGCTGATGGATTTGGGCTGGAGTTTCAAAACCATCCCAGTTTTGGGATTAAATTCCGAGATAGGGGCTATGTTCAAAGGCTCTTGTTCCACCTTCTTTAAAGCCATCTCCTTTTCCTGACTAGCTTTTCTGTTAGCCAAAGTTTCGTCGTCATCGTCTTCGGCTTCTTTGGTGCTAATGATATCCTCCTCATCCCCTACATGGCGCCCATCCATATCTTTCAAGGCCTCGATGGTTTCATCATCCTTGGGAGCATCAGCACCGGGTGCCAGGACGCCCTTCTCTGCTGTTGTACCCTCGGCCTGCTTCGGTATCTCAACACCGGTGCTAGGCGAGACGACAACCTTCTCTGCCTCTTTCCCCTTCTCGACATCCTTGTCGACGGGCTCGCCACCTGTATTATGGGGAACACATGTTATTAATTCGATTGGTTGCTCTACCAGACGACGAAAACTCACAATTGTTTTGACAAATTGTGGGGAAAAAAGGGAGATACCTTCCGTTGATCCTCCATCTAGGCTAGATGCAGAAGCTCCGACGACCACAGGAATTAGGCCTAAAGAATTAATGGATCATCAGGATGGTACTCCTCAACTCCGGAGGATTTGGGCTCTACAGCTGAGCTCGAACCTTCGTCAATCTTACTTTTGCCCTTAGCCAGGGCTCTTTCCTTCTCCATTTCTTCTTGAATTAGACGACGACCTTCTGCCAGATCCTCGGGCTCGTTATCCCTCAGGATGGTCTTCATCAGCTCATCTTCGTCAATTTCTTCAACTCCCAATCTCTGCTTCTCACCCTCAATGATGGCATCCCATAAATTGGCCAAAGTAACGTGGTAATCCGGGATCCACGAGATGTTACGGGTTTTGAGGACATGGCCGAGGAAGTCAAAGATCATCTCTTCGAACCCTTCGATATCCTTTTTTCTCTCGAGGAGCTTGTTGTTAGAAGCAGTAGCCATTTCAATGGCACTTTCAACATTCTTTTCGGCGAGAGCCGCACGCCTCTTCGCATCCGCGACTTGATCATTTAAAATCACCTTTTCCGCTTCAGCCAAAGCTAGACTTTCTTTCAAACTTGCTTTTTCTGCCTCCCAGGCAGCTCTCTCAGCTTCAAAATGGCCTTGTGCTGTCTTCAACTCAAATGTTGGCCATTTTAAGATCTTCTACCTTCTTCTTTAAGGCCATTTTCTCTTGGCTATTTGAGTCAAGTTCCGAATGAAAGCGTTTCTTAGCATTCTCCAATTCGGTCTTATAATTTTCAGCATCTCTCCGCGCTAAGGCATGTTGGGATTGAGCATCTTCCAAGTCCTTCTCCATTTTTGTCCTGGCCCTTTCGTTGTTATCAATCTTCACCTTGGATCTATGTGCTTCCATTTCAATCGTTCGGATGACTTCTGAAAGATTAACAGCATGTTTCTTCATCATTTCATACTGCTTGGCTACATGGCGAATGTGCCCGATGACTTCATTATCCCAGTTCCTAGGGACTGGTTCCAAGGCTGGATCAAACGTCATCCTTTCGAAGAAGATGTTGGGGAAGTGTTCCCGCAACTTTTCCAGCCCACCTTGAGTCTCGGGACCATGGATGTAATCTCGCGACCCAGGGGCAACCAACTCTGGCTGGCTGGATGGGACAATGTCACTTCTCTCCTTTTCAGAATCTTTGATTGGATCCTTGCTTTTATCCTTGGGCTCGTAGTGTCTTTTTGACGACCTATTGTGAGAAGGTGCACTCTTCGAAGGAGTTAACTCTTTAGGAAGTTTTTTCCCTCTGTAGGAGCTACCGGATAACTGGGAAGCTTGCCAGAAGTTGATTTTGATGGAGATCGGGGTTGCGAAGAAGTAGGCTTGTGAGAAAGGCCGCGAGAGCGCTCGGTACTCGGATGAAGACTGGGTGTGCCTTCACGAAGAGAGCGATAAGAATAAGACCGCCTGCGAGACATCTTTCCTGCAAAGGAGAAAAGAGCGTATTAGAACCTTGGATATTGTTGATATAAAAGTGTGGGGTCAGGCAGTGCGTGTGATTTGTGCATCCCATATAATTCCCACTAACAGACCCGGGCCTGAAATCAGGCTCATCTGAGTAGTTTCTTGTCCTCTAATTGGAATGGTGGTCTCCTCAGAAGCAGGGAAAAATGGCTCCCCTTCAAAGTCCCCCTCTGTGTATACATCATCGGGTAAAGGAATTTTGCTCAGCTCTTTAAATAGCTGTTCTTCTGTCAAATCATCGGGAGCAGCAGGTTCGATCGGAAGAGAAGCCCTTGAGGGGAAACCCCCCGGAGAAACTGGGATTTCCTTGGACTTGTCACCACGGGCCTCGTCTCCTCTATATATGTTTAGGTCCTCGTCGTCCTGGATGATTATCGGGGAAGGACTCTTACGGAATTTAGTTGTTTCTGCTGCCCGTGACGTTCCCTCTCCCTCCGTTGGGGGCACGTATTTGTAGGGTTTGCCTCCAGCACCTAGTCCAAATCTTATATCCAGAAGGCGATGCTTATGAAGATTCTCGTCAGTAATGCACTTCTTGATCCTTAGAAAATCGGATCTGCTTTGCAGAAGAATAGACAGTCGATTATTGTATAACAAGCATTCCGCCTTGGGAAAGACGTGATCTACTTAAAACAAAAAAGAGGGGGGATGTTAATGCTTCGGTTTCTTAAGCAAGATATTCAGTCAAAAGATTAAAGTTTACTTGATTTAAGCCATCTTCTTGAGCACCCAGCCTGTCTCTTTATGTAGAACCAATCAGACTTGGGATCCCCTATATTGCTGTATCCGTCATACAGAACCTTCCTATTCGCCACCGATTCGAAGAAAGAGAAATTTCGGGTTGCCGAGGAGCGATGCTTGAAAAGATAAAAGAATGTTAAATCTTTAAATGTGAGCTCGGTATGCAAGATCTCCGCTTATGCGATATATAAAGTGCGTAGAGCCGCGTAGGCATTAGGATGAAGCTGCATCGGAGCGATACCCAGTCGTTTTAAGGTCTCAATGACGATTGGAGGAAACGGAGGAATAGCTCCTACCAAGCACATGATTCGGCTGACTGCCATATACCCTTCCGGAGCTAAGTGGGGTCTATCTTTGCTAACGGGTGTCCTCACATCATCCCAAGGGATCCCATGTCTCAGGCAAATTCTTTTAAGCTTTATGTCATCGAGTTTAGATGCTAAGGAATCAGTTTCTCTATCCCAAGTGCATCAGGAATCTCGTCAGGAGCTCGACCGTCTACTTCAGACTCCTCGTCAAGTGAATTACTTTCAGTTGGATCCGATTCCGTTGCTTCGTATTCGGAACCAGAATCCTCGCCCCTTGGGTTAGTTGGATGGACCTTAGGGTTATGGTGCTCAGACACCTTGGGATCCGTCTCGGTGTTAGATCTCGAAGAGGAGTGATTATCCAACATTACTGTTTAGGCGAAGAAACATGAGAAATAAGAGTAAAACTACCCGTCCCCCCTTGTGTGTGCAAGTGCCGGTGTGTGTGCTTGAGCGTGCATTAAAGAAAAGAACAAAGGTCAACAAAGTCATCAAGACATTGGTCGTTGTTCAGTTGATAGATTATGCATTTGTTCAATCCGGAATGTTCGTCCCAAAGGCTCTAACCTAACTGTTCATCGATTTGTTAGAGTTCCGTTATTTAGTCAGCGTGTGCATCAGATCGTTCGTCAGTCGGATCGCAGGGAAGGTTCGGATCGCAACATATGAACGGATCATACTGAAGGACTCGGTACGCGGAAGGGTGCAAGCTCGTAGAAAGGCTTCGAATCGTGAAGCGCACCAATCCATCCAAACGGATCGCTATGGTATCTTGACGATCCGCATCGCCTCCTATTCTCCATGATCCGAAGCTCCTCCCTTCCCGCGACCCGATCCTTTAGCCGAATCTATGCTTCGTCCTCATCTCTCCATACCCTCGCCTCGCCAACGAAACGCACCGAACTGCTCTTTACTTCCTCTCCCTCTTCCCTGAACCTCGCATCACCACGAACCAATGCTCCCCTCCGATCTGATCCCTCCTTCTTCTCCCTCCTTCTTCTCCCTCGCCTTTTCCTCATCACTTCTCCTCGATTTGTCACGCGAGCACCTGAACCCCATCAACCATCGCGGGTATGGCCTCAAACATCACCAATTTTCTCATTTTTTCTTCTTAGATTCCAGAAAAACAAGTGAAAGATTGCATGAGAATGATTTTGGCGAAATTACCTTTCTTAAATTAGGAAGAAAAATCGTATTTTTGGAAGGAAGAATTAGGGTTTTATCTCGAGAAAAATAAGCGGCATGTTGCTGAAAGAAGAAGAAGGAGAAGAGTGAAGTGAAGATCGATTTATATAGGCAAAAGGGCGACCGTTAGTCTCCCCCTTTTTTGTCTTATTCGATCCATGGAAGTCGATGGGTCGCGAACCAAAGCCCATCGCGTCACGTACCAAAAGCCCACCACGTCTCGAAGAGAAGCCCACCTCGTTCCGTAAAGAGGCCCAAATGCTCACCAAAGGACGAGGCGAATGACTTGCTAACGGACCGTGATTCGCGCATGCGATCCGAGCCGATAAATGATCAACAGGAATGAAAATTCAAAAATGCACCTGATAGATTCGATGATGAAGACTCTGAAAGATCCCAGAAAAGAATTCTCCAATAAGCAGGTAAACTATCAAAGATTCATCTGATATTTATAGCAAGCAAAGAAACAACTTTCCGTAAATGATATGGCCTTTCGGATAGACGCAACCACTGATTTGCATCTCTTTATGAAAAGGCGTTTCTATAGTTTCGAAACATGTTCCATCATCAATAAAACATACTTCGAGGGGCAAAATGTTGGCTAGCTTTTTGACCAAGCCACCAAGGTTCATTCACAAGAAGAAAGTATGAAACTACGCCACTATCCTGCACAGACCGATCTGATCCCCTGATGCACAGCGAAGCTTCTAACCTGTTCAAGCACGAGCTAGTCTTCAGCGATCCGAGATGCACGGATCCAGCGACACGTGTCCCCAACTGTCCCTTTGACTGATTCTCCCCCTTGCTCGATCCGATAGTTAAGGGGATCGCGACACCTGTCCACAACGGCTAATTTGACTAATTCTTCGTAAGGCTGCGATACGATCCGATATTCTCGGGATTTGTGCCACGTGTGACCGCGATCCGCCTGACAAAATCAGCTATAAATAGCCCAGAGCTTGGCATTTTTCAGGATCTTTTGGCAATATTAAGCACTGATTCCGCCATTATTGTCATACCACCATTTCTTATCAGTTTTATTACTAGATTACTGAGAGAAATCACAATTGTAAAAGTGAGCTTGAGAGAAATCGTTGATTGTACTAGCATTTAAAGTATAATCGATAACATATAAAGTGGACGTAGGCTCATTAACGCCGAACCACTATAAATTCTGTGTGTTTTCTGCTTTTTCTTCATTCTCCAGTTAAAATTCTTTAAGAATCAGAACAATTTGGGTGTTAGGTCCAAATTTTGATCTAACAGATATATTTCAATTCTATTTATATATATATATATATATATATATATATATCGATTCTTCGATTTCAAAACTATAATCTTTTCATACATTTGATAAAAGTGATATTTTTATCTAACTGTCTTCTATTTCAACACTTCACTATTTTTAACAATTCATGTATATAGTAAAATTGTGATTTTTATTGTAAAACGATTTATTTCCAAACCCGACTATTTTGTATAGTTAATATTGGTGATAAAAATAGGTTTTTTACTATAAAACAGTTTATTTCAAAACAAGATTATTTTATATAGTTAATATAGGTGATAAAAATAAGATTTTTATTATAAAACGATTTATTTCAAAACAAGATTATGTTATATCGTTCATATTGATGATAAAAATAGGATTTTTATTATAAAACAATTTCTTTCAAAATACGAATACCACTCAACACATGAATTTCTATTCAACGAATGAATTTCGATTCAACACATGAAAGTTTTCTATAATTTATATATATATATATATAGATAAAAAAGGTGATTTTTATATTTAAAACACGAATACCATTCAATACATGAATTTCTATTCAACGAATGAATTTCAATTCAACACATGAAGGTTTTCTATAGTTTATATATATAGATAAAAAGGTGATTTTTATATTTAAAACACGAATACCATTCAACACATGAATTTCTATTCAACGAATGAATATCGATTCAACACATGAAGGTTTTCTATAATTTATATATATATATATATAGATAAAAAAGGTGATTTTTATATTTAAAACACGAATACGATTCAACACATGAATTTCTATTCAACGAATGAATTTCAATTCAACACATGAAGGTTTTCTATAATTTATATATATATAGATAAAAAAGGTGATTTTTATATTTAAAACACGAATACCATTCAACACATGAAATTCTATTCAACGAATGAATTTCAATTCAACACATGAAGGTTTTCTATTCAACAGACGAATATAGTTTCAACACAGGAAAATAATTCTAACACATGAATATTATTCAAAATTTCGGCAGCATAACGGCAGGGCAGTTAAAACCGGGACCGTCCCTAGTACGGCTCCTCGCTCTACCTTAAAGCCTTGCAGCTTTTGACAATGGGGAATCATGCATCTAGTTCATACGCAGGCGGCATGTATATTTTTTTCATTTCCACAAACTAATCCTATGTGGTTTCAACCAAATATTTCTCAACCACAAACGGGTATTTTTCAACCACAATCAATCAATTTTAACCACAAACAATTTCAATCAACCATTCGCTATCAATCAATTTTCACACCAATCACAACCAATAAATATCGTCCATGGTTTGTGGACGAGGGGCATATATGTATAGCGTTTCACTTCTATTTCAACACATATATAATTTTTACAATGCATATATAACTTATACATCGAACGTACAACTTATACAATGCTTATACAAGAGGTGTACAACGCTTATATAACTGATACATCGATTATATAATCTATACATCATCGTTTTCCATATCGTTTATAATTTAGAAATCTCACATTGGGTTCCACTCCACCAAAAATAGTAGAAGGCTCAGAAAAATATGCGGCCTCTTTTAGAATGTAGAGGACGTCCACACGAGTCCACTGTCTCTTATTTCACTGAATTTCGTAAAGAAATGAAAAAGATATGATTTTTACAAGTTTGAACCGGTTTAAAAGTGTTAAGACGGATTAAATAATCAAATCCGATTACCTCAGCAAATCGTTCGAAACTAGGGTTGTAATTTTCTCCCAATCCGTGAAGCTAGAAGACGATCGGCCTTTGCAGCGTCGAAGGGCTAGGAGAGAGCTTCGCGCGCGTAGGGGAGTGGGCTAGCTCGGTGGACCCTACTGTTCGTGGCGGCGGCGTAAAGTCCGGATCTTCCTGGGCTCGAAACTCAAGGTACGACGAACGATACGGGGTGGGGTTGCAATGGATTTGAAGCTGGGATCGAGGGCTCCAAAAGCTTCAACTGGCGAGGGCGCTGAAACGTCGTGGATCGATCGGAAATTGGCTGGGAAGCGGGGGAGGAGTTTCGCCGTCGACTTCGAGGGTATCGGGGGAAGAAGAATAATGATGACCAATCAGATTTTTTTTCTTTAATTTATATTTTTTTTTTAAATTTCAAAAATACCCCTTTCACACATGAACCCCAATCCAAACCCAACGACTGTCAACCCTAGCGTTTTATCCCCATTCCGAACACAATGGGATATGTTTCGAAGGCCCATTCGACTGTTTCTGTCAGTTTTAATTCAATTTAAAATATATAACATTCAATATTCGATTTGAACGTACATTTCAACTTGCCAGGGACACAAACTGATTCGAAAAATTCCAGAAAAATAAATCTGGCTATATTTTGATGATACGGTCCCAACAAAACTAGTTTCGTTGAATTTTGAGACCGTTTGCAAAATGGCCCATTTCCGGTCGATCCAATTTAACTATAATTGACCAAAACACATTTTCCTTCTCCACGCTCACATACTAGCTTCAAAAATTATGAAATTTGAAACCTAGCAATAACTTCTCATCCCGGATCCAACAAAAGTGGTTTCGTCGAATTCCGAGGTCGTTTGCAAAATGGCCAATTTCACGGGCTAAATAAATTCCATAGCGACCTTTCTGAAAATTCATTTGGCCATAACTTTTGCTTTCCGCAATGAAACTTCGATTTTTCAGATTCGTTAGGAAGGTATTCACTAACAGATTTAAATATTTTTGGTTTCACTCAAATCCGTTTTGTTTTGCACCCGGTACAGTCAGTCAAAGTTCGAATTCAAATTTTGAAACTACCGCGCAATTTCAGGCCTTGTTTATACTTAGAATTAATTATATTTATTTTCAAACATCGATTCAAACTCACTTTTCATTGCTATCATTTAAAATATTTACTTTAAATATTTAAAATCCACTATTTTAGCCAATTTAAAAAATTTAAATTGGTTCAGATTTTCTGGGTCGTTACAAAAGTTGTTTTTCATTTGAACTCAAATTCAAGTCCTATAACTGTCTCCCCTAGCTAATTACCCCCATTTCGAACACAATGAGATATGTATCGCAAGCCAGTTTGGTTGTTTCGATCGGTTTTCGTCAAAACCAAAATATAAATCTATAAATTGAATTTGAACGCACCTTTCAACTTACCGGAGCCACATACGCGCTCTAAAAATTCCGGAAAAATGTTTTCTAGCTTCGTATTGACGATATGGTCCTAACAAAACTACTTTCAACGAATTCTGAGACAGTTTGAAAAATGATCATTTTCCAGTCGATTAAATTCAACTTAAACTAATCAAACGCATTTTCTTTTGCCACGCTCACATATTGACTCAGAAAATTACGAATTTTGAAACCTAGCAATAACTTGACATCCCGGATCCAAAAAAAGTGGTTTCGTCGAAAACCAAGGTCGTTTGCAACATTTCCATTTTTAAGGGCCCAAAATTCCATAGTGACTATTTTGAATTTTCAACTGGACATAAATTTTTATCCCCGCTATGAAATTTCAATTTTTCGGATTCATTGGAAAGATATTCTCAAATAGATTCTAATATTTTTGGTTTCGCTAAAATCCAGTTTATTTTGAATCCTGTACATTCATTTGAATTTTGAAATCGAATTTTCGAACTACCGCGCCATTTTCAATTCATTTAATATTTAAAATAAATATATATATGCTAAAAACACTCTATATAAATATATACATCTACTTCTATTCAAAATGAATTTTTCGTCGTTATTATTTAAAATAATTCATTTTAAATATTCAAAATTCATCAAAATTGCCAAAATAAAAATTTTAAATTGGCTCAGAATTTCCGAATTATTACAATCTCCCCCACTTAAAACTTTTCATCCCTGAAAAGGAATGAAGCCGAAAGCTGTTTTACAAACCAACTCAACTTTCATTATTTTCTTTACGGCTTAAGTTCTTCAACTTTTTAGTTTCTAAGAACTTTTCAAATTCTTCAAAAATTTGGCTAACATCCTAAATTTTCGAAAAATTTCGCCATAACCTCTCCTGCACCGGGGACTTCGGGATATTTCAAATAGCCTCCCATGGCCCTCATCAATCCAAAAAGAAAAGGAAACAGCCAAGCGGCTAGCCTATCGGCTCATAAAATCATCCAAAACCCAAGAAATTAGTAAACATGTACCTATTTTTCGGGAAAACAATTTTATTCTTCTGCTCTAGCCTCCTTGCTATGACCTGTTCAATGTAAGTACACGTATATGCATGCATTTTCAAACAATTTTCCATACAGTTCAATATTTGATTCAATTTGGCATAATGGTTCAAAATTATCAAACCAATAATCAAAGAACACAACCATCACTCAATTAATGGATTAACGTTTCAAATTCATAATTTTGATATATGTACAGAAAATCATGTTTTTGATGCCAAATCACAATAATAAACCTATCTAGTTTTGCTTCTCACACCAGTCTAATGGAAATATATAGATATCTCACTTTTGAAACTCGAACACAAATACTGATGATGTTGCAATCATCATCAGAATTGTCCTCGGGCAACTAAAGTGTGATTATATATCTATCCAGTATATTAAAATTTAGAATATACGTTCATGATGCGTATATGGAAAATCTTTATATACCCGATTATCCAAATTCAATACAAATAAAATATTTAAATATGTATACTTGAATTTAACTTTCAAAATAAAATTTGTTTTCATCTTTATTTGAAAAATATACTCTTCACACTCGTTCTAGGATACTACTGATCCCATCTCTAACGAGTCATTCCCATTGGATATTACTAATCCAATATCTGATGAATTCTTTCATATGGTTCTAATGTGCCTTGTTCTCCGAGCTCTGTAAACCAAAGCTCTGATACCACGATGAAATGACCCGAACCTCCCCGGTAAAGATAGCACGGATTGAGTTGAGAATAAGCCACATCAGAACGCAAACAGAAGAACATTTCATTGTTTATTACAACAATTACATCAGAATATAAGAATATACAGAGTATCAATAAATATTACACAGAAAATATCAGATATTTAAATTACATTTAAATACATCGCAGCGGAAAAACAATACAAAACACAACTTAAAGAGATACATGGATACAGAGCTTTCCGGATATCATTCCAGCTATAAACCAGGTTCCTGTGAATATAAATCTGCAAAACCAAAACTACTAGCTACCGTGTGGAAAATTGGGGCACCTAGAGTTTAGGTCAAAATAATAAACTCTAGGTCAGTCATGTGACTGGTGTGAGAACTAAAACAATTATTAGTCTTTATTCTAAAGTTAGGTGAATCAAGGGACCACGCCATATAACACGGAATGGGTTTCCTCCCAAGAGTACCAGTGCATAAAGCAACAACACAATGCTAAATAAAGAACAATGAAGCTATTATAAGACCCAGGTCCCATCACACAATGCAACGCAAGCCGGAGGATAGGGTTTTTACCATATAATATCCAAAGAATGCTTGATGCGTGAAATTTCATCTTTTATTATTACTATAAGTGAAGAAAACAATTTCAATCATAAGTATCAATCGTAGACGACATAAGTGCCCCATACCACTATGTCGCCATGCTAGGCTCTACAAATAAAACCACAAAGTCACGTATTGGAAGCTGGATTTCCATCTGTGAACCGAGGCAAAAGATAGTCCTCATCGATTCGAGATAATCTAGCCTACCATGTCTCAGGATCAGAGCTCGAGTAACCCTTGGATCGTCAGGGCCGGTCCACCGATGTGGATTAAAATGCCTGAACACTGCGTTCCCCCGCCCTTTGGGGCGAAAATGAGTCCTATGACTATATCGGCTCCACATAGTCACCGATATATCCGAGGCGCCTCGCAATAGCAACAACCACACAGGTGAAAATAATATAAATGTCAGAGCTGGTAGGTCACTGACACCACCCTAGCTAGAAGGGAACGCATGCCCTCCCTAATGTCCTCTCCCGTTTCTGGTTCACAACCGGGGTGTGAGGCTCGCGAATCAACAATACACAAAGCTATGCCACACAGGCCATGCTTTGATCATCAACCACAAGACTTTTCTTTTCAACAGATGCTTTGATCAATTGCCACTTAGGCATGCCACACAGGCAATTCACTCCATGCGATTGATATCCATCAATATATAACCCCTAAGCTCGTACGTCTCAGAGAACGGAGTTAAGCAAGAGAATAAATTCTCCACCGCCAAACAGATATTTATTTAATAGAAATCAATCACACAGAATAAAATCCAATGTCAGACACACAGTCCATTTACAAGTTCGTTCTAGGTCAGAACAAAACCGGAGGCACCTTGTACCTCGCATATCCATCGATCTCCAAGTACGTCTGGACGATCACCAACCAATTCCATCCTCTTGGGTGTACAGCCCAATCAAGATCATCAGCAATCACCCAAACGATGTGAAGACCTCCGGTCTTCGACCACCGTCTTCATCCTCGACACTACGTCGAATCAGTTATTCAGAATGGGATAAACCCTGCCTTTCTGAATAACTCGCGTATATAATAAACAAGTGTTACACAAACACAACATACGCCTGATTCCAATTTAGAATATCCTTTTATTTAAATATTCTTATACTTTGGGAAAGGCTCCCATTAATTTTATCAAAGATAAATTCCTTAAATTTATTCTTTAATCTTCCTTTGAATATCAACTCAAACTAGACGGGATTAGCGAACCACACCGAAGTAATCATTTATTTTATTTCCCAATCTCCACCTATTCATCCCATGAAGTAAAACTGGTCATACTTCATATCTAACACCATGGTGTTATCGGTAAATTCAGTTACCATTCCACGATTAAATCTAATTAAAGATTTGACTATCGCCTGGAGCAAAACTGGTGATACTCCATTCTCGATCATTTCAATCTAATTAAAGATTCATTAAAACTCCACTTGGTTTTAATTTTCCCAAAAATCAATAGCAATGATTATTTAAATTGGGAAATCACCTTCTATCTTTAACTGGGTTAAAGAACCAATGTCACCTAAGACACGGTTCACGATAAACCAAAAATCACTTCCCATTGTTAATCGGGTTAAAGAACAGGTGTTATTCAAAACACCGCTCACGATAAACCTAAAAACCAATTTAAATTCAATTCCAATTAAACACTAATTAACTGGATAATTTCACTAAATCTTAATTAAAAGATTTATTCTTTTCTAAAATGGGTCCAAGAATAGTGTTATTCAAGACACCATTCACGACGAACCTAAAATCCCATTTGATATTAAATTCAAGGCTCTGAATAGAAAATATATCGGCTTATATTCAATACCAAATTCTGATACCAACAAATATCGTATTGGAAATAATGATATAAATATATTTTTCAAATTTCCACAACCATATCTGTATAATCACGAAATCCAACATCGAAATATTCCGAAGATAATTTCGATTCAAGTCCATTCCAACTCACGTATTGGAAATTCTGATTATTTTCAAAACCATTTCAAATCAAGTTCAAAACTAGTTCATTTCGATAAAAATATATTTTTATCTTTTCAAATATGAAAATTTTCATCCCAGTTCTTTCCAATTCATATATTATGATTTTACACAAATTATTAATATTTTTAATAATTTTATCAAGGCCCGTACAGTCAGTTTTCAATAACGGCCACCGAACTGCACTTACAGCGACCTTTTCCAAATTTGATTTGGACATAATTACAAATCCAACCGTTAGGTTTCAAATTTATAATATTCATTGGAAAGATCTTTTCGATACGAACCCAACGGTTTCGGTTTCAGGAGAATCCGACGGTCGGATCTCCCGTAATATCCATTCGAAGTCAATGGTTGAAATTCACGAACTACCGCAGCGCGGCGCGTTCTATTCAGGCCATTCTATATATATATATAATATATATATATATATATATATATATCATCGATTTCTTTTTAAAACGTATTTTATAAATCGTTTTAATTTCGTTTTCAAAACGATTTCAACTTCATATTCAATTTCGAATCAAAATTGAATATTCCACATCATCGATATACAAATGATAATATTTTCAAAATGTTATATTTTGAAATCACTTTCTTTCTTATATTCATTATAAAAATGAATAAAATCGATATAAATATCGTTCACGTCAAAATGGCATCAATCTAATCAACACGGCTTTTATTCAACACATGAATGTTTATTCTATTCAACACATGAATAATTATTCTATTGAACACATGAATATTTATTATATTCAACACATGAATTTATATTATTCAACACATGAATTTTTATTCTATTCAACACATGAATTTTTATTCTATTCAACACATGAATTTTTATTCTATTCAACATATGAATTTGTTTCTATTCAACACATGAATTTATTTCAATTCAACACATGAATTTATTTATATTCAACACATGAATTTATCTTTATAATATTCCTTATTTTCCAAATTGGAACGAGGCCCAATCAATTACCATGTAAGTTTAATTATGTGGATTTTCTACAACACATATATATAATAGCAACGATAAATCATCAACCATCATCCAGAGAGCACCACACAACTGCATAAGCATTAAATATAAATAATTAACGCTTACACAGTCTGCCAACCAATCGATTAACATACAACTAAACAATTGGGATTAGTGTATGTCAATATTATCCCAACACCCGTGTGGGGTTTCAAATCAACAAACACAGATTTTTATTTGTGCAGTCGGGCGATGTGTAAAATTTATCGTCCCAATCAATATCAGTCAAATCAGTGTATATAAACAAATCGTCCAATTTGTTTATTACTATTTATTTGACTTCAACATATGAATATATATTTTATTTCAATACATGAATACATATTTTATATCAACACATGAATACATATTTTATTTCAATACATGAATATATATTTTATTTCAACACATGAATATATATTTTATTTCAACACATGAATATATATTTTATTTCCACACCACATCACACTATCAAATTTCACTACACAGAAATCAAACAAACAAGTTATCCATGGTCTATGGACGACGGGTGTCAGGTGCTGCTAAGCGCCGTCTGCATCCCAGTATATATTTCAAACTAGAAATCAAAATAAAAGTGAGGAGTTCTCACCTTTGGGTTCCAATCCATCATTCTTTATCGGACTATTTGAATTTAGATTCCATTCGGCTCCCCGCCAGTTTCGTCGCATCTGTTTCACGCGGTTTTTATATAAAAATCAGATTTTTATATTTTCAACTTCGCATTAAAAATCGGATTTTCATATGTTCAACTTCATAATAAAAATCTCATTTATATATAAATAGCTTCCCAATAAAAATCTAATTTTTATTTTGTTAAAAATTCAATCCTTTTTATTTCTAAAAAAATTGAAATCTTTTTAACAACAAAAATCAAATCTTTATTTTATGTCAAAATCGTATCTTTATTATAATGCTGCTCCATATATGAAAATCTAATTTTTATAAAAATTCGATCTTTGTCACATTAAAAATCTCATTTTTCTAACATTAAAAATCTCACCTTTTCTAACATTGAAAATCTATATTTTATCATGTTAAAAATCCTAACTTTCTCATGTTAAAAATCTATATTTTCTATTTATAAAGAAATCAGTTTTCTTTAAATAAAAAGAAAAAAAAAATCTTACCGGAGTTGGTGGTCGGAGGGGGTTGGAGCGGCGTGCTTAGCGCAGGCGACCGCGGCCAGAGGTGGCGCAGGCTCTGGTGCAGCTGGCAGTTTCAGGTTATGGCACGGGGTACGGCGCAGGCGGCGCTAGGGCATCAGTTTTTGGGAGGAGGGAGTCGCGGGTCTCGTGAGCAGACAGAGGAGGGAGGAAGGCTGGAGGGGCGCGCGCCTGTCAGGGAGGGAAGAGGCGGAGGTGGTTGCACGACGAGGTGGAGGGAGGCTGAATCTCGATCTGGGCGGCTGTTTTTCTTTTTGATTTGAGGAAGAAAAGGGGGTCGGGTGAAACGGGAATAAGTGGGGGCCTGATGTGTAATATATATATATATATATATATATATTCTTCCTCAAAAAGTTGTTTTTCATTCGAATTCAAATTCAAGCCCAACGACTTTCGCCCCTAGCTAATTACCCTCATTCCGAACACAAGGGGATATGCATCGCAAGCCAGATTGGCTGTTTCGATCGGTTTCCATCAAAATCAAAATATAAATCTATATATTAAATTTGAACGCTCATTTCAATTTACCGGGGCCACATACGCACTCTAAAAATTCCCGAAAAATGTTTTCTGGCTTCGTTTTGTCGATACGGTCCTAAGAAAACTAATTTCATCGAATTCTGAGACCGTCTGAAAAATGGCCATTTCTCAGTCGATTAAATTCAACTAAAACTGATCAAACGTGTTTTCTTTTGCCACGCTCACACATTGACTCAGAAAATTACGAATTTTGAAACCTAGCAATAACTTGACATCTCGGATCCAACAAAAGTGGTTTCATCGAAAACCGAGGTCGTTTGCAAAATTTCCATTTTTAAGGGCCTAAAATTCCACAGCGACTATTCTGAATTTTCAACTGGACATAACTTTTTATCCCTGCTATGAAATTTCAATTTTTTGGACTCGTTGGAAAGATATTCTCAAATATATTTTAATATTTTTGGTTTCGCTAAAATCCGGTTTATTTTGAATCATGTACATTCATTTGAATTTTGAAATCGAATTTTCGAACTACCGCGCCATTTTCAATTCCTTTTATATTTAAAATAAATATATATATTCTAACGACGCTCTATATAAATATATACGTCTATTTCTATTCAAAATAATTTTTTTTCATTATTATTTAAAATAATTCATTTTAAATATTCAAAATTCATCAAAATTGCCAAAATAAAAATTTTAAATTGGCTCAAAATTTTCGGGTTATTACAAACGTAATGTTTGATAAATCACCATTGCTGATCTCTTATGTGCTGTAGTGGTGTTTGCATGTAGTGTGTTTTGATTCTGGCTTTAATTCAGCTGATACAAGTAGATAGCTAGTGTAACGACCTGTATTTTTGTCGTCAAATAATTTATTTAATTTATTATTTTGAAATATTTTATTTGGAATATTAATGGATTTTAATATTGAATTCGTTATTAAAACGTAGTATGAACGTTATAATTTATATAATTGTAAATCGAGCTCGAAATGGTGTTGTAGTTCGTAATATGGAGTTTCGAGCTTCAATTGAGTATACAAGATCCGATATAAGTCGGATTTCTGTTAAATAGGAAACGTTGGAATCGTGTTGATTATAATTTTCATATGAAAAAGAAAAATCCAGATTTACGTATTATAGATTGTTAGTTATAGCCCAATCAAATTTTAAAATAGTCGCTATGGAAATCGTTAATAAAACGATAACGTTTATTATTAAATTTAAATAGGATTTTTCAATAGAATTTGGATTACGTTTAACTCGAAAATATTAATGTTTAGTTATAATTTCATATTGATTTATATTTGAAATGATATATTGTTTGAGTATATATACAATAATAATTTATTATTTAATTTAATTGTTTTGTAATTTATAATACCAAATTAATATTATATATTTATGTAGTTAAACGTTAGCTACGACATACTTATTGTCACTATCTATTTAGTTCTTGTTTGGAAAAAGGGTAAACTTCGTTTTTGCTACATACATGTGGCAAATAGTTAACACGCATCCTTGCGGTCTAAATGCAGTTATCAGGATGCCAAAGTTATACTTCAGTATAAAACATACCATACTTGTTATGCACTGTAGTTACAACTGGTAAATCGAACATAAATATAACCTATATTTTGTTCATGTTGAGTCAGGAAACTAGTGTCTGCGATGGGATGTGTGGAAACACATAAAAGCATGTACACACAGAGGCCACAATTTTTAATAATACCTTTACTGAACATCATTTTCAAAAGCAACCTACACTCGTTTTTATTTAAATACACCATGTGTATTACTTGCATCCCAAAAGTTCAACTTTCTTGCGTCCCAGACTTTTGACTTCCTTGTACCCCAAACTTTATCATTCCTTGTCTGTCAACTGTTCTCTTTTGCCTTGGTACCCAAACTATCTCTACCGTGTCTACCATGCCTGCCAAACAAAAGGAGACGTGACCCCCACGTATTTTCCTATTATATATATATTCGTCGCCCAAGCATATTTTCCTTTCCAGGCAAACTAAATAAAAGAAAAATGAAGGCAAACATTCCATCATTGCTAGTCTCGTTTTTTCTCAGGATTGAAACCGCCCCCTCAAATACAAGAAATATATGTATCTCCATGACCATGACTTATTAGCTAAGGTTGCCAATGTAAAGGATGAAGAGGGTGATGCTCCGGTAACGAGCCTCGCTTGGGAGATCGGACTGGCATTCTGGTGGGGGTGGTGGAGTATAGCGTTAGTGAGGGTCGTTGGGTTCATCAGAGCGGTGCTAGGCGAGGACACGGGTTGGTGGCCCGGTAATAGGCAGAGGCGCGGTGCAGTAAAACAAAAAGGTAGCGGTTAATTTCAGAAAATATAAAGTGGGGAATAGAGCGAAGTCGCGAGGTTACCAGGCAAGTGGAGGCGTTGTGTGTACGGGAAGAAAATAAACCGAAGTAGAAAAAAGAAGTATTAAAAAATAAAATAAAAAAAACATTGTTGCGTAAGAATGAGGAGGATGGCGGCATAGTTTGGATGCAGGAAGAAGAATGGGAGAGGGCATGCGTTGAAGGAAAGCCAGTGCGAAGTAGGAAGGAAGTTTTCCAGCCCGTCTTTCTGAAACCAACTTAAGTAATTAAACCATTGTTAAAGTTATGATTAATTTAATTTAATCATATTATAAACCGTCTAACTGTATGCAGTATTCATGGTAAGGTGTAAAAGCGTGAACAACAGCTTATTTGGAATGAAGAACAATGCGTATGAAGATTCCTAGAAGAATACATAGATTTGGCCGCACCTTTTAAACGTAATTGACTTATAAACCTAAGTAATTTATGTGTTAATAATATGATTAATAAAAATAGTTAATCCAGTTAAATCATTGGTTGCAGGCATCTTTTGGATGGTCTGTAGCAGTTCAAATGGAAACAAAGAATACCTGGGTATGAACGAACAAGTGGACTGTTCGCATTATTTTATCCAAAACGTAATTAGTATAACCTTATTTTTTATTAATTATAATGTCAATCCCATTTAATTAATGGTAATGTATATAACTGAAACTATGTTGACCAATGCAGAGTGAAGAACGACAGTGGACAAAGAAAAGAAGTAGGGCTCAGTTATGTATGGATTAACAAAGTAAATTTCACAATAATTATTAATTAAGCATTGGTTAATATTGTTTGTATTGAAAACTTGTTATTGCGTGATTACCAGGATTCATGAACGAGAAGCAGAAATACATGGAAGGGAGCTGTATCGGCCTTATATTTTAATTAGCATATTTAGTTTGGTAGGTAATTAAAAATAGTCTAATATTTAATTAAGTAATTAGTTATGTTATAAATTATTAAATGGTTGTTAGTGTTAAAACCAGGTTAAGTTTTGAGCAAAATTTAGGATGGAATTCATCTGGAAAGGAGCAGCGTATTAGGGGATATAAGCGGCCGATCCCATTTGAACTAATCCATGTAATTAGTTAATATAAATCAGTGACTAAAGAAGTAAGGTTATAATTAAATCAAGTTAAACTTAAATTATTAATAACGAACTCATATATCATCAGAATTGAACAAACACGGTGCCATTGGAATCACATTGACAAACACAACATCATGGAACAAGAGTGGAAGCATTTGGAATAAAATAGAATTTAACTGAAATGAGCCGTTCAATCAGAGTACCAGATCAAGGTGAGTTAAACTCAGTCAGTTCTTCCCATTTATATTTTATATAAATTGGTTTTTTGTTTTGTGTGTTCTGTTTGTAAATCGTTGACTGGTTGCTAGTTATATATTTATTTGTTTATTTTACTGATGGAATTAAAACGTATTTAATTTCATTGAAATACCGAATCGTTATTTTAATGATTGGATCCAATAAAGGTAACTTACCTTGTTGGTCACGTTTATAAAATAAACGTGTTTAATGGTTTGAGTTGTTTGACCTGACTGGATTGTTTTTGTTAATTTGTTGTTGTGAAATAGTTGCTATTTACTATTATCAGTTAAATAGGATTAAATGATCTGTTTGGAGATAACCATTTGAAGACAGGGAAGAACAGGTTGGAGGGATCCAACGAGATTCCTCAAATATATTATTTATTTTCATATTATCATATGAACTGTCATGTTTGGGTGATTGATTTGAGTATTGATCATTGATTCGAAATTCAACCTGTGTTTGGTTCTATCCAATGGGCAGTATTAGTTGGGTAATCGGCAGTAAACGGCCTAAAAGTAAATTGTTTTATTTACATCAATTTACCATCAAGTAAATTGATAGAACTGAAATTATAAAGTTTATTTTATAACTAAAGATAGATTTGAAATATATATCTTGAATAAAAGCTTATAAAAAGGAAATAAATATTTACTTTTATAATTAATTATAAATTGATTTCATAAAGTCAATACTGATGATAATCAGATTTAGAAATACGAGAATAGAAATTAACCTAACAGTTAAAATTTGATAATTGTTTTGTTAAGAAACAATTAAATGGAATTATTTAAATTGATTATATTATTAATTAATTTAAAGTGAGAACGAATTGGAATCAGTTAATGAGATAATTGTGGTTTAAATTGACTAAATCGACTGTTTATAATGGAGATTATTAATAAGTTAGTGCGTTGTGAATAAAATAGTTAAATGAATATTATTTAATTTTAATAAGATTTTAAAAAGGGGATTACTATTTATTTTTGTTAATAAAGGAATTAACTACTGAATTAGTTAATGGTCGAAGTAAATTATTATTTTAATTAATAATAAGTTAGTAGATTCTTTTTAATTGAAATTCATTTAAAAAGTAATCGAAGGTGAAATGAAATCCAACTGAATGGTGAAGGGAGTTTAGGAGAAAGTTTTATCTTTAAACTGAGTTTTATAACAAAGTTATAAAAGGAATTTTTAAGCGAATATTATAGCTTAAAATAAATGTTACTTAATTATTTAAATTAAGTAAAGGGGAATTTAGATAAAAGAGTTTTATAATAAACCAGAGTTATATAAAAGAGGTTTGAGGTGTTATATCGTTAATTCTAAATTAACGTTATTTAAGAGTGTGATTAGGTAAAAGTGGGAGATTGGAATAAGAGTTTAAAAGCGGAAAATGGCTGAATGGATTTGAAAAGAAATTAGTAAAAGTGAATTTGGTGAAGTAAGTGGGTCGTAGGATTTGATAACAAAATTCTAAGTATAGACGAGCTAGGTTAAAGAGGTTGAGTTAAAAGTGATGTTTATAAAGATGTTATTTAATTATTGAATTAAGAAAGAACGAGCATATCCAAGAAAGAGATTTTCAAAGCGTAAGAAGGTTTTACAAAACCATATTTTGAATAAAATAGTGAAATGAAATTTCTATTGATATTGGAATGAAGTATCGGGTTTTGGATTACAACTTGTATCAAATCTTAAGACATGACCGTTGTTGATCAAGGTCTAAGAGGTAATTAAAGTACCCTAACTTGAACGACTTTTGGATTATCTGAGGATGATATTAGCTGGTAATGGTGAAAGGGGTTAGTAAAAATTTATTATTTCCATTAAAGAAATAATAAGGCAACGTTAAATGAAAACCGAGAAAAATATAAAATGAGGATTCCAAAGTGAAAAGGGAAATAAAAAGGGTTGCGCGAAATTATAACGATATTTGTGAGTTAGAAAAGGAAACGTGAAGTTGAATTCTAGTCCATAGGAATAAGTATGGATTATTGTTTCAAGTAATGAAATAAATTTGTTTAAAGAAAATTCTTATGTTAAATAAGAAGCGAAACTATATTTATAAGATTGAAATATATAAGAGTTTTAAATTACATTTTTTTAATTAAAAATGCCAATTGATGCTGAATACTGAACCATTGAACTGATAGGATTGTCATGATTGAAACACTGTTTATTTGGTAGTTAAATAACCGACTATCAAATCTGACCAATATGATTGTTGGTACGGGAAGACCGGGATCGAATTTATATTCGAAAACCATCCCGACCAACAAATACGGGAAGATATCAGAAGATGATCAAGATGGAGCATTGAAGACCATGGATCTCCATTAATCGGAAGAACTGCTAAAAATCTCTGGGATTGCAACCAGAGATAAACTGTGGTTCTGTCATGATTGAAATCTACGGGTTGCTAGGACTTCTCGCTACTGATCCATGGGGTAATTCCTATATTGGATGCAGTAGGAGAGTACCTTCGGTTCATTCCGTTCCTGGATGACTTGTATGGACGGATGTCTGACAAAGTATTTCCAAAGGTATCACGTGCGTTGATATTTTCAAACGTACCAAGTTGATGGTGGAGAAGTGCACATTCTCTTAGCTTATCAACTAGAGTATTTTTTTTGCGAATGTCAATTAGTGAAATCTGGTGGATTTGACGATGTGACATTCAAAGTAAATGGTGGCCAGATGTTCTAAAGGTTAATTTAAACCTCTAGCCTCATCAACCGGGAAGTGAAAAAAATCGGGCAGACAACATGGCTATGTGGGTCGCTCACATTAGGGTGTATAATCAACTATCTAGAGAAATTCCTTTTGACTCTTTAATCTATTTCGATGCTGTCGCTTTTCGGGAAACGGTGGTTTGAGCCCAACCGTTGGTGATATACATTCGATACACTCAAGCGAAATGAGTGGTCGGTCATGTGAGGGCCGGGTTGTAAGACATTCTTGTTGAACCCAGTGTATTCGCCTCTAGAGATACACTATCGGAAGGTGGTCTCATACCTTGTCATAGTAGGAACCCAATCTCCAATAAGAGCCTGCGGTTTTGATTGTATACTATATATGTGGAGCATGAGATGCAATTGTTCCACTAGATTGTTATTTACTTGTATTTAGACACTATTATAATATCAGAAAAGATATCGATTTCAAAAACGTTTTAGGTTATCGTAAGGTAAAAACTGTCCGTATTTATGTGTGGATTCGGTCTTACGATTATCCTTTTCTTTCGAAAAGATTTTTTACTTTAAAATCAAGTTTTGTGATACCTTAATACTGTGCGAGTTTTTCTCACTCTAGTTCACCAGACTAACCCGGTGTTTTGTAAATGCTCGGGGTAGACCGGGTGTACAGGTTCAGGTTATCAAGTACCGCGAAGTCCAGAGATGAGTTGGAGATGTGCAGACGTATTGTATCTAGTATTTATTCTGCTGTGTGATTGTATATGAGGGCTAATTATTATAACTGTCCAGAGACGTTGATGTACTCTGATATTGTAAATTTTATTCAAAGCTCTCAATAAAGATTTATTTCTATATTATATTTTGTTCCGCTACGATGTGAGACTCTGATTCTGTGTTGTGTTGGTTCTTCTTCTTCTTCTATTCTAATATTTCTTTCTTTCTTATCTCACCCTCTAAGTTATTTCTACTAACGTTCCAGTGTTTTCAGTGTTTGGAAGGTCGGCATGAGTTATGGTAAGGGTACTTATGTCTATTTCCGGGGCCGAAAATCCTTAGGTCGTTACAGCTAGTTGGGAATTCATCCACATTTAGACAAGATCATTTGGTTTTGACGACCTGAAACGGTGTTCTGCTTTGAAGTGTATATAAATTATTGAATAATCGGTTTTGTGTATATTATGTATAATGTATGTCATGTCTGATGAATAATATACATAGATAATTGGTTTTATGTTATGTCCAATGTATATTTTGGTTTTGAAGTGCAAGAGTTTATTGAGGAATACTGTTGTCCTTTGAGATATGTAGTTGGTGTTTTTTTGCGATTTGAAACAAATTTTTGTTTCTATCGGAATCAGAAATGTTTCAGGTGCAGGTTGGATTTGGTGGAATTGCAGCTTTGCATGTAAAGGAGTTCTTGATAGAGTAAGACTTGTTTGAAAGTGAGGTATTGGTTTTATGACTGCCGTGTATTGGTCTAAATTACAAAAAGAAAAATTCAAATTTAAAAATATGGAAAACATACTTCAAATCAAACATATTTTCCATTTTTCATTTTTGAAAATGCATTTTCAGAATATTTCATACCAAACACATTTTCTAAAACAACGAAAATTGTCAAAATGAAAAATTGAAAATGACTAAAAATACACAAAATTGGAAACTCAAAATACAAACCAAACGCACCCTAGATCTTTAATTAGACTTGAACATGAAATGGTAATTAATTTTACAGATAACACCGTGGTGTTAGATATGCAGTATTACCTGTTTTGCTCCATTGGATGAATAGGTTGGGATTGGGAAATTAAAAAAATGATTACTTCGGTAAGGTGCGCTAATCCCAACAAGTTTGGATAAACCTTAATTTGGTTTGAATTGATATTCAAAGGAAGAATAAAGAATAAATTTAAAGAATTTGTCTTTGATAAAATTAATGGGAACCTTTCCCTAATGATGTGAATATTTGAATAAAGAATACTCTGAATTGTAATGAGGCGTATGTTGTGTTTTTATAGCACCTGTTTATGAGATACACGAGTTATTCGGAAAGTTCGGGTTTATACCCATTCTGAATAACTGATTCGACGATAAATCGACGATGAAGACGGTGGTTGAAGACCGAAGTTCTTTACATCGTTTGGATGATTACTGATGTCTTGATTGGGCTGTACACCCAAGACAAGGTAATAAGTGGTGATTGTACATACATACTTGGAGATCGACCAGATATGCAAGGACCTCTCTTCTGTATTGGACATATGGGACAAGGAATAAGGTGCCTCCGGTTTCGTTCAGTCCCAAAATGATCTAGTAAATGGATGTGTCTCTGACATTGGAATTTATTCTGTGTTGGTTGATTTCTATTATATATATATATCTGTTTGGTGGCGGAAAATTTATTCTCTTTCTTAACACCCTTCTCTGAGACGTACGAGCTTAGAGGTTATATGTCGATAGATATCAGTCGCATGGCATGAATTATCAGTGTGACAAGATGAGATGCAAATGATCAAGGCTTTTTTTCAAAGGCAGAGTCTTATGGTTGATGATCAAAGCATGACTTTAAATAGCATAGCTTTGTGTATAGCGTTAATTCGCGAGCCTAACACCTCGGTATGAGTCCAAAACGGGATAAGGGATAGCAGGGAGTGCATGACGTTTCTTTCTAGCTATGGGTGGTGTCATGGTACGGAGCCCAGACATTTATTTATTTTTACCTATGTGGATGATGGATAGCGAAGCTCCTCGGATATATCGGTCACTACGAAGCCGATGGATAGGTCCGGTAGGACCGAAAAACATGTGTTCAGGAATTTATTTAATTAAGTAGTTAGCGATTAAAAATATTTAATCATGTTTGTTGATATCCATTACTTCTTACGTGCACGCATACATATTCTTGTTAGTTCAACACTGAAACTATTCACAAATCATTTGCATTAGAAGCGTTATATAAATATGTGGCACACACATTTCATACAACGTGGATGGACACTTGTGGCGCCTTAAATGGCATTGGATGTTGAGTATTTATTTATTTCTGGCTTTTGTGTATTCATTGGATGCGAGTGATGGATTCTGGATTAATTAAACAACACCATAGAATAGAAAGCAGGCATTGGACTACACAACATAAGCATAGCCCAGCATATCCATATAAGCATGTAGCGGCTTGATGCTTATAAGATATGAACCGTATTGTATTCATTTATTTGATGCTATACGACGAGAACAAATGACTGGTGATCGGGTATACTGCATATTGATCAGATGTGAGCGGAGGACATGATTTGGACTAAACTGAACCTATGAATAAATATGCAAAATTAAACAATAAACCCTATACAGGTCAGGAGATGGGAAAAATATACACGTTACTCTTGTGTAGTTACAGTACATGGGGATTGCGGTAATTAAATTGTACACATTGCCTGGGGGTGATGTGTAAGGCACATTGTTTGGTCACATGATTTTTAATTCCTACACGGGCATTGAAATGATTTATTTTTGCATATCTCTCGGTGTACACATGTTGTCTGTATATACTGTGATTTATGGGAGCCTTTTTAGGCCATATGTGATTTTTTTGGAGCACTCCGTACAAAGGAGGTTGGGGAGAATTTTTCCAAAATTTAAAGGCATTAGCCAAATATTTAGTCAATTAAATAGTTTATAAGCTGTTTAATGAATTATATTTTTGTATGAAAAATATAAATTAAATTAAACGATTCGCGCAGCGGTAATTCCCGTTTTAAAATCGTAAATTTAAATGAGTATACTGGAAGATCTGACTATCGGATTTTCGTGAAATTAGAACCGTTGGATTCGTTTCAGAAAGATCTTTCCATCGATAATAAATATGTTAAGATCCAACCGTTAGATTTTGAGAAATGTTAAATTCAAAATTTAATAAAACAGTGCCAAAACTAATAACGGCCTGTAATTGAAAATTATTAATATTAACTATTTTTATATTAACAAAGATAAAGAAAAGTTATGTTAAATCGTAATAAATGATTCGAGAGAGTTATAACCAAATATACTTGGTTGTGGATATTCATCATTATTGATTAATTGTTTGGATTGTGCTCGACCAGTTTATAAGCAGGTATGCTTTTACACTTTGCACTAGGTTGGGTAGAAATAATTGTATGCTAACACCTTGTGAAACACTTCACGATTTGACTATGAGGTGTTTAGCGATGTTGTTGTTTATTTCAAATTTAATGAATTGAAATGAGATTTTTTTTTAAGTGAAAAGAAATATTATTCCGGATTTTGGACAGGGAATGTTTTATAAAAATGTTTTATAAAACAGAAAGGATTTCGAGGATTAAACCCGAAACGATTTTGAAAAGTATATGTGTTTGACATTATAGTTCATCACATAACCAATTACTTTCTATTGATGATGTATCTGTTTGGTGGCAGAGAATTTATTCTCTTGCTTAAATCCCTTCTTTGAGACGTACGAGCTCAAAGGTTATATGATTAATAGTGACTAATCATATGTGTGAATTGCTGATGTGAAATATTATAATTTGAAAGTACTTGTGATTATTATGTTGTGAAATGATTTTCCCTACTTCAAGATGTAAAAATGATTTAGTATGTGGCTAAAGATTCGGGTAACCCTGACGACTAAAAATATAAGGGAGAGAGGACCCATGACCTTAAGACTTGGTCAGTGGTCAAGTGTAACATGCTCCATGTGTGGGAGGTGCACATATATATAATGAGTGACTAAGGAACAGAAACTTTGCCTTGTTGATGGGAGAAATTTCCCAATATTTGGTTGCATACTGTTTGTATGCATTGTGATATTTTGGAATTCATATTTCCAGAGATTTTGATTTGAGATCCCGAAGTGAAATCTTCTTTTCTATGAAAGTTAGATATGTATTTCAAATGATTTGAAATAAGAAATTGGGAATATAAGTCCAAAGGAATAATTTTTGTTAAGATAATTGGGTTTGGAAAATCTAGATTTGGGGATTAAGCCTAAATGGGTGGATTGGAAAATTGCATACTGTCTGATGCATTGTAGATCCATAAGTATAATTTTGATTATTGTTTATGCACTAGTAATCTATTGGAGCAAACTTGTTCCATGTTATATGGCGTGGTCCCGTGGTATGCCTTATTTTAAATAAGTTAATTATAACAATAGAGTTTCTCATACCAGTCCCATGACTGATTCGTAATTTGTTTTCCCCTTGCAGACTCGGGTGTCCATATTTTCTACATGGATAGTTGAGTTGTTGTTTTGCAAATACTTTTCTTGAGCAGGATCCTAGATTGAAGCTTAAAGCTGTGTCCAGAGCTTTCGATAGTCTTCCGCTGTGTTAGTTGTGACGACCCCATTTCCCGTACAGACGGAGGCAAGGGTAATCCTTGGAATATAACACATAAACAGATAATAGCAGAACAGAATTAAATAAATACACCAGATAATGAACAACTGGAATATACTGGATAAAAGTAATCATCAGAGTTACACAGTATACAGGATCTTACTTAGTACAAATACAGTTCAACTATACATATATGTCTACAGCGGAAAAACAAACATAATGTACAATAGGAGCTGAACAGCATAAAAAGAGATAAATGATAGAATCCATCTTCAGCTCCAGCTATCCAGAGAAAGCCGGCTAAACCTGAATACAAGGCTGCCCGTATAGAAAAATGGGCACCCGAGTTTGAAAGTGAAACAAACTACGAGTCAGTCATGGGACTGGTATGGGAAATATACTCAACACATTTATAATATGGCTAATCACAGGACCACGCCACTTTCGTGGAACGGGTTTACTCCATTGGATTGTCAGTGCTTTAAAAAAATCAGTCTTTTAAACATCGCAATGCTTTTTATAAAAAAAAATGAAGCCATTATAAGACTCAGTTCCCATCACACAATGCAACGCAAACCGGAGGATAGAGTTTTACCTTATAATGGCCAAAATATGGTTGATACGAATAAAACAAAAGCAATTGATGTTATTACTAGTGTTTACATGTTTCAAAAACAATTTCGAATCATAACTATCAATCATAGATGGCATTGGTACCATATATCATGTCGCCATATATATATACAATCAAAACCGCATAGTCACGTATTTGGAAATTGGATTTCCGTCATGAACCAAGGCAAAAGATAGTCCTTACCCAATTCGAGACAATCTAGCCCATGTCTCAGGCACAGCCGCAACCGTACCTTGGATCGTCAGGGCCGGTCCACACGAAGTGGATTATAATGCCTGAACAATGCGTCCCTCCGCCCTTTGGGGCGTAAATGAGCCAACGAATGACTCCATCGGACCCGGATCGTCCGATTTTACCGAGGCGCCTCGCAACAGCAACAACCACATAAGTCAAACTCGTCAGGGCGTGTAAAACCACTGACGCCACTTCTAGCTAGAAAGAAAACGCACGTCCCCCCTGAGTTCCTGCTCTTGTTTCTGGTTCATACCGGGGTGTGAGGCTCGCGATTTCACGTTATACACAAAGCTACGCCACGTAGGCGGTGCTTTGATCATCACCACAAGACTTTGCTTTTCAACAGAAGCCCTGATCACTGCATCTTAGCATGCCACACAGGCAATTCACACCGTGCAACTGATGGTTATCAATCACACAGAATAAATTCCAATGTCAGACACACTTTCCATTTGCAAGTCTGTTCTAGGTCTGAACGAAACCGGAGGCACTAAATACCTCGCAAACCCATCGATCACCACGTACGTCTGGACGATCACCACTCATTATCCATATTTCGGGATGCCTCCCAATCAGGACCTCAGTTATCATCCAAACGAGGTGAAGATCTCCGGTCTTCGACCACCGTCTTCATCTTCGATTTCTTATCGTCGATTTAGTTATTCAGAATGGGATAAACCCGGTCTTTCTGAGCAACTCGCGTATATAATAAACAAGTGCAACACTAACATACACACACATCATTTCAATTCATTAGTCACTAACCGTCAATCAGTAAGAGAACGATTTCCCAAATATTAACACCGAAGGCCGAAACCAACATCAGATCAACACCCAGGAAGCCATTCGACTTAGCCAACCTTCAGTTAATTTCTAAATCACATCCATATCATTTATAATATTTTATAACGATTTATCGCTATTTTTATTTATTTTAAAATAGTCATTTTATTCAAAACGACGCATCGGGCCATAACGCGACCGTGGCGCTGTTTTTCTTCAGATTTGATTTACACATATCTAAAAATCTAACCGTTGGATCTTCACAAAATTTACATCATTAGAAAGATCTTTACAAAATGAATCCAACGGTTCCAGTTTCAGGAAAATCCGACGGTCGGATCTCCCGGTGCAATCGTTTGAAGTTTCGATTTCAAAATACGAACTGCAGCGTCGTTATTCGATTAAATATAATTATATTTATATATATATATATATAATCGTTTCTGGCGCTGTTTTTCTTCAGATTTGAATTAAACATTCCAGACAATCCAACCGTTGGATTTTTACAAAGTTGGTGCCGTTGGAAAGATATTTCCAAAGCGAACCCAACGGTTGCGATTTCGGGAAAATCCGATGGTCGGATCTCCCGATGCAATCGTTTGAAATCACGGTTTCAAAATACGAACTTCAGCGTCGTTATTCGATATATTTTAATTCATATATATATATATATATATATATATATATATATATATATATATATATATATATATATATATATCGATTCTTCGATTTCAAAGCTACATTCTTTTCATACATTTGATAAAAATGATATTTTTATCTAACTGTCTTCTATTTCAACACTTCACTATATTTAACAATTCATGTATATAATAAAAAATGTGATTTTTATTGCAAAACAATTCATTTCAAAACACTATTATTTTATATAGTTTATATAGGTAATAAAAATAGGATTTTTATTATAAAACATTTTCTTTCAAAACAAGATTATTTTATATAGTTCATATAGATGATAAAAATGTGATTTTTATTATAAAACGATTTATTTCAAAATATGAATACCATTCAACACATGAATTTCAATTCAACGAATGAATATCGATTCAACACATGAAGGTTTTCTATAGTTTATATAAATAGATAAAAATGTGATTTTTATATTTAAAACACGAACACCATTCAACACATGAATTTCTATCCAACGAATGAATATCGATTCAACACATGAAGGTTTTCTATAGTTTATATATATAGATAAAAAATGTGATTTTTATATTTAAAACACGAATACCATTCAACAAATGAATTTCTATCCAACGAATGAATATCAATTCAACACATGAAGGTTTTCTATTCAACGAATAAATAGAGTTTCAGCAAATGAAAATAATTCAAACACATGAATATTATTCAAAATTTCGGCATCATAACGGCAGGGTAGTTAAAACCGGGACCGTCCCTAGTACGGCTCCTCGCTCTACCTTAAAACCTCGCGGTTTTTGACAATGGGGATCATGCATCTAGTTCGCACGCAGACGGCATGTATATTTATTTCATTTCCACAAACTAATCCTATGTGGTTTCAACCAAATATTTCTCAACCACAAACGGGTATTTTTCAACCACAATCAATCAATATCAACCACTAACAATCCCAATCAACCATTCGCTATCAGTCAATTTTCACACCAATCACAACCAATAAATATCGTCCATGGTTTGTGGATGAGGGGCGTATATATATATATATATATATAGCAATTCACTTCTATTTCAACACATATATAATTTTTACAACGCATATATAACTTATACATCGAACGTACAACTTATACAACGTTTATACATGAGGTGTACAACGCTTATATAACTCATACATCGACCATATAATTTATACATCGTCGTTTTCCATATCGTTTATAAATTAGAAATCTCACATTGGGTTCCACTCCACCAAAAATAGCAGATGGCTCAGAAAAATATGCGGTCTCTTCTAAAATGTAAAAGACGCCCACACGGTCATGATGTTTCCTGTTTCATCGAATTTCGTCAAGAAACAAAAAAGATATGATTTTTCAAAGTTTGCAAAACTATTGAAAATATATATAGCCGTATACCTTTTTGAAATGTTCAAAACTAGGTCACGCGATTTCGTGAAATCCGTGAATCGATAGAACGATCGGGCTACGCAGTGTCGAAGGGGGAGGAGAGGCGCTCAGGCGCCGGGGGGAGTTGGCCAGTTCGACGCTGGTAGGAAGTGGCGGCGGCGGTTGGAAGCTCGGAACTTTCGAGCTCGATATCTCCTTGAATGTTGAACGAAAAAATACAAACTATATATGGATTTGAAGATCTTCTCGAGCTCTTCAAAATTTTCAACTGGAGGAGGGGCTAATTTTGCCCGGTTTGGTCGGAAAGTGGATGGGAACGGCGAGAATGGTTTTCGTCGTCGATCGGCTGTTACGGGGAGAGAGAAAAAAGGATTTTTCTTTTTTTTTTTTTTTAAAAAAATATGATTGGTCGGGGGAGTTTAAAAGAGGTTTTCTGACACGACCACCAATCTAAACCCAACGACTGTCGTCCCTAGCGTTTTACCCCCATTCCGAACACAATGGGATATGTTTCGTAGGCCCATTCGACTGTTTCAGTCAGTTTTCCTTCAAATTAAAATATATAACATTCAATATTCAATTTGAACGTACATTTCAATTTTCCAGCGCCACAAACTGATTCGAAAAATTCCAGAAAAATAAATATAACTATGTTTTGACGATACGGTCCCAACAAAACTAGTTTCGTCGAATTCTGAGACCGTTTGCAAAAAGGCCCATTTCTGGTCGATCCAATTTAACTGTAATTGATCAAAACACGTTTTCCTTTGCCACGCTCACATACTAGCTTCAAAAATTATGAAATTTGAAACCTAGTAATAACTTCACATCCCGGATCCAACAAAAGTGGTTTCGTCGAATTCCGAGGTCGTATGCAAAATGGCCAATTTCACGGGCTATATAAATTCCATAGCGACCTTTCTGAAAATTCATTTGGCCATAACTTTTGCTTTCCGCTATGAAAATTCGATTTTTCAGATTCGTTAGAAAGGTGTTCACTAACAGATTTAAATATTTTTGGTTTCACTCAAATCCGTTTTGTTTTGCACCCGGTACAGTCCGACAAAGTTTGAATTCAATTTTTGAAACTGCAGCGCCATTTCAGGCCTTGTTTATAATTATAATTATTTATATTCATTTTCAAACGCCGATTCAAACTCACTTTTCATTGCTATAATTTAAAATATTTATTTTAAATATTTAAAATCCATTATTTTAGCCAATTTAAAAATATTTAAATTGGTTCAGATTTTTTGGATCGTTACAATCTCCCCCACTTAAAACTTTTCATCCCCGAAAAGGAACAAAGTCGAAAGTGGTTTGATTAATCAACTCTAAGTTCGATCTGGCTTCCATTCTCCAACTTTTCAGTTTCTGAGAATTTTCAAATTCTTCAAAAATTTGACTAACACCCGGAATTTTCGAAAAATTTCGCCATAACCTCCTTTGTACGGGGAGGGGTTTGGAAATTTATTGGGCTGTATTAGGTACCCAATAAATCCTAATAAGCATACACATATTTATAGTGATATATTCTGTTGTTTACAGGGATCGTGTATTGATAATAACTCCAGAGAATAAATTCTCGTCACCCTGTCAAAGCCTGAGGGAGTGTGTATTTTAAATGCTCCAGAGGATAAATCCTCGTCACCTCGTCCCGTGTGGGAAATAAATAGTCCATGTGCCGTATCTACTAACTAGAGAGACGTGATTATTGTCAACTCTAGACCCGTGTGGGTTTTTTATTAATCTGGCAATTTTATCGTTACAATTTAAATAGTCCATATCAGTCATCAGTTCAACCTGTAAAATATAGTCATCGCCATACAAGCCTCTCGCTCGTATGGTAAATCTTCCATCTCGTCACACAAGCTCCAAATGCTTATGTGGTATATGATGAAGTATGCCTATCTCCTGAAGTATGCCATGTAATGTAGTTCAAAATTAATTGTTACTATCCTATGGCGACATTTATTATTTCACACAGAAAAACCTGCACTCTGCATCCAATGGCATTCACAGGAGTTGATATAATAATATTTCGCATCCAACTCATTAAGGTTTACCTATTTGTCGGGCACGCAAATAAATTCTTTACTCAACAACTATCCATTTACCTGTTCAAACATATATAATGCACATGTATATATTTCTATCTATTTTCTAATCAGTTCAATGCGTGATTTAAATGAATAAATTATACCATTATTCTATTGTTGATTAAATTAACTATTGTTTCAATAATTCAATTAATCAAATTTACTATCACACAACACAAACAACAATCAAATTGTTTTTAACTTTTCAAAATCATACAAATCAATTTCTATACTCTTTTACTTTTCAAATATATATCTTTTATATATATTCAAAAATTATATTTCTAAAACCAGACTATAAATATAATCACAAATATGTTATTTAAAAACATATTACGCTCGACTCGTTCTGAGGCACTTCTGACCCCATCTCTAACGATTTGTTCTGATTCTGCTGTACTCTTACTAGGATATTACTGATCCTATCTGTAATGAGTTATTCGTCCTAGAACACTACTGGTTCTATCTCTGAAGAGTTCGTTCATATGTTATATTCCAGAACTAAGCTTAACCAAAGCTCTGATACCACGATGTGACGATCCCATTTCCCGTACAGACGGAGGCAAGGGTAATCCTTGGAATATAACACATAAACAGATAATAGCAGAACATAATTAAATAAATACACCAGATAATGAACAAATGGAATATACTGGATAAAAGTAATCATCAGAGTTACACCGTATACAGGATCTTACTTAGTACAAATACAGTTCAACTATACATATATGTCTACAGCGGAAAAACAAACACAATGTACAACAGGAGCTGAACAACATAAAAAGAGATAAATGATAGAATCCATCTTCAGCTCCAGCTATCCAGAGAAAGCCAGCTAAACCTGAATACAAGGCTGCCCGTGTAGAAAAATGGGCACCCGAGTTTGAAAGTGAAACAAACTATGAGTCAGTCATGGGACTGGTATGAGACATCTACTCAACACATTTATAATATGGCTAATCACAGGACCACGCCACTTTCGTGGAACGGGTTTACTCCATTGGATTGCCAGTGCTTTAAAACAAATCAGTCTTTTAAACATCGCAATGCTTTTTATAAAAAAAAATGAATCCATTATAAGACTCAGTTCCCATCACACAATGCAACGCAAACCGGAGGATAGAGTTTTACCTTATAATGGCCAAAATATGGTTGATACGAATAAAACAAAAGCAATTGATGTTATTACTAGTGTTTACATGTTTCAAAAACAATTTCGAATCATAACTATCAATCATAGACGGCATGGGTACCATATATCATGTCGCCATATATATATATAATCAAAACCGCATAGTCACGTATTTGGAAATTGGATTTCCGTCATGAACCAAGGCAAAAGATAGTCCTTACCGAATTCGAGACAATCTAGCCCTTGTCTCAGGCACAGCCGCAACCATACCTTGGATCGTTAGGGCCGGTCCACACGAAGTGGATTATAATGCCTGAACAATGCGTCCCTCCGCCCTTTGGGGCGTAAATGAGCCAACAAATGACTCCATCGGACCCGGATCGTCCGATCTAACCGAGGAGCCTCGCAACAGCAACAACCACATAAGTCAAACTCGTCAGGGCGTGTAAAACCACTGACGCCACTTCTAGCTAGAAAGAAAACGCACGCCCCCCCTGAGGTCCTGCTCCCGTTTCTGGTTCATACCGGGGTGTGAGGCTCGCGATTTCACGTTATACACAAAGCTACGCCACGTAGGCGGTGCTTTGATCATCACCACAAGACTTTGTTTTTCAACAGAAGCCCTGATCACTGCATCTTAGCATGCCACACAGGCAATTCACACCGTGCAACTGATGGTTATCAATCACACAGAATAAATTCCAATGTCAGACACACTTTCCATTTGTAAGTCCGTTCTGGGTCTGAACGAAACCGGAGGCACTAAATACCTCGCAAACCCATCGATCACCACGTACGTCTGGACGATCACCACTCATTATCCATATTTCGGGATGGCTCCCAATCAGGACCTCGGTTATCATCCAAACGAGGTGAAGATCTCCGGTCTTCGACCACCGTCTTCATCTTCGATTTCTTATCGTCGATTTAGTTATTCAGAATGGGATAAACCCGGTCTTTCTGAGCAACTCGCGTATATAATAAACAAGTGCAACACTAACATACACACGCATCATTTCAATTCATTAGTCACTAACCGTCAATCAGTAAGAGAACGATTTCCCAAATATTAACCCCGAAGGCCGAAACCAACATCAGATCAACACCCAGGAAGCCATTCGACTTAGCCAACCTTCAGTTAATTTCTAAATCACATCCATATCGTTTATAATATTTTATAACGATTTATCGCTATTTTTATTTATTTTAAAATAGTCATTTTATTCAAAACGACGCTTCGGGCCATAACGCGACCGTGTCGCTGTTTTTCTTTAGATTTGATTTGCACATATCTAAAAATCTAACCGTTGGATCTTCAATAAATTTACATCATTAGAAAGATCTTTACAAAACGAATCCAACGGTTCCAGTTTCGGGAAAATCCGACGGTCGGATCTCCCGGTGCAATTGTTTGAAGTTTCGATTTCAAAATACGAACTGCAGCGTCGTTATTCGATTAAATATAATTATATATATATATATATAATCGTTTCTGGCGCTGTTTTTCTTCAGATTTGAATTAAACATTCCAGACAATCCAACCGTTGGATTTTTACAAAGTTGGTGCCGTTGGAAAGATATTTCCAAAGCGAACCCAACGGTTGCGATTTCGGGAAAATCCGATGGTCGGATCTCCCGGTGCAATCGTTTGAAATCACGGTTTCAAAATACGAACTGCAGCGTCGTTATTCGATATATTTTAATTTATATATATATATATATCGATTCTTCGATTTCAAAGCTACATTCTTTTCATACATTTGATAAAAATGATATTTTTATCTAACTGTCTTCTATTTCAACACTTCACTATATTTAACAATTCATGTATATAATAAAAATGTGATTTTTATTGTAAAACAATTCATTTCAAAACACTATTATTTTATATAGTTTATATAGGTAATAAAAATAGGATTTTTATTATAAAACAATTTCTTTAAAAACAAGATTATTTTATATAGTTCATATAGATGATAAAAATGTGATTTTTATTATAAAACGATTTATTTCAAAATATGAATACCATTCAACACATGAATTTCAATTCAACGAATGAATATCGATTCAACACATGAAGGTTTTCTATAGTTTATATAAATAGATAAAAATGTGATTTTTATATTTAAAACATGAACACCATTCAACACTTGAATTTCTATCCAACGAATGAATATCTATTCAACACATGAAGGTTTTCTATAGTTTATATATATAGATAAAAAATGTGATTTTTATATTTAAAACACGAATACCATTAAACAAATGAATTTCTATCCAACGAATGAATATCAATTCAACACATGAAGGTTTTCTATTCAACGAATAAATATAGTTTCAGCAAATGAAAATAATTCAAACACATGAATATTATTCAAAATTTCGGCAGCATAACGACAGGGTAGTTAAAACCGGGACCGTCCCTAGTACGGCTCCTCGCTCTACCTTAAAACCTCGCGGTTTTTGACAATGGGGATCATGCATCTAGTTCGCACGCAGGTGGCATGTATATTTATTTCATTTCCACAAACTAATCCTATGTGGTTTCAACCAAATATTTCTCAACCACAAACGGGTATTTTTCAACCACAATCAATCAATATCAACCACTAACAATCCCAATCAACCATTCGCTATCAATCAATTTTCACACCAATCACAACCAATAAATATCGTCCATGGTTTGTGGACGAGGGGCGTATATATATATATATATATATAGCAATTCACTTCTATTTCAACACATATATAATTTTTACAACGCATATATAACTTATACATCGAACGTACAACTTATACAACGTTTATACATGAGGTGTACAACGCTTATATAACTCATACATCGACCATATAATTTATACATCATCGTTATCCATATCGTTTATAAATTAGAAATCTCACATTGGGTTCCACTCCACCAAAAATAGCAGAAGGCTCAGAAAAATATGCGGTCTCTTCTAAAATGTAGAAGACGTCCACACAGTCACGATGTTTCCTATTTCATCGAATTTCGTCAAGAAACGAAAAAGATATGATTTTTCAAAGTTTGCAACGGTTTAAAGGTGTTAAAACAGTTGAAAAAATATATAGCCGTATACCTTTTTGAAATGTTCAAAACTAGGTCACGCAATTTCGTGAAATCCGTGAATCGATAGAACGATCGGGCTACGCAGTGTCGAAGCGGGAGGAGAGGCGCTTAGGCGCCGGGGGGAGTTGGCCAGTTCGACGCTGGTAGGAAGTGGCGGCGGCGGTTGGAAGCTCGGAACTTTCGAGCTCGATATCTCCTTGAATGTTGAACGAAAAAATACAAACTATATATGGATTTGAAGATCTTCTCGAGCTCTTCAAAATCTTCAACTGGAGGAGGGGCTAATTTTGCCTGGTTTGGTCGGAAAGTGGATGGGAACGATGAGAATGGTTTTCGCCGTCGATCGGCTGTTACGGGGAGAGAGAAAAAAGGATTTTTCTTTTTTTTTCTTTTAAAAAAATATGGTTGGTCGGGGGAGTTTAAAAGGGGTTTTCTGACACGACCACCAATCTAAACCCAACGACTGTCGTCCCTAGCGTTTTACCCCCATTCCGAACACAATGGGATATGTTTCGTAGGCCCATTCGACTGTTTCAGTCAGTTTTCCTTCAAATTAAAATATATAACATTCAATATTCAATTTGAACGTACATTTCAATTTGCCAGGCCCACAAACTGATTCGAAAAATTCCAGAAAAATAAATATAGCTATGTTTTGACGATACGGTCCCAACAAAACTAGTTTCGTCGAATTCTGAGACCGTTTGCAAAAAGGCCCATTTCTGGTCGATCCAATTTAACTGTAATTGATCAAAACACGTTTTCCTTTGCCACGCTCACATACTAGCTTCAAAAATTATGAAATTTGAAACCTAGCAATAACTTCACATCCTGGATCCAACAAAAGTGGTTTCGTCGAATTCCGAGGTCGTATGCAAAATGGCCAATTTCACGGGCTATATAAATTCCATAGCGACCTTTCTGAAAATTCATTTGGCCATAACTTTTGCTTTCCGCTATGAAAATTCGGTTTTTCAGATTCGTTAGAAAGGTGTTCACTAACAGATTTAAATATTTTTGGTTTCACTCATATCCGTTTTGTTTTGCACCCGGTACAGTCCGACAAAGTTTGAATTCAATTTTTGAAACTGCAGCGCCATTTCAGGCCTTGTTTATAATTATAATTAATTATATTCGTTTTCAAACGTCGATTCAAACTCACTTTTCATTGCTATAATTTAAAATATTTATTTCAAATATTTAAAATCCATTATTTTAGCCAATTTAAAAATTTTAAATTGGTTCAGATTTTCTGGGTCGTTACATTAGTTGATGTCTCGGCTGTGCATTATATTGTATTTATTGTAATTTATTTTCCGCTGTATTATTATCGGTGTACTCTAATATATTTTGTACTCGGATGTAACATTTATATGATGCTAATAAAAGTATTTTGTGTTTGTATAGATGTTGTTGTGCGCCCAGAGTTCATAATCCGAGGATTTCCAACTTTCGGATTGGGCCTTGCGGCCGGTTCGAAGGGCGAGGAAATTTGGGTTGTTATACTATGGTTATAAGTATTCAAAAAATCTTACCTCAAAGAATTTTGTTCATTTTTTTGTATATGAAATATCCACTTTTAAGTAGTGAAATCACGAGCTATTGTTTTATGACACATAAAATTTCTTCAAATATATTATTCTTCGCAAACTTCATATTTACACTTGTAGATGTTTATAATTCATTTATTAAACATTTCAAACCAAATTTAAGAGGTTCAGTCATTCCATTTTTACCATTTCATTCAATAAAGGAAAGTGATTTCCATTGTGCTTATCGACGTTCATTTAATGTGACTAGTAAAATCATTTATACAGTAAATCATATTAACATTACAACTTGATATAAAATCATCATGGCATACATAAGAGTTATTTAAAGTAAGTATAATAGTCTGTTTACTTCAATAGCATATGTATAGTTATGGTCATTTAAGTTTTAGTTTCTAACCTTCATTGGTTTCTGTTGATCTTAAAATTGGCTTTAGCTCCGCTATAATCACACCAAAGCCACTAGATCTTGCCCCTTCTTCCTTTCTTTAGCTAGGCCTTCCTCCTTTTTTCCTTCTTGCTCACGGCCTAGGATAGGTAGGGCCTTGGGTCTTCTTGTCTTGTTTGGTGTATAGTTTTCTAATGATGATTTAAGAACTTGGAAAGAGTTTAAGAGGATTTTGATATTATTTGGTGTTATTTTGAGAAAGTTATGGAGGTAATGACTATTTTCTTAGTTTTTAAAACCCATAGATGGTGTTGAGAAAACTAATCAACGTAGAGTTTTAGTATAAATAATTTGTGTAGAGAGGTGAGGTATTTATTGATAAACTTGAGGTATAAAATGTTGACTGGAAAATTATCAAAAACACCCCATCCTCCTCTTCTCGTTGTTGGCCCAACTCCCCATTTCAATGCCGAGACTTGTCCTTATGTGTTAGAGTATGTGATGTGTACATGTTTGTGTAAGAGTAAGGTATTAATTTATTAAAAGTAAACACATTTTGGTTTCATACGCTTACTTTTTTCCTGAACCCTCTTACATTATTTAATACTTAATTAGACTTGTATATTCATGTTACCATACGTATATATACATACATATATATACATATGTATATACGTATTTGTCTCACCAAAAGGTTACAACGTTTTACGACTTCCATTCGTCAAACCATTGAGAATCCAGAGCCTATTTATTGGTCATATTTTTTGTTTTCACTTGATTAGTTTATCTAAGTGAACAAAATACAAAAATAGCTTTCTTATCGTATTTAAATTATTAAAACATGATATTAAGTCACTAAAACTATATTAAAATAATAATAATCAATTATATAAAAATTTGTGATTTTATTCATAAAGAGAGTTCGATATATTTTATACTTTTAGTGTATCCCTTTATATAACTTGATTTTAATTGATTTTTTATCATTATATGACATATTAAACATGATTTCATATCATTTAAACCATTATTTAAATAATTGTTATATCGCTAAATCTTCATTCAAATCCATAAATCAATTACTGAATATAATATCTTTATATATGATGTCATCAATACATTTAACTTGCGAAAATAAAATATTTTATTTTATTTTATATCCTTCTTAGGTAATGAAATTAAGTGTATGTATTAACCCCTTTCGCGATTCTTATGGCTATAAATTAGTTTTATTGATAAAACAATTTTAGTAATTTTACCAGCATTTTCCCTAGCAAAATATCCTCCAAAATAATCTTCCAAATGAATTCATTATCATATATTCTTACTTTAAACTTGATTACTATTTAGAATTAATCCCTATTTCCCTAGATTGATTCAAATACTTTTAGTTGAGGTGGTCAAATTATGGATTGTTACATTCTCCCCCCATTAAAAGGATTTCGGCCTCGAAATCACACCAAAACAAACCTAAAGAACTCTCCCTAAATTTTATCTTTCTTACTCTCGTAAGGTCAACATAGATCCTTCTTATGCAAGATTAGATTTGATCTTCAATACGGGAACATAACTTCCCCTTCCAAACTAGTATCGATCCTTTAGTGCTAACTCTAGCCAGGCGCTTTTAACCAAAAAACTTTTCTTTTCCTTACAAGGCTCTCAACCACGATAGAAAACTTAAGTATTCGTTCATAATCACCAGACAATATCCATCGTCAATCATCGAATGATAGAATATATTTCGGCTGATGTAAATACCTCAAGTTTCGTACTCAAATCCCAACCAAGATGCGAATAAAATGAACCACGTATACTTAAATGTTAGTTTCCCCACTTCCAATATCTTTTTTCATGTTCAAACACCATACCATTTCTTCAAATCTACATATTGTTTATAAGTAATGTTCATGCTTGTATATTACCCAATTATCATATGGGTATATGCAAACATTACTTTATTTTCATAAAAAGTCGGTTCAATAGTCTTCTTCCTATCTAGTTATCTTCCTAAATAAAGTGTCATGTATACTCGACTTTGTATCTTCACTAATGCTGCAACATCAAATTCTAACTATATTCTAAAGTTTTCAGTTGTCATTTAAATCAACGAAATTTTTTATTCTTCCAATCGTTAGAAATTTACCAAGTTACCTATTCATTTAGGGATGTCTGTTGCAAAGCTGAAGTTTAATTATTTCTTAATTCCATTCGTAATTATTTAAAAGTCTGATACCAAAATGGAACTAAAGAAATGTTCCTAGGATTTGTCATTCATTAGACAATGGTTAAAACCATTATGGATTTCATTGATATCAAATTATATGTTACAGCCAGATATAATTTGCTCATCTAAAAATAAATTAATCTGCTAAAAATTATCCTAACTTTAGTGAAAGTTACTCCTTAATACATTATCTTTGCTTTAGGAGACAATGTATATATAAAAAAAATTCATTAACATAAATTTCAATTCACAATTGATACATCATTAATTATTAATCATTACCGCTAAAATGATTTATAGTTAATTACTGCTAATACAATACTTGAAGAATAATTAAATCTTATTCTTTGAAAATCTGAGAGGTGCCTCCTTGCCAAAAGTCTATCTCAAAGGATATATCCAAATCTTTGTCATCTTCTTTCTCTTCATTGTCCGCCTCATCTCTATCCCTTAGTTCCTAGGGTGGATTTTCCATGTTCGGGTTCCATGGAGCATGAGCTATGGCAATCATGCACCCTTCACCATTACCCTCTTCTGTCATATCAATTTCTAGGACTAGCTCTTTGGGATGTCTGCAACTGTCACTAGAAAAGTCTATGGGTTCATTCTCCATCACCTTAAAGGATTACCCTATTCAGATTTTTGTTCTATTGTGGTTCTACAAAGACAAATGATATTTGTTAATAGCATTTTTTATAAAAGTTCTACTTTTTTTATTCTAAATTTATTTTATTGGTATTTACAGCCAAAGAGAAAAAATTCACGATGACAATTGTTTATCGTTACTAGTTATACCTTTCATAAGATATTCTTTTATTTAGAGCGAAATCTTGGGTAATGTTAATTTTATACTATCTTTAAAAAAAGACAACTTATTCCTAAAAATAAGTGCTCATATTACTCTCAATCCAGTCTTAGGTATTGCTAATCCTATCTCTAATGATTTACTCATCCTATAGTAATGCATACCTTATCCTTGATGGGTCTTTTACGCAAATCAATTAGGCGCTCAACCCAAGCTTTGATACTGATTGTAACGACCTGTTTTGTCGACCCTTTGAAATCAACACGAATATCTATGGTATTCACATGTTGCAAAACCAAGTGCCGAAAAGCGAACTCTTTGTGATGAGAAATAAAATTGAGAGAAAGTAGAAAGAATAGAATCTTGAATAACAAAAAACGTATATATATGCATTATTACAGTAGAAATTTGAATCATGCTTATCTGAGAGTTTATTTGTATCTGTTAGGGACTAGGATGATGGTTTTGATGACAATAACCTTTTAACCTTTATTAACTATTATTATAAAATATATACCAACATTATTTCTATATATACACACACACACATACACACACACACACATAGAGAAAGGATATATATAGGTGTTTTATGTAGGTATTAATTATTGAAGACTATATAGTTTCAAGATTGTAGACTACAAAGAAGAAGAGTTCAAGTGTAACGACCCGGAATTTTGGGGCCAATTTAAAATTTTTATTTTAGAAATTTTAAGGGAATTTTAATATTTAAAATAATTTATTTTAAATAATAACGACTAGAAATTTATTTTAAAATGAATAAATTTAATTTAATTCTAAAAGGAGTTTAAAACAACGCAGTAGTTTGAAAATTTGAATTTAAACTTTGACAGACTGTACAGGATTCATTTTAAATCAGAATTGAGTGAAACCAGAAATATTTAAATATGTTTAATCACATCTTTCTAACGAATCTGAAAAACTGAAATTTCGTTCTAAAAATCAAAAGTTATGGCCAGTTCAAAATTTAGAAAAGTCGTTGTAGAATTTATATATATATAATATATAGGGCCCGAAAGGCTACTTTTCACATATGAAGGAATTTCGACTCGAAACCACTTCCATTAAGTTCGGAATAATGTTCCTACATTAAAAAACAGTAAACACTTATATATTTTGAGTTTCGGAATATATTTGTTTAAAAATGTATTTTTAATATTAAATATACTGGCCTTAAAAATAGTCATTTTTCATACGACCTCGGTTTTCGACGAAACAACTTTTGTTGGAACCGGAAGGTCAAATTATTGCTAGATTTCAATTTTCATAATTTTTCGAATTAATATGTGAGCGTGGCAGAGGAAAATGTGTTTTGACAGTTTCGGTCAAATTTAATCAGCTTAGAAAAAGGCCATTTTTCAAATAGTCTCAGAATTCAACGAAATTAGTCTTATTAGAACCGTATCATCAAAACATAACTAGAAATAATTTTTCTGTAATTTTTAGAGTCAGTATGTAGCCCCGGTAATTTAAAATGTACGTTTAAATTAAATAATTAAATGTTTTATATTCAAATTTAAATAAAAACATATCATAACAGCCGAATTGGGTTACGAAATATATTCCATTGTGTCCGGGATGGGGGTTATTAGCTAGGGGCGACACTCGTTGGGTTTGATTTGGAGTTCGGTACGATACATGAGTTATATTGAATTTTAATGGAATTAAATAAATAAATAAAAATACTGTATAAATACACATAGGATACGCAAACCCTAAACTAAAGTGTACAGCCGCCGTTCTCTCTAATACATGGCTGAAATCGTCTAAATTTTAAACGATAAAATCTTCCAATCCTCTTTGCATTTTGATCCGACTTCAGAACAAAATCCAAGAGCTCTTCGAGAGCTATGATTTCATACGGCGATGATGGTATTTTGTCAAGTCTTGGGTTCGAATTTCTGGCTCGAACCAGCGACGTTCGCACACGAACTGTGGAGGGTGGGGACCACCGAACGGGGTGATGATCTGGGCGAGGGAGGACGTGGTTGAGGCGGTCAGCGTGGTGGTTTTGGATCTGGTGCCAGCGCCTTGGTTGTTGTGATAAATGGAGCCCTAGTCAACGTCGAGTTTGGGTTTCTTTGAAAGCCTGGTGCGTGACAGTAAAAGGAGGAAGAAAGTGAAATAAAGGGGTAAAGTGAAAAATCTTAATAAATTAATAATGTTAATAATTTACATAAAGATTAAAGCTTTGAATAACGATAACTTGCTCAAGTCAGAACGGAATTTGGCGATTCGAATTGCGTTGGAATCACAAAGATGAGATCTACAACATGAAGCTGACTAGAGTTGAAATCGAGCATGTTGAAAATTCAGTAAATTTCAGTCTTGAATTAAAAACAATGTGAGATATCTGATGGGCGAGGGAGGACGTGGTTGAGGCGGTCAGCGTGGTGGTGTTGGATCTGGTGCCAGCGCCTTGGTTGTTGTGATAAATGGAGCCCTAGTCAACGTCGAGTTTGGATTTCTTTGAAAGTCTGGTGCGTGACAGAAAAAGGAGGAAGAAAGGGAAATAAAGGGGTAAAGTGAAAAATCTTAATAAATTAATAATGTTAATAATTTATATAAAGATTAAAGCTTTGAATAACGATAACTTGCTCAAATCAGAACGGAATTTGACGATTCGAATTGCGTTGGAATCACAAAGATGAGATCTACAACATGAAGCTGACTATAGTTGAAACCGAGCATGTTGAAAATTCAGGAAATTTCAGTCCTGAATTAAAAACAATGTAAGATATCTGATTTTACGATTAAAATTTGATTATTTATCGTTATATGAATCCATGTTTACGCGCTATTGTAAATTTCATGTATGTGATGAATGAGATTAGATTTGTTTGTTTATGGGTGAAATGAATTGATTTGATTTTGTAGATCTAGAATTGGCATATAAATAAAATATACATTTTCATTGTGTGTTTGATTTTTTTTAAAAGGAATCAAGTTGTAAATTAAAATATCACTATACTAGGCAATGTTATGTTAAGATAAAATATTGTTGTATTAGAATAAGAAGTCACTATAGTTAGAAATGTTTGGTTTAAATAAAAATTACATTTTTATTGGGAAAATATTTGTTTGGAATAAAAATCACATTTTGTGATAAAAAGTTTATTGAGAATAAAAATCACGTTTTGTGATAAAATGTTTGTTCAGAATAAAAAAAAAATCACATTTCTAGTTAGAACATTTTTGAGTAAACAAAAATTTATATTTTAGCATAAAAACATCACTTTGTATGAAATGTGAAGTTAGAAATAAAACACCATTTTAGTTAAAATGTTGCATTAGTATAAAAATGTCACTTTTTGTTAAAATTAGTATTAACATCATTTTGATTAGAATTGTCAAATTAGATTGAAAATAACATTCTATATTGAAATGTCATCATAATAGAATTGTCACCATATTAGAATAGCATTTTGTTATAGAAATATTATGTTAGACGAAAATAGCAATTTAGTTATAGAAATGCATATTAGAATAAAGAGGGAATATTCTGTTGGAAAATGCATATTAGAATAAAGAGGAACATTTTGTTGAAAAATGTATGTTAGACTAAAAATGACGTTTTGTTAGGAAATGTCCATTAGTTTAAAAATGACATTGTCGTTAGGAAATGTACTTTAGATTAAAAATGTCAATGTTGTTAAGAAATGGTGGTTTAGATTTAAAATAACATTTTGTTATGATATGCATAATTAGAATAAATAGGTCATGTTGGTTAAAAATGTTCCATTAAAATTAAATTATAATTTTAGATAAAAAGGACATGATAGGATAGAAGGTCATATTAGAGAAAATGGGCATTTATTTACAATAATGTCACATTAGAGAAAATCGTCATGCATTTATACTAATGTCATGTTAGAGGAAATTTGTCATGTTAATATAAAATGCCCTGTTATTAGAAAATGTCATTATATTAGAAATGTATATTTTTATATATTAAAAAGTATGAATTGAAAATGCATACTTTTATACATTAAAAAGTATGAATTGAAAATGCATATTTTTATACAGTAAAAAGAATGAATTGGAAAGGTATAATTTTTTTTTATACATTAAAAAGGGTTTAAACAAAAATACATTTTTGTTCATTAAGAAGAAAGATTATCTTTTGATCATAAAAAAAAGGATTACATAAAGATGAACATTTTTATATATTAAAAAGGATTAAATTAAAATAAACATTTTTGTGCATTAAAAAGGATTAAAATAAAACAAACATTTTTGTGCATTAAAAAGGGTTAAACAAAAATAAGACATTTTGTTTACATTAAGAGAATTAGACAAGATAAGACATTTTTGTCTACATTAAAAGGATTAGACAAATTTACCAGTTTTGGCAAATCTAAAAAGAATGAATGTGAAACACTCATTTTTGCAAATAAAAAGAATGAAATAAAAACATTCATTTTTGTCGAATGTAATAGAATGAGTATAGGAACATTCATTTTATCATTTAAAAAGAATGAGATCAAAATACAGTCATTTTGTCGTTTAAAAAGGAATAAGATAAAGATATTCATTTTTGGTTATTTAAAAATGAATAAGACCAAAATATACATTTTTGGTCACTAGAAATGATTAAACCAAAAATAAACATTTTTGGTCATCAAAAAGAATAAAACAAAAATGTACCTTTTGTTCATATTAAAAAGATGTAATAAGAATATACATTTTTGTGTTAAAACCTGTTAGTGAAGAAAAACTACATTTTGTGTTAAAACCTGTGAGAGAAATAAAAATAATCATTTTGGTTATTAAAAAGAGTTTAACCAAAAATAACCATTTTTGGCCATTGAAAAGGATTACACCAAAATATTTGTTTTTGGTTATTTAAAAGGATTAGTTAAAAATATATACATTTTTGTTTATTTAAAAGGATTAGTTAAAATTATTATATTTTTGTTTATTTAAAAGGATTAAACAAAAACGTTATTTTAGCGTAAATATATACATCAGGATTATATTCAAAATGAACATATATCATTCTAATGTAAATGCATACATTAGAATTTGCATGCAAAACAACGATGACATATATGTTAGTTATAAGACATCATTTATGTTCATTATTAAATGTCATTTAAAATAATTAAAGGATTACATTTTTATGTAATGTTGTTTTCATAAGAAGGAATAGAATTAAAGGATTATATTTCATTGTAACCTTGTTGACAATAAAATGAATTGAGTTAAAAGAATAGATTTTTATTGTCATTCGTTCACAATAAAAGAATTGTAATATATGTCTGTGATGTTGAAATGTTTGATGTGTTAAATATATTGTTAGTATATTCAAATTGAATATTACACTCCCATTTACAAGTTACCCGACTTGTCTATGTGATTGGAACGATAATTTTCACACATCGCCCAAGTGCACAAATAATTTATCATTTGGTTGATGGATGAAACCCCACATGGGTATTGGGATGATATTGGATACACACTAATCCCAATATTTAGTTATCTGTCAATCGATGCATTGACAGTCTGTGATGAGCGTTAGTTATTTACTTAAATGCTCACACATTTATAAATTCCACTCTGGTTGTCATTTGGATGTTTAATAATTATTTATCATGATTGTTGATTTCATTCTATATATGGTTGTTGATTGAGTCACATTCCAATAAAGAATATTCTAGAAAAGAATATTTTAGCAAATATCTTAGAAAAAGAATGTATTTTAGAAAACATATTCACTGATATGAACTAGTTATTAACTAGAATAAATCATTAAATTTAGATTTAATGAAGTTTTCCAATTTGTTAATATTTAGTTGAATTTAATTACATAAAGTGGATTTTGGGTTTGTCGTGAATAGTGTCTTAAATAACACTGTTCTTAAACCCCATATGAAAAAAATAATCTTTTATTTAGATCATTAAAGTTTTCAATTGTATTTAGTAATTGGAATAAGATGAAATGTGAGTCGGGTTTATTATGAACTGTGTTTCTAAGCGACATTTGTTCTTTAACCCAACTGACAGCGAAAGTATGATTTGGAATTTATAAATCTTTTATTAAGATTTAAATGGAAGTTTTTCAAAAGTAAAGTTTCCAATTTAATACATTAAATTGGAATTGAATAGGATTCGAATTAATTATAACCGAGATAAGCTTCTGTAAAAGAAGGCCGATACTACATATGGAATTTAAGAGGCCTTGCCGTTATTCCATTTATATTATTGGTTGGATACAGAAATTTATAACGATTATATATTGATTTGTCTCCTGTGGAGATTCCATATTGTATGGAAGATGATTTTGAGTTTACCGTGAACTATGTTTTAAATGACATTAGCCCTTTAACCCAGTTAAGAATAAGATTAATCTCTTAAATCAAAAGAATCATTTAATAATGATGTTTGATATTTAAAACCAAATGGTGTTTTGAACAAATCTTTAAAAGAAAGATTTAATAGTAAATGTAAAGAATTTATCTTTGATAGGGTAATTTGAATAGTTTATTTAAAAAGAATATTATGAATTGGAATGAGACGTTGGATGTGTTTTTATAGTACTCGAATTTTAATTATAAAAATACGCGAGTTATTCGGAAAGACCGGGTTTAACCCATTCCGAATAATTTCTATGACGATGAAGAGTCGAAGATGAAGACGATGGTTAAAGACCGACGATCTTCACATGGAATGGATGTGTTGCTACAGAGACCCTGATGGGAGTAGCTACCTTGAAGGGGCTTCAGTGGTGGTCGTCCGGACTATTGTTGATTGTTCGGATTTGGTTTTCGCTCAGACCCAGAGCATAATCTAATAAATGGATGCGTGTCTGATATTGGATTTCGTTCCATGTGAATTAAATCGATTTCTGTTAATGTATGTCTGTTTGGTGGTGGAGAATTTATTCTCTACTTAACACCCTGGTATATATTAATAGTGATTGATCGCATGGCGTGAATTGTCAATGTGGCACGCCAAGATGCAATTGATCAAGGCTTTTGTTGAAAAGCAGAGCCTTGTGGGATGATCAAAGTATAGCCTATTACGGCTTAGCTTTGTGTATATCATGACTTCGCGAGCCTCACACCCCGGTATGAGTCAAAAACGGGATATGGACCGTAGGGAGTGCACACGTTTCTTTCTAGCTATTAGTAGTGTCAGTGCTTAAACTGGCTGGCATTTTACTTATGTGGATGATGGATTTTGAGGCGCCTCGGATTTTTATAGGCCGTTAGTGGTCATACTATAGGTTCAAAGGAACCGGGAAACGTGTGTTTAGGCATAACCAATCCACTGCCGATAGGCAGGGACCGGCCCTACCTCTCCAAGGGTTGCCCATAGGTGTGATCCTGAGGCATTTGCTAGAGTGTCTCGAATCGGAGAGGAGCTTGCCCCTAGCCTCGACTCATGATGGAAATCCAATTTCCAATACGACCTTGCGGTTTTGATTGTAGAACTAGTATGGCGACATAGTAGGATGGGGTACTATGTCGTCTATGATTGATACATTATGATTGAAATTGTTTTTGAATTATATATATACCCATATATATACACACTAATATTAAGTCCGTTTTATCGTATCAAGCATCTCTTGACCATTATAAGGTAAAACCCTATCCTCCGGTTTGCGTTGCATTGTGTGATGGGACTTGGGTCTTATAATGGTTTCATTTTTCTAAAAAGCATTTCGTTGTTTAACGTTTTACTTTATTAAATTATGCACTGGCGATCCAATGGAGTAAACCCATTCCGCGTTAGCGGCGTGGTCCTGTGATTAGCCATATTAATTAGATAAGTTAAGTTAAGATTTCTCATACCAGTCCCATGACTGACCTATAGTTTGTTTCACTGGCAAACTCGGGTGCCCATATTTTCCACACGGGCAGTCGAGTAGCTTTTGCAGATATATTTACAGGATCCTGGTTTTCAGGTGAAGCGATATTCAGAAAGCTATGTATCCGTGTATTCCTTTCAGTTGTATGTTTGTATTATTTTTCCGCTGCTTTTTAAATGTAATTTAAACCTCTGACACTATTGTATTTCCAATGTATATTATTCATTCATACTCTGGGATATTCTTGTACTCTGATGTAATTGTTGTAACAGCAATAAAATGTTCTTCAGTTTGTGTTCTCTTGTGTATTGTTCTCAAAGCAATCCATGCTTTCCTTTATGGGGAAGTTTGGGTCGTCACATTTGGTATCAGAGCTTTGGTTTACAGAGCTCGAGAATAAGACACATTAGAACCGAACGAAGGAATTCATCAGAGATTGGATTAGTTATATCCAATGAGAATAACTCGTTAGAGATAGGATCAGTAGTATCCTAGAACGAGTGTGAAGAGTATTATTTTCTTTAAATAAAAAAATGAAAACAAATTTTGTTTTGAAAATTTTATCTAAATATACGTATTTGAGAATATTATTTTATTTTAATATGGACAATCGAGTATATAAAGATTTTGAATATACGAGTAATTAATGGATATTCGAAGTTTTAATATACTAGATAGATATAGAAGCACGCTTTTGTCGCCCGGAAATGTTCTGATGGTGGTTCGAAACATTATCAGAATTTGTGTTCGAGTTTCGAAAGTGGGATTTCTATATAATTCCATTGACTGGTATGAGAACCAACACTTAGTTAAGACACATTGCTGTGATTTGCACTCAAAATATGATTTTTGACTATATATAAAAGTTATATATATTTGAAAAGTTAATCACCTAATTGATTGCTGGTTGTGATGTTTGATTATTAGTTTAACTAATAAAAGTATAAAAATGAAAATTAATTTTACTAACAAAATTATTGAAATAATAAATAAAATTTAGTTGAGTTAGTTAATTAAACAACTTCTAACTACGTTCCTTTTCGAGGACGAAAAGATTTTAAGTGGGAGCGATTGTAACGACCCGGAATTTTGGGGCCAATTTAAAATTTTTATTTTAGAAATTTTAAGGGAATTTTAATATTTAAAATAATTTATTTTAAATAATAACGACTAAAAATTTATTTTAAAACGAATAAATTTAATTTAATTCTAAAAGGAGTTTAAAACAGCGCTGCAGTTTGAAAATTTGAATTTGAACTTTGACAGACTGTACAGGATTCATTTTAAATCAGAATTGAGTGAAACCAGAAATATTTAAATCTGTTTAATCATATCTTTCTAACGAATCTGAAAAACTGAAATTTCGTTCTAAAAATCAAAAGTTATGGCCAGTTCAAAATTTAGAAAAGTCGCTGTAGAATTTATATATATATATATATATATATATATATATTATATAGGGCCCGAAAGGATACTTTTCACATATGAAGAAATTTCGACTCGAAACCACTTCCATTAAGTTCGGAATAATGTTCCTACATTGAAAAACGGTAAACACTTATATATTTTGAGTTTCGGAATATATTTGTTTAAAAATGTATTTTTAATATTAAATATATTGGCCTTAAAAATAGTCATTTTTCAAACGACCTCGGTTTTCGACGAAACCACTTTTGGTGGAACCGAAAGGTCAAATTATTGCTAGATTTCAATTTTCATAATTTTTCGAATTAATATGTGAGCGTGGCAGAGGAAAATGTGTTTTGACAGTTTCGGTCAAATTTAATCAGCTTAGAAAAAGGCCATTTTTCAAACAGTCTCAGAATTCAACGAAATTAGTCTCATTAGAACCGTATCATCAAAACATAACTAGAAATAATTTTTCTGTAATTTTTAGAGTCAGTATGTAGCCCTGGTAATTTAAAATGTACGTTTAAATTAAATAATTAAATGTTTTATATTCAAATTTAAATAAAAACATATCGTAACAGCCGAATTGGGTTACGAAATATATTCCATTGTGTCCGGGATGGGGGTTATTAGCTAGGGGCGACACTCGTTGGGTTTGATTTGGAGTTCGGTACGATACATGAGTTATATTGAATTTTAATGGAATTAAATAAATAAATAAAAATACTGTACAAATACACATAGGATACGCAAACCCTAAACTAAAGTGTACAGCCGCCGTTCTCTCTAATACATGGCTGAAATCGTCCAAATTTTAAACGATAAAATCTTCCAATCCTCTTTGCATTTTGATCCGACTTCAGAACAAAATCCAAGAGCTCTTCGAGAGCTTTGATTTCATACGGCGATGATGGTACTTTGTCAAGTCTTGGGTTCGAATTTCTGGCTCGAACCAGCGACGTTCGCACACGAACTATGGAGGGTGGGGACCACCGAACGAGGTGATGATCAGGGCGAGGGAGGACGTGGTTGAGGCGGTCAGCGTGGTGGTTTTGGATCTGGTGCCAGCGCCTTGGTTGTTGTGATAAATGGAGCCCTAGTCAACGTCGAGTTTGGGTTTCTTTGAAAGCCTGGTGCGTGACAGTAAAAGGAGGAAGAAAGTGAAATAAAGGGGTAAAGTGAAAAATATTAATAAATTAATAATGTTAATAATTTATATAAAGATTAAAGATTTGAATAACGATAACTGGCTCAAATCAGAACGGAATTTGACGATTCGAATTGCGTTGGAATCACAAAGATGAGATCTACAACATGAAGCTGACTAGAGTTGAAACCAAGCATATTGAAAATTCAGTAAATTTCAGTCTTGAATTAAAAACAATGTGAGATATCTGATGGGCGAGGGAGGACGTGGTTGAGGCGGTCAGCGTGGTGGTGTTGGATCTGGTGCCAGCGCCTTGGTTGTTGTGATAAATGGAGCCCTAGTCAACGTCGAGTTTGGGTTTCTTTGAAAGCCTGGTGCGTGACAGTAAAAGGAGGAAGAAAGGGAAATAAAGGGGTAATGTGAAAAATCTTAATAAATTAATAATGTTAATAATTTATATAAAGATTAAAGCTTTGAATAACGATAACTTGCTCAAATCAGAACGGAATTTGACGATTCGAATTGCGTTGGAATCACAAAGATGAGATCTACAACATGAAGCTGACTAGAGTTGAAACCGAGCATGTTGAAAATTCAGGAAACTTCAGTCCTGAATTAAAAACAATGTAAGATATCTGATTTTACGATTAAAATTTGATTATTTATCGTTATATGAATCCATGTTTACGCGCTATTGTAAATTTCATGTATGTGATGAATGAGATTAGATTTGTTTGTTTATGGGTGAAATGAATTGATTTGATTTTGTAGATCTAGAATTGGCATATAAATAAAATATACATTTTCATTGTATGTTTGATTTTTTTTTAAAAGGAATCAAGTTGTAAATTAAAATATCACTATACTAGGCAATGTTATGTTAAGATAAAATATTGTTGTATTAGAATAAGAAGTCACGGTAGTTAGAAATGTTTGGTTTAAATAAAAATTACATTTTTGTTGGGAAAATATTTATTTGGAATAAAAATCACATTTTGTGATAAAAAGTTTATTGAGAATAAAAATCACGTTTTGTGATAAAATGTTTGTTCAGAATAATAAAAAAAATATCACATTTCTAGTTAGAACATTTTTGAGTAAACAAAAATTTATATTTTAGCATAAAAACATCACTTTGTATGAAATGTGAAATTAGAAATAAAACACCATTTTAGTTAAAATGTTGCATTAGTATAAAAATGTCACTTTTTGTTAAAATTAGTATTAACATCATTTTGATTAGAATTGTCAAATTAGATTGAAAATAACATTCTATATTGAAATGTCATCATAATAGAATTGTCACCATATTAGAATAGCATTTTGTTATAGAAATATTATGTTAGACGAAAATAACAATTTTGTTATAGAAATGCATATTAGAATAAAGAGGGAATATTCTGTTGGAAAATGCATATTAGAATAAAGAGGAACATTTTGTTGAAAAATGTACGTTAGACTACAAATGACGTTTTGTTAGGAAATGTCCATTAGATTAAAAATGACATTGTCGTTAGGAAATGTACTTTAGATTAAAAATGTCAATGTTGTTAAGAAATGGTGGTTTAGATTTAAAATAACATTTTGTTATGATATGCATAATTAGAATAAACAGGTCATGTTGGTTAAAAATGTTCCATTAAAATTAAATTATAATTTTAGATAAAAAGGACATGATAGGATAGAAGGTCATATTAGAGAAAATGGGCATTTATTTACACTAATCTCACATTAGAGAAAATCGTCATGCATTTATACTAATGTCATGTTAGAGGAAATTTGTCATGTTAATATAAAATGCCCTGTTATTAGAAAATGTCATTATATTAGAAATGTATATTTTTATACATTAAAAAGTATGAATTGAAAATGCATACTTTTATACATTAAAAAGTATGAATTGAAAATGCATATTTTTATACAGTAAAAAGAATGAATTGGAAAGGTATTTTTTTTATACATTAAAAAGGGTTTAAACAAAAATACATTTTTGTTCATTAAGAAGAAAGATTATCTTTTGATCATAAAAAAAAGGATTACATAAAGATGAACATTTTTATATATTAAAAAGGATTAAATTAAAATAAACATTTTTGTGCATTAAAAAGGATTAAATTAAAATAAACATTTTTGTGCATTAAAAAGGGTTAAACAAAAATAAGACATTTTGTTTACATTAAGAGAATTAGACAAGATAAGACATTTTTGTCTACATTAAAAGGATTAGACAAATTTACCAGTTTTGGCAAATCTTAAAAGAATGAATGTGAAACACTCATTTTTGCAAATAAAAAGAATGAAATAAAAACATTCATTTTTGTCGAATGTAATAGAATGAGAATAGGAACATTCATTTTATCATTTAAAAAGAATGAGATCAAAATATAGTCATTTTGTCGTTTAAAAAGGAATAAGATAAAGATATTCATTTTTGGTTATTTAAAAATGAATAATACCAAAATATACATTTTTGGTCACTAGAAATGATTAAACCAAAAATAAACATTTTTGGTCATAAAAAAGAATAAAACAAAAATGTACCTTTTGTTCATATTAAAAAGATGTTATAAGAATATACATTTTTGTGTTAAAACCTGTTAGTGAAGAAAAACTACATTTTGTGTTAAAACCTGTGAGAGAAATAAAAATAATCATTTTGGTTATTAAAAAGAGTTTAACCAAAAATAACCATTTTTGGCCATTGAAAAGGATTACACCAAAATATTTGTTTTTGGTCATTTAAAAGGATTAGTTAAAAATATATACATTTTTGTTTATTTAAAAGGATTAGTTAAAAATATATACATTTTTGTTTACTTAAAAGGATTAAACAAAAATGTCATTTTAGCGTAAATATATACATCAGGATTATATTCAAAATGAACATCTATCATTCTAATGTAAATGCATACATTAGAATTTGCATGCAAAACAACGATGGCATATATGTTAGTTATAAGACATCATTTATGTTCATTATTAAATGTCATTTAAAATAATTAAAGGATTACATTTTTATGTAATGTTGTTTTCATAAGAAGGAATAGAATTAAGGGATTATATTTCATTGTAACGTTGTTGACAATAAAATGAATTGAGTTAAAAGACTAGATTTTTATTGTCATTCGTTCACAATAAAAGAATTGTAATATATGTCTGTGATGTTGAAATGTTTGATGTGTTAAATATATTGTTAGTATATTCAAATTGAATATTACACTCCCATTTACAAGTTACCCGACTTGTCTATGTGATTGGGACGATAATTTTCACACATCGCCCAAGTGCACAAATAATTTATCATTTGGTTGTTAGATGAAACCCCACACGGATATTGGGATGATATTGGATACACACTAATCCCAATATTTAGTTATCTGTCAATCGATGCATTGACAGTCTGTGATGAGCGTTAGTTATTTACTTAAATGCTCACACAGTTATAAATTCCACTCTGGTCGTCATTTGGATGTTTAATAATTATTTATCATGATTGTTGATTTCATTCTATATATGGTTGTTGATTGAGTCACATTCCAATAAAGAATATTCTAGAAAAGAATATTTTAGCAAATATCTTAGAAAAAGAATGTATTTTAGAAAACATATTCATTGATATGAACTAGTTATTAACTAGAATAAATCATTAAATTAGATTTAATGAAGTTTTCCAATTTGTTAATATTCAATTGAATTTAATTACATAAAGTGGATTTTGGGTTTGTCGTGAATAGTGTCTTAAATAACACTGTTCTTAAACCCCATATGAAAAAAATAATCTTTTATTTAGATCATTAAAGTTTTCAATTATATTTAGTAATTGGAATAAGATGAAATGTGAGTCGGGTTTATTATGAACTGTGTTTCTAAGCGACATTTGTTCTTTAACCCAACTGATAGCGAACGTATGATTTGGAATTTATAAATCTTTTATTAAGATTTAAATGGAAATTTTCCAAAAGTAAAGTTTCCAATTTAATACATTAAATTGGAATTGAATAGGATTCGAAATAATTATAACCGAGATAAGCTTCTGTAAAAGAAGGCCGATACTACATATGGAATTTAAGAGGCCTTGCCGTTATTCCATTTATATTATTGGTTGGATACAGAAATTTATAACGATTATATATTGATTTGTCTCCTGTGGAGATTCCATATTGTATGGAAGACGATTTTGAGTTTATCGTGAACTATGTTTTAAATGACATTAGCCCTTTAACCCAGTTAAAAATAAGATTTATCTCTTAAATCTAAAGAATCATTTAATAATGATTTTTGATATTTAAAACCAAATGGTGTTTTGAACAAATCTTTAAAAGAAAGATTTAATAGTAAATGTAAAGAATTTATCTTTGATAGGGTAATTTGAATAGTTTATTTAAAAAGAATATTCTGAATTGGAATGAGGCGTTGGATGTGTTTTTATAGTACTCGATTTTTAATTATAAAAATACGTGAGTTATTTGGAAAGACCGGGTTTAACCCATTCCGAATAATTTCTATGACGATGAAGAGTCGAAGATGAACACGGTGGTTGAAGACCGACGATCTTCACATGGAATGGATGTGTTGCTACAGAGACCCTGATGGGAGTAGCTACCTTGAAGGGGCTTCAGTGGTGGTCGTCTGGACTATTGTTGATTGTTCGGATTTGGTTTTCGCTCAGACCCAGAGCATAAGCTTATAAATGGATGCGTGTCTGGCATTGGATTTCGTTCTGTGTGAATTAAATCGATTTCTGTTAATGTATGTCTGTTTGGTGGTGGAGAATTTATTCTCTACTTAACACCCTGGTATATATTAATAGTGATTGATCACATGGCGTGAATTGTCAATGTGGCACGCCAAGATGCAATTGATCAAGGCTTTTGTTGAAAAGCAGAGCCTTGTGGGATGATCAAAGTATAGCCTATTACGGCATAGCTTTGTGTATATCGTGACTTCGCGAGCCTCACACCCCAGTATGAGTCAAAAACGGGATATGGACCGTAGGGAGTGCACACGTTTCTTTCTAGCTATTGGTAGTGTCAGTGCTTAAACTGGCTGGCATTTTACTTATGTGGATGATGGATTTTGAGGCGCCTCGGATTTTTATAGGTCGTTAGTGGTCATACTATAGGTTCAAAGGAACCGGGAAACGTGTGTTCAGGCATAACCAATCCACTGCCGATAGGCAGGGACCAGCCCTACCGCTCCACGGGTTGCCCATAGGTGTGATCCTGAGGCATTTGCTAGAGTGTCTCGAATCGGAGAGGAGCTTGCCCCTAGCCTCGACTCATGATGGAAATCCAATTTCCAATACGACCTTGCGGTTTTGATTGTAGAACTAGTATGGCGACATAGTAGGATGGGGTACTATGTCGTCTATGATTGATACATTATGATTGAAATTGTTTTTGAATTATATATATACCCATATATATACACACTAATATTAAATCCGTTTTATCGTATCGAGCATCTCTTGACCATTATAAGGTAAAACCCTATCCTCCGGTTTGCGTTGCATTGTGTGATGGGACTTGGGTCTTATAATGGTTTCATTTTTCTAAAAAGCATTGCGTTTTTTAACATTTTACTTTATTAAATTATGCACTGGCGATCCAATGGAGTAAACCCGTTCCGCGTTAGCGGCGTGGCCCTGTGATTAGCCATATTAATTAGATAAGTTAAGTTAAGATTTCTCATACCAGTCCCATGACTGACCTATAGTTTGTTTCACTGGCAAACTCGGGTGCCCATATTTTCCACACGGGCAGTCGAGTAGCTTTTGCAGATATATTTACAGGATCCTGGTTTGCAGCTGAAGCGGTATTCGGAAAGCTCTGTATCCGTGTATTCCTTTCAGTTGTATGTTTGTATTATTTTTCCGATGTTTTTTAAATGTAATTTAAACCTCTGACACTATTGTATTTCCAATGTATATTATTCATTCATACTCTGGGATATTCTTGTACTCTGATGTAATTGTTGTAACAGCAATAAAATGTTCTTCAGTTTGTGTTCTGTTGTGTATTGTTCTCAAAGCAATCCATGCTTTCCTTTATGGGGAAGTTTGGGTCGTCACATCAAGATTGAAGACTAATGGGTAATAAGAATAAAAAGTTCAAGAAAGATATCATGATAAGTAATAAAGTCTAGAATTTTTGTTAAAACTCCATAATAGCACTAAAATATTTATCCCAATTCTCCTACCAATTCTATCTTACAATATTTCAAAAATCTTCTATTTTCAATTGATTTCAAATTTACTTCCATTTTATAATACACGTACGTCTCCCGATTATTAAAATTATTTATTGAATTTTAATCCAGCTCCCAAGTTAAATATTTTATTTTTGATTTTCTTGCTTACGTTTAGTTTTTAAATATATGTTTATGTTTAAATAATTAATTCTAAGTTTTATTTCCTTATATTCATACTTATGGTTTTATATCTTAAGTTTTAAGTTTCTCATATTTATATTTATATTTATAGTTTTATATAAAATTTTGATATCACTTTTATAGACAATAAATATATGTTTTAAATTTACGTTCTTACTATATTATACTACTTTAATATATCGGAAAATAGTTCGTCTAAACTCAAGAATTATCTTGATTTATTTAAATGAAATTCCATTGCTTTCAAAATTTTGAACTTCAAAAATATATAGGGTATGTCGACATATACTACTCCATATGTCGACATTATAGTCGTTTTTCTCAAAAAATCGAAAGAAGCATGTATTCATTTAAAGCTTTTTCTAAACAGACATTATAGTTGATTCCCAATGGATACCCATCCAAATTTGATTTTATAAACTAACTTTCATTATCTTCTTCTCTCCTTTTCTCCTCTCCATTTATACTCTTAATTTTTTTTAGTTTCCTAACCCGAATCTACCAAAATTCATTGAGAATCAAACCAAATCACTTCTAGTTTAATACTCTGCTACTCTTTCTCAAAGACCAAGTGTTATTTAGAGTTACAAGAGTATTTGTAATCAAGGATCGAAAGATCAAAGTCTTATCGGGTCTCTCTATCAAACTATTACTATAAAACGTGGTTGCAACTCGTTTAAATCAACTAGTATGATTATAACGCATAAATTAATTAGGTGATCTTGTAATCTAGTTAAATCAAGAGAGTGAATTATGCTTAGAGGTAGTTGGGGGTGAACCTCATAATCTTTGAAATTGAGGATTATAATATTAGATACTGAAGTTATTTGAAAAAAAATCCACAACCCAAAGTTGTGTTGGACCAAATGCAGGGTAACTCCGAACCAGCAAAAAATCCTAGGTGTATTCTTTCCTTTTCTACTTTTACTTATTATTTGCATCTGTGTTTGATTTTGTGACTGATTCATATCTGAGATTTACAATTGATTCTATTAAATTCAAAAAGATTTCCAAAAGTCCATAAATTCCATTAAATGCTATTCACCACCTCTCCAGTCTAGTGCTAAATTGGCCTTCAGATACACGATTCGCATTTCCTAACAATTGGTATCAGAGCATTGATTTTGAAAGTTTTCATAAACTGGATTTTTAAACAGTTTTAAGTGGCAATTTTTTGAATTTTTGGTGTCATAGTTCAAAATATTCAATTTAACATTGTTTCCTGTGTCTGTATTTAATTGCTTTGAAAAATCAAGTTATCTACCAAATTGATGTGTTGTGCAGGAACAAATTTGTTATATGGTGTTAGACGATTCAACTCTTAACGAAAAAATGGTGCAAATTAAGAAAAACAAATAAATACTGATAGTGGTTATTCAAATGGATACCTGATAGTGGTTGTTCAAGACATATGATGTAACGACCTGTCTTTTTGACCGCATCAAGTCGATAATTAAACTAACTTAAATCATCAAAATGACAGGTTGTCAGTTTACAAGGTCTAACAAGATATACATAGAATAGACATAATAATGTCTACAGCGAAAATTTTTGCACAAAATTTTATCGGATTTATACAATATTTTTTACACAATGGAAAATACTACATAAGTTAAATAAAATTTACAGTTTTTACGATCCCAGTTGCACGCATCTTCACGTGCCTCTAACTTCGATAGCTGAAATCATTAAATCTACAACACTCAGTTTGACCCAAGCTTTCCATGCAAAACACTCGAGTTAGGATTAATTTATTCAAACAAATCAACTTCAATAAAACACTAAAATATAATATTCAGTCTTAACTTATATGAGTTACTAAAATTTCGAACATACAAGTTAGATTTGCCAAATATATCACGCGATATGTGTTCCTGACTTGTGAACAAGATAGGGCCAGCGTTTGTACAAATGTGTACCTCAACTAAGTTATATTACAAAACCAGATTGGGAGTATAGGTGCGGCAAAATAATTTGGGTCAAGCAGCGAGGAAAATTTCAAAAGTGCCATACATTCCTAAGTGGGGCGTATATACAATTTAAAATGTATATGTAAAGCCAACCCATGTTTTCGGTTTACAAATAAAGAAAGGGTATCAAATCTAACATGGCATAGCTTTAAACATCATGAGGATAGGTTTCAAAGTTAACAATTACGACAGAATGAGAACAAGATAAACAACAATGTCATTGTTGTGGCCAAGGCGTGATACAATAGTGCAAATGCAAGATAGTACAACTAAATGTCAAAAATTCATGGGCAACCTAAATTTGGTGTAGACAATCATGCACCTAAGTTCCAAAATCAATGTGACAGGTATGAATGTGTTACAACTAGGTAAACAAACGTGGCCCAAAATATGTTTTCAAATTATTTTTGAAAACAACGCAGCATGATGGCAACAACTTATTAAAACGACAAGGCATTTTTTTTGAAAATTGGTACGCATATATTATAATCAGCAAATTACATAATAAGGTTAGCATATTAACCTGAATATAATAATAATGTAAGAATACATAAAGCAAAAGTATACTGTAACGACCCAGATTTCTGGTCGATTTATTTTGAATATTTTATATTATTTTAAATATTGAGCTGATGATATAATCAATTTTTATATTGAATTATCAGTATAACTATCGTAATACGAGGATCTTAAGTAATTAAATTTGAAATGGAATCAAATTGATATACTCGAAGTTTTATTTGAATGTAAACGATAACAAATAATAATTTATTATCGAAGAATTCATTTGTTTAAAATTTAAATTATATTATATTGATTTAAAAGGGTTATTTTATATTACGTTCGAATTAAATTGTATAATCAGTTTCGTTGAATTCAAAATAGTAAATAATGTTGGGAACATCAGTGGTTTTGCTGAAATAGTTGTTCATGGTTTCAAATTAAAAGACCGCAAGATATTTTATTTATTTAAAATAAATATAAAAGGATAGCCGACCTAAAAACTAAGCGCCACCCTAAAAGTTGTCATCAGCGCAGACTTATTCATCTCGAGCCAACGCCTTTGTCTCCAAGTTTCAAAATCCAGGAAACAGAAAATTAATGGCTTCAGTACTGTTAGTTCCTCCCTACGCCTATATAATGAACCGCAACCTTCATATCTCCTCACTCTAAAATCAGTTCGATCCCCTACCTTTCATTCTTCATTCGCAGCCAATAATAAAATCCTCCGATCAAAATGAAAATGAAATCTAAGCAAAATCACAATCCGCGATTTGTTTTTCTCCTCAGAAGCTCGAAGCCACCCAGGGGGAGATCGCGATTTCGGAAAAAGGGTGCGCGATGGGTTCTCTTGTCTGAGATCTCGGAGTTCTAAAGCCTGACTGCAACTGACGAGGGGCTCGAGATTATGGTCGGATGAAGGGGGCGACAGTGAGGGTTAGCGTCATCTGGAGTTCGGTATTGGGATTTGAGGAGTTCGACAGTGAAAGGTTTGGTGGAATTCGACGATGCGAGGTGTAGTTGTCTTCTTCGAGGCTCCAGGTCAAAATCGAGTTTCGTGAAGCGAGACAGACTGTTGTTCTTTGGTGAGGAGTTATGGCGGTGGGTTCGCAAGTGTAAGAGGGGAGTACGGCTGTTCTTGGGGGCGACGTGGGTGAACTGGAGGTCGACGCTGACCTTGGGAGGTGCGGTGGTGTGATCAAAGAGGCTGACTGATATGGTTGGTTTAAAGCAGAATTAGGAAAAAGGTAATTTAATTTTTATTTCGATAGATTTAATAATAAATGTCACATTAAAATATATATAATTTATTTATTCATTAAGTAGTAAATTGATTGAAATAATGAAGTCAAACAAAAACTGAAATTTGATTTCTAAATTTATTTAGTAAGCTGTTTAAAATAAATAGGAATTAGCAATTTAATTAGTTAACTATGGTATAATCAGGTAATTAAAATTTATCATCTTGTTATATAAGGTTTATTTATGAGATTATTCGAGTTGGGTTCGTAGCTGGGATTCTAGAAGTGGTTTGGAATTTGTCAGAGCCAGCTGTGAATTTATGAAAATCTAGACTTTGAATATCCGGCAAAAAGGAAAATCACGGTGAGTAAATCTCACTCACCTTTAGAATTATTTTTATTTCATTAAAAATAATTGTTGTTGCTTGTTTGGATTTTTCTGCTTGTTTTATATATATTAGTTATTTAGGCTATTATATATATTGGGTTGATTGATTGATTGGTTGGATTCCCGCAGTCTCATTAGCGGATGCCCGCGGTTTCATAGCGGATGATTACCCTATACGCCCCACGCTATGATTAGTGGATGACCTTCTATACCGCGATATTCTGCCACGAAGCAGAATAGGTATTATTTATGTGCTAACATCTGTGGATGCAGGAAAAACAGGTTGGAGGAATCCAACTGGATTCCTCAAAAATATATTATCTGTCTGTTTATTTGTTTGCATATATATTTTTATATATGATGTGTTAGAAAAATAAACAATTGGTTGCTTTGTGTGTTTGAATATCACTGGGCTTAAGTAATGATATTTAAAAATATCGTAAAAAGGATATTGGAAATTTAAAAAGGGAAATTCTATTTTTAAATAGAGTTTGAATTTTCAATGGAATAAAAATATAAACTTGTTTTTTTTAAAATAAAACAAGTAGTTCCTTTATAAACGAAGTTTATAAATAGTTCTTTTATAACGAAGTTGTAAATGAAGTGAAAAGAATTATCATTTGATAATTCAGAAATAGAAATACAAGTGTTTTGAAAATATGATTAAAAAGGAAATTTAAATATAGAATTTGAATTCAAATAGAAAAGGAAATGGAAATTTGAATTTAGCATTCAAATAGAAAATCCAAAGTGGATTTGGATATTGAACTTTTAAATGGTGTTTGAATATAGAGAATTTGAAATAGAATTTCCAAATAGAATTTGAAATAGAACTTCAAAATAGAATTTTCAAAAGAGAATTTGAAATAGACTTTGAATATAGAATTTCAAAGAAGAATTGAATAGATTTGAAATATAGAATTTCAAAGAAGAATTGAATAGGATTTGAAATAGAGAATTTCAAAGAAGAATTCAAATGTGAAATTTGAATAGAGATTGAATGGAATTCAAACATGAAAATTGAATAGAAATTTGAATAGAAATTCAAGTATTGAATTTGAACATGGAATTGAATATAGAAATTCAAATAGAGATTTGAATATGGAATTTCAAAATAGAATTAGAAATAAACTTTGAAAATAGGATTTTCAAAGTAGAATTGGAAATAGAATTTCAAATAGGATTTCAAAATAGGAAATCCAAATAGTTTTGAAATGGAATTTGAATTCAAGGGAATTCAAATGAATTTGAATAATAGAAATTCAAATGGTGTTGAAAATGAATTTGAATATTAGAAATTCAAATGGTGTTGAAAATGAATTTGAATATTAGAAATTTCAAATGGGGTCGGAAATGAAAAATGAAATTTGAATATAAGAAATTCAAATTGAATTTAAATAGGATTTGATCTATGGGGTTTGAATATGAAATTCAAATGAGTTTTAAATTATGGAATTCTGAATATAGAATTTAAAAAGGAGTTTGAATATTTGAATTCCGATAGAATTCAAATATAGAAATTGGAATATAGAAAGTTCAAATGGAATTTAAATATAGAGTTTGAATAAGGGAATTCAAATAGAAATTTAAGTATTGAATTTGAATATCAAATAGAAAAGGAATTTGAATTTGAAATGTAGAATTCAAAAGTGAGATTGGAATTTGAATCAAGAATTCAAATAGAGCTAAACAGAGTTGAATTCATTTTAAAGAAGTTTAAAGGGTTTTATATATATAAATATAATTAAAACGAACTCGCCGCGGCACTGCAGTTCGTAAAATAGCGATTCGAACTTCAATTGAGCATACAGAACGCAATTGAAGTCGAAATTCTTTGAAACAAGAAACGTCAGGACCAGTTTGATAATAGTTTTCTAATGAAAGAGAAAAATCTGAATTTCGTCGTATAGATTTTGAGTTATGTCAAAATCAAATTTTCAGAAAAACAGCGCTAGAATCGTTTTAAAACCATAATGGTTTATTTAATATTATAAAAGGATTTTTAAGCAAATAAAATCCGAAGTTCGATTTAGAAAATTTCAGAGTGAGTTGTAAAATATATGCGAATTCAAGTTGTGTAAATGAATATGATTTTTGAAACAGAAATCAGATTTTGACTTTGAATAGAATTAACTAATTCGAATAGTAATTAGTAAAGGAGATGTTGAATTGACATTAGGCCTTAATAAGTGAATTCGATTTGAGAATTTATATTCGAAATAGAAAAGAGAACTAGAATTAAAATCGAAGTTCAATTTAGTTATGAACGAGTTAAATATTTTGTTTGAACGTGTTATGTTCAACAAAGAAGTGAAATAGGAAAAATGGCGAATTAAAGAATAAATGGCCGAAACTGAATTCAAACGATTAGATGGTATTGAATTGAATTGAAAACAGGTGAACAGGTGTTAGACAGGTATGGGATGAGATATATGAAGTTATAAATGAAATGCTCGACATAAGGTACATGTTTAATTCATATATGAGATTTTATGCGCCGTATCGGCAAGCCGCTTGGCTTTTCTTTTTTCTTTTTGATTGAGGAAGATACCGGGATGCTATTTGAAATTTCCCGATGCTCCCGATACAGGGGAGGTTATGGCGAAATTTTCCGGAAATTTAAGGAATTAGAATATTTTTAAGATATTTTGATAACTTGAAATCATTGTATCGACGTATTGAATTCGATAGTAAAGTGCATATAAAAATCGAATGTTGTAAACAAAAGGGGATAGAGATAAATGATTGAAAGTGTTTTCAATTGCAAATAGAGATATTTTCTAATATATAGAAAATAAAAGAAGTTAATATTTGGAAACGTTTTCCAAATGGCATAAGAGCCAATATGGTTATTGAAATATTTGGTTAACAAATATTGATAAGAGAAAATGGAGAAGAGATTTAATTAATGAAATATTAATTAAAGGGCCCAGTGATTTGTTTGATATGTTGGATGAACACTTGTTTTTATTCGATAGTTAAATCACAGACTATCGAAGTTTTGACCTTCGTTGTCAATATGGAGAGACCGGTTGGATTATTATCCGAAGAACCACTCCGTATCGGCATAAGCGTTGCGAACCAAGTATGCTGAATATATTGAAGACGGAGTAAAGTGCAAGGGCTTTTCTATTTATAGAAATAGTGCCTTCGGTGTCGTTCAATCCCAGAACGAACGTAAATGGACGAATGTCTGACAGAGTATTTCCAATGATCAAATGGGTTGGTCTGTATGAATATATATGGTTGCAACGGATTTATCCCTTAGCATAATATCCAGAATATTTGTGCAAACTCAACTAGTGATTAACGGATCTGACGATGTGGCATTCAAAGTGATTGTGTTATCGATGGATGGTAAGTATGCGTAGCCTCAGGCCTCAACAACCGGGAAAGGACAAAAATCGGGCAGGCAGCATGGCTATGTGGGTCGCACCCATTAGGGTGTATAATCACCTATCTAGAGAAATTCCTTTTGTTTCTAAATCTATCGATTCTGCCCATTCGGGAACGGTGGTTTGAGTCCAACCGTTGGTGATATACATTCGATACACTCAAGCGAAATGAGTGGTCGGTCATGTGTGGGCCGGGTTGCAAGACGTTCTTGTTGAACCCAGGTGTATTCGCCTCTAGAGATGCACTGTCGGAAGGTGGTCCCATACCTTGTCATGTTGGAAACCCAATCTCCAATAAGCGCCATGCGGTTTTTGATTTTATACTATATATGTAGAGCGTGAGATGCAAGCGTTCTGCTATTTGGTTATTTACTTGATGTAGACATTATTATAATATAACTGGATTTTCGTATCAAAGTGTTTTGGGTTATAGTAAGGTAAAAACCGTCCATGTTTATGTGTGGGCTGGTCTTACTATTATCTTTTCTATCATAAAAAGGATTTTGAAAGTTAAACAAGTGGTTGGAGTTTACTCACACCAGTCCCATGACTGACCCAGAGTTTATTTTGTTTTTGTTTTCCCTAAACTCTTGGGTGCCCAAATTTGTACGGGCAGTCAAGTGTTTCAGGCTTTTACAGATACACTTGGAGGAGCTTGAAGCAGGAGGCTTCAACGTTAGTTATTTAGAGTTACTTCCGCTGGATCAAATGTTATGTGTACTCTGATGATGGTATGTGTATATGTACAAACAGATTTGTATTTCAAAGCTTATGTTATATAATATATTTTATTCGTTCCGCTGTGAGTTGTGATCTTCGTTTTTCTTCTATTCTAATATTTCTTTCTTTCTATTTCTCATCCTCTAACTTCTTTCTAATAATGAGTCGTATTTCTGTGTTATTTGGGTTGGACGTGTGGTGTATTTAGTCAACTCAGATAGCACGGATTTGCGGGCCTTTACAGTTGGTATCAGAGCTTAGGTTGAGCGAACACCTAGGCTTGTGTGGCATATGCTCATTAGAGATAGGGTCAGTAGTACCCTAGAATGAGTTGAGTGTATAGATACGAGAGAGCGTATTTGTAAATTTATATAAAAGTTGTTTTATATTGTGTTGGCTAGTCTGTTGAGTAGTTTATGAATTCTGATCGAATCGTGGGACGCCACGAAGTCGATAGGAGTTTCTAAATACTTGAACAGAAGATTGAACACGATATAGTTTAAAGAGGGTAAATGAAATAATTTTACCCAAAATTTCTATTTTGATATAGAAAGAATAATTTTCTAGAATTATTATTATATGGATGTGTTGGATGTTGATTTTATAACAAAATGAGATTATAAACTTAGAATGGTTATTTATAACCAAATAGAATTTGTATAGGAATTAAATATACAAATGAGATGAATTAGCATTTAATTCAAACCAGAATTTGGAATTTAAATCCTGGGAAGTTGAAAAATATTTTTCAAAGTATATTAAAATAATATAGATTTGTTTTAAAGGATTTGAAATAAAATCATGGATTTGGAAATAATAAGGCACTGAACTCACTTCAGTGGCTGGGAAATTATTCTGATGATGATTGCAACATCATCAGTGTTCATTTCCGAGTTTCTAAGTGATAGGTTGCTACCTTAGAAAGTTTTGATGGAAATTTGTTGGAAAGAAAACAAGTTGATTTGAAAATTCAAATGTTTTGAATTTGAAATGAAAATAAATATATGTATATATTTATGGGATTTCAAAAGAATTTGAAAAGAAAAACCCAGGGATTTGGATTCTGGAATTAAAATTTAACTTAAGCAAGTTAAATGGTTCAGGGTAAATCAAATTGACTAGAATCGATTTGAATAGGTTGAATGGAATATAGATTGAATATAAATGGATGGATCGTAGATCATTCGAATTGAAGACCAAAAGTTTTGGTAGAATTAAATCTGTTGAAATATGAGGAGTTGAGTCTCAACATAAGTAAATTTTGAAAAGTAATGGATTTGTACCATTTTTTCTACCTTAGCAATTTCGAGGACGAAATTATTTTAAGGGGGGAAGAATGTAACGACCCAGATTTCTGGTCGATTTATTTTGAATATTTTATATTATTTTAAATATTGAGCTGATGATATAATCAATTTTTATATTGAATTATCAGTATAACTATCGTAATACGAGGATCTTAAGTAATTAAATTTGAAATGGAATCAAATTGATATACTCGAAGTTTTATTTGAATGTAAACGATAACAAATAATAATTTATTATCGAAGAATTCATTTGTTTAAAATTTAAATTATATTATATTGATTTAAAAGGGTTATTTTATATTACGTTCGAATTAAATTGTATAATCAGTTTCGTTGAATTCAAAATAGTAAATAATGTTGGGAACATCAGTGGTTTTGCTGAAATAGTTGTTCATGGTTTCAAATTAAAAGACCGCAAGATATTTTATTTATTTAAAATAAATATAAAAGGATAGCCGACCTAAAAACTAAGCGCCACCCTAAAAGTTGTCATCAGCGCAGACTTATTCATCTCGAGCCAACGCCTTTGTCTCCAAGTTTCAGAATCCAGGAAACAGAAAATTAATGGCTTCAGTACTGTTAGTTCCTCCCTACGCCTATATAATGAACCGCAACCTTCATATCTCCTCACTCTAAAATCAGTTCGATCCCCTACCTTTCATTCTTCATTCGCAGCCAATAATAAAATCCTCCGATCAAAATGAAAATGAAATCTAAGCAAAATCACAATCCGCGATTTGTTTTTCTCCTCAGAAGCTCGAAGCCACCCAGGGGGAGATCGCGATTTCGGAAAAAGGGTGCGCGATGGGTTCTCTTGTCTGAGATCTCGGAGTTCTAAAGCCTGACTGCAACTGACGAGGGGCTCGAGATTATGGTCGGATGAAGGGGGCGACAGTGAGGGTTAGCGTCATCTGGAGTTCGGTATTGGGATTTGAGGAGTTCGACAGTGAAAGGTTTGGTGGAATTCGACGATGCGAGGTGTAGTTGTCTTCTTCGAGGCTCCAGGTCAAAATCGAGTTTCGTGAAGCGAGACAGACTGTTGTTCTTTGGTGAGGAGTTATGGCGGTGGGTTCGCAAGTGTAAGAGGGGAGTACGGCTGTTCTTGGGGGCGACGTGGGTGAACTGGAGGTCGACGCTGACCTTGGGAGGTGCGGTGGTGTGATCAAAGAGGCTGACTGATATGGTTGGTTTAAAGCAGAATTAGGAAAAAGGTAATTTAATTTTTATTTTGATAGATTTAATAATAAATGTCACATTAAAATATATATAATTTATTTATTCATTAAGTAGTAAATTGATTGAAATAATGAAGTCAAACAAAAACTGAAATTTGATTTCTAAATTTATTTAGTAAGCTGTTTAAAATAAATAGGAATTAGCAATTTAATTAGTTAACTATGGTATAATCAGGTAATTAAAATTTATCATCTTGTTATATAAGGTTTATTTATGAGATTATTCGAGTTGGGTTCGTAGCTGGGATTCTAGAAGTGGTTTGGAATTTGTCAGAGCCAGCTGTGAATTTATGAAAATCTAGACTTTGAATATCCGGCAAAAAGGAAAATCACGGTGAGTAAATCTCACTCACCTTTAGAATTATTTTTATTTCATTAAAAATAATTGTTGTTGCTTGTTTGGATTTTTCTGCTTGTTTTATATATATTAGTTATTTAGGCTATTATATATATTGGGTTGATTGATTGATTGGTTGGATTCCCGCAGTCTCATTAGCGGATGCCCGCGGTTTCATAGCGGATGATTACCCTATACGCCCCACGCTATGATTAGTGGATGACCTTCTATACCGCGATATTCTGCCACGAAGCAGAATAGGTATTATTTATGTGCTAACATCTGTGGATGCAGGAAAAACAGGTTGGAGGAATCCAACTGGATTCCTCAAAAATATATTATCTGTCTGTTTATTTGTTTGCATATATATTTTTATATATGATGTGTTAGAAAAATAAACAATTGGTTGCTTTGTGTGTTTGAATATCACTGGGCTTAAGTAATGATATTTAAAAATATCGTAAAAAGGATATTGGAAATTTAAAAAGGGAAATTCTATTTTTAAATAGAGTTTGAATTTTCAATGGAATAAAAATATAAACTTGTTTTTTTTAAAATAAAACAAGTAGTTCCTTTATAAACGAAGTTTATAAATAGTTCTTTTATAACGAAGTTGTAAATGAAGTGAAAAGAATTATCATTTGATAATTCAGAAATAGAAATACAAGTGTTTTGAAAATATGATTAAAAAGGAAATTTAAATATAGAATTTGAATTCAAATAGAAAAGGAAATGGAAATTTGAATTTAGCATTCAAATAGAAAATCCAAAGTGGATTTGGATATTGAACTTTCAAATGGTGTTTGAATATAGAGAATTTGAAATAGAATTTCCAAATAGAATTTGAAATAGAACTTCAAAATAGAATTTTCAAAAGAGAATTTGAAATAGACTTTGAATATAGAATTTCAAAGAAGAATTGAATAGATTTGAAATATAGAATTTCAAAGAAGAATTGAATAGGATTTGAAATAGAGAATTTCAAAGAAGAATTCAAATGTGAAATTTGAATAGAGATTGAATGGAATTCAAACATGAAAATTGAATAGAAATTTGAATAGAAATTCAAGTATTGAATTTGAACATGGAATTGAATATAGAAATTCAAATAGAGATTTGAATATGGAATTTCAAAATAGAATTAGAAATAAACTTTGAAAATAGGATTTTCAAAGTAGAATTGGAAATAGAATTTCAAATAGGATTTCAAAATAGGAAATCCAAATAGTTTTGAAATGGAATTTGAATTCAAGGGAATTCAAATGAATTTGAATAATAGAAATTCAAATGGTGTTGAAAATGAATTTGAATATTAGAAATTCAAATGGTGTTGAAAATGAATTTGAATATTAGAAATTTCAAATGGGGTCGGAAATGAAAAATGAAATTTGAATATAAGAAATTCAAATTGAATTTAAATAGGATTTGATCTATGGGGTTTGAATATGAAATTCAAATGAGTTTTAAATTATGGAATTCTGAATATAGAATTTAAAAAGGAGTTTGAATATTTGAATTCCGATAGAATTCAAATATAGAAATTGGAATATAGAAAGTTCAAATGGAATTTAAATATAGAGTTTGAATAAGGGAATTCAAATAGAAATTTAAGTATTGAATTTGAATATCAAATAGAAAAGGAATTTGAATTTGAAATGTAGAATTCAAAAGTGAGATTGGAATTTGAATCAAGAATTCAAATAGAGCTAAACAGAGTTGAATTCATTTTAAAGAAGTTTAAAGGGTTTTATATATATAAATATAATTAAAACGAACTCGCCGCGGCACTGCAGTTCGTAAAATAGCGATTCGAACTTCAATTGAGCATACAGAACGCAATTGAAGTCGAAATTCTTTGAAACAAGAAACGTCAGGACCAGTTTGATAATAGTTTTCTAATGAAAGAGAAAAATCTGAATTTCGTCGTATAGATTTTGAGTTATGTCAAAATCAAATTTTCAGAAAAACAGCGCCAGAATCGTTTTAAAACCATAATGGTTTATTTAATATTATAAAAGGATTTTTAAGCAAATAAAATCCGAAGTTCGATTTAGAAAATTTCAGAGTGAGTTGTAAAATATATGCGAATTCAAGTTGTGTAAATGAATATGATTTTTGAAACAGAAATCAGATTTTGACTTTGAATAGAATTAACTAATTCGAATAGTAATTAGTAAAGGAGATGTTGAATTGACATTAGGCCTTAATAAGTGAATTCGATTTGAGAATTTATATTCGAAATAGAAAAGAGAACTAGAATTAAAATCGAAGTTCAATTTAGTTATGAACGAGTTAAATATTTTGTTTGAACGTGTTATGTTCAACAAAGAAGTGAAATAGGAAAAATGGCGAATTAAAGAATAAATGGCCGAAACTGAATTCAAACGATTAGATGGTATTGAATTGAATTGAAAACAGGTGAACAGGTGTTAGACAGGTATGGGATGAGATATATGAAGTTATAAATGAAATGCTCGACATAAGGTACATGTTTAATTCATATATGAGATTTTATGCGCCGTATCGGCAAGCCGCTTGGCTTTTCTTTTTTCTTTTTGATTGAGGAAGATACCGGGATGCTATTTGAAATTTCCCGATGCTCCCGATACAGGGGAGGTTATGGCGAAATTTTCCGGAAATTTAAGGAATTAGAATATTTTTAAGATATTTTGATAACTTGAAATCATTGTATCGACGTATTGAATTCGATAGTAAAGTGCATATAAAAATCGAATGTTGTAAACAAAAGGGGATAGAGATAAATGATTGAAAGTGTTTTCAATTGCAAATAGAGATATTTTCTAATATATAGAAAATAAAAGAAGTTAATATTTGGAAACGTTTTCCAAATGGCATAAGAGCCAATATGGTTATTGAAATATTTGGTTAACAAATATTGATAAGAGAAAATGGAGAAGAGATTTAATTAATGAAATATTAATTAAAGGGCCCAGTGATTTGTTTGATATGTTGGATGAACACTTGTTTTTATTCGATAGTTAAATCACAGACTATCGAAGTTTTGACCTTCGTTGTCAATATGGAGAGACCGGTTGGATTATTATCCGAAGAACCACTCCGTATCGGCATAAGCGTTGCGAACCAAGTATGCTGAATATATTGAAGACGGAGTAAAGTGCAAGGGCTTTTCTATTTATAGAAATAGTGCCTTCGGTGTCGTTCAATCCCAGAACGAACGTAAATGGACGAATGTCTGACAGAGTATTTCCAATGATCAAATGGGTTGGTCTGTATGAATATATATGGTTGCAACGGATTTATCCCTTAGCATAATATCCAGAATATTTGTGCAAACTCAACTAGTGATTAACGGATCTGACGATGTGGCATTCAAAGTGATTGTGTTATCGATGGATGGTAAGTATGCGTAGCCTCAGGCCTCAACAACCGGGAAAGGACAAAAATCGGGCAGGCAGCATGGCTATGTGGGTCGCACCCATTAGGGTGTATAATCACCTATCTAGAGAAATTCCTTTTGTTTCTAAATCTATCGATTCTGCCCATTCGGGAACGGTGGTTTGAGTCCAACCGTTGGTGATATACATTCGATACACTCAAGCGAAATGAGTGGTCGGTCATGTGTGGGCCGGGTTGCAAGACGTTCTTGTTGAACCCAGGTGTATTCGCCTCTAGAGATGCACTGTCGGAAGGTGGTCCCATACCTTGTCATGTTGGAAACCCAATCTCCAATAAGCGCCATGCGGTTTTTGATTTTATACTATATATGTAGAGCGTGAGATGCAAGCGTTCTGCTATTTGGTTATTTACTTGATGTAGACATTATTATAATATAACTGGATTTTCGTATCAAAGTGTTTTGGGTTATAGTAAGGTAAAAACCGTCCATGTTTATGTGTGGGCTGGTCTTACTATTATCTTTTCTATCATAAAAAGGATTTTGAAAGTTAAACAAGTGGTTGGAGTTTACTCACACCAGTCCCATGACTGACCCAGAGTTTATTTTGTTTTTGTTTTCCCTAAACTCTTGGGTGCCCAAATTTGTACGGGCAGTCAAGTGTTTCAGGCTTTTACAGATACACTTGGAGGAGCTTGAAGCAGGAGGCTTCAACGTTAGTTATTTAGAGTTACTTCCGCTGGATCAAATGTTATGTGTACTCTGATGATGGTATGTGTATATGTACAAACAGATTTGTATTTCAAAGCTTATGTTATATAATATATTTTATTCGTTCCGCTGTGAGTTGTGATCTTCGTTTTTCTTCTATTCTAATATTTCTTTCTTTCTATTTCTCATCCTCTAACTTCTTTCTAATAATGAGTCGTATTTCTGTGTTATTTGGGTTGGACGTGTGGTGTATTTAGTCAACTCAGATAGCACGGATTTGCGGGTCGTTTCATATACAACTAGCAAAAACTAAATAACGATAGAAAGCTAGACCCATGAAGGTCTGCTGTGAAGAAATCCTGTAACTAGTGCAACATCCTTGCACTGCTTATCCATGTCGAACAACAAATGTTTGTCCACATCTTCCATAGGAGGAAAATGCATGAACATATCACTGTCATACACACCTAAGATTAATCCAATGCAGCAACCCGGGATGAACAGGAATACTACGGATACCAAATTAGCAGTAGTACATGTAAGCACAATCATAATTCACCATCAGATAACGAATCCAACACCATAACCAGATCATACCACAGTCACCATCCGAATATCCCATTCACCGAAACCCTAACGAGAAAGGAAAAAAGAAAGCATACCTTAAGTATCAGTTAATGAAGTCTTGAACTGAAAACTTCAATTACGTCGGCAACGCCAGAACCCAGGCTCCCAGAAGCTTGATCCCCGAAATAAGAAATTCCATTTTCACTTCCAAGCAGTTGGTGAAACAGGAGCTAAATAACAAGGGTATGAAAACTGAGTGTTGAAGGAAACAAAAGATTTCAATTCACGGTAATTGTAGAATTATTGAGAACGATAGTTCCAGGAAATACCGTGATTTCAATTGGAATCTATTGAGGCAGAGCAACGATAAAATACTACCAAATTTATGACTTTTCAGCGAGAAAATGCTGAAGGTTTATTGTGGATCGAAATAAAGCGATTCCGGTTGGTGAAGCAATTTCAAGCTTTAGATCTGAAGTTAAAACATTAGTTTGGGGAAACACGCCAGGCAGGCGAAAACAGGTGAGAGTGGATAAGGGGGAGAAAAAAAGTGGATCGATTTGAGATGTTGAGGGAGGAAAGGAACCAAGAAAGAGGTGAAAGAAGGAATGACCCTGCTGCCATTAACGACTTGTTCCCTCCTTTAAGACACAAGGCAAATATATATATATATATATATATATATATATATATATATATATAAGATACGCTCCAGGGCACCCCATTTTCTTAGCACCCCTTTTGCACCTCAACCAGGGTCAAGTATTTATAATTAAATAAGTTAGTGGGGGGGAAAGAGAGTTAGTGGGAGGAGACCGGGATATGGGGTGCAAATCAGGGAGGCTAAAGGGGTGCTGCACATTTTGGGGTGCTCCTAATCCTATCCTTATATATATATACATATACATATATATATATATATATATATATATATATATATTCAGTGGCGCCCCTAATGTATTGGCCAAAAATGACTGTGTAACTTTTGGAAATGATTGATAGGTTCATCTCCTGCTTTTGCCATTTTTTTCAAATTTTAATGTAACCACATTCCCTTAGTGAAACTTGTTTCATTCATAACTTTTGGTTAGTGGCTTCTCTTGGAAGACAAAGATGGCTTCTCAAGGAAGCCAATCTTTACTGGCTTCTTGAGGAGTGGCTTCTTTTGGAATCCAAAGATGGCTTCTTAACGATGCCAATCCTTAGTGGCTTCTTGAGGAAGCCAATTCTTTGTAGCTTCTCTTGGAAGCTAAAGGTGGCTTCTCAAGGAAGCCAATCATTGGTGGCTTCTCAAGGATGCCAATCATCGGTGGCTTCTCAAGGAAGCCAATCATCGGTGGCTTCTCAAGGAAGCCCATCATCGGTGGCTTCTTAATGATGGCAATCCTTAGCGGCTTCTCTTGGAAGCCAAAGGTGGCTTCTCAAGGAAGCTAATCCTTAGTGGCTTCTTGAGGAAGCCAATTCTTAGTGGCTTCTCTTGGAAGCCAAGATGACTTCTTAAGGAAGCCAATTCTTAGTGGCTTCTCTTGGAATCCAAAGATGGCTTCTCAAGGAAGCTAATCCTTAGTGTCTTCTTAAGGAAGCCAACTCTTAGTGGCTTCTTTTGGAAGCTAAAAGTGGCTTCTCAAGCAAGCCAATCCTTAGTGGCTTCTCTTGAAAGCCAAAGGTGGCTTCTCCAGGAAGCCAATCTTTAGTGGCTTCTCAAAAAATCCAATCCTTAGTGGCTTCTCCTAGAAGCAAAAAGTGGATTCTCAAAGAAGCCAATCCTTAATAGCTTCTCCTAGAAGCCAAAGCATTAGTAGCTTCTCTTAGAAGCTATCCTTAGCAGCTTCTATTTGAAGCTATCCTTATTAGCTTCTTAAAGAAGCTTCATTTCACTACATATATAGAGCTCATTTGCTAAGGAATGGAGTCTAACTCTTAAGTTCCAATATAAGCAAAATAATCCTCACTCACATCTCAGAAAGAGCCAGGAACTTTTCATTTTCAGATCTAACCTATTTAAGGAGATTAAGGTGAGTAATAGTGTTCTTATTTACTAATTTGAGTAGATTAGCATGTAGGTTCTTATAATTCAAGTTATGAAACATATATAAGTCTGGATATGATCTGGATTTGATTTGAGAAACCCAGATCTAATTTGATCTAGGAGCATTGAACCGAATGTTGTTAGATTCGAAGCATCAAACTGAGACTTTCCTATCTGGTCTTTTATTTTTGGACTTTCCTATCTGGAATTACTCTATCCGGAACTTATGTTATCCGAGATGTGCAAAGGGAACATGTTCGTGTGGCGAGGAATTATTCCTTGATAACGACTAGACTCTTTTGAAGTCCAACTCCAATACAACCAGTTGAACCCGAGACGCAAGAAAGGTTTAAATAGGAAGTTACCACTAAGGATCTAGATGGGAATCATTGGGGTGACTTCTAAGTTGGACTTCGCTGCGGGAACATGTGTAATGGAGATATCGATATTCCTAACCTTGGTACGTCATTGAGGGAGTGACACAGGAACGAATCAGAGCCAATGCGGTGTGGACTGGGTATTGTTTTCAGCTATAGCTCATGCGGTAGGGCATAGCGCTAGACAGGTGGAGCTCATGCGGTAGGGTCCGCTAATGTCTCGGTTTATTGGGCGTCCAAAGTATTGAATATTGTATGCTTAATACACTGAGTGAGTAAACACGAGGATGTTTGTTATGATTTGGATGATTGTTATCACAATGTCACACACTTCCACTTCCACTTTGTATCTTTAATGTCATAGAGTAGAGTACATGATTATCTGTACTAACTCTTTGGATGCAGGGCCAGGTCAGGTATTACTCTTTATACCTATTGTATAATCTTTTTTAGTGAATAATATTACTATCGCTCACACCAAACTTTGTCTGACAGGAAGTTTTATGCATTGCTTCTTATTACTCTGGGTGCTCTTAAATGACCAGACTAGAGACAAGTTAGTTTGCTCGAGTAGCTGGTCGGAGACGAGCAGGAGGCTTCTACATACTATATATATACTCTTATCCCTATTGCTTTTGTGGATCGCTACTTTGGGCATTAGTAGTGTATCTAGTTGAGAGGCAGTATTTTGGAGATGTACTTATGACTTATTAGATGTTTTGCCGTAAAATATGAATCTACTACTCTAATATTTATGATTCAGTTTTCAACTCATACACTGTCCCACCTATTTTATATCATGACTTATATTATTATTATATTTTATTCCATGCGCTGTGAGATATACGACAGGTTATATGGGTTTCCTTACTTCAATCTTTGGCGACGTCATGTATTAGTCGGGCACAGTCACAATGCAACTCATTGGGTGTCGACTAGTACTGGGTGGTCATCACCTTTGGTATCAAAGCCTTGGTTGCGTGGTTTAACCTAAATGGGTAACATTAGGGTTGAGTGTCTGTATATATATATACGAGAGCACGTATTTGTAGTGTTTTGGTTTTCAAAGTTATATTTATATATACTATTAGCATACTAAAGGATGAAGTCGCATTGCACATGCACCGCTAAATAGGATTCCTTAGAAGGACGATTAATTAACTTCTTTATAGATTGAATGATGAGTCATCAAACAAGGAACGCTGCTAGTAACTCTAGTTCTGGAATTGAGGAAGGAACAAGCTTAGGAGCCAATAATGCTAATGCTCCTAATATGCAGAAAATGTTTACTGCTTTCATGAGTGAGATACTCAGAAGTGCTCAAGGAGCTACTTCCAATGACATTGAGGGTGGTGGTGCACTTATGCAGGCATCCAGGGACGACTTCGCTAAGTTGAATAAGAACTTCACAAATCTGGGTGGTAAACCGTTCTAAGGAACGGAACTGGCTATGGAGGTCTAGGATTGGATTAATACATACGAGCGCATCTTTGTGGACCTTGGACTCGATGATGCTACGAAGAGAAGATTGGCTTCATGCTAGCTTCAAGGCAGGCCGATGAATTAGTGGAATGCCAACAAAGGTGCTACTCTTGAGGACCAGTTTACTTGGGAGCAATTTAAAGCTCGATTTTGTCAGAAGTTTATTCTGGCTGCTCAGAAATCGGAGCTGTTTCGAAAATTTGCAGAGCTTAAGAAAAATGGTAGGTCCATTTCTGATTACATTGCTGAGTTCGATGCTTTATCGAAATATGTGATGTCTTTTATTAATACGGCCGAGAAGAAGAATGAGAAATTCATCACTGGATTGAATGGTTACTTGGTAGAAAGGCTTATTAATCATGATGATACTTTTGATTCTATCTTGCGAAAAGCTTTGAGGTCAGAAAGTCTTTATCCTAAGTCGAAGACTGAAGTCGCTGTTGCTTCTGAAGTTGAGCCAAAGCCGCAGACAGGCGGTGAAGGCAAGAAGAATATTCCTAATAAAAGAAAACCCTATCAAGCCAAGAATGGGTAGAAAAAGAAGGCTAAGTCATAATAGCTTGTTATAATTGTGGAAAGAAGAACTATCTTATCAAGGACTGTAGGTCCAAGCTGGGGGCGAAGACATGCTTCAGTTGTGGCAAGGAGGGGCACTTTAAGAATGATTGTCCAGAGCCTCCAAAAGATAAGCAGTTAGTGAAAGCATACACTATTAATATTGTTCCTTCTTCGTCCAATGCCCAACAGCGACGGGTAAGGGGAAAGGTATTGTATCCAAGGTATGCTTTCAGTTTATGATGGTCCTGTTAGAGTTCTGTTTGATAGTGGGGCTTCCCGTTCCTTTATATTTAGTGATCCGGTAGATAGATTGGGATTGGAACCCGAGATTATTGATCAAACTTTGATTGTGACAAATCCAATTGGTGGTTCTACGAACCTTTGCATGGTTTGTCGTGGGTTGGTCTTATTGAGACATGGATGCATGTTTGCTTGTGATTGTTTTGTTTTGGGCTTTACTGGGTTTGGTATTATCCTCGAAGTCGATCGGCTCCAGAGGCATGGGGTGGATGTAGATTATGAAAGGTATTCGGTGACCATTGGGATGGATGATGGTAGGAGGGTAGTGTTGGGCTATTTACCTGGTGACGTGGTGATGGCTCGTTTTCTATATTCCCTCGACATCCCGTATGATGAGTTATTGGGTGTGCCTATTTCTAGCGAGTATCCGAACGTTTTCAAGGAAAGTGACAGGACTTCCACCATATCGAGAGATTGAGTTTCATATTGATTTAGTGGAAGATGCTAGAACTATAATAATGCCTCTTCGACGAATGGCACCAAAATACTAGCGAGAGCTCGAGGTGCAAGTGAGTGACCTTTGGAGGAAAGGGTTTGATTTACATAGAAATGTGTTTATTTTATGCTCTTATATTTTATCTTTTGTAAATAAATAAATGATACTTTGGGTATTTTTAAATGTTTTTACAGATTGTCAAGTGATGCCTCCTTTATTTCAAATTAAAGGCCAACTACAAAGAAAAAGCTACTTCCCAATATCAAAGCCATCTCAATTGCAAAAGAAGTTGTAGCTCACTGGTAAAGACATAGGAATTTGTACTGAGAGACCTGAGTTCGATCCCTATCAAGCTTTTTTTTGCTGAAGAAAGGAACATTTACACTGCCTCCTTTGCTCTGAAGAATATATGAATTAGAGTTATATTATATATATATATATATATATATTCATATGTATGTATGTATGATATACACTAATAAACATTTCAGGAACAGCCATATTCTTATCATGGAAATCAATTCAAATCATTCTTTTTTTTAACTGCCATTCAGAAGAATATTTGATTGAATTATTTCCAAGAAGAAGATCAATTTTTAAGATTTTATCCTATGTTGCCTTTGGAGTCTAATAAGCATCCTTGTTTGGAAGAATTAATCACATACAATCTGATTACTAATCAATTAGCCATATGGAAGATTTGGAAGATATTCACCATGATATGCTTAGATATCTTTTATTTCCAAACAAGCTTGGTCAAGAAAGGCACGAGATATGATAATACTTCTTGGGAAAAGAGGCCCATTTAGTCATAGATCTTATTAGGGTTTGGCCTATCTCACCTATAAATTTACGTTGTAACCATTGTAAAGGATGCCACTTTTTATTCTGTATTCTCGTTTATGAATAACAAAGTTTTTCGTCATTTTAGTTGATTGTCTTTTTCTTTCATAACAATTTGTGTGTCTACTCAATTAGTTTTGGTAGAACACATATTGTTACTTTCTTTTATTACTGCATGTTAGCCATTGATCGTTTGATTAGACTCAACGACAATCCTACTTTTAATTCTCTGTTATTGTTCTTGTTGTTATTTTCTTTTTCTAGTAATCGGTTCCTTTCTTTTCAGTTGTTGAATTTGATACTGATCTGATTAGATTTAGATCCATAGCAGATTCAATAGCATTAATTCAAAAAGATCTCCAGATTTTTGTCTAACTCGCCTAAGAATAGATAAATAATAAGATTTAAAACACCTCCCTTTGATTCGACCTGCATACTACACGATCTATATTCTTGCAGTATTTATTTAAAAATTCTTGCTTTTCTAACTCTTTAGAAAGCGTCGATCAAGTTTTTGGCGTCGTTGCCGGGGAGGTAATGATTGAATTTTATTATTTATTTAATTTCCGATTCGTGTTAGTTTTTATTTTTATTTTATTTTTCTTGTTTTTGTTTTATTTTATATATAGCAAAAATCCTTGATTGGATAGATTTGATATTGTCAATGATATCGTAATCTTCCAAATAAAAGAAAAAAAACCTTGCCAATTATGCTTCATTTTGTTTCTTTTCTTTTCACAGCTTTCTTTCCTATTTTTCAGTACGTTTGATTCCCTTTCTTCTTTTCCAAACTTTCAGAAAGAAATCATATAAAAAAAAATCAATCTTTCTATTTATATCAACATCCCCTTCCTAGATCGTCCACTGTAATATCCATCTTTGTAGCAATTCCCTCTATCTTCATTACAAAACCTATGACACCTTCAGCATCATACCCATACAACAATAGACTAACCTCTCATGATATCCTCTGACCGACCATAGCCTCACATCTAAAATTCATCAACCATGTCCCCTTTCAACAAGTCCAGCCAACCACATAATCTTCACAATCGCATCACACAATTCATAGCATCCAATTCATCACACAACAACGGATCTGCCATCAAACTCCAGAACCCACAAATCCAAAACGACATCAGCCTCCACAAACTATTCATCACGTCTTGGTAAAACCTGCCTATACCCACGCCACAAACACCATTCTTCACAATCATCCCCTATTCCCAAACGTCCCCACCGTAACCCTCCAGCAAATTACAAGTTCTTCCATTCACCACTTTCTGACCAAGACACCAAAGCTACCAACATCCGCTTCCTACTGACATTGTCCAAACTAGAACCTCCCTCTGACACCTCCTACCACAATCCACAACCATTCACAGTTTAGATACCTCCACCTTCGAAAGTCATCAGTAATCTCACATCCACATACGCAGATCCGAATACCATCAATACCGCAAATCACCTCCACACACTTCACCCAACACCATCTCAGAACAACTCCATAACCCTATTCGCAGTACATCCACAAGCCACCTGCACACCAGCCTAACCTCATCAAACCAGACCCGAAACCACAAATCCCCCAATTCGAACATCGGAGCCACCCAGAAATCGATCAGTCGATTCAAAATCACAACGCGAACACCACAAATCAGAGACCTCTATCTGAGCCTAAGCCTTCGATCGCAATTCGAACAGTGAGCCCTAAATCAATTCGAATACCCTTCAATGCAGGAATACAATTTACAACGCAAGAAGGGGGCGAATTTTTCTTTAGACGTCATAAGTTTGGGCTTGTAGTTTTCTTTTATTAGGGGGTAAGAGTGATTGTTTAGAGGATAATTTGGCGTGTATTTGTTTCCTGAAATACATTCTTTCCGGTTTGATGCAGTTTTGTGGAGGACCGGTGCCTGTTTTTAGACTTTTGATGCATATAGCATTGGCTTGACCATTGCGCACTCTTGGCTCAGTAATTTAAGTTGTTTCGCTTTTTAGCCTAGGTTTTTTTGTCCGTTAGGTTTTTCTTTTAAGCTTGGTCTTTGTTTTCTTTTTAGAGTTTAATTTTTATTTTATTGCTTCCAAAAAAAGAAAAAAAGAAAGAAAAAAAAGATGAAGTGGTGAAATCTCAAAAACAAATCAAAGGCCAAAGGAAGCAACATATTCAAGCAAGCGATAAAGAATTCAAAGGTCAACAAAGTTGCAAACGGTGGAGTTTGAAGCATGAGCACTACTCATCTATTCTGGACGAACTGCCATACCCCACTGTAATATTTTTTGAAATCTACAGGTTCTCTGCTACAATGAAAAATAAATATATAGACATTGCTTGTAAAAATTTCTGCAGGGGCAGCGACTTGCTTATACAATTTTTTAATTTCTGCGATTATTTGTGTTTGATTGTTGTTTTGGCTGCATTCTGAAATAAATCTGGTTACGGGCAAAGCCCTAACAAACATAAGGTAAGGAAGTCATTACCTTTCCTTGGCTCCAAAACAATTAAACTCTGTCACTTGCACACTCCTTGGACTTAAATAAAAATTGATTGGACGTTGGCCTTAGGAGCAAAACTCAAGCTCAATAGGACAAACAAATTAGGTTAAATACCTTAGATTTGGAAATTTATTTTGCTGTGTGGAATTCGTTTTATTCCTCTTGTAAAGGACGGTGATACGTATTACATTAGGAATTTTTCAACAATCCAGCAACTTTTCTAATCTATTTATTTAATTTGATTTGCAAAATATTTAACTGCAAGAGTGTATTTTGTGAAATTGATTCTCTCAAGGGTTTGATCGCAGATATATGATAGTTCAATTTATTGAACTTCTAGCAAAAGAGTTTGCATACTACCCGTAAAACATTGGTCGTATCCCTTAGTATTTATACTATACGTGAATGGCCATAAGACCCTCTTCCCCCTTCAAATCGAGATTATCAACTAATAAGATATACTTGAGTTCATTATTTATTTTGATTAGGAGCTTCTTGTGTCAACCATAAGTCTAGGATTTTCTTTGTTTGCATTCCACAACAATGAGTGAAAAAAGTGTTAGCCAACCAAATTCTCCTAGGGGTTCTCGAATAAACCAAAACTTTCCAAATGAGTTGGATCAAAATCGAGTAAATCAAAATTTTCAAAACGAGAGAGATCAAAATCGAGTAAATCAAAATTTTCAAAATCTCAATATCAAAATGGATAGACCCTCATCTCTTCATGATCGATGTGATCCAACTAGGACCGTTCAGCCCTCTGTCATCGTGTTCCCACCAGCTGAAGGAAACAATTTTGAGCTTACACGTTCTTTTATTCAATGGGTACCAAAATTTACTGGGTCTGAAAATGATTATGAATTTCTAAGTGAATTTGTGTTGTATGCATCCACAACAAAAATGCAACAAATATCTAACGAATCGATCAAGCTAAGGCTAATCCCATTTGCACTACTTGAAAGCGCTAAAAGATGGCTAAATTCTCTTCCAAAACATTCCATAAGAAGTTGGGATGAATTTGTCACTGCATTCTTGAAAAAGTTTTTCCCTTTCCATAAAACTCTGAAAATTCGAACCGAGATAAATCAATTTTGTCAAAATGAGTGGGAAACTTTTTCAATATACTTTGAAAGATTCAACCAACTATTATATAGTTGTCTTCATCATCGAGTTCAAAAAGACCACTTATGTCAAATTGCATATGAAGGGCTAAACTATCAGACTAGAACTCAAGTAGAATCAATGTGCGGAGAAGACTTTATGTCTAAAATGGCCGATTAAGCTTGGAAATTCTTAGAAGATTATTTTGAAAAGTACATGCAATGGGAATCAATTCGTGTTTCCATTCGTACTTCTACTAGAGGAGTGCACGTCGTGGACCCAAGACAAATTTCCTTAGAAAATCAAACTCCTCAAGCCAGAGAAGGGCTACCCTACTATTACTCTCAGGACCAAGCTAATGTTATAGCTCAAAATAATCCTTACTCATCCACGTACAATCCTGGTTGGAGGAACCACCCAAATTTTTCTTGGACAAACCCCAATAATTCGGCTAACCCATCTCTTGTGCAACCCTTTATTCCAAATCCAAATTACCAAGCTTCACCTCCTAATTCTCAAATCACTCAAGGTGCACCTTAATCCAAACAACCTTATAGACACCCCAACTTTCAATCATCAACCAAATCCTCTCAATCTTCTTAATCGCCACAAGAAATTATGCGTTTAGAGAAACAGTTAACTCTCACGAAGCTAAAATTAACTCACACGATGCTAAACTCGACCAAATGATGAACACGATGAAGGAACTAATGAAAAGTAATGAGAAAGGAAAGTTGCCTAGTCAACCCGAGGTGAATCCAAAATATAACTCTCGTGCTATAAATTCTTGTGAGGACGAAAACCATAATCCGGTCAATGCTATTACAACCCTTCGATCTGGAAAGAAGATTGATAATAATGTGGGCAACCCTGGCGAACCTTCGAACTCGACCCCAATGCCAAATCTTGATGATCACCCATTGGCTTTGAATGTCAATTCTTCTAAACCTCGACTTCCCTTAAAGGTTGGCAATCCCAACAGATCTTCTCCTAGTGTTGGCAAACCTGACTCACCTTCGAAAATCAATATTGGCAACACCAACATTTCATCTTCTACACCCTTACCACCTTCTTCCTTGAATGATGAAACTGATCATAAAGTCGAAAAACCGATAGCTCCATTTCCCATAGACTCAATAACAAGAAGAAGGCGAAAAAAATTTGATAAAATTTTGGAAATTTTCAAACAAGTCCATGTGAACATTCCTCTTTTAGACACCATTGAACGAATTCCTCAATATGATAAATGTCTTAAGGAATTGTGCACACAAAAACGTGCGACTAATGTCCCAAAAACCGCCTTTCTAACTTCAAATACAAGCTCTATTCTTTCGAGTCTTGCCCCAGTCAAGTACAAAGACCCTGTCTGCCCTACGATTGATTGTAAAATGTTGTATATAACGGTGTTGTATACACAATTATATGATTTTTGTTTGATGATAACAATCAAATATATTTCTATTATAAATGTGTTTGGTACTGTACTGTTATATATATACATCACAGCAATGAATATAATATTTGTATTTAAATAAAATACGACTGTACAGAAATTCAAATATTAACACAGTATTTTATTTAAATAGAATATTTTATTTCAATATTCAAACAGTACAAATTTTATACTCCACTATTTGTACATCTCAGCATTGCAATACGTTTCACACTCACAGTTTCTCATTCAACACTCATACACATTTTACACTCAGTTGTACATTTTCATCTATACATACTCTGTTACAAACACTCTTTAACTGACACTGTTCTTGACTTCATTCTTCAGTCTTCTGTCAGTGCAGTCCAGTCATCCCCGCTTACCTGTCACACATGAAACAGAAACACACAGTATACTGCAATAGAAATAATACCGAACATATGCAAATATAAATTTTATTTTAAAATTTTATTTGCCTCAGATTTCTGGTGTGTTTCTCATCATTTTTCATGACTTGATCTGAATTATAAAACCATCAATCTGTGTCTAGACAGCTTGTGATATTCACAGTGATACACTGTAAATACCACAAGGCAGACAACGTATATATATCAATGCAGGGACAGGAAATCTCTTTTGATGGCTGCATATACACACGTGTATAAATATACACGTGTGCACTGCCTCGCCAATCAGTGCGCAACTGAGGAGTAGCCACGTGGACCAGCTCAACCCAGTGCACAATAAAAAAAAAAATGGTCGAGCCATGTACAAGCCAACTCAAGTTGTGGTGCAACAGTGATCAAGTAAGCATGATAAAAAATGTTCAAGATCATGCACAAAGTTGTCGAGGCAAGCAATGTGTTAAGTGCGGCAAGCATGTAACTGGTGTGAACTCAGCATGGCAAACATAAGTGAACAACAAATATGTAGACAGGGTACAAGTTCTGAAGTCAGCAACGTGCATTTCAGCAAGCTAGACAGTGTATCATGTTCAAGACAGAAATGGTCACAAGTTACAGCAGTTTTATTGTTGCATGTTCAAGGCAGAAAACATGTCAATATGGTGATCAAATGCAAGGCAGCAAACATAAGCAAGCATATTGAAGTTCATGCTAATCATTCAATGAAGCTCAATACTGCACAGCAGTTCTAATGCAGTGGAAAGAATTCGACAGAACTAATTTTTTTTGCCAAGAATTTAATTCAAGAAAATCAGCATATAACAAAGCAAGGCAAGGATCATGGCAAGGTTTTGAAATATGGTCTCACAACAGCAATTATTTGTTTCCAGTTTTTTTTTAATAGCAAGTTTCAAAACATTCCAGAAATGTTTTTCATGGGATAATATCAAGTGGGCCAATGTTTTTTATTTCCTGATTTCAAAAATGGTTTTCCAGAAATCATGCAACACATTCTCAGCAATTTATCAAAATCGAGCAAGTAATCAATGCCAAGAGATTTCAAAGTAAAGGGGGAAATCACGCAACATTTTAAAGCCGAAGAGAATCAGGTTTTAATCTCGGCAAATTCCAAAATTTCAAAAAGATGAAACCAGTGCAACAAATAAAACCCCAATCAAAGCAGAGGCAACAAATGAGGAATCTTCACGCAAGAAATCATTTAAAGCCGTGACAAATCAAAAGTGGAAACACACAATAATCAGTCAAGTCATTTATGGTGAAATCAGAGTTTTAGGGTTTCAATTCTACCCTATATTATACACACCATTTCATCATCGACATAGGGGGAAAAACCAACCAAACATCAGCATCGAAAATCAACCACAATTTTGAGAGCAACAAAGATTCAAAATCAATTTTTACTCACAGTTTTCGATCGCTAGACAGAGGGACCAAATCGAACGACGAAGGAGCATCTAACTCAAGCACCAGAGATTAATTCCAGAGCCAAATTTCAACAATCAAACAACTGCGTCACGATTTGGGGAAGTTTCAGAAAACCCTAGCCGCCATTTTTATTTCTCAGAGAAAGGAGGAACGGGCTGAACTAATTTGAGAAGGGCCGGCCACTTTGCTTAAGGGATAAGAAGGGGATGACCCCTTATTTAATTTCCTAAGGGTTTATATTTATTTACCTTTGTTTTTGTTTTTTGTTGTTGTTTTTTTTTGTGTTGTAAAAACCAATCAGAACAGTTTCTAGAGGTCTGTAAAATTCTAGGAAATCAGTCAAGGAGTTGACTGTCAGTCCACTAGAGTCTGTAAATCTAGGATTACTGTTTACGGGATTGTAATCAGGGCAAATCTGATCGAGGGGATATCGATCAGTCTACGGTTTTGAGCGTAGGGTTAGAATAGGAGCAGGGGTTTGCGAGTGTACATGGTCTTGTATGCGGGAACTGTTCTATCACCTAGTAGAAACCTTAGAAATGCAGCAGTAGGCAGGGTTTTGCCGAAGCTGGGTATATCTGTGTGTGATTTATTTTCTGCATTTCAGTTTCTGATATTCTCTGTGATCTGTTTATTATTTTAATATCCTGTCAGTTTTTTTTATTTCAGTTAAAAACTGTGATAAACCCTATTCACCCCCCCTCTAGGGTTAATCTAGATCCAACAAGTGGTATCAGAGCTGGTATAAGGTTACAACATGATAGGGAGTTCTCGCTCTATGATCTAGTGGCGAAGTAGTGACTCTTATCCCTACATGTCCGTGGGTGGTTGTCCATGTCGAGAGGCAGGACGTGAAACCAGTCTCTGAGGTACCTTTGTTTGCCACCGGGGTGTCATTAAAATCCTCGAGAGAGCGAGAACAAGTGGTATCAGAGCGGGTTTTCTTTAACTCTAGAGAAATGGTGAATCCTTGTTGTCAGTCGATAGAGAGTCAGTCCAGTTCATCTCCAACTATTTTCACTGGAACAGATTTTTTAAACTGGAAATCCAGAATGGAATTTTATTTAAAATCTGTCAATATTAAATGTTGGGATGTTGTTATCAATGGGTACGATATGGTAGATAAAGTTTTTAATTCTCGTGCTACACATATTCTGTATTCTTATCTTGACAATGATCAATACAGTCTGATCTCCCATTGTTTAACTGCGCAGGAAATCTGGATAGCTCTCAATACAAAGTTTGGACAAATTGACAACTGCAGCTCAAAACCAGAGAAAGTCAACTCAGATTCAGAAGTCTGTTTAACAGGATTTACAAATGAAAATTCAGAAGGATCAGATGATGAAGAATCAACAGATGCTGAAGTTGAAAATTTCTCATATGAAGATTTGGTTTATATGTGTGTTGATTTAACTAAATCTGTTGATAAACTCAAATCTAAAAACAAATCTCTGAAATCTGTGAATTCTGAGTTGACCAGCAAAATTGATTATTTGGAATCACAGCTTGACTATTTTAAAAATTCTTCAAATTCAGTTTGCAAAAATTGTCTGAAATTGAAAACCAATCTTGTTCATTTCAATACAAATATTGAAAAGTTTGAAAATGAAATTTTGATCTTAAATGAGAACAAGGCTGAGTTATCAAATTTGAATAATCTTTTGAAAAAGGAACTTGAAAGTTTTAAGACTGATATATATTCCAAACTTGAAATTGCTGAAAAGGAGAATTTGTAGAAATCCGATTTGATTTTGAAAGAACTGGAAAACGAGATTGAAAAATCCAAGAAATTTGGGTTTGAAAAACAAAAACTTTTTGAGTCTGAGATTGCTGAGTCCCAAACCAAAATTAATCTGCTTAAAAATGAAAATTTGGTTTTGAAATCTAATTTTGAAAGATGTAAGATCACTGAAAATGATTGTTCAGATTTATTGAAAGAAAATGGTGATCTTAAAACTAAAATTCAACAACTTGAAACAACCCTGGCAAAATTTTCAAATGGTGAGAAATCTTTAAATATGTTGTTGAAAAATCAATTTTCATTGGGAAATAGAAGTGGACTTGGTTTTGGGAAATCTGAGTTTTCTGAAAGGAGAAGCTCAAACGATTTTAAAAATCCTTCAACTTTCTTTGAAAAGAATCATCTTGCTAATTTGAACTTTGTTAATTCCAATGGATTTTTTCAAAAACAAAATTTGAATTTGTTTTGTAATAATTCATCTAAACAATCCTGGATCCCAAAAGGAGATAAAACAAACCTCGTTAAATTCAAACAGTTTTGGGTTCCGAAGGGTACAAAGGTAAATTCAGATGGATTGTTATATAAACAGGTCTGGGTACCAAAACGTATGAATTCAATTGTGAGTGGTTTTACAAATTTTGTTAGACCACTCGATTCTCTAAACTGTTAGGTACCTGAAGTGGCTGAGAAACAACTGTGCTAAAAAGAGAAAACGATTCAAACTGCTTCATGTCATTGAATCATTCAATGTTTCTTAGCCAAGTCCGATAAGTTAGAAATTATGTTTCTCATCATATGTCAGGTATGATTTCTAACTTCATCCTTGTAAATATATTTTTTGGTTTATTTCTCCTTCTTCTACCCCTTCTATTTTATTTTTTTCTTCTGGTTGTTTTTTTTTAATTAGTCACTACCATATCTCTTTGTTTATTTTGTGCTTCTTAAACTTCCAATTGCAGGTCTCATGACTTTCTGGAAATTCATTTTATTTGAATAGAACTCTCTTGTTTATAATCATTTCCGGATTCTGAATTTAATCTTGTAATTATCTGCAATTGTTTAAAAGTTTATTTTATTCTTGAATTCATAACAGTGCTGAAGAATTCATATCATATCTTGAACATCGTTAATTTGAATTCTAAATTTTTTGAAGATCTGAATATTTAATGAAATGTCACACACCTTTGCTGTTCTGAGTTTATTCTAATTCATTTTAGAAAAGCTCAAAATATTATACTCATTACAGCACTCTGTTATTTATCAGTTGTGATAATTTCATTGATTTTCAGATTGGCTTGTATCAGTGATACATCTTGGAATTCATCTTTATTCATGATCATTATATTGAAATATGTTTGTTTGAAATCATCTGAAATTCTAGATATTTTGAATATCACACACCTCTTATTTTTTTGAAATTGTCAATCTTGTGTGACTGATTCATTATATCCCAAAACTTTACATTGATTCATGTGATTTCAAATAAATTATCCCGACCATGAATATTTTCAAATTTGATGTAAATGACCTGAAATTTCTCTTGGGCTTGTTAGAAATAGTTTTGAGAAATTCTTGAAAATGTTTTTTTTTAAAAATGGTCTTCGAAAATCATTGTTTTTTCATGATTATTTGATTTGAATATATGTTTGTTTAAAATCATTTGAAATTATTGATTTATTGGATCTCACACATATCTTGAATCTGAAATATAACCTGGTGTGATTGATTCATTAAATCCTAATACTTTTACATTTCTTCAAATGATTTAAAATAGAGTATATTTGCAAATCTTGGATCATGAACCACCTTATGTGACCAACATCTTGACAAGTCTGTTGTGATACTGATTTCTCTGTGCTGCTCTGATACTGTTTTTGAAAAATGTTTGTTTTGGAATCATGCTGCTCTGATTATAAGAAATTGATTTGTAAATATTTTTTTTGAGGACTGCTTGATTTGGTATCAAAGATTTATCGTACTCTGATAAATGAAATTTGTGTGCTTGAGTTGCTTGCTTTTTAATTAAGTCTTTTCTGTTGACTGAGGTACCATTGTTTGCCACCGGGGTCTCATTAAAATCCTCGAGAAAGCGAGAACATTTGGTATCAGAAGCGCCTTATATTTGTCTCATCCATCTGTACTGAGATTCTCCACACATATTTTTTTTGCCTTATACAAATAAATGTGCTAAATTTGTCTGGCTGAATTTGTGTTTAAATTTCTTTGGTCTGAGATGTCCATGATAGTCCATCATGGTGTAATTAATTTCCTCAATAAGGGAGACTACATTTGGTATCAGTTTTTTTTTTCATCCATCTGTTCAGATTTTTCACTTTGTAGAGACACCATGTGGTATCAGTTTAAAAGTGCTGCATATTTTTTTGCTGTATATATATTTTTTTCCCTCTTGTCATGTATAGATCAGCATATTCCTCTTGTAATTGATTTTCAATTTTAAAATTATTTATTGATTATTCTTTCAGAAATTGAAATCAATATCCAAATTAAACTGTATTTATAATTCATCAAAATTATAACCAGATTTAGAAATTGTGATGAATTGTGACTGCAGTATATTTCACAACAAGAGGAGAATTTTATTTAGATTTTCATGATGGTTGAATATTTATTATAATATCTTTGAACTGGCAATTATTTCACGGCCATCTTCATTACTTATCATCCTTCTGCCATCCGTTATGATTTTATATAAATGTGGAGAGTTTAATTTTTCTTAAAATCATTTTAAATAAACAGTGAAAATATTTGTGATGGAGTTGTGGTTATATTATTATTCAGAATTAGTGTCAATTGAAAATTTTCAATAATCCCGGTACAGCTGGTCATATTTCATAATATAATTAATTTAGAAATTTATTTCACAGTCCATTTCTGTACCTACCACTTTTCTATCATCCATATTGATTTTATTTATCGAGGAGTTTTTCTTTTTGAAACAGAAAAAGATAATATATAATGTTCATAAGTATTTCTCTAACCTCATTTAAAAATCCAAGCTCTGGTTATGCATGGTTACGAGATTACTTATATTTAAGCTGCAACTGATCTCATTTAAAAATCCAAGATCTGGTTATGCGTGGTCAGTGTGCTCTTAAATTAAAAAGAAAAAGAAAAGAAAATAATTTGGATAAAATAAAGATTTATATGAAATTCTCCTTGGTGTTTATAAAAACCAGCCTATCAATCCGTCTTCTATCTGTGAAATGTGTTGAAATATTATGACGTATTATGATTTGTTGATTGTTAGATATTGGGATTTGAGATTATTCGATCTTGTCACTTAAATTGAATTATTAATTATAGTCCAAATCCATCACTGCTTTTGTGCTTTATTTTTTTAAATCCTTTGGAAATAATTGAAAATGATTTTTTTTACTCTCCATTTTATATAAAATTCATCGTATATTTGTCATTCTCTACAATGTGAAATATGCCACATGTTCTTAGAATATTATGATTTTTGTTTGACTGATTGAAATTTATGATGATCGTTCTTCCTCTTATGCTGAATTATATTTTTAGTCAATTTTCATTTGTATTTTAATTTCTGTATCCTTTTTGATGATAACAAAAGGGGGAGAATGGGTTGAGATTTTGATTTATGAGTGAATATTTTATAAATATTTTCAATTTTGAAAATTCATTCAATTTTCATGTTTCTTCACTCAAGCACAGTTATAGGGGGAGCTTTCTGTTGTAGGGGGAGCTAATAAATAGGAGGAGTTCAATATTCACTGTCAAACACATCTATTATATTCAAAATCTTCATGTTTGTTTGTCATCATCAAAAGGGGGAGATTGTTGTATATAACGGTGTTGTATACACAATTATATGATTTTTGTTTGATGATAACAATCAAATATATTTCTATTATAAATGTGTTTGGTACTGTACTGTTATATATATACATCACAGCAATGAATATAATATTTGTATTTAAATAAAATACGACTGTACAGAAATTCAAATATTAACACAGTATTTTATTTAAATAGAATATTTTATTTCAATATTCAAACAGTACAAATTTTATACTCCACTATTTGTACATCTCAGCATTGCAATACGTTTCACACTCACAGTTTCTCATTCAACACTCATACACATTTTACACTCAGTTGTACATTTTCATCTATACATACTCTGTTACAAACACTCTTTAACTGACACTGTTCTTGACTTCATTCTTCAGTCTTCTGTCAGTGCAGTCCAGTCATCCCCGCTTACCTGTCACACATGAAACAGAAACACACAGTATACTGCAATAGAAATAATACTGAATATATGCAAATATAAATTTTATTTTAAAATTTTATTTGCCTCAGATTTCTGGTGTGTTTCTCATCATTTTTCATGACTTGATCTGAATTATAAAACCATCAATCTGTGTCTAGACAGCTTGTGATATTCACAGTGATACACTGTAAATACCACAAGGCAGACAACGTATATATATCAATGCAGGGACAGGAAATCTCTTTTGATGGCTGCATATACACCCATGTATAAATATACACGTGTGCACTGCCTCGCCAATCAGTGCGCAACTGAGGAGTAGCCACGTGGACCAGCTCAACCCAGTGCACAATAAATAAATAAAAAAATGGTCGAGCCATGTACAAGCCAACTCAAGTTGTGGTGCAACAGTGATCAAGTAAGCATGATAAAAAATGTTCAAGATCATGCACAAAGTTGTCGAGGCAAGCAATGTGTTAAGTGCGGCAAGCATGTAACTGGTGTGAACTCAGCATGGCAAACATAAGTGAACAACAAATATGTAGACAGGGTACAAGTTCTGAAGTCAGCAACGTGCATTTCAGCAAGCTAGACAGTGTATCATGTTCAAGACAGAAATGGTCACAAGTTACAGCAGTTTTATTGTTGCATGTTCAAGGCAGAAAACATGTCAATATGGTGATCAAATGCAAGGCAGCAAACATAAGCAAGCATATTGAAGTTCATGCTAATCATTCAATGAAGCTCAATACTGCACAGCAGTTCTAATGCAGTGGAAAGAATTCGACAGAACTAATTTTTTTTGCCAAGAATTTAATTCAAGAAAATCAGCATATAACAAAGCAAGGCAAGGATCACGGCAAGGTTTTGAAATATGGTCTCACAACAGCAATTATTTGTTTCCAGTTTTTTTTAATAGCAAGTTTTAAAACATTCCAGAAATGTTTTTCATGGGATAATATCAAGTGGGCCTATGTTTTTTATTTCCTGATTTCAAAAATGGTTTTCCAGAAATCATGCAACACATTCTCAACAATTTATCAAAATCGAGCAAGTAATCAATGCCAAGAGATTTCAAAGTAAAGGGGGAAATCACGCAACATTTAAAGCCGAAGAGAATCAGGTTTTAATCTCGGCAAATTCCAAAATTTCAAAAAGATGAAACCAGTGCAACAAATAAAACCCCAATCAAAGCAGAGGCAACAAACGAGGAATCTTCACGCAAGAAATCATTTAAAGCCGTGACAAATCAAAAGTGGAAACACACAATAATCAGTCAAGTCATTTATGGTGAAATCAGAGTTTTAGGGTTTCAATTCTACCCTATATTATACACACCATTTCATCATCGACATAGGGGGAAAAACCAACCAAACATCAGCATCGAAAATCAACCACAATTTTGAGAGCAACAAAGATTCAAAATCAATTTTTACTCACAGTTTTCGATCGCTAGACAGAGGGACCAAATCGAACGACGAAGGAGCATCTAACTCAAGCACCAGAGATTAATTCCAGAGCCAAATTTCAACAATCAAACAACTGCGTCACGATTTGGGGAAGTTTCAGAAAACCCTAGCCGCCATTTTTATTTCTCAGAGAAAGGAGGAACGGGCTGAACTAATTTGAGAAGGGCCGGCCACTTTGCTTAAGGGATAAGAAGGGGATGACCCCTTATTTAATATCCTAAGGGTTTATATTTATTTACCTTTGTTTTTGTTTTTTGTTGTTGTTTTTTTTTGTGTTGTAAAAACCAATCAGAACAGTTTCTAGAGGTCTGTAAAATTCTAGGAAATCAGTCAAGGAGTTGACTGTCAGTCCACTAGAGTCTGTAAATCTAGGATTACTGTTTACGGGATTGTAATCAGGGCAAATCTGATCGAGGGGATATCGATCAGTCTACGGTTTTGAGCGTAGGGTTAGAATAGGAGCAGGGGTTTGCGAGTGTACATGGTCTTGTATGCGGGAACTGTTCTATCACCTAGTAGAAACCTTAGAAATGCAGCAGTAGGCAGGGTTTTGCCGAAGCTGGGTATATCTGTGTGTGATTTATTTTCTGCATTTCAGTTTCTGATATTCTCTGTGATCTGTTTATTATTTTAATATCCTGTCAGTTTTTTTTATTTCAGTTAAAAACTGTGATAAACCCTATTCACCCCCCCTCTAGGGTTAATCTAGATCCAACATAAAATAGGAAACACTCACATCTCTCGTGCCCTACTTGATCTTGGTGCCAGTGTCAATCTTCTTCCTTACACTGTTTACCATCAACTTGGACTAGGGGAGATTAAACCAACAAACATCACTCTTAAGCTAATTGATCGATCTATGAAAAAGCCATTGGGAATAATCAAAGACATCTTGATGCAGATCGAACAGTTTTACTTCCCTGTCGATTTTATGGTTCTAGAAACCGAGCCTGTCTCAAATCTCAATGTTCAAATACCGTTGATATTAGGACGCCCTTTTTTAGTAACCTCAAATGCTTTTATTAATTGTTGGAACGGTCAACTCCGACTTTCCTTTGGGCACCTAACCATTGATCTAAACATCTTTAATCTCAACAAACAACCTAGGAATTTTGAGATTGATGAAATTGACATGATTCAAACCACAGTTGATGAAACCTCTAATGACACTTCTAAGGCCTTGAAAATGTGTCTTGACCATTTCCACTCCGATTTCGATTAACTCGAATACATTTCTGAACTGAATGAATTTCTTGACTCTAATCCTTCGTCATCGGAATCTAACCAAGGAATGTTGACCAACGTTAACACCCAAGAACATCCTAAGTTAGACCTCAAACCCTTGCCACACGACCTTAAGTACGCATACTTAGACTCCTCAAAAACTTTTCCCGTAATCTTGGCCTCTGATCTTACCGAGGACCAAGAAGAAAAACTCTTGGAAATTTTGCAGGAAAATAAAGACGCTTTGGGGTGGGAATTGAGCGATATAAAAGGAATTAGCCCATCAATTGTGGAACATCGCATACATTTAGTTGATGAGGCTAAACCCACCCGTAAGGCTCAAAGGCAATTAAACCCAAACATGAGAGAAGTGGTCAAGGAGGAGATAATCAAATTTCTAGACAATAACATCATCTATCCCATCTCTGATATTACTTGGGTGAGCCCGGTACAAGTTGTACCAAAGAAGTCGGGAGTCATAGTGATCAAAAATGAAAGTAATGAGCTCGTCCCAACAAAAAATGTGATAACCCCAAACTTCCACGAAATGAAAGTAAGGAGTAATCATTTGGAATACAACATAAATACAACAATACAGATCACAGATACAACATAGCACAGGAAAACTATATAATAACAACATCATAATAGCGGAAAATATGAATGTCATCAAATACAGAATTCCACAGTCATAGAGTTCTAAATTATTACATCAAATTTAGCAAAAGGAAATAAGTTTCAAACTTCAAAATAGAACAACTGGAAATAGAATAAGTTCGGATGTATCAAAGTCTAAAGATAAAATGCAACAAAAGATAAATGATAGATAGTCTTCATAGCTCCAAATCATCACCTCAACTAAGCAACTCCAAGGAAGCTCCAAAGACAGCAACTCCAAATAAAGTGAAACCTATTACCTGGCTACCCGTGTGGAAAAGAGGGCACCCGAGTTTGCAAAGGTGAAACAAACTACGAGTCAGTCATGGGACTGGTGTGAGGATTCTTAACTAATTTAACTAATAGTAATAAGGCAAATCCAAAGGCCACGCCGCAAATGCGGAACGGGTTTATTTCAATGGATTGTCGTGCATAATTTAAAGTGACTGAACATATAAATAAGTAAATCGTAAAACAAAGCAATGCTTTTGGAAAAATGGAATCATCATAAGACTCAAGTCCCATCACACAATGCAACGCAAACCAGAGGATAGAATTTTACCTTATGATGATTAAACATACTTAGTACGATAAAAACGAATTTGATATTATTATCAGTGTATATATGTTTCAAAAACATTTCAAAGTAAATGTATCAATCCTAGGAAGCATAGCTACCATATACCATGCCTCCATACTAGTAATACAATCAAGTCCGTAGGGTCATATTGGGAATTTGGTTTTCCATCATGAGTCAAGGCTAGGAACGGTCTCCTTACCGATTCGAGACACTCTAGCTAATGTCTCAGGATCCCCCGTAGTGAACCCTTGAAAAGGTGCAGGGCTGGTCTGCACATACGATTTTGTGGATTAGTTATTCCTAAACACACGTTTCCCGGTCCTATAGGACCTAATATCCGAGGCGCCTCATTCCATCATCCACATAAGTAAAATGATGGGCCGTGTAAAACCCAAACACCACTTCTAGCTAGAAAGAAACGTGTTGCTCTCCCTGCGTTCCCTTGCTCCATTTTAGACTCAACCGGGTTGTGAGGCTCGTGAAGCTACGTAATACACAAAGCTATGCTTATTCAAACTGTGCTTTGATCGTCACCACAAGGTTCTGCTTTTCAACAAGAAACCTTGATCATTGCATCTTGGTATGCCACACTGTCAATCCATATCATACTATTAATCCTTTGCCAAAATATACAAAAGGATATTAAGCAAGAGAATAAATTCTCCGCCACCAAACATTCATACATTCGGTAAAAAACCAATAAATACAATATAAAGGAGTACAATGTCGGACACACATTCCACTTATAAGCCCGTTCTGGGTATGAACGAAACTGGAGATACTCTCGTTTCGTATGTCCAGTACGAAAAGGAGGTACCCGCATATCCGTGAAATCAACATGTACGTTTGGGCAATTACCCCGACCCTTGAATTGAGAGCAAGTCAATTCAGGGTCTTGATCGTTGTCCATTTGAGGGAAGATTTACGGTGTTCATTCGCCGTCTTCACACTTTGATTTTTAACATTGTTTGATTATTTGGAATGAGATTAACTTGGACTTTCCAAATAATTCTCGCATATATAATTTGAGAAAACCCATTTCTTGTCGTTATATTATGTTATAACAATTAATTCTTACCTTAATTATTTAAAATAATTAAATTTTTATTTAACGACGCTTCGGGTCAAAGGAGCGACCCTGGCGCTGTTTTCAACCAATTTTGATTTACACATTTTTCAAAATCTAACCATTGGATTTTAACATAGTTTATATCGTTGGAAAGATCTTCTCAAAGCGGTCCTAACGGTTTTTGTTTTGGGAAAATCCGACGGCCGGATCTTTTGATATAGTTGTTTAAATGTACAATACCAAAACGCGAACTACCGCGCTCGATTCATTTAAATTTAATTATATTTATATATATAAATATATAAATATAAACCGTTCAACCATAATAACGTTGTTCGATTTAACCTCGAGCTAAACAACTAACGATCTCCATTCAATTTTAATTCATTGAAAAATGAAGATAATATTTCAACATTTTAAATACATTCATTTATTCCTTTATTTACATTAAAAATGTAAATTATAATTCAAAGTCCAATTTCTCCCTTTATTCTTTAATTCTTATATTCATATAGAAATGTAAATTATGTTGAGTTCCATTCTTTATTCTTTTTTTTACATTAAAAATGTAAATCCCATTTCAATGTTGAATTCCATTCTTTATCACAACGTAAAACCACCCTTCTTAACTACAATGTAAATTGTAACTGACATTATAATGGAGAATTTCTATCCTTTAATTGTAATGTAAAACCTCCTCTTTTTATTTACAATGTAAATTGTAATTCACATTATAACGGTAGAATCTTATTCCTTAATTACATTGTCAAATCCTTCTATTTAATTACATTACAAATGTAATTACATTAACGGCGAAAAATTCTATCTTTATAAATTACATTAAAAAATGTGATTTTGATTCCATCGTAAAATTTCTCTTATTAATTACATTAAAAATGTAATTAACATAATGATGAAAAATTCTATCTTTATAAATTACATTAAAAATGTGATTTTTATTACTCCGTCAAATTCTACTTCTTATTTACATTGAAACTGTAATTAATATTACATGTCAAATCTTGTTTTTCAATTTACAATGTAAAATCCTATTCTTTAATTACATATAGAAATGTAATTTTATTTTCAATGCAAATTCTCATTCTTAATTTACATATAAAAATGTAATTTTATTTTACATGTAAATTCTCATTCTTAATTTACATATAAAAATGAAATTTTCTATGCGGTATAAATTTCATGTCTTTTAATTACATATAAAAATGAAATTTTCTATGTGGTATAAATTTCATATATAATGTAATTTTTATTCACAATGCAAAAATCAAATCTTTTTATTTACAATGCAAAAAATCTAATCTTTTTATTTACAATGCAAAAAATCTAATCTTTTTGTTTACAATGCAAAAATCTAATCTTTTTATTTACAATGCAAAAATCTAATCTTTTTATTTACAATGCAGAAATATAATCTTTTTATTTTCAATGCAGAAATCTAATCTTTTTATTTACAATGCAAAAATCTAATCTTTTTATTTACAGTGCAAAAATCTAATCTTTTTATTTATAATGCAAAAATCTAATCTTTTTATTTACAATGCAAAAATCTAATCTTTTTATTTACAATAAGAGAAAATGTAATTTATATTGCATCGGAAAATCATACTTTTACTTATCACCTACAAATGTAATTTTTATTGCGGTGAAAAATTCATGTCCTAATTACATTAAATATAAATGTAATTTCTTTCATATCGTCATATTTCAATCCTACAAACATGATATCAATATTATATTTGAACTAAAAAGGTTTAGTCAAATCAAATAACAACAAGGTGGTATTGAATTGAAATTTTCTAGTTCAATTCAAAGACATGAACAAGGTGATATTTATATATATATATATATATGATTCATAGAATATCAACAAAACATGATTTGACAAAATTTAAGCAAAATGATTATTCAAATTTTCATCACATACAGATCTGAAATTTTTAACTAGCAGATCTGGAATTATACACACAGATAAACCAAACAATCATTCAGAATATTATCACATCTCAGACCAACTTCATTCACCATTCAATTATCTAAATAACAAAGGAAAATTAATAATTAATTTAATTATTTAAAATAGAATCTCACCTTGATTGGATAAAAATTTGTCCCAATCGTTTTTTTTAAAGTCGTATTTGAAGTCACGGTTCTCTCGGATCTACAACTGACTAAAGATGGCAAGTATATGGTCTGTTAGGAGTTCTCTGCCTTTCCATATGCGTACTACAACTAACTAAAGATGGTAGGTAGTCGACGACGTGCTATCACAGGGCTAAACTAAGTATCGCCGACTCACGCTGGTCACCCTAGTCTTTTGGTTGCTTATATTGCAACCAAGGCATACCCTTGGTTCTTCTACCACAGACCTTAACCTCTGTGAGCCCAGGAAGATCATTTGCAACCTCACAGAGGGATACCAAGAGTACCCTCACGTCCCCCGAAGCTATGTGCTTCGTAACCCAGTCCGCTGGAGCCTTTTACGGAATCAGATGGACGTTCGCTCCTCCCCGTGTTCTTGTTAAGCGATGAACTACCGTATCGGGTTATTAATCTATTTATTGACTGGCTCAGTTTCCTTGACTAAGAATTATTACTTAGTTGTCCTTAACTAAGGTTTACCACTTAGTTTTCTTCCTTATTAATCTTGTTAACTAAGGTTTACCACTTAGTCTCCTTAACTAAGGATTTACAACTTAGTTCCTGTTCTCGATCGTTTTCTTAACTAAGGTTTATTGCTTAGTTCCTATTAACTAAGGCTTGTTACTTAGTTATCATTCTCGTTGTTTTACTTAGTCAATTCTCGTTATCTTAGACATCAGACCACATATTCTCGCTTTATAATTCAACTTGTTTGACTAAGGTTTTCCCATGAATTCAAGCATGACTTAAGTTCTCTTTTATTCGGCGATAGCGCACGGGTGTTTTCCCACAGTTCTTGCTTAGCTTACTGCATATTATAGGGTTTCCCACCCTTCAGGTCTTACATTACATCTTAAGTCATAGTCTTTCTCTGTCCCCAGAAGATGTTTACCCCTTATTAATCCTTCGACTATTTCAACTTCGGGTTTATAATAGGTAGTTAACATTCCCTATTTCCGTTTTTGGTTAAGTTTTGTACATTTGTTTGTGTCAACTTAACCCCACGAATCATGTGTCAAATTTGGTTAAGTGTTGTCTTTCAAATCTACGACTTAACCCCACGAATCATGTGTCATTAATTAATTATGCGTCACAACCTCTCATATTAGACCTGTCATTGTGGTCACTGGATATGCCGGGCGGTTCCGGGCAGAATTACACCATAACTTAGCCTAACCTAGGGTTAAAGCGCGATATGACTAACTTCTCACATTAGGCATGTTGTTTGCGGTCACTGGATATGCCGGGCGGTTCCGGGCAGGATTACACCGCACAACTCATCCTAACCTCGAGTTAGCCATGTTCGAGTTCAAGTTCAATCTAGATGTCAAGTGTCAATTCCCCAAATCCAAGCTTTACCCAAAAACCCCAATTTATATTTATGTTTGTAGTCTCATTAACAGGTTACGTCTATCATTACATTCATAATTCATTATTCATGTCAATTTCATATTCAAGTTCTAGATGTAAACTCCATGTCAAATTCCAGATGTCGATTTCGTATCAAGTTTGTGTTCTTATCCAAATTCAAGTTATAATACAGGTTTTACTCCAGTGACATGTGCCCATTAACAAATCCATAAGTCAATTTCATGCTTAAATCAATGATGTCAATCCTACGCCAAACCCCAAATCATGTTCATACGTATAATTCCTAATTTGGTTTACGCATTAGAGTCTTGTCAATCTTATATTATGCCCAAACCCTTTGTAATTTATAACCAAACCCTCCAATTCATGTCATAGCCCAAAATCAAGCTTTTCCTTTTTTTTCGTTCGCAATAATCATTCCATCGTATTCATTTCATGATAGGTCTAGGCTCGAGATAGCCTGGCTATTAAAAATCAAAAGGGGAAGAATAAAAGGAGGAATATAATCGTAGGCATAATAGTTAAAATCGAACACATGATAATATTAAACATTATGGATTCAATTTTTTCCCCAATAATTTCATTTCATGCTTACATAGGGAATGTTTGAACGACAAATAATAATTTTACACAAAAGTGTATTATAACTCCACTCACAGTGTTTTTTAGCGCTCCAATATGTAGATCCTTGATTGCCCCTTTGATTCATGAATTGGATTAATCCTTGAACTGGTTTCATTCTTTTTTGTTGCTTTTGATTCATCTTTGATTGTCTACATGTCCAATTTAATTTTGATTTCATATGCGACGTAGGTTGCAGATCTGAATTCCTTCTCTATGTGCAGTAATTTTAGATCTAATCCTCTTTTCTTTTTATTCATGGTTGTAGTAATTATAGATCTCATTTTACTTTTAAGAAAAGGGGAAGAGAGTGGATCTAGAAATTTCTTTAGAGAAGAAGAAAGAGAATCATGGCACTGCCATTAATTTTTGTGCAAAAGAAGAAGAAGAGCAGCATAGAAGCATCAGAGAATTGTACAAAGTTTACAATGAGCCTAGGGTTGTTTTTATAGGTGCCAAGCTACGAATCTCGCCGAAACACTAGACCAAATACATCAAAATGCACCTAGAACTGAATCTGGGAACAATTGACCATGTCGACCCCCAGGTCAACCATAGTGTCGACCTAGTTAAGGGGAGGTCGACCACCCAGTTGACCCTCGGTTGACTTGGGTGTAGGGCGGGAAAAATCCCGCCCTTTCTTCCTGGGTTTGATTTTTGAAATTTTATTTTCGTTTTGAGATGTTTTTGTTATTTTTAAATTCTGAAACTTTGGAAGGTCATAACTTCTTCGTACGGAGTCCGATTTTCGAAAACTCGGACTAGATTCCATGCAGAATTCCGAGACGAACGTAATGGTGAAATCCATTTGACTTAATTCTCAATATTTAAATTAAGTATTCTTTATTTCCCATCGTTCTTAATTAATTTGTTTTGCGTATCACCATTATATTTGAATATCTCGGAATGTATATATATTATTAATTTCTTATTTTAAAGTATAAAAATGCAGGGTGTTACATTCTCCCACCCTTGAGGAATTTCATCCCCGAAATTCAATAAGAGTAAAATTAATAGCCCCTCGCAACCATCCAATTAGTGTTCATCCAATTATTGCAACCATGTGCACATGTGCAAAGTATATTATATTGCGGTAAAATATGTATGCCTAATTTTTGGTACCACCTATATGGATGAAATTATTAAAATCTTTTTCAAAACATGATGCTCGCACCCTAAATATACTTGCAGTTCTATATGAATGCAATATTTTTGAAAATTTAAAAATATTTTTCATCCAAATTTTCCCACACCCTTATAGAATAAGAGTGTAGTCTATCCAATTGTCGCATCCAAGATCCTACCATCCATTTTTAAATTTAGAAAAATCTAATTTTCTAAATTTTATATAACGGAAAAATTTGCATTTACCCATTTCTACTTCCTCGTTTTTCTTCGTCCATTTATTACCATTCTTATTATAATATTTTCACGGTTACATAATCATAACAAATTTTAATTAAGCAAACAACTTGGGGATTACGTCTAAATAATTTTTCAGTACAACATTACAACTAGATAACAAAGAAAACAGTCAAGCACTACGAAATAAAACACTACTCTACGGATACAATAATAAAGGTCAAGCCCTAACGGAAGTAACTACGAATAAGATCCTCGATGCCACCTATCTGGCTCTCCATCCTATCCATCTGCTCTCTATGTTGTTGAGTCCCCTACCTAACCTCTAGTTGTAGTTCCTGTAGTCCAGCTCCCAGCTGATCGTAAGAGGTGCCCATATCCTATAACATCTACTGCTGAGTCTGTCCTAACTCGACCTGTGTCTGGAGCATCTCATGCTGAGTCCTAAGGATATCCTGTTGATCTCTAACTAGATGAGCCTGTCGCTCAGAGATGGTCCTTAAATCAGCCCTCCAATCTAAGTCTCGGGAATCCCAAGGATCCCATCCAGAGGTATCGGATGTCCCCCATCCAGGAGCCTGGGAAGTCCAAGCACCTTCCCAAGCCTGCTCTGTCTGTGCTGGATCAAACCCTTCCTGCGGCGCATACTGGGGTTCCTCGTCGTGCTCGGGCTGATAATCATGACCATCGTGTGGCTCATCTTCCTATCCCTCCCCCTCCCTCTCATCCTCTCCATCATGTTCCATGGGTTGTGGCTCTAGTAACTCATGTATGTGGATACCCATCCTCGTCAGCACAGCTAAGTCGATAATACTAGAGGAATGAGGAGAAGGCGCTATATGACTCTCGCTACGTAGATCAACACCACTCCGTGCAAAAACTACAGTCCATAAATTTCCAAAACAAATGTTGGACTGTCTCGTCTCCCTAGTGGAGTTGTAATGCTGTAAAATGATGCGTGCCCAGTTCATCTGTATACCACCAAAAAAAGCGTAAGTAGCACGCTACACGATGTGTGGGTCCCTATCGAAACCACCGTTCTGCCCAACAAGATTATACTGCAAAATTCTAATGACAAATCTAGCAAGTGGGTGTAAATGGACATTATCCCAATGCCTCTCAAACTCATCCTTGAAAATCCTACGCCATACGGCTACATTATCCATCTCAAGATCCGTTACATCAAGTCCTGTACCACAGATATTTAACATTTCCTCAAATTGGAATTCATTTAAATATATATGAGTACCCTTAACCACCGAATTATAGGTTACCAAACCTTCATCATCCATACCAATATCTAAATTAGCGTCAAAGAGTCTTACCAAACGCTTGAAGCCCCTTCTCTCGGCGGTGTTCATATCCAAAATAGAAGTCAAACCCGCATCCGCAAATAAATCTTCCATGGGGGTTGTAGCAAAATCACCGAACCTCACCGGGCGTCCCAATAGTAACTTTAATTTTGCGGTCTTCACGTATTCCTTGATTATCTCCTCTTGTGCGTTGCACCACTCGATCTCTTGCGGTGTAAGTTGAGGACAAAGCTCATTGAGGGAAGGTTCGTTTGCCATGGCGATTCAAGCACAAAATAAAAGGGAAAAGATATAGATCCGGATAGAGGAGGGTTTTGAAACTAATTTTATGAGAAATAGTGGAGAAATGAAGAGATGGGAGGTGAAAGAAGTTGAATTGGAATGGGTTTTGGAGTTTGCTGGAAGGGGGAAGATGTGCAAAATATGTGAGCTGAAGGCTTCGTCCTTCAGCTCATATTTTTTTTTCGTACAGGGGGGTCGACACTATGGTCGACCTGCCCCCAGGTAGGTCGACCATAGTGTCGACCTGAACCTGCAATTTTTTTTCCCTGATACATTTTCGTGCAGCGATTCTTCGTCTTCCTTTGCGATGGTCCACCTCCATTCTTATGTCAAGCTGTTAGTCCAAAACTTGACGTGTGCACTAGTGATTGTTAATTCTCCTCATATGTCGGTTCCGATTCCATGAAATATAAACTTAAGCGGAACATACAATCTTAAATATCCATGTTTATGTACACTTTCTATTTTCTCTTACAAGTTCAAAAATTTCCTTGAATTTCCATTTTCAGTGTACGGGGGTACAATTTCCATTCCCTTCTAAGCTTAATCTTCAAGCGAGATCTACACCAATCTAGATTTATATAATATATACATAATATTTATATTTTCTCAAAAATACAAATACGCTCCCTCATAATTTTTCCCAAGGAAAACTAAACCTACGCTCTGATACCAGATGTAAGAACCCGGGTTCCGACAGACCAATTTTTTTTCAAAATCCAACCCATCGGACCCTGAGTAGGGTGCTCTGGTATCCTACAGAAAAGACAGAGAGAAAGAAACATGTCAGAATTTTGAAAAGCAGCTCACAGCGGAAGGAATAAAATATAATTTATTCAAAATAGCTTTACCTTATAATAATACTACTATGCCTGTATTCAAGCTATACCATCTCTGTCATGAACCTAACCTGCGCATGTTGTGAGGAGGGGGTCAGAACATAAGTTCTGTGTGACTGGACTATAATAAACTCCTATGTAACTCTACATATACCGTTCGGTCATAATTTCTTTTTTATTAGGTTATTCATAATATTAGCACTCAAGGCCAAACCCATGTCATTCTCGTCCACTTACTAGTAGATTAACCTAATACACCGTATATGTAGTTTTTCCCCAACTCGTATAATCATTTCTATGTATATGTACAGTCCCTTGCCGTATATCGTATGGGCTTCATCACATAATTCTATACTACTTCAACGTAGTGCCACCATTCTTGAAATCATTTGGACTGCCACGCTTCATCTGGCTAGGTTTCCTTATCATGAACTATCAAGTGTTCACTAGGATTTATGCCACCTAGGACCACTAGGGATAATGCTACCTTATGAGCAACGCCCTTTACCTACGTATGTATCGCGAATCGTTTTCGAAGTCTAGATGCACATGTACACCATATGTGCGGCCCGAGTCCCGTGACAGGGCTAATCAAGAAATACGGAACTCAGTCGGGAGCTTTAAGTTATCTGCTATTGCAGATGCTAAGGTCTTTTTTTTTTCTACCAGTGGATATGGTCCCACATGACCCCTCCCTCAACTAATGAAAGGCATCCAAGAAAATCAAGCGCGAGAACTATACTCCTGCCACCTATGCCCCACTTTCCTATTGGCCAGCCTCACCCATAACTAGATAGCAAGTATATGGTCTGTTGGGAGTTCTCTTCCTTTCCGTATGCGTACTACGATTGACTAAAGATGGTAGGTAGTCAATGACGTGCTATCACAAGGCTAAACTAAGTATCACCGACTCACGCTGGTCCACCCTAGTCTTTAGGTTGCCTATATTGCAACCAAGGCATACTCTTGGTTCTTCTACCGCAGACCTTAACCTCTGTGAGCCCAGGCGGATCATCTGCAACCTCACAGAGGGATACCAAGAGTACCCTCACGTCCCCCGAAGCTACGTGCTTCGTAACCCAGTCCGCTGGAGCCTTTTACGGAATTAGATGGACGTTCGCTCCTACCCGTGTGCTTGTTAAGTGATGATCTACCGTATCGGGTTATTCATCTATTTATGGACTGGCTCAGTTTCCTTGACTAAGAATTTTTACTTAGCTGTTCTTAACTAAGGTTTACCACTTAGTTTTCTTCTCTATTAATCTTGTTAACTAAGGTTTACCACTTAGTCTCCTTAAATAAGGATTTACAACTTAGTTCCCGTTCTCGATCATTTTCTTAACTAAGGTTTATTGCTTAGTTCCTATTAACTAAGGCTTATTACTTAGTTATCATTCTCGTTGTTTTACTTAGTCAATTCTCGTTATCTTAGACATCAGACCACATATTCTCGCCTTATAATTCAACTTGTTTTACTAAGGTTTTCCCATGAATTCAAGCATGACTTAAGTTCTCTTTTATTCGGCGATAGCGCACGGGTGTTTTCCCATAGTTCTTGCTTAGCTTACTCCATATTATAGGGTTTCCCACCCTTCAGGTCTTACCTTACATCTTAAGTCATAGTCTTTCTCTGTCCCCAGAACAGGTTTACCCCCTTATTAATCATTCGACTATTTCAACTTCGGTTTATAATAAGTAGTTAACATATCCTATTTCCGTTTTTGGTTAAGTTTTGTTCATTTGTTCGTGTCGACTTAACCCCACGAATCATGTGTCAAATTTGGTTAAGTGTTGTCTTTCAAATCTATGACTTAACCCCATGAATCATGTGTCATTAATTAATTATGCGCCACAACCTCTCACATTAGACATGTCGTTGTGGTCACTGGATATGCCGGGCGACTCCGGGCAAAATTACACCACAACTTAGCCTAACCTCGGGTTAAAGCATGATATGACTAACTTCTCACATTAGGCATGTTGTTTGCAGTCACTGGATATGTCGGGAGGTTCCGGGCAGGATTACACCGCACAACTCATCCTAACCTCGAGTTAGCCATGTTCGAGTTCAAGATCAATCTAGATGTCAAGTGCCAATTCCCCAAATCCAAGCTTTACCCAAAAACCCCAATTTATATTTATGTTTGTAGTCCCATTAACAGGTTATGTCTATCATTAAATTCATAATTCATATTCATGTCAATTTCATATTCAAGTTCTAGATGTAAACTTCATGTCAAATTCCAGATGTCGATTTCGTATCAAGTTTGTGTTCTTATCCAAATTCAAGTTATAATACAGGTTTTACTCCAGTGACATGTGCCCATTAACAAATCCGTAAGTCAATTTTATGCTTAAATCAATGATGTCAATCCTACGCAAAACCCCAAATCATGTTCATACGTATAATTCCTAATTTGATTTACGCATTCAAGTCTTGTCAATGTTATATTATGCCCAAACCCTTTGTAATTTATAACCAAACCCTCCTATTCATGTCATAGCCCAAAATCAAACGTTTCCCTTTTTTTTTCGTTCGCAATAATCATTCCATCGTATTCATTTCATGATAGGTCTAGGCTCGATATAGCCTGGCTATTAAAAATGAAAAGGGGAGGAATAAAAGGAGGAACATAATCGTAGGCATAATAGTTAAAATCGAACACATGATAATATTAAACATTATGGATTCAATTTTTTTCCCAATAATTTCATTTCATGCTTACATAGGGATTGTTTGAACGATAAATAATAATTTTACACAAAAGTGTATTATCACTCCACTCACAGTGTTTTTTAGCGCTCCAATATGTAGGTCCTTGATTGCCCCTTTGATTCATGAATTGGATTAATCCTTGAACTGATTTCCCCCTTTTTTGTTGCTTTTGATTCATTTTTGATTGTCTTCATGTCCAATTAATTTTGATTTCATATGCGGCATAGGTTGCAGATCTGAATTCCTTCTCTATGCGTAGTAATTTTAGATCTAAGCTTCTTTTCTTTTTATTCATGGTTGTAGTAATTATAGATCTCATTTACTTTTGAGAAAAGGGGAAGAAAGTGGATCTAGACATTTCTTTGGAGAAGAAGAAAGAGAGTCATGGCACTGCCATTAATTTTTATGGAAAAGAAGAAGAAGAAAAGAGCAGCATAGAAGCATCAGAGAATTGTGCGAAGTTTACAATGAGCCTAGGGGTGTTTTTATAGGTGCCAAGCTACGAATCTCACCCAAAAACTAGATCGAATACATCAAAATGCACCCAAAACTGAATCTGGGAACAATTGACCAGGTCGACCCCCAGGTCGACCATAGTGTCGACCTGGATAAGGGGAGCTCGACCACCCAGTCGACCCCCCGGTCGACCTGGGTGTAGGGCGGGAAAAATCCCGCCCTTTCTTCTTGGGTTTGATTTTTGAAATTTTATTTTCGTTTTGAGCTGTTTTTGTTGTTTTAGAATTCTGAAACTTCGGAAGGTCATAACTTCTTCGTATGGAGTCCAATTTTCGAAAACTCGGACTCGGTTCCATGCGGAATTCCGAGACGAACGTAATGGTGAAATCTGTTTAACTTAACTCTCAATATTTAAATTAAGTATTCTTTATTTACCATTGTTCTTAATTAATTTGTTTCACATATCACCATTATATTTTAATATCTCGGAATGTATATATATTATTAATTTCTTATTTTAAATTATAAAAATGCGGGGTGTTACAGCAGTCAAAGTTCAGATTTGACTTTTCAAACTACCGTGCTATTTCTAATTCCTTTTATAATTAAATTAAATATATTCGTATTAACTTCGATTAAAATAAAGTTTTGGTCGTTATTATTTAAAATAATTTATTTCAATTATTCAAAATCCCTTAAAATTTCTAAAATAAAAATTTTAAATTGGCCCCAAATTCCGGGTTATTACAAAAAATCAAAATAAAGTGGCGTTTGTGTATCGACTATCGAAAGCTCAACTCAGCCACACGAAAAGACCATTTTCCCTTGCCATTTATTGATCAAATGCTCGAACGCTTAGCGGGACATGAGTGCTATTGTTTTCTCGATGGATACTCTGGCTATAACCAAATTCTTGTTGCTTTAGAAGATCAATATAAGACCACCTTTACTTGTCCCTTTGAAACCTTTGCTTATCGTGGAATGCCTTTTGATCTTTGTAATGCCCACGCGACTTTCCAAAGGTGTATGATGAGTATTTTTACTGATATGGTGGAAGAATTCTTGGAAATACTTATGGATGATTTTTAAATCTACGTATCATCTTTTTCCCAATGTCTCATTCATTTAGAACTCATCCTAAAACGTTGTAAGGAGAAATCAGTTGTGCTTAATTGGGAAAAATGTCACTTCATGGTAAAAAGGGGGATAGTTCTAGGTCATGTCGTTTCAAAAGATGGCCTTGAAGTCGATAAATCCAAATCGATTTGATTGCTATTCTACCGCCTCCTAGGTCTGTTAAGGATGTTCGTTCATTTCTTGGCCATGTGGGAATCTATAGAAGATTCATAAAGGATTTATCGAAAATTTCAAAACCTCACTCAAACTTACTTGCCAAAGACGTCAAGTTTGAATTTTCCAATGACTACAAAAGTTCTTTCAAAAATTTTAAGTCAATCTTGACCACAACTCCTATCATTCAACCCCCTGATTGGACTCAACCCTTCAACCTTATGTGTGACGCTTCTGATTTTGTGATTGGGGGCCATCTTGGGCCAACGAATCGATAAAGTCCCCCAATTCATTTACTATGCTAGCAAAACCTTAAATGAGGCCCAACGGTATTACTCAACTACTGAAAAGGAATTTTTGGCAGTTTTCTTCGCTCTTGAGAAATTCAGACCATATCTCATAGGATCCAAAGTCATAGTTTACACTGACCATGCTGCCTTACAACATTTGCTTTCTAAAAAGGATACTAAGGCCCGCTTGATTCATTGGATCCTTCTTCTTCAAGAATTCGATATAGAAATAAAAGATAAAAAGGGTTCTGAAAATGTTGAAGCAGATCACCTCTCTCGAATTGTGCATGAAAATGTTGATGACACCCAAATCGATGACTATTTTTCTGACGAACAAATCCTTTCATTCTCTAACACCCCTTGGTACACTGACATTGTGAATTATCTTTTCACATAGCAAAGACCCGCTGAATGGTCGAAACAAGATAGGCAAAAATTTCTCTTTAAAGTTCGAAACTTCTATTGGGACGACCCATATCTTTTCAAATATTGCCCAGACCAAATCATTCGAAGGTGTGTACCCGATCATGAGCACCAATGTATTCTCTCTTTCTCACATGACCATGCTTGTGATGGTCATTTTGAAACAAGAAAAACTGCTGCAAAACTTTGCAAAGCAGTTTTTATTGGCCCATACTCTTCCATGACGCTTTCGAATTTTTCTTTAAATGCGATTGATGTCAAAGAACGGGTCGAATTACTAAGCGAAACATGATGCCTCTCAACCCTGTTTTAGTGATTGAGTTATTCGATGTTTAGGGCATCGATTTCATGGGACCATTCCCTAACTCATTTGGGAATCTTTACATCTTGCTTGCGGTAGACTATGGTTCAAAATGGGCTGAAGCCATCTCGACCAAAACCAATGATAACAAGGTTGTTATCAAATTTGTAATGACCCGCATTCTACGCATCGGGGGATCGTAGAATATTTATTTCTTTCCCGTATGAAGTTGTATGGTCATGTAACTTTGGAAAACATCTATTAGAGTCATTTCTCATGTTCATGATTTTTGTCGATTTTTAAATGACCATTTTGCCCCTAGTTGGTACTGTTTTGGCCATAACTTTTTATTGGAAAGGAATTTTGACCTGAAACCACTTCCATTGGATTCGTTTGATGGTTTACCTTTCCGTAGAGTGGTCACAATAGCCAAACGGACTTACCGTTTGGGAGATATGGCTGAAACAAGGTTTGGAGGGTGAAAAACTGCTTAACCGGGCCAAATCGGGTGATTAGTGAGTAGGCCCATAACTCATTTCGGGATTGGGGTTATGGGGAGGCTGAAATGAGATAGAGGATCATTCCATTTCAGTTTTCTAGCCTCCACTTATCACCAAGGAACCCTAAAAATGGCCTCTAACCTCTAAATCACCTCCAAATCATCTTTTGGTCAAGGATTAAGCTTAGCAACATCTAATCAAGGGAGATCTACACCAAAGCAACATTGGAGCTGCTGTTTAGCATTGAGATTCGCATCAAATCAGAGATTTATTTCTGATCTTAGTTTATTTGTGGCTAAGGTGAGTGATTTGCATAGTTTTACACTAATTATGGCTAGTTAAGGGTAATTAGTGTTAATTAGCGAATTTAAGCATGATAAAATTCGGGAAAAATGTTCATAAATTCATAAATGATGTTTTAGACCTCTTATATGAATTTGGGTTAATTTGGTTAAGTTTTGTTAATCCTATCATTAGTTTTACCTAAACATGCTTAAGGGGAAATATGGGGTTTTGGGTATGTTTGATCCATTTTAACCTATCATGTTGATGTTTTGATGTTTGTGGTTGATTATGCATGTTTCTATGACTGTATGAAATGCTTTGTGATTGATTTCAATAGTTAGAATGGTCGAAAACGTCGTCGAATGGCGTAAACACTTGCTGGAACAGTTTCAGAAAACAGTGCAGGGTTCGGATCGGATCGGATATGGGGCTCGGATCGGAAATGTTGAACTGAGCAAGGAACCCGATCGGATCGGAACCTAGCACTTGGGAAAAAGTGGCAAAAGGAAGGCCACGCTAGCTGAACTGGGATCGGATCGGATTAAGGAGGACGGATCGGAGCGGAAGCATGAAGACGGATCGGAGCGGAAGCATGAAAACGGATCGGATAGGAGCATGTGAAGGGAGCATGGAGACGGATCGGAAGCACGAACAGGAGGGGAATAGCACCCGACCCGAACCGAGGAGAAACGCCCGACCCGAACCGCACCAGAAGAAGACCCGACCCGAACCGATGGAGGACACCCGACCCGAACCGATGGCTTGAGGAGAAACCCGACCCGACCCAGTATTGACCAATAACCTGAGATGCAAAGGTAGTCCAATATGGGAAGTTAGAGCTCAGGATCCAGTTGGGAACCGACGAGTTCACTTCATAGTTGGGCTTTGCTGCGGGACATGTGCTAAGGAGTTGTCGACGTTCATAACTTCGATTCACCACTGAAAATGGATGATGGGCTACTTATCAGTGCAGTAGGGTCATCATGACCTGAGGGGCAAAGTGATGGTAGCGAGACTACGTTATCAGTGCAGTAGGGTCATTATGACCCGAGGGGCAAGGTGATGCATAGTAAGACTATGAGCCAGTGCAGTGGGGTCATTGTGACTCCATGGGGCAGAGTGGACATAGTAAGGATTAGTAAGACTATGAGCCAGTGCAGTGGGGTCATTGTGACTCCATGGGGCAGAGTGGACATAGTAAGGATTAGTAAGACTATGAGCCAGTGCAGTGGGGTTCTTGTGACTCCATGGGGCAAAGTGGACATAGCAAAGGATTGTGGCTACGTTATCAGTGCAATGAAGCCATTTATGACTTCATGGGGCAAAGTGATCGTAGCAAGGTATGTTGGGTGATCGAAGTGGTGAATATCGTATGCTTTACGCACTGAGTGAGAGATGTGAGGATGGATGCTATGTTTGATTGTTTGCCATCCCTATGACATGCACACCTCCCCCACCTCCGTATCTTTACACTGTTTGATATGGTACCTTAGAGTGTTATACAGTATGTAGTGCTAACTCTTTGGTTGCAGGTCCAGGTTCAGGTATGTTTTAGTCTACCTGTTATTGTTCACTTTAGATGCTTATCGCTCATACCAGGCTTTATGTCTGACCCAGAGTTTTATGTCTCCTCTTATTACTCTGGGTGCTCACACGAGCAGACTAGAGACAGGTTAGCTGGTGATGCGCGAGTAGCTGATTCGGAGGCGGGCAAGAGGCTTCCACGTATGATATATATATATACACATTCTCCCTGTGTCGTTGGCGGTCGCTACTTGGGCATTAGTAGTGTACCTCCTTTGTTTTTCTTTTGCTTTGAGACAGTTTGAAAGTTGTAATAAGCTGTATTTTGGATTTCCGCTGCTATGATGTTTAGTTCTGATTTTCAGCTTATGCACTGTCTCTCCTGTTTTACGTCAAGTATGTTATTATTATATTTTGTTCTATGCGCTGTGAGACATTCTACAGGTTCTTTGTATGTTCATTTCCTTCTTCCCTTTCCTTCTCACGACCCGTTCCGTGCTAACTGGACATGTGTACAGCGCACCTTTGGAGTAAATGTCGGTTGGTGCGGGGCGGGCCGTCACAAAATTCCTCAAAGAAAACATCTTTTCACATTTTGGCACACCTCGAGCTATCATTAGCGATAATGGCACTCACTTCTGTAATCGTGCTTTTAAATCCTTGCTCAAGAAATACTCAATCACACACAAGCTGTCGACCCCTTACCATCTACAAACTAGTGGAGAAATAGAAGTTTCCAATAGACAAATCAAACAAATTCTTGAGAAAACCAATGAATTCCAATAGGAAAGATTGGTCCTTAAAACTGATTGATGCACTTTGGGCATTTCGCACTACTTACAAAACCAATCTAGGAATGTCACCATATCGGTTAGTCTTTTGGAAGGCCTGTCACTTACCTCTTCAATTAGAGCACTATGCTCTTTGGGCAATTAAACTTTTGAATTTTGACTTAGAGAAGGCCGAGTCACATAGGAAGTGACAGATTTTAGAATTAGAGGAATTAAGGAATGAAGCATATGAAAATGCGAAAATCTTTAAAGAAAGAACCAAAGCTAAACACGACAAGAACATACTTCTTAAGGAATTCAACGTAGGACAAAAAGTTCTTTTGTACGACTCTAGACCTCACTTGTTTCCATGAAAACTCAGATCTCGATTGACTGGACCTTATGTTGTAAAAACAGTATATCCTCATGGAGCAGTTGAAATTGAAAATCCTAAGGATGGTAAACTCTTCAAAGAAAACGGTCAACGACCGAAACCATTTTTGGAATTTGAGTAATACGAAGACGAAGACCTTATCGATCTTCATGAGCCTGATCATCCACTGTGAAATCAGGTGGTACATGTTTTTTTCTTTTATTTTTCATTTTTTTCCCTTCCATTTTTGTCTGCATACCTTAGACAGTTGGGACACTGTCTCAATCTAGTGTGGGGGAGTCAAGTCTGCATCACATTTTTACTACATGTTTTTCCCTTCTATTCAAAAAAAAAAAAAACGCACACACACACAAAAACACGACTCATTTTAGAGTGATATCGTGAAATAAGTTTACAATTTTTAGTCAGTTGATAGTATTTTTTCTCTCAACTTAGATCGAATAAGAAATATAATGAAAAGTTTAATTTTGAGGGATAATAGTGTAATCGGTACATAGGGAAATTCTTAGGTGATGGCCATGAAATCTATTCTATATTGTAGTCTTTGTTTAAATAAATGGAGGACTTAAAATACTTATATTGGCTTTTAGAATTTTTAAAACTAAGTTGTGTTAAGTTGAATTCGCGTAACTCTCTTTTGTGCTTATATTTTTAATAATAATAATAGTAATCCAAGGGTATCCAACATTGCTTGTATATCTAGCGTTGGTGTGCAAACCCGCCAAGCTCTATCCGACATGTTGTTGACAAAGTCAGCGTTGGAATATCTTGGTCCCATTTTATGAGATTGGACATCTAAGGATTAATGACATGTTGTTGATAAAGTCAACGTCGGTCTGCACAATCCGCCAAGCTCTGTCCTAACTCTCCGTCAGTCCGCAAGGCAATGTATGGATGGTATACCTTGGTCTTTTAAGTTAGGTGTATGTAGTTAATCATAAATTTTACCTTTTATAGAGATAGAGACTAAGCGATGATGCCCAAACATTTCTTGACCTTATTGATTTGACTAGCCATACACAAGGAAATTAGAATGCCACTTTACAAACTGTGCCAAGCAAACTAAGAATCTATTTCATGGCTGCATTATGTTATCAACTGAACCAACTGGCCAAACCGGAATTTAACATTTGAAAACTTGAATTATATTTAAAATTTGTGACAAGTTGAGGTATCTAAAATAAAATCAACTGACTAGTAATTGTAAATTTAATTTATTGTACCACTATTCTGAAACAAGTCGTGTTGTCATTTTTTTTGTATATATCCATTGCATTCATGTAGTTGCATTAGACCCACACATACTGCATTTGGATTTTGTGGGTAGTATCCGTTGAAAACCCTCACGAGACACCACTCGTCCTACTAGGGACAACTAGAGGTTTAACTACTTGTTGCATACGCTCAATGCAATCGTGTTTCCTACGAAAGTGTGACCTATCTAGTTTAACTTTTCATTTTTTTATTTCTTTTTACTCAAGGACGAGTAAAAGATAAATGTGGGGGTATTTGAGTAACATAGAAATGTGTTTATTTTATGCTCTTATATTTTATCTTTTGTAAATAATTGAATGATACTTTGGGTATTTTTAAATGTTTTTACAGATTGTCAAGTGATGCCTCCTTCATTTCAAATTTAAGGTCAACTACAAAGAAAAAGCTACTTTCCAATATCAAAGCCATCTCAATTGCAAAAGAAGTTGTAGCTCACTGGTAAAGACATAGGAATTTGTACTGAGAGACTTGAGTTCGATCCCCGTCAAGCTTTTTTTTTGCTGAAGAAAGGAACATTCACATTGCCTCCTTTGCTTTAAAGAATATATGGATTAGTGTTTTATAATATATATATATATATATATATATATTCATATGTATGTATGTATGTATGATATACACTAATAAACATTTCAGGAACAACCATATTCTTATCATGGAAATCAATTCAAATCATTCATTTTTTCAACTGCCATTTAGAAGAATATTTGATTGAATTATTGCCAAAAAGAACATCAATTTTGAAGATTTATCCTATGTTGCCTTTGGAGTCTAATAAGCATCCTTGTTTGGAAGAATTAATCACATACAATCTGATCACCAATCAATTAGCCATATGGAAGATTTGGAAGATATTCACCATGATATGCTCAGATATTTTTATTTCCAAACAAGCTTGGTCAAGAATGGCATGAGACATGATAATACTTCTTGGGAAAAGAGGCCCATTTAGTCATAGATCTTATTAGGGTTTGGCCTATCTCACCTATAAATATACGTTGTAACCATTGTAAAGGGTGCCATTTTTTATTTTATATTCTCGTTTATGAACAACAAAGTTTTTCGCCATTTTAGTAGATTGTCTTTTTCTTTCATATCGATTTGTGTGTCTACTCAATTAGTTTTGGTAGAACACATATTGTTATTTTCTTTATTACTGCATGTTAGAGATTGACCATTTAATTAGATTCAACAGTAATCCTACTTTTAATTCTCTGTTATTGTTCTAGTTGTTATTTTCTTTTCTAGTAATTGGTCCCTTTCTTTTTAGTTGTTTAATTTGATATTGATCGGATTAGATTCAGATCCATAACAAATTCAATAGCATTAATTCAAAACCATCTCTAGATTTTTGTCTAACTCGCCTAAGAATAGATAAATAATAATATTTAAAAGACCTCCCTGTGATTCAACTTGCATACTACAGGATCTATGCGCTTGCAATATTTATTTAAAAATTCGCGCTTTTCTAATTCTTTAGAAAGCATCGATCAATTTTTTGGGAAGAACACATATTGTTATTTTAGAAAAAGACAATATTGTCATTTTATAGAGTAGACACACAAATTGTTATGAAAAAAAAAGACAATCAACTAAAATGATGAAAAACTTTGTTATTCATTAATGAGAATACAGAATAAAAAATGGCACCCTTTACAATGGTTACAACGTATGTTTATAGGTGAGATAGCCCAAACCCTAATAAGATCTATGACTAAATGGGCCCCTTTTCCCAAGAAGTATTATCATATCTCACGCCTTTCTTGACCAAGCTTGTCTAGAAATAAAAGATATCTGAGCATATCATGGTGAATATCTTCAAAATCTTCCTTATGGCTAATTGATTGGTGATCAGATTGTATGTGATTAATTCTTCCAAACAAGGATGCTTATTTGACTCCAAAGGCAACATAGGATAAAATCTTCAAAATTGATCTTCTTCTTTGCAATAATTCAATCAAATATTCTTTTAAATGGCAGTTGAAAAAAATGAATGATGTGAATTGATTTCCATGATAAGAATATGGCGGTTCCTAAAATGTTTATTAGTGTATATCATACATACATACATACATATGAATATATATATATATATATATATAATATAACACTAATCCATATATTCTTCAGAGCAAAGGAGGCAGTGTGAATGTTCCTTTCTTCAGCAAAAAAAAAGCTTGATGGGGATCGAACTCAGAGTACAAATTCCTATGTCTTTACTAGTGAGCTACAACTTATTTTGCAATTGAGATGGCTTTGATATTGGGAAGTAGCTTTTTCTTTGTAGTTGACCTTTAATTTGAAGTGAAGGAGGCATCACTTGACAATTTATAAAAACATTTTAAAATACCAAAAGTATCATTTATTTATTTACAAAAGATAAAATATAAGAGCATAAAATAAACACATTTCTATGTTAATCAAATACCCCCACACTTATCTTTTACTCGTCTTCGAGTAAAAAGAAAAAAAAAATGAAAAGCTAAACTAGATAGGTCATTCTTTCGTAGGAAACACGATTGCACTGAGGATATGCAACAAGCCGTTAAACCTCTAGGTGTCCCTAGTAGGATGAGTGGTGTCTCGTGAGGGTTTTCAGCGAATACTTCCCACAAAATCCAAATGCAGTATGTGTAGGTCTAATGCAACTACATGAATGCAATGGATATATACCAAAAAAAATTGACAACATGACTTGTTTCAGAAAAGTGGTACAACAAATTAAATTTACAATTTCTAGTCAGTTGATTTTATTTTAGATACCTCAACTTGGCACATATTTTAAATATAGTTCAAGTTTTCAAATGTTAAATTCCAGTTTGGCCAGTTGGTTCGGTCGATAACATAGTGCAGCCATGAAATAGATTCTTAGTTTGCTTGGCACAGTTTGTAAAGTGGCATTCTAATTTCCTTGTGTATGGCTAGTCAAATCAATAAGGTCAAGAAATGTTTGGGCATCATCGCTTATTCTCTATCTCTATAAAAGTTAAAATTTACGATTAATTACATACACCTAACTTAAAAGACCAAGGTATACCATCCATACACTGCCTTGCAGACTGACGGAGAGTTAGGACAGAGCTTGGCGGATTACGCAGACCGACACTGACTTTGTCAACAACATGTCGGTAATCCTTAGGTGTCCAATCTCATAAAATGAGACCAAGATATGCCAACGCTGACTTTGTCAACAACATGTCAGATAGAGCTTGGCCGATTTGCACACCAACGCTAGATATACAAGCAATGTTGGATACCCTGGGATTACTATTATTATTATTGAAAATATAAGCACAAAAGAGAGTTACACGAATTCAACTTAACACAACTTAGTTTTAAAGATTCGAAAAGCCAATATAAGTATTTTAAGTCCTCCACTTATTTAAACAAAGACTACAATATGGAATAGATTTCATGGCCATCACCTAAGAATCTCCCTATGTACCGGATACACTATTATCCCTCAAAATTAAACTTTTCATTATATTTCTTATTCGATCTAAGTTGTGAGAAAAAATACTATCAACTGACTAAAAATTGTAAACTTATTTCGCGGTATCACTCTAAAATGAGTCATGTTTGTGTGTGTGTTTTTTTGTATATATCCATTGCATTCAACTAATATGACACACAAATTGTTATGAAAAGTTTGTTATTCGCCACACAAATTGTTATTCAATTTATATAATATATTTCTGGAGGAAGGGTTTTATCCGGAGAAGTATTTCAGAGTTGGGAGCACCTGTTGTATTCACCACAAAGGCGGATGGTTCCCTTCAATTGTGTGTAGACTATCGAGAGCTAAACAAAGTGGCAAGAAAGAAAATGTATCCTCTTCCTCGGATAGACGATCTGTTTGACCAGTTGAATGGTGCACAGATATTTTCTCGGCTTTACATTGTGACAGGATTCCATCAACCATGGGTAGTAGAGGAAAGTGTACCTAAGACAACTGTAACATCCTGAATTTTCTGTGAATATTAAATTAACAAATTTAAGAATACTTAATTTCAAATGTGAGAATTAAGGGAAACAGGTTACGTCGTTGCGTTTGCCTTGGAATTCTGCTTGAGATAGAGTCCGAGTTTGTGTGAATTGGACTCCGTATGAAGAAGTTATAGCCTTCTGAAGTTTCAGAATTTAAATAAATTAAAAACAACTCAGGCTCGGAAAATTTGAAATTCAAATTCAAACAGGGGAGCAGGCTGGGCGGGAATTCTCCCGCCCAAGGGCCAGGTCGACCAGGAGGTCGACCTACCTCCCCCCCCCCCCCCCCGCCCGAGCAGATCTGAAAGATGACGCGGTTTCGACACATTGCTGAGTCATTAGGGCTGAGGTATTATCTATCTTGGTTGGATGGTCTTGATTGCTTCTAGGGTTAATCTGACGGCCCTAAATTAATTAAAATTCTATATAAGCAACCTAACTCTCAACCTAAAATCACACTATTTCATACCAAGAGCCGCCATGCCGTCAATGGAGAACCTAGAGTAGCCGCCGTTCTCTTTCAACCCAAAAGCAAGATAGAAGCGAGAATCAAAATCAATTCTAATCTAAATTAGAATAACAATTAGTCTACATCAAAGGCGAGCAATTCAATTTCAGAACATAGATATCAGAAAAACAAGACCGTTCTTTTGTTAGTGAGTGTAATTTCTTTCAAAAATTAATTAATTAATTTAACGATAAGTTATAATTGGGATTATGAGAATATGATTTTGAATCATGTGATGTTATCGTTGACAGTTGTGTTATTGTGGATCTATTTCATATGTTGAATTGTACATGTTTAACTTGATTCATCTTAAGCAAGTTTGGGATGTTAACTCATATGTATATGAATCTTATGCAAGTTTGGGATGTTAAATCATATGCTAGTTTATGAATCTTATGTAAGTCTATAGATGGATTATACACGTTCATATGTGAATCATGTAGATATATGTGCTAGTTTATATGCGAACATGTGACATTAATTTACATGTTTAGATCCATATGCAAGTTCACATCTTTGTGTTTAGATCTATATTTAGATCCATGACAGTATATAGTTATGCAAATTTATGTTTTATATGCCCATTACCTATGCTAGTTTTGTATGTGAATCATATGCTAGTTTGAATGAAATTCATATGCAAGTCATAGGAAAACCATATCCATATATGCAAGTTCATGATTACATGTTTAGATCTATATTTATATCCATGATAGTTTATGCAAATTTATGATATCCATTGCCTATGCAAGTTGTTGGCCATGCAAACTTATGTCATGATTCTTAGATCTATTTTAAGTGTTACGCAAGTTGCGATGTTTCTTTTCTTTTTATAAGTTAGACTATTTGCACGTCTAACATATGTAAATAAGTTCAGTAAATTATTATTATTTTTTAGGGAAAGGATAAAAACTCTTTCTTTTTTAATGGAAGAAAAAAAACCTTCATTAGAAAAGCAAGAATCTCTTAGTCGTATTAAAATGTACGAATAGCGTGGGGACAATGGGAAAATATTAAATATGCATAATTGTGAATTGGCATAAAATGGCCTTAAAGGTATATAATTAATTTGAGACATTAATTGGTATAAATTTATATACCTGAAATTATGGACATAATTTAGGTGACAATTATGGACATAAATTAATTTGGATTTTATTGACAAATTTGAATAGGGATATTAATCCAATTTGGGGTTAAACAATTATTTGTAATAATTAACCGCCTAAGACACGAGGTTAGACTCGTTTGTGGTATAAGACTGCCCGGACCCGCCCGGCAAATCCAACAACCACAAACGGTAGTCTAATGTGAGAGGTCAAAGGCACATATTAAATGCGTAACAATTGTAAAGACACGAGGTTAGGCTCGTTTGCGGTATAAGACTGCCCTGACCTGCCCGGCAAATCCAGCAACCGCAAACGGTAGTCTAATGTAGGAGGTCTTTACAAGGTTACGGTTCTAATGAATTAAGTAACACTTAACCAGATAAACATGTAGTGGGACATGAGGGTTAAGTGGGTGGCCTGGGTGGCATGTGAAATACGATTAGAAACACTTAACCAAGTTGGAAACATGTAAGAAGACATGAATAAGAAGGGGTTAAGTGGGAAGTTCTAGTGGGGACCAAGCATAGGTGAAAAGCTAGTGTCAAACATGGGGACCCTTTTCAAACTAGTAACCCATTAAGTATCTTTGCGAGCTCGAGTTAGATCGAGGACGAGACATACTTACTGGGTTTGAATATAAGAGGTCAAAACGGGTTAGCGGTGGCAACGCAAGTCCAACGGGGTCATGTTCGTTCGTGTCCCGGGTTGGTAGGTAAGACGTTGTTCCATCGTGTAGATATAAGCCGTTCATCTTTAGTGGTATCGGGTTGCCACTTTGGGGAGTGATACACTCTACTGTGGGACCAGCACGGGTATCTACGAGTTATGTAGCCGATCGCATGGGGGTAGTGGGTACAACTAGTGGAAATAAGGGCAGGCAGTACCTATGAAGACAGCTAGGGGTACACGAACTACCATTATGATTATTGTGTTCAGTAGGCGGGATCAACTTTTAGGGTGGCTAGTATTGGTGCAGTATAGTAATTATCCTATAGTGATTAGGAACGAGATTAACGCTAGAATATTCCTCTTGTTTCCTTTGTCATGCCCACTTGTTTCAGGGTCATACCCTTATTTTACTAGTTTATGCCTTATCCTAATTACTTTAATAATTATATTGTTAAAGTTATTATACTCGTCAGACTTTATGTCTAACCCCCTTTGTTTTCGCCTCTTTTCTTCCTTCTCCCCCCTCCCCCCTTCAGGTTCTCAGGGTGGGACTAGTACTAGTGGAGCTTGATCTTGGATCTCTTTCTCTGTCTTTTGGAAGTGCTTGGATTGCTGAAAGTAAAGTTCAGCTCATCTCTTTTATGGCTACTTGTGTTGGGGTTATGCTTTTTATTTTATGTACTCAGAAAACAATTTGTCAAGATGGTTACTAAGTGTACTTGGTTTTTCTGTTGGTTTATGATGCTGTTGTAATCAAACTATTTCTCCACTGCAATAAATGTTGTTTTGAAAATTTTCAAGTACTAATATATGTACCTGTCTTGTTATATTCTGTTCAGTTCACCAATAATATTCCATGTAAGTTAATGCATTCCCTTTGAGAGTGACATTAATGGACGTGGAGTGTTACACGTGGTATCAGAGCTGAAGGTTAACAGAACAAATAAGAGATTTTGAAAAACTATTTTTTCAAAAAGCGTTTTATAAAGAAATACTTTCAAAAGTATGTTTTAAGGAAAGTATATTCAAGAGAAAAGTTTGTTTTAAAAACATAACCCCCAAAAGCCATATATCTTTCCTTCGATTCTCCGTTTTGAATCTCTTCCTTTTTCTTTTTCAGCATGTCTGGGGAACCTGAGATACCCGAGGGCATACCGATACCAGGCTGGTTTAGAAGGTATCTAGAGGCTAGGGCCACTGCCGCAGGCCCAGCAAATGTTCCTCCTCCCCCAGCTTCAGTCGCTTCTCCTCCTCCCCCGCCCCATGTTGGTACTTTTTCGAAGATATGCAAAGACTTTCGAGCAATGGGCACAAAACTTTTTCACGGATCAGAGACGTTTATTGCAGCTCGAAATTGGCTTAAGGAGGCAGAAGACTTGTTTGATATCTTCGAGGTGGAAGATGGAAGGAAGGTCCAATTGGTCGCTTGGTTAATGAAGGACGAAGCCACATTTTGGTGGGAGGTCACGAATGGAGAGCATCTAGTAGAGACGTGGATGGATTTCAGGAGTAGGTTCAAGATGAAATTTCTCTCACGAGCAAAAGAGAATTTATACATGGAAAGATTCTTGGCGTTGAAGCAAGGAAATTTATCAGTAAAGGATTACGTCAACAAGTTCAATCAGTTGGCGAGATTTGGCTTAAACTTGGTAAACAATCTGAGAAGAAGGCCCTGAGGTTCGTTAAGGGTTTGAATGAGCCGCTACATTGGTTGGATATGACCCACATTCTGATGGGGGCTACCATTGAGAGATTGGTTGACATGGCGCTTATGCATGAAGAGGAGAAAGGTGCTAATGCTAATAAGGCACCGGAGAAGAAAGGGGATCAAAAGAAATCACAACAACAAAACAAGAAAGGCGGTAAGGATAACAATGGCACGGGAAAGAAAAAGTGTTTTAATTGTGGGACACCACGCCATCTAAGAAAGGACTGTAGGAAAAATAAGAAGACTGGCTACTTCCACTGTGGAGAGGCAGGACATCTAGTTAAAGACTGCCTGAGGAAACAAGGGCAAGGGCAAAGAACAGGGTCCACTTCTGGAGGGCAGATTCAGGCTCTCATGGCGCCAGGGCAGGCAAGAGGGCAGATTCAGGCTCTCATGGCACCAGAATAGCAGATGTAGAAACATTTCTGTTGAAAGTTTGGTTTTTCTGTTTGATCATCCTGTTCGTACTTTATTTGATTCTGGCGCATCACACTCGTTTGTGTCTGCTTCGTTAGTTGAAACACTGCACCTAAATACTAGTCTAGTTAGGGATCCCATAGTAGTCTCAAATCCTATTGGTGGTTCGGCTCATCTTTCAATGATTTGTTGGGATTTGAGAGTGTCTATTTTGAGCGTTGAGTTTGAATGTAACGCCTTCGTTCTTGGCTTCGCGGGCTATGGATTGATTCAAGGCATGGATTGGTTATCCAGTAATGGTGCCGTCCTCGATTGTGAAAGGAGAGTGGTTAGACTTATGACTCGCCTTGGCAACACTCTCGAAATCTCTTGTAACCCCATACATTCTGTTATGCTTAGTTACCTAGAATCTCTTGATGCGTCTGTTGAAAACTTGCAGTCTGTTAGAGTAGTCCGTGAATACTCAGATGTATTTGATAAGGTGAAGGGCTTACCTCCAAAGCGGGAGATAGACTTCCGCATATATATTGTTGATAATGCAAAACCCGTAGCTCTACCCGTTAGACACATGGCTCCTAGGGAGAGAAAAGAGCTCAGTAAGCAAGTCAAAGAGCTGCTCGGAAAGGGGTTTATAAGGCGGAGTATTTCTGAATGGGGTGCTCCAGTAGTATTCTCAACCAAAGTGGATGGTTCACTTCGCCTATGCGTTGGTTATAGGGAGCTAAACAAGCTAACTAAGTAGAATATGCACCCACTTCCTAGAATAGATGACTTGTTTGATCAGCTTGTAGGTGCATCTGTTTTCTCCCAAATAGATTTGGCTACCGGGTTCCATCAGCTAAGAGTGGCTGAAGACAACATTAATAAGACCGCGTTCAGAAACCCGGATGGTTTCTTCGAATGACTTGTCATTCCTTTCAACTTGACAAACGCACTCGCTTACTTCGTTGACTTGATGAGTAGGGTGTTTAGAGAATTCCTTAATAAGTTTCTGGTGGTCTTCGTAGACGACATTTTGATGTTCTCGAAGAATGAAGAAGAGCATGCTTTGCATTTAAGGGAAGTCATGGATACTCTTCGTACACATCAGCTGAAGGCCAAATTCTCCAAATGCCATTTCTGGAGAGAAGAGGCAAGGTTTCTTGGGCATGTGGTATCCAAATAAGGATTAGCCGTGGACCCCGCAAAGTAGTTGCGGTGCAAGACTGGAAGGTTCCATGGAATGCAACCGAAGTCCGAAGCTTTCTTGGGCTAGCGGGCTTTTTCCGAAAGTTCATTAAAGACATTGCTAAAATCTCAGCCCCACTCACAAGATTAACAAAGAAGAACCTAACTTTCTCTTGGGATTTGGATTGCGATATTGCTTTCCAACATTTGAAAAGGGCTCTAATAACAGCCCCAGTTCTGACATTGTCGGATGGGAGCAAGATGTTTACCGTATACATGGATGCATGTCGTACGAGACTAGGTGTTGTCTTAATGCAAGAAGGGAGGGTAGTAGCTTATGGAGGCAGACAATTGAAAGTGCATGAGAAATACTACCCAACCCACGTTCTAGAGTTGGCTTCCATCGTCTTTGCGCTTAAGTCTTGGCGCCATTGTCTCCTAGGTGAGAAGTTTGAATTGTATACTGACCATAAATCGTTGAAGTACCTTTTCTCGCAAAAAGATCTTAACTTAAGACAACAAAGGTGGATGGAATTTCTGGCCTCTTATGATTTTGAGATTTCCTATACCCCAGGCAAGGGCAATGTGGTAGCAGATGCCTTAAGTAGGAAGAAGCTGACCTTGAGTCCTCTCTTTGTAGAAAGACAAAGCTTGGAATATATAGCAAACTTTAATTTTAGACCCTCCTCTGAAATTGTGCCTGGTCTGTTAGCATCACTAGAGGTGCGGCCTACTCTTTTGGACTCAATAGGAACCGCGCAACGAGAAGACCCTCAGCTAGTTGATGTGATGGAAAAGCTAGTTAGGGGTGAGACTTCTAGTCACTTCAATAGATACTCCATCGATGATAGGGGTTGGCTGAGATAGGACGGGAGGTTATGTGTCCCACAAGTAAGGGATTTAGTGAAGACGGTTCTCGAAGAGACAGACCATTCCAAACTGACCATACATCTAGGCGGAGACAAGATGTATAAAGATATAAAAAGGGTTTTCTTTTGGAATGGCATGAAGAGTGATGTAGCTGAGTTCGTCGCTAAGTGTTTGATATGCCAGAAAGTCAAAGCGGAGCAGAAGAAGCCCGGTGGTCTGCTTCATCCCCGAGAGGTCCCACAGTGGAAGCGGGATAGCATTTCGATGGACTTTGTTGATGGGTTGCCTAGGTCAAGAAGGGGCCAGTATTTGGGTAATAGCAGATAGGCTCACTAAAGCGCTCACTTTATACCTGTTAAAAGTAGAAGGACTGCCTCGTCCCTAGCATCCATTTACCTCAAAGAAATAGTTCGACTCCATGGGATACCCTCCACCATAGTGAGCGATCGAGATCCTTAATTTACGAGCGAGTTTTGGAAGAGTTTGCAAGAGGCAATATGCACGCAATTATGCTTAAGCACGACTTATCACCCCCAAACCGATGGTCAGACGGAAAGGGTGAACAGAGTATTAGAAAACCTCTTGAGATTGTGCATTCTTGACTTTGGAGGGACATGGGAGGATCATCTTCCTTTGGTGGAATTCGCCTACAATAATAGCTACCAAGCCACCATAGGAATGATGCCCTTCGAAGCTTTATATGGAAGACCGTGCCGATCACCAACTTGTTGGTGGGAGTCTACAGAAAATCTCGTACTTGGACCAGACATGATTAGAGAAACCTCAAAAAAGGTGGACTTGATGAGAAGACGGATGAAGGCTGCACAAGATAAACAGAAGTCCTACGCAGACAAAAGAAGGACTGACCTTGGGTTTAAGGTTGGAGATAGGGTGTTCCTTAAAGTATCTCCTTTGAGGAATGTCATTCGCTTTGGGTCTGTAGGAAAGCTAGCACCAAAATTTGTGGGTCCATTTCCTATTATTGAAAGGATTGGACGATGGCTTATAGAGTAGAGATACCTGAGAGACTGGCTGGAGTTCATAATGTTTTTCATGTTTCTCAACTCCGAAAATGCTTACATGAATCTGCGGAAGTGGTGGAGCCAAGTATATTAGAGGAAGTAGAAGTGGAACGGTAAGCGACTGTAAGAAGAGTTCCAACTCGTATCTTGGGTAAGGAAGTCAAAAAGCTACACAACCGTGAAGTCAAGCTTGTTAAAGTTCAATGGAGTGATGCTGAGGAAGACGCGACTTGGGAAACTAAGAGGAAAATACGCGCAGTCTACCCTTTTCTCTTTGAGGGTACCTCCTTGATCTCTTTTTCCATTAGTTTATTCATGCTTATATCTACCTTTTCAAGTATATCTTCTCAGTCATATTCTTTATTCTTAGGTAGAAACCGATGGATGTAAACATGTGTTTGAAACATTTTATGGTTGATGGTTGCTAGTGGTTGCTCGTGGATGAATGTACACACACTTTAGGCACTAGATTGGCTCAATCACTTTCATATTGCATATAAATGAGTGTGCATATTTAAATTAATGGTTGTATAATGGTTGTGTTATCATATGGATGCTGCATTCTGATGAATGGTTGTGCATACATGCAGAAGTAATATGTATCGTTAAGATTCTTTTGCATGCATAATGGACGCATGACACTATCATGATTTGCATTAAGGAGGTCAACTGAATCAGTAGACTGCCTGATTTTGCATTAGATAAGGAACATATACACACGCTTTTTACATATGTTCATACGACATTAGAAATCTTGTAAGGACAATGGATGCCTTTGTTTGATGGTTGAGTAGATGGACGATTGGACGTTAGGATATACATTCTCCTTAACTTGGAGATTTCGGGGGCGAAATCCTTTAAGGTGGGGAGAATGTAACACCCTGAATTTTATGCGAATATTAAATTAACAAATTTAAGTATACTTAATTTCAAATGTGAGAATTGAGGGAAATGGGTAACGCCATTGCGTTGGTCTCGGAACTCTTCTTGAGATAGAGTCCGAGTTTGCATGAATTGGACTCTGTATGAAGAAGTTATGGCCTTTCGAAGTTTCAGAATTTAAATAAACTAAAAATAGCTCATGTTCGGAAAATTTGAAATTCAAATTCAAACAGGTGAGCAGGCTTGGCGGGAATTCTCCCGCCCAAGGGCCAGGTCGACCAGGGGTCGACCTACCTATACAGGTCGACTAGGGGGTCGACCTACCCCCCGGGGCAGATCTGAAAGATGACGCTGTTTCGACTCATTGCTAAGTCATTAGGGGTGAGGTGTTATCTATCTTGACTGGATGGTCTTGATTGCTTCTAGGGTTAATCTAACAGCTCTAAATTAATTAAAATTCTATATAAGCAACCTAACTCTCAACCTAAAATCACAGTAATTCATACCAAGAGCCGCCATGCCGTCAATGGAGAACCTAGAGTAGCCGCTGTTCTCTTTCAACCCAAAAGCAAGATAGAAGCAAGAATCAAAATCAAATCAAATCTAAATTAGAATAACAATTAGTCTACATCAAAGGCGAGCAATTCAATTTCAGAATACAAATACCAGAAAAACAAGACCGTTCTTTTGTTAGTGAGTATAATTTCTTTCAAAATTAATTAATTAATTTAATTGTGATAAGTTATAATTGGTATTATGAGAATATGATTTTGAATCATGTGATGTTATCGTTGACAGTTTTGTTATTGTGGATCTATTTAATATGTTGAATTGTACATGTTTAACTTGATTCATCTTATGAAAGTTTGGGATGTTAACTCATATGTATATGAATCTTATGCAAGTTTGGGATGTTAAATCATATGCTAGTTTATGAATCTTATGCAAGTCTATAGATGGATTATACACTAGTTCATATGTGAATCATGTAGATACATGTGCTAGTTTATGAATCTTATGCAAGTCTGTAGATGGATTATACACAAGTTCATATGTGAATCATGTAGATACATGTGCTAGTTTATATGCAAACATGTGACATTAATTTGCATGTTTAGATCCATATGCAAGTTCACATCTTTGTGTTTAGATCTATATTTAGATCCATGGCAGTACATAGTTATGCAAATTTATGTTTTATATGCCCATTACCGATGTTAGTTTTTATGTGAATCATATGCTAGTTTGAATGAAATTCATATGCAAGTTACAGGAAAACCATATCAATATATGCAAGTTCATGATTACATGTTTAGATCTATATTTAGATCCATGATAGTTTATGCAAATTTTTATATATCCATTGCCTATGCAAGTTGTTGGCCATGCAAACTTATGTCATGATTCTTAGATCTATTTTATGTGTTATGCAAGTTGCGATGTTGCTTTTCTTTTTATAAGTTAGACTATTTGCGAGTCTAACATATGTCATATTAAACCGTACGAATAGCGTGGGGACAATGGGAAAATATTAAATATACATAATTGTGAATTGGCATAAAATGGCCTTAAAGGCATATAATTAATTTGAGACATTAATTGGTATAAATTTATATACCTGAAATTATGGGCATAATTTAGGTGACAATTATGGACATAAATTAATTTGGAATTTATTGACAAATTTGAATAGGGATATTAATCCAATTTAGGGTTAAATAATTATGTGTAATGATTAACCTCCTAAGACACGAGGTTAGACTCATTTGTGGTATAAGACTGCGCGGACCCGCCCGGCAAATCCAGTAACCACAAATGGTAGTCTAATGTGAGAGGTCAAAGGCACATATTAAATGTGCAAAAATTGTAAAGACACGAGATTAAACTCATTTGCGGTATAAGACTACCCGGACCCGCCCAGCAAATCCAGCAACCGCAAACAGTAGTCTAATGTGAGAGGTCTTTACAAGGTTATGGTTCTAATGAATTAAGTAACACTTAACTAGATAAACATGTGGTGGGACATGGGGGTCAAGTGGGTGGCCTGGATGGCATGTGAAATATGATTAGAAACACTTCACCAAGTTGGAAACATGTAAGAAGACATAAATAAGAAGAGGTTAAGTGGGAAGATCTAGTGGGGACCAAGCATAGGTGGAAAGCTTGTGTCTAACATGGGGACCCTTTTCAAACCAGTAACCTATTAAGTATCTTTGTGAGCTCGAGTTAGATCGAGGACGGGACACGCTTACTGGGTTTGACTGTAAGAGGTCAAAACGGGTTAGCGGTGGCAACGCAAGTCCAACGGGGTCATGTGCATGCGTGGGCCCGGGCTGGTAGGTAAGATGTTATTGCATCGTGTAGATATAAGCCATGCATCTTTAGTGGTATCGGGTTGCCACTTTGGGGAGTGATACACCCCACTATGGTACCAGCACGGGTATCTACGAGTTATGGAGCCAATCGCATGGGGGGTATTGGGTACAACTAGGGGAGACAGGGGCATGCAGCACCTATGAGGACAGCTAAGGTTACACGAAATACCATTATGATTATTGTGTTCAGTAGGCGGGATCAACTTTTAGGGTGGCTCTTAGTGGTGCAGTATAGTAGTTATCCTATAGTGATTAGGAATGAGATTAACGCCAGAATATTCCTCTTGTTTTCTTTGTCATGCCCACTTGTTTCACGGTCATACCCTTGTTTTACCAGTTTATGCCTTATCGTAATTACTTTAATAATTATATTGTTAAAGTTATTATACTCGCCAGACTTTATGTCTGACCCCCTTTGTTTTCGCCTCTTTTCTTCCTTCCCCCCCAGGTTCTCAGGGTGGGACTAGTACTAGTGGAGCTTGATCTTGGATCTCTTTCTCTCTCTCTGTTGGAAGTGCTTGGATTGCTGAAAGTAAAGTTCAGCTCATCTCTTTTATGGCTACTTGTGTTAGGGTTATTCTTTTTATTTTATGTACTTAGAAAATAATTTGTCAAGATGGTTACTAAGTGTACTTGGTTTTTCTGTTGGTTTATGATGCTATTGTAATCAAATTATTCCTCCGCTGACATAAATGTTGATTTGAAAATTTTCAAGTACCAATATATGTATCTGTCTTGTTATATTCTGTTCTATTCACCAATAATATTCCATGAAAGTTAATGCATTCTCTTTGAGAGTGACATTAATGGACGTGGAGTGTTACAACAGCATTTCGAACACCATCTGGTTTCTATGAGTGGTTGGTGTAACACCCCATATTTTCTATGAACGTAAAAGTAACAAATTAAAGTATACTTAATTTTAGGAGAAGAATTAAGGGAAACAGGTTGCGCCATTGCGTTCCTCTCGAAATTCTGCTTGAGATAGAGTCCGTGTTTGCATAAAACGGATACTATAAGAAGAAGATATGAACGAACGAAGTTAGGCAGAAAAACCGAAAACAAGCCAAAATACACTGGCGTACTTGTGAAGTGCGCTAGTACAATAATACACTGGCGCACCTTCCAAGTGCGCCCATACCGATACAACACAGAATTCTGGAGTGTTCTATGATGACGTGTCTTCTTCTGAGTGGCTGGATGACCTGTCTTCGAGCTGGGTGGTTCTGACGACTTCTGGACTGATCTGAAGGCTCTAAATCACCCAATTCTCCTATAAAAACACCCCCAAACCTCACTTTCTCTCCACACAATTTCATCCTGCCTATACTCTGCCTCTATTCTAATTAAAATAAAATAATGGCGTCGCTACTCTGCTGAAATCTAAGCTAGAATTAGTGCATCTTCTTCCAATCTGAATAGAATTAAAAGAGAACAACTATTTTCTAATCTAATCGATAGTCTACGCCAAAGGAGAGCTATTCAGTGTCAGAATACAGATTCCAGAATACAAGATCCCTTTTTGTGAGTACAGTTATTTTCAGATATGAACTTTAATTATGATCTTGACATGGCTATAAATCTGAATCGGAGGTTATGTATATTCTTGTCTGTTGGATCTGTTTTTCTGGGACTATTCTTTTTTTTTCTGTTTTATAGCCAGGCTACTACGAGCCTGCGCCAAATCTCATAAGAGATTAACGCATGAACACTAGATTTTGGAGTAAATAATGAATAATGCATAATTGGACATGACTGATCTATGACTGATTTGAGAAAAGGACATATGTTGTAAATTAGATCTAGATCTGTGCATACTTTGAGATTTAGAAGAAGAGGAATCATTGAGTGATAACATATGACTTGAAACTTGGGGACATAATGCATATAAAAATTAAGATCTGATTTTGAGAGGATATAATTTAAAGATCTAGATTTTTGGGTATATTTTATATAACGATTCATGACTTGAAAAAGGAATATGAAACTTAGGCGTAAGGACCTATATTAAAATAGGATAACTATTAATGTGAATGCGCCTAAATATGGATTTTTGGATATTGGCATTAAATGCTGTAATTTGGCATAATTCATATCATGATTTGGGGCTTTTAGAGAGTGTTCTATACTGTGCAAAGCTTAACAAAAATTTGGGGGCATATATTGTATTATGAATTATGACCATGATTTAAGCATGTAAGTTTAGGCTTAATTTATAATTAGGCAAGATATGTAAATAGAATTTTTAAGAAATGTTAAATCTGCTAATCTGCTGAATTGCCTAATCTGCTAAATCTGTTGAATTGCCTGTTCTGCTAATCTGCTAAATTTCCTAATCTGCTAGATCTGTTATCTGCTAAATCTGTTGAATTGCTTAATCTGTTGAAAGCTGAATAATTGTAATTTGGAGGCTCGATCTAAAATTGAGCAAAACATGTTAATAGAACTTTGGATGATCTTCCGTAACTTGTAAAGAAGTTAAATCTGCTAAATGGACATAATTAGTCTGATATTTTCTGTAATGGAATAAAGTGGCTATGACCCGAGGTTAGACTCCGTTTATGGTAGAAGCCTGCCCGGAACCAACCGGGTTAACCAGCGACTGCAAACTTTCAGTCTAATGTGAGAGGTCATAGGCATAACTAAAATATGCTTAGACACGAGGTAGGTCTGGCTTGTGGCAGATGTCTGCCCGGAACTGCCCGGCATATCCAACGGCCACGAGCTACCGACCTAATGTGAGAGGTCTGCGCATTAATATTTAATTAATGCAAATCTGAGATAAATATGATGTCTAAAACGTGTTGGGTGGATAGGGTTAAACCAACTGGATTGATGAATTTAACAAATCCGTTTCGTGAATCTGTAGGCCCAATACAAAGTTAGACAATCTGTAAGTCTGTTAAAACTGTACGTCTGATCCGTTAGTCTGAAAACTTGTTAACTTGATTGTCTGATCTGTGAACTAGTAAATCTGAACTCTGTATGTCTGAAAATTGTAAACAAGTTAATCTGAATCTGTTAGTCTAGGAACACAAGGTTAGGAGGGGAAATACTTGTGTCATCCGTTGTTTGGGGACCCATATTAGTCAGTAACCCTTTCTGTATCAAAAACTTTGACCCCACGCTATGTAGGGGTCCGAGCACGCTTACTGAACTAATTATATGCGGTTCATTCTGATAATGGCAAGGGATGTTGATGGTGCGTTCCAACCGGGTCATGGGCGTGCATGGATCTGGTCTGCTCTGAGGATGTAAGACACCGTGACATCTGTAAATTGGTCTGTGCCAATAGGTTGCCACTTTAGGGAGTGATACACCCTACTGTGGGGCCAACATAGGGTATTTATGTATTAGGGAGCCGATTGCTTGGGGTAGGACTTAGGGTACACTTACTTCTGTCTGTTTTTGTTGGTACCATCTGTTTCTGTTGGGTGGTAACTCATATCAGTTTCTGCATGGTACTGTCTATTAGGGTGGTAAAGGCCCATTACTAGTGTACACCTAATTCTAATGTTCTGTTTCCATAGGGATTATTCTGTTTTCATCTCTGATTCCGTTTCCGATTCTGTTTCCGTACCTTCTGTCTGTTGGGGTGGTAAAGGCCCATTAGTTGGGTGGTAAAGGCCCATTATTAGTATTCTGTTTCCGTGCCTTCTATCTGTTGGGGTGGTAAAGGCCCATTATTAGTATTCTGCTTCTGTACCTTCTGTTTGTTGGGGGTGGTGAAGGCCCATTACTAGCATTCTGTTTCTGTATAGATTATTCTGTTTCGATTCTATTTCAGTTTAGACATTAGGGTAACACCTAACCCTGTTATATTAGTATTAGTGCAGAGAAGTAAGATGTAAGTAAGGAATATAACTTGGTTTACATCATTCTGTTTCTTCTGTTAACTTAAAGTATATCTATTATTCCTATTGATGTAATCTCGCATTCATCTTTATTTACATGTTATGATAATAATATCTGTTTATATGCTGGAAGTCACTGGACTCGCCAGACTTTATGTCTGACCTCGTTTGTTTTCGCCCTTTTTCTTTCCGTCCCCCCTCCCCTCCCCAGGTGCTCAGGGTGGAAACATATGAGCTTGATTATGATTCTCTCCGCTTGAAGTGCTTGGAGTATTGCTTGGCTTTGACTCTATCTTTTCATGGCAGTTTATGCTGGGGATTATGGCTTTGAAACTTTACATTCTGATTGATTTTGTATAAGACTGATAATTGTGTACTTGAGTTTTGGTATTGTGATTTAGAAAGATGTAACCAAACTTATTTCTGCTTCTACTGTAATAAAGTTATAATTTTTCAAGTACTACTTATCTGTCTTGTAATATTCTGTTCTGTCTACTAAAACACTCAATCAAAGTTAAGGCATTCCCTTTGTGAGTGACCTTAACGGAGGTGGGGTGTTACAGTTGGGCATGCCGTTCGGCTTGACAAACGCACCGGCATATTTCATGGATCTCATGAATCATGTCTTTAGAGATCAATTAAATAAGTTCGTGCTTGTGTTTGCTGATGATATACTGGTCTACTCATGGACAGAAGAAGAAAACAAGGTGCATTTGAGAATTGTAATGGAGGTGTTTGGGAAACAACAACTAAAGGCTAGATTTTTTAAATGTCATTTCTGGAGGAGGGAAGCGAAGTTCTTAGAACATGTTGTTTCTGAAAATGGTATTGCCATGGACCCTGCGAAGGTGGCAACAATACAAGATTGGCCTACGCCTAAATATGTAACTGGTGTGAAAAGTTTCTTAGGATTAGCTGGATATTACTATAAGTTTATCCAGGACTTTTCTAAAAAGCAGCACCGTTAACTCAGTTAACTAAAAAGAATCAAGCCGTTGCCTGGGATGCAAGATGCGAGCATGCATTTAAGAGCTTAAAGGAAAAGTTAACATGCTCCCCAGTGTTGGTTATTCCAAAAGGAAATAAAGAGATGAAAGTATATACCAATACTTGTGGTACTGGACTGGGTGCAGTATTGATGCAAGGGGGAAAAGTTGTCGTCTATGCTAGTCGGCAACTAAAACCACACAAAAAGAGGTACGCCACGCATGATTTGGAATTGGTGACAATTGTGTTTGCAATAAATATTTGGAGACATTATCTTTTGAGAGAAAGATTTGAGTTTTTTACTAACCATAAGTCATTGAAGTATCTTTTCTCTCAGAATGACTTGAATCTCCGTCAACAGCGATGGTTGGAATTTTTAACTTCCTATGATTTTAACATTACATGCACACCGGGAAAAGGTAATGCAGTCGCAGATGCATCGAGTAGGAGATGTGCCAGTTTGGGAACTATATTTCGGGAATGGAAGCAACTAGAGTTTATTGCTGGTTATAACTTCAAACCAAGATGTGAATTGGAGCCAGATATGTCGGCGAGCCTAACAATTAAACCAACTTTGTAAGAATGGATTGGCTCTAGTCAGAGAAGCGATCCTCGATTGTTGGAGACCATCACCAAAGTGGAAGCTAATATAGATGATGAGGTTAGGGCATGTACAAACTTAACGGTAATGGTTGGCTTCGGAAAGGTGGGAGATTGGTTGTACCTGCTGTCGATGGATTAAGGGATAATGTACATAAAGAGTGTCATCACTCAAAGTTAACCATACATCCTGGTGGTAATAAAATGTATAAAGACATGAGGCAGACACACTACTGGGAGGGCATGAAGAAGGACGTTGGGAAATTTACTTCTAAGTACATGAATTACCAATTGGTTAAAATTGAGATTTAAAAATTGGTTAAAGCTGAACAGAACAAGCCCAGTGGCCTACTGCAACCGTTAGAAGTTCCCGAGTGGAAATGGGGGTAGGTTTCGATGGATTTCATTGATGGTTTGCCTAGGACTTATGCGGGTCATGATAGTATTTGGGTCATTGTGGACAGATTGACCACGGCCGCCAGGTTTATACTTGTCAAGTCAAATAGAACAACATCCAAGTTAGCAGAATTATATGTGAAGTGGGTTATGCGATTCCACTGAGTACTAAAAGGAATTGTAAGTGATCAGGATCCATTGTTTACTAGTGGATTCTGGAAGAGCTTGCAAGAAGCCTTAGGGTCAGAGTTACATCTCAGTACTGCATACCATCCTCAAACCGATGGTCAGACAGAAAGGGTGAACCATATATTAGACGATCTCTTGAGAGCGTGCATCCTAGATTTTGGGGGTTCGTGGGATGACCATTTACATTTAGTTGAATTTGCTTATAATAATCGTTATCAGTCAAGCACTGGCATGGCTCCATATGAAGCCTTACATGGGAGACCATGCAACGCTCCATCGTGTTGGTTGGAAGCAGGTGACAAACTCATACTTGGGCCAGATATGGTTAGAGAAACTTCAAAAAAGATTGAAATCATTTGGCAAAGAATGAAAGCCGCCCAAGACAGGCAAAAGAGCTACGCCGATAAGAGACGAAAAGACTTGGAATTCTCTATTGGTGACTTGGTGTTTGTCAAAATTTCTCCTTTGAAGAATGCGATTCGATTTGGCAATAAAGGGAAATTGGCACCAAGGTCTGTTGGTCCATTCCCAGTCCTTGAGTGGGTAGGAAATTTGGCATATAAAATTGAGTTACCTCAAAAGATGGCTGGAGTACACAATGTATTTCATGTTTCCCATTTAAGAAAGTTTGTGCACAACTCCAATACCACTATCTCACATGATCAGTTGGATGATATCAAGGTGGAACCAGAAACAACTATGGCCTATAGACCAATTCGTATCATTGGACATGATAAGAAAAAGCTTAGGAGGAAAACAGTGAAGCTTGTGAAGGTTCAGTGGGGGAGAAAGTGAGAATGATTGTACTTAGGAGACGGAGGAGAGCTTGAGAATGTCTTATCATGAGCTCTTTGTTTGGTATGTTTTAATATCACTCTTAACAATTCCTTCTGTGGTATCATCAGTTTTTCTACTTGGTATCCTACATGCTAGGATAGATCTAAGTTGTTTGCTATGTTTGTTTAATCCCTTGTGTATGATTGATAGACATATAGGACAATCTTATTTGTTGTTTAAGGAGTTTCAGGGGCAAAAATTCTTAAGGGTAGGATAATGTAACGACCCGTATTCTATGCACCGAAAGACTGTAAGATATTTATGTTATTTTCATATGAGGTTATAGGACTGTATAACTTTTGGAAATGATTGATTGGTTCATCTCCTACTTTTTCCATTTTCGTCAAATTTTAATGTAACCATTTTCCCTTAGTGGATCTTTTTTCATTCATAACTTTTGGTTAGTGGCTTCTCCTGGAAGAAAAAGGTGGCTTCTCAAGGAAGCCAATCCTTAGTGGCTTTTTGAGGAAGCTAATTCTTAGTGGCTTCTCTTGGAAGCCAAAGATGGCTTCTTAAGGAAGCCAATCCATAGTGGGTTCTTGAGGAAGCCAATTCTTAGTAGCTTTTCTTGGAAGCTAAAGGTGGCTTCTCAAGGAAACCAATCCTCGGTGGCTTCTTAAGGAAGCCAATCCTTAGCGGCTTTTCTTGGAATCGAAAGATGGCTTTTCAAGGAAGCCAATCCTTAGTGGCTTCTCGAGGAAGCCAATTCTTAGTGGCTTCTCTTGGAAGCCAAAGATGGCTCCTTAAAGAAGCCAATTCTTAGTGGCTTCTCTTGGAAGCCAAAGATGGTTTCTCAAGGAAGCCAATCCTTATGTCTTCTTAAGGAAGCCAACTCTTAGTGGCTTCTCTTGGAAGCCAAAAGTGGCTTCTCAATGAAGCCAATCCTTAGTGGCTTCTCCTAGTAGCTAAAAGTGACTTCTCAAGGAAACCAATCCTTAGTGGCTTCTCTTGGAAGCCAAAAGTTGATTCTCAAGGAAGCCAATATTTAGTGGCTTCTCAACGAAGTGGCTTCTCCTAGAAGCAAAAAGTGGATCCTAAAAGCAGCCAATCCTCAGTAGCTTCACCTGGAAGCCAAAGCATTAGTAGCTTCTCTTAGAGGCTATCCTTAGTAGCTTATCTTAGAAGCTATCTTTATTAGCTTCTTAAAGAAGCTTCTTTTCAATATATATATATATATATATATATATAGAGAGAGAGAGAGAGAGAGAGATAGAGAGAGAGCTCATTTGCAAAGGAATGGAGTTTAACTCTTAAGTTCAATATAATCAAAAGAATCCTCATTCACATCTCAGAAAGAGCCAGGAACTTTTCATTTTCGGATCTAAACTATTTGAGGAGATTAAGGTGAGTAATAGTGTTCTTATTCTAATTTGAGTAGATTAGCATGTATGTTCTTATAATTCAAGTTATGCCACATATATAAGTTTGGGTATGATTTGGATTTGATTTGAGAAACCCAGATCAAATTAGATTTAGGAGCATTGAACCAAATGTTACTAGATTCGGAGCATCAAACTAAGACTTTCCTACCTGGGCTTTTCTTTTTGACTTTCCTATCCAGAATTACTCTTTCTGGAACTTATTCTATTCTAGATGTGCAATGGGAATAGGTTCGTGTGGCGAGGCATTATTCCTTGATAATGACTAGTCTCTTTTGAAGTCCAACTCTAATACGACTAGTTGAACATGAGATGCAAGAAAGGTCTAAATAGGAAGTTACCACCAAGGATCCAGATGGGAACCATTGGGGTGACTTCTAAGTTGGACTTCGCTGTGGGAACATGTGTAATGGAGATATCGACATTCGTAACCTTGGTACGTCATTGAGAGACTGACACATAAACAAATCAGAGCCAATGCGGTGTGGACTGATCAGACCCTGAGCCAATGCAGTGTGGACTGTATTGTTTTTAGCTATATCTCATGTGGTAGGGCATAGCGATAGACATGTGGAGCTCATGTGGTAGGGCCAGCTAGTGTCTCGATTGATTTGACATCCAAAGTATCGAATACTGTATGCTTAATACACTAAGTGAGTAAATATGAGGATGTTTGTTATGATTTGGATGATTGTTATCACAATGACAACCACTTCCACTTACACTTAGTATCTTTATTGCCATAAAGTAGAGTACATGATTATCTGTGCTAACTCTTTGGATGTAGGGCCAGGTTAGGTATGACTCTTCATACCTATTGTATTATCTTATTTAGTTAATAAGATTACTATCGTTCACACCAGACTTTGTCTGACCTGGAGTTTTATACATTGCTTCTTATTACTCTGGGTGCTCTTAAATGAGCAGACTAGAGATATCTTAGTGTGCTCGAGTAGCTGGTTGGAGACGAGCATGAGGCTTCTACATACTATATATAATCTTATCCCTATTGCTTTCTGGATCACTACTTTGGGCATTAGCAGTGTATCTGGTTGAGAGACAGTATTTTGGAGATGTACTTATGAATTATTTGATATTTTGTTGTAAAATATGAATCTACTACTCTGATATTATGATTCAGTTTTCAGCTCATACACTGTCTTACCTGTTTTAAATCATGACTTATGCTTTTATTATATTTTATTCCATGCACTGTGAGATATACGACAGGTTATATGGATTTCCTTACTTCAATCTTTGGCGATCGTCCTGTATAATTCGTGCATAGTCACAGCGCAACTCGTTGGGTGTCGACTGGTACAGGGCGGTCGTCACACATATAACCCTCCTCATATATATATAGTTCCAAGTCAGTGTGGTAATAAGTATTTCTAGTGTTTACAAACAAGACAAAGCCCATGCTTAGGCTTTTCGAATAGGATTTGTACATAGTACGGTTCAAAGTTATAGTGTAAACATGTGAATTAAATATGTCTTCAAGTTCCAAACAAGACATAATGTAAATGTAGATGCGGACCAGTATGAATTTCAATTGTTTACAAACAAGACAAAGCCCATGCCAAGCGGATACATGGTGCAACATGTCAGTTGTTGTAGCAAAAGCAGTGTACAACAGAGCAATGCAAGTTAAGTGCAATAAAATATCACCATTCGAACACGTTCGAACACAATAAGGAAACTCATCAAATTTAAAGCTAGGTAAATAGAAGGGTTCTTTAACAAAAATTACACATAAGTGGAGTGCAGCCAGGCCTACGGTAACAAATTCAGGTTCAGGAAGCAATAGGAAAGCATATTACTTATATATGTAAACTATCGATAGACCATAATTTCCAGGTTCAGTTTTAGATTCAAGGCAAAGGCATAGATTTCATGATGAAGAATGCATGGCAAGGTAGAATTTATGCTTAAACATGTAAAGGAGTTTGCATAGCCAGTTTCGAATTACCACCAGAAGATTTCAAAGGTAACGTAAGTTGTAAAACTACAAGATATATTTGTAGAAACATATGGGGTACATGTGTGAATATTTCAAATAGGTAGCATACAACAAGGGTGGTTTTTATAACAAAATATACATATGTATATATATACACACATATCAAGACAATAGAGTGCAGGCACTGGTGACAAATCATAGCAGGTGGAGCAATACAATTTTCTAGGAAACAAGGTACTAAGACATCGGATCCAATAGTAAGAATTTCGAGTTTGGCCGTAGAGAAACAATGGGTTTGGAAATGAAGATAACCAGTCAGCACAAAGTCAAACGAAAACCAAGTTTCAAGTAATAAGAGGTATTTATCTAGCCTGTCATGGGTCATGGTAGTTACATAAATGAAGATATCAAGGGAAAAATACCCAAACAATAGTAAAGAAACTACAATGATCAACGATATACACGTACGGGAAAATAGCTACAGGCCATTCAATAATGTGGCTGCTCTGTGTAAATATATATACGTATGCCAACTATATGCGTATACACACACATCCTTGAAGATATAGACATACACACACACATGCCTTGGCCTCCATGTGTATGCACAGTTTCAAGTTTTATAAACGTGGTAATAGAGTAAATGATTTTTTGGCTATAGGCCATTTAAACAACAATGAGGCAACTAAAAATTCTTACACATAATTTTGGGCACTCGTGAACCAAACACATATGTGTGTGTGTGTATAAATATATTGAAAATTGATAGACTTTATTACGGTACCAATTATAAAATACATATATATGCCTCATCAAAACCTTGCAATCCCCCAATTGGATATCTTGCAAGGAAAAAGAGTACATATATATTTATTAACAACATTATATAGTTTGTAACAGTACAAATGGATTACAAAATTCAAAAACAAAGAGATACCCGCTTCCTCGTACTCTTCCATTCTCACATGAAAATAACCTTTCATCCACTATTGAATAATTCAACTCCCCATCTCGCAAGAATAGCCAAATTCCGAAAACTCGACGTTGCTGACCTTCCATTATTTCGAATGAGGTATGATGTCGCTTTAATAATCTGCTGAAGTTTTATATAATCATCAATCTTTCTTCCAGCAAAAATTCTAGCATTTCGTTCTCCCTAAATATTGTAGACCGCATAAGTGATTGAGCCAAAAGCTATGTCTTGAACTTGATCCTTGATTTTGAAATTATTGAGAAGTAGCGTAAGTTCAGCTCCCAAGGACCCGTGTGTAGATGCATTGAGACCAAGTAAAAGTTTAATCGAAATCCATATGAAAGGGGAGTAATCACAGTTGAAGAAAATATGGGTAGAAGTTTCATTGAACAAGCAACACAGTGGGAATAAGGTGTTTGTAATAATGCTAAAAGAAGATAATCGAGTCTTCGTGCTAAGATGATCCAATGTTGCCAAATCGATAATAAAAGACATACGTCGACTGTTTTTTGAGTGCCAGATTACTTTGTAAAATGGAATGGTAACCCCATGATTTCGAACTTTATCCCACGCTTTATAAAAGGTGAACTTACCTCCTTCACAACTCTCATAATAATCTTCTGGCTTTGATGTTTAAATCTGAAGCTGATTTATTTTGGTAGCTAATTCCCCGGTTGCTGGATCGAGTAAAGGAAACAAATTACTTTCTCTGATAATTGAAGCCACGGTATCACGTTCACGACCAATAACATGCAATGTTTGGAAGCCTAAGACATTTACAGTCCAACCAGGGATCAAACCAAATAGAAGACAATGAACCATTGGTGAGGACTTTGTTAAATAACTGTTGGCCTGATGATCGAAGACATAGAGTTGACTTCCAAGTGATGGAAGCATTATTGTCGATATTCATGGACCAGAAATGCTTCCTATAGCAATATTTATCATATATCCACTTCGACCATAGATTAGTTCGAGTTAAAAAATTCCACATTAATTTAATTACTGATGCTTGTTTCAGGTCTAAAAAATATTTCAAGCCTATTCCACCTTCCATTTTGGGTTGGCATAAAGTTTTCCATGCCACCTTGTGCTTGCCACCTCCCTTAAAAAAATCTATGCACAAAATGTTTGTTCTAGTAATTGATAGGTAAGAAGCCAGTAGAGAATGGAAGGAGTAATCACGGAGTGGATGAGTTGAGCACGTCCAACAAAGCTAAGGTAATTTACCTTCCATTCCTGAAATTTCTTTTGCACCTTAGCTGGAAGAGATTAACAATCTACATAATGTAAATAAATTGAAGATCCCTAGGTATTTAATAGGCAGAGAACCCATTTGAAAACCTAATATTTGCTGGATGTTTTGAGGATTGGATACATTGTCACTAAAGCAGACCCCTGATTTAGTTGCGTTGACTGAGAACCACATATATAAAAATAACTTGTGGAAAAAAGATTGTAACGTTAATGTAGAAGAAACTATTGCTTTGCCAAACACCATTAGGTCATCGGCATAGAGAAGATGTGAAATAACTAGGGTAGTTATGAATTGCTTAGCAACAACAGCCTTATTCATCATATTAGAAGAAAAAACTCCATCGCGATTGCAAATAAATATGGTGACAAGGGGTCACCTTGTCATATGCCCCTATTACTCGTTATAAACCCCTTAGGAATTCCTTGAATAAGAACGAAGAACATAGGAGGGGAGATATAGGTTAACATAACATTGATAAAGTGAATAGGGAACCCCATCTTAGCCATAATATAACAAATAAGATCTCTGTTAATTGAATCATAAGCTTTACTAAGATCAATTTTAGCAGAGGATTTATGCGAACCTGCTTTCTTGAAATCACGAAGCAATTCATGGGATAGAAGGATGTTTTCACCAATGTGTCTATTGCAAATGAAAGCACATTGGTTCTCTGAAATAATGTGTGGCAAATACACTTTCAATCTATTAGACAGCACCTTATTAAGGATTTTGTAGCATACAATACAACATGAAATAGGATGATATTCAGTAACATTTAAGGGTCTTTCATTCTTGGGGATTAGAGTAATGAATGTATGATTAGTACCTTTGGGGATATTAGCAGCATGAAACATGTCATTGACATCATTTAGTAGATCTTCTTTTAAACTATCCCAGTGCAACTTAAAGAATTTGGCGTTTATGCGGTCAAGACCAGGACTGGAATCATCATGAATTGAGTATACTGCTATTTTAATTTCAAATAGATGGATATCTTTCAATAATTCTTCTTGTCCAAACTGGCTAATAGTAGCAATAGGTTCGAATTCAGGAAAATTCGAAGTCGTTGTACAATTAAATAGCTGAGTGTAATATGAGAGGGCTTCTCTTTCGATTTCATTTGCGTTAATCAAAAAATTGCCTTCAGAATTAATAAATGCCTTTATATTATTTCCATAGCATCGAGTTGACATTTTAGAATAGAAAAAAATTGAGTTCACGTCATCTTTTTGAAGCCATGAAATTTTGGACTTTTGTTTTAAGTTCAATGCTCTAACTTCCACCATTGTCAATAATTGGTGCTTGACATTAAGCATAGTTTCGTGTAATTCATGATTATAGGGGCCTTGATCAACAGTTGACTCAATTCAGCTAATTTTTTTGTAATTAGAGGATATGTTTATTCTCTTTAGGCGTCCTCTTATTCCATGCTTTCAATTCAAGTGTATAAGCATGTATTTTTTTTTGGAAATAATAAGAAAGGTAGTTGTCAAAATAAACAAGTAAACCTCTGTTTACGCACTCCATATAACCTTCCTTCAAATGCCAATCATTTTGATATCTAAATGGATAGCCTTTAACATTGGTGGAAGGTAGTAGATGCAGAATCAAAGGGTTGTTATCACTGGTTAATTGGGAAAAAGATAGAGCTTTCATGTTCATTAAATGTTGCATGTAAGTTTTATTAATCAGTATCTTGTCTATATGTGTTGTTACCCACTTCTTCTCCATGTGTGATTAAACCCCATAGGCCTAATTTCATTTAGTCCAGACTGAATAAGACAGTTATTAAATGATCGTAAGCGATGAAATGGGACCAGTAGATAGCCTTTTTTATCTGAGAATGTAGAAACATTGTTAAAATTCCTTATTAGTACCTAGGTAAGAATCATCATTTAGGAGCTGTAGAGCTCCTAGAATTTTTTTTAGTAGGAGCTGTACTCGCAACTTGCTTGCCCTTGACTTTATCCATATACATTGCAAGTTTTTGTTATGAAATTTGAGACATCAGGTGGTTGTTCTGCAAGGGGATCATCTGGAAGGGATTCAGCCACATGTGCCAAATCGTCTTGTAGTATGGATGAAGGGAGCTCTTGGTTTAGAAAGTTCAAGTCATCTAACTTTTCATGTGAATCTGTTGTGTGCGATTGAGATGCCTGAACATTAACATCATTTGAGAAGATGTATCAATGTGTGTAGGCTCTTGGCCATCCATCTAGCTTTTGTTTGGTTCTCATGCAAAAGTGTCTAATGTCCAAAAACCTTGCACTTATCACATTTGGGAGGTATAAATTCGTACTCGACAAAGATATCTTTCTTCACGCAATTTAGTAACAAAATAGGGATCTCAGTTAGCTAATTTGTGTCAGTAGTAATTGAAAGTTGCAACCTTATAGACTAAGTAAAATTTTTAGAAGAAATTTTTGGGTCAAGTTGAATTGGTTCTGTAACCAAACTCGCAATCACAGAAATAACATCTAATGACCAAAGTTCTATGTCTAAATTATGTAACCGAGCCTATATTTTGACTTTATCAGTATTGAACTTGGTATAATCATATCCAGATGTCCACTCATCGACCATCAAAAGTTTACCAAAGTATGAATAGGTCGAAGTCATAAGAACTTTCTGAAAATTAGATTTATATTTAAATTTGACATTGAATCTGTAGCATGGGGCTAGGTGGATGAAGTAATCCCCTATCGGTTTCCAGACTTTTCCAATGTAGTCTTTCTATGACAACCCATGTCTGTTAATGTCACTCATAAACTACATTAAGTGTTAGGGAATGCGGAAAGGATCGTTTAGGCAAAACAAACAACTAGAAGGGGGTGAATAGTGTTTTTCGAGAATTTAAACAAAATCTAAAACTTGTGTGAATCGCCAAATCAATCAAACACCACAAACACAATCACAGACACATATTTAAACACAAATGCAAAAATAAATAGAAATAAAAATGCAGAAAAGGAAAGAATACACCGTATTTTATACTGGTTCATATTACTCCTACGTCCAATCCCATGCAACGCTGGATTGCGTAGAGTTTTATTACTATATCAATATCCAATTACAACCTCCTTGATTTCACTGCTAAAAGGGATACTACCTGTTCTGTCCCTGATTTCACGGCTATAAGGGATACTACCGATTTCTTCCTTGATTTCACAGCTACAAGGGATTTAACCCCAAATACCACCCAAGCAATTACAAACAACCCTATAACTCTTCAATAGCACTTGATTCAGAGAGTGTAAAGAGAAGAAGTTTGATCAAAGCAGAATTGAAATCGGTAGAGTATAAGTGTAAAAATCATAAAAATGATTAAGAATAACGGTATAAAGAAAGAGAATGAAGCTAGAGAAGAAGAGATGATAAAAATTCGAATTCAAGCCCTCTTACAGTAAATGAAAGGATGCCACGCTTCAGAATCTCACAAATAGTGAAAAGACAATTCCTTTCAAAATTGAAAAAATAACAATTATATGTCGACATTTTGTCTTATGTATGTCGACATACTCTTAGTTCAAAATTCATTTTTGAGCATTTTTCAAGTGTTTTGATATAAATATAATTCTACAAATTTTTGAATTAAAATATAGTGTTATAAATTAATACTATAAAGTAAACAATCATATGAAAACATATATCTAAACTATATAAACATATTTATAAATTTATAAAGTTTTAAACTATATAAATATGAAAGTATAAGAATATAAATATATAAAACTTAGGTTTTGAAAAGCAAAAGTAACGTAGGAGAAGAAAATAGAAAGATAGAAAATGAAATAGAGAGAAAATAAAATAGAGAGGATAGAAGATAGAATTTGAAAACAGAATTTGAAATTCAGAATTTGAATTTGAACCTGGAGTGCTATTTAGAGTCTTACGTAATCTAGACTCTGTAACTATATTAGTCTTGAACACTTGAAATCTTGAATACTCATGAGTCTTGAAATTTCTCTGAACTGTGAATCCCTAATATCTTTAAACCGTACAGTCTTCAATAATATTACCTGTACATAAATCCTGCATATGTGTGTGTGTGTATATATTCTAAACAAAAGTGTTAGTATATATTTTATAATCAATTAATATTGAAATAAGGTTGTTGTCATCAAAACTCCATTCTCCAACAATCTCCGCCTTTTTGATGATGACAACCTTATTTTATAATATATCATACCTATACATACTACATACCTGTTGATGATGATCTGTTAAATACTCCTCCTGTCTATCTGAATCTTATAAACTATGTCTATATTTTATAATTTCTCCCCCTTTGGCATTATCAAAATGAAAATTCTAACAGTACTCCCCCTAAATTATATAACCAACTGAATAGAACTTAAATAACTAACCTAATTATGATATTCCCCTTTATCTATACAACATATAAAGGAAAATTCCCAAGAATATGATGATAAAGCACAAACCAAACCAAATATTATAATTACATATGTTTGTTTGTTATATATACAAACCAAATCAAATCAAATCACACCACACCACATGTCTTAATATATATACAAGTTTTCAAATCATATAATCCAAATCAAATTCAAACTAATCAATCAAATCGTACCGAACAATTAAACATTTCTTGGAACTTCAACCCATTCATCTTGTCCAGTAATTGAGTTCTTTTTGATGTCCTTCCACTCTTCTTCAGTGTCATGTAATGTTTGGCTGTTTTCATTTCTGAAATGAGAAGAGAGATCCCAGTGAATCACATCAAAATGTTTTTCTTGATATTTAACCATCCTCTTTTGAGTTAACTCTAGTTTGCGCTAATTACATAGTACTATAGAAAGAGTTTTCTTGAAAGAATTCAAAGAATCGTCAAGATTTTCACGTATACTATGAATAGGATTGCCACGGATTCGATAAGAAATGAATAAGAAATAAGGAGAAATAAAATTATGAATTTTTCTGGAAGAAATATACTTAAATAGGGTCTGGAATTCGTTGGATTTTGAATGGACATGAGTAGTTATTTTAATTTTAAAATTTGAAACAATTTGAAAATCTGGCAGTTATATGTCGACATACTATAGTAAGAATTTTTGAAATTTTCAAATTTTGAATTCTCTGAACCTTATTATATTATAATTAGTTTTAAAGTTTTTATAGAAACCTAAAGATGATTTTATCATAATAAAAACTCCATTTGTTACTTAATAGAAAGCAAATACATCCAACTAATCAAGACATACTTAAATACGAGATTTGAAAGCAAAAACAAGGAAATGAATACATAAAGATAGATTAAACTAAATGACCTAGTTTTCAGATGATGATGAGGAACATGAAATTCCAAGCTTTCTTCCTGTCTTGACCATAAATTTGGATATTTTGGAAAGTTTCTTATTGAGCTTCTTTTGATTGTTGACGTTTTAACTTGATTTTGAATAATCAACACTTTTGTAAATGCGTCTAGTGCCTGTTGGATGCTTAACACTTTCCAAAGAAGCCTCTTCTTCTTCGTCTTTCATTGGATCTTGTTCTTGTTGTACTCGAGCTTATTTGGCTTCGAATGTCTCATATGGTTTGAAAGTGAGAGGAATTTGCATGAGATGAATGTTTGATGCGTCAACCACTTTTCTAGGCACATATTCTTCCCCATGAAGACCAAAGTAAAAGCACTTGAAAATGCGAGTGAGATAAACACCATAGTAGAGAGTGTTTTATCCTGTTGATAAATCTACGGGCTTAATCTCATTTAGAATCATTTCGGCCCAATTGATAGTATAGCCACCTATAATAGCAAAAAGAGCCTTTAGTACTTTGATGGTTAGATTGTTGAAATTTACGGAATGGGGAGTGATGGTTTTTTGAAGGAGAAGGTTAACAATTCCTGCTTTTGGACGAAAGGAACAATTTTTGAACTCCTTTGGAGTATCATTTTCAAATCTGTCATGGTAGGTCTCCAAATCAGTTTCATCGATAACAAAATCCGAAAAATTTGAGCCCGTGCTTCTACAATTTAGAATAGTGCCTAAGAGTTTGGCATCGAGAACAATTTGTGTGCCTTCGACACTACTCCAAATTTGGTCTTTGTTTCCTTCGTAAAATCTGCGATTGAGATTCACATAGAACACCTTGACGAGTTTGGGATAACACACTTCGTCGTTATCACGAGAGTCAATGAGACTCAAGACTTCATTGTTTTGAAAGAGAGATGAGATCATAAGAGGAAAAATCGCTAAAGATAGCAAAAGCACCTATGTTAACTTTAGCATTTGCTGAATAATTACCATAGGTTTTGATGGCCTCTTTGTCATTATGAAGATATCCTTTGATGGTTTTGGTTATCTTCAATTTTTGAGATGAACTAAAGGAAGCCATTGAATTGATTAATTATAAAGAGAATAGATATGAAGAGTATTGTTTTGAGTTGTGAATGAAAGGTAGAAAGAAGAGTGTATATATAGAAATTGAATGGATATGAATTGAATATATATTAATTGAATAGGCACAACTTTTCAGATTGAAATGACACCTTTTCAGACCTTGGGAGTTGGAGGGAAGTTTGAAAGTTTAAACTATTTGAATTTCAAATTTTAAATTTCAAAACTGGTCTGGTATGTCGACATAGACTTATTTGTATGCTTACATATATGTCTATTTTCAAGGAGAATTTAAATATTGATAATTGAAATTTAAATTGTCGATTTATATTTCAGGTTAAACGATATCCTAAATAATTCTAATCCTAATAAACACACAAACAATTTATTTATTTTATTTTATTTGTTATTTACTATTATATTATTATTTTAAGTCTCAAAATTCAAATTTCAAATTTGAATTTCAAATTTCAAATTTTAAAGTTTTAAAATCAAAGCGAACAAACAGAGCAACCATTCATCCAAGTAAAATTAAAAATTAATTAAAGCGTGCCCGGTTTTTAGAACCTTTTCTTTGAATTTTCTGAACACTGAATTGCCGTAAAGCATATATTTGTATTTCCGATTTTTGGTCCTTCATCACTTGATGATGATTCTGAATCATCTAGTGTTGCTGCGTATGATTTCTTTCTCTTCTTTGATGAATTGTTGTTGTCTGTTTGTTGAGTCGATTTGTCTAGACATTGACACATATTATTTCATGTCCTGGTTTGATACAGTAATAACACCAACCATAATTACTTCTTGAACTTCCTTGATTATAATTCTTCCTTCTATATCTCAGAAATCTTCTAAAATGATTTGTCAAAAGTGTTGTTTCTTCACCATCTTTAGTACTTGAGTCAGAACCATTTGTTGTCGCTTTCAATGCAATAGAATTATTCTCTGTTGTTATGTTTTCTTTTCTTTTCTGTAATTGGACTTCGTAAGAGATCAGGTTTCCAATTAACTCTTCAATCTTTATTTCATTCGCATCGTTGGCTTCTTCAATTGCCAAATTTTATGATCCCATTCTGGAGTTAATGAACTTAATATTTTTCTGACTTGATTTGCTTCAAAATAAGTTTTTCGAAGTGTAGTTAATGAATGCACTATCACTTGAAATCTGCAATACATATCTAAAATAGACCCATTCTCGTTCAATTTGAATAACTCAAACTGATTAACTAGCATTGCTATTTTAGTTTATTTAACTTTATTAGTTCCTTCATGAGTTACTTGTAAAGTTCTCCAAATTTCATAAGCAAATTTACATACTGACACTCTATTAAACTTATTCCTATCTAATAAACAAAATAACATATTCACAATAACAACCCAGAAAATCAGAACCAATTTGAAAATTTTAATTTGGCTATTTTAGTGAATTTTTGGGTATTTAAAATAAATTATTTTAAATAATAAAGATGAAAAGTCTATTTGAATCGATGTTTGAAAATAAATATAATTATTTTAATTATAAACAAGGCCTGAAATGGCGCGGCAGTTTGAAAATTCGAATTCAAACTTTGACTGATTGTACCGGGTGCAAAATAAAATGGATTTTAGTGAAACCAAAAATATTTAAATTTGTTTATGAATATCTTTCTAACGAATCTGAAAAATCGAAGTTTCATAGGGGGAATCAAAAGTTATGACCAAATGAATTTTCATAAAGGTCGCTATAGAGTATATATAGCCATTGAAAATATACAATTTGCAAACGACCTCTGTTTTCGACGAAACCACTTTTGTTGGATCCGGGATGTAAAATTATTGCTAGGTTTCAAATTCCATAATTTTTGAAGTTAATACGTGAGCTGGCGAAGGAAAATGTGTTTGGTTGATTTCAGTTAAATTGGATCGACCAGAAAATGACCATTTTTCAAATGGTCTCAGAATTCGACAAAATCAGTTTTGTGGGGACTGTATCATCAAAATATAGCTAGACTTATTTTTCTGGAATTTTTCGGATCATTTTATGGCCCCGGCAAATTGAAATGTACGTTCAAATCAAATATTGAATGTTTTATATTTTAATTTGAAGAGAAACTGACTGAAACAGTTGAATGGGCTTATGAAACATATCCCATTGTGTTCAAAATGGGGGTATTTAGCTAGGGACGACAGTCGTTGGGTTTGGATTGGAGTTCGTATGTGGTAAGGGGTATTTTTGGATTTTAAAAATATATAAATAAAAAAAGGGGGGCCAATCATATTTTTTCTCTCTCCCCGCTTTCTTCCCCGAGAGCCCTCACGAATGACGGAAAAACTCCATCCATTCGCTCATCTTTTCCTCTCGATCCGCGCAACAAAATCGAAGGAGTTGTTGGGGATTTTGTAGATATGAAGCCCCTCTTCAATTCCATACCAACCGCTCCTTCCACCATGCAGTATTTTTCGAGATCCATCACCTCGAAGTGCGCGACTTTCTGGTGCCGCCGAGCCTTCATGGCTGCGTCGACCTGAGAAACTCCACCAGGTGTGGGTAGCCTGGTCCAAGGCCTTTGATGTCGTATAACCTGATCTGAACCAAGATCTATGGATTTGAAGTTAAATGAAGACCTAGATTTGAACAATTTTGCAAGGTAACGGTTTAATTTATTTTAAACTGATTATAGCACTTTAAAGCGCTACGGATTTTGATTTCACGATAAAAATTATATCTTTTTGCTATGTTGACGAAATCCAGTGAAACAAGAGACAGTGGACTCGTGTGGACGTCTTCTACATTTTAGAAGAGACCGGATATTTTTCTAAGCTTCCTACAAATTTTGGAGGAGTGGAACCCAATGCGAGATTTCTGATTTATAAATGATATGGAAATGACAATGTATAAATTATATAGTCGATGTATGAGTTATATAAGCGTTGTACACCTCATGTATAAGCGTTGTATAAGTTGTATGTTCGATGTATAAGTTATATATGCATTGTAAAAATTATATATGCATTGAATGAATTGAAATGAAATCGAAATATACTTATATACGTAAATCTATATATATACATATATATATATATATACACACATACTCCCCTCGTCCACAGACCATGGACGATATATATTGGTTGTGATATTATTTGGATTATTGATTGATGTGAAATTTGGTGAATATCATGAATGGTTGATTGGAAATGATTGATTGTGGTTGAAATCCCAATAGGATTAGTATATGGGAAAATTCGTCTACGTACGAACTACATATTGAAATCCCCATTGTCAAAAGCTGCAAGGCTTTAAGGTAGAGCGAGGAGCCGTACTAGGGACGGTGCCGGTTTTAACTACCCTGCCATTATGCTGCCGAAATTTTCTGAAATACTTCTGTGTTTGATTTACTCTCATGTATTGAAACATATTCATGTGACGAATGAAATAGAATGGTTTGAACGATAAAAATAACATTTTTATCGCATGAATGAAATAGAGATGGTTTGAAGAATAAAAATCACATTTTTATCATCTATATGAAGTGTATAAAATAATCGTGTTTTGAAATAAATTGTTTTACAATAAAAATCACATTTTTATCATCTATATGAAGTGTATAAAATAATCGTGTTTTGAAATAAATTGTTTTACAATAAAAATCACATTTTTATCATCTATATGAAGTGTATAAAATAATCGTGTTTCGAAATAAATTGTTTTACCATAAAAATCACATTTTTATCATCTATATGAAGTATATAAAATAATCGTGTTTCGAAATAAATTGTTTTACAAATAAAAATCACATTTTTATTAAATTTATGAATTGTTAAAAATAGTGATGTGTTGAAATAAATATCTATTGGATAAAAAAATCCATTTTATCACATATTTGTAATGAAAATGGTTTTGAAATCGAAGAATGAATTATATATATATATATGTATATATATGTATATGTGTATAATTAAAATAAATTGAATAGCGAAGCTATAGTTCGTATTTTGAAACCGTGAATTCAAACGAATATTACGGGAGATCCGACCATCGGATTTTCTTGAAACAGAAACCGTTGGGTTAGCTTTGGAAATATCTTTCCAACGACACCAACTTTGCAAAGATCCAACGGTTGGATTGTCTGGAATGTTTAATTAAAATCTGAATGAAAACAGTGCCAGAATCGATTATATATATATATATATATATATAATTAAAATAAATCGAATAACAACGCTGCAGGTCATATTTTGAAATCGTGATTTCAAACGATTGTACAGGGAGATCCGACCGTCGGATTTTCCTAAAACTAGAACCGTTGGATTCGTTTTGAAAAGATCCTTCTAATGATATAAAATTTGTAAAAATCCAACAGTTAGATTTTCAGATATGTGTACATCAAATTTGAAGAAAAACAACGCCATGGCCGCGTTATGGCCTGAAGCGTCGTTTATATAAATTGGCTATTTTTAATTGAATAAAAATAGCGATAAATCATGATAAAATATTATAAACGATATGTAATGGAAATAAACCGAATTTACCCGTTTTATTGGATATTTGATGGTTGAATGTGTTTGACGTGAAAATTACATTAAAGAACAAAATTATTGATGTCGAATAATTTAACCATTGAAATGAATTGATTTGAAATTCTAAATATACGTGAATTATTTAAAAAGGCCGAGTTAATTCTCATTTCAAATAATTAATCGACGATCAGAAGTCAAAGATATGAAGACGTTGCAAGACCGACGATCTTCACATCGAATGGATGGGTGTTACTGATGCTCACGATGGGAGTAGCTACCTTGAAGGGGGCTAAAGTGGTAGCCGTCCGGACGTACTTGTTGATTGTACGGATGTGCGAGGTATAAGGTGCCTCCGGTTTCGTTCAGACCCAGAACGGACTTGTAAATGGATGTGTGTCTAACGTTGTATATTGACAGCGTGGCATATAGAGATGATGTGATCAAAGCTTTTGTTGAAAAGCAGAGCTTTTTGGTTGATGATTAAAGCAAGGCTTTTAATAGCTAGCTTTGTGTTTAGCGTTGATTCGCGAGCCTCATACCCCGGTATGGACCAGAAACGGGAGAGGACTGCAGGGAGGACATGCGTTTCCTTCTAGCTAGGAGTGGTGTCGGTATTTTTACACGGCTTGACATTTTACTTATGTGGATGATGGATAGCGAGGCGCCTCAGTTATATCACTCGATTCGGGACCGATGGAGTCATTGGGCTCATTGACAGGGCGGGGAAACGCGTTGTTCAGGCATTTTAATCCACTCCGTGTGGACCGGCACTAAAGATCCAAGGGTCACTCGAGCTCTGGTCCTAAAATATGGGCTAGATTGTCTCGAAGCGGTAAGGATGATCCCTCGCCTTGGTTCATGATGGAAATCCAATTTCCAAATACGACATCGTGCGGTTTTGATTGTATACCTATATATAGCGACATAGTGGTATGGGGCATTTATGTCGTCTATGATTGATACTTATGATTGAAATTGTTTTTCAAACATATAAACATTGTAATAATATCAAATGCTTTTGTTTTACTCGTATCAAGCATATTTTGGCCATTATAAGGAAAAAATCTATCCTTCGGTTTGCGTTGCATTGTGTGATGGGAACTGAGTCTTATAATGGCTTCATTTTTATAAAAAAGCATTGCGATGTTTAAAAGATTTACTTGTTTTAAAGAACTGGAAATACAATGGAGTAAACCCATTCCATGTTAGTGGCATGGTCTTGTGATTGTCCTTATTGTAAAATATGTTAAGTAGATTTCTCATACCAGTCCCATGACTGACTCGAAGTTTGTTTCACTTGCAAACTCGGGTGCCCCTATTTCTACACGGGCAGCCTTGTATTCAGGTTTTAGCAGGCTCTTTCTAGATAGCTATGGAAATGAAGATGGATTCTATCATTTCTTTCTTTTTATGTTGTTCAGCTCCTATTGTACATATGATGTTTTGTTTCCGCTATAGACATTTTATGTAAAGCTGAACTGTACTTTGTACTAAGTATGATCCTGTATACTGTGTAACTCTGATGATTATGTTTATCCATTGTATTCTATTGTACAATATCTGGTGTATTTATTTATTTTTGTTCTGCTGTTATCTGTTGATGTGTTATATTCCAAAGATTACCCTTGCCACCGTGGAACGGGGGTTTGGGGTCGTCACACTCATAGCCTTAGAATTTCTTTGTGCATCGGTCTTTTGATCGTTTGTCCATTATGAAAATGTAGTTGTGGGTTTAACATATTCATTTTGTGTACAATTCCATGTGTCTAAACCTACTGATTGCAAATATATTTTCATTCTACAAGCCCAATATGAATAATTACTACCATTAAACAATGGTGGTCTAACAGTGGACCGACCCTCTATAAAAGAACTATTATTGCTACCAATGTTGGTTGCCACTACCACTATTTTCAAAAACTAGATTATGAACTTTTTGAAAGACCTTGCTCTGATACCAATTGTTAGGGAATGCGGAAAGGATCGTTCAGGCAAAACGAACACTAGAGCGGGGGTGAATAGTGTTTTTTGAGAATTTAAACAAAATCTAAAACTTGTGTGAATCACCAAATTAATCAAACACCACGAACACAATCACAAACACAGATTCAAACACAAATGCAAAAATAAACAGAAATAAAATTGCAGAAAAGGGAAGAACCCACTAGATTTTATACTGGTTCAGATTTCCAGTCCCACGCAATGCTGGATTGCATAGAGTTTTATTACTCTATCATTATCCAATTACAACCTACTTGATTTCACGGCTATAAAGGATACCACCGATTCCATCCTTGATTTCACAGCCATAAGGGATACCACCAATTCCGTCCTTGATTTCATGGCTATAAGGGATAAAACCTTTTAACCCCAAATACCCACCAAGAAATTACAAATAGCCCTATAACTCTTCAACTGCACTTGATTCAGAGAGTAGAGAGTGTAAAGAGAAGAAGTTTGATCAAAGCAGAATTGAATTCGACAGAGTATAAGTGTAGAAATCATAAAAATGATTAAGAATAATGGTATAAAGAAAGAGGTTGAAGTTAGAGAAGAAGAGATGATAAAAAATTCGAATTCAAGCCCTTTTTATAGTAAATGAAAGATGCCATGCTTCATAACTGTCACAAATAGTGAACAGACACTTCCTTTCAAAATTGAAAAAATGATAGTTATATGTCGACATAGTGTTTTATGTATATCGACATACTTTTAGTTCAAAACTCATTTTTGAGCTTTTTCAAGTGTTTTGATATATAAATATAATTCTTGAATTAAAATATAGTGTTATAAATTAATATTATAAAGTAAAAATCATATGAAAACATATATTTAAACTATATAAACATTTTTATAAATTTATAAAGTTTTAAACTATTTAAATATAAAAGTATAAGAATATAAATATATAAAACTTAAATTTTGAAAAACAAAAGTAAAGTAAGAAAAGAAATTAGAAAGGTAGAAAATGAAATAGAGAGAAAATAAAATAGAGAGGATAGAAGATAGAATTTGAAAGCAGAATTTGAAATTCAGAATTTGAATTTGAACCTAGAGTGCTATTTAGAGTCTTACATAATCTAAACTTTATAACTATATTATTCTTGAACTCCTGAAATCTTAAATACTCATGAGTCTTGAAATTTCTCTGAACTCTGAATCTCTAATATCTTTAAAATGTACAGTCTTTAGTAATATTTTCTGTATATTAATCCTGCATATGTATATATACATATATATCCTATACAAAAGTGTTAGTATATATATTATAATCAATTAATATTTAAATAAGGTTGTTGTCATCAAAACCCCATTCTTCAACAATAAATTCCGTGAAGCGTGATAGGTAAACAGTAAAGGAATTTATAGAGCAGATATAAAATAAGCAGCAGAAAACTTTCAACTTCATTAATAAAATATATGTTGTTCCAAAACCAATTACATCAAACCACTAACAAAGCATATCAAATCTGTTTTTCGGAAAAAAAAACATAATTTCATAAAAATCGCATATCCTCTCCACAAGACATAATGGAATGAATACAGAAAGATACATCTCAAGAATCCAAGTCCAAGCTGTAAGAGAAGTCCTAGTCAATGTTGAGTGCTTCCACTGACCTTGGGGGGAAAGGAAGAAAGAGGCGAAAGAAAAAGGGTCAGACATAAAGTTTGGCGGGTTCTAGTTATTTACAAATGTGTATGAAATAGAAATGCCAAGACAGGAAAATAAGACTGGATGAGAAAGGTACAGTTTCATATAAAGTAAACTAAACTAAACAAAGTAGTAGGATAGACAAGAATAACAAGAATAAAATATAACCGAGTCATGCTTCACATTTATATCATAAAACAGGTAAGTCTGAACATGTATGTCTGCACATGTACTAGTATAACAAGTTCAACATGATTACACATCAGCAGGATTAGTCGTACCCTAATTACATAGCCATATTAGGTGTTAACCAAATTACACAACATGAGGATTAGGTGTACCCTAATTACTACCCAAGTGATCGGCTCCCTAATACGTAAATACCCTGTGTCATCCCCGGTAGTAAGGTGTATCACTCCCTAATCCAGCAATTATATAACACCGACTTATTTACTGGTGTTACAGCATCTTATCTTCCCTAATAGGACCCATGCACACTCATGACTCTACCAGGAACACGCTCGCACACCCCCTATGTGAACCTATTACTATCGAGTTCAGTAAAGCATGCCTTGGATCCAACTAGTGCGAGGCCCCCTCTATCCAAATACGAACAAGGATATTGACTGATATGGGTTCCAAATAGCTGATTGATACAAGCCAAACACCCTAAGCTTGTGCCCCCAAAATTAGGATTTAAGAGTCCCCAAAACCCGATACAACAGCAAGAACGGGGGACCTCTTAGTTTATTAATGCTCATGTTTAACCTGGTAGGTTTAGGTTTCATAATAAGCATGGTTGTCATATTACATGTCATTATGTGTGTACAACCCTACCCTAAAACACTTGCCCAGATGTATACAATTTCTACAGCATGTCAATTTATTAATCTACATCTGGTACTTTCAATATTCTAACATGTAATTTACTTAATGTTTGTATTAAGACAAACCTAACAAGTCCAATTCATATGCATAATATTCATCAACTATGTTACCAATTTACAACATATCAAATATATATTCATTATCCCTTTTTATCAGTTTATAACAAGTCTAAAAATGTGTATAATATCCTTTTTCTCAAATTATAGTTAACCAGACCCAATCTAATAGCATGCCTAAATTCCTCTTTTTATATCATTCATTATTGCCCCAATTTATATGCACATTCTAATCAGATATAGCCTAAGATTCCAAAGGCCTAGACTTAGCGTAAAAATAAAAAGGGAAAACAGGGGAAGAAGAATAGAATAAAATCACATAGACATATAGGTAAGACTGAAATTAAACATAAAACAAAAAAAAGGGAAAAGGAAGATAGATATATAATACTTGTTAATTATCAAACATTACAGGAATATGTCTTACTATCACAATGAAATAAGTGTTTAACAAGTATAACATATGTTTAATTATCACTACGACATAAGTGTTTAACCTGTAAGACATATGTTTTATTATCATTACAATATAAGTGCTTAACATGTATAGTTTTTATCCTATAAACACTACATATCCAAATCAAATTTTATTTAACTATCATGTTTAAAGTCTAAGAAATCTGATCTATAAATGACCGGAACTCACAGTGGGTCTTGGTGAAGAAGAGAATAAATCTATTATATATAACGCTATGCCGTTGAAAAGTCCAACCCAAGTTTTATGTATGCAAGTCCTGATGTTTTCCCTGTTTGATCCAATCCTCAACAGTATTCCCCCATTATATGTTTATATTTTTCAGAATATTTTCGTGGAGGTAGGATAAGATATGAAGAATTAGTGTGAATTGGGAATGGGAGAAGCCATCTATTTATAGATTCATAGAGTCAACCTCAGCCTTTAGATTTTAGGTTTTAAATCCAGTCTATACACTTAGCGCTAAGTCAGCAATGAATGCAGTCCACAAAACAGTCCAGATTCGTACTCAAAATTCGCCCGGATCTAGGTTGGATCGACCAACCTAGCCCCTAGGTCGATCCTAGGGTCGACCCAAACACCTTCCATCGACCTAGGCTGAGCGAGGGTTTCCTCATGGCCCGCTCGTTTTCCCACCTCGTTTCATTTTGATTTTCTGGAAATATTTTAGCATATATATGTGTGTGTGCGTGTGTGTATATATATATGTATATGTATGTGTGTGACCCTTATACATATACAAACTTCTACTGCCTATAATTTTTCATACGTTATCCATTTTACGTAAACTTGCGATCTGTATGAACCAGAATTTCGAGACGAACGCAACGGTAACGCCGGTTTCAGTTAATTTTGAATGTTTGATTAATTTATTCCCAATTTATCATCTTAATTTATGATTATAGTATATTAAATTTTTGGGTGTTACATCCTCCCCTACTTAAAGAATTTCGTCCCCGAAATTTCCAAGTTAAAAAGACCATGTGACGACCCAAAACCCCGTACTGACGGCGGCAAGGGTAATCTTTGGAATATAACACACAAACAGATAATAGCAGAATAGAAATAAATAAATACACCAAATAATGTACAATAGAACACACTGGATAAACATAATCATCAGAGTTACACAGTATGCAGGATCATACTTAGTACAAATACAGTTCAGCTATACATAAATGTCTGTAGCGGAAAACAAACATAATATGTACAATAGGAGCTGAACAACATAAAAAGAGATAAATGGTAGAATCCATCTTCAGCTCCAGCTATCCAGAAGGAGCCTGCTAAACCTGAACACAAGGCTGCCCGTGTAGAAAAAGGAGCACCCGAGTTTGCAAGTGAAACAAACTACGAGTCAGTCATGGGATTGGTATGAGAAATCTACTTAACACATTTTATAATATGGCTAATCACAGGACCATGCCACTTTCACGAAACGGGTTTACTCCATTGGATTGCCAGTGCTTTAAAACAAGTAAATCTTTTAAACATCGCAATGTTTTTATAAAAATGAAGCCATTATAAAACTCAGTTCCCATCACACAATGCAACGCAAACCGGAGGATGGAGTTTTTACCTTATAATGGCCAAAATATGCTTGATACGAATAAAACAAAAGCATTTGATATTACTACTAGTTTTTATATGTTTCAAAAACAATTTCAAATCATAAGTATCAATCATAGACGACATTAATGCCCCATACCACTATGTCGCCATATATAGGTATGCAATCAAAACCGCACAGTCACGTATTTGGAAATTGGATTTTGTAACACCCCACCTCCGTTAAGGTCACTCACAAAGGGAATGCCTTAACTTTGATGGAGCGTTTTAGTAGGCAGAACAGAAATTTACAAGACAGATAAAATAGTACTTGAAAAATTAATAACTTTATTACAACAGAAACCGAAGTAAGTTTGGTTACATCTTTTCAAATCACAATATCAGAATTCAAGTACAAAATATCAGCCTTGTACAAAAGCCTTCATAATGCATAGTTTTTAAAATCATAATCCCCAACATAAACTGCCACGGAAAGATAGAGCCAAGGCCAAGCGGTACTTCAAGCAGAGAAAATCTGAATCAAGCTCCTATACTCCCACCCTAATAAATCTTGTGGGGGGGGGGAACGAAAGAAAAGGGGCGAAAACAAGCAAGGTCAGACATAAAGTCTGGCAAGTCCAGTGACTTTCAGCATATGAACAGATAATAATATCATGACATGAAAATAAAGCTGGATAAGAGACAACAGCAACAGGAATAACTGGTATACTTAAGCTAAACAGAAGAAACAGACTGATATAGCCCAAGTTATGCTTCTTACTTATATTTTACTTTTCTGCACTAATACTAGTATAACAGGATTAGGCGTTGCCCTAATGTCCAAACTGAAACAGAAACAGAACAGAATAATCTATACAGGAACAGAATGCCAGTAATGGGCCTTTACCACCCCAACAGACAGAAGGTACATAAACGGAATCAGAGACAGAAACAGAATAATCCCTACAGAAACAGAATGTTAGAATCAGGTGTACACTAGTAAATGGGCCTTTACCACCCCAACAGACGGCACCACGCAGAAACAGACAGGTGTTACCACCCAACAGAAACAGACGGTACCCCAACGGAAACAGACAGAACTAAGTGTACCCTAAATCTACCCCAAGCGATCGGCTCCCTAATAGATAAATACCCTGTGCATGCCCCACAGAAGGATGTATCACTCCCCAAAGTGGCAAACTTTAAATGACACAGACCTATTTACAGATGTCACGGCGTCTTACATCCTCAGAGGCAGATAGGGATCCATGCACGCACATGACCCGGTTGGAACACACCATCAACACCCCTCGCCATTATCAGAATGAACCACTTATAATTTGTTCAGTAAGCGTGCCCAGACGCTACCTACTGTTGGGTCATAGTTTTGATACCAGAAAGGGTTACTGACTAATATGGGTCCCAAACAATAGATGACACAAGTATTTTCCCTCCTAACCTCGTGTCCCCAGACTAACAGATTTCAGATTAAGTTGTTTACAAGTTTTAGGCCTACAGAGTTCAGAATCAACTAGTTCACAGACCAGAAAATCAAGTCAACGGGTTTTCATACTAACGGATCAGATGTATAATTTTAACAAACTTACATATTGTCTAACTTTGTATTGGGCCTGCAGATTCACGAAACAGGTTTATTAATTAATCAGTCTAGTTGGTTTAGCCTTATCTACCCAACATGTTTTAGACATCATATTATCTCAGATTTTCATTAATTAAATATTAATGCGCAGACCTCTCACATTAGGTCGGTAGCTTGTGGCCGCTGGATAAGCCGGGCGGTTCCGGGCAGACTTCTTCCACAAGCCAGACCTAACCTCGTGTCTAAGCATATTTTAGTTATGCTTACGACCTCTCACATTAGACTGACAGTTTGCGGTTGCTGGTTAAGACGGTTGGTTCCGGGCAGGCTTCCACCGCAAACGGAGTCTAACCTCGTGTCATAGCCACTTTATTCCCTTATAGAAAATATCAGACTAATTATGTTCATTTAACAAATTTAACTTCTTCTCAAGTCGCAGCAGATTAATCAAATTAACATGTTCTACTCAATCTTAGGTTGCCTACAAATTACAATTATTCAGCTTTTCAACAGATTTAACAGATTAGGCGACACAACAGATTTAGCAGATTAGGCAGTTAAACATAATTAGCAGATTTGGCGTTTCAACATATTTAGCAGTTTAGGCAATTCAACAGATTAAACAGATAACAGATTTAGCAGATTAGGCAATTCAATAGATTAAACAGATTAAGGTTTCATTGACAATTCTTGCCTAATTATAAATTAGGCCTAAATTCACATGCCTAAATCATGGTCATGATTCATAATATGACATATACCTAAATTTTAGTTAAATTTGCATAGTACAGAATATGCTCAAAAATCCCAATCGTGATTCACACATAAATTATGCCAAATATAACCATTAATTACAATGCATGCCACATATCCAAAAATCCCAATTTAGGTGTATTCACACTTAATAGTTATCAAATCTTAATATAGATTTTTACACCTAAGTCATATGCAAATTAATTCTATTTTTTTTTCAAATTACAGACTATAATATGTATAGTATGTCCAGATCTAGATCTTGAATTACAACTTGTACTATGCATCCAAATCAGTTACATGTTCAAAGTTAAATTTTACGCCCCAAATCCCATGTCATATGTCCAATATTCTTTATACCTCAAAACTATGTTCAATTATATGCGTCAGATTTATGTTTCTAAGTTGCAACCTGTTTTATGTTTTAAGTCACAATAATCCTCTTCTTCCAAGTCATAGGTCATCTTATGCAATATGCCTCAAATTTATGTCCAGAATTACAACATGCGTTGTGTCCTCAAATTAGTTACAAATCAATTATGCCCAAATATGACTCATTCAATATTCTTCCCAAAATTTAGCGTTTATACGTTCATCTCTTATGAGATTTGGCTCAGGCTCGTGGTAGCCTGGCTATCAAACAAAAAGAAAGAAAGGAGGAAGAAATACAGAACAAACAGAATAATAAAACAGAGGAACAGATCTGATAAATAGAAAAAGGGCATAATCTCAGATTCAGTTTTATAATTATGTCAAGATCATGATTAAAATTCATATCGGAAAATAACTGCACTTGCCTTGATTGGATTATAGAAGAAGAGTTGCAGTAGTTCTCTTTTAATTTTATTCAGATTTGGAAGAAGATGCACTAGTTCTAGTTTTGATCCCAACAGAGTAGCGACGTCATTATTATATTTATTCATTAAAGAGGCAGAGTATAAGCAGAATGAAATTGTGTGGAGAGAAAGTGAGGTTTGGGGGTGTTTTTATAGGAGAATAGGGTGATTTAGAGCCTTCAGATCACTCTAGAATCCATCTAGGCCTTAGAAACCAAGAAATGATGTCAACAGACCAACCAGAAATCGCCACCTAAGCCCTAAAACATAAAATTTCGTCATAGACCATTTAGGGCCGACGGGACCAATTTCAAACCTCCTGAGTCGACCGGGTCGACCCATAAAATAGGTCGGTTTGGTGTTTTGCCTTCTCGCTTCCGCTGTTTTGAATTTTTTTCTTAAATTTTAGGTTGAATTTTATTTTATTTTTATATATATATCTATATATATCTATATATTTCTATCTTCCTACACTAAGCCGCTTTTTAGCCATTCCCCTAAAACAAAAATATGGCGTTGGTGGGGATCAAACTATGTACCTCTGGTATGCAAGTCACATGTTCCAACCAAATGAGCTACTAAGTCTTTTGCTTACAAACCTTAGAAAAATGCTAAACATTTATTCTTTTCTCATTCTTTTTTTCATGATTTGCTGCAGTATTTAATTTAAAGATATCTTTTTCATACGGAGTCCGATTTACGCAAACTCGGACTCTATCTCAACCAGAATTCCGAGACGAACACAATAGCGCAACCCGTTTCCCTTAATTCTCATGTTTGAGATTAATTATTCTTTAATTTAGTTAATTCGATTATTTAAAAATCTGGGGTGTTACATTCTCCCCTCCTTAAAGGATTTCGCCCCCGAAATCTCCAAGTTAAGGAGAATGCATATCCTAACATCCAAACAACCATCTACTCAACCATCATACATAGGCATCCATTGTCCTTATAGAATTTCTAATGCTATATGAACATATGCAAAAAGTGCGTGTACATGTTCCTTATCTAATGCAAAATCAGGCGGTCTACTGATTCAGTTGACCTCCTTAATGCAAACCATGATAGTGCCATGCGTCCATTATGTATGCGAAAGAATCCTATCGATACATATTATCTCTACATGCATGCACAACCATTCACCAAAATGCAACATCCGTATGATAGTACAACCATTATACATCCATTACTTAAATATGTACACACATTTATATGCAATATGAAGTGACTGAGCCGATCTAGTGCCTAAAGTGTGTGTATATGCATCCACGAGCAACCACTAGCAAACACTTGCATCCACATGCATCCATCATACATAACATGTCTCAAACACATGTTTCAACCATAGGACTACCCTACCTAAAGGTCAAAGGTACTAACGAGAGGACATACTAAAGATAAGATATATGGCCCTTGGGGTTATGCTTTCTAAAATAAGTTTTTTTCTTGAAAATACTTTTCTTAAAACATACTTTTGAAGGTACTTCTTCATAAAATTGTTTTTGAAAAACAACTTTTCAAAATTCATATCTGTTCTGGTAACCTTCAGCTCTGATACCACGTGTAACATCCCACCTCCGTTAAGGTCACTCACAAAGGGAATGCCTTAACTTTGATGGAGCGTTTTAGTAGGCAGAACAGAAATTTACAAGACAGATAAAACAGTACTTGAAAAATTAATAACTTTATTACAACAGAAACTGAAGTAAGTTTGGTTACATCTTTTCAAATCATAATATCAGAATTCAAGTACAAAATATCAGCCTTGTACAAAAGCCTTCATAATGCATAGTTTTTAAAATCATAATCCCCAACATAAATTGCCATGGAAAGATAGAGCTAAGGCCAAGCGGTACTTCAAGCAGAGAAAATCCGAATCAAGCTCCTATACTCCCACCCTAAAAAACCTGAGGGGGGAGGGGACGAAAGAAAAGGGGCGAAAACAAGCAAGGTCAGACATAAAGTCTGGCAAGTCCAGTGACTTTCAGCATATGAACAGATAATAATATCATGACATGAAAATAAAGCTGGATAAGAGAAAACAACAATAGGAGTAACTAGTATACTTAAGCTAAACAAAAGAAACAGAATGATATAGCCCAAGTTATGCTTCTTACTTATATTTTACTTCTCTGCACTAATACTAGTATAACAGGATTAGGCGTTACCCTAATGTCCAAACTGAAACAGAAACGGAACAGAATAATCTATACAGGAACAGAATGCCAGTAATGGGCCTTTACCACCCCAACAGACAGAAGGTACATAAACGGAATCAGAGACAGAAACAGAATAATCCCTACAGAAACAAAATGTTAGAATTAGGTGTACACTAGTAAATGGGCCTTTACCACCCCAACAGACGGTACCACGCAGAAACAGACAGGTGTTACCACCCAACAGAAACAGACGGTACCCCAACGGAAGCAAACAAAACTAAGTGTACCCTAAATCTACCCCAAGCGATCGACTCCCTAATACATAAATACCCTGTGCCAGCCCCACAGAAGGGTGTATCACTCCCCAAAGTGGCAACCTTTAAATGACACAGACCTATTTACAGATGTCACGGCGTCTTACATCCTCAGAGGCAGACCGGGATCCATGCACGCACGTGACCCGGTTGGAACGCACCATCAACACCCTCGCCATTATCAGAATGAACCACTTATAATTAGTTCAGTAAGCGTGCCTGGACCCTACCTACTGTTGGGTCATAGTTTTGATACCAGAAAGGGTTACTGACTAATATGGGTCCCAAACAATAGATGACACAAGTATTTTCCCTCCTACCCATGTGTCCTCAGACTAACAGATTTCAGATTAACTTGTTTACAAGTTTTAGGCCTACAGAGTTCAGAATCAACTAGTTCACAGACCAGAAAATCAAGTCAACGGGTTTTCATACTAATGGATCAGATGTATAGTTTTAACAGACTTACAGATTGTCTAACTTTGTATTGGGCCTACAGATTCACGAAACAGGTTTATTAATTCATCAGTCCAGTTGATTTTGCCTTATCTACCCAACACGTTTTTGACATCATATTTATCTCAGATTTGCATTAATTAAATATTAATGTTCAGACCTCTCACATTAGGTCGGTAGCTTGTAGCCGCTGGATAAGCCGGGCGGTTACGGGCAGACTTCTGCCACAAGCCAGACCTAACCTCGTGTCTAAGCATATTTTAGTAGTGCCTACGACCTCTCACATTAGACTGACAGTTTGTAGTTGCTGGTTAAGCCGGTTCGTTCCAGGCAGGCTTCCACCGCAAACGGAGTCTAACCTCGTGTCATAGCCACTTTATTCCCTTACAGAAAATATCAGACTAATTATGTTCATTTAACAAATATAACTTCTTCTCAAGTCACAGCAGATTAATCAATTAACATGTTCTACTCAATCTTAGGTTGCCTACAAATTACAATTATTCAGCTTTTCAACAGATTAGGCGACACAACAGATTTAGAATATTAGGCGGTTTAACATAATTAGCAGATTTTGCGTTTCAACATATTTAGCAGTTTAGGAAATTCAACAGATTAAACAGATAATAGATTTAGCAGATTAGGCAATTCAATAGATTAAACAGATTTAGCAGATCTAAAACATTCCTTAAGGTTTCATTGACAATTCTTGCCTAATTATAAATTAGGCCTAAATTCACATGCCTAAATCATGGTCATGATTCATAATATGACATAAACCCAAATTTTAGTTAAATTTGCATAGTACAGAATATGCTCAAAAATCCCAATCGTGATTCACACATAAATTATGCCAAATATAACCATAAATTACAATGCATGCCACATATCCAAAAATCCCCATTTAGGTGTATTCACATTTAATAGTTATCAAACTTAATACAGATTTTTACACCTAAGTCATATGCAAATTAATTCTCTTTTTTTTTCAAATTACAGACTATAATATGCATAGTATGTCCAGATCTAGATCTTGAATTACAACTTGTACTATGCATCCAAATTAGTTACATGTTCACAGTTAAATTTTACGCCCCAAATCCCATGTCATATGTCCAATATTCTTTATACCTCAAAACTATGTTCAATTATATGCCTCAGATTCATGTTTCTAAGTTGCAACCTATTTTATGTTTTAAGTCACAATAATCCTCTTCTTCCAAGTCATAGGTCATCTTATGCAATATGCCTCAAATTTATGTCTAGAATTACAACATTCGTTGTGTCCTCAAATTAGTTACAAATCAATTATGCCCAAATATGCCTCATTCAATATTCTTCCCAAAATTTAGCGTTTATGCGTTCATCTCTTATGAGATTTGGCTCAGGCTCGTGGTAGCCTGGCTATCAAACAAAAAGAAAGAAAGGAGGAAGAAATACATAACAAACAGAATAATAAAACAGAGGAACAGATCTGATAAATAGAAAAAGGGCATAATCTCAGATTCAGTTTTATAATTATGTCAAGATCATGATTAAAATTCATATCGGAAAATAACTGCACTTGCCTTGATTGGATTATAAAAGAAGATTTGCAGTAGTTCTCTTTTAATCTTATTCAGATTTGGAAGAAGATGCACTAGTTCTAATTTTGATCCCAGCAGAGTGGCGACACCATTATTATATTTATTTATTATAGAGGCAGAGTATAGGCAGAATGAAATTGTGTGGAGAGAAAGTGAGGTTTGGGGGTGTTTTTATAGGAGAATAGGGTGATTTAGAGCCTTCAAATCACTCTAGAATCCATCTAAGCCTTAGAAACCAAGAAATGATGTCAATAGACCAACCAGAAATCGCCACCTAAGCCCTAAAACATAAAATTTCGTCACAGACCATTTAGGGCCGACGGGACCAATTTCAAACCTCCTGAGTCGACCCTTGGGTCGACCCAGCAAGTCTCGGGTCGACCCGTAAAATAGGTCGGTTTGGTGTTTTGCCTTCCAGCTTCCGCTGTTTTGAATTTTGTTCTTAAATTTTAGGTTGAATTTTATTTTATATATATATATATATATTTCCATCTTCCTAATTAACCATTTCCACACTAAACTACTTTTTGAACCGCGTTTACACTAAGCCGCTTTTTAGCCATTCCCCTAAAACAAAAATATGGCGTTGGCGGGGATCGAACTCTGTACCTCTTGTATGCAAGTCACATGTTCCAACCAAATGAGCTACTAAGTATTTTGATTACAAACCTTAGAACAATGCTAAACATTTATTCATTTCTCATTCTTTTTTTCATGTTTTGCTGCAGTATTTAATTTAAAGATATCTTTTTCAGACAGAGTCCAATTTACGCAAACTCAGACTCTATCTCAACCAGAATTCCGAGACGAACATAATGGCGCAACCCGTTTCCCTTAATTCTCACGTCTGAGATTAATTTTTCTTTAATTTAGTTAATTCGATTATTCAAAAATCCGGGGTGTTACAGATTTCCTTCATGAACCGAGGCAAGGGATCGTCCTCACTGAATTCGAGACGCTCTAGCCTGCCCCTTAGGCAAGTACTCAGTCAAGCCTTTGGATCGTCAGGGCCGGTCCACCGATGTGGATTAAAATGCCTGAACACTGCGTTTCCCCGCCCTTTGGGGCGTAAATGAGCCAACGAATGGATCCTTCGGCTTCACATGGTCACCGGTATATCCGAGGCGCCTCGCAGTAGCAACAACCACACATGTGAAAATAATATATATGTCAGTCAGTTTAAGCACCAACACCACCTCTAGCTAGAAGGAAACGCATGCCCTCCCTGATTTCCTCTCCCGTTTCTGGTTCATACCGGGGTGTGAGGCTCGCGAATTCACGTTATACACAAAGCTACGCCACACAGGTGGTGCTTTGATCATCAACCACAAGACTTTGATTTTCAACAGAAGCCTTGATCACTGCATCTTAGCATGCCACACATGCAATTCCCACCACGCAACTGATGGTATCAATCACACAGAATGAATTCCAATGTCACACACACAGTCCAATTACAAGTCCGTCCTGGGTCTGAACGAAACCGGAGGCACTATATACCTCACATACCCATCGATCTCCACGTATGTCTGGACGATCACCACTCATTATCCATATTTCGGGATGCCTCCCAATCAGGACATCAGTTACCATCCACCGAGGTGAAGATCTCCGGTCTTCAACCACTATCTTCATCTTCGACTTCTTATCGTCGATTCAGTTACTCAGAATGGGATAAATCCGGTCCTTCTGAGCAACTCGCGTATATAATAAAAAGTGCTACACAAACACAACATACACCTCATTCCAATTCATCAGTCACTAACCGTAAATCAGTAAGAGAACGATTTCCCAAATATTAACCCCGAAGGTCGAAACCAACATCAGATCAAAACCCAGAAAACCATTCGACTTAGCTAACCTTCAGTTAGTTTCTAAATTTTGCATTCCATATCGTCTATAATATTTTATAATGATATATCGCTATTTTATTTATTTAAAAATAGCTAATTTATTCAAATGACGCTTCAGGCCATAACGCGGCCGTGGCGCTGTTTTTCTTCAGATTTGATTTACACATATCAGAAAATCTAACCGTTGATCTTCACAAATTTTATATCATTAGAAAGATCTTTTCAAAATGAATCCAACGGTTCCAGTTTTGGGAAAATCCGACGGTCGGATCTCCCGGTACACTCGTTTGAAGTTTCGATTTCAAAATACGAACTGCAGCGTCGTTATTCGATTTAATTTAATTATATATATATATATATATATATATAAATATAATCGATTCTGGCGCTGTTTTTCTTCAAATTTGAATTAAACATTCCAGACAATCCAACCGTAGGATCTTCACAAAGTGGGTGTCGTTGGAAAGATATTTCCAAGGCGAACCCAATGGTTTCGGTTTCGGGAAAATCCGATGGTCGGATCTCCCGCACTAATCGTTTGAAATCACGGTTTCAAAACACGAACTGCAGCTTCGTTATTCGATATATTTTAATTATATATATATATATAATCGATTCTTCAATTTCAAAACCATATTCTTTTCATACATTTGATAAAAATGATATTTTTATCCAACAGGCATTTATTTCGACACTTCACTATTTTTAACAATTCATGTATATAATATAAATGTGATTTTTATTGTAAAACAATTTATTTCAAAACACGACTATTTTATATAGTTCATATAAATGATAAAAATATGATTTTTATTATAAAACAATTTATTTCAAACACGAATACCATTCAACACATGAATTTCTATTCAACGAATGAATTTCTATTCAACACATGAATGTTTTCTATAGTTCGTATATATATAAAATAAAAATGTGATTTTTATTGTTAAAACAATTTATTTAAAACACGAATACCATTCAACACATGAATTTCTATTCAATGAATGAATTTCTATTCAACACATGAATGTTTTCTATAGTTCGTATTTATAAAATAAAAATGTGATTTTTATTGTTAAAACAATTTATTTAAAACACGAATACCATTCAACACATGAATTTCTATTCAATGAATGAATTTCTATTCAACACATTAATGTTTTCTATTCAACACACGAATATAGTTTCAACACATGAAAATAATTCTAACACATGAATATTATTAAAAATTTCGTCAGCATAACGGCAGGGTAGTTAAAACCGGGGCCGTCCCTAGTACGGCTCCTCGCTCTACCTTAAAGCCTCGCAGCTTTTGACAATGGGGATTTCATGCATCTAGTTCGCACGCAGGCAGCATGTATATTTTTTTCTTTTCCACAAACTAATCCTATGTGGTTTCAACCAAATAATTCTCAACCACAAACGGGTATTTTTCAACCACAATCAATCAATTTCAACCACAAACAATTCTAATCAACCATTCACTATCAACCAATTTTCACACCAATCACAACCAATAAATATCGTCCATTGTTTGTGGACGAGGGGCGTATATATATATAAGTATTTCACTTCTATTTCAACACATATATAATTTTTACAATGCATATATAACTTATACATCGAACGTACAACTTATACAACGCTTATAGATGAGGTGTACAACGCTTATATAACTCATACATCGACTATATAATTTATACATCATCGTTTTCCGTATCGTTTATAGTTAATAAATCTCATGTTGGGTTCCACTCCACTAAAAATAGCAGAAGGCTCAGAAAAATATCCGGTCTCTTCCAGAATGTAGAAGACGTCCGCACGAGTCCATTGTTTCCGGTTTCATCGAATTTCGTCAAGAAACGAAAAAGATATGATTTTTCCAGTGAAATCAAAAGCCGTAGCGCTTTAGAGTGCTATTAAATAGTTTAATATAATTTAAACCGTGTACGTCTTTAAAATGTTCAAATCTAGGTCGTCGATTTTCTTTAAATCTGAAGCACTTGAACGCGATCGGCTTGTGCCACGTTGACGGGCTAGGAGAGGCGCACCACCTCCTAGAAGCGCGGCCAACTCGCACCTACGGTGGAGGAGAATCGGCGGCTTGAACGTCGCCACTTTCCTGGGCGCGATTCTCGAGATAGACTCGACGAGGAGGAGCGCCACTTATACGGATTTGAAGAGGAGGATGGGATCTTCAAAAAGTTCAACTGGGGCGTTTGATAATGGTGCGTGGATTGGAAGATATCGAGGAGAGATGGTTTGAAGGCCTTTCCGTCGTCGCGATTCATATATCGGGGAGAGAGAAGGTCGGGTGTCATGTTATGATTGGCTGAGGGGATTTTTTTATATTTATATATTTTTGAATTTCTAAAATACCCCTTATCTCCTACGAACTCCAATCCAAACCCAACGACTGTCGTCCCCAGCTAAATACCCCCATTCCGAACACAATGGGATATGTTTCGAAAGCCCATTCGACTGTTTCAGTCAGTTTTCCTTCAAATTAAAATATAAAACATTCAATATTTAATTTGAACGTACATTTCAATTTGCTGGGGCTACATATTGATTCTAAAAATTCCCAAAAAATAAATCTAGCTATGTTTTGACGATACGGTCCCAACAAAACTAGTTTCGTCGAATTCTGAGACTGTTTGAAAAATCGCCCTTTTCTGGTCGATCCAATTTAATAGAAATCGACCAAATACATTTTCCTTTGTCACGCTCACATACTAGCTTAGAAAATTATGAAATTTGAAATCTAGTAATAATTTGACATCTCGGATGCAACAAAAGTGGTTTCACCGAATTCTGAGGTCGTTTGCAAAATGGCCATTTTCACGGGCTATATAAACTCTATAGCGACCTTTCTGAAAATTCGTTTGGCCATAACTTTTGCTTCCAGCTATGAAACTTCGATTTTTCAGTTTCGATAGAAAGATATTCACTAACAAATTTAAATATTTTTGGTTTCACTAAAATCCGTTTTGTTTTGCACCCGGTACAGTCAGTCAAAGTTTGAATTCAATTTTTGAAATTGCCGCGCCATTTCAGGCCCTGTTTATAATTAGAATAATTATATTTATTTTCAAACGTCGATTCAAACACACTTTTCATCGTTATTATTTAAAATATTTATTTTATATATTTAAAATCCACTAAAATAGCCAATTTAAAATTTTTAAATTGGTTCTGATTTTCCGGGTTGTTACAATCTCCCCCACTTAAAACTTTTAGTCCCCAAAAAGGAACAAAGTCGAAAGTGGTTTGATTAATCAACTCTCCTTTCAATCCGGCTTCCATTCTCCAACTTTTTAATCCCTGAGAATTTTCTAATTCTTCAAAAATTTGGCTAACACCCTAAATTTTCGAAAAATTTCGCCATAACCTCCTTTGTACGGGGAGGGGTTTGGAAATTTATTGGACCGTATTAGGTACCCAATAAATTCTAATAAGCATGCACATATTTGTAGTGATATATTCCGGTTTTCACAGGGGAGTGTGTATAGATCATAACTCCAGAGAATAAATTCTCGTCACCCTATAAATGGTTTTTGTGCCTTAATGACCAGAGAGACGTGTTTATTGCCATCTCCAGACCCATGTGGGGTTTTTATTAATCTGGAAATTTACCGTTACATTTTATATGGTCCATATTAGTCATCAGTTCAACCTGTAATATATAATCATCGCCATACAAGCCTCTCGCTCGTATGGTAAATCTTCAACCTCGTCACACAAGCTTCAAATGCTTATGTGGTGTATGATGAAGTATGCCTATCTTCAAGAAGTATGTCATGTAATGTAGTTCAAAATTAATTGTTACTAGCCTATGGCGACGTTTATTATTACACACAGAACAACCAGCACTCTGCATCCAATGGCATTCACAGGAGTTGATATAATAATATTTCGCGTCCAACTCATTTAGGTTTACCTATTTGTTGGACACGCAAATAAATTCTTTACTCAACAGCTAATCCATTTACCTATTGAAACATATATAATGCACATGGATATATTTCTATCTATTTCAAACTCAGTTCAATACTTGATTTAATTAACTGTCATTCTAATAATTTAATTAATAAAATCTACTATCACACAACACAAACAACAATCAATTTGTTTTTAACTTTTCAAAAATATACTAATCGATTCATATACTCTTTTTAAATTAATCAGACTATAGAATTAAAAGTTCACATCCATGAAAAGAAAAATAACAACAAAGTAGAGAACAAATGGTAATGCAAAGTATGGTAAAGGTACCTTGCACCGGAGTCAATCAGAGATATCCCCCCTGCACTTAGGATAGGCTTTCTTAATGTTTTCCTCTGTTTCCCAAGTACAATCTCGCGGATCTCCACTCCATTGCATTTTCACTAAGTGAACCTTCTTGTTCCTCAGTTCTTTGGTTTCTTTGCCAATAATCTTTAGCGGCTCTCTTCTCACAGCCAATTCTGGAGTAATTTCAATATCCTGTTGTGCGGCTTCTTCCATGATCAAGTCTGGACCATGAACGTGCTTTCAAAGTTGAGATATGTGAAATACATCATGCACTCTAGGCAACCAATTTGGTAATTGATTTATATAAGCGAGGGTTCCAATCCGTACTAGTATAGGGAAGGGACCAATAAATTTGGGTGCCAACTTCCCAGTTTTGCCAAATCGAATCACTCCTCTCATCGGAGAAACCCTTAGATACATATAATCACCAACCGAAAAAGCCAAATATCTTCTTCACGAATCAGCATAGCTCTTCTGTCGGCTTTGAGTGCGAGTAATCGTTTCTTAACGAAATCGACTTTGTCTGCAGCTTCACGGACCATATCGGGTCCCAATACAAGTCTATTACCAGGTTCGACCCAACAAGCAGGAGATCGGCACGATCTACCATACAATGCTTCGAATGGTGACATTGTCAGGCTTGCTTGGTAGCTGTTGTTGTATGAAAACTCCGCCAAATGTAAATGGTATTCCCATGATCCACCGAAATCAAGAACGCAAGCCCGTAATAAATCTTCTAGTATACGATTCACCCTCTCAGTCTGACCATCTGTCTAAGGATGATAAGCGGTGCTCAAGTTTAGCTTCGTTCCCAGTTCTACTTGAAATGCCTCCCAGAATTTGCTAGTAAATATTGGATCTCTATCACTAACTATACTGAGCGGCACTCCATGTAGACTAACAATTTCCTTGAAATATATCTGCACTAGACTCTGAGCAGTTCTGTTCGATCTGGCAGGTATGAAATGGGCGGTCTTCGTGAAGCGATCTACGATCACCCAAATACTGTCATTTCCTTTTCTGGTTCTGGGCAAACCATCTATGAAGTCCATGGAAATGTGTTCCCACTTCCAACCTGGAACGTCCAGCGGTTGCAACAATCCAGCAAGTTTCTGTTGGTCGCTTTTGACTAGTTGGCAAGTAGAGCACCTGCTAACATATATAGAGATGTCCCTTTTCATAGCCTTCCACCAGAATGTTCGCTTGAGATCATTATACATTTTGGTCACACCTGGATGGATACTCAGCTTGGACCTGTGACACTCTTCTAACACTTCCCTTTTTAACTTGGGGATGTCGGGAACACAAATCCTTCCTCTCAATCTCAGGGTCCCATCGTTATCGATTTGAAAACACGAGGGTTCGCCTTTCTGAATCCTTTTGATTATATCCTTAATAAAATTATCATCCTTCTGAAGAATAGATATTTTGTCAATCAATGAAGTCATAATAATAAAACTGGCGATCATTACATTCTTTTGGCTTAGTGCATCGGCCACGACTTTGGCTTTCCCTGGAGTGTACAGAATCTCAAAATCGTATGCTGCAAGGAACTCTAGCCAACGTTGTTGCCTCAGATTCAAGTCTTTCTGGGTGAATAGATACTTTAGCGACTGATGATCCGTATACAATTCGAACTTCTCACCCAAAAGATAATGTCTCCAGATTTTCAAAGCAAATACGATAGCCAACAACTCAAGATCATGAGTTACGTAATTTTTTTCATGTGGCTTTAGCTGACGGCTAGCATAAGCAACAACTTGGCCTCTTTGCATAAACACCGCACCAAGGCCTTCTCTAGAGGCATCTGTCCAGACTTTCAAGTCTTGATTGCCATCGATAATCGTTAACACTGGAGCCATTGTTAATCTTAACTTTAGCTTCTCAAAAGCCTCCTCACATTCTGGAGTCCACTTGAATTTTGCGTGCTTCTTTGTAAGCTTTGTTAAGTGACTAGATATCTTCGAAAAATATTTAACGAAATTCCGATAATAATTAGCCAATCCAAGAAAACTTTGGACTTCCGTAGGAGTACTAGGCTGTTTCCAATTTTTAATAGCGGTGATTTTACTTGGATCCACATCAATTCCCTCTTTTGATACGACGTGGCCAAGAAACTTCACTTCCTCTTGCCAGAATATACATTTGGACAGTTTAGCTTTCAATACATTCCTTCTCAGAATTTCTAGAACTTGTTCCAAATGTTTTTCATGTTTGGCTTTTGACTTAGAGAAGATTAGAATATCGTCAATAAAAACCAGAACAAACTTATTCAAGACTCCTCTGAACACTCGATTCATCAAATCGACGAAGTAAGCTGGAGCGTTACATAAGCAGAACGCCATTACTAACCACTCATAGAATAAGTCTGGACCTCTGAATGTTGTCATAGGAACACACTCTTCGGCAATACGAAGCTGATGGAAACCTGTAGCTAGGTCCATTCTTGAAAATACTTATGCTCCATTCAGACGATCCAATAAATCATCGATTCGCGGCAATGGATATTTATTCTTTATTATCTGCTTATTCAAGTCACGATAATCCACACATAGTCGCAGAGTACCATCAGACTTTGGGACAAACACCACTGCTGCTCCCCAATCAGAGAAACTAGGCCTGATCAGACCCTTCCATACAAGCTGTCGAGTTTGATTGTCTAGTTCTTCTTTCTCCTTTAGAGTCATTCTCCGAATAGCGTGCACTACTGGCCTTGCGTTCGGAATTAAAGCAATCTTGAAATCACACGACAACAGATTTATTTTTCAATAGCATGTGAAAAACGCTATTATAGATTACCATAGCATTAGTGACGATAATAGCCCTATTATATCTTATAGCTCAAATTTAAATGCTATAGTATTTTACATTTTATAGCGCATGTTCACCAACAAAAAATGTCTTACATAGTGTTTTGACCTTGCAATTATATTTGCTTACTAAAATCTAAGCTTGTTTTTTTATAGCGTTATCAATAATTTCATAGCACATATTCACTGCTATGAAAAATGTTATGCATTTTGGTTTTTAAAAAAGTTGCGCTGTTATTTAATTCCCCATTGATATATAGCGTTCAGACCTTACTATGTTAAATATTCGCTTTTTTTTATAGCATTAACACTGTTTTCATAGCTCATATTCAGTGATATGAAAAGTTCTCCACACGGTTTACTCTTTATATAGCATTTCACATTTTGATTTCATAAGAGAAGTTTTCCGCTATGAATATTTGTAATATATATAGCGTTTTCAGTGTTTTCATAGCACACATTCAATGATATGAAAAGGTTTTTCACTATTTAATTTTTTACATAGCATTAAACCTTTTATTTCCATAAGTGCAACTTTCCGCTATTAATATTTATAATATATAACACATATTTCAGCTATGATCTTTATATAGAAAATCTCTTATTTAATTTGTGCCCAGTTCAAACAATTAAGAAATAAATTCACAAGACAAAATGTCAATAGCAAAAATTTAATACCAAAAGCATATTTGATTAGAATTACAAAGTCATAGTTAATAGGTCTACTAAATAAATATAGAAATAAGTCGACATACATATTGTTCAAACATCGTTTCAAAACAAGATCACACGAAAAATCACTTAGTCTTCACAGCTTGTAAGCTCGTCCAACTTGTAGAACCTGCAATTCACAAGCACGAGTTATAGTCTTATAACAAAGCAAAATGGGAGAAACACAATGAAAATGCAAAAATAAAACAGGTTGATGTCATCTTAATTTTATTAGCAGTAGTTCTCAATGCAAAATGAAAGTGTGAAAACATTCACTTTTGGCTGTAAAATATGTGAAAACAGAATTATAAAGTTAAATTTTGATTATTGGATCAGTATTTTTGTATCATAAACAAACAATTTTCTTATTATTAACACAACTTGCTTTGGCAGACCTACAACCTGTTAATAATGTGACGTACATGGTTAGTCTATTTATTGGTTAACTGAAACCTGTTAACCAAGTCCTAATACATAAAAAAAAACTTAAGGCTAGTAATGTGACAGTACATGGTTAGTCTATATTTTTAATTTGTTTTGTAAACCAGAAAAGTCGATAACATATTATTTAATAGTAGCAGCATGCCATACCTATTTTTAGAATCTGATCAATAACATAGGTTCATCAGAAAAGGGAGAACTCGGAAACACCTGGTTTTGAAGATTCAAATCAGATTTGGTATTAATTAAACATATATATAGAAATAATACCCAAAAAGCAACCTCAAGTTAGTAGATCTTCCTATACTCCAGCAAAATATTGGTTATGGAAATAGGAAAAGCTTCAGATTTAAACCTTTATAAATGAAAGTATGAAATTCACTCAAGTTATTATTAGCACTTATCACATTAATTTAAAATTCCTAAACAGAATTAAACCTTTAAAGAGTAGCAAGAAAATATTAAAACAAATAAAGGAAAAGAACAAATTATCTAAATAATAATTAATAGAGATGCTTGTAGAAAGGAAGAAGAGAGGATTTCTAGCCTTCTGGTACTCATGTCCAGTCCTTAAGGTAAGAATGCAATTCAGTTCTCATAAAATAAAAGTCAGTAGAAACCCTTTTTTATTGTTAATGAAAAAGTAAGCAATGATTTACATTGAACCTATAATTGAAATATAGTCTTGCTCTTTCTATAAACTACAGAAAACTACAAATTATAGATAGGTAGCTAAAGGTTTTTCTCATGTTTTTATTGGCCATTTCTAGCACAAAAAATCAAATTTATTTCATCTGATTGTTACAATTAACGTACTCATTGATTATCCAGAAGTTGAATTAATATAAACTAAAAAAAATAAACAAGTCAAACCTTCGCCTATCTTGACCCTATCCAGTGCTTCTTCTGCAGACGATATGGCCGTTAACAGTACTATGTTGTACTCTGAAACGATCATGCATGTGTTGTTCTAGTCCAAGAGAAGCCCAGATTCAGCCTCGTTGATCTGCTATCCCTGCCAATTCTTATTTGTGCCACAAACAGTTTTTTATCTTCAATTTGATTTTTTTGTCAAATTTTAGAGCTCCAACTGTGGTTTCGTTGACATGTCTATTCGCGGAACTCTTATTAGATCTTAAAGTAGACATATCTGCTCTTTTATGATTTTGAAGGCATGTTTAAAAGGCTGGATGATGCCTCTGATAAATTTAGTGGAAAGCAAAAGGAAATGACAATACAACAAATTGAAGTTATGTAATAAATGACCACTATCATAGTGGTAAAAGATTATTAGTTTCCAATTATGATAACAGTAACTTGGAAATAAACATTTAATTAAAAAAATGCCTAATGTAAGAGATAATTAATTGGTGATCAAAATCAAGACATGAAATAGTTAATAATAAATAAATAATTCAAACCTTTTTGAATATTGGCACACTCATGTATTATGTTGTAAGTAGAAATTATAAATAATAAATATTCATGTTTCATTACATTTTCGTTCAATATTCGCACATTTGTTCTTTGATTACGAAACCACCTGGATGTTAAGAACAAATCTTAATTTAATGATCCACAAAAATAATAAATTCCATTAAAATAACCTATGGATTCATTAAAAAATGCAGCATTTGCTTATATATATAGGTCTTGACAGTATGATAAGGGTGTATGTCTCAGCCTAAAGGACACTGCTTGTTATATGCATATGTTATAATGTAATATACAGATATATATACATGTAAGCATGTGTGTCTACATATATATATATATATGTATGTATATATATATATGTATGTATATGTATGTGTGTGTGTCTTTATAATCAATGCATGAATTTATGCTAGAAGTTGACAGTGTATATAAGGCAGTGGATATATCTCATATGTATGTGGTGGTAAAAACATTGGTTGAAATAAGAAAAGTAGTTTTCTTTAATAGACAAAGATATGTATTGACAGATGATCAAATGTTCAACTTAGCAATATTTTTAACACAAAAATGTAGGATACGTAATAGCGCCTATGGCTTGGGTTGGCATTACTGAAAATATGATATCCGTGATGTTCATTAAAAGGCCATTTGTATGCAACGTTGACAGATTTGGTGAGTATTATAATGTATATGTCAACCGATTGCAATGAGGAGATATGATTTGTACATGTAAGTACTAGTTTGAGCAGTAACATACAAATAATAAAAAGTGGTAAAAAAATTTTACCAGCATCTGGCTCAACAGCAAGTCGTTTATTTGATTTTGTTCTTCTTAGTCGAATAGCAAATTTTCTTCTGATTTCTAATTGAATAAGATGAATGACCAACCTGATAACAAACCAATGACAATGAACAATATGAAGTAAATGAAAAAATAGTACTAAATTGTTAAAAATTATGATATAATGGAATCACCCAAACGGTAAATCAATCAAACCATTTAACATATGATAAAGACTCACATTAATTAAATTTCCCTGGCAGTTTGAAATTACACAAGTAGACAAACTGAGAATTGTCATCAAAGGAAATGATTAGGTAACCCTTTTTTCTCCTTCTGAATCCACATCTATTAAAATATACCACGTCCAAAGCAAATTAACACAGCTAAATTTCAAACATCATCCATTCACATGTTGGCAATATCTAAATCTTGAGGATAGACACTTAATGATGCCTTCATCATTTGTTATATCTTTTAAGCTAATAAGGTAATGACCATAACACATTAATTTGGAACAGTACTTTTCCATTATCTAATAAGGTACTGGCCTCTTAAAATAGATCGTAGAAAAATGCAACGATTGAATCATTAATATGAGATACTAACACATTAAATTAAAATAAAATTCAATGCCGAAAACAACAATTGTGAATAGTCTAAACTAAGATTGTTATATTACCTACAATTTTTTTCTTCATATTTTATGATGTATTGGCTAATGTAGCTTCTATTTCGATCTGCCTAATGATCAAATAGTATGTTGAACTCAACGACTAAAAATATTCCCAATTGCCCATTGAACTGGATTTATTTAACAAATATATAGGTAGTACCATAATGTGTTGTATGCTAATACGAGTCGATACTATCACTATCACTGTTTTACTGCATTTCAAAAAATAAAAGTTAAATTGAAATCATTTTTTTCACTATATTAGAATCACAAAGCATAAACAGTTTTGTAGCTGAGCCTTAAGTTCCAAACCACGTTTTCCACCCACTTCTCCATCCTCTCCTTATTCACACTCCCTTCGTAGGTAATCCTTATGCAGACATGCTAATTTAGTTATTCCATGCCCTTTCTCAGGCGGAATTATATGGGATCCAACACTGAAACTATAAACGAAGAAAATGAGTCCAGTTTCGATCTTAAACTAAAATCACCAAACTTGAGACCAATCTTCTTGAAGAAAAACATAGATTTGATATGCTATAAGTCGAGAACGATATAACAATGGATTCTTGGGTCTCAGAGAAGAAAATTCAATATTGGGAATGTAGCTTAGCAAACTTTGGGAAAGAGAATCCCAAAATTGAAATACATTAGTAAAACTTTATATACTAATGGCATCTTATGATGCGAAGCTTGCTGAGTTCATGCAGTATGGTGATGAAAACAACGGCTCAAACGAATGAAACAATGCCATTATTGTAAATGAAGAGCTTGAAGATGACTTAGACGATGAGGTTCTGAACCAAATAAAAGATCTTGCATAGGGCGGTGCTGACATTGATGACACTAAGATGCCAAACCTTTTCATTTCAAATAAAGAAGCTTTGTAATGTATTTTCTGGCACCAAACATCATTTGTCTATTATAAGGGAAAGGTACAAATGCATTTTAACTGTTATTTTGTTATTTTACTTATTTCTTAAGATATAGGATTATCGTGTGTTTTTTACTTCAATTAATTTAATGATATACCTATTATGAGAGCTCAAGGAAGAGCTATTCCCAAGGGCTGCATTAACGTCTATTGATTTGATCTAGATTTATGCCATTTGCAATCACAATGTCTACATTTGCATGAATATTTTGCATATCCTTTCTAAATATGCATCTCATGCATTACTTTCCTATGATAATATTACTCAATCTGCATTTGATCCTAATTCATACATTAAAAATATATTATGCATCAATCATGTGATAAATAGTGAATCCATGGTAATTATACGTGGGATGACTAACTCTATAAAGTTGTATTATTTAAATGAACTACAAATGTATAGCCTATATTAGATACACTGCTATACTATAGTGCAAACTGTACCACAAGCCATCATATCCAATGCTTAATTTATAATTTAAACGTTGGGTAAATCTACACTATAGTGTAGTATTCTTCATGAATTGTGTTGCTTTCGTCAAATTTTGGCTCATTTTCTACACACTAACAGAATTATATAATGAGCTGATTCTTGGTATTCACCAGAGCGTAGTATTCAAAATATGAGCTATTGACGTCAAAGCATAGGATTGTATGATTTACTGTGCAATCATCACTAATATAACCTTAATGTATTATTACTGAATATCTTGCACAATATAGTTGACCATTGTATAAGTGCACGTATGAATACAACTAAGATGATATTTTAACTGGCGCAACTATGATAATTATTTCATACTATATCTATATTAATTATTCTGTTGAAAACGCGTATCTTTGGTTCGACCGTGAAATGTCAAAATTGCTTTTTATTTAAATTAAAAAACTATCCCATAAAAATAGGATCTGTGCGGTGGAATTTTTTTTCTTCTTTTCAAAACTTCTTTAAGTATGCGTTCTTGACTAATGGATCAATAGCAACCCATGCGCGGAGCACGTGCCTCCATCACGCGCGGAGTGCGTGCCACAATCACGCACGAAGCGCGTGCCGTTACGCTCGTATGTAATATAAAAATACCCCTTACAAGTCACTATAATTCTAAAACAAGCAATGGATATATATATATATATCACAAATAATTATCTCATGCAATTATATAACCAGACTATATAACAACTTAAATTGGACAATTGAATGTAATAATTTCATTGATAGTGCTATAATCCATACATTCAAAACTAAACACAGCTAAAAACAAAAATGTAAAGTCGGTACCTTGATAGCTCAAGTAACTGCACATCAAAAAATTAGTATTATTCCATAATTAGATACCCATTTTTTCAACCAAACCAATTCCTTTTTTATCTTCTCAATCGTGGCCATGACCTCATCAATGCTGTCAACAGTTAAAACGATTGTCCAGATAGTCATCATATTCCATAATAATCAGTTAGTACTAAGACATATCCATAATAACATTTCAGTACCAAAATAAGCAAAAAAAAGGTAAGAAAATTTGGGAAAGAGATATAGATTCGTCTTAATTTCTCTTTACTATCATTTGGGAAAGAGATATAGATTGTACATCTATATTAATATTGTACAGATATATTAATATTTTGTTAAAAAATAATAGCATTAAATAAGAAGAAAGATAAGAGAACACAACTTGTTTTCCAGATAAATTAAGCCTCAAAAGCTTCTCAAAAGCATCAGTGTAATCTTCCCCACTCATTATAATACAAAAGAATGCTTTCTTGAGATCTATATTCATTGTTTTTTTAGCAGCAAGTTCCATCAATTTTTTTTAATCTCTTTGTCAATAGTAGTTGCTACACTGTTGGTGTTATCAATCTATATGCAAACTCTTTCATAACCACCATTGCCCTTTCTTTTCGGAGTCAAGAAGCTTTTTGCACATGATCCCACAAAGTAGCTGTAAAAAGAAAGTACATAGCGATGAAGCAACAACATGAAAACACACAAAAGTAAACAAATTTTTACTTCCATAGCAAAGTTCAACATCACAATCCAATAGCTGAAATCAATTTAACGGATAAATAAATAAATCATTAGAACTTTCAAAAAAGGCTAAAAGGCCCGAATGATACATGCAAAAGTCCTATAAAAAAGTCAATCTAAAGGATGCTTTTGTATAAGAGGTTTTAAACCAAGTACCCCCCTCTTTATATTCCACTTCATCCCATACCCACTTGTTTTGGCCTTACAAGCATCGCCTTCACTTTCAAGCGACATCTTATTTTACTGAAAGAAACTTGCAAATTCTTTTTTCTCTCTCATATTAAAAAACTTACCAACCACTCTAGGTTTTCAAACTTGCATGGTTTTAACAACATACAACTCATGAGAATCTGTGACTTCAAATAAAGGGTAAGGGATTTGATAAAAATATGTAGAATTCGACACCTTTTCATCAACAACAAATGTGGAAGTAAAAATTGGAAAATGAACGCTACAACTGCATCACTATCCGCCATCGCCGATTATATCACATTAAAGAACAACGTGAAAATGTAGAAAGCGAGTATGTGAGCTAAGAGGACGAGCGAGAAGTAAATTTTATAACCACTTTCTAAACTGTGACGTCTAAAATGGACCTCGTATGCAAAAGATTTTCGATGTATAAGTTTAATGATTATTTTAAGAAATTAAATTAACTCAAATGTAATTAGCCACATAATCACCTTTTTAAATCTTTCTTCCCAAATTTCTCTATAGCCTACATATGCACAAACCCAAACCCGCATGCACCAATTCGTTGTATTACGGGGATAAAGCTCGCTAAATCAAATTAGTTTGCTCTGCCAATCTTGTCATCACGAACCAGCCTCGATGATACCGTTGCCTCGAATCATCTCTGCCCCAAACAAAACGGGTCAGTGCTGCCTTTACCCCTCTCAAGGGAGTATGCCGCAATTTCTTTATCTGAGTATGTTGTTGCTCATCTTCTGGTTTTTTTGTTGTTGTTGTTCTTTATTTCATATATAGTATCAAGCATGAAATCCATTTGTACAATAGTATATATTAGAGAGAAAAGAACGAAAAAAATAGGGGAGCAGGATTTTAGGAATCAAACCATGATTTGAAGCTTACTTATTTGTTGTTTATCCTGGCATCACTATTTTCTCTATTTTCCGCGACCAACTTAGCTTCATTTGGCTGGCGTCAGATATTGAGCACAAAATCTTTCATGGCTGTTGGATCATCACTCCTTAATTTCATTCCATAGCCTACTCAAGTAAAACACTACAGACATATGCATATCTGGATCAAAAAGTACAAGCACACATTACAATTTTTAGATCTTCAGGTTATGAAGCATATTTAGATAGCAATATAAAAGAGAAGAAAGAAAAGAGAAGTGACATTGTAGAATTGTTTTGACAGTTTTCACATTCATCTCAGTCAAGCGCTTGCTCAAAATGGAGATAAGATCATATATAAGATCACTGCATGTTAGTAAAGCATGATGCAACCATCACTCATTAGTCATTATGTGTACAAAATTACAGTTTGTCTGTAAATAAATTTTAGATTCAATGAAAGCAGCTCCTTGTTTGATTCATTCAACTTCTTATTAAAAAGAATATAGTTTGTCTTCTCTAAAGATGTCATATGAAAAATGTTTTTAAATGAGAAGTTGGATCATGAAAATACATTTTATTAGAAAGTTGGAATAACGTGCAGTTATTCCTAGTAAATAACATGCATCACAAGATGTCTAATGACAACACTTTTTTTTATTGAAAAGAGAGTGAGATACCTGTAACAATTAATAAGATTTCACAAAGCTTAAACCAATGAAAATACAAACCTAGAGCAAACTCCAAAAGTGTACAAATAAGACAACAATAGGGTAAGATTGTTTGAAGGATCATCATCTTTTGAGTACTCCTAGAATAAAGAAAATAAAATACAATGAGTAAATAATACCACGACAAGGTAAGATTTTGTAAACGATCATCATCCATTGAGTACTTGTAGAATAAGGAAAATAAAATATAATGGGACATCGACTATTTCAAAATGGAACTACTTTGTGTATCCTCTGTTTATTTTTTCAACCCTATGATAACTGAAAAAAGCGAACAAATGTTTGCCTAACGAAAAAAAGAAAACCAGTAACCGTAGCACCTCCCTCTCCCCGTCAATTTTCCCTTTTATATTCTACATCACCTTTTCTTCACCAAAATCAACATAGCTGTCGTCAAATTTTCCTCTTTTTGAATGAGCTCCAAGATGTGGTATGCTGCACAATAGTTAATTTACAGACATCTTTCCTACTCTAAAGAATGATCGTTTTGGCTACTTCATCGATTATTATCTGCCTTGCCTCAAATGGTATTGTGCTTCCATTCTCCATCCCCCTTCCATATCTGAATCCTTTGTAATCAACAATGACCACTGACTGTTGTTCAGGTAACTTTCAACATTAAACAGATTGTTGTTCAGAACATGGTTATGCACTTCTTGATAAAAGTATCTTGTAGTTGATGTGTTTGAGGTGTAACAGTTATGGAAATTGAACCTTTACATCCAAGCATATGTTCAGTGGTATTAAATGACAGTGAAAAATGGATTATATATTGGGTATTTCATGTTCCAAACTTAAAATATTCATTGCTGATTATCACCGCACATACTTGATTTTGTGTAAGGTTAGTTTAACCCTTTTTTACATAGTGCATTCAGTAGATTATTTCCTACTATGGAGATGTTCTTACTATCAAAGTGAAGTTGAGCACTTACATTCAACCTTAAATCCAATCACTTTCACTTTTTGGATAAGATACAACCAATCTAAATAGTATTCAATCACTAGCATGCCCATCTAAAGGCTGCAAAAGCTTGTTCTGAACAAGTTAATTTATAAGTACATAATAATACCTCTTATGGCAGTTGAAATTGGAGAGGCATGGATGTTTGCGGAATTCATGGATTGGGATCGACCGCGTGAGAGAGATTATGGCACCGATATACTCTATCGTCCTTCGCGATTTTAGAACCCCGATCCACGATTGCGAATTCGATGAAGGATGACATCAGCGATTTAGGGGAGATGCGAGATCGGCTATGAGCCAAGAGCGATCTGAAAGGACATGAGATAAGTTGAATACCCGGTTTGGAGGCAGGGTGTTATCCTTTGGAGGCGGAGTCGATGCAAGAAGAGACTGGATGTTGGAGTGAATCAGAGATGACAGACTTTCATTGAATCGAAATTTCTAGGGATTTAGGGATAAAGCTGAATGTAGCAGAGGGATATTTTTAATTTGGCAGAGTTAAGTTTTATCTTATCCCGCGTTCATTTTTCGCTCCCTCTTTTTCTACGAGGAACGGGAACATAGCGAAATAGTCCTAAAATATCATAATTTATTTGTTATTACTTTGCCTCTTTTATATAGCACAATTTATGCATTATTATTTTTTCTTTAATTATTTTATTATAGCACTTTAATGTAAGGCTGTGATACAATGCTATGTATATCATATTTTCTTGTAGTGTCAATTTCTCTCTGCGGAGGTAAGCTAACAACTTCTTCGAACACATCCGCAAAATTCTTGACGACAGGAGTATCTTTTATGAGGTCCTGTATATTCTCTGTAACTACAGGGATATTTTCTACCTGAGAAGGAGAAACATCAAGAGCTGACCAAAAGTCTTTTCTATTTGAATTCAGGCCTTCGCAGGGTATGGTTATATAATTCCCTAATTTAATCTTTGCTCTAACAACTCTGTCGGCGCATCTAACCTCTGCTTCATATTTGGTTAACCAATCCAATCCCAAAATAAGATCGAATTCAGTAAAATTCATGATGATAGAGATGGTAGGGAACTTATAACAGGAAAAGAGACAGGCACTGCACAAATCCAGCTAAGATCGAGAGAACCCCCAACCGGATTATGGACAGTGATGGGTTCTTTGAGCTTTTTCAATTTCAAATCCAACTTCTTAACTGCATTCTTTGCAATAAAGCTTCGTGACGCGCCTGTATCAAACAGTACTTTAATGGGAATGTTTTTGACACTAAGCGTGCCTTCTAAAACATCAGGCCTTCCCTGACTAGCCGAGGGCTCAGAAGTTTCTGCTACTTCATTTATATATACTGCTTCAGATTTCTTTGAGAGTTGGCACTCCCGTGCAATATGACCTGCTTGGTGACACTTATGGCATTTCCTTTCATCATGAGATTTCTTGGATTTAGATTCACCCTTCCTTCGTTTGTTCCAAGATTTACAACTTATCACCAAATGTCCTTGCCTATTGCAGCTTGAGCATGTGGCAGTCATTACCGGTTCTTTCTCAGATCTAGTCCTCTTCCTCTTGGCTCTGGCTTATTACTGGCCTTAGGACTATCAGTCTCTGGCTCCTCTTTGTTACTAGAATAGACTTCCTCTTCGTAGCGTAACATACCTTTCTTGTCGAGATCCTCATACTGGTAAGCCATATATATCATTTCTGAAAAAGGAAGCTTCACATGCCCCATAACTTTACTTTGGTATTTTCTTTGCAGGCCATGAATAAACCTCAGATTCTTTCCCTTCGGATTTTGAATTAGATGAGGGGCAAAGTGAGAAAGTTCGTTGAATTTCTTATGATATTCTGGGATATTCATATCTCCTTGTATCAGATAAGAGAATTCATCACATAGCCGCTCAGTTGCTTCGGGAGGAATAAATCTTTCACTGAAAACCTCTTTGAATCTATCCCAGGTGATATCACCTTCTGGATTATCTTTGATGATTGTTTCCCACCAGATTAAAGCTTCTTCTTTGAGCGCCCAAGATGCCACTAATCTTTTCTGATCATCTCTCAGCTGGAAACACTCAAAAATTCTTTCAGCAGAACTCATCCAAGCTTGAGTTTGAATAATCGATTCATTGCCCGAGAATTGTGCTCCACCCAGATTTTGATATCTCTTAAATAGAGCCTCTAGATCTGGTTCTGCATTCCTTCTGTATCTGACACTCATTTTCTAGTACTTCTGCAAATAGCAGATCAAGTGTCAGGTCAACAGAAAAGGTATTTTAAAACATAGAAACATATACTTGAATGTGAATGTGTCTATCAGGGTGTATTTCATTCTGCTTTACTCATACTAGGATATTATTGATCCTATCTATAATGAGTTATTCGTCCTAGAACACTACTGGTTCTATTTCTGACAAGTTCGTTAATATTTTATATTCTCGCACTAAGCTTAACCAAAGCTCTGATACCATGTTGTGACGACCCAAAACCCCATACTGACGACGGCAAGGGTAATCTTTGGAATATAACACACAAACAGGTAATAGAAGAATAGAAATAAATAAATACACCAAATAATGTACAATAGAATACACTGGATAAACATAATCATCAGAGTTACATAGTATACAGGATCATACTTAGTACAAATTCAGTTCACCTATACATAAATGTCTACAGCGGAAAACAAACATAATATGTACAATAGGAGCTGAACAGCATAAAAAGAGACATATGGTAGAATCCATCTTCAGCTCCAACTATCCAGAAGGAGCCTGCTAAACCTAAACACAAGGTTGCCCATGTAGAAAAAGGGGCACCCGAGTTTGCAAGTGAAACAAACTACGAGTCAGTCATGGGACTGGTATGAGAAATCTACTTAACACATTTTATAATATGGCTAACCATAGGACCACGCCACTTTCACGGAACGGGTTTACTCCATTGGATTGCCAGTGCTTTAAAAAAGTAAATCTTTTAAACATCGCAATGATTTTTATAAAAATGAAGCCATTATAAGAATCAGTTCCCATCACACAATGCAACGCAAACCGGAGGATACAGTTTTTACCTTATAATGGCCCAAATATGCTTGATACGAATAAAACAAAAGCATTTGATATTACTACTAGCGTTTATATGTTTCAAAAACAATTTCAAATCATAAGTATCAATCATAGACGGCATTAATTCCCCATACCACTATGTAGCCATATATAGGTATACAATCAAAACCGCACAGTCACGTATTTGGAAATTGGATTTCCTTCATGAACCGAGGCAAGGGATCGTCCTCACCGAATTCGAGACGCTCTAGCCCGCCCCTCAGGCAAGTACTCAGTCAAGCCTTTGGATCGTCAGGGCTGGTCCACCGATGTGGATTAAAATGCCTGAACACTGCGTTTCCCCGCCCTTTGGGGCGTAAATGAGCCAACGAATGGCTCCTTCGGCTTCACATAGTCACCGGTATATCCGAGGCGCCTCGCAACAACAACAGCCACACAGGTGAAAATAATATATATGTCAGCCAGTTTAAGCACTGACACCACCTCTAGCTAGAAGGAAACGCATGCCCTCCCTGATGTCCTCTCCCGTTTCTGGTTCATACCAAGGTGTGAGGCTCGCGAATTCACGTTATACACAAAGCTACGCCACACAGGCGGTGCTTTGATCATTAATCACAAGGCTTTGCTTTTCAGCAGAACCCTTGATCACTGCACCTTAGCATGCCACACATGCAATTCCCACCATGCAACTGATGGCTATCAATCACACAGAATGAATTCCAATGTCACACACACAGTCCATTTACAAGTCTGTTCTGGGTCTGAACGAAACCGGAGGCAATATATACCTCGCATACCCATCGATCTCCATGTACGTCTGGACGATCACCACTCATTATCCATATTTCGGGATGCCTCCCAATCAGGACATCAGTTACCATCCAACCGAGATGAAGATCTCCGGTCTTCAACCACCGTCTTCATCTTCGACTTCTTATCGTCGATTCAGTTATTCAGAATGGGATAAACCCAGTCCTTCTGAGAAACTCGTGTATATAATAAAAAGTGCTACACAAACAAAACATACGCCTCATTCCAATTCATCCATCACTAACCGTAAATCAGTAAGAGAACGATTTCCCAAATATTAACCCCGAAGGCCGAAACCAACATCAGATCAAAACCCAGGAAACCATTCGACTTAGCTAGCCATTTAGTTTCTAAATTTCGCATTCCATATCGTCTATAATATCTTATAATGATTTATCGCTATTTTATTTATTCAAAAATAGCTAATTTATTCAAACTACGCTTCAGGCCATAATGCGGCCATGACACTGTTTTTCTTCTGATTTGATTTACACATATCTGAAAATCTAACCGTTGGATCTTCACAAATTTTATATCATTAGAAAGATCTTTTCAAAATGAATCCAACGGTTCCAGTTTTGGGAAAATCCGACGGTCGGATCTCCCGGTACACTCGTTTGAAGTTTCGATTTCAAAATACGAACTACATCGTCGTTATTCGATTTAATTTAATTATATATATATATATATATATAATCGATTCTGGCACTATTTTTCTTCAGATTTGAATTAAACATTCCAGACAATCCAACCGTTGGATCTTCACAAAGTGGATGTGGTTGGAAAGATATTTCCAAGGAGAACCCAACGGTTTCGGTTTCGGAAAATCTGATGGTTGGATCTCCCGCACTAATCGTTTGAAATCACGGTTTCAAAACACGAACTACAGCTTTGTTATTCGATATATTTTAATTATATTTATATATATATAAATATAATCGATTCTTCGATTTTAAAACCATATTCTTTTCATACATTTGATAAAAATGATATTTTTATCCAACATACATTTATTTCGACACTTCACTATTTTAAACAATTCACGTATATAATAAAAATGTGATTTTTATTGTAAACAATTTATTTCAAAACATGACTATTTTATATAGTTCATATAGATGATAAAAATATGTTTTTTATTATAAAACAATTTATTTCAAACACGAATACCATTCAACACATAAATTTCTATTCAACGAATGAATTTCTATTCAACACATGAATGTTTTCTATAGTTCGTATATATATAAAATAAAAATGTGATTTTTATTGTTAAAACAATTTATTTAAAACACGAATACCATTCAACACATGAATTTCTATTCAACACATGAATGTTTTCAATAGTTCGTATTTATAAAATAAAAATGTGATTTTTATTGTTAAAACAATTTATTTAAAACACGAATACCATTCAACACATGACTTTCTATTCAACGAATGAATTTCTATTCAACACATGAATGTTTTCTATTCAACACACGAATATAGTTTCAACACATGAAAATAATTCTAACACATGAATATTATTCAAAATTTCGGCAGCATAACGGCAGGGTAGTTAAAACCGGGACCGTCCCTAGTACGGCTCCTCGCTCTACCTTAAAGTCTCGCAGCTTTTGACAATGGGGATTTCATGCATCTAGTTCGCACGCAGGCGGCATGTATATTTTTTCTTTTCCACAAACTAATCTTATGTGGTTTCAACCTAATAATTCTCAACCACAAACGGGTATTTTTCAACCACAATCAATCAATTTCGACCACAAACAATTCTAATCAACCATTCGCTATCAACCAATTTTGTAACACCCCACCTCCGCCAGGGTGGCTCTTGCAAGCACTCTGACTTTGGAGGGGCGTTTGAATCAGGTAAACATGCATAATGATATATCAAGGCAGAACAAGAACATATGTATATATGTAAACAGAGTAAATAAGATAAGTAAAACAGCGGAAGATTTCAAACTATTTCAAAACAAGTCTGGTACAACATAATGTCAACTTTCCAAATACACAAGTCTAGATAAAAAAACAACATTACTGAAAAATTGAAATACATAAGTACTATCCCCAAAATAAGTGATAACCATAGCTAGCTTCATGTCAAGACCGTACATGAGCTAAAATCCCACAAGCAAGCGATCAGAAATCCAAGCTAAGCTCCAATATTCCCACCCTGAGAACCTGGGGGGGGGGGAAACGGAAGAAAAGAGGCGAAAGGAAAATAGATCAGTCAAAAAGACTGAGTAAGCCCTACTACAATCAATGTAAACTGATAAAGTTAACTGGCATGAGAAGCAGGGATGAACATAAGGATAACAACATACTAGCATGATGATTAACTAACAAGGTAGATAAAGGTTTCATCGCATAATCAGGTTTAAGGTTTTTGCACCACAGGTGTACTAGCAAACTAACATGACTTGAATAAACAAGTATTGATCCCTTGGCCCAAGCTTTGGCCCAATAACATGAAGTGACCCTAATACGCGGTCCAACCAAACGGTCTAGTCGATCGGCTCCCTATAAGCCTAACTTGTCACGTGTTGGTGTCAATGCGGCCCAAACATAATTGTAGTCAGACTGTGTCGGGTCTCCCGTCGGGTGTATCAAGCCCTAGGGTGTCAACCCCTGGACACCATAAACATAAGTGCACAGTCTCGATCTACTGGTACCCGTGCATGTTTTCCCCGGCTTCGGACTGTGTGCACGACCATAGTCCGCCCGGAACTACACCGGCGTACCACTCTGCCGTCGCTTTTGGTCACTTACCTCCAGTCCAGTAATCGTGCCCCCACCCTAGCCTAGTCCCTAGGGTCGTAATGATACAAACTTGGGATTACTGCTGGAGTGGACCCCCATTGCTAGGATTTTCTAGTGGGTTAAGTACGGTTTAACCCTCTTGCTAATCATGGATTAACTTGGTTAAGTGTAACGATGAGTTCACGACTTAACCCTGATTAATCTACCAAGCCCAAATTGGTTAAGTATTAAGTGGACCATGACTTAACCCTAATCATGAGGCATTAATTAATTTCACGTGCCTTAACCTCTCACATTAGACCTTGTTGTGATTACTAGTTAAGCCGGGCGGGTCCGGGTAGCTTTACATCACAACTTGGTCTAACCTCGGGTTCAAGGTACCACATGGCCAACTTCTCACATTGGGTCCTATTGTCTGTAGCAACTAGTTAGGCCGGTCGGTTCCAGGTAGGTTTACGCTACAAACTCAACCCAACCTCGAGTTGGTCACACTTATATTTTCTAAGTGTCATGTCCATCATGTTTCCAAAACATATTACAAATTTTCAAGCAATTGGGTAGACCTAACTTAATAGGTAAATTCCCAATGGGTAGACGTAACTTAATAGGTAAATTCCCAATCTTATGTTTTTATGTCTTTTAAGTTTACCCAACCCCAAACGCAATCCCATCGCTTACATATCGCAATAGCGCATAAAGGATAGAAAGAGGGAACTTGGCATAATCATGACATAAGGGTGTTGAAGCCACAAGTTTAACATGGTGGCATATGAAATGTACATATGTTCATATACTTGCATATTACATTTTTAGGCCTCAAAAGCATGCATAAAACCAAACTTAGCATATTGGTGATACATGGTGATAAATGACATGTAGAAATGGCCATAAGTTCGCATTTAGCCTCACATGCAAGTTATCATAAGGGATATGATAACTTACATGTTGCCAAAATGCAACCTTTAGCATAAAGCTTGAAGCTTTAAGCTCATAAACCCAAGATAAGCTTGCATAACATGATAACATGAGCAAAATGATCAACCCAAACTTTCATAACATAACTTGCATATCATATGGCAAACTTGCATAGCATAACATAGCAAACTTGCATAACATAACATGATAAACTTGCATATCATAACATAGCAAACTTGCATAACATAACATAGTAAACTTGCATATCATGACAAACTTGCATATCATAATGATCAAACACAACTTGCATCATTCATTAACTTTAGAGTTTAAATATGAAAGTAGAAAAGGGCTTACAATGCTTATGAAGACACAAAAATATGATAAAGCCCTTATGCACTCAAATAGACCCAAAATGCAAGCTCTAATAGAAAAACCCTTGAGCCAAAATGATCAAAACCCTTGCTTTATGATGTAAATATGGAAACTTGACTTGAATGCAAGCTAATGATGCTCATACAAGCTTGAAAACACTTGTATGCATTGAAAATCTCTCATAGAAATGACTTAGGAATTTTATGAAGAGAGTGGAGGCCATGAGAGGAATGATTTTGCCATAGTTTAGTTACTTGAATGAATAATGATGATTTAGGGTTAGGTTAGGGCCTTATTTATAGAGATTAGGACTAGTTTTATCCTTAGGATTAAACCCTAGTTCCAATCTCAGCCCTCAAAACCGAATCTGGCCCCCAAACTCAACACAAACCCAAAATGGTGCACCAGGCAAAACTGCCCGGTTGGACCATGTCGACTCCCAAGTCGACAGGGCTGTCGACTTGGGTCCAACCAAGTCGACTCCCAAGTCGACAGGGCTGTCGACTTGGGTACTCTGGCGGGAAATTTCCCGCCTGCGTCCAACTGCCCAAATTTCCAAATTCAAACTTGAATTTGAAATCTGTTTTTACTTTGAAATTTTCTGAAAACTTCGTTGGGCCTTAATCGGGTCATACGGACTCCGATTTTCGAAAACTCGAACTCTATTTCGCGTATTTTTCCGAGACGAACGCAATGGCATAGCCCGTTTCCCTTGATTCAGATTTTAGAATTAAATTCTGCCTCGATTTACGTTATAACAGGTTATTGAAAATACGGGTTGTTACATTCTCCCCTCCTTAAAGGATTTCGTCCCCGAAATCTTCAAGTTAGGAAGAACGTATCCTACCATCCAACACCCATCTACTCAAAACATCATCCACGAGCAATCATTGTCCTTACATGATTCTAAATGTTGTATGAACATATGCAAAGGTGTGTGTATATGTACTTATCTAATGCAAATATCATCAATGCAAATTATGTTAGTGAAATGAATCCATATGTATGCAATTCCTAACATAATGTATAACATCTATATGCGTGCACATAACATACATCCATATGCAACATCCATGTGATAACACAAAAATTTTCATCCATGAATAAGCATAAACACTCATGCATATGCAATATGAGGAGTGTGTGAGCCGATCTAGTGCCTAACGTGTATAATGCATCCACGAGTAACCACTTGCAAACACTTGCAGCCACTTGCAACCATCAAGCATAACATGTTTCAAACACATGTTTCATCCAAAGGGTTTCTACCTAAGGTTCTCATGAAAAGATTAACATGATAAACTAGATAATCAAGACAAACATGGATAGCAAAAGATATGCTACAAAGAGATCGGGAGGATAAGCAAGATATACTCCTTTTGGATTACAAGAAATCCCTTCCTAACCCAACCCCAATCCTATAAAAGCCCAAAAGGATTAGTCAACCTAACGAACCCCTTCAAACCTTGACATGTATTACTAGCCAATAAGTCATACCTCTCTGACAGAAATAGGACCGAGAGGATATACGTAAAAAGATAACATGCGAGTAAGTTCCACAGGAAAACAAGGATCAAGGATATGCTCTTAGAAAGAGATATGATGCGCATATCTAGCCTTCAGTCTTCTAAGTCACATTTCCTTGAGCTTAACACCACTGTGCTTTGACCGTCTTTTACTTCATGATTTCTTAGCTTCTTAACTCTTATTTCCAAATATGAGTTGGAACCCATTTCATTGTCGCCTCTCGTCTTCCTCTTTCACTTACTCTTCTATCATTCTTGGCTTAAACATAACTATGACCTCATGGTTTCATGCAAGCTCTCCAAAATTCACCAGTGAATCCTGGATCGCGTTTACTTACTATAAAGTATTCCACGCAGCAGAACTTTTCTTGGAAATACCAACCCACGTTGCCAATTGCTCTTACTAACGTGATTTTCTATAACTCATGCTTGAACGAAATGAACCATCCGCCTGCGAATGATAGGCCGTACTTAGATTCAGCCGTTTGCCCATGACTTCCCGTAGACTATCCCAAAACTGGCTAGTGAAGATTGAGCCATGGTTACTAACTATACTTTAGGGAACCTCGTGCAACCGCTTTATTTCTTGAAAGTAAACTGTCGCTAGCTATGATGCAGTCCTTTCGCTCTTTTACCGGAGTGAAATGAGCACTCTTCGTGAGTCTAACTACTATGACCCACATGCTCGTATTCCCTTTCCTTGATCTAGGCAGTCCATCAACGAAATCCTTCGTGACGCTTTACTACTTCCATTGCGGGGACCTCCAATGGATGTAATAGCCCACCGGGCTTCTATGACTCGGCCTTTAACCTGTTGGCACAACATGCGCCTTGGGACAAACTCGGCCACCTCCTCGGGTGATGTGCATCTTCAAGAGCCTTCTTTCTCTCATTGCGTCTTAGCCATCCCTTGTCATCTATAGCGAGGTGACTTACCATCTCGCCTCGAATCAACTTGTCCATGATCTCGACTAACTGCGGGTCTTCTTTCTGCGAAGTCCCTACTTGTTCCAGAAGGGTAGGTCTAAACTCAAGGGACGCTAACTAACTAATTAAACTGAGAGAACTTCTTACTTCGGTTACATTCCTTGGAGTCTTCCAATCCTGAACTGCAACTACCTTAGCGGGATCCACCGCTAAGCCTTGCTTAGAAACTATGTGCCCAAGAAATCTAACTCCTTTTTCTCCAAAATGACATTTGGAGGACTTGGCTTTCAACTGATGCGCTCTAAGCGTATCCATCACCTCCTTGAGATGTCTAGCATGTTCTTTCTCGTTCTTTAAGAAAGTCAGGATATCGTCTACAAAGACTACCACAAACTCGTTCAGGAACTCCCTAGACACCCTACTCATCAAGTCCACGAAGTAGGCGGGTGCATTAGTCAAACCGAATGGCATGACCAGCCATTCTAAGAATACATCCGGAGTTCTGAACGCAGTCTTGTCTACACTATCTTCAGCTACTCTGAGCTGATGGAATCCAGTAGCAAGATCAAGAGAAAACAGATGTTCCTACAAGCTGATCGATGTTCTACTCACGATAATTAACATACGGGCGAAGCGAACTGTCCACATTAGTAGCGAATACTACTAGAGCACCCTCTTCGGAAATGCTTCATCGTATGGAGTTCTTCTCAAGCAACTCCTTGACTTGCTTTCTTAACTCTCATCTTGCGGGACCATGTGCCTAACCGGCCACGAAACTATCTTGGCATTATTAACCAGATAAATGCGGAAATCTATCTCTCGCTTAGGGGTAACCCCCCTTCACTTCACCCAAGATATCAGGATATTCTCGGACCACCCTCACCGATTGCAAACTATCGATAGACGAGTTGAGGGATTCAAGATAACACAACATGACGGGACCCATAGGGTTACAAAATTTTTTAGGGTATTACCGAGGCGAGTCATGAGCCTCACAACCCTATGCTCAAAAATCAAGGATGGCTCCAAAACTGGACAACACATCCATGCCCAAAATCAACCCATACCCCATGAAACCGAGAATATAAGCATCACACGAGAACTCTACACTCAAGATAGAGATTTTCAAATCCACGTAGATAATAGACAAATGGGCGGAACCCCCAATTGGATTTGAAACACACACGGGATCATTAACTAGACTAGTACTTAGGTGCAAACTTCCAACTAAACCAGATGAAATAAACTATGCGATGCACCAAAATCAAACAAGGTACGAACTGAAAAATCAGAAATATATACAAGGCTTTCAACAGAAATACTACCTCGATCGGGAACTGGAGCGGCATTGATAGCATGAACTTGCCCTCCTAAAGGTCCAGCACGCTGAGTCTGACCCTGGCCTTGCCCTCGCTTCTTCGGGCAATCCCTAGTGAAGTGTCCCATTTCTCCACAGTTAAAGCAAGTGCCCTTCCTTTTTCTGCAATCCTTGTTTAGATGAGTCGAGCTTCCACAAGTAAAGCACCTTTTTTCCTTCTTATCTTTAGACTTCTCCTCCTTCTTTTTCATTTCCTTTTTGGGCTTCGTTTCCTTGTTTTGAAACTCATTCATCTTGATCTCCTTCTTGTCACTCCTATTCTCTTCATTGAGTAGGGCCATATTCACCAAACTCTCGAAAGTTGCCCCCAAGGGTATATGAGTCATGGCTAAACCATGTAATGGCTCGTTTAATCCTAGAGCAAAGTATAGGGCCTTCTTCTGAGCTGTGTTAATCAAGTCCAAACCGGCCCGAGCCAGTTGATTAAACTTATCTATGTATTCCCTAATAGTCATGTCCCCTTTCTTCAGTGATAGGAACCTTAGTCCAAACTTTCCCCGAAAGTCATCCCAAGTCTCAATTGGCCTAGTAGCGGTGGTGACCACCCACCAACGTGCAGCTTCTTCCTTTAGCAACCACACTGCTAATAAAACCTTCCTACGGTCATCTATATCAAAGAAGGCAAAAAGATCTTCGGTTTCTTTCAACCAATTCCTTGCCTCTACATAAGTCTCGGTTCCAAAGAAATTCTTGCAACCCATCGCCTTAAAGTCTTTGCAAATCTCCGCGAAATCCTCTTGTGGATGCTGAGGGGGAGGAGGAAGAGGAACCTCAGCGACAGGAGGAGGAGGAACATTAACTACCGGAGGAGGAGGAGGAGGAACATTAACAACCGGAGGAGGAGGAGGAACATCGGCGGGGCCGGCTTAGGTCGCCCTAGCCTCCAAAAGTCTCCTATACCAAACAGGTACGTACACTCCCTCCGGAATAGCAAAGTTATTGGCCATACAGAAAAAGAAGAAAAAGATAGATTCAGAATGGAGAAAAAACGAAGGAATTTTGCTAATGGCTTTTTGGGGAATAGCCTTTAAAATAAACTAGACTTTTCTTTGGAAAATACTTTATACTTGGTTTTGAAAATAGTTTTCCAAAAGTTTTTAAAAACCTTTTTGTCCCTTCTCGTAAACCTGGCTCTGATACCAAATGTAACACCCCACCTCCGCCAGGGTGGCTCTTGCAAGCACTCTGACTTTGGAGGGGCGTTTGAATCAGGTAAACATGCATAATGATATATCAAGGCAGAACAAGAACATATGTATATATATGTAAACAGAGTAAATAAGATAAGTAAAACAGCGGAAGATTTCAAACTATTTCAAAACAAGACTGGTACAACATAATGTCAACTTTCCAAATACACAAGTCTAGATAAAAAAACAACATTACTGAAAAACTGAAATACATAAGTACTATCCCCAAAATAAGTGATAACCATAGCTAGCTTCATGTCAAGACCGTACATGAGCTAAAATCCCACAAGCAAGCGATCAGAAATCCAAGCTAAGCTCCAATATTCCCACCCTGAGAACCTGGGGGGGGGAACGGAAGAAAAGAGGCGAAAGGAAAACAGATCAGTCAAAAAGACTGAGTAAGCCCTACTACAATCATTGTAAACTGATAAAGTTAACTGGCATGAGAAGCAGGGATGAACATAAGGATAACAACATACTAGCATGATGATTAACTAACAAGGTAGATAAAGGTGTCATCGCATAATCATGTTTAAGGTTTTTTCACCACAGGTGTACTAGCAAACTAACATGACTTGAATAAACAAGTATTGATCCCTTGGCCCAAGCTTTGGCCCAATAACATGAAGTGACCCTAATACGCGGTCCAACCAAATGGTCTAGTCGATCGGCTCCCTATAAGCCTAACTCGTCACGTGTTGGTGTCAATGCGGCCCAAACATAATTGTAGTCAGACTGTGCCGGGTCTCCCGTCTGGTGTATCAAGCCCTAGGGTGTCAACCCCTGGACACCATAAACATAAGTGCACAGTCTCGATCTACTGGTACCCGTGCATGTTTTCCCCGGCTTCGGACTGTGTGCACGACCATAGTCCGCCCGGAACTACACCGGCGTACCACTCTGCCGTCGCTTTTGGTCACTTACCTCCAGTCCAGTAATCGTGCCCCCACCCTAGCCTAGTCCGTAGGGTCGTAATGATACAAACTTGGGATTACTGCTGGAGTGGACCCCCATTGCTAGGATTTTCTTGTGGGTTAAGTACGGTTTAACCCTCTTGCTAATCATGGATTAACTTGGTTAAGTGTAACGATGAGTTCACGACTTAACCCTGATTAATCTACCAAGCCCAAATTGGTTAAGTATTAAGTGGACCATGACTTAACCCTAATCATGAGGCATTAATTAATTTCACGTGCCTTAACCTCTCACATTAGACCTTGTTGTGATTACTAGTTAAGCCGGGCGGGTCCGGGTAGCTTTACACCACAACTTGGTCTAACCTCGGGTTCAAGGTACCACATGGCCAACTTCTCACATTGGGTCCTATTGTCTGTAGCAACTAGTTAGGCCGGTCGGTTCCGGGTAGGTTTACGCTACAAACTCAACCCAACCTCGAGTTGGTCACACTTATATTTTCTAAGTGTCATGTCCATCATGTTTCCAAAACATATTACAAATTTTCAAGCAATTGGGTAGATCTAACTTAATAGGTAAATTCCCAATGGGTAGACCTAACTTAATAGGTAAATTCCCAATCTTATGTTTTTATGTCTTTTAAGTTTACCCAACCCCAAACGCAATCCCATCGCTTACATATCGCAATAGCGCATAAAGGATAGAAAGAGGGAACTTGGCATAATCATGACATAAGGGTGTTGAAGCCACAAGTTTAACATGGTGGCATATGAAATGTACATATGTTCATATACTTGCATATTACATTTTTAGGCCTCAAAAGCATGCATAAAACCAAACTTAGCATATTGGTGATACATGGTGATAAATGACACGTAGAAATGGCCATAAGTTCGCATTTAGCCTCACATGCAAGTTATCATAAGGGATATGATAACTTACATGTTGCCAAAATGCAACCTTTAGCATAAAGCTTGAAGCTGTAAGCTCATAAACCCAAGATAAGCTTGCATAACATGATAACATGAGCAAAATGATCAACCCAAACTTTCATAACATAACTTGCATATCATATGGCAAACTTGCATAGCATAACATAGCAAACTTGCATAACATAACATGATAAACTTGCATATCATAACATAGCAAACTTGCATAACATAACATAGTAAACTTGCATATCATGACAAACTTGCATATCATAATGATCAAACTCAACTTGCATCATTCATTAACTTTAGAGTTTAAATATGAAAGTAGAAAAGGGCTTACAATGCTTATGAAGACACAAAAATATGATAAAGCCCTTATGCACTCAAATAGACCCAAAATGCAAGCTCTAATAGAAAAACCCTTGAGCCAAAATGATCAAAACCCTTGCTTTATGATGTAAATATGGAAACTTGACTTGAATGCAAGCTAATGATGCTCATACAAGCTTGAAAACACTTGTATGCATTGAAAATCTCTCATAGAAATGACTTAGGAATTTTATGAAGAGAGTGGAGGCCATGAGAGGAATGATTTTGCCATAGTTTAGTTACTTGAATGAATAATGATGATTTAGGGTTAGGTTAGGGCCTTATTTATAGAGATTAGGACTAGTTTTAGCCTTAGGATTAAACCCTAGTTCCAATCTCAGCCCTCAAAACCGAATCTGGCCCCCAAACTCAACACAAACCCAAAATGGTGCACCAGGCAAAACTGCCCGGCTGGACCAAGTCGACTCCCAAGTCGACAGCCCTGTCGACTTGGGTCCAACCAAGTCGACTCCCAAGTCGACAGGGCTGTCGACTTGGGTACTCTGGCGGGAAATTTCCCGCCTGCGCCCAACTGCCCAAATTTCCAAATTCAAACTTGAATTTGAAATCTGTTTTTACTTTGAAATTTTCTGAAAACTTCGTTGGGCCTTAATCGGGTCATACGGACTCCGATTTTCGAAAACTCGGACTCTATTTCGCGTATTTTTCCGAGACGAACGCAATTGCATAGCCCGTTTCTCTTGATTCAGATTATAGAATTAAATTCTGCCTCGATTTACGTTATAACAGGTTATTGAAAATACGGGTTGTTACAAATTTTCACACCAATCACAACCAATAAACATCGTCCATGGTTTGTGGACGAGGGGCGTATATATATATATATATATATATATATATATATAAGTATTTCACTTCTATTTCAACACATATATAATTTTTATGACGCATATATAACATATACATCGAACGTACAACTTATACAACGCTTATACATGAGGTGTACAACGCTTATATAACTCATACATCAACTATATAATGTATACATTATAGCTTTCCATATCGTTTATAATTCAGAAATCTCACATTTGGTTCCACTCCACCAAAAATAGCAGAAGGCTCAGAAAAATATTCGGTCTCTTCTAGAATGTAGAAGACGTCCGCACGAGTCCACTGTTTCCTGTTTTATCGAATTTCGTCAAGAAACGAAAAAGTTATGATTTTTACAGTGAAATCAAAAACCGAAGCGCTTTAAAGTGATATTAAATAGTTTAATATAATTTAAACCGTATACCTTTTTGAAATGTTCGAATCTAGGTCGTCGATTTTCTTTGAATCTGAAGCACTTGAACGCGATCGGCTTGTGCCACGTTGACGGGCTAGGAAAGGCGCACCACCCCCTGGAAGCACGACCAACTCGCACCTACGGTTGAGGAGAATCGGCGGCTTGAACGTCGCCACTTCCTGGGCGCGATTCTCGAGATAGACTCGACGAGGAGAAGTGCCACTTATACGGATTTGAAGAGGAGGGTGGGATCTTCAAAAAGTTCAACTGGCGCGTTCGATAATGGTGCGTGGATTGGAATATATCGAGGAGAGAAGGTTTGAAGGCCTTTCCGTCATTGCGATTTGTATATCGGGGAGAAAGAAGGTCGGGTGTCGAGTTATGATTGGCTGAGGGGATTTTTTTATATTTATATATTTTTAATTTTCTAAAATACCCCTTATCTCCTATGAACTCCAATCCAAACCCAACGACTATCGTCCCTAGCTAAATACCCCCATTCCGAACACAATGGGGTATGTTTCGAAAGCCCATTTGACTGTTTCAGTCAGTTTTCCTTCAAATTAAAATATAAAATATAAAACATTCAATATTTAATTTGAACGTACATTTTAATTTGCCGTGGCCACATATTGATTCTAAAAATTCCCGAAAAATAAATCTAGCTATATTTTGATGATACGGTCCCAACAAAACTAGTTTCGTCGAATTCTGAGACCGTTTGAAAAATGGCCCTTTTCTGGTCGATTCAATTTAATAGAAATCAAGCAAACACATTTTCCTTTGCCACGCTCACATACTAGCTTCAAAAATTATGAAATTTGAAACCTAGCAATAATTTGACATCCCAGATCCAAAAAAAGCGGCTTCGTTGAATTCTGAAGTCGTTTGCAAAATGGCCATTTTCACGGGCTATATAAACTCTATAGCGACCTTTCTAAAAATTTGTTTGGCCATAACTTTTGCTTCTCGCTATGAAACTTCGATTTTTCAGATTCGCTAGAAAGATATTCACTAACAGATTTAAATATTTTTGGTTTCACTAAAATCTGTTTTGTTTTGCACCCGGTACAGTCAGTCAAAGTTTGAATTCAATTTTTGAAACTGCCGCGTCATTTCAGGCCTTGTTTATAATTAGAATAATTATATGTATTTTCAAACATCAATTCAAACACAGTTTTCATCGTTATTATTTAAAATATTTATTTTAAATATTTAAAATCCACTAAAGTAGCCAATTTAAAATTTTTAAATTGGTTCAGATTTTCCGGGTTGTTACAGACCATAACTATCCTAACATCCACCTACAGACATCTACTCATCCATCATCCACAGACATCCATTGTCCTTAAGAAATTTCTAATGCTTGTATGAACATATGCAAAAGTGTTTTGTGCATATGTCCTTAACTTAATGCGAAAATCTGGCGGTCGACTGATTCAGTTGATCTCCTTAATGCAATATATGTTTGAGCTATGAATCCAAAATGTATGCAAATAATCCTATTATAACATATAAACTCTATATGTGTCCACAATCATTCACTAAAATGCAACATTCATATGATGATACACCTATTTCCATCCATAGAAAATTAAAAATGCATACGTATCCATATGCAATATGTATGTCTTTAAGCTGATCTAGTGCCTAGTGTGTGTATAGCATCCACGAGCAACCACTAACATCCACTAGCATGCACTTGCATCCATCACTCATAACATGTTTCAAGCACATGTTTCCAACCATTGGATTCTAACTAAGGATCGAAAGGTTCAAACGATAGGATAACTAAACTCGAACGATTAAAGCAAATGCAAAGTAAAAGCTTGGAAAAGAAATCAAGAACGTACTTTCAAAATGAAAAGGATAAGAAGCACGAATACTATCTTTAGGTTCCCACCGCATCTTCACAGTCTTTTCCCTATTGCACTTTGACTATTTTGATTTCTGTATTACGTAGCTTCTTGATTTCTGTTCCAAGGATATGAGTAGGAACTCATCTTACTGATGCCTCCTTCTCAACTTCTGCGTCCTCAAGAGTGCTCGGCTCTGCTATATCTATCATATCATGGAGACATTTCCTCAAATTGGAACGTGAAATACATTGTGTATGCCCGCCAGCCTACCCGGTAGCTTAATCTGTAAGTCATCGGGCCTACCCTCTCGGCTACGAGGAATGGCCCAACAAATCTTGGTCCGAACTGCCCTACCAAGCTAAAGCAAACTACATTCCTTAGCGGTGACACTTTAATGAAGACCATATCTCCCACTTCGAATTCGAAATCGATCCTTCTTTTGTCAGCATATGATTTCTGTCTATCTTGAGCGACTTTCATTTATAGAGGGATAAGATCAATCCTCTGGGAAGTATCTTCATTCATCTCTTGTCCAAGCAGAAGTCTGTTTGTATACTCCACCAATAAGACGGCAATCTACATTGTCGTCGGTATAGCACTTCAAAGGGTTTCATGCCTATGCTCGATTGGTAACTATTGTTGTAGGCGAACTCCACCAAATGAAGGTGCCCCACCCAAGTCCCTCCAAAGTCTAGGATACACAGTCGTAGGAGATCATTAAGAACTCTATTCACCCTCTTAGTCTTTCCATCTGTATGAGGGTGATATGATATGCTCAAACGTAGCTATGCACCTAATGCCTCTTGTAAGCTCTTCCAAAACTAGCTAGTAAAGATGGGGTCGTGGTCTCTTACTATGTTGGAACGTACCCTATTGTAAGATCCCGTAACTTCCCCGTGAAGGAAAGAGCGGATACTTTTGAGAACAAGACAAAATAGAACGCAGACAAAAGGACATTTCACTGTATATTACAACAATGCATCAGATTACAAGAATATACAGAGTATAAATGAATATTACACAGAAATATCAGAGATTTAAATTACATTTAAATACATCGCAGCGGAAAATAATACAATACACAACTAGAAGGAGGTATACGGATACAAAGCTTTCCGGATATCATTCCAGCTGTAAACCAGGATCCTGTGAATATAAATCTGCAAAACCAAAACTACTAGCTGCCCGTGTCAAAATAAGGGCACCCAGAGTTTAGGTTAAAACAATAAACTCCAGGTCAGTCATGTGACTGTGTGAGAACTAAAAACAGTTAATCTTTATTTTTAAATTTAGGTAAATCAAGGGACCACGCCGTATAACACGGAACGGGTTTCCTCCCAAGAATACCAGTGCATAAAACAACAGCGCAATGCTAAATAAAGAAAAATGAAGCTATTATAAGCCCAGTTCCCATCACACAATGCAATCGCAAGCCGGAGGATAGGGTTTTTACCTTATAATAGCCAAGAATGCTTGATACGTTTAAAACAAATCATTTGATACTACTATAAGTGCATAGTGTATAAAACAACTTCAAATCATAAGTATCAATCATAGGCGGCATAAGTGCCCCATACCACTATGTCGCCATATATAGGTTATACAATCAAAATCGCAAAGTCACGTATTTGGAAATTGGATTTCCATCTATGAACCGAGGCAAAAGATAGTCCTCAACCGATTCGAGACGCTCTAGCCCGCCCCTCAGGATCAGAGCTCGAGTGACCCTTGGATCGTCAGGGCCGGTCCACCGATGTGGATTAAAATGCCTGAACACTACGCTTCCCCACCCTATGGGGTGTAAGTCTGGTCCGTCAGCCGACCAGAATGCATCGGCCGAAACCGATATAACCGAGGCGCCTCGCAACAGCAACAACCACATAAGTCAAACTCGTCAGGGCGGGTAAAACCACTGACGCCACTTCTAGCTAGAAAGAAACGCATGCCCTCCCTGAGGTCCGTCTCCCGTTTTTGGTTCACAACCGGGGTGCGAGGCTCGCGAATTCACGTTACACAAAGCTGTGCCACACAGGCTGTGCTTTGATCATCACCACAAGACTTTGCTTTTCAACAGAAGCCTCGATCAATTGCCACTTAGTCATGCCACATAGGCAATTCACTCCATGCGTTTGATATCCATCAATATATAACCCCTGAGCTCGTACGTCTCAGAGAAGGGCGTTAAGCAAGAGAATAAATTCTCCGCCGCCAAACAGATATACATTTAATAGAGATCAATCACACAGACTAAAATCCAATGTCAGACACACAGTCCATTTACAAGTCCGTTCTGGGTCTGAACGAAACCGGAGGCACCTAGTACCCCGCATATCCATCGATCTCCAGGTACGTCTGGACGATCACCAACTGTTTCCATCTTCTTGGGTGTACAGCCCAATCAAGATCATCAGTAATCACCCAAACGACGTAAAGACTTCCGGTCTTCGACCACCGTCTTCATCTTCGACACCACGTCGAATCAGTTATTCAGAATGGGATAAACCCGGTCTTTCTGAATAACTCGCGTATATATTATAAAAGTGTTGCACAAACACAACATACGCCTCATTCCAATTCAGAATATTCTTTTATCCAAATATTCCTATACTTTGGGAAAAGTTCCCATTAATTTTATCCAAGATAAATTCTTTAAATTTATTCTTTAATCTCCTTTGAATATCAATTCACACTAGTCGGAATTAGCGAACCACACCGAAGTAATCATTTATTTTATTTCCCAATCCCAACCTATTCATCCCATGAAGTACAACTGGTTATACTTCATATCTAACACCACTGTGTTATCGGTAAATTCAATTACCATTTCACGTTCAAATCTAATTAAAGATTTAACTATCGCTTGGAGTAAAACTGGTGATACTCCATTTTCGATCTTTTCAATCTAATTAAAGATTCATTAAAACTCCACTTAGTTTTAATCGTTAACTGGGTTAAAGAATCAGTGTCATTTAAAACACAGTTCACGATAAACCCAAAATCACATTCATTAATTATCGGGTTAAAGAACGAGTGTTATTTAAAACACTGTTCAAGATAAACCCAAAAATCAATACCAATTCAATTCCAATTAAATATCATTTAATTGGTACACTTCATTAAATTTAAATAAAAAGATTTAATCTTTTCTCAACTGGGTTCAAGAACAGTGTTAGTGAAGACACCATTCACGACAAACCCAAATCACATTCGATATTCAATACAAGGCTCTGAATAGAAAATATATCAGCTTATATTCAATATCAAATTCTACGACTAACAAATGTCGTATTGGAAATAACGATATAAATATATATCTTTCAAATTTCCCTAACAACACCTGTATAATCACGAATTCCAACATCGAAATATTCCGAAGACAATTTCGATTCAAATCCACTCCAATGCAATCATTGGAAATTCTGGTTATTTTCAAAACCATTTCAAATTCAATTTATTTATTTAAAAATAAATAGAATTATAATTCTAGTTCAAAACTAGTTCATTTCGATAAAAATCTGTTTTTATCTTTTCAAATATGGAGTTTTTCATCCCAATACTTCCTAAATCATTTCTTATGATTTTACACAAATTATTACTATTTTTAATAATTTTATCAAGGCCCGTACAGTCGATTTCCATCAAAGGCCATCGAACTGCACTTATAGCGACCTTTTTCGAATTTGATTTGGACGTATCTCCAAATCCAACCGTTAGATTTCTAATTTCAAATATTCATTAGAAAGCTCTTTTCGATACGAACCCAACGGTTCCGGTTTTAGGAGAATCCGACGGTCGGATCTCCCGTAATGTCCGTTTGAAATAAATGGTCGAAATTCACGAACTGCCGCGGCGCGGCGCGTTCTATTCAGGCCATTATATTATATATATAATATATATTTCGTCGATTTCTATTTAAAACGAATTATATAAATAGTTTTAAAATTCGTTTCAAAAGCAATTTCAACTTCCATTTCAATTCAAATCAAAATTGAATTCTCCTTTATAAATTCGTTTTAAAATTCATTTCTATTCAATTCAAATTTCAATTCAATTTGAATTCATTTCAATTTGCTTTCAATTCAATTTGAATTCGTTTTATATTCAATTCATTTCGAAATCGTTTTCAATTCAATTCATTTCGAAATCGTTTTCAATTCATTTCGAAATCGTTTTCAATTCAATTCATTTCGAAATCGTTTTCAATTCAATTCATTTCGAAATCGTTTTAATCGATATAAATATCGTTCACGTCAAAATGGCGTCAATCTAATCATCACGGCTTCACATATTTCTATTTTCAAATATTTCCTATTATCAAAATATTTGTTATTATCAAAATATTCTTTATTTTCACGATTGGAATGAGGCCCAATCAATTACCATATAAAGTTAATTATATGGATTTTCATACAACACATGTATATAATAGCAACGATAAATAATCAACCCTCAACCAAAGTGCACTACACTGTATAAGCATCAAATATAGATATCTAACGCTTATAACAGCCTGTCAATCAACCGATCGACATATTTAATCAATCAGGATGAGTGAACTTCAAATTTCATCCCAACACCCGTGTGGGGTTTCAAACAATCAAACACAGATTTTATTTGTGCACTTGGGCGATGTGTAAAATTTATCGACCCAATCAATGTCCTTCAAATAGGTGTACATAAACAAACCGTCTGGTTTGTAAATGGATATTTATTTATTCACATTCACGTTAAAAATTATATTTTTAACGACAAAACATTTTACTCCAACATATGAATTTCTATTCAGTTCATTCTTTAAATAAAATGATATTTTTGTTTTCTAACTTTTTTTAGAAAATTTCGGCAGCATAACGGCACGATACTAGAAACGGGACAAGGCCTAGCCTTATCCCCGGTCTAGTGAAGGCCCACGCCATTCACACATCAATCAAATTCACCAAACAACCAATTCAAATCAAGTCATCAAATTAATTTATGCAACCAAACAAACAAGTCCATGGTCTGTGGACGATTGTGTCGGGTGCTACTAAGCACCGTCTTCACCCTAGTATATATATATATATATATATATATATATAACTAGAAAAAGAAATTGAAAGGTGAGAAATTCTCACCGATAGCTATCCTAACTCCACGGCACTTCATTGATAGAAATCTTCATCGCTCGCCCCTTTGTCACTTTCGTCGCCCGTATTCACTACATATACAAAAATCACATTTTTATATTCTCTCCACTTCACGATAAAATAAAGTTCAGATTTTTATTTCAATTCTTATATTTACAACGCTTCTTTCTATATAAAAATTATATTTTTATATTTCTACTTCTTATATAAAGATTGAATTTTTATTATCATAACCATACAAAAATCATATTTTTCTTTAGTGTTATCAATATAAAAACAATACAAAATTTCTATTTTATTTTCATTGTAAACTTTATTCCAAAATCAATGCAAATTTCTATTTAAAATCACTGCTAATTTCTATTTATAAACAATGCTAATGTATTAAATAAAAACTGAATTTGACAATGTATTTTATCCATCAAAAACTGTATTTTTTTACAAAGCTTTTGATCAAACAAAAACTGAATTTTTATCAATGTATTTAAATTAAAACTAAGTTTTAAAAATAAAATAGGAAGAGAAGCTTACTGTCTTTGGTCGGAGGGAGGGTTGCGTGCTTGCTGCGCTGAAGTGGAATGGCGCTGTCGAAGGGGAGGGTGCGTGGTAGTTTTTGAATGGGGCTTGGGCCAGGGCTTCACGGAAGGGGGAGAGGGCGGTGTAGAGGCAGCGGAGGGGGAGGAGAAGGGGCCGGAGCAGCGCGCGTCGGGGGGAATACATCGCGATGACGGCGGCGAAGTCCTGGGTGCTAGGGCTTGGTTTGTCGCGCGTCGAAGAAGGAAGAAGGAGGAGGGAAGAGAAGAGAGGATCGGGAGGGCTGTGGCGGCGGCTTCCCCGCCTGCGACGGCGGCGCTGACCCCCCCTGGAGGCGGCGCGTCTTCGATTAGGCTAGGTCATTTATTTATTTTTCTTTTCTGAAAAACTGTCGGGGGAAGAATGAAAAGGGGAGGAGGGCCCTTTATAAAAATATTTTCTATTTTATTTTAATCTCCATAGTTGACTTTTCTTTCGAAGTCGAAACGAGACCCACCGACTGTCGTCCCTAGCGTATTACCCCCATTCCGAACACAATGGGATAGGTATCGCAGGCTAATTCGATCGTTTGAATCAGTTTCTGTTGAATTTAAAGTATAATTCTTTATATATTCAATTTAAACACACATTTCAATTTACCGGGGCCACATACGGACTCGAAAAATTCAAGAAAAATATTTTCTAACTTCGTATTGACGATACGGTCCTAACAAAACTAATTTCGTCGAATTCTGAGACCGTTAGAAAAATGGCCAATTTCCAGTCGATTAAAATCAACTGAAATGGTCAAAACACGTTTTCCTTTGCCACGCTCACATATTGATTCAAAAAATTATGAAATTTGAAACTTAGCAATAACTTGACATCACGGACCCAACAAAACTGGTTTCGTCGAAATCTGAGGTCGTTTGCAAAAAGTCCATTTTTAAGGGCCTGAATTCCATAGCGACTATTCAGAATTTTCAACTGGACATATCTTTTGATCCCCGCTATGAAATTTCGATCTTTCGGATTCGTTGGAATGATATTATCAATTAGATCCTAATGTTTTTGGTTTCACTAAAATCCGGATTGTTTTGCACCCGGTACATTCAATTGAAGTTTGAAATCGAATTATCGAACTACCGCGCCATTTTCAATTCTATTTATAATTATATATAAATATTTATATTCTAACGACGACGTATATAATATATACGATCGAATTCTATTCAAAATAAATTTCTCGTCGATTTTATTTAAAATAATCTATTTTAAATAATCAAAATTCACTAAAATCGCCAAAATAAAAATTTTAAACTGGCCCAGATTTTACGGGTTGTTACAATCTCCCCCACTTAAAACTTTTCGTCCCCAAAAAGGAACAAAGTCGAAAGTGGTTTGATTAATCAACTCTACGTTCGATCTGGCTTCCATCCTCCAACTTTTCAGTTTCTGAGAAATTTCAAAAATTTGGCTAACACCCTAAATTTTCGAAAAATTTCGCCATAACCTCCCCTGCACCGGGAGCATCGGGGAATTTCAAATAGCTTCCCCGGTCCTTCAGATCTCAAAAAGAAAAAGAAAAAGCCAAGATGCTAGCCAATAGGCTCATAAAATCATCATCACCCAAACAAAACAGTAAATTATGTAGTAAACATGTACCTATTTGTCGGGCAAACAAATTTTATTCTCTGCTCTAGCCTCCTTGCTATGACCTGTTCAATGTAAGTATATGTATATGCAAGCAAATGCGACCAATTTTCAATACAGTTCAATATTTGATTCAATTAGGCATAATGCTTCAAAATTATCAAACAACTAAACAAACAACACAAACATCAATCAATTAGTTGATTAGAGTTTCAAATTCATAATTTGATATATATACAAAAAATCATGTTTTGATACCAAATCACAACAATAGGCCCTATCTAATTTTTGGTTCTCACACCAGCCAATAGGAAATATATAGATATCACACCTTCGAAACACGAATACCAATTCTGATGATGTTCGAACTATCATCAGAATCATCTTCGGGCGACTAGAGTGTGATTCTATATCTATCCAGTATATTAAAATTTCAAATACACGTGGATCAGACGTATACGCAAAATCTTTATATACTGGACTGTCCAACTCGATATAAATAGATAATCAAATACGAATAACTGATTTAAATTTTCAAACAAAGTTTGTTTTCATTTGAAAAATATACTCTTCACACTCGTTCTAGGATACTACTGATCCCATCTCTAACGAGTCATTCCCGTTGGATATTACTAATCCAGTTTCTGATGAATTCTTTCGTATGGTTCTAATGTGTCTCTTTCTCTGAGCTTTGTAAACCAAAGCTCTGATACCACGTGTAAGATCCCGTAACTTCCCCGTGAAGGAAAGAGCGGATACTTTTGAGAACAAGACAAAATAGAACGCAGACAAAAGGACATTTCACTGTATATTACAACAATGCATCAGATTACAAGAATATACAGAGTATAAATGAATATTACACAGAAATATCAGAGATTTAAATTACATTTAAATACATCGCAGCGGAAAATAATACAATACACAACTAGAAGGAGGTATACGGATACAAAGCTTTCCGGATATCATTCCAGCTGTAAACCAGGATCCTGTGAATATAAATCTGCAAAACCAAAACTACTAGCTGCCCATGTCAAAATAAGGGCACCCAGAGTTTAGGTTAAAACAATAAACTCCAGGTCAGTCATGTGACTGGTGTGAGAACTAAAAACAGTTAATCTTTATTTTTAAATTTAGGTAAATCAAGGGACCATGCCGTATAACACGGAACGGGTTTCCTCCCAAGAATACCAGTGCATAAAACAACAGCGCAATGCTAAATAAAGAAAAATGAAGCTATTATAAGACCCAGTTCCCATCACACAATGCAATCGCAAGCCGGAGGATAGGGTTTTTACCTTATAATAGCCAAGAATGCTTGATACGTTTAAAACAAATCATTTGATACTACTATAAGTGCATAGTGTATAAAACAACTTCAAATCATAAGTATCAATCATAGGCGGCATAAGTGCCCCATACCACTATGTCGCCATATATAGGTTATACAATCAAAATCGCAAAGTCACGTATTTGGAAATTGGATTTCCATCTATGAACCGAGGCAAAAGATAGTCCTCAACCGATTCGAGACGCTCTAGCCCGCCCCTCAGGATCAGAGCTCGAGTGACCCTTGGATCGTCAGGGCCGGTCCACCGATGTGGATTAAAATGCCTGAACACTACGCTTCCCCACCCTATGGGGTGTAAGTCTGGTCCGTCAGCCGACCAGAATGCATCGGCCGAAACTGATATAACCGAGGCGCCTCGCAACAGCAACAACCACATAAGTCAAACTCGTCAGGGCGGGTAAAACCACTGACGCCACTTCTAGCTAAAAAGAAACGCATGCCCTCCCTGAGGTCCGTCTCCCGTTTTTGGTTCACAACCGGGGTGCGAGGCTCGCGAATTCACGTTACACAAAGCTGTGCCACACAGGCTGTGCTTTGATCATCACCACAAGACTTTGCTTTTCAACAGAAGCCTCGTTCAATTGCCACTTAGGCATGCCACACAGGCAATTCACTCCATGCGTTTGATATCCATCAATATATAACCCCTGAGCTCGTACGTCTCAGAGAAGGGCGTTAAGCAAGAGAATAAATTCTCCGCCGCCAAACAGATATACATTTAATAGAGATCAATCACACAGACTAAAATCCAATGTCAGACACACAGTCCATTTACAAGTCCGTTCCGGGTCTGAACGAAACCGGAGGCACCTAGTACCCCGCATATCCATCGATCTCCAAGTACGTCTGGACGATCACCAACTGTTTCCATCTTCTTGGGTGTACAGCCCAATCAAGATCATCAGTAATCACCCAAACGACGTAAAGACTTCCGGTCTTCGACCACCGTCTTCATCTTCGACACCACGTCGAATCAGTAATTCAGAATGGGATAAACCCGGTCTTTCTGAATAACTCGCGTATATATTATAAAAGTGTTGCACAAACACAACATACGCCTCATTCCAATTCAGAATATTCTTTTATCCAAATATTCCTATACTTTGGGAAAAGTTCCCATTAATTTTATCCAAGATAAATTCTTTAAATTTATTCTTTAATCTCCTTTGAATATCAATTCACACTAGTCGGAATTAGCGAACCACACCGAAGTAATCATTTATTTTATTTCCCAATCCCAACCTATTCATCCCATGAAGTACAACTGGTTATACTTCATATCTAACACCACGGTGTTATCGGTATTCACGTTCAAATCTAATTAAAGATTTAACTATCGCTTGGAGTAAAACTGGTGATACTCCATTTTCGATCTTTTCAATCTAATTAAAGATTCATTAAAAATCCACTTAGTTTTAATCGTTAACTGGGTTAAAGAATTAGTGTCATTTAAAACACAGTTCACGATAAACCCAAAATCACATTCATTAATTATCGGGTTAAAGAACGAGTGTTATTTAAAACACTGTTCACGATAAACCCAAAAATCAATACCAATTCAATTCCAATTAAATATCATTTAATTGGTACACTTCATTAAATCTAAATAAAAAGATTTAATCTTTTCTCAACTGGGTTCAAGAACAGTGTTAGTGAAGACACCATTCACGACAAACCCAAATCACATTCGATATTCAATACAAGGCTCTGAATAGAAAATATATCGGCTTATATTCAATATCAAATTCTACGACTAACAAATGTCGTATTGGAAATAACGATATAAATATATATCTTTCAAATTTCCCTAACAACACCTGTATAATCACGAATTCCAACATCGAAATATTCCGAAGACAATTTCGATTCAAATCCACTCCAATGCAATCATTGGAAATTCTGGTTATTTTCAAAACCATTTCAAATTCAATTTATTTATTTAAAAATAAATAGAATTATAATTCTAGTTCAAAACTAGTTCATTTCGATAAAAATCTATTTTTATCTTTTCAAATATGGAGTTTTTCATCCCAATACTTCCTAAATCATTTCTTATGATTTTACACAAATTATTACTATTTTTAATAATTTTATCAAGGCCCGTACAGTCGATTTCCATCAACGGCCATCGAACTGCACTTATAGCGACCTTTTTCGAATTTGATTTGGACGTATCTCCAAATCCAACCGTTAGATTTCTAATTTCAAATATTCATCAGAAAGCTCTTTTCGATACGAACCCAACGGTTCCGGTTTTAGGAGAATCCGACGGTCGGATCTCCCGTAATGTCCGTTTGAAATAAATGGTCGAAATTCACGAACTGCCGCGGCGCGGCGCGTTCTATTCAGGCCATTATATTATATATATAATATATATAATATATATTTCGTCGATTTCTATTTAAAACGAATTATATAAATAGTTTTAAAATTCGTTTCAAAAGCAATTTCAACTTCCATTTCAATTCAAATCAAAATTGAATTCTCCTTTATAAATTCGTTTTAAAATTCATTTCTATTCAATTCAAATTTCAATTCAATTTGAATTCATTTCAATTTGCTTTCAATTCAATTTGAATTCGTTTTATATTCAATTCATTTCGAAATCGTTTTCAATTCAATTCATTTCGAAATCGTTTTCAATTCATTTCGAAATCGTTTTCAATTCAATTCATTTCGAAATCGTTTTCAATTCAATTCATTTCGAAATCGTTTTAATCGATATAAATATCGTTCACGTCAAAATGGCGTCAATCTAATCATCACGGCTTCACATATTTCTATTTTCAAATATTTTCTATTATCAAAATATTTGTTATTATCAAAATATTCTTTATTTTCACGATTGGAATGAGGCCCAATCAATTACCATATAAAGTTAATTATATGGATTTTCATACAACACATGTATATAATAGCAACGATAAATAATCAACCCTCAACCAAAGTGCACTACACTGTATAAGCATCAAATATAGATATCTAACGCTTATAACAGCCTGTCAATCAACCGATCGACATATTTAATCAATCAGGATGAGTGAACTTCAAATTTCATCCCAACACCCGTGTGGGGTTTCAAACAATCAAACACAGATTTTATTTGTGCAGTTGGGCGATGTGTAAAATTTATCGACCCAATCAATGTCCTTCAAATAGGTGTACATAAACAAACCGTCTGGTTTGTAAATGGATATTTATTTATTCACATTCACGTTAAAAATTATATTTTTAACGACAAAACATTTTACTCCAACATATGAATTTCTATTCAGTTCATTCTTTAAATAAAATGATATTTTTGTTTTCTAACTTTTTTTAGAAAATTTCGGCAGCATAACGGCACGATACTAGAAACGGGACAAGGCCTAGCCTTATCCCCGGTCTAGTGAAGGCCCACGCCATTCACACATCAATCAAATTCACCAAACAACCAATTCAAATCAAGTCATCAAATTAATTTATGCAACCAAACAAACAAGTCCATGGTCTGTGGACGATTGTGTCGGGTGCTACTAAGCACCGTCTTCACCCTAGTATATATATATATATATATATATATATATAACTAGAAAAAGAAATTGAAAGGTGAGAAATTCTCACCGATAGCTATCCTAACTCCACGACACTTCATTGATAGAAATCTTCATCGCTCGCCCCTTTGTCACTTTCGTCGCCCGTATTCACTACATATACAAAAATCACATTTTTATATTCTCTCCACTTCACGATAAAATAAAGTTCAGATTTTTATTTCAATTCATATATTTACAACGCTTCTTTCTATATAAAAATTATATTTTTATATTTCTACTTCTTATATAAAGATTGAATTTTTATTATCATAACCATACAAAAATCATATTTTTCTTTAGTGTTATCAATATAAAAACAATACAAAATTTCTATTTTATTTTCATTGTAAACTTTATTCCAAAATCAATGCAAATTTCTATTTAAAATCACTGCTAATTTCTATTTATAAACAATGCTAATGTATTAAATAAAAACTGAATTTGACAATGTATTTTATCCATCAAAAACTGTATTTTTTTACAAAGCTTTTGATCAAACAAAAACTGAATTTTTATCAATGTATTTAAATTAAAACTAAGTTTTAAAAATAAAATAGGAAGAGAAGCTTACTGTCTTTGGTCGGAGGGAGGGTTGCGTGCTTGCTGCGCTGAAGTGGAATGGCGCTGTCGAAGGGGAGGGTGCGTGGTAGTTTTTGAATGGGGCTTGGGCCAGGGCTTCACGGAAGGGGGAGAGGGCGGTGTAGAGGCAGCGGAGGGGGAGGAGAAGGGGCCGGAGCAGCGCGCGTCGGGGGGAATACATCGCGATGACGGCGGCGAAGTCCTGGGTGCTAGGGCTTGGTTTGTCGCGCGTCGAAGAAGGAAGAAGGAGGAGGGAAGAGAAGAGAGGATCGGGAGGGCTGTGGCGGCGGCTTCCCCGCCTGCGACGGCGGCGCTGACCCCCCCTGGAGGCGGCGCGTCTTCGATTAGGCTAGGTCATTTATTTATTTTTCTTTTCTGAAAAACTGTCGGGGGAAGAATGAAAAGGGGAGGAGGGCCCTTTATAAAAATATTTTCTATTTTATTTTAATCTCCATAGTTGACTTTTCTTTCGAAGTCGAAACGAGACCCACCGACTGTCGTCCCTAGCGTATTACCCCCATTCCGAACACAATGGGATAGGTATCGCAGGCTAATTCGATCGTTTGAATCAGTTTCTGTTGAATTTAAAGTATAATTCTTTATATATTCAATTTAAACACACATTTCAATTTACCGGGGCCACATACGGACTCGAAAAATTCAAGAAAAATATTTTCTAACTTCGTATTGACGATACGGTCCTAACAAAATTAATTTCGTCGAATTCTGAGACCGTTAGAAAAATGGCCAATTTCCAGTCGATTAAAATCAACTGAAATGGTCAAAACACGTTTTCCTTTGCCACGCTCACATATTGATTCAAAAAATTATGAAATTTGAAACTTAGCAATAACTTGACATCACAGACCCAACAAAACTGGTTTCGTCGAAATCTGAGGTCGTTTGCAAAAAGTCCATTTTTAAGGGCCTGAATTCCATAGCGACTATTCAGAATTTTCAACTGGACATATCTTTTGATCCCCGCTATGAAATTTCAATCTTTCGGATTCGTTGGAATGATATTATCAATTAGATCCTAATGTTTTTGGTTTCACTAAAATCCGGATTGTTTTGCACCCGGTACATTCAATTGAAGTTTGAAATCGAATTATCGAACTACCGCGCCATTTTCAATTCTATTTATAATTATATATAAATATTTATATTCTAACGACGACGTATATAATATATACGATCGAATTCTATTCAAAATAAATTTCTCGTCGATTTTATTTAAAATAATCTATTTTAAATAATCAAAATTCACTAAAATCGCCAAAATAAAAATTTTAAACTGGCCCAGATTTTACGGGTTGTTACAATCTCCCCCACTTAAAACTTTTCGTCCCCAAAAAGGAACAAAGTCGAAAGTGGTTTGATTAATCAACTCTACGTTCGATCTGGCTTCCATCCTCCAACTTTTCAGTTTCTGAGAAATTTCAAAAATTTGGCTAACACCCTAAATTTTCGAAAAATTTCGCCATAACCTCCCCTGCACCGGGAGCATCGGGGAATTTCAAATAGCTTCCCCGGTCCTTCAGATCTCAAAAAGAAAAAGAAAAAGCCAAGATGCTAGCCAATAGGCTCATAAAATCATCATCACCCAAACAAAACAGTAAATTATGTAGTAAACATGTACCTATTTGTCGGGCAAACAAATTTTATTCTCTGCTCTAGCCTCCTTGCTATGACCTGTTCAATGTAAGTATATGTATATGCAAGCAAATGCGACCAATTTTCAATACAGTTCAATATTTGATTCAATTAGGCATAATGCTTCAAAATTATCAAACAACTAAACAAACAACACAAACATCAATCAATTAGTTGATTAGAGTTTCAAATTCATAATTTGATATATATACAAAAAATCATGTTTTGATACCAAATCACAACAATAGGCCCTATCTAATTTTTGGTTCTCACACCAGCCAATAGGAAATATATAGATATCACACCTTCGAAACACGAATACCAATTCTGATGATGTTCGAACTATCATCAGAATCATCTTCGGGCGACTAGAGTGTGATTCTATATCTATCCAGTATATTAAAATTTCAAATACACGTGGATCAGACGTATACGCAAAATCTTTATATACTGGACTGTCCAACTCGATATAAATAGATAATCAAATACGAATAACTGATTTAAATTTTCAAACAAAGTTTGTTTTCATTTGAAAAATATACTCTTCACACTCGTTCTAGGATACTACTGATCCCATCTCTAACGAGTCATTCCCGTTGGATATTACTAATCCAGTTTCTGATGAATTCTTTCGTATGATTCTAATGTGTCTCTTTCTCTGAGCTTTGTAAACCAAAGCTCTGATACCACGTGTAAGATCCCGTAACTTCCCCGTGAAGGAAAGAGCGGATACTTTTGAGAACAAGACAAAATAGAATGCAGACAAAAGGACATTTCACTGTATATTACAACAATGCATCAGATTACAAGAATATACAGAGTATAAATGAATATTACACAGAAATATCAGAGATTTAAATTACATTTAAATACATCGCAGCGGAAAATAATACAATACACAACTAGAAGGAGGTATACGGATACAAAGCTTTCCGGATATCATTCCAGCTGTAAACCAGGATCCTGTGAATATAAATCTGCAAAACCAAAACTACTAGCTGCCCGTCTCAAAATAAGGGCACCCAGAGTTTAGGTTAAAACAATAAACTCCAGGTCAGTCATGTGACTGGTGTGAGAACTAAAAACAGTTAATCTTTATTTTTAAATTTAGGTAAATCAAGGGACCATGCCGTATAACACGGAACGGGTTTCCTCCCAAGAATACCAGTGCATAAAACAACAGCGCAATGCTAAATAAAGAAAAATGAAGCTATTATAAGACCCAGTTCCCATCACACAATGCAATCGCAAGCCGGAGGATAGGGTTTTTACCTTATAATAGCCAAGAATGCTTGATACGTTTAAAACAAATCATTTGATACTACTATAAGTGCATAGTGTATAAAACAACTTCAAATCATAAGTATCAATCATAGGCGGCATAAGTGCCCCATACCACTATGTCGCCATATATAGGTTATACAATCAAAATCGCAAAGTCACGTATTTGGAAATTGGATTTCCATCTATGAACCGAGGCAAAAGATAGTCCTCAACCGATTCGAGACGCTCTAGCCCGCCCCTCAGGATCAGAGCTCGAGTGACCCTTGGATCGTCAGGGCCGGTCCACCGATGTGGATTAAAATGCCTGAACACTACGCTTCCCCACCCTATGGGGTGTAAGTCTGGTCCGTCAGCCGACCAGAATGCATCGGCCGAAACTGATATAACCGAGGCGCCTCGCAACAGCAACAACCACATAAGTCAAACTCGTCAGGGCGGGTAAAACCACTGACGCCACTTCTAGCTAAAAAGAAACGCATGCCCTCCCTGAGGTCCGTCTCCCGTTTTTGGTTCACAACCGGGGTGCGAGGCTCGCGAATTCACGTTACACAAAGCTGTGCCACACAGGCTGTGCTTTGATCATCACCACAAGACTTTGCTTTTCAACAGAAGCCTCGATCAATTGCCACTTAGGCATGCCACACAGGCAATTCACTCCATGCGTTTGATATCCATCAATATATAACCCCTGAGCTCGTACGTCTCAGAGAAGGGCGTTAAGCAAGAGAATAAATTCTCCGCCGCCAAACAGATATACATTTAATAGAGATCAATCACACAGACTAAAATCCAATGTCAGACACACAGTCCATTTACAAGTCCGTTCCGGGTCTGAACGAAACCGGAGGCACCTAGTACCCCGCATATCCATCGATCTCCAAGTACGTCTGGACGATCACCAACTGTTTCCATCTTCTTGGGTGTACAGCCCAATCAAGATCATCAGTAATCACCCAAACGACGTAAAGACTTCCGGTCTTCGACCACCGTCTTCATCTTCGACACCACGTCGAATCAGTTATTCAGAATGGGATAAACCCGGTCTTTCTGAATAACTCGCGTATATATTATAAAAGTGTTGCACAAACACAACATACGCCTCATTCCAATTCAGAATATTCTTTTATCCAAATATTCCTATACTTTGGGAAAAGTTCCCATTAATTTTATCCAAGATAAATTCTTTAAATTTATTCTTTAATCTCCTTTGAATATCAATTCACACTAGTCGGAATTAGCGAACCACACCGAAGTAATCATTTATTTTATTTCCCAATCCCAACCTATTCATCCCATGAAGTACAACTGGTTATACTTCATATCTAACACCACGGTGTTATCGGTATTCACGTTCAAATCTAATTAAAGATTTAACTATCGCTTGGAGTAAAACTGGTGATACTCCATTTTCGATCTTTTCAATCTAATTAAAGATTCATTAAAACTCCACTTAGTTTTAATCGTTAACTGGGTTAAAGAATTAGTGTCATTTAAAACACAGTTCACGATAAACCCAAAATCACATTCATTAATTATCGGGTTAAAGAACGAGTGTTATTTAAAACACTGTTCACGATAAACCCAAAAATCAATACCAATTCAATTCCAATTAAATATCATTTAATTGGTACACTTCATTAAATCTAAATAAAAAGATTTAATCTTTTCTCAACTGGGTTCAAGAACAGTGTTAGTGAAGACACCATTCACGACAAACCCAAATCACATTCGATATTCAATACAAGGCTCTGAATAGAAAATATATCGGCTTATATTCAATATCAAATTCTACGACTAACAAATGTCGTATTGGAAATAACGATATAAATATATATCTTTCAAATTTCCCTAACAACACCTGTATAATCACGAATTCCAACATCGAAATATTCCGAAGACAATTTCGATTCAAATCCACTCCAATGCAATCATTGGAAATTCTGGTTATTTTCAAAACCATTTCAAATTCAATTTATTTATTTAAAAATAAATAGAATTATAATTCTAGTTCAAAACTAGTTCATTTCGATAAAAATCTATTTTTATCTTTTCAAATATGGAGTTTTTCATCCCAATACTTCCTAAATCATTTCTTATGATTTTACACAAATTATTACTATTTTTAATAATTTTATCAAGGCCCGTACAGTCGATTTCCATCAACGGCCATCGAACTGCACTTATAGCGACCTTTTTCGAATTTGATTTGGACGTATCTCCAAATCCAACCGTTAGATTTCTAATTTCAAATATTCATTAGAAAGCTCTTTTCGATACGAACCCAACGGTTCCGGTTTTAGGAGAATCCGACGGTCGGATCTCCCGTAATGTCCGTTTGAAATAAATGGTCGAAATTCACGAACTGCCGCGGCGCGGCGCGTTCTATTCAGGCCATTATATTATATATATATAATATATATTTCGTCGATTTCTATTTAAAACGAATTATATAAATAGTTTTAAAATTCGTTTCAAAAGCATTTTCAACTTCCATTTCAATTCAAATCAAAATTGAATTCTCCTTTATAAATTCGTTTTAAAATTCATTTCTATTCAATTCAAATTTCAATTCAATTTGAATTCATTTCAATTTGCTTTCAATTCAATTTGAATTCGTTTTATATTCAATTCATTTCGAAATCGTTTTCAATTCAATTCATTTCGAAATCGTTTTCAATTCAATTCATTTCGAAATCGTTTTCAATTCAATTCATTTCGAAATCGTTTTCAATTCAATTCATTTCGAAATCGTTTTAATCGATATAAATATCGTTCACGTCAAAATGGCGTCAATCTAATCATCACGGCTTCACATATTTCTATTTTCAAATATTTCCTATTATCAAAATATTTGTTATTATCAAAATATTCTTTATTTTCACGATTGGAATGAGGCCCAATCAATTACCATATAAAGTTAATTATATGGATTTTCATACAACACATGTATATAATAGCAACGATAAATAATCAACCCTCAACCAAAGTGCACTACACTGTATAAGCATCAAATATAGATATCTAACGCTTATAACAGCCTGTCAATCAACCGATCGACATATTTAATCAATCAGGATGAGTGAACTTCAAATTTCATCCCAACACCAGTGTGGGGTTTCAAACAATCAAACACAGATTTTATTTGTGCAGTTGGGCGATGTGTAAAATTTATCGACCCAATCAATGTCCTTCAAATAGGTGTACATAAACAAACCGTCTGGTTTGTAAATGGATATTTATTTATTCACATTCACGTTAAAAATTATATTTTTAACGACAAAACATTTTACTCCAACATATGAATTTATATTCAGTTCATTCTTTAAATAAAATGATATTTTTGTTTTCTAACTTTTTTTAGAAAATTTCGGCAGCATAACGGCACGATACTAGAAACGGGACAAGGCCTAGCCTTATCCCCGGTCTAGTGAAGGCCCACGCCATTCACACATCAATCAAATTCACCAAACAACCAATTCAAATCAAGTCATCAAATTAATTTATGCAACCAAACAAACAAGTCCATGGTCTGTGGACGATTGTGTCGGGTGCTACTAAGCACCGTCTGCACCCTAGTATATATATATATATAACTAGAAAAAGAAATTGAAAGGTGAGAAATTCTCACCGATAGCTATCCTAACTCCACGGCACTTCATTGATAGAAATCTTCATCGCTCGCCCCTTTGTCACTTTCGTCGCCCGTATTCACTACATATACAAAAATCACATTTTTATATTCTCTCCACTTCACGATAAAATAAAGTTCAGATTTTTATTTCACTTCATATATTTACAACGCTTCTTTCTATATAAAAATTATATTTTTATATTTCTACTTCTTATATAAAGATTGAATTTTTATTATCATAACCATACAAAAATCATATTTTTCTTTAGTGTTATCAATATAAAAACAATACAAAATTTCTATTTTATTTTCATTGTAAACTTTATTCCAAAATCAATGCAAATTTCTATTTAAAATCACTGCTAATTTCTATTTATAAACAATGCTAATGTATTAAATAAAAACTGAATTTGACAATGTATTTTATCCATCAAAAACTGCATTTTTTACAAAGCTTTTGATCAAACAAAAACTGAATTTTTATCAATGTATTTAAATTAAAACTAAGTTTTAAAAATAAAATAGGAAGAGAAGCTTACTGTCTTTGGTCGGAGGGAGGGTTGCGTGCTTGCTGCGCTGAAGTGGAATGGCGCTGTCGAAGGGGAGGGTGCGTGGTGGTTTTTGAAGGGGGCTTGGGCCAGGGCTTCACGGAAGGGGGAGAGGGCGGTGTAGAGGCAGCGGAGGGGGAGGAGAAGGGGCCGGAGCAGCGCGCGTCGGGGGGAATACATCGCGATGATGGCGGCGAAGTCCTGGGTGCTAGGGCTTGGTTTGTCGCGCGTCGAAGAAGGAAGAAGGAGGAGGGAAGAGAAGAGAGGATCGGGAGGGCTGTGGCGGCGGCTTCCCCGCCTGCGACGGCGGCGCTGACCCCCCCTGGAGGCGGCGCGTCTTCGATTAGGCTAGGTCATTTATTTTATTTTTCTTTTCTGAAAAACTGTCGGGGGAAGAATGAAAAGGGGAGGAGGGCCCTTTATAAAAATATTTTCTATTTTATTTTAATCTCCATAGTTGACTTTTCTTTCGAAGTCGAAACGAGACCCACCGACTGTCGTCCCTAGCGTATTACCCCCATTCCGAACACAATGGGATAGGTATCGCAGGCTAATTCGATCGTTTGAATCAGTTTCTGTTGAATTTAAAGTATAATTCTTTATATATTCAATTTAAACACACATTTCAATTTACCGGGGCCACATACGGACTCGAAAAATTCCAGAAAAATATTTTCTAACTTCGTATTGACGATACGGTCCTAACAAAACTAACTTCGTCGAATTCTGAGACCGTTAGAAAAATGGCCAATTTCCAGTCGATTAAAATCAACTGAAATGGTCAAAACACGTTTTCCTTTGCCACGCTCACATATTGATTCGAAAAATTATGAAATTTGAAACCTAGCAATAACTTGACATCACGGACCCAACAAAACTGGTTTCGTCGAAATCCGAGGTCGTTTGCAAAAAGTCCATTTTTAAGGGCCTGAATTCCATAGCGACTATTCAGAATTTTCAACTGGACATATCTTTTGATCCCCGCTATGAAATTTCGATCTTTCGGATTCGTTGGAAAGATATTATCAATTAGATCCTAATATTTTTGGTTTCACTAAAATCCGGATTGTTTTGCACCCGGTACATTCAATTGAAGTTTGAAATCGAATTATCGAACTACCGCGCCATTTTCAATTCTATTTATAATTATATATAAATATTTATATTCTAACGACGACGTATATAATATATACGATCGAATTCTATTCAAAATAAATTTCTCGTCGATTTTATTTAAAATAATCTATTTTAAATAATCAAAATTCACTAAAATCGCCAAAATAAAAATTTTAAACTGGCCCAGATTTTACGGGTTGGTACACCTATGCAATCGAATTTATCTCTAGAAGATATACTGAAGCCAACCATGTCGACGTCCTTTTGCTCTTGACAGGTATAAAGTGAGCACTCTTTGTAATTTTATCCACTATCACCCAAATGCTGGTATTACCCTTCTTTGATCATGGCAATCCATCGATAAAATCCATAGAGATGCTCTCCTACTTCCATTGCAGGATATTTAAGGGCTGAAGCAACCCGTCAGTTTCTTTTGCTCAGCCTTTACTCTTTGGCGAGTCAAGCGTAGAGCAACAAATACCGCCATATCATTCTTCATGCCAGTCCAAAAGAGAACCCTCTTTATGTCTCGATACATTTTGTCGCCTCCCGGATGTATAGTCATCCGAGAATGATGAGCTTCCTTTAGCACTGCCTTTAGCAATTCCCCAATCTTAGGGACACATAGCCTTCCATCTCGTCTTAGCCACCCTTTCCGTCCACGGTATATCTAGCAAGGTGACTAAAAGTCTCTCCTCTACCAAGCTTTTCCACGATGTCTAAAATTTGTGGGGCCTCTCGCTGCATAGATCCAGTATGCTCCAATAGAGAAGGTCGCACATCTAATGATGCTAACAATCCCAACATAAAATACGTAGATGGCTTAAAATCAAAGGCCGAGATGTACTACAAGCTTCGCCTTTCTACAAATAGAGGACAAAAAGTTATCCGCGGCCTACTCAATGCGTCCGCCACTACGTTACCCATGCCTGGGGTATAAGCTATCTCGAAGTCGTAGGACGCTAGGAACTCCATCCACCGTTGATGTCTTAGGTTGAGATCCTTCTGTGAGAACAAGTATTTAAGCGACATATGATCTGTGTATAGCTCAAATATCTATCTGAGAAGATAATGTCACCAAGACTTCAATGCAAACACTATTGCAGCCAACTCTAGATCATGTGTAGGTTAGTTCATCTCATGAACCCTCAATTGTCTTCTTCCATAGCATATTACCCTTTCCTCTTGCATCAGAACAACACCAAGCCTCGTGCCACAAGCATCAGTGTAGACTGAACATCTTGCTTCCATCTAAAAGAGTCAGAATAGGGGCTGTTATCAGAGTCCTTTTCAACCTCTAAAAGGAATCCTCATAATCAATGCTCCACGAAAAAGCCAAGTTATTTTTCGTTAATTGGGTAGGCGGAGCCGATACCCTTGCAAAGTCCTTGATAAACTTTTTATAGTAACCCGCCAATCCTAGAAAACTTCTCACTCGGTTGCATTCTTCGGAGCCCTCCAATCTTAAACTACAACGACTTTAGCAGGGTCCGCTGTTGTCCCGTCCTTAGAGACCACATGCCCTAGGAATCTTACTTCCTTCCTCCAAAAGTGACACTCAGAAAATTTCGCGTTGCGCTGATGTGATTGGAGAGTGCTTAGAACCTCTTCTAAGTGTTGGGCATGCTCCTCCTCACTCTTGGAGAAGATCATAATGTCATCCGCTAAGACCACCACAAACTTGTTCAGAAACTCCTTAAACACACTACTCATCAAGTCCACAAGATAGGCGGGTGCATTTGTTAGCCCAAAAGGCATAACCAATCATTCAAAGAAACCGTCTGGTGTTCTGAATGCAGTCTTATCAATGTTGTCCTCTGCCGCTCTCAACTGATGAAACCCTATGGCAAAATCCATATGTGAGAAAACCGATGTGCCAACTAGCTGATCAAACAGGTCATCAATTCTCGGTAGCAGGTGCCTATTCTTCTTAGTGAGCTTATTCAGCTCCCCGTAATCCACACATAGACGAAGTGAGTCATCCTCCTTAGTTGCGAAGACGATTGGAGCTCCCCTCTCTGAGATGCTTCGTCCAATAAAATCTTTCTCGAATAGCTCCCCTACTTGCTTGTTAAGCTCCCTCCTCGCTATAGGATCCATGTGGCGCACTAGTAGAGCAACTGGCTTTGCGTTCTCTACCGAGTAAATCCGGAAATCTATCTCACACCTTGGTGGTAACCCCTTGACCTCCTCAGACACATCCAGATAGTTTCTAACTATGGGCACAGACTGCAAATCGTTGACAAAAGTATCAAGTGACTCTAGAAAACTGAGCATCACCGACCTCCGTGGGTCGCAGGAAATTTCGAGAGTTCTACTATGACAAGTAAGAAGTCTAACTATTCTCTTTTCAAAATTGATAATGGCACCATACATGACTAGCCAATCCATGCCTAGAATCAAACCATAGCCCATAAAGCCCAGCACGTATGCATTGCATTCAAACTCAATGCCCAATATAGAAATCCTTAAACCCCTGCACATCATGGACAAACGAGCCATTCCTCCAATGGGGTTTGAGACTATAATGGGATCAAAAATCATACTAGTATTAAGGTGTAGACTATCTACTAAAGACCTAGATATAAATGAATGTAAAGCGCCAGTATCAAACAGGGTTCGAACATGATAGTCAAAAAGGGAAATCAAACCTTCAACTGTGACTTTCCTACCTCGATCAGGTTCACTAGCCTCTAAAGAATGCACTTGTCCAGAAGTTCCTTACCCTTGTCCTTGCTTGCTAGGGAATTATTTGTTGAAATGTCCTATTTTCTCACAATTAAAGCAGGATTTCTTTGACTTTTTACAATCCTACACAAAATGACCCATAGCACTGCAACCATGACACTTAATATCCTTCTTGATTTGAGCCTTATCGGTCTTTTCACCTTTTTTTGTTGCTTTCCTTTTCTGGGCCACCATTTTTATTTCTTGCCCTTAGCTTGAGTCTTGTTTGCCTTATTTTCTTTCTTCTCCTCCTAGCCATCTTCATGCACAAGCGCTATGTCAACTAGCCTTTCAAATGTTGTCCCCATTGGCATATGGGACAAAGCAAGTCCTTGGAGAGGTTGATTCAACTCTCTCACAAATCTAAGAGCCTTCTTATGGGGAGTGTTCACCAAGTCCAGTCCAAACCTTGCGAGTTGATTAAACTTATTCACATACTCCTTGATAGGCATGTCCCCTTGTTTCAAAGCCAAGAATCTTTCCATTTGCAGTCCCTTGTCTTCCTGAGATATGAATTTCATTTCAAACCTCAGCCTAAAGTCATCCCATGTAGCTACGGGTTGTCCAACTTGCAATACTTCCCACCAATAGGAAGCCTCATCCTTTAGTTGCTATGCAACCAACTGTATCTTTCTTCGGTCATCGATCTCGAAAAGTCCAAATACATTCTCCATCTCTCTAGCAAATTTCGTGTTTCAACAAAGCTTCGGTACCACGGAATGGTTTTCCTCTCATAGCACAAAAGTCTTTACATAACTTAGAAAAGTTATCTACACGTGGTAGTGGAGCATCAGTGGCTGTAGCTGGGGGAGGGGCATCTCCTTGATCTCTTGCAGGTGTCATAGCCTCAAGATACCTACGGGACCAAGTCGGTAATGGAATGACCTCAGGAAGATTAGGTGGCCCAAACATGCTGAAAAGAAAAGAAAAGAGATTCAACAAGCGATCGAGAGAATATTGACTATGGCTTGAGGGGACATGTTTTTCTAAAATGGATTTTTATTTGAAAATACTTTGGTTTTGAAAAAAACTTTAAAAACTTTTTCTCTGGTCTTGTAACCTTCAGCTCTGATACCTAATGTGACACCCCACGTCCGTTAATGTCACTCATAAGAGTATGCATTAAGTTCCGTGAAGCGCAATAGGTAAACAATATAGAAATTTACAAAGCAGATATAAAATAAGCAACGAAAAACTTTCAACTTCATTTTTAGAACATAACGCAGTTCTCAAAACCAATTACATCAAACCACTTACAAAGCATCTAAAATCTGTTTTTCGAAACAAAATAACATAGTGTCATAAAACAAAACCATATCCTAGCCACAAGCCATGATGGAATAAAGTTAGAAAATACACCTCAAGAAATCCAAGTCCAAGCTGTAAGGGAAGTCTTTGTCAATGTTGAGTGCTTCCACTCTGAGGACCTAAGGGGGAAAAAGGAAGAAAGAGGCGAAAGAAAAAGGGTCAGACATAAAGTCTGGCGGGTTCCAACGATTTACAAATGTGCATAAAACAGAAATGCCAAGACGAGTAAATAAGATCGGATGAGAAAGATGCAGTGTCATATAAACTGAACTAAACTAAACAAAACAGAGTAGCATGACAAATAACAATAATAGGAATAAACAATGACCGAATAATGCTTCATAATTATATCCTAAAAAAGGTATGTCTGAACATGTATGTCTGCACCAGTACTAGTGTAACAAGTTCAATGTGATTACACATCAACATGATTAACAACAGGATTAGGCATACTCTAATTACATAACCATATTAGGTATTAACCTAATTACACAACAGAAGGATTAGATGTACCCTAATTACTACCCAAGAGATCGGCTCCCTACTACGTAAATACCCTATGTCGACCCTGGTAGTAGGGTGTATCACTCCCTTACCCAACAACTATATAACACAGACTTATTTACTGGTGTTACAACATATTTTCTTCCCTAGTTGGACCCATGCACGCTCATGACTTCGCTGGAATGCACCCGTACCCACCCTCATGTGAACCTCTTACTATCCAGTTCAGTAAAGTGTGTCAGGCCCCTATCTAGTGCGAGGCCCTCTCTATCAAAATACCAACAAGGATACTGACTGATATGGGTTCCAAGCAGTAGATTGACACAAGCCAAACCCCCTAAGTTTGTGCCCACAAAACTAGGATTGAAGAGTCCCCAAAACCCGATACAACAGTAAGAACGGGGGACCTCTTAGCTTATTAATACTCATGTTTAATCTGGCAGGTTTAGGTTTATTAATAAGCATGGTTGTAATATTATATGTCATTATGTGTGTACAACCCTACCCCAAAACACCTGCCCAGATGCATACAATTTCTATAACATGTCCATTTATTAATCTACATTCGGTACTTACAATATTCTAATGTGGATGTATGTATTAAGTCAAACCTAACATGTCCTCATATGCATACTATTCATCAACTATGTTCCCAGTTTATAACATATACTGGTTTATGCATACTATCCATTCTATAAATTTATAGCTAACGAACTGGGATTTTCGACTCCGAAAATCAACACAAAACAAACATGTTGACTATTCATACAACGGAAATACCTGATCATTAATAGAAAGAAGTTAAAGGGTGAGAATAGATAAGATAGAAAATTAGAATAGAGGAAGAGAAGATCACCATAGGACATAATCAGAGTAATACGAATCTCACAGCGGAATGAGTAAATATAATATATAACATAACTTGGAAATAAAACAGTATATATATATACAATAACATTATCAGAGTACAACACTTACACATAGCGGAAATAACAATAGCTATATAATCCTGAAGCCTCCTGCTTCAAGCTTCCCCAAGTATATCTGTAAAGACCTGAACTACTTGACTGCCCGTACAAATTTGGGCACCCAAGAGTTTAGGGAAAAACAAAACAAAATAAACTCTGGGTCAGTCATGGGACTGGTGTGAGTAAACTCAAACCATTCATTTAAACTTTTCAAAATCCTTTTCAAAAGAAAAGGTAATCGTAAGACCGATCCACACATAAACATGGACGGTTTTTACCTTACGATAACCAAAACACTTCTGGAAATCAATACTTCTCTGATATTATAATAATGTCTAATCACAAGTAATTAATAATCTAGCAGAACGCTTTGCATCTCACGTTCCACATATATAGTATACAAACCAAACCGCAGGCGCTTATTGGAGATTGGATTCCGACAATGACAAGGTATGGGACCACCTGCCGATAGTGTATCTCTAGAGACGAATACACTGGGTTCAACAAGAACGACTTGCAACCCGACCCACACATAACAGACCACTCATTTCGCTTGAGTGTATCGAATGTATATCACCAACGTTTGGGAGCTACCCACCGTTTCCCGAAAAGGGACAGCGTCGTCAATAGATAAAAGAATGAAATAGATTTTCTCTAGATAGGTGATATACACCCTAATGGGAGCGACCCACTTAGACATGCTGCCTGCCGATTTTTGTCATTTCCCAGTTGATGAGGCTTGAGGTCATAACGTATCTTTGATACACCTGATCACCATTCACTTTAAATGCCACATCGTCATACCCGCCAAATCACAAATTGATTTCCCCAAAAATACCACGGGTATAAAGCTAAGAGAAATGAATTCCTCCACCACCAAACGTAAATATGTTTGAAGAGATCAACTTACGCAATCTGTTAGATATACTTTGTCAGACATTCGTCCATTTACGTTGTCCTGGGACTGGACAAACCGAAGGCACTATTCTGTAAACATTATAGCCCTTGCATAACTCCGTCTTTAAATCTCTTTATCATATTTGATCGCAAAGCTAACGCCCATACAGAGTGGTTTTCAGATAATGAATCTGATCCCGGTCTCTCCATATTGACGACGGAAAAATGGTCAAAAACTTCGATAGTTGTTGATTTAACTATCAAAGAAAAATAGGTGTACAACCAACGATCTTATTTCCAGATAGAAATTCGATCGATCAATCATCAACCAACACTTATCACTTTTTATTAAATTAATCATTCATTTATTCATTTCTCATTCCTATACACTCAACATTTTTTATTTTCTAAATTTAGGAAAGATACGTCATCAATCATTGGAAAACATTTCCATCTCTGTTTCACGTATCACTGTCATTCCAGTATTCTTTCTCATCAACATTTCATTTTCTATGATTAGAAAATATCTCTGATTATATTTGGAAAATGTTTCCAAAATTTATACATTTGATTTAAACAGATGTTTAAATAAAACATCACTAAGCCAATTTAAACCATTACACTCATTAATTAAATTCACTTAATTAATCTTCACTATCGAACCTTACCCATCCCTTAGTTAAAAACGAAGTCAATCAAGTTGGGGTATAATTACTTCTCAGACCTTAACTGAACAACATCTCTAACCTCGAAATAGACAAAGTTCACCTTTTAAACCTTTATCAACTTCCTTACGTAACTCGGATTCTATTTATGAATCCCCTTCTTTATTTTAAAACATTGATTTTAACTATAGCGTTATAATTCCTTTCTTCTTAAATATCCCACTTCAAAATGTAACTTTTATTCCTTTATTTAACTATATAACTAAACCACTAATCTATTAATAAACAAGTAAATCTTGATTAACCCGAAAGTAAATATTACTTTCCCGAATTCGATATAATCGAATTCAGTGTATAATTCTCTTTTTCGAATAATCTCTATTCGATGGCTCCTTTTAGAATAAACTATATTCGATAACTCTTTCTTTGAATAACTATATTCGATAGTCTCTCTTCAAATGATTTACATTCGATTAACTTTCTACGAATGATTTACATTCGATTAATCTCTTTTCGAATAAACTATATTCGATTAACTCCTTTAATTTTATTCGAATAAACTATTTCGAATAACTCCTTTAATTCTATTCGAATAAACTATTTCGAATAACTCCTTTGGATTAACTCATTTGGATTAACTCGGTTTGATTAACTCAACTTATTTAACTCCTATCAATAACTAATATTCGATTAATTTATATTCGAATAACTATGTCTGTTTTAACTTTATTTCGAATGGCTAATAATCGATTTAACTCCATTTGCTTGACTCTAGATCGCAACGGCCACAATGGTTACGCCTGATTCCTTCAGGAAACATCCGACCGCCGTAGGCTATCTACAGCCCTGCGAATTACGCTTGCTGTCGTACGAAGTGGCGACTCATCCTGAATAACTATGTTTGACTAACTCTAATTTGATTAACTCTATCTAATTGACTCTAACTGATTAACTCTCAGTCGACTAACCCTTCGTCCATATCTAGTTTCAAATATCGATGTTGAAATCGACTTTTACTTCTCTATATAAGTCCTGACTTATATATTCTATTTATCCAATGATAAACATTTTATTTAATTTAAAAAAAACTTATTTATAAATTTATCTTCTTAATCTATCGGTTAGAATAGATTCTATTTTAAGTCTTTGCTTTAAATCCATATCATGTTGTACCCGTGTGCGAAGCACGGGTCTAAACCTTTCAAATGTAAAATTCTCCTTTTATACAATTCTAGTCACTTTTCAAGTATTTCCTTTTATAATCTATTTATTTACAAAATAAATCCATTTTTGATAATTCTATTTATTTTATAAAATATTTTCTTTTTATAAAATCTATTGATTTTATAAGTAATTCCTTGATAATCTAACTATTCCCTTTCTTTTTGTTTTACAAATATTTCTTCTTTCTATTCTATTTATTTTCAAATAAATATCCCTTTTCAATTCTATTTGTAAATTGTTTACAAATATTTCTTTTTTCAATTCTATTTGTAAATATTTTCCAAATATTTCCCTTTAATCCTATCTATTTGATTAACAAATAAATATTCCTTTGTAATCTATTTATTTTCTAAATAAATAGTTTCCTTTTTATAAAATCTTTTGATTTTATAATTATTTCTTTTTTCAATATATCATTGAAAATTTCCTTTCTAACATTCCAGTATTCCTTATGGTATTTAACATACCATATAACAATGATCGACATCATTCAACCATACAAAATCAACAACAGATTTCATATCACATCATATAACACAATATATGGAAAAAAAACAGTTAAATAAATGTTGAGGAACCCAGTTGGGTCCCTTCGACCTGTTTCCCTGCATCCATAGATGTTAAACAATAAAATTAACATTAATTTCATTTCACTATGAAACATTATGCTAAACAGAATCAATATTTGATTAACGATTTATATCTATATCATTATCTATATTTTCTACCAATTAACTAGCAGCTCAACTAAACAGCCAACACACAGCAAACAACCATCATTTATCATTTCTAAAAATACGTTATAAAAATATAACTGAGAAGAGTTAGTGAGTTTTACTCACATTAGTCGGTTATCGTTAAATAACGATAATTGGTCATTGATTTGATTCAGGCGTTTAATTCCACCATAAGTCCAAACTAGCTCCAATTCATTCCCAGTCAGTTCCATCGTGTATTGTCCATCCATACGATCCTAACGGATCCAACTGTTCGAAATTCTGATTCAGTATGTACAAGTTATGGTATTCAGAAGTTAATACATTTATTTAAAATAAAACATAGAATTTTAAATTCCCTTTTGGGCCTCACCCTCACAACCTTGGCCCAAGCCCAAATTCCACTACCCAAATACCCAGACCCGCGTGTTCTTCCTCTCCTCCACAAATGCAACGCACGTCCCCAGTATTCACTGCCATTTCCACCATTTTCAGGCTACCACCGATCTCTTCCTCCCACTAAAAATTGAAACTAAAATCTCCAAAATTTCCCTCTTCAATCCCTCTTCCTACTCCTATCACAGAACTCCACTTCGAATCATCTCTGGGTATCGCGTTCAACAGTCCTTCACGCTAGCTTACTGACATCGACGCCTTTTGCCACCATATCCGTTCAAACTTGCACACAAGGTGTTAAATCACCTCCTAAACACAATTTCGAACTTGATTTCTTCACCCGATACCCAATATCAATTATAGAGCCAACCCTAACCTTGCTGTAGAAAAACTCACCCACAAATATGAGCGTCGAACACGTTAAAACCCTATAGAAATGAATAGAAAGGAATGGGGATCTCAATGATATTAGTTCTGGGATTTACAACATTTTCTTTGAATTTATACAAATTTCAAAACTTACGAATTTGTTTGTTGGAAAAATAAATGGAGGCGCTACTTGTTTGACCAGAGAAAAGTGTAATTTAGGGTTTAGAGAGTTTTGGGTATTATATAGGTTGGTTTTTATTATTTTTCTATTCAATATTTATATAAATTTTAAGAAGACGCTATCTTTGTTTATCCTCTAAAATTCTTGTGATCACGTACGATACCCAAAAATCATGAAACTGGCATGCAGCTACAGTTCGACATTGCGGACCCAAGGAAACTGGTTTCGTCGAATTCCGACTTCGTTTGCTCACACATCGTATTTTTAACCATTAGAATATCGACTGTTTTTCACATTAAAATCCCGTACGGCCACATACTGACTTCAAAAATCACGAAACTTGACATCTAACAAAAATTTGATGTTGCGGATCCAATAAACTTAGTTTCGTCGAATTCCGACCTCGTTTGCAAAAGTGACTATTTTTAAAGCTCTAAATAACCCTTTTAAATATATAAATATATTTAAAAACAATTAAATTTAATACTTAAAAATAAATATTATTGTATATATTCACAATAGAATATCGTACTGCTACACTGGGATTTATAACTCGATATTTCAAATCCAGTGTTACATCGATACTCGATTTATATTTAAAAATCCATTTTAAAATATAAATAAATCGATATAAATTATAAAGGAATTCCATGGCGACTTTTCTAAAATTTGATTTGGACATAACTAAAAATCTACATGATGAAATCTTGATTTTTCTCTTCCACTAGAAAAATATATTTCACCAGCTCCTAACATTTCTTGTTTCACAGAAATCCGATTTAAAATGGGCCCTGTATATTCAGTTGAAGTTCGAATCGCCAAATAGCGAACTACCGCGCCATTTCAAGCTCGATTTTAATTATATTACAATTATACGTTCAAACTGCCGTTCAAATAATATATTCGTTGTTCTAATTCAATTATAAACTGAATTAAATATCACAGATGATCCAATTCACAATATTTTGTGAATTCCACTATTTCTGATTATTTCAGAAATTAAATATATTATTATATTATTTATTTTAATTAAATATTCACTATAATTAAATTTTGGTCATTTTAAATAACCAAACCATTATTTAAATAATTAAATAAATTATTTACATATCGTAAAAATATGGGTCGTTACATTCTCTCCCCCTTAAAATAATTTCGTCCTCGAAATTGCTAAGGTAGAGAATATACCCTATTGACTAGTAAAAATTTATTTTTTTACTTATCAGCCTTATTTTCAACTGAACCAATTTAATTTCAATTAAAATATTAATTAATTCTTATTAACGATAATTTTCTAAAATCCTTAAAATTTTCTAACACACTACATTTCCAGAAAATTTCGCCAGCACCTCCTTTGTACCGGTCAATAGTTCAAACCTCAACTTGCCTCTCTAGGCCTTCTCCAATCCAAAAGAAAATCAAATAGCCAAGCGTCTTGCCAAATCGGCCCATAAATCACCAAATCCATAAAAATAAACATGTACCTTTTTGTCGGGCATATCATTAAATCCTTTCATTCTGCTGCCAATTCAGCATATACCAAAGTCATCCCAATCAATCTCCAATCATCTATTCTCAAATCCAATCATCCTATTTTCAAACCAAATTTCACACTCAATCTTAAATTCCATTACCAATTTCAACTCTTACTTACCCGTCTAATATACTTAAACAAATTCATAACTCACAAATCCAACTTTATTCGATATCCTTCTATTTCAATTCAATTTCCCCTTACTGGTTTTTATTCAATTCCGGTTTGCATTCACAAATTTCTATTTGATTTCCATTTCTGGTTTTAATTCAATTTCAATTTTCGTTCGCCAATTTTCTTTAAATTTGTTTAGAATTCATACTATCTTCCTGGGGATTTTAAACAATTTAGTTTTTCTAAAATAAATTATTCCCTTTCGGGATTCAAAACAACTTCCTTTTCCCAAAATAATTCGAAAACAAAATCTTTGGTAGTAATCCGTCACTTACAACTCGAAAATGAACACTGGTGATGTGGCCAGTATCATCAGAGTTATTTCCCAGCTATCGAAGTGAGTTCAATACTATATCACTTACAAAACCATATTTAAACACTTTCATTTTGAAATTAATTTCAAAATATCCTTTTCAATGCTTGAAAACAATTCAAAATCTCCCAGGATTTTAAAATTTGCTTAAACTTAGCTCAAATCCACTTACAATAACTTTTCCTCAGTTTTTCAGAATTTTAATTCCAATTCGGATTTAATTAATCTGCTTTTGTATTATACGAACTCAAATTGGTTATTTATATAACCATTTCAATTATAATCAACCAACACATCCAATATATGGTAATAATTCCAAGATATACCTTTCTTTTATATGAAAATATATTTTGGGTAAAATTATTTCATTTACCCTCTTTCAAAACATACTGTGTTAGTTTATCGTATTCAAGCATTCAGAAACTCTTATCGATACAGTGGATCAAACTGATCGATCAGAACTTATAAACAACTTAACCAATAAATCTCCACAATATAAAACAATTTTTATAAAATCTACAAATACGTTCACTCGTATATACACTCAAACTCAATCTAGGGTATTACTAACCCCATCTCTACTGAGTCACGCCATAGAGCCAAGGTAATCACTTAACCTTCAGCTCTGATACCACTGTAATGAACTGGGCTTTTCGACTCCGAAAATCAACACAAAACTAACATGTTGACTATTCAGACATCGGAAATACTTGATCATTAATAGAAAGAAGTTAAAGGGTGAGAATAGATAAGATAGAAAATTAGAATAGAGGAAGAAGAAGATCACCACAGAACAGAATCAGAGTAATACGAATCTCACAGCGGAACGAGTAAATATAATATATAACATAACTTGGAAATAAAATAGTATATATGTATACAATAACATTATCAGAGTACAACACTTACACACAGCGGAAATAACAATAGCTTTATAATCCTAAAGCCTCCTGCTTCAAGCTTCTCCAAGTATATCTGTAAAGACCTGAACTACTTGACTGCCGTAAAAATTTGGGCACCCAAGAATTTAGGGAAAAACAGAACAAAATAAACTCTAGGTCAGTCATGGGACTGGTGTGAGTAAACTCAAATCATTCGTTTTAACTTTTCAAATTGTAACGACCCAGAAAATCTGAACCAATTTAAAATTTTTAAATTGGCTAAAATAATGGATTTTAAATATTTAAAATAAATATTTTAGATAATGGCAATGAAAACTGAGTTTGAATCGACATTTGAAAACGAATATAATTAATTATAATTATATATAGAATTGAAAATGGCGCGGTAGTTCGATAATTCGATTTCAAACTTCAATTGAATATACCGGGTGCAAAACAATCCGGATCTTAGTGAAACCAAAAATAATGGAATCTAATTGATAATATCTTTCTAACGAATCCGACCAATCGAAATTTGATAGCGGGAATCAAAAGATATGTCCAGTTGAAAATTCTGAATAGTCGCTATGGAATTCAGGCCCTTAAAAATGGACATTTTGCAGATGACCTCGGATTTCGACGAAACCACTTTTGTTGGGTCCGCAGTGTCAAGTTATTGCTAGGTTTCAAATTTCATAATTTTTCGAATCAATATGTGAGCGTGGCAAAAGAAAACGCGTTTGACCAGTTTTCGTTGATTTTAATCGACTGGAAATTGGCCATTTTTCAAACGGTCTCAGAATTCGACGAAACTAGTTTTGTTAGGACCGTATCGTCAATACGAAGCTAGAAAATATTTTTCTAGAATTTTTCTAGTTAGTATGTGACCCCGGTAATTTGAAATGTACGTTTAAAATTCAATATAGTGATTTAAATGTAAATTCAAAAGGAAACTGATTGTAACGATCAAATCAGCTTGCGATACATATCCCATTGTGTTCGGAGTGGGGGTAAAACGCTATGGACGACAGGCGGTGGGCCTCGTTTCGAGGTCATATGTAAAAGTCAACCTTTTGCGAAATTTAATAATTAAATAATAAATAAAAAAAATTATACTTTCCCTCCTTATCTCCTGCTTGCCCCCCCCCCCCGTTCATTCGATTACAACCAGGAAAGAAAAAAAAAAAACCCTAGCGATCAATCGACCCGCCCCCCCCCCCTCATCTGGACGCCGACGAAGACCCGCCCTCCCCCTCAGGCGAACGCCGCCGAAGACAAGCCATCGCCCCCTCCATCGACGAAGACCCGAAGCCCCCCCAGATCGCAATCGCCGACGACATCTTCTCCCCCCTCGCTCGCGAAGCTGAAGCCGACCGCCACCAGAGAAATCCCCCCCCCTTCTTCTAAATACTGTAAGTATTTTATGGTATTTTATTTTTGTTTTAATTCATTAAAAATAATTTCGATTTTGGGTATAAAAACAGATTTTTTATAAGGGTTTAAAACAGATTTTTTTATAAGGATTAAAACTGATTTAAAGAGATTTTAAAAACAGATTTTATAAAAGATTTTAAAAACTGTTTTTTTTTAAAAGAAACTGAAAACTGGATTTTATAAATAAAGTAAAAACTGTTTTTTTAAATAAAGTAAAAACTGTTTTTTTTAAAAAGTATAGAACTGTTTTTATAAAAGAATTTTTAAACTGATTTCTTTTAAGGAATTTTAAAACTGATATTTTAAAAAAGAAATTAAAACTGATTTCTTTTAGAAAAGTAGAAAACTGATTTTGTTTTTAAAATAAAATAAAAACTGATTTGTTTTAAAAATGAAAACTGATTTCTTTAAAAAGTAAAAATCATATTTTTATATATCGAAAGTCGAAGTAAAAATCATATTTTTATTTAGTGAAAATCGAAGTAAAAATCATATTTTTATATATCGAAAGTCGAAGTAAAAATCAGATTTTTATATATTGAAAGTCGAAGTAAAAATCAGATTTTTATATATTGAAAGCCGAAGTAAAAATCATATTTTTATATATCGAAAGTCGAAGTAAAAATCATATATTTATATATTGAATAGCATCGTAAAAATTCGATTTTTACATGTGTAGAGAATACGGGCGAAAGCGACAAAAGGCGAGGATTCCTATAAGGAAGTATCGTGAAGTTGGATAGCTATTGGTGGGATTTCTGATTTAAAAATTATATATATATGTGTGAAAATGAAAGTGAATTGCTATATATAAATATATATATATATATATATATATATATATATATATATATATATACGCCCCTCGTCCACAAACCATGGACGATATTTATTGGTTGAAATTGTTGTGAAAAATTGATTGATAGCGATTGATTGTTTGGGATTGTTTGTGATTGATATTGGTTGATTGTGGTTGAAAAATACCCATTGGTGGTTGTGAAATATTTGGTTGAAACCACATAGGATTAGTTTGTGGAAATGAAATAAATATATACATGCCGCCTGCGTGCGAATTAGATGCATGATTACCATTGTCAAAAACCGCGAGGTTTTAAGGTAGAGCGAGGAGCCGTACTAGGGACGGTGCCGGTTTAACTACCCTGCCGTTATGCTGCCGAAATTTTGAATAAGATTCTTGTGTTTGAATTATTTTCATATGCTAAAACTATAGAAACATTCATGTGTTGAATTGATATTCATTCGTTGTTTAGAAATTCATGTGTTGAATGGTATTCATATTTTGAAATAAATTGTTCGATAATAAAAATCACATTTTTATCGATATATAAAAACTATAGAAACATTCATGTGTTGAATTGATATTCATTCGTTGTTTAGAAATTCATGTGTTGAATGGTATTCATATTTTGAAATAAATTGTTCGATAATAAAAATCACATTTTTATCGATATATAAAAACTATAGAAACATTCATGTGTTGAATTGATATTCATTCGTTGTTTAGAAATTCATGTGTTGAATGGTATTCATATTTTGAAATAAATTGTTCGATAATAAAAATCACATTTTTATCGATATATAAAAACTATAGAAACATTCATGTGTTGAATTGATATTCATTCGTTGTTTAGAAATTCATGTGTTGAATGGTATTCATATTTTGAAATAAATTGTTCGATAATAAAAATCCTATTTTTATCGCCAATATGAAGTGTATAGAAAAATAGTGTTTTGAAATGAATTGTTTTACAATAAAAATCACATTTTTATTGTATGCATAAATCGTTCAAATGTGAAGTGTTAAAAATAACCACTTGTTCAAAATAAACATATATGAGTAAAAATATTCATTAATTAGCTAATGAAATGATTTGCACCTATTTATGTAACATTAGAATGAATGGTGTTTTTAAACCAAATAGAAATCAAATATGAAGTTGAATAGAAAATGAAAAATGATATGAACTGTATATATATGTATATGCATATTCATTGAACAGGTTATAGCAAAGGGGCTAGAGAAGAGGAATAAAATTTTGTGCCCGACAAATAGGTACACATTTACTGATTTGTTTGGGTGATGATTTTGAGCCTGTTGGCTAGCCGCTTGGCTTTTTCTTTTTCTTTTTGAGATTAGAAGGACCGGGACGCTATTTGCGATTTCCCGACGCTCCCGGTGCAGGGGAGGTTATGGCGAAATTTTTCCAAAATTTAAGGTGTTAGAAAATTTTTTGAAGTGAAAACGATATTGAAATTGTTGAATGAACTATATTTATATAAATATATAAATATAAATAAAATTAAAACGAAACGAAGCCGTGCAGTTCGTATTTTGAAACCGTGATTTCAAACGACTAGTGCGGGAAATCCGACCATTGGATTTTCCCGTAACCTCAACCGTCGGGTTCGCCTTGGAATAATCTTTCCAACGGCACCAACCTTGTAAAAATCCAACGGTTGGATTGTCTGGAATATTTAATTCAAATTAGAAGAAAAAAAGCGCCAGAATCGATTTTATTTATATATAAATATAAATAGAATTATATTAAATCGAATAACGACGCTGCAGTTCGTATTTTGAAATCGAAACTTCAAACGATTGTACCGGGAGATCCGACCGTCGGATTTTCCCGAAACTGGAACCGTTGGATTCGTTTTGAAAAGACCTTTCTAATGATGTAAATTTTGTGAAGATCCAACGGTTAGATTTTTAGATATGTGTAAATCAAATCTGAAGAAAAACAGCGCCACGGCCGCGTTATGGCCCGAAGCGTCGTTTTGAATGAATTAGCTATTTTAAAATAAATAAAAATAGCGATAAATAGTTATAAAATATCATAAGCGATATGTAATGGAAATAAACTGAATTTGCTTGATTTATGTGATATTTGATGGTTGAATGTGTTTGGTGTGAAAATTACATTAAAGAATAAAATTGGTGTTGTCGAATAATTTAACCATTGAAATAAATCGAATTGAAATTCTAAATATACGTGAATTATTTGAGAAGGCCGAGTTAATTCTCATTTCAAATAATTGACCGACGATTGAAAGTCGAAGATGAAGACGATGGTCGAAGACCGGAGATCTTCACCTCGTTTGGATGGTAACCGAGGTCCTGATTGAGAGGCATCCCGAAATATGGATGATGAGTGGTGATCGTTCAGACGTACGTGTTGATCGAAGGGTTTGCGAGGTATTTAGTGCCTCCGGTTTCGTTCAGACCCAGAACGGACTTGTAAATGGACTGTGTGTCCGACATTGGAATTTGTTCTGTGTGATTGATAGCCATCAGTTGCACGGTGTGAACTGCCTGTGTGGCATGCTAAGATGCAGTGATCAGGGCTTCTGTTGAAAAGCAAAGTCTTGTGGTGATGATCAAAGCACCGCCTGTGTGGCGTAGCTTTGTGTATAACGTAAATTCGTGAGCCTCACACCCCGGTATGAACCTAAAACGGGAGAGGACATCAGGGAGGGCCTGCGTTTCTTTCTAGCTAGGGTGGTGTCAGTGACCTACCAGCCCTGACATTTATATACTTTTCACCTATGTGGTTGTTGCTGTTGCGAGGCGCCTCGGTTTGATCGGACGATCCGGGTCCGATGGAGTCATTCGTTGGCTCGTTGACGCCCCAAAGGGCGGGGAAACGCAGTGTTCAGGAATTTTAATCCACATCGGTGGACCGGCCCTGACGATCCAAAGGCTTGACTGAGTACTTGCCTGGGACACGGGCTAGAGCGTCTCGAATTCGGTGAGGACTATCTTTTGCCTTGGTTCGTGACGGAAATCCAATTTCCAAATACGACATCGTGCGGTTTTGATTGTATATATATATGGCGACATGATATATGGTACCCATGCCGTCTATGATTGATAGTTATGATTTGAAATTGTTTTCAAAACATATTAACACTAGCAATAATATCAATTGCCTTTGTTTTATTCGTATCAAGCATATCTTGGCCGTTATAAGGTAAAACTCTATCCTCCGGTTTGCGTTGCATTGTGTGATGGGAACTGAGTCTTATAATGGCTTCATTTTTATAAAAAGCATAGCGATGTTTAAAAGAAAGATTTGTTTTAAAGCACTGGCAATCCAATGGAGTAAACCCGTTCCACGAAAGTGGCGTGGTCCTGTGATTAGCCAATTATATATGTGTTGAGTGGATTTCTCATACCAGTCCCATGACTGACTCGTAGTTTGTTTCACTCTCAAACTCGGGTGCCCCTTTTTCTACACGGGCAGCCTTGTAAGGTTTAGCTGGTTCTTTCTGGATAGCTGGAGCTGAAGATGGATTCTATCATTTATTTCTTTTTATGCTGTTCAGCTCCTATTGTACATATTTTGTTTATTTCCGCTGTAGACATTTATGTATAGCTGAACTGTATTTGTACTAAGTAAGATCCTGTATACTGTGTAACTCTGATGATTACTTTTATCCAGTACATTTTGTTGTTCATTCTGGTGTATTTATTTAATTCTATTCTGCTATTATCTGTTTCTGTGTTATATTCCAAAGATAACCTTGTTTCCGTGAGAACGGGAAATCGGGTCGTCTCTTCGTGGTATCAGAGCTTTGGTTAAGCTTAGCTCTGGAATATAACATTTGAACGAACTCGTCAGAAATAGAACCAGTAGTGTTCTAGGACGGGTAACTCTATACAGATAGGATCAGCAATATCCTAGTATGAGTATAGCAGAATCAGAACAACTCGTTAGAGATGGGGTCAGAAGTGCCTCAGAACGAGTCGAGAGTAATATGTTTTTAAATAACGTATTTGTGATTATATATATATAGTCTGGTTTTAGAAATATAATTTTTAAGAATATATAAAAGATATATGATTTGAAAAGTTAAGAAGGTTAAAAACAATTGGATTGGTTGTTGTGTTGTGTGATTGTAGATTTATCAAACCACTTTCGACTTTATTCCTTTTCGGGGACGAAAAGTTTTAAGTGGGGGAGATTGTAACGACCCAGAAAATCTGAACCAATTTAAAATTTTTAAATTGGCTAAAATAATGGATTTTAAATATTTAAAATAAATATTTTAGATAATGGCAATGAAAACTGAGTTTGAATCGACATTTGAAAACGAATATAATTAATTATAATTATATATAGAATTGAAAATGGCGCGGTAGTTCGATAATTCGATTTCAAATTTCAATTGAATATACCGGGTGCAAAACAATCCGGATCTTAGTGAAACCAAAAATAATGGAATCTAATTGATAATATCTTTCTAACGAATCCGACCAATCGAAATTTGATAGCGGGAATCAAAAGATATGTCCAGTTGAAAATTCTGAATAGTCGCTATGGAATTCAGGCCCTTAAAAATGGACATTTTGCAGATGACCTCGGATTTCGACGAAACCACTTTTGTTGGGTCCGCAGTGTCAAGTTATTGCTAGGTTTCAAATTTCATAATTTTTCGAATCAATATGTGAGCGTGGCAAAAGAAAACGCGTTTGACCAGTTTTCGTTGATTTTAATCGACTGGAAATTGGCCATTTTTCAAACGGTCTCAGAATTCGACGAAACTAGTTTTGTTAGGACCGTATCGTCAATACGAAGCTAGAAAATATTTTTCTAGAATTTTTCTAGTTAGTATGTGACCCCGGTAATTTGAAATGTACGTTTAAAATTCAATATAGTGATTTAAATGTAAATTCAAAAGGAAACTGATTGTAACGATCAAATCAGCTTGCGATACATATCCCATTGTGTTCGGAATGGGGGTAAAACGCTATGGACGACAGGCGGTGGGCCTCGTTTCGAGGTCATATGTAAAAGTCAACCTTTTGCGAAATTTAATAATTAAATAATAAATAAAAAAAATATACTTTCCCTCCTTATCTCCTGCTTGCCCCCCCCCCCGTTCATTCGATTACAACCAGGAAAGAAAAAAAAAGAAAAAAAAAACCCTAGCGATCAATCGACCCGCCCCCCCCCCCTCGTCTGGACGCCGACGAAGACCCGCCCTCCCCCTCAGGCGAACGCCGCCGAAGACAAGCCATCGCCCCCTCCATCGACGAAGACCCGAAGCCCCCCCCAGATCGCAATCGCCGACGACATCTTCTCCCCCCTCGCTCGCGAAGCTGAAGCCGACCGCCACCAGAGAAATCCCCCCCCCCCCCTTCTTCTAAATACTGTAAGTATTTTATGGTATTTTATTTTTATTTTAATTCATTAAAAATAATTTCGATTTTGGGTATAAAAACAGATTTTTTATAAGGGTTTAAAACAGATTTTTTTATAAGGATTAAAACTGATTTAAAGAGATTTTAAAAACAGATTTTATAAAAGATTTTAAAAACTGTTTTTTTTTTAAAGAAACTGAAAACTGGATTTTATAAATAAAGTAAAAACTGTTTTTTTAAATAAAGTAAAAACTGTTTTTTTTTAAAAAGTATAGAACTGTTTTTATAAAAGAATTTTTAAACTGATTTCTTTATAGGAATTTTAAAACTGATATTTTAAAAAAGAAATTAAAACTGATTTCTTTTAGAAAAGTAGAAAACTGATTTTGTTTTTAAAATAAAATAAAAACTGATTTGTTTTAAAAATGAAAACTGATTTCTTTAAAAAGTAAAAATCATATTTTTATATATCGAAAGTCGAAGTAAAAATCATATTTTTATTTAGTGAAAGTCGAAGTAAAAATCATATTTTTATATATCGAAAGTCGAAGTAAAAATCAGATTTTTATATATTGAAAGTCGAAGTAAAAATCAGATTTTTATATATTGAAAGCCGAAGTAAAAATCATATTTTTATATATCGAAAGTCGAAGTAAAAATCATATATTTATATATTGAATAGCATCGTAAAAATTCAATTTTTACATGTGTAGAGAATACGGGCGAAAGCGACAAAAGGCGAGGATTCCTATAAGGAAGTATCGTGAAGTTGGATAGCTATTGGTGAGATTTCTGATTTAAAAATTATATATATATGTGTGAAAATGAAAGTGAATTGCTATATATAAATATATATATATACGCCCCTCGTCCACAAACCATGGACGATATTTATTGGTTGAAATTGTTGTGAAAAATTGATTGATAGCGATTGATTGTTTGGGATTGTTTGTGATTGATATTGGTTGATTGTGGTTGAAAAATACCCATTGGTGGTTGTGAAATATTTGGTTGAAACCACATAGGATTAGTTTGTGGAAATGAAATAAATATATACATGCCGCCTGCGTGCGAATTAGATGCATGATTACCATTGTCAAAAACCGCGAGGTTTTAAGGTAGAGCGAGGAGCCGTACTAGGGACGGTGCCGGTTTAACTACCCTGCCGTTATGCTGCCGAAATTTTGAATAAGATTCTTGTGTTTGAATTATTTTCATATGCTAAAACTATAGAAACATTCATGTGTTGAATTGATATTCATTCGTTGTTTAGAAATTCATGTGTTGAATGGTATTCATATTTTGAAATAAATTGTTCGATAATAAAAATCACATTTTTATCGATATATAAAAACTATAGAAACATTCATGTGTTGAATTGATATTCATTCGTTGTTTAGAAATTCATGTGTTGAATGGTATTCATATTTTGAAATAAATTGTTCGATAATAAAAATCACATTTTTATCGATATATAAAAACTATAGAAACATTCATGTGTTGAATTGATATTCATTCGTTGTTTAGAAATTCATGTGTTGAATGGTATTCATATTTTGAAATAAATTGTTCGATAATAAAAATCACATTTTTATCGATATATAAAAACTATAGAAACATTCATGTGTTGAATTGATATTCATTCGTTGTTTAGAAATTCATGTGTTGAATGGTATTCATATTTTGAAATAAATTGTTCGATAATAAAAATCCTATTTTTATCGCCAATATGAAGTGTATAGAAAAATAGTGTTTTGAAATGAATTGTTTTACAATAAAAATCACATTTTTATTGTATGCATAAATCGTTCAAATGTGAAGTGTTAAAAATAACCACTTGTTCAAAATAAACATATATGAGTAAAAATATTCATTAATTAGCTAATGAAATGATTTGCACCTATTTATGTAACATTAGAATGAATGGTGTTTTTAAACCAAATAGAAATCAAATATGAAGTTGAATAGAAAATGAAAAATGATATGAACTGTATATATATGTACATGCATATTCATTGAACAGGTTATAGCAAAGGGGCTAGAGAAGAGGAATAAAATTTTGTGCCCGACAAATAGGTACACATTTACTGATTTGTTTGGGTGATGATTTTGAGCCTGTTGGCTAGCCGCTTGGCTTTTTCTTTTTCTTTTTGAGATTAGAAGGACCGGGACGCTATTTGCGATTTCCCGACGCTCCCGGTGCAGGGGAGGTTGTGGCGAAATTTTTCCAAAATTTAAGGTGTTAGAAAAATTTTTGAAGTGAAAACGATATTGAAATTGTTGAATGAACTATATTTATATAAATATATAAATATAAATAAAATTAAAACGAAACGAAGCCGTGCAGTTCGTATTTTGAAACCGTGATTTCAAACGACTAGTGCGGGAAATCCGACCATTGGATTTTCCCGTAACCTCAACCGTCGGGTTCGCCTTGGAATAATCTTTCCAACGGCACCAACCTTGTAAAAATCCAACGGTTGGATTGTCTGGAATATTTAATTCAAATTAGAAGAAAAACAGCGCCAGAATCGATTTTATTTATATATAAATATAAATAGAATTATATTAAATCGAATAACGACGCTGCAGTTCGTATTTTGAAATCGAAACTTCAAACGATTGTACCGGGAGATCCGACCGTCGGATTTTCCCGAAACTGGAACCGTTGGATTCGTTTTGAAAAGACCTTTCTAATGATGTAAATTTTGTGAAGATCCAACGGTTAGATTTTTAGATATGTGTAAATCAAATCTGAAGAAAAACAGCGCCACGGCCGCGTTATGGCCCGAAGCGTCGTTTTGAATGAATTAGCTATTTTAAAATAAATAAAAATAGCGATAAATAGTTATAAAATATCATAAGCGATATGTAATGGAAATAAACTGAATTTGCTTGATTTATGTGATATTTGATGGTTGAATGTGTTTGGTGTGAAAATTACATTAAAGAATAAAATTGGTGTTGTCGAATAATTTAACTATTGAAATAAATCGAATTGAAATTCTAAATATACGTGAATTATTTGAGAAGGCCGAGTTAATTCTCATTTCAAATAATTGACCGACGATTGAAAGTCGAAGATGAAGACGATGGTCGAAGACCGGAGATCTTCACCTCGTTTGGATGGTAACCGAGGTCCTGATTGGGAGGCATCCCGAAATATGGATGATGAGTGGTGATCGTTCAGACGTACGTGTTGATCGAAGGGTTTGCGAGGTATTTAGTGCCTCCGGTTTCGTTCAGACCCAGAACGGACTTGTAAATGGACTGTGTGTCCGACATTGGAATTTGTTCTGTGTGATTGATAGCCATCAGTTGCACGGTGTGAATTGCCTGTGTGGCATGCTAAGATGCAGTGATCAGGGCTTCTGTTGAAAAGCAAAGTCTTGTGGTGATGATCAAAGCACCGCCTGTGTGGCGTAGCTTTGTGTATAACGTAAATTCGTGAGCCTCACACCCCGGTATGAACCTAAAACGGGAGAGGACATCAGGGAGGGCCTGCGTTTCTTTCTAGCTAGGGTGGTGTCAGTGACCTACCAGCCCTGACATTTATATACTTTTCACCTATGTGGTTGTTGCTGTTGCGAGGCGCCTCGGTTTGATCGGACGATCCGGGTCCGATGGAGTCATTCGTTGGCTCGTTGACGCCCCAAAGGGCGGGGAAACGCAGTGTTCAGGAATTTTAATCCACATCGGTGGACCGGCCCTGACGATCCAAAGGCTTGACTGAGTACTTGCCTGGGACACGGGCTAGAGCGTCTCGAATTCGGTGAGGACTATCTTTTGCCTTGGTTCATGACGGAAATCCAAGTTCCAAATACGACATCGTGCGGTTTTGATTGTATATATATATGGCGACATGATATATGGTACCCATGCCGTCTATGATTGATAGTTATGATTTGAAATTGTTTTCAAAACATATTAACACTAGCAATAATATCAATTGCCTTTGTTTTATTCGTATCAAGCATATCTTGGCCGTTATAAGGTAAAACTCTATCCTCCGGTTTGCGTTGCATTGTGTGATGGGAACTGAGTCTTATAATGGCTTCATTTTTATAAAAAGCATAGCGATGTTTAAAAGAAAGATTTGTTTTAAAGCACTGGCAATCCAATGGAGTAAACCCGTTCCACGAAAGTGGCGTGGTCCTGTGATTAGCCAATTATATATGTGTTGAGTGGATTTCTCATACCAGTCCCATGACTGACTCGTAGTTTGTTTCACTCTCAAACTCGGGTGCCCCTTTTTCTACACGGGCAGCCTTGTATTCAGGTTTAGCTGGTTCTTACTGGATAGCTGGAGCTGAAGATGGATTCTATCATTTATTTCTTTTTATGCTGTTCAGCTCCTATTGTACATATTTTGTTTATTTCCGCTGTAGACATTTATGTATAGCTGAACTGTATTTGTACTAAGTAAGATCCTGTATACTGTGTAACTCTGATGATTACTTTTATCCAGTACATTTTGTTGTTCATTCTGGTGTATTTATTTAATTCTGTTCTGCTATTATCTGTTTCTGTGTTATATTCCAAAGATAACCTTGTTTCCGTGAGAACGGGAAATCGGGTCGTCTCTTAAAATCCTTTTCAAAAGAAAAGGTAATCGTAAGACCGATCCACATATAAACATGGACGGTTTTTACCTTGCGATAACCAAAACACTTTTGGAAATCAATACTTCTCTGATATTATAATAATGTCTAATCACAAGTAATTAACAATCTAGCAGAACGCTTGCATCTCACGTTCCACATATATAGTATACAAACCAAAGTGCGGGCGCTTATTGGAGATTGGATTCCGACTATGACAAGGTATGGGACCACCTGCCGATAGTGTATCTCTAGAGACGAATACACTGGGTTCAAGAAGAACGTCTTGCAACCCAGCCCACACATGACCGACCACTCATTTCGCTTGAGTGTATCGAATGTATATCACCAACGATTGGGAGCTACCCACCGTTTCCCGAAAAGGGACAGCATCGATAATAGATAAAAGAATGAAATGGATTTTCTCTAGATAAGTGATATACACCCTAATGGGAGCGACCTACTTAGCCATGCTGCCTGGCCGATTTTTGTCATTTCCCGGTTGATGAGGCTTGAGGTCATAACGTATCTTTGATACACCTGACCATCATTCACTTTGAATGCCACATCGTCTGTAACAACCCGGAAATGCGAGCCAATTTAAAAATTTTATTTTGGCAATTTCAGCGAATTTTGAATATTTAAAATGAATTATTTTAAATAATATCGATGAGAAATTTACTTTGAATAGAATTCGAACGTATATATTATATACGTCGTCGTTAGAATATAAATAATTATTTATAATTATAGAAGGAATTGAAAATGGCGCGGTAGTTCGATAATTCGATTTCAAATGAATGTACCGGGTGCAAAACAAACCGGATTTTAGTGAAACCAAAAATAATAGGATCTATTTGTGAATATCTTTCCAACGAATCCGAAAAATCAAGATTTCATAGTGGGAATCAAAAGATATGTCCAGTTGAAATTTCGGAATAGTCGCTATGGAATTTCGGCCTTTAAAAGTAGCCATTTTGCAAACGACCTCGGATTTCGACGAAACCACTTTTTTTGGATCCATGATGTCAAATTATTGCTAGATTTCGAATTTCATAATTTTTCGAATCAATATGTGGGCGTGGCATAGGAAAACGCGTTTGACCAGTTTCAATTGATTTTAATCGACTGGAAAATGGCCATTTTTCCAACGGTCTCGGAATCTGACGAAACTAGCTTTGTTAGGACCGTATCATCAATACGAAGCTAGAAAATATTTTTTTGTAATTTTTCGAGTTAGTATGTGGCCCCGGTAAATAGAAATGCACGTTCAAATTCAATATATAGAATTATATTTTGATTTTGACGAAAACTGATCGAAACAGTCAAATCAGCCTACGATACATATCCCATTGTGTTCGGAATGAGGGTAAGTAGCTAGGGACGACAGTCGTTGGGGTTGATTTGGAGTTTGAATTTAAAGTCAACCTTTGGTAGAAAATTAAATAACAATAATAATATATGTATTAAAATCCTTTTTTTTATATATAGCCCCCCCCCCCCCCCCGGTTATTTTCTTCAATCCCTAACCCGACACCCCAAATCAGAAATGGAGACATCGATCGCCATCACCCTCACCGCACCGACGACCGCACCCACTGCCGGACTCGCCACCAACTGCGTCGAGCCTCCTCCCCCATCGCTCCCTCCCCTCGTCTCCTCGGTGAACCCGAATCCAAATCGAAGCCCCCTCCCAGAAAACCCTAATCGAAGTCCGCCGCCACCCACAGTCCGACCATCGCACCTCCCCCTACCCCTCCTGACGACGACGGCGAACCTGATGGTGGCCCAGTCAACCACGGTGGTGGTGGAAAATGGAACGGCAAATCAATGGTTTGGGTATGGTAATCTGCTATTATTATAGAAGGAAAGGAGCAAAGGGCAATGGTTTATTTTAAGTGTTATGACTTCGTTAGTTTTATTTTAATTATTTCCAATTGTTTTCTTTTGAAATTTTCTATAAATTACATAAATAAAAATCTGGTTTTAATGATATGAAGTTATGATTTTTGTCAATATAAAAATTCGATTTTTATATATGTATTAGCATGAAAAAGATTTGATTTTTAGCTACACAAAGTTGTCATTTTTATGAACATCAAGTTATAATTTTTATAAGGATAAAAATATAATCTTTTATATTGTAGAAATATAAAAATATAATTTTTATATAGGTAAGATAGTAAAAATATCATCTTTATAAATATAGCAAAATAAAAATCTGATTTTTATTATATATATGTTGAAATAAAGAGGTGATTTTTATAGTGATGAAATGAAAATTAAATCTTTATATTTGAAAAGGTGAAATCTTTATATTTGAAAAGGTGAAATCTTTATATTTGAAAAGGCGAAATCTTTATATTTAAAAAGGCAAAATCTTTATATTTAAAAAGGCGGAATCTTTATATAGAGAATAGCATGATAAAAATATAATCTTTATTATATGAACATCGATATAAAAATAGAATTTTTATCCATATTGAGTGATTATAAAAATATGATTTTTAAATTGAAAGTGAACAAATAAAAATGTGATTTTTATTTTAAAGACAACAGTATAAAAATGTGATTTTTATATATGTAGTGGCTACGGGCAACGAAAGTGACAAAAGACGAGAGCAGCGAAGATTTCTACATAAGGAGAGTCGTGGCGTTTGGATTAGCTAGTTGGTGAGAACTTCTCACTCTAAATTTCCTTTTCTAGTTATAAATATATACTAGGATGCAGACGGTGTTTAGTAGCACCCGACACCATTGTCCACAGACCATGGACTTGTTTGTTTGGTTGTGCAGTTGGTTAGATTATTTGATCTAAATTTGGCTGTTTGATGAATTGAAATTGGTTTGATTGATATGTGTATGGCGTGGGCCATTACTTGACCAGGGATAAGGCTAGGCCTTGTCCCGTTTCTAGTATCGTGCCGTTATGCCGCCGAAATTTTCTAAAATAAGTTAGAAAAATAAAATATTTTATCGTTAAAAATATAATTTTTAACGTGTGTGAATAAAATAAATATTAATAAACAAATCGGTCGATTTGTTTATAAACACTGATTTGACTGATATTGATTGGGATGATAAATTTTACACATCACCCAACTGCACAAATAATATTCAGTGTTTGTTGATTTGAAACCCCACACGGGTGTTGGGATGATATTTGGCGTACACTAATCCCAATTATTTAATTGTATGTCGATCGATTGGTCGACAGGCTGTGTAAGCGTTAATTATTTATGATTGATGCTTATGCAGTTGTGTGGTGCACTTTGGATGATTGTTGATTATTTATCGTTGCTATTTATATACATGTGTTGTATGGAATCCATATAATTAACATTATATAGTGATTGAATCGGCTTCATTCCAATCGGGAAATTAATAAATATTATAAAAGAAGATTCATGTGTTGAATAGAATAAATAGTAATGTGTTGACGATGTTCATGTGTTGAAACTATTCATGTGTTGAGTAAAATATTTTAACAATAAAATTTACATCTTTATCATATTTAAAATTAGAATCTACTTCACGGTGGAGTCTGATTAAAAATCAAACGATAAATACCATAATTTTATAAAATATATTACATAACAAAAATAGTTGTGTGTTGATAGTACTCATGTGTTGAGATTAGTCGTGTGTTGAAAGAAATATAGATTCATGTGTTGAATAGAATAAATATTCATTTTGTTGATTAGAATAACAAATTTATTGAAATATATAAAACTGTGTTGATTAGAGTTGCGCTATTTTGACGTGAACGATATTTATATTGATTATATTCGTTTTTATAATGAATATAGAAAGGTAGTGATTTCAAAATATAACATTTTGAAAATATTATCATTTGTATAGTAATGATATGAAATATTCAATTTTGATTTAAAATTGAATATAGAGTTGAAATGGTTTTGAAAACGAATTTAAAACGATTTATAAAATACGTTTTAAAAAGGAAGTCGGCGGAATATATAATATATATATATATATATAATGGCCTGAATAGAACGCGCCGCGCCACGGCAGTTCGTGAATTTCGACCATTGACTTCGAATTGACATTGCGGGAGATCCGACCGTCGGATTCTCCTGAAACCAGAACCGTTCGGTTCGCATCGAAAAGAGCTTTCCAATGAATATTAGAAATTTGAAATCTAACGGTTGGATTTGGAATTATGTCCAAATCAAATTTGGAAAAGGTCGCTGTAAGTGCAGTTCGATGGCCGTTGATGGAAATCGACTGTACAGGCCTTGATAAAATTATTAAAAATATTAATAATTTGTGTAAAATCATAATATGTGAATTGGAAAGAACTGGGATGAAAAACCCCACATTTGAAAAGATAAAAATATATTTTTATCGAAATGAACTAGTTTTGAACTAGAATTAAAATCAATTTATTTTCGAAATAAATAAATTGAATTTGAATTGGTTTTGAAAATAACCATAATTTCCAATATATATGAAATGGAAGTGGATTTGAATCAAAATTGTCATTGGAATATTTCGATGTTGGATTCCGTGATTCTACAGATATTGTTATGGGAATTTGAAAGATATATTTATATCGTTATTTCCAATACGATATTTGTTGGTTTCAGAATTTGATATCGAATATAAGCCGGTATATTTTCTATTCAGAGCCTTGTATTTAATATCAAATGTGATTTGGGTTTGTCGTGAATCGTGTTTTAGATGACATTGGTTCTTTAACCCAGTTAAAGACAGGATATTGATTTTTGAGAAGATTAAAAACTAAGTGGAGTTTTAATGAATCTTTAATTAGATTAAAGGTGAATTGATAACTTAAATTATCAAATTTGGAAAATGATCGAGAATGTAGTATCACCAGTTTTGCTCCAGAGCGATTGTTAAATCTTTAATTAGATTTGAACGTGAAATGGTAATTAATTTTACCGATAATACCGTGGTGTTAGATATGGAGTATTACCATTTTTGCTCCATGGGATGAATAGGTTGGGATTGGGAAATAAAATAAATAATTACTTCGGTGTGGTTCGCTAATCCCGACTAGTTTGGAAAACCATAATTTGGTTTGAAATGATATCCAAAGGAAGATTAAAGAATAAATTTAGAAGAATTTATCTTTGATAAAATTAATGGGAAACTTTCCCTAAGAATGTGATTTCGTGAATAAAAGAATATTCTGAATTGGAATGAGGCGTTTGCTGTGTTTGTGTAACATTTGTTTATCATATACGTGGGTTATTCAGTAAGGCCGGGTTTATACCCATTCTGAATAACCGATTCGACGATATGTCGAAGATGAAGACGATGGTGGAAGACCGGAAGTCTTCACATCGTTTGGGTGATTACTGATGATCTCGATTGGGCTGTACACCCAAGATGAGGGAAACAATTGGTGATCGTCCAGACGTACTTGGAGATGGATGGATATGCGAGGAAAGTGCCTCCGGTTTCGTTCAGACCCAGAACGAACTTGTAAATGGATTGTGTGTCTGACATTGGATTTTATTCTGTGTTGATTGATCTTTATTAAATATACATCCGTTTGGCGGCGGAGAATTTATTCTCTTGCTTAACGCCCTTCTCTGAGACGCACGAGCTCAGAGGTTGTATATCGATGGACATCAGTCGCATGGAGTGAATTGCCAGTGTGGCACGCGTAAATGGCAATTGATCAAGGCTTCTGTTGAAAAGCAAAGTCTTGTGGTTGATGATCAAAGCACGGCCTGTGTGGCGTAGCTTTGTGTATAGCGTGAATTCGTGAGACTCACACCTCGGTATGAGTCAAAAACGGGATAGTGACTGTAGGGAGAGCACAACGTTTCTTTCTAGCAAGGGTGGTGTCAGTGACCTACCAGCCCTGACATTTATATATTTTTCACCTGTGTGATTGTGGGATACGAGGCGCCTCAGATATAGGTCTGTAAGGATCGGGAAACGTGTGTTCAGGAATAACTAATCCTCAAAAGTAAGAGAGGACCGGCCCTGAAGATCCAAGGATCATAGTGGGGTCCTGGGACATTTGCTATAGTGTCTCGAATCAGAGAGGAGCTTGCCCCTTGCCTCGACTCATGACGGAAATCCAATTTCCAATACGTGATATTGCGGTTTTAATTGTAGAACTAGTATGGCGACATGATATATGGTACCCATGCCGCCTATGATTGATATTTATGATTAAAATTGTTTTGACACTATACACTTATAATAGTATCAAATGATTTGTTTTAAACGTACCAAGCATGTTTGGCTATTATAAGGGAAAACCCTATCCTCCGGCTTGCGTTGCATTGTGTGATGGGACCTGGGTCTTATAATAGTTTCATTTTTCCAAAAAGCATTGTGCTGTTTTGTTATATGCACTAGTATTCTTGGGAGGAAACCCGTTCCGGGTTATAAGGCGTGGTCCCTTGAATTACTATCTTTTAAAATAAAGATTAATAGCTGTTTTAGTTCTCACACCAGTCACATGACTGACCTGGAGTTTATTGTTTTAACCTAAACTCTGGATGCCCCTATTTTCCACACGGGCAGCTAGTAGTTTTGGTTTTGCAGATTTATATTCACAGGGACCTGGTTTACAGCTGGAATGATATCTGGAAAGCTCTGTATCCGTATATCTCTTTCAGTTGTGTTTTGTATTATTTTCCGCTGCGATGTATTTAAATGTAATTTATTGTAATCTCTGATATTTATCAAATGTAATTTATTCATTTATACTCTATATATTCTTGTATCTGATGGAATTGTTGTAGTAACTATGAAATGTTCTTCCGTCTGCGTTCTGATTTGTCTTGTCCTCAACGCAATTCGTGCTTTCCTTACCGGGGAAGTTCGGGTCGCTACATCGTCATACCCGCCAAATCACAAATTGATTTCCCCAAAAATACCACGGGGATAAAGCTAAGAGAAACGAATTCCTCCACCACCAATCGTAAATATGTTTGAAGAGATCAACTTACGCGATCTGTTAGATATATTTTGTCAGACATTCGTCCATTTACGTTACCCTGGGACTGGACAAATCGAAGGCACTATTCTATAAACAGGATAGCCCTTGCATAACTCCGTCTTTAAATCTCTTTATCATATTTGATCGCAACGCTAACGCCCATATAGAGTGGTTTTCAGATAATTAATCTGATCCTGGTCTCTCCGTATTGACGAGGGAAAAATGGTCAAAAACTTCGATTGAGACGACCCCAAACCCCGTACTGACGGCGGCAAGGGTAATCCTTGGAATATAACAGATAACAGCAGAACAGAAATAAATAAATACACCAGATAATGCACAAATAATACACTGGATAAACGTAATCATCGGAGTTACACAGTATACAGGATCATACTTAGTACAAATACAGTTCAGCTATACATAAATGTCTACAGCGGAAACAAACATAATATGTACAATAGGAGATGAACAACATAAAAAGAGATAAATGATAGAATCCATCTTCAGCTCCAGCTATCCGGATAAAGCCTGCTAAACCTGAATACAAGGCTGCCCATGTCGAAAAAGGGGCACCCGAGTTTGAAAATGAAACAAACTACGAGTCAGTCATGGGACTGGTATGAGAAATCTACTCAACACATTTAAAATATGGCTAATCACCGGACCACGCCACTTTCGTGGAACGGGTTTACTCCATCGGATTGCCAGTGCTTCAAAACAAATAAATCTTTTAATCATCGCAATGCTTTTTATAAAAATGAAGCCATTATAAGACTCAGTTCCCATCACACAATGCAACGCAAACCGGAGGATAGAGTTTTACCTTATAATGGCCAAAATATGATTGATACGAATAAAACAAAAGCATTTGATATTATTACTAGTGTTTATAGGTTTCGAAATCTATTTCAATCATAACTATCAATCATAAACGGCATGGGTACCATATATCATGTCGCCATATGTATATACAATCAAAACCGCACAGTCACGTATTTGGAAATTGGATTTCCTTCATGAACCAAGGCAAAAGACAGTCCTTACCGACTTCGAGACGGCCTAGCCCAAGTCTCAGGATCAGAGCTCGAGTGACCGTTGGATCGTCAGGGCCGGTCCACCGATGTGGATTAAAATGCCTGAACAATACGTTTCCCCGCCCTTTGGGGCGTAAATGAGCCAACGAATGACTCCATCGGTCCCGGATCGAACGATATATCCGAGGCGCCTCGCAACAGTAACAAACACATAAGTCAAACTCGTCAGGGCGTGTAAAACCACTGACGCCACTTCTAGCTAGGAAGAAACGCGTGTCCCCCCTGAGGTCCTCTCCCGTTTCTGGTTCATACCGGGGTGTGAGGCTTGCGAATTCACGTTATACACAAAGCTATGCCACACAGGCGATGCTTTGATCATCACCACAAGACTTTGCTTTTCAACAGAAGCCCTGATCACTGCATCTTAGCATGTCACACAGGCAATTCACATCGTGCAACTGATGGCTATCAATCACACAGAATAAATTCCAATGTCAGACACACTGTCCATTTGCAAGTCCGTTCTGGGTCTGAAAGAAACCGGATGCACTATATACCTCGCAAACCCATCGATCACCACGTACGTCTGGACGATCACCACTCATTATCCATATTTCGGGATGCCTCCCAATCAGGACCTCAGTTACCATCCAATCGAGGTGAAGATCTCCGGTCTTCGACCACCGTCTTCATCTTCGATTTCTTATCGTCGATTCAGTTATTCAGAATGGGATAAACCCGGTCTTTCTGAGCAACTCGCGTATATAATAAACAAGTGCTACACAAACACTACTACCCATCATTTCAATTCATTAGTCACTAACCGTCAATCAGTAAGAGAACGATTTCCCAAATATTAACCCCGAAGGCCGAAACCAACATCAGATCAATACCCAAGAAACCATTCGACTTAGCCAACCTTCAGTTAGTTTCTAAATTTCGCATCCATATCATTTATAATATTTTATAATGATTTATCACTATTTTTATTTATTTTAAATTAGCCAATTTATTCAAAACGACGCTTCGGGCCATAACGCGGCCGTAGCGCTGTTTTTCTTCAGATTTGATTTACACATATCTGAAAATCTAACCGTTGGATCTTCACAAAATTAACATCATTAGAAAGATCTTTTCAAAACGAATCCAACGGTTCCAGTTTCGGGAAAATCCGACGGCCGAATCTCCCGGTATAATCGTTTGAAGTTTCGATTTCAAAATACGAACTGCAGCGTCGTTATTCGATTCAATATAATTATATTTATATATATATAAATATAATCGATTCTGGCGCTGTTTTTCTTCAGATTTGAATTAAACATTCCAGACAATCCAACAGTTGGATTTTTACAAAGTTGGTGCCGTTGGAAAGATATTTCCAAAGCGAACCCAACGGTTGCGGTTTCGGGAAAATCCGATGGTCGGATCTCCCGCACTAATCGTTTGAAATCACAGTTTCAAAATACGAACTGCGGCTTCGTTATTCGATATATTTCAATTCTCTTTATATATATATCGATTCTTCGATTTCAAAACTATATGAATTTAATACATTTGATAAACATGATATTTTTATCCAACTGTTTTCTATTTCAACACTTCACTATTTTTAACAATTCATGTATATACTAAAAATGTGATTTTTAATGTAAAACAATTTATTTCAAAACTCGACTATTCTATATAGTTAGTATAGGTGATAAAAATTGGATTTTTATTATAAAACAATTTCTTTCAAAACAAGATTATTTTATATAGTTCATATCGATGATAAAAATTGGATTTTTTATTATGAAACAATTTCTTTCAAAATATGAATACCATTCAACACATGAATTTCAATTCAACGAATGAATTTCGATTCAACACATGAAGGTTTTCTATAGTTTATATATATAGATAAAAAGGTGATTTTTATATTTAAAACACGAATACCATTCAACACATGAATTTCTATCCAACGAATGAATATCGATTCAACACATGAATTTCAATTCAACGAATGAATTTCGATTCAACACATGAAGGTTTTCTATAGTTTATATATATAGAGTAAAAATGTGATTTTTATATTTAAAACACGAATACCATTCAACACATGAATTTCTATCCAACGAATGAATTTCAATTCAACACATGAAGGTTTTCTATAGTTTATATATATAGAGTAAAAATGTGATTTTTATATTTAAAACACGAATACCATTCAACACATGAATTTCTATCCAACGAATGAATTTCAATTCAACACATGAAGGTTTTCAATAGTTTATATATATAGAGTAAAAATGTGATTTTTATATTTAAAACACGAATACCATTCAACACATGAATTTCTATTCAACGAATGAGTTTCAATTCAACACATGAAGGTTTTCTATTCAACGAATAAATATAGTTTCAACAAATGAAAATAATTCTAACACATGAATATTATTCAAAATTTCGGCAGCATAACGGCAGGGTAGTTAAAACCGGGACCGTCCCTAGTACGACTCCTCGCTCTACCTTAAAGCCTCGCAGATTTTGACAATGGGGAATCATGCATCTAGTTCGCACGCAGGCGGCATGTATATTTGTTTCATTTCCACAAACTAATCCTATGTAGTTTCAACCAAATATTTCTCAACCACAAACGGGTATTTTTCAACCACAATCAATCAATTTCAACCACAAACAATTTCAATCAACCATTCGCTATCAATCAATTTTCACACCAATCACAACCAATAAATATCGTCCATGGTTTGTGGACGAGGGGCGTATATATATATAGTATTTCACTTCTATTTCAACATATATATAATTTTTACAACGCATATATAACTTATACATCAAACGTACAACTTATACAATGCTTGTACAAGAGGTGTACAATGCTTATATAACTCATACATCGACTATATAATTTATACATCGTCGTTTTGCATATCGTTTATAATTTAGAAATCTCACATTGGGTTCCACTCCACCAAAAACAGCAGATGGCTCAGAAAAATATGTGGTCTCTTCTAGAAGGTAGAAGACGTCCACACGAGTCCACTGTCTCTTGTTTCACTGAATTTCGTCAAGAAACGAAAAAGATATGATTTTTACAAGTTTGCAACACTTAAAAGTGTAAAAATCAGTTCAAAATAAATTAGCTGTATACCTGTTCAAAACTAGGTTTAAGGTTTTCGGCGAATCCTTGAAGCGAGGTGGCGATCGGGCTACGCCACGCGAAAGAGCTTCGAGAGGCGCTCCAGGGGGTGGTGGTCGCAGCCTGTTCGGTGGTCGAAGGAAGGAGATCTGGAGGCGGGAAGTTCGAAACTTGCTGGGTCTCGTTCTCGTCGATAGGGAGAAGGCGAAGGTGGGTCGGATTTGGAGAGGATGGTCGGCGCTGTCGAGGTAGGGTGGTGGCGGCGCTGGTAGGTGGCTGAGGCGGCGGGTTTTTGGTCGGAAAGTATGGAGCGCGAGTCGCCGTCGATGGGGGGGAATAAAAGGGTTTTTCGATTTTTTTTTTTTTTAAATTATGAAAGAAATAATTTGATTGGCCGGGGCTTTTAAAAAGGGGGTTTTCTAACACGACCACCAATCTGAACCCAACGACTGTCGTCCTTAGCGTTTTACCCCGATTTCGAACACAATGAGATATGTTTCGTAGGCCCATTCGACTGTTTCAGTCAGTTTTCCTTCAAATTAAAATATGAAACATTCAATATTTGATTCGAACGTACATTTCAATTTGCCAGGGCCACAAACTGATTCTAAAAATTCCCGAAAAATAAATCTAGCTATGTTTTGACGATACAGTCGCAACAAAACTAGTTTCGTCGAATTCTGAGACCGTTTGTAAATTGGCCCATTTCTGGTCGATCCAATTTAACTGTAATTGACCAAAACATGTTTTCCTTTGCCACGCTCACATACTAGCTTCAAAAATTATGAAATTTGAAACCTAGCAATAACTTCACATCCCGGATCCAACAAAAGTGGTTTCGTCAAATTCCGAGGCCGTTTGCAAAATGGCCAATTTCACGGGCTATATAAATTCCATAGCGACCTTTCTGAAAATTCATTTGGCCATAACTTTTGCTTCCTGCTATGAAACTTCGATTTTTCAGATTCGTTAGAAAGGTATTCACTAACAGATTTAAATATTTTTGGTTTCACTCAAATCCGTTTGGTTTTGCACCCGGTACAGTCAGTCAAAGTTTGAATTCAAATTTTGAAACTACCGCGCCATTTCAGGCCTTGTTTATAATTCAAATTAATTATTTTCATTTTCAACATCGATTCAAACTTACTTTTCATCATTATTATATAAAATATTTATTTTAAATATTTAAAATCCACTATTATAGCCAATTTAAATTTTTTTTAATTGGTTCAGATTTTCCGGGTCGTTACATCGATAGTCGGTGATTTAACTATCAAAGAAAAATAGGTGTACAACCAACAATCTTATTTCCAGATAGAAATTCGATTGATCAATCATCAACCAACACTTATCACTTTTTATTAAATTAATCATTCATTTATTCATTTCTCATTCCTATATACTCAACATTTCTTATTTTCTAAATTTAGGAAAGATACGTCATCAATCATTGGAAAACATTTCCATCTCTGTTTCATGTATCACTGTCATTCCAGTATTCTTTCTCATCAACATTTCATTTTCTATGATTAGAAAATATCTCTGATTATATTCGGAAAATGTTTCCAAAATTTATACATTTGATTTAAACAGATGTTTAAATAAAACATCACTAAGCCAATTTAAACAATTACACTCATTAACTAAATTCACTTAATCAATCTTCACTATCGAACCTTACCCATCCCTTAGTTAAAAATGAAGTCAATCAAGTTGGGGTATAATTACTTCTCAGACCTTAACTAAACAACATCTCTAACCTCGAAATAGACAAAGTTCACCTTTTAAACCTTTATCAACTTCCTTACGTAACTCGGATTCTATTTATGAATCCCCTTCTTTATTTTAAAACATTGATTTCAACTATAGCGTTATAATTCCTTTCTTCTTAAATATCCCACTTCAAAATGTAACTTTTATTCCTTAATTTAACTAAATAACTAAACCACTAATCTATTATAAATAAGTAAATCTTGATTAACCCGAAAGTAAATATTACTTTCCCGAATTTGATATAATCGAATTCAGTTTATAATTCTCTTTTTCGAATAATCTCTATTCGATAGCTCCTTTTCGAATAAACTATATTAGATAACTCTTTCTTCGAATAACTATATTCGATAATCTATCTTCGAATGATTTATATTCGATTAACTTTCTACGAATGATTTACATTCGATTAATCTCCTTTCGAATAAACTATATTCGATTAACTCCTTTAATTTTTTTCGAATAAACTATTTCGAATTACTCCTTTAATTCTATTCGAATAAACTATTTCGAATAACTCCTTTGGATTAACTCATTTGGATTAACTCGTTTTGATTAACTCAACTTATTTAACTCCGATCAATAACTAATATTCGATTAATTTATATTCGAATAACTATGTCTGTTTTAACTTTATTTCGAATGGCTAATATTCGATTTAACTCCATTTGCTTGACTCTAGATCGCAGCGGCCACAATGGTTACGCCTGATTCCCTCGGGAAACATCCAACCGCCGTAGGCTATCTGCAGCCCTGCGAATTACGCTAGCAGTCGTACGAAGTGGCGACTCATCCTGAATAACTATGTTTGACTAACTCTATCTCAAATAACTATATTCAATCAACTCTAATTGAATAACTAATATTCAATTAATTATAATTCGATTAACTCTATCTAATTGACTCTAACTGGTTAACTCTAACTGATTAACTCTAACTGATTAACTCTCAGTCGACTAACTCTTCGTCCATATCCAGTTTCAAATATCGATGTTGAAATCGACTTTTACTTCTCTATATAAGTCCTGACTTATATATTCTATTTATCCAATGATAAACATTTTATTTAATTTAAAAAAAAAACCTTATTTATAAATTTATCTGCTTAATCTATCGGTTAGAATAGATTCTATTTAAAATCTTTGCTTTAAATCCATATTATGTTGTACAAGTGTACGAAGCACGGGTCTAAACCTTTCAATGTAAAATTCTCCTTTTATACAATTCTAGTCACTTTTCAAGTATTTCCTTTTATAATCTATTTATTTACAAAATAAATCCCTTTTTGATAATTCTATTTATTTTATAAAATATTTTCTTTTTATAAAATCTATTGATTTTATAAGTAATTCCTTTGATACTCTAACTATTCCCTTTCTATTTGTTTTACAAATATTCTGCTTTCTATTCTATTTATTTTCAAATAAATATCCCTTTTCAATTCTATTTGTAAATTGTTTACAAATATTTCTTTTTTCAATTCTATTTGTAAATGTTTTACAAATATTTCCCTTCAATCCTATGTATTTGATTAACAAATAAATATTCCTTTGTAATCTATTTATTTTCTAAATAAATAGTTTTCTTTTTATAAAATCTTTTGATTTTATAATTATTTCTCTTTTCAATATATCATTGAAAATTTCCTTTCTAACATTCCAGTATTCCTTATGGTATTTAACATACCATATAACAATGATCGGCATCATTCAACCATATAATATCAACAACAGATTTCATATCACATCATATAACACAATATATGAAAAAAAACAGTAAAATAAATGTTGAGGAACCCAATTGGGTCCCTCCGACCTGTTTCCCTGCATCCACAGATGTTAAACAATAAAATTAACATTAATTTCATTTCACTATGAAACATTATGCTAAACAGAATCAATATTTGATTAACGATTTATATCTATATCGTTATCTATATTTTCTACCAATTAACTAGAAGTTCAATGAAACAGCCAACACACAGCAAACAACCATCATTTATCATTTCTAAAAATACGTTATAAAAATATAACTGAGAAGAGTTAGTGAGTTTTACTCACATTGGTCGGTTATCGTTAAATAATGATAATTGGTCATTGATTTGATTCAGGCGTTTAATTCCACCATAAATCCAAACTAGATCTAATTCACTCCCGGTCAGTTACATCGTGTAGTGTCAGTCCATACGATCCTAATGGATCCAACTGTTCAAAATTTTGATTCAGTATGTACAAGTTATCGTGTTCAGAAGTTAATACATTTATTTAAAATAAAACTTAGAGTATTAAGTTCCCTTTTGGGCCTCACCCTCATAACCTTGGCCCAAGCCCAAACTCCACTACCCAAACACCCAGACCCGCGTGTTCTTCCTCTCCTCCACAAATGCAACGCACGTCTCCATTATTCCACCGCCATTTCCACCATTTTCAGGCTACCACCGAACCTCCTCCCACTAAAAATTGAAACTAAAATCTCCAAAATTTCCCTCTTTAATCCCTCTTCCTACTCCTATCACCGAACTCCACTTCGAATCATCTCTGGGTATGGCGTTCAATAGTCCTTCACGCTCGCTACCGTACTGACATCGACGCCTTTTGCCACCATATCCGTTCAAACTTGCACACAAGGTGTTAAATCACCTCCTAAACCCAATTTCGAACTTGATTTCTTCACCCAATTCCCCATATCAATTATAGAGCCAACCCTAACCTTGTTATCGAAAAACCCACTCACAAATATGAGCGTCGAACGCGTTAAAACCCCTATAGAAACGAAGAGAAAGGAATGGGGATCTCAATGATATTAGTTCTGGGATTTACAACATTTTCTTTGATTTTATTCAAATTTAAAAACTTGCGAATTTGTTTGCTGGAAAAATAAATGGAGGCGCTACTTGTTTGACCAGAGAAAAATATAATTTAGGGTTTAGAGAGTTTAGGGTATTATATAGGTTGGTTTTTATTATTTTTATATTCAATATTTATATAGATTTTAAGCAGACGCTATCTTTATTTATCCTCTAAAATTCCTGTGATCATGTACGATACCCAAAAATCACGAAACTGGACATGCAGCTACAGTTCGACATTGCGGACCCAACGAAACTGGTTTCGTCGAATTCCAACTTCGTTTGCTCACACATTGTATTTTTAACCATCGGAATATCGACTGTTTTTCACATTAAAATACCGTACGACCACATACTGACCTCAAAAATCATGAAACTTGACATCTAACAAAAATTTGATGTTGCGGATCCAACAAAATTAGTTTTGTAAAATTCCAAGCTCGTTTGCAAAAGTGGCTATTTTTAAAGCTTTAAATACCCTTTTAAATGTATAATTATATTTAAAAACAATTAAATTTAATACTTAAAAATAAATATAGTCGTATATATTCACAATAGAATATCGTACCGCTACACTGGGATTTATAATTCAATATTTCAAATCCAGTGTTACATCGATATTTGATTTATATTTAAAAATCCATTTTAAAATATAAATAAATCGATATAAATTATAAAGGAATTACATAGCGACTTTTCTAAAATTTGGTTTGGACATAACTAAAAATCTACACGACGAAATCTCGATTTTTCTCTTCCACTAGAAAAATATATTTTACTAGCTCCTAACGTTTCTTGTTTCACATAAATCCGATTTAAAATGGGCCCTGTATATTCAGTTGAAGTTAAAATTGCCAAATAGCGAACTGTCGCGCCATTTCAAGCTCGATTTTAATTATATTATAATTATACGTTCAAACTGCCGTTCAAATAATATATTCGTTACTCTAGTTCAATTCTAAACTGAATTAAAAATCATAGATGATCCAGTTCACACTATTTTGTGAATTCCACTATTTCTGATTATTTCAGAAATTAAATATATTATTATTTTATTTATTTTACTTAAATATTCACTATAATTAAATTCTGGTCATTTTAAATAACCAAACCATTATTTAAATAATTAAATAAATTATTTATATACCGTAAAAATACGGGTCGTTACAAAATATATACACATTATCCCTTTTTATCAGTCTACAGCAAGTCTAAACATGTGTATAATATCCTTTTTCCCAAATTATAGTTAATCAGTCCCAATCAAATAACAAGCCCAAATTCCTCTTTTTATATCATTCATTGTTTCCCCCAATTTATTTGCACATTCTAATTGGGTACGGCCTAGGATTACAAAGGCCTAGGCTTAGCGTAAAAATACAAAGGGAAAACATAGGAAGAAGAATAGAATCAAATCATATAGGCATATAGGCAAGACTGGAAATAAACATAAAACATAAATAAATGGGAAAAGGAAGATAGATACATAATACTTGTTAATTACCCAACATTACATGCATATGTCTTACTATCATAATGACATAAGTGTTTAACAGGTATAACATATGTTTAACTATCACTACAACATTAGTGTTAAACATGTATAACATATGTTTTATTATCATTACAAAATAAGTGTTTAACAGGTATAGTTTTTATCCTCAAACACTGCATATCCTAATCCAATTTTATTAACTTCATGTTTGAAGTCTAAGAAATCTGATCTGCAAATGACAGGAACTCATAGTGGGTCTTGATGAAGAAGAGAATAAATCTCTTATATATATAACACAAAGATGTAGAAAAGTCCAACCCAAGTTGTATATATGCAAGTCCTGATGTTGTCTCTGCTTGATCCAATCCTCAGCAGCATTCCCCCATTATATTTTTATATTTTTCAGAATAATTTCATAGAGGTAGGAAAAGATATGAAGAATTTGTGTGAATTAGGAATGGGAGAAACCATCTATTTATAGATTCACAGAGTCAACCTCAGCCTTTAGATTTTAGGTTTTAAATCCAGTCCGTATAATTAGCGCTGAGTCATCAATGAACACAGTCCATAAAACAGTCCTGATTCGTACTCAGAATCTACCCAGATATGGGATGGGTCGACCCACCTAACCCGTGGGTCAACCCGACCCTCTTGTGTTGACCAAGGGGTTAACCCGTGCTGAGCGTGGGTCACCCCATAACGTGTCTGCTTCACACTCGTTTTTCCGCCTTGTTTCATTTTGATTTTATGGAATTATTTTAACATTCTATATATATGACCCTTATACATATATAAACTTCTAATTCCCATAACTTCTTCACACGTTGTCCGTTTTAGGCAAACTTGGGGTCTATTTGAACAAAATTCCGAGATGAATGCAAGGTAATTCCGGTTTCACTTAATTCTAAATGTTTAATTAAGCTATTCTCAATTTATCATCTTAATGTATGGTTATAGTATATTAAATATTGAGGTGTTACACTTTCAACTTCCTCACCAAGAGTCGAAAGTTTACATGATGGAGTACGGGTGTATTTTGCAATTCAACTTTAGATTTCGTGTAAATTTTGAGGTGTTACACTTTCAACTTCCTCACCGAGAGTCGAAAGTTTACATGATCGAGTACGGGTGTATTTTGCAATTCAACTTTTGATTTCGTGTAAGTTTCTTTGGGGATAAACACGTAAGAGGTTGAAGGTTTTGAGTAATGAAGGAAATGTTGTGAGGGATAAGCAGATGAGGTTTGTGGTTGGAGAACAACACTGACATTTGTTTTTGGAGGAGGAGATGTTAGTGATTAGGGGATGAAGTCGTGGTTGAAGCCGGTGGTGGATCAGGTGGTTGAGAACGTGATGGGGATGGAGATACAGTTATAGGAATTGTCACCTATTTTGTAACCATTATTAGAATGTGGAAGTTTTAACACATGTATAAATACATACATACATATATATATATATACACACACACATATCCGTTTTCACGACGCTCTCATAGTTCAATGCACAACACATTATATAGTAAAATGCACAAGTGCATGCATCAATTTTTATGGACAGTTAGCAGGTATATGGTAGCAAACCAAGGACAAATACACAATGCGACAGATGGCAAGATGTGCAGAACTAATAAGCCAGAACGTCTGCGACACAATAATGATCATGGTCACTAAAGAAGTGTATACAATCCAAATAGGGACAAAGCTATGCCAATTAACTAAGAGGTGGCATGGAAGCAAGGTAAAAATGTTTAGTAGGACAAAATGCACATAGATATCATGTAATCTGGTGCAACATTAAGCAACACGTTTAGCGAAAATCACCAAATACAAAGTCAATGGCATGCAAGTAATCAACATCAAACAGCACTCACAAGTCAATAAGGGGAAGGTGTAGCAAAACACTTACCATTATATTCAGTTTAAATTGAGGTTGGAACTTGCATATAGAAAATTGTAAGATAAACTCACCTTAAATCAGCATTGGCTTCATTGTAGGTTTACAAGGGTTGGAAGTCGGGATCTGGCGAACTTAAGCGTTGATGACTCCGATGCGGAGCAAAGTCGAGTCATACACAGGACAAATCCCTGAGTGGTGGAGCGATTTGCAGAAGGCAATTCAAGGAGGCCGATTTTACTTAAATGAGGACGCCGCTAATTTTTTTTAAGGGAATGAGGATTTTTCTTCAATTAAAAAAAAGAAGGAAAAGGAAAAGAGTAAAGGGGAAAATTAAAGAAGAATGCATGGAGAATTGTCAGATGTAACATGGCATGTGGTTATAATGCTGTTTTTAAATTAGCAAGTGTAATGAAAGAAAATCTTTTAATAGAATAATTTCTCTTTGAAACCCTAACAAAATAATTCCCTTAAATCAATTTTAGATAGTTACAAATTATATTTACATACTTGATTTTCATGATTGTTGTTTTGATACCAATACATTTATCTCAAGTTAAATTTTAAATTTCAATTTCAAAATGGATTAGTTCATAGTTCTTAAGTTAAATTTCAATTTATATTTCAAAATCAAGTTAAAATACTCAACCAAATAAATTCTTAATTAAATAAACATTTGATTTTGACTAACCATTCATATCCAGAAATTTATTCATACTTCAGATTTTTTATTCAAAACCAAGTTCAAATAAAAATGAATTCAAATTTTTAAATGAAACCTCAAGTATAAAAATTCAATTCAACATTAGATGGAGGAATGGTTAATTTTGGTGACAACTCAAAAGTTGGTAATTCTAAAATTCATATTATTTTCGATGTTTGGTTAGTTAGGAATTTAAAGCACAACTTAGTATAAGTCAGTTATGTAATAAAGGTAATAAAATTAAATTTGAAAAAGGTAAGTGTTACATCAAAGATAATAATTTAAATATTACATTTGAAGGAATTAGGAAGAAAAATATTGATATCCTACGTATTAAAATTTCAAATGACAACTTATGTCTTTTGGAAAATACAAGTGATCCCTGGATTTGGCATAAAAGATTTAGGCATTTGAATTTCGAACTTCTTCCTAAAATTTCTAAATTACATTTAGTAAGAGGACTCCCTCAAATGGTTTTTTTGTAAATATAATGCCCATAACCTAGGAAAACTAAGAAAGAGTACAAGTAAACTAAAAGATAAGGTTTACACTTCAAAACCTTTAAAGTTACTTCAAATGAGTTTATTTGGTCCTTCTCAATTCAGTCAATGAATCGGAGTAGATACATTTTTGTTATTATAGACGATTATTCTAGACAACCTGGACACTTTTTCGTAAACATAAAATTGACGCTTTTGATTTATTAAAAAAAATTGCGAAAAGAATTCAAAATCTGTTTCCTCTAAGACCATGGTGGAAAATTTGATGTTTTTTTTTGTGAATTTCAGTAATAAAAAGGGAATTACTCATATTTTCTCCTTCTCAACAAGTCCACACCAAAACAGAGTAGTTGAGCGTAAGAATAGAATGATTCAAGAGTGTGCTAGAACTATGCTTTCAGATAGTAAATCACTAAGAAATTTTTGGACTGAAGTAGTCGCTACAACTTGTTATATTTTGAACAGAATTTTAATCAGACCACTTACAAACAGAACACCATATAAACTTCTTCATTAAAAAAAACAAAAGTATCTTATTTTAGAGTTTTCAAAAGAAAATTATTTATTTTAAACACTAAAGAAAATTTGGGTAAATTTGATACTAAATTAGATAAAGGAATTTTGATTGGATATTCAAATATAAGTAAAGCCTATAAAGTTTTCAACTTAAAAACTAACAATATTGAAGAAACTATGAATGTATCTTTTGATGAAAATTGTAGAGATATTGGTCATATAAATGATGTAGATGAGTTTGATAATGATAATAATGAACCAAATAAGACAAATTGTGAAATCAACCAATTTATTACAAGAATCAGACTTGTAAAAGATCATCCTATGGAAAATATACTAAGAGATATCGAATCTGTAGTTAGAACTAGAAAGCAATTAAATAATATGAGTAATGTAGCTTTTATATTAAATATTGAACCTAAAAATCCAAAGGAAGCATCATCTACTACTCACGGATACTTGCTATGCAAGAAGAGTTGAATAAAGTTTCCAAAAATTATGTATGAGAACTTGTTCCTAGACCGGAGGATTAGACAATAATGGGAACTGAACTGGTTTATAGAAATAAAATGAATGAAATTAGTGAGCTATCTAGAAATAAAGCTCGATTATTCATGCAAGGTTATTGTCAAGAAGAAGGGATAGATTTTGATGAAACCTTTGCCCCTGTAGAAAATTAAACTAGAAGCTATCAGAATCCTACATGCTTTTGTTAATTATAATAATTACAAATTATTTCAACTGAATGTAAAAGGTGCATTTTTAAATGGTTTTGTTAAAGAATATGTTTAACAACCCCCATATTTGAATATGAAAAACTTTCAAATCATGTTTATAAATTAAAGAAAGCTCTATATGGTCTAAAACATGCTCCTAGAGCCTAGTATGATAGACTAAAATCTTATTTATTACAATTAAATTTTGAAATTGGTAAAGTTGATAATACTCTTTTTATCAAAAGAAATGGAAATGATATTAAATTAGTACAATTCTATGTAGATGAAATTATTTTTGCATCAATAAGTAATGAAGTGAATCAAGAATTTTCTAAGATTATGACAAAAGAATTTGAGTTGATTCATATAAAAGATCTCGCTTTCTTTTTAGGATTACAAATAAAACAATTAGATAATGACACTTTTACTAATTAATAAAAATATGATAGAGATTTAACAAGTTTAATATGACTAATGCCAGTGGCAAACCCATTCCCATGGCAACCAATGAAGCTTTAAGCTAAGATGACTTATCAAAAGACATAGATCAAAAATTATATAGAGGCATGATATATAGGTTCATTACTATATATAATTGCAAGTAGACCTGATATAATGCGTAGTGTCTGTCTTTGCGCAAGATACCAACTTAAGGAAATTCACTTAAAAGACGTAAAATGTATTCTAAGATATTTTAGACACAGATTAGAATTGTGTTTGTTTTACTCGAAAAATGATTCATTTAATTTCATATCTTGATGCTGATTATGCCAATGTAAGTCAGACCGAAATAGTAGCTTCTCACTTTTTAGGGAATTCCCTGGTTGCCTGGTTTAGTAAAAAGAAAAATACCTTATCCTTGTCAACAACTGAAGCAGTATATGTTTTTGTTGCTTTGGCATGTTCTCAAGTAAATTAAAAATTCTAAAAGATTTTGGATTAAACATAACTAAATCACAAATTTATTGTGATAGCACTAGTGCAATAAATTTATCTAAAAATCCTAACGATCATGCGAGTACTAAAAACATTGATGTAAGACATCATTTTCTAAGAGATAATGTAAGTAAGAAAATATTTCACTAGAATTCTTTAAAACTAAGAATAAACTTACAGATATTTGAGCTAAACCCTTTAATGAAACAACATTTTTTAAACTAGTAAGAAAATTAGGTATTTGTTCATTAACCAAAATATAATAACTAGATATATTAGTATATCTATAAAAATATAAAAAACTTTTAAAATACATATACCAATGTCGACACGTACTACCCCCTATGTCGACATATAACAATCAGTTTTCAAAATTAAATTTCCTAGCAAAATGAGTTGATATACTTATTCAAACTTCTTAATTCAAAATTTCCTTTCCGTTCACTCATTTTTCTCTATAATAAACTTCTGAAAAAAAGAAATCAATAGTCTCCTCATCCAATACTATAAAAACAATACCATTTCATTCTCTTTGTCCCCTCGAGGATTATTTCAACATACTATTCTCGCTTGATTGATCAAGATAAAACAGTCTATGAAGGATTCTCTACAAATGCTCGCTGAAATTCAACAAATGCAACTTCAAATGGCCAAGAAACAAGAGAAATAAGGAAGAAACCTTAGGAATCTACAGAAATTCCTAATGGATAATCACACTGATTCCATCGTTATTGAAGTTGATTCTTCTAATTGTCTTATCTATAACTCTTTCGATGACGATGAAGAAGAAGTAGAATAAGAAGAAGGACAAGACGTTCAGATGGAAGAAGACATCAAGTCACTATGTGTTGGTTAAGTTTTTTTTGATAAGGATGGAAATGTAATTGAAAAAGGGAGAATTTTATCTTCATTATCCAAATTGTCCAATTCATAAATCACCCATTGTCAGAAATACTAATTAATTAGGTTATGTTTATTTGAAATTATTATAAAGTTTATAATTTTTGTTTATGACAAAGGGGGGAATTATAAAATGGGTCAGATTATGCTTAGATTAAAGGGGAGTAAGTAATTATAGAAGGAGCTGTTGGAGTTAGGGGGAGTAATTGAAGAATCAAGGTATCAAGTAATATATGGTAACTATATTTTTTTTAAAAAGTTTTCATCATAAAAGGGAGATTGTTAGGGACTAAGAAGATGGTTTTGATGACATATACCTTTTTAACCTTTTTTAACTATTATTATAAAATATTTATTAACATTAATATATATATATATACGCAGGATATAGATGCAAATATTAATTATTGAAGATTGTAGATCACAAAGAAGAAGAGTTCAATATTGAAGACTCATGAGTTACAAGAATTCAAGAAAGATATCAAGATAAGCAATAGAGCCTAGAATTTTTGTTAAAACTTCATATTAGTACTAAAACCTTAATTCCATTTCTCTCGCCGATTCTATCTTATAATATTTCAAAAATCTTCTTTTTTCGATCGATTTCAAATTTACTTTCTTTTTAATATATATATATGTGTGTGTGTGTGTGTATCTCCTAATTATTTAAATTATTCCTTGAATTTTAATCTAACTCCTAAGTTAAATACTTTATTTTTCATTTTCTTATTTATGTTTTATTTTTAAATATATGTTTATGTTTAAATATTTATTTATTTTTTATTTCCTTATTTATGTACTTATAGTTTTATATCTTCACTTTTAAATTTCCCTTATTTATATTTATATTTATAGTTTTATATAAAATTTGATACCACTTTTATACTTATAAATGTAGTTCACAATCTTACTACATTATACTACTTTAATATATAGGAAAATAGTTTTTCTAAACTCTAGAATTACTTTGATTTATTTAAATATCATTTCCATTGTTTTCAAAATTTTGAATTTCAAAAATATATTGGGCATGTTGACATGTACTACCCCACATCTTAGCCTTTTTTCTCAAAAACAATAAATTACAGAAGTGTCTATTCATTTAAAACTTTTCCTAAAGAGACACGACTATGATTTCCTATAAATACTCATCTAAATTCAATTTTTTAACTAACTTTCATTATCTTCTTCTGTCCTTTTCTCCTCTCCATTTATACTCTTAATTTTCATGTTTCCATAATAAAACTCTATCGAAATTCAAAGAGAATCAAACTAAACAATTTCTAGTTTATCTACCACTCTCTCCCTCTCAAAGATCCAAGTGCTATTCAGAGTTATAGAAATATTTGTAATCATATATCAAGAAATCAAAGCCCTATAAAGTCTCTATACCATACCATTACTGAAAAGATATGGTTGTAGCCCTCTCAAATCAACTGGGTGTGATTGTAGCCTGTAAATCCATTAGGTGATCTTGTAGCCTGGTCAAATCAAGAGAGCACCTTGTTCTCAGAAGTAATTGGGCTGGACCTAGTAGCCCTTGAAATCGAGGATTGTAAGTTTGGATATTGAAGTTTATTTGAAAAGTAGTCTGCACAACACCAAAGTTGTGTACGACTTGATGTAAGGCAACTATGAACCATTATAAAATGCTGGTATGTTCTTTCCTTTGCTGCTTTTACTTATTATTTTCATATGTCTCTTATTTGTGATTGGTTCATATCTATGATTTGCATTTGATTATGTTAAATTCAAAAAGATTACAAAAATTTCATAATTTCCATTAAACACTATTCACCCCCCTCTAGTTCAAGTCAGCCTTAGAATCCGTGAATCGCATTTCCCAACAATATCAACATGGATAATTATAGAACATGTCCTTACAATTACTGAGTGAAGCTAAGGAAAAGTTAGAATATGTGAATATCTTCGGGTTCCTCATCTTCAAGCTCCATCTCATTTGATCCAAGTAAAACCTAAGCTACCGGACTGCATAGAGAAAATAGAGGCACTCGAAGTTAAAGGAAAGAAACCAAATCCGAGTAAGTCATGGGACTAGTGTGAAAAACATAAATCTATCTTTTGAAAATAATGGTATCCCATAAGATCACGAACATATATAAACATGTCATCGTATTTTACCTCATGATAGCCAAATCTTTGCTATATAAAACTATATGACATTATTTTTAATGCCGCGTAGGATAAAACCCATTAAAATTAATCAAATCAAAGGGAGAAGTTTTTAATTGCTTACGGCATAGGATAGTTAGGGCCGTGGATCTTTTTGCCTTGATTCAAACTTGTTGTATAGTCTTCTAACGATGATTTAAGAGCTTAAAAGAGTTTAAGAGGATTTCGATTTTGTTTGATGTTGTTTTGAGAAAGTTAGTGAGGTGATGAGTATGTTCCTATTTTTTTTAGAAGCCATTAATGTTGTTGAGAAGTGTGAAAAATGTCAAGTTTTAGTGTAAATAATTTGTGAAGTGAGGTGAGGTTTTATAGAAAAACTTAGAGAATAAAATATTGGTTGGAAAATTATCAAAAACACCCTTCCTTCTCCCCTTAATTTTTTTGTTGAAACTTCCTTTATTCCATGTCCATACTTGTCCGTGTGTGCAAGACGACGTGATATGTGCATGCATGCGTAAGAGTAGGGTGTGTGTAAGAGTAAGGTATTAATTTACTAAAACCAAACGCTTTTTGGTTTCTTGTGCTTACATTTTGCTAAACCCTTTTACTTTATTTAATACTTCATTAGCCTTGTATATTTATGTTATCATATGCATTATGTGTATACATATTTGTCTTACTAAGGGGTTTGCGATGTAGTACAACTTCCATTCGTCAAACCCTTAAGAATCATTAACCCATTTAGTGGCCATAGTTTTAGTTTTACATTTGTATTGTTTGTTTGAGTAAACGAAATTCAAAAATAACTTTCTTTTCATACTTAAATAAGTAAAACATGATTATTTAGTTGTTAAAACCGTATTAAATAATAACCAATTTTTTGTAGACTTGGGATTTTTCCAATAAAACCATTTTGATTTCTCTTATATTTTTCGGTCTAATGTATTCCTTTATATAACTTGATTCTAATTGTTAAATGACATATTCAAAATGATTTTTTATCATTTACACCACTATTTGAATAATTAGAAATAATTACTATATTAGCTAGACTTCATGTAAAATCATAAATCAATTATTGAATATATTATCCTTAGTGATTGTGTAATCAATACATTTAACTTTCAAAAGTATAATATAATATTTTATTTTAATTTATTCTTCAATTATGAAATTAAGTGTACGGATCTAGAATTATTCGCAATTCTTATTATTAGAAATCATTTTTATTAACTAAATATTTTTAGTCGTTTTACCAGCATTTTCCCTAAGAAAATGTTCTCTAGTATAATCTTATGAAATGAATTCATTATCATATATTCTTATAAACTTGATTATTATTTAGCAATAATCCCTATTTGAATCTCAAAATTGATTCAGATACTTTCAGTTGAGCTGATTAAATTCTAGAATGTTACATTCTCCGTCTTTAACAGGATTTCCCCTCGAAATCGTACTAAAACTAACCAAAAGAATTCTCCTTAAAATTGATACTTCTTACTCTCGTAAGGTCAATGCAGCTCCTTTATAGGCAGTGTAAGATTTTATTTTCACTTCAAATTCACAACTTGTCCTTGTGAACTAGTATTAATCTTTGATTCTTTACTACAGACTTTGATCAGGCTCTTTTGATCAAAAAACTTATTTCCTTATATGGTTTTTAACCATGATATAACACAAAAGTGTTCAATCATAAGCTTCAATCAACATCTGCCATAAAAGATCGAATGATAAATTCTCTTTTGAACTGATGTAGATACCTCAAATTTTGTACTCGAATCCCTATCAATACACGAATAAAATGATCTACATATACTTACATGTTAGTTTACCTACAAGAAAAATATTTTTCATATTCAAGCACCATGTCGTATCATCAAATCCACACATAATTTATAATTAATGTTCATGCTTTTACAATTACGCCATTATCCTATGAATGTATGCAAACATTACTTCATTTTCCTAAAATGTAGGTTCACAATTTTTCTTCTTAACTGGTTATCTTCATAAAACAAGTGCCATGTGAACTCTACTTTGATTCTTTATTAACGTTTTAGCATCGAATTTTAAATATATTCCAATGTTTTCAACTGTCCAAAATCATTGAAAATCTTGATTTATTCGACTGCTAGAAATTTACCATGTTACTTATTAATTTATGAATGCCTCTTGCACAAATTAAGTTTTATTCTTTCCTAATTTCATTTGTAATTATTTAGAAGTCTGACACATAAATGAAACCAAATGAAATGTTCCTAGGATTTTCCATTCATTAGACAGTGGTTAAAACCATTTGAGATTTCATTGATATCAAGTGTGATGTTATGGTCTGGTATAATTTACTCATCCAAAAATGAATCTTTTTGTTAAAACTTATCCTAACTTTAAGTCGAAGTTACTTCTTAATAACTTATCTTTGTTTTGGAAGAGATTCGTGCAGGCTGTATAACAACACAGATTTTTCATAAACAAAATGTCCTTACAATTTATTATTAATACATCATTCATAATTAGTGTAATAACCCGGAAATCCGAGCCAATTTAAAAATTTTATTTTGGCAATTTTAGCGAATTTTGATTATTTAAAATGAATTATTTTAAATAATATCGATGAGAAAGTTATTTTGAATGGAATTCAAACGTATATATTATATAAATCGTCGTTAGAATATAAATATTTATATATAATTATAAAAGGAATTGAAAATGGCGCGGTAGTTCGATAATTCGATTTCAAAATTCAAATGAATGTACCGAGTGCAAAATAAACCGGATTTTAGTGAAACCAAAAATATCTGAATCTGATTGGGAATATCTTTCCAGCGAATCTGAAAAATTGAAATTTCATAGCGGGAATCAAAAGATACGCCCAGTTGAAAATTCTGAATAATCGCTATGGAATTCAGGCCCTTAAAAATAGGAATTTTGCAAACGACCTCGGATTTCAACGAAACCACTTTTGTTGGATCCGTGATGTCGTGATATTGCTAGGGTTTAAATTTCACAATTTTTTGAATCAATATGTGAGCGTGGAAAAGGAAAACGCGTTTGACCAGTTTCAGTTGAATTTAATTGACTGGAAAATGACCATTTTTCCAACGGTCTCAGAATTCGACGAAATTAGTTTTGTTAGAACCGGATCGTCAATACGAAACTAGAAATAATTTTTCAGGAATTTTTAGAGTTGGTATGTGGCCCCGGTAAATTGAAATGCGCGTTCAAATTCAATATATAGAGATATATTTTGATTTTGATGGAAACTGATCGAAATGATCGAATCAGCCTACGATGCATGTCCCATTGTGTTCGGAATGGGGGTAATTAGCTATGGACGACAGGCGGTGGGCCTCGTTTTGAGATCGAATAAAAAGTCAACTTTTTGGAAATTAAATAATTAAAATTAAAAATAAAACCCCTCTATTATCTCTAGGCCCCTCCCTCCCTCTCTTTCACTTTTCAGTTCAGAAGAATAAAAAAAACCCCGCTCATCGCTCCTCGTCGCCGTCCACCTCGTGCCACCGTCGCTCCCCACTACCGCTGGCGCCCCCACCGATCGCCTCCCCTCCGGCCTCCCCTAGCCGCCACCCTCCTCGCCATCGACGTAAACCCCCAAACCCCCTCCGAATCGAGAAGATAAGTCGCACCCCATCCCTAGGCCGCACCTCGACCACCGCAGCCTCCCCTCACCACCAGCGCCGCCTGCCCCACCTCCCGCGAGCGCCGTTCTCCCCCCACCAACGGCCAAGACCCAATCCCCTCAATGAATGTGAGTTTTAATTTATTTCCATTTAGTTTTATTATTAAATCCGAATTTAATTTCTTTTATTTTCAGTTTATTTGTTATATGAGTTAAAGTGAAAGGCGATGTTTTCAGTAAGTGAAAGGCGAGATTTTTAGTAAGTAAAAGGCGAGATTTTTAGTAAGTGAAAGGCGAGATTTTTAGTATGTAAAAGACGAGATTTTTAGATATGAAAAATTCGATTTTTATATATTGAATAGCAAAGTAAAAATTCGATTTTTATATATTGAATAGCAAAGTAAAAATTCGATTTTTATATATTGAATAGCAAGGTAAAAATTCGATTTTTATATATTGAATAGCAAGGTAAAAATTCGATTTTTATATATTGAATAGCAAGGTAAAAATTCGATTTTTATATATTGAATAGCAAAGTATAAATTCGATTTTTATATATTGAATAGCGAAGTAAAAATTCGATTTTTATAGATTGAATAGCAAAGTAAAAATTCTATTTTTATATATGTAGTGAATACGGATGACGAAAGTGATGAAAGAAGAAACGGCGGAGATTTTCCACATATGAAGAGTCGAGGCGTTTGGATTAGCTAGTCGGTGAGAACTTCTCAACTTTTAATTTAATTTTTCTAGTTAAAAATATATACTAGGATGAAGACGGTGTTTAGTAGCACCCGACACCCGTCGTCCACAGACCATGGACGACTTGTATGCTTGTTTGTTTGATTTTGATGTTTAGTTGATTGTGTGATGTGATGTGAAATGGAATAAAATATTTATATAAAAAAATAAAATATTTTATAGTGGAAAATATTTTATAGTTAAAAATAGAATTTTTAACGTGTATATGAAATGAAATGAAATAATATAAACAAACCGAACGATTTGTTTATATGCACACATTTGACTGATATTGATTGGGACGATATATTTTACACATCGCCCAACTGCACAAATAAAATCTGTGTTTGATTGTTTGAAAACCCCACACGGGTATTGGGGTGATATATGACCTACACTAATCCCAATAGTTAGTTGTATGTCGATCGATTGATTGACAGACTGTTATAAGCGTTAAATATTTATATTTGATGCTTATACGGTGTAGAATACACTTTGGATAATGGTTGATTATTCATCGTTGTTATTGTATGCATGTGTTGTAGAAAATCCATATAATTAACATTATATGGTAATTGATTGGGCCTCATTCCATATTTGAAAAAGAAATATTTGAAAAAGAAATATTTGAAAAAGAAATATTTAAAATAGAAATATTTGAAATAGAATATTTGAAAATAGATATATGAAGCCGTATTGATTAGATTGACGCCATTTTGACGTGAACGATATTTATATCGATTTTATTCATTTTATAATGAATATCGAAAGTGATTTCAAAATCTGATTTTTTTTTGAATATAAATGAATTCGAATTGAAATTGAATATAAATGAATTCGATTTGAAATTGAATATAAATGAATTCGAATTGAAATTGAATAGAAATGAATTCGAATTGAAATTGAATAGAAATGAATTCGAATTGAAATCGATTTGAAATGAATTTAAAACGAACTTATATTGTAATATTCAATTTTGATTTGAATTTGAATATGAAGTTGAAACCGTTTTGAAAACGAATTTAAAAGGATTTATAAAATACGTTTTAAAAGGAAATCGACGAAGTATATATATATTATATATATATTATTATGGCATGTATAGAACGCGCCGTGGCAGTTCGCAAATTTCGACCATTGACTTCGAATGGATAGTGCGGGAGATCCGACCGTCGGATTCTCCTAAAACCGGAACCGTTAGGTTCGTATCGAAAAGAGCTTTCTAACGAATATTAGAAATTTGAAATCTAACGGTTGGATTTGGAGTTATGTCCAAATCAAATTTGGAAAAGGTCGCTATAAGTGCAGTTCGATGGCCGTTGATGGAAATCGACTGTACGGGCCTTGATAAAATTATTAAAAATATCAATAATTTGTGTAAAATCATAAGAAATGATTTGTGAAGATTTGGGATGAAAAACTCCATATTTGAAAATAGAAAAATAGTTTTTTATCGAAATGAACTAGAATTATAATTCTATTTATGTTTAAATAAATAAATTGAATATGAAAAGGGTTCTAAAAGTAACCAGAATTTCCAATAATTGCATTGGATTGGATTTGAATCGAAATTGTCTTCGGAATATTTCGATGTTGGATTTCGTGTTTATATAGGTGTTGTTATGGAAATTTGAAAGATATACATATTTATATCGTTATTTCCAATACGATATTTGTTGGTCGTAGAATTTGATATTGAATATAAGCCGATATATTTTCTATTCAGAGCCTTGTATTTAATATCAAATGTGATTTGGGTTTGTCGTGAATGGTGTCTTTATTAACACTGTTCTTGAACCCAGTTGAGAAAAGATTAAATCTTTTTATTTAGATTTAATGAAGTGTACCAATTAAATAATATTTAATTGGAATTGAACTGGTATTGATTTTTGGGTTTATCGTGAATAGTGTTTTAAATAACAGTTGTTCTTTAACCCGATAATTAATGGAATGTGATTTTGGGTTTATCGTGAACCGTGTTTTAAATGACACTGATTCTTTAACCCAGTTAAAGATTAAAACTAAGTGGAGTTTTAATGAATCTTTAATTAAATTGAAAAGATCGAGAATGGAGTATCACCAGTTTTACTCCAGGCGATAGTTAAATCTTTAATTAGATTTGAACGTGAAATGGTAATTGAATTTACCGATAACACCGTGGTGTTAGATATGAAGTATGACCAGGTTTACTTCATGGGATGAATAGGTTGGGATTGGGAAATTAAAATAAATGATTACTTCGGTGTGGTTCGCTAATCCCGACTAGTTTGAATTGATATTCAAAGGAGGTTAAAGAATAAATTTAAAGAATTTATCTTTGATAAAATTAATGGGAACCTTTCCCAAAATATAAGAATATTTGAATAAAAGAATATTCTGAATTGGAAAGAGGCGTATGTTGTGTTTGTGTAACACGTGTTTATTATATATATACGCGAGTTGTTCAGAAAGACCGGGTTTATCCCATTCTGAATAACTGATTCGATGTGGTGTCGAAGATGAAGACGGTGGTTGAAGACCAGAGGTCTTCACGTCGTTTGGATAATTACTGATGGTCTAGATTGGGCTGTACACCCAAGAAGATGGAAACAGTTGGTGATCGTCGAGACGTACTTGGAGATCGATGGATATGTGGGGTACTAGGTGCCTCCGGTTTCGTTCAGACCCAGAACAGACTTGTAAATGGACTGTGTGTCTGACATTGGATTTTAGTCTGTGTGATTGATTTCTATTAAATATATATCTGTTTGGCGGCGGATAATTTATTCTCTTGCTTAACGCCCTTCTCTGAGACGTACGAGCTCAGGGGTTATATATCGATGGATATCAAACGCATGGAGTGAATTGCCTGTGTGGCATGCCTAAGATGCAAATGATCAAGGCTTCTGTTGAAAAGAAAAGTCTTGTGGATGATGATCAAAGCAAGGCCTGTGTGGCATAGCTTTGTGTAGCGTTGATTCGCGAGCCTCGCACCCCGGTTGTGAACCAAAAACGGGAGAAGGACCGCAGGGAGGGCATGCGTTTCTTTCTAGCTAGGGTGGTGTCAATGACCTACCAGCCCTGACATTTGTATACTTTTCACCTGTGTGGTTGTTGCTGTTGCGAGGCGCCTCGGTTAGATCGGACGATCCGGGTCCGATGGAGCCATTCGTTGGCTCATTTACACCCCAAAGGGCGAGGAAACGCAGTGTTCAGGCATTTTAATCCACATCGGTGGACCGGCCCTGTCGCTCCAAGGGCCCACCTGAGTCTGGGTCCTGAGGCTCGGGCTAGAGAGTCTCGAATCGGTTGAGGACTATATTTTGCCTCGGTTCATAGATGGAAATCCAATTTCCAAATACGTGACATTTGCGGTTTTATTTGTAGAACCTAGTATGGCGACATAGTGGGATGGGGTACTTATGCCGTTTATGATTGATACTTATGATTTGAAGTTGTTTTATACACTATGCACTTATAATAGTATCAAATAATCTGTTTTAAACGTATCAAGCATTCTTTGGCTATTATAAGGTAAAAACCCTATCCTCCGGCTTGCGTTGCATTGTGTGATGGGAACTGGGTCTTATAATAACTTCATTGTTCTTTCTTTAGCATTGCGATGTTGTTTTATGCACTGGTATTCTTGGGAGGAAACCCGTTCCGTGTTATACGGCGTGGTCCCTTGATTTACCGAACTTTAAAATAAAGATTAACTGTTTTAGATCTCACACCAGTCCCATGACTGACCCGGAGTTTATTGTTTTAACCTAAACTCTGGGTGCCCTTATTTTGACAAGGGCAGTTAGTAGTTTTGGTTTTGCAGATTTATATTCATAGGATCCTGGTTTACAGCTGGAACGATATCCGGAAAGCTTTGTATCCGTATATCTCTTCTAGTTGTGTATTGTATTATTTTCCGCTGCTATGTATTTAAATGTAATTTAAATCTCTAATATTTCTGTGTAATATTCATTTATACTCTGTATATTCTTGTAATCTGATGCATTGTTATAATATACAATGAAATGTTCTTCCGTCTGCGTTTTGTTGTGGCTTGTTCTCGAACTATCCGCGCTTTCCTCACCGGGGAAGTTACGGGTCCTTACAATTAGTCACTATCAAAACATTGATTCCTAATTAGTTGCCACAGATACAATGTTTGAAGAAGAATCAAATTCTATTTTTTAGAACATGAGGAGGTACCTCCCTACCATAAATCTATCTCATGTGATATATCCAAATTTTTGTCATCTTCTTCCTCTTTGTTGTAAACCTCATTCCCTCTCCATACTTCTTGGTGTAGATTTTCCATATTTTGGTGTCATGAGGCTTGACTTTGGAAATCTTGTATCCTTCCCTTTTACCCTCTTCCATCTCCCCAAATCCTAGGAGTAGCTCTTTGGGGGTTTCTTTTTCCGCCTCTTTTTCCTCATTAGTTTCCATTTTATCTTTCCATTTTATGCAGTTGTTTCATACCGACCAGACGATGTTACTCCCATGGCTACTCACGTAGTCCCCGAAGTTGTCATTCCCCTGTTGGTCATAGCACACGGAATTTTAGCTATTGAGCTCTACCTCTAGTTCTTGTTCTTCTTCTGGTTCTTATTCTTCGATCTCAATGACTGGTGTTGCCTCCTCATTGCTAGAAAAATGATGAGTTTAGGAGCCTCGCGAGGAATGACACAATTGGTTGGAGGCATGTTTATCGTACTAAAATGGGAGAAAGGAAGGCTGGGATGTATGCTGCTATCACTAAAAATGCGTATGGGTTCGTTCTCCTTCATCTTGGAGGATTCCCATTTGTAGATTTTACTTCCGTTAGGATTCTACAAAGCTAAAGAAAATTCTTCAATAACAATTTGATAAAAGGTTTACTTCTTATTCTAATTCATTTTATTGGTACCCAGAGCTAAAGGGTGAAATTAGTGATGTTTATTATTTTTTTATCACTAATTATACCTTTTCAACAGATAATCTACAATTTGGAGCAAAATCTTAGGTAAAGTTAATTATGTACCATCTTTAAAGAAAGATAATTTATTCTTGAAAATACACGCTCGTATAACTCTAAACTTATCCTAAGGTATTGTTAACCCAGTGTCTATTGAGTTACTCATCCTATGGTATTACTAACCCTATTAGTAACGAGTCTTTTACTCGGATTAGGCCTAGGATTTCGCTCAGCCTAAGATCTAATACTAAATGGAACGGCCTGCTTCCTCCACCCTTGGAAACAAAGACTAATACAACCATGGAATTTAGGTGCCATATAACCAAGTTCCCATGAAGCAAATTCTTTGTAGTAAGAAAGAAAATAAATAGAAAGTAGAAAGAACATAATCTTGGATAGTGCAAAATGTATATTGACTCATCATATAAAATCGTTACAGTGTAAACTTTAATCATATTTATCAATGAGTTTATTTATGTCAGTTAGGGCAATTATAAAACCTGTCCTTACAATTGCTGAATGGAACTTATAAAAAGTGGGAGTTTGTAACTATCTTCAGATTCCTCGGCTCCAAGCTCTATCCTCTTTGATTCAAGTAAAACCTGAGCTACTGGACTGCTCATAGAAAATAAGGGTATCCGGAGTATAAGGGAAAGAAAATAACTCCAGGTTAGTTATGAGACTTGTATGAGAAACTAAAACCAGTCATCTAAAAATAATGGTATCTCACAAAACCACGACCACACACAATCATGGCATGGGTTTCTACCATATCGTAATTAAATCTTTACTATGTAAATTTTTCTCATATTACTTTTAGTGATATGCAGAATATAACCCATTAAAATAAATCAAACCAAAGGGCTAAATTGTTATTGTTATTAAATTTTGCAACCACAATGGTGCCTCATAAACAAAACCACAAACATTTACGGAAAATAGATTTGCATATGATGGATAATAAGGAACTATCTTTATAAATAATACGCTTGTAGAAGGATGTATCGAGGACACTCTTCTGGCAAGGACGGGTCATTACGCAGACCTGCCTGGTGAATGCACTACTGGAATATATGTCATTACCATGGTCGTAACCGAATTATTATGGGTACCTGCATACTCCATTTCTCGATATATAATGCTAAAATCTAGATCAGTGATGATCATTTCCTAATAGGTGCTACCCACTTAAATATAAAGTGTGCCCTTCTTCTGCTAACTCTAGTTGTCAAGGCTTAGAGGTATCTGATTACCTTTTCTTGAAGCATATTCTTCACTTTGAATGCAATGTTGTCAAGTCCAACGTATGCCAATGATTTTCACTAACGTACAACCTTTGAACTTGTACATCTTAGAGAAGAGTGAACGTAGTGTAGGAGAGTTACTTCCCACATCACTAAGCAGATGTACATTCATGGATATCATTAAACGCGTATAGAAGTCCAACGTCATACATTCATCCATAAAAGTCACCCTAGGTTTGGATAAATCGAAGGCACTGCTCTTACTAGATCGTGTGATCTAGTATATGTAGATCTTTCACTGAAGATATGCAGAACTGCTACTGATTTTTCATGTGGGAATTCCCCGAGGGTCAATGACAACAATCCTTCATTCAATCTCCATAATTCTTCTTTCTTTAATCCTCATTACTTTAAAATTTCTAATTGATCTGAAGGGTTTTTTTGATAGGAATTACCCAAATATGAACCCAATATACTCAAGTCAGTCATTGCAAGAATATTGTTTAAGTAGTGTTAGATGTTTGGTAATTTTCTTTTCTTAATTCATCTCTTCATAAAACATCTTTTTAGGATGTATAATGTCAAATATTCTTTAGGAGTGAATATGTAATCATCAAACCTCACTCATTAAGTTATCTTGGATGGCAAGACCATTTTAGTATAATATATCGAAGCAATATTCATACTTATCATACTCGATATCAATTTTTGTCTCAATCTTTATTATCCATCGAAAAATGGCGTAAATACCTTTTAAATTTTAATGGATAGTAAATATTTCCTATTTAGAATTTGATATTACAATAATATCATCTCTAAGGAATCTGATTCATTTATCTTAAGAAGACTTAGTCTTTTATACTTAACCCTTTTTCAATATATCACACTTAACTATCCCTCACCCAAAAAGGTAGCTGGTGAGCCAGAGCATTGGTTGCTCATGGGAATCTTCTTTCTTAAACATTCACACTTGAATTATATAAATAGAATGTAACAACCCGGAAAATCTGGGCCAGTTTAAAATTTTTTTTTTTTTTTTTTTGGCAATTATAGCGAATTTTGATCATTTAAAATAGATTATTTTAAATAGAATCGACGTGAAATTTATTTTGAATAGAATTCGAACGTATATATTATACGCGTCGTCGTTAGAATGTATAAGATTTATTTATAATTATAAATAGAATTGGAAATGGCGCGGTAGTTCGAAAATTCGATTTCTAATTTCAAATGAATATTCAGAATTCAATATAAGTCAGAATTGAACGAAACAAGAAATGTTTGAATCTGTATAACTATATCTTTGTAGCGAAGTTAACAAACTGAGATTTTATCTTAGAAATGATAAGATATGTCCAGTTTAAAATTAGAAATAGTCGCTGTGGAATTTATATATATTTTTATATATATAAGGCCCTTAAAAATAGCAATTTTGCAAACGACCTCGGATTTCGACGAAACCAGTTTTGTTGGGTCCGCAGTGTCAAATTATTGCTAGATTCCAAATTTCATAATTTTCTGAATCAATATGTGAGCGTGGCAAAGGAAAACGCGTTTTGACCATTTCAGTTGATTTTAATCGACTGGAAATTGGCCATTTTTCCAACGGTCTCAGAATTCGACGAAACTAGTTTTGTTAGGACCGTATCGTCAATACGAAGCTAGAAAATATTTTTCGAGAATTTTTAGAGTTAGTATGTGACCCCGGTAATTTGAAATGTACGTTTAAAATTCAATATAGAGATTTAAATGTAAATTCATCGGAAACTAATTCAAACGATCGAATCAACTTGCGATACATATCCCATTGTGTTCGGAATGGGGGTATTTAGCTAGGCGCGACAGTCGTTGGGTCTCGTTAGGTGTTCGAATTAAAAGTCAACGTTTAGGGTTGAAAATAAAATAAATTAATAAAAAAAAAATATCTTTCTCCTTTAAACCCGCTGGCCCCCCCCCCTTCACAAATCAGAAAATCGAAGAAGAAAAAAAAAAAAAAAAAAAAAACCTTGATCCCCTTTTCCTGCTCGTCGCCCCCTTCGTCGAAGGCGCCACCACCAGAGGGCCCCGCCGCCGCGCAACTCTCCTCCAGCCTCCCCGTTCTCCTCTCTCCAAAAACCCTACTACCCCAACGCCTATCGCAACCGACTCCGCAAGCGCCGCACCCTCCTCCAGCGCAACCAACCTCCTCCGCCTCACCCACCTTTCCTTCTCCGACCAGGCACCCCCCCTGCTGTTCGGCGACGCAAGACGACCCCCCCCCCAACCTTTCAAAATACTGTAAGTATTTACTGAATTTTATTTTTAAACTGAATTTTAATTTTAGTTAAAACTGAATTTTAATTTTAGTTAAAACCGAATTTTATTTTAAGTTGAAACTGAATTTCATTTTGAAAAAAAAACTGATTTTTAAAGCACTTAAAAACTGTTTTTTTTAAGTGATAAAAACTGAATTTGAAAAATGTTTTTTTTAAAAAGGAAAGGGTTTGTGCTTTAAAAATAAAAAGGCGAGTTCTTTAAAAGTAAAAAAAAATCAGATTTTTATATATGGAAAGCCGAAGTAAAAATCATATTTTTATATATGGAAAGTCGAGATAAAAATCACATTTTTATATATTGAAAGTCGAGATAAAAATCACATTTTTATATATTGAAAGTCGAGATAAAAATCACATTTTTATATATTGAAAGTCGAGATAAAAATCATATTTTTATATATTGAATAGCGAAGTAAAAATTCGATTTTTATATATTGAATAGCGAAGTAAAAATGTGATTTTTACGTATGTAGTGAAAGCAGCAACGAAGGTGACAAAAAGGCGAAACGACGAAGACTTCTGCAAAAGAAGAGCCGTGGAGCTAGGATAGCTATAAGTGAGAATTTCTCACCTTTCTATTTCTTTTCTAGTTATATATTTATACTAGGATGCAGACGGTGCTTAGTAGCACCCGACACAACCGTCCACAGACCATGGACTTGTTTGTTTGACTGTTTGGTGATTGATTGCGATATTGGTTTGAATGTGGTTTGTGGTGTGAAAAATCGAATCGATAAATTGGTTAGGATTAGACGTGCGCCGTTATAAGGCGTAGGAGTAAGGCTAGGTTAGACCCTTACTCCAGATTTTGTGGTTTGCAAAATGAAATTGATTTGATTGATGAGTGAATGGCGTGGGCCTTCACTAGACCGGGGACAAGGCTAGGCCTCGTCCCGTTTCTAGTATCGTGCCGTTATGCCGCCGAAATTTTCTAAAATAAGTTAGAAAAATAAAATATCATTTTATTTAAAGAATGAACTGGATAGAAATTCATATGTTGAAATAAAATGTTTTATCGTTAAAAATATAATTTTTAACGTGAATGCGAATAAATAAAATATTCATTTACAAACCAGACGGTTTGTTTATGTACACTGATTTGACTGACATTGATTGGGTCGATAAATTTTACACATCGCCCAACTGCACGAAAAAAAATCTGTGTTTGATTGTTTGAAACCCCACACGGGTGTTAGGATGAAATATGCAGTTCACTCATCCTGATTGATTAAATATGTCGATCGATTGATTGACAGGCTGTTATAAGCGTTAGATATCTATATTTGATGCTTATACAGTGTAGTGCACTTTGGTTGATGGTTGATTATTTTTCAATGCTATGATATACATGTGTTGTATGAAAATCCATATAATTAACATTATATGGTAATTGATTGGGCCTCATTCCAGTTTAGAAAATAAAGAATATTATAAAATAAAAGTTCATGTGTTGACAGTACTCATTCATTGAGATTGGTCATGTGTTGAACGAAATATTTTAGTAATAAAATTTACATCTTTATCAATATAAAATAAACGTTCATGTGTTGACAGTACTCATTCATTGAGATTGGTCATGTGTTGAACGAAATATTTTGATAATAACAACTATTTTGAAAAAGAAATATTTGAAATAGAATATTTGAAAATAGAAATTTGTGAAGCCGTGTTGATTAGATTGACGCCATTTTGACGTGAACGATATTTATATCGATTTTAAACGATTTCGAAATGAATTGAATATATAACGATTTCGAAATGAATTGAATATATAACGATTTCGAAATGAATTGAAAACGATTTCGAAATGAATTGAAAACGATTTCGAAATGAATTGAAAACGATTTCGAAATGAATTGAATATATAACGATTTCGAAATGAATTGAATTGAAAACGATTTCGAAATGAATTGAATTGAAAACGATTTCGAAATGAATTGAATTGAAAACGAATTCAAATTGAATTGAAAGCGAATTGAAATGAATTCAAATTGAATTGAAATTTGAATTGAATAGAAATGAATTTTAAAACGAAGTTACAAAGAAGAATTCAATTTTGATTTGAAATTGAATATGAAGTTGAAACCGTTTTGAAAATGAATTGAAAACGATTTATATAATTCGTTTTAAATAAAAATCGACGAAATTTATATTATATATATTATATATATAATATAATGGCCTGAATAGAACGCGCCGCGCCGCGGCAGTTCGTGAATTTCGACCATTTATTTCAAACGGACATTACGGGAGATCCGACCGTCGGATTCTCCTAAAACCGGAACCGTTGGGTTCGTATCGAAAAGAGCTTTCTAATGAATATTAGAAATTTGAAATCTAACGGTTGGATTTGGAATTATGTCCAAATCAAATTCGAAAAAGGTCGCTGTAAGTGCAGTTCGATGGCCATTGATGGAAATCGACTGTACGGGCCTTGATAAAATTATTAAAAATAGTAATAATTTGTGTAAAATCATAAGAAATGATTTAGAAAGAATTGGGATGAAAAACTCCATATTTGAAAAGATAAAAATAGGTTTTTATCGAAATGAACTAGTTTTGAACTAGAATTATAATTCTATTTATTTTTAAATAAATAAATTGAATTCGAAAAGGGTTTTGAAAATAACCAAAATTTCCAATGATTGCATTGGAGTGGATTTGAATCGAAATTGTCTTCGGAATATTTCGATGTTGGAATTCGTGATTATACAGGTGTTGTTATGGAAATTTGAAAGATATATATTTGTATCGTTATTTCCAATACGACATTTGTTAATCGTAGAATTTGATATTGAATATAAGCCGATATATTTTCTATTCAGAGCCTTATATTGAATATCAAATGTGATTTGGGTTTGTCGTGAATGGTGTCTTCACTAACACCGTTCTTGAACCCAGTTGAGAAAAGATTAAATCTTTTTATTTAGATTTAATGAAGTGTACCAATTAAATAATATTTAATTGGAATTGAATTGATATTGATTTTTGGGTTTATCGTGAACAGTGTTTTTAAATAACACTCGTTCTTTAACCCGATCATTAATGAAAGGCGATTTTGGGTTGTCGTGAACGGTATCTTCAATAATACAGTTCTTAGACCTAAAAGAGTCAAGAAAGTCAGAAACTAACTGGAGATTAGTTAAGTTGAATAGTTTTCCGAGGTATTGATCTGATGTTGGTTTCGGCCTTCGGGATTAATACTTAGGGAATTGCTCACTTGCTAATTTACAATTAGGGACTGATTGAAATGTGATGTGATTTTGGGTTTATCGTGAACCGTGTTTTAAATGACACTGATTCTTTAACCCAGTCACAGATTAAAACTAAGTGGAGTTTTAATGAATCTTTAATTAGATTGAAATGATCGAGAATGGAGTATCACCAGTTTTGCTCCAGGCGATAGTTAAATCTTTAATTAGATTTGAACGTGAAATTTAGAAACTAACTGTCGGTTAGCTAAGTAGAATGGTTTTCTGGATATTGATCTGATGTTGGTTTCGGCCTTCGGGGTTAATATTTGGGGAATTATTCTCTTGATTAATTTACGGTTAATGACTAATGAGTTGGAATGAGGCGTATGTTGTGTTTGTGTAACACTTTTATAATATATACGCGAGTTATTCGGAAAGACCGGGTTTAACCCATTCTGAATAACTGATACGACGATAAGTCGAAGATGAAGACGATGGTCGAAGACCGGAGGTCTTCACGTCGTTTGGGTGATAACTGATGATCTTGATTGGGCTGTACACCCAAGAAGATGGAAACAGTTAGTGATCGTCCAGACGTACTTGGAGATCGATGGATATGCGGGGTACTAGGTGCCTCCGGTTTCGTTCAGACCCAGGACGGACTTGTAAATGGACTGTGTGTCTGACATCGGATTTCATTCTGTGTGACTGATATCGGTTGCATAGGATGGTTTGCCTGTGTGGCATGCGAAGATGCAAATGATCAAGGCTTCTGTTGAAAAGCAAAGTCTTGTGTTGATGATCAAAGCACGGCCTTTGTGGCGTAGCTTTGTGTAACGTTTACCTCGCGTGTTTCACACCCGGTATGAACCAAAAACGGGAGACGGACGTCAGGGAGGGCATGCGTTTCTTTCTAGCTAGAAGTGGCGTCAGTGGTTTTACACGCCCTGACGAGTTTGACTTATGTGGTTGTTGCTGTTGCGAGGCGCCTCGGTTATATCGGTTTCGGCCGAATGCATTCTGGTCGGCTGACGGACCAGACTTACACCCCATAGGGTGGGGGAAACGTAGTGTTCAGGCATAATAATCCACTCCGTGTGGACCGGCCCTGAGGATCCAAGGGGCAGTTGCGGCTGTTCCTGAGGGGCGGGCTAGAGCGTCTCGAATCGGTTGAGGATCTTGCCCCTAGCCTCGGTTCATAGTTGGAAACCCAATTTCCAAATACGTGACATTTGCGGTTTTATTTGTAAACCTATATATGGCGACATAGTGGCATGGGACGCTCATGCCGCCTATGATTGATACTTATGATTTGAAGTGTTTTATACACTATGCACTTATAATAGTATCAAATGATTTGTTTTAAACGTATCAAGCATTCTTTGGCTGTTATAAGGGAAAACCCTATCCTCGACTGCGTTGCATTGTGTGATGGGACCTGGGTCTTATAACAGCTTCATTTTTCTTTATTTAGCATTGCGCTGTTTGTTTTATGCACTGGTATTCTTGGGAGGAAACCCGTTCCGTGTTATACGGCGTGGTCCCTTGATTTACCTAATGATTTAAAATAAAGATTAATAACTGTTTTAGTTCTCACACCAGTCACATGACTGACCTGGAGTTTATTGTTTTAACCTAAACTCTGGGTGCCCTTATTTTGACACGGGCAGCTAGTAGTTTTGGTTTTGCAGATTTATATTCACAGGATCCTGGTTTACAGCTGGAACGATATCCGGAAAGCTTTGTATCCGTATATCTTCTTCTAGTTGTGTATTGTATTATTTTCCGCTGCTATGTATTTAAATGTAATTTAAATCTCTGATATTTCTGTGTAATATTCATTTATACTCTGTATATTCTTGTAATCTGATGCACTGTTGTTATATAGAGTGAAATGTTCTTCTGTATGCGTTCTGTTGTGGTTTGTTCTCGAACTATCCGACGCTTTCCTTTACGGGGAAGTTGCGGGTGTTCACAGTTGGTATCAGAGCTTTGGTTTACAAAGCTAGAGAACAAGGCACATTAGAAACATACGAAAGAATTCATCAGATAATTGGGTTAGTAATATCCAATGGGAATGACTCGTTAGAGATGGGATCAGTAGTATCCTAGAACGAGTGTGAAGAGTATATTTTTAAAATGAAAACAATTTTTGTTTTGAAAATTTAAATCAATTATTGGTATCTGATTATCTATTTATATTGAGTTGGACAGTCCAGTATATAAAGATTTTGCGTATACGTCTGATCCGCGTGTATTCGAAGTTTTAATATATTGGATAGATATGGAATCATACTCTAGTGGCCCGAAGATGATTCTGATGGTTGAGTACTCATCGTCAGAATTTATAGTCGTGTGACGAAGGTGTGATATCTATATATTTCCATTAGACTGGTGTGAGAACCAAAACTTATATAGATATAACACATTGTTGTGAATTGGTATCAAAAATGTGATTTCTGCATATATATCAAAATTATGAATTTGAAACTTTAAATTCACTAATTGATTGATGTTTGTGTTGTTTGTTCATTTGTTTATTAATTTTGAACCATTATGCCTAATTGAATCAAATATTGAATGATATTGAAAATTGGTCGTATTTGCTTGCATACATATACTTATATTGAACAGGTCATAGCAAGGAGGCTAGAGCCAGAGAATAAAATTTGTTTGCCCGACAAATAGGTACATGTTTATTACATAATTTCCTGTTTTGTTTGGGTGATGATGATTTTGTGAGCCGTATCGGCTAGCCGCTTGGCTTTCTTTTTCTTTTTATTCCACCATTGATTGGTGAGGGCTGTAACAACCCTGATTTTTGGGGGTAATTTTAAAATTTATTTTAATGAATTTTAATGAGTTTAATATAATTATATTATTTATTTTAAATAATATGGATGATAAACTTATTTTATTTCAACAACGAACTTAAAGGTTATATGAATTCTATTCCGAGCCTGAAATGGCGCGGTAATTTCAGTTTTTAAATTCCAACTTTGAAAAATTATATAAAATAAAATATAAATCGGAATTGGACGAAACAAGAAACGCTAGGACCATATCGAAAATATCTTTCCAAAGAGTTTCAGAAATTAAGATTCCAGTTTATAAATTGTAAGTTATGAGAAAATTAAATTTTAAGAAAAACGCTATGGAATTCATATATATAAGATTAAAGGCCCGAAACACAAAATTTTTGCTGAATAAGGAAATAGGACTCGAAACCACCTCCATTGGTTTCAGAATGTTGTTTACATATAAAAATGACTATAAAGACTTATGTTTTTGAGTTTCGGAAAAAATTTCATTATTTTAATTATTTTTAATATTAAATATATACGCGCCAAAAATAGGATTTTTGCAAACGACCTCCAAATCCGACGAAACCAGTCTCTATGGATCAAGAATATTTAAATATAGTTAAAAAACCAAAATTCATAATTTTCGGAGTTAATCTGTGGACTGTATTAATTTTTAATTGGAAAACAGTCAATTTTCAGACTTTAAAAATTCATAATAAATTCATACGGACTCAGAAAATTACGAAATTAGGTTCTTTGGATTCGTAACATCAAATATTATTTATGTTTAAAGTTTCATTAATTTCGGAATTAGTATGTGAACGTAGTAATTTTTAAACGGTCAAAAATGCAAGGAATTGGATAAATAAACAAGTAAAAAGTATTGGGCCCAAGCTAAATTACAACCCAACCTATTTAATACATTTTTCTCAGCCTTTAGCAACCCTAATTCATTTCTCTAAACATAACAACAGCCTACACCTTCATCTCTCAACAATGGTGTCTTCTTCCTCCACTCAAAAAAAAAAAAAAAAAAAAAAAAAAACATATGATTTTTCCCAATCCTCACCAAAACATATCAAATTATATGTCAAAATGAAGGTATCGACGATACGAAGCTACTGGTGTCGTCGGTTTCATCAAACATCGCACGGATTTGACGAAAACTTCAATTAAACGTTTCAGAATTCGAAATTCAGAAGCCAAAACAAGGTGAGAACTCCTATTTACCGAATTTATTTGAAATTAATTATTTTCGTGATTCGAATGATATTATCTCTGATCCGCAATTAAATGTAGTTATTATTTCCAGATCTGTTTTTAAAGATCTAATTATACGTGCTGTTATTCTCTTTCAATATTTTTATTATACGCGCTGTTATTCTCTTTCAATATTGTTTACATTTTTAATACAAATTAAGAAGCGATATTTTGGACATGGAACTTTATGGTCATTTTTTTTATAGAATTAGAAGATAAGGTTTTGACACAGAATATTGTTTTCATTGTTAATAGAATTAAAAGATGAGATTTTGTTTTAAAAATTAATCAAATGTTTAATTAATTATTGATTAATTAAAGTTCAATTGGATTTATGATTATGATCATATTTGCGATGTCTTGTGCTTGGATTTTGTTGTTGTATGTATTGTGATATTTGGGATATCAATGATTGTGTAGATCTATGTCATTCAATAAAAATTCGTATTTGTTTAGATCTATAAACACCGTTTAAATTAGGTATTGTTTATTTCAAAAAGATCCAATATTTTTAATATTGATTGTTTACATAAAATTGTTTTAATGAAAAAGATTCAATTTTTAATATTGATAGTTTACATAAGATTGTTTTCATTATAAAGATTCAACTTTTATTATGTATTAATTTGAATTATGTTATTAATGTCGATATCAAAATTTAGAATATTGTTACATTTAGCATTGTAGAAATTTATATCATATGTTGACACCAAAGTTATATGTCATCACATGTATTGATAGGAGTAGTTGACATCATTATGGACACCAAAACATTATTCAATATCACATGTAGCAACTCGAATATGACATGGAAAATGAAAACATAACATATTTGTCAAAATGCATTAATTAGAATGAAAGCGTGTCTTATTTGTTAAAATGCATTAATTAGAATGAAAACGTGTCTTATTTGTTAAAATGCGTTAATTTGATTAAAACATGTCAATTGTGTTAGGATGTTTTAATTAGATTAAAACATGTCATGTCATTTCTGTTAGGATGTATTAATGGGATTAAGATATGTCATTTTTGTTAAATTAGAATTGACATAACAAACGTATTGTTTTTGTTAAAGTAGAATCGTTAAAATAAAAGTGTCTGTTTATTTATCTTGTTAGAATAGAATTGTCCAAAATAAAAATATCATTTATTAGTTTTATTTTAATCGAACCAATGTGAGAACTCTTTCCTCACTCATTGTTAATGTTCAGTAATTATTTATTTTTATAAATAAATACATTTTAATGCCTGAGATGATTTGTTTGTGGTTTAATTCCATATTATGCATGTTTGGTTATGAATGGATGTTGGGATTGCTATGAAAAGTTTGAAATTTGGAATATTGTAACTTAGGGATTAATTTAATATTTCTTATGGTAATTCCAATTATATTACACTGCCACATATGGGTTACCTGACTCATATGTGTTGATTGGGTTGATATTTTCACACGTCACTCAAAAGCACATTTAATATATTATACATTGAATGTTGTATGAATATGATATGTTGGTTGTTCGATTGCTATTGTGTAATTTGAATGTCATTGAATGTTGTACTGGACTGTCATTGAATGTCATTGAATATTGAACATTGTTTGGAATCCCATTATTTAATTGTATTGAGTCGGTCTCATTCCAAAAAAAAAAAAAAAAGAGGAAGGTTTGAAAACTTTCAAAATGGTTTTTCCATTGAAGATTAATTTTGATTTTTATGATAACATTTAATGCAATTTAATGTAAATTAAGCCGTTAGGGTAATTTGCGGTATTTTTACGTTCATGGTTATTACCATGAATTTCATTGATTATATATTAATCAATTAAGTTTTGAAATTTGAAAATTATCAATTTTACATTTATTTTAATATAATTAAATAAATAGATTCTGCTTGACCCGAGGTTAGATTGAGTTGTGGTATAAGACTGCCCGGACCCGCCCGGCATATCCAGCAACCGCAACAATACATATCTAATGTGAGAGGTTAATGCAGAATTAATTAAGAAATTAATATAGGAAGTTTTGAAATTCAAAAAGGTAACATTTTGGAAATGTAATAATTAATGCAGAATTAATTAATTAATGTTGGAGATTTGAAATTCAAAATATATATTTTGGAAAAGTTAATATTTCCTTTAATAGTATAAACATAAATGCAGCATTAATGAATGATAAATGCTGAAAGTTAAATTTCAAAAGTTAATGTTTTTGAAAATAAAAGTAAACCTTTTATTTAGGTATGACATTAAATATGTTTTAATAATAAAAGTAAATCTTTTATTAAAATTTATGGCATTGAAGATATTTTGTTAATAAAAGTTATTTTTTTTTTAAGATTAAGACCGTGAGAGATATTTTGATAATAAGGGTTATTCTTTTATTAAGAATGATGAAATATTAATTATTAATTAATATTTAAGAATTGAATTTCAAAAAGAGGTATTTATTGAGAATAAATACAATATTAATGATTGATTAACATTAAGAAGTAATTAATATTATTTTGAATATTATAAATGAAATATTAATTATGAATTAATATTAAAGATTGAATCTCAAAAGTATTTCTTTTGACAACTTTATTTTGAATATGGTAAGAATGAATGTCGAATTAAATGATACTTTTTGATTTACATATGAACTTTGTTTCAGTGTAGTAAATTATATTTTGAACGACATGTCAATACATTGAAAATGGATTAACGTTTAGAAACTTTTTTTAATAAAGTTTATTATTGTTTATGTAAAAACATTAAAGAAAATAATGTATTACTTAAAATGACATAGTTATTTATTCATATAAACATGACTTTGGGTTTAATTATGCGGAAAATAAAAGTTAGTCTTTTATTTATAAAATAAAACGTGGAAAATAAAAGAAACTCTTTTATTAAGAATGAACGTGCAATGTAAATTATTCTTTTATTAAGAATGAACGTGCAATGTAAATTATTCTTTTATTAAGAATGAACGTGCAATGTAAATTATTCTTTTATTAAGAATGAACGTGCAATGTAAATTATTCTTTTATTAAGAATGAACGTGCAATGTAAATTATTCTTTTATTAAGAATGAACGTGCAATGTAAATTATTCTTTTATTAAGAATGAACGTGCAATGTAAATTATTCTTTTATTAAGAATGAACGTGCAATGTAAATTATTCTTTTATTAAGAATGAACGTGCAATGTAAATTATTCTTTTATTAAGAATGAACGTGCAATGTAAATTATTCTTTTAATAAGAATGAACGTGTAATGTAAAGTATATCTTTTATTTTATGAAATGAATAATAAGACGATAATAAAAGTTCATTCTTTTATTAAGTATAAGATGTGATTTTCAAGACATTGCCTGAATTTATTAAAATGCACGAAATTGTTAAGGGTCAAGAACAATATATTGAAAATGAAATTTGAATCCAGGATCCATTAATCTTTTAAGGGAATATTTCCAAAAATGAGGTTTCCTAATTTAATGTATTAAATTAGAATTTAATGGAGATTTAATAAAGGAGGAGTTTCTTAATTCAGAGTTGTAAATTTGAATTAATGATTTCCTAAAGTGAATTAAATCATTAAGTAATGATTTATGAAAGAAGTAAGTTTAAATGTGATTTAAATAAATCTTTAATTAGATTTAAACAAAAATAAATTAACATCCTTGATTTGGAATGAGACGTTGTTTGTGTTACTTTAACACACGTTTTTTAAATTGCGCGAATTATTCGGAAAGACCGGGTTCAACCCATTCCGAATAAATTCATACGATGATTGAAGATCGACGATGAAGACGGTTATTGAAGAACGGGAAATTTCCATATTGAATGAATGATTATTGATATCTTGATTGGACCGTACACCCAAGATGAGGGAAAGTTGGTGATCATTCAGACGTATTTGGGAATTCTACCGGATATAGTTTCGTTCAGACCCAGAAAGGACTAGTAAATGGATTGCGTGTCTGACATGGTATTCCTTTATATTGTACTTGTTGATCTCTGTTTTACGTATAACTGTGTGGTGGTGGAGAATTTATTCTTCGCTTAACACCCGGTTATATATTGGTAGATGATCAATGATATGGTATGGTCTGACAATGTGGCATGCTAAGATGCATTGATCAAGGCTTTTGTTGAAAAGCAGGCCTTGTGGTTGATGATCAAAGCACGGCCTGTTTAGGCGTAGCTTTGTGTATAGCGTGACTTCGCGAGCCTCACACCCCGGTATGAGTCAAAAACGGGATATGGACCGTAGGGAGTGCACACGTTTCTTTCTAGCTAGAGTGGTGTCAGCGACCTGCCAGCCCTGACATTTTACTTATGTGGATGATGGATTTTGAGGCGCCTCGTTATTTTTATAGGCCGTTGGTGGTCATACTATAGGTCCAAAGGGACCGGGAAACGTGTGTTCAGGCATAACTAATCCACTGCCCATAGGCGGGGACCGGCCCTACCGCTTCCAAGGGTTCACTGCGGGGAATCCTGAGGCATTTGCTAGAGTGTCTCGAATCGGAGAGGATCTTGCCCCTAGCCTCGACTCATGATGGAATCCAAATTTCCAATACGCCCTTGCGGTTTTGATTGTAGAACTAGTATTGGCGACATGCTATATGGTAACCATGCCGTCTAGGATTGATACTTATGATTCAAATCTTTTTATTAAAACATATATACACTAATAATAATATCAAATCCGTTTTATACGTATCAAGCATCTTTTGACCATTATAAGGTAAAACCCTATCCTCTGGTGTGCGTTGCATTGTGTGATGGGATCTGGGTCTTATAATGGTTTCATTTTTCCAAAAAGACATTGCGTTATTTCTCAATTTACTTTAATTTATGCACCGACAATCCATTGGAATAAAACCCGTTCCGCATTAGCGGCGTGGTCCTTGGATTTGTCTTATTAGCTAAATTAGTTTTGAGTTCTCACACCAGTCCCATGACTGACCTGGAGTTTATTGTTTTAACCTAAACTCTGGGTGCCCATATTTTTCCACACGGGCAGCTAGTAGTTTTGGTTTTGCAGATATTATATTCACAGGATCCTGGTCTACAGCTGAAGCGATATTCGGAAAGCTCTGTATCCGTGTATCTCTTTTAGTTGTAATTTTGTATTATTTTTCCGCTGCTATTTAAATGTAATTAAAATCTCTGATATTGTATTTATCAAATGTAAAGTATTCATTTGTATTCTGGAATATTCTTGTACTCTGATGTAATTGTTGTAATAGCAATGAAAATGTTCTGTTGTTCTGTGTTCTGATGAGTATTGTTCTCAAAGCAATCCGGGTTTTCCTTTACGGGGAAGTTTGGGTCGTCACATTTGGTATCAGAGCTTTGGTTTACAGAGCTCGAGAACAAGACACATTAGAACCGAACGAAAGAATTCATCAGAGATCGGATTAGTAATACCCTATAAGGATAACTCGTCAGAGATAGGATCAGCAGTATCCTAGGATGAGTTTAAAGAGTTCTTTTTATAAAAATATAATAAAAACACAAAAATAGGTTTTGAAAATTTTAAATTATTAAGCCTATTTGAATATTATATTTTAATGTATTTTGGACTATCAGGTATTAGTAGATTTTGCATACACGCCTTGCAAACGTGTATACGGAATCTCGATATACTGGGTAGATATAGGAATCACACTCTAGTAGCCCGGAATGATTCTGATGATGAGCATGACATCATCAGTATTTATGTTCGAGTTGTGAAAGTGGGATTTCTATATATATTTCCACATTTACAAGTATGAGAACTCAAACCTTAGGATTTGTTGTGACTTGGCACCAAACACAAGATTTTTGTATATATTTACATATATAAAGTTATGCATTTATAATTTAATCACTCAATTGATTGATGGATGTGTTGTTTGGTTGTTTGTTGATGTATTAATAATATTGGAATATGAAACCAAAGTAGAATGAATTATAAGTTAAGACAATAATATTGGAATGAATGTAAAATTTGTTTGGAATTGCATACGCGTATATATATGTACTGAGCAGGTCAAGCAAGGAGGCTAGAAGCAGAGGAATAAAATAATTTGCCCGACCAATAGGTACACATTTACTTTGTTGTTTGGGTTTTTGATTTTATTAGCCGTTGCTTGGCTTTTTCTTTCTTCTCTCCTCTCTTTCTCTTTTTCCTTTTTGTTTTATGAGAGCCTTTCATGCCAATTTCATTCTTACGATACTCTCCGTACAAAGGAGGTTGTGGCGAAATTTTTCAAAGATTTAGAGTGTTAGCCAATTTTTTTTTGGAAAATTAGGAAAAATTTATTAATTGAAAAATTGGGGACTTAAGCTGTAACAAAAATAATGAGAGATGGGTTGGATTATTAAAATAATTCTAGCTTCGTGCCTTTTCGAGGACGAAAAGTTTTTAAGGGGGGGATATTGTAACAACCCTGATTTTTGGGGGTAATTTTAAAATTTATTTTAATGAATTTTAATGAGTTTAATATAATTATATTATTTATTTTAAATAATATGGATGATAAACTTATTTTATTTCAACAACGAACTTAAAGGTTATATGAATTCTATTCCGAGCCTGAAATGGCGCGGTAATTTCAGTTTTTAAATTCCAACTTTGAAAAATTATATAAAATAAAATATAAATCGGAATTGGACGAAACAAGAAACGCTAGGACCATATCGAAAATATCTTTCCAAAGAGTTTCAGAAATTAAGATTCCAGTTTATAAATTGTAAGTTATGAGAAAATTAAATTTTAAGAAAAACGCTATGGAATTCATATATATAAGATTAAAGGCCCGAAACACAAAATTTTTGCTGAATAAGGAAATAGGACTCGAAACCACCTCCATTGGTTTCAGAATGTTGTTTACATATAAAAATGACTATAAAGACTTATGTTTTTGAGTTTCGGAAAAAATTTCATTATTTTAATTATTTTTAATATTAAATATATACGCGCCAAAAATAGGATTTTTGCAAACGACCTCCAAATCCGACGAAACCAGTCTCTATGGATCAAGAATATTTAAATATAGTTAAAAAACCAAAATTCATAATTTTCGGAGTTAATCTGTGGACTGTATTAATTTTTAATTGGAAAACAGTCAATTTTCAGACTTTAAAAATTCATAATAAATTCATACGGACTCAGAAAATTACGAAATTAGGTTCTTTGGATTCGTAACATCAAATATTATTTATGTTTAAAGTTTCATTAATTTCGGAATTAGTATGTGAACGTAGTAATTTTTAAACGGTCAAAAATGCAAGGAATTGGATAAATAAACAAGTAAAAAGTATTGGGCCCAAGCTAAATTACAACCCAACCTATTTAATACATTTTTCTCAGCCTTTAGCAACCCTAATTCATTTCTCTAAACATAACAGCAGCCTACACCTTCATCTCTCAACAATGGTGTCTTCTTCCTCCACTCAAAAAAAAAAAAAAAAAAAAAAAAAAAAACATATGATTTTTCCCAATCCTCACCAAAACATATCAAATTATATGTCAAAATGAAGGTATCGACGATACGAAGCTACTGGTGTCGTCGGTTTCATCAAACATCGCACGGATTTGACGAAAACTTCAATTAAACGTTTCAGAATTCGAAATTCAGAAGCCAAAACAAGGTGAGAACTCCTATTTACCGAATTTATTTGAAATTAATTATTTTCGTGATTCGAATGATATTATCTCTGATCCGCAATTAAATGTAGTTATTATTTCCAGATCTGTTTTTAAAGATCTAATTATACGTGCTGTTATTCTCTTTCAATATTTTTATTATACGCGCTGTTATTCTCTTTCAATATTGTTTACATTTTTAATACAAATTAAGAAGCGATATTTTGGACATGGAACTTTATGGTCATTTTTTTTATAGAATTAGAAGATAAGGTTTTGACACAGAATATTGTTTTCATTGTTAATAGAATTAAAAGATGAGATTTTGTTTTAAAAATTAATCAAATGTTTAATTAATTATTGATTAATTAAAGTTCAATTGGATTTATGATTATGATCATATTTGCGATGTCTTGTGCTTGGATTTTGTTGTTGTATGTATTGTGATATTTGGGATATCAATGATTGTGTAGATCTATGTCATTCAATAAAAATTCGTATTTGTTTAGATCTATAAACACCGTTTAAATTAGGTATTGTTTATTTCAAAAAGATCCAATATTTTTAATATTGATTGTTTACATAAAATTGTTTTAATGAAAAAGATTCAATTTTTAATATTGATAGTTTACATAAGATTGTTTTCATTATAAAGATTCAACTTTTATTATGTATTAATTTGAATTATGTTATTAATGTCGATATCAAAATTTAGAATATTGTTACATTTAGCATTGTAGAAATTTATATCATATGTTGACACCAAAGTTATATGTCATCACATGTATTGATAGGAGTAGTTGACATCATTATGGACACCAAAACATTATTCAATATCACATGTAGCAACTCGAATATGACATGGAAAATGAAAACATAACATATTTGTCAAAATGCATTAATTAGAATGAAAGCGTGTCTTATTTGTTAAAATGCATTAATTAGAATGAAAACGTGTCTTATTTGTTAAAATGCGTTAATTTGATTAAAACATGTCAATTGTGTTAGGATGTTTTAATTAGATTAAAACATGTCATGTCATTTCTGTTAGGATGTATTAATGGGATTAAGATATGTCATTTTTGTTAAATTAGAATTGACATAACAAACGTATTGTTTTTGTTAAAGTAGAATCGTTAAAATAAAAGTGTCTGTTTATTTATCTTGTTAGAATAGAATTGTCCAAAATAAAAATATCATTTATTAGTTTTATTTTAATCGAACCAATGTGAGAACTCTTTCCTCACTCATTGTTAATGTTCAGTAATTATTTATTTTTATAAATAAATACATTTTAATGCCTGAGATGATTTGTTTGTGGTTTAATTCCATATTATGCATGTTTGGTTATGAATGGATGTTGGGATTGCTATGAAAAGTTTGAAATTTGGAATATTGTAACTTAGGGATTAATTTAATATTTCTTATGGTAATTCCAATTATATTACACTGCCACATATGGGTTACCTGACTCATATGTGTTGATTGGGTTGATATTTTCACACGTCACTCAAAAGCACATTTAATATATTATACATTGAATGTTGTATGAATATGATATGTTGGTTGTTCGATTGCTATTGTGTAATTTGAATGTCATTGAATGTTGTACTGGACTGTCATTGAATGTCATTGAATATTGAACATTGTTTGGAATCCCATTATTTAATTGTATTGAGTCGGTCTCATTCCAAAAAAAAAAAAAAAGAGGAAGGTTTGAAAACTTTCAAAATGGTTTTTCCATTGAAGATTAATTTTGATTTTTATGATAACATTTAATGCAATTTAATGTAAATTAAGCCGTTAGGGTAATTTGCGGTATTTTTACGTTCATGGTTATTACCATGAATTTCATTGATTATATATTAATCAATTAAGTTTTGAAATTTGAAAATTATCAATTTTACATTTATTTTAATATAATTAAATAAATAGATTCTGCTTGACCCGAGGTTAGATTGAGTTGTGGTATAAGACTGCCCGGACCCGCCCGGCATATCCAGCAACCGCAACAATACATATCTAATGTGAGAGGTTAATGCAGAATTAATTAAGAAATTAATATAGGAAGTTTTGAAATTCAAAAAGGTAACATTTTGGAAATGTAATAATTAATGCAGAATTAATTAATTAATGTTGGAGATTTGAAATTCAAAATATATATTTTGGAAAAGTTAATATTTCCTTTAATAGTATAAACATAAATGCAGCATTAATGAATGATAAATGCTGAAAGTTAAATTTCAAAAGTTAATGTTTTTGAAAATAAAAGTAAACCTTTTATTTAGGTATGACATTAAATATGTTTTAATAATAAAAGTAAATCTTTTATTAAAATTTATGGCATTGAAGATATTTTGTTAATAAAAGTTATTTTTTTTTTTAAGATTAAGACCGTGAGAGATATTTTGATAATAAGGGTTATTCTTTTATTAAGAATGATGAAATATTAATTATTAATTAATATTTAAGAATTGAATTTCAAAAAGAGGTATTTATTGAGAATAAATACAATATTAATGATTGATTAACATTAAGAAGTAATTAATATTATTTTGAATATTATAAATGAAATATTAATTATGAATTAATATTAAAGATTGAATCTCAAAAGTATTTCTTTTGACAACTTTATTTTGAATATGGTAAGAATGAATGTCGAATTAAATGATACTTTTTGATTTACATATGAACTTTGTTTCAGTGTAGTAAATTATATTTTGAACGACATGTCAATACATTGAAAATGGATTAACGTTTAGAAACTTTTTTTAATAAAGTTTATTATTGTTTATGTAAAAACATTAAAGAAAATAATGTATTACTTAAAATGACATAGTTATTTATTCATATAAACATGACTTTGGGTTTAATTATGCGGAAAATAAAAGTTAGTCTTTTATTTATAAAATAAAACGTGGAAAATAAAAGAAACTCTTTTATTAAGAATGAACGTGCAATGTAAATTATTCTTTTATTAAGAATGAACGTGCAATGTAAATTATTCTTTTATTAAGAATGAACGTGCAATGTAAATTATTCTTTTATTAAGAATGAACGTGCAATGTAAATTATTCTTTTATTAAGAATGAACGTGCAATGTAAATTATTCTTTTATTAAGAATGAACGTGCAATGTAAATTATTCTTTTATTAAGAATGAACGTGCAATGTAAATTATTCTTTTATTAAGAATGAACGTGCAATGTAAATTATTCTTTTATTAAGAATGAACGTGCAATGTAAATTATTCTTTTAATAAGAATGAACGTGTAATGTAAAGTATATCTTTTATTTTATGAAATGAATAATAAGACGATAATAAAAGTTCATTCTTTTATTAAGTATAAGATGTGATTTTCAAGACATTGCCTGAATTTATTAAAATGCACGAAATTGTTAAGGGTCAAGAACAATATATTGAAAATGAAATTTGAATCCAGGATCCATTAATCTTTTAAGGGAATATTTCCAAAAATGAGGTTTCCTAATTTAATGTATTAAATTAGAATTTAATGGAGATTTAATAAAGGAGGAGTTTCTTAATTCAGAGTTGTAAATTTGAATTAATGATTTCCTAAAGTGAATTAAATCATTAAGTAATGATTTATGAAAGAAGTAAGTTTAAATGTGATTTAAATAAATCTTTAATTAGATTTAAACAAAAATAAATTAACATCCTTGATTTGGAATGAGACGTTGTTTGTGTTACTTTAACACACGTTTTTTAAATTGCGCGAATTATTCGGAAAGACCGGGTTCAACCCATTCCGAATAAATTCATACGATGATTGAAGATCGACGATGAAGACGGTTATTGAAGAACGGGAAATTTCCATATTGAATGAATGATTATTGATATCTTGATTGGACCGTACACCCAAGATGAGGGAAAGTTGGTGATCATTCAGACGTATTTGGGAATTCTACCGGATATAGTTTCGTTCAGACCCAGAAAGGACTAGTAAATGGATTGCGTGTCTGACATGGTATTCCTTTATATTGTACTTGTTGATCTCTGTTTTACGTATAACTGTGTGGTGGTGGAGAATTTATTCTTCGCTTAACACCCGGTTATATATTGGTAGATGATCAATGATATGGTATGGTCTGACAATGTGGCATGCTAAGATGCATTGATCAAGGCTTTTGTTGAAAAGCAGGCCTTGTGGTTGATGATCAAAGCACGGCCTGTTTAGGCGTAGCTTTGTGTATAGCGTGACTTCGCGAGCCTCACACCCCGGTATGAGTCAAAAACGGGATATGGACCGTAGGGAGTGCACACGTTTCTTTCTAGCTAGAGTGGTGTCAGCGACCTGCCAGCCCTGACATTTTACTTATGTGGATGATGGATTTTGAGGCGCCTCGTTATTTTTATAGGCCGTTGGTGGTCATACTATAGGTCCAAAGGGACCGGGAAACGTGTGTTCAGGCATAACTAATCCACTGCCCATAGGCGGGGACCGGCCCTACCGCTTCCAAGGGTTCACTGCGGGGAATCCTGAGGCATTTGCTAGAGTGTCTCGAATCGGAGAGGATCTTGCCCCTAGCCTCGACTCATGATGGAATCCAAATTTCCAATACGCCCTTGCGGTTTTGATTGTAGAACTAGTATTGGCGACATGCTATATGGTAACCATGCCGTCTAGGATTGATACTTATGATTCAAATCTTTTTATTAAAACATATATACACTAATAATAATATCAAATCCGTTTTATACGTATCAAGCATCTTTTGACCATTATAAGGTAAAACCCTATCCTCTGGTGTGCGTTGCATTGTGTGATGGGATCTGGGTCTTATAATGGTTTCATTTTTCCAAAAAGACATTGCGTTATTTCTCAATTTACTTTAATTTATGCACCGACAATCCATTGGAATAAAACCCGTTCCGCATTAGCGGCGTGGTCCTTGGATTTGTCTTATTAGCTAAATTAGTTTTGAGTTCTCACACCAGTCCCATGACTGACCTGGAGTTTATTGTTTTAACCTAAACTCTGGGTGCCCATATTTTTCCACACGGGCAGCTAGTAGTTTTGGTTTTGCAGATATTATATTCACAGGATCCTGGTCTACAGCTGAAGCGATATTCGGAAAGCTCTGTATCCGTGTATCTCTTTTAGTTGTAATTTTGTATTATTTTTCCGCTGCTATTTAAATGTAATTAAAATCTCTGATATTGTATTTATCAAATGTAAAGTATTCATTTGTATTCTGGAATATTCTTGTACTCTGATGTAATTGTTGTAATAGCAATGAAAATGTTCTGTTGTTCTGTGTTCTGATGAGTATTGTTCTCAAAGCAATCCGGGTTTTCCTTTACGGGGAAGTTTGGGTCGTCACAAGGGCCCTGGGAGGCCTTTTGAAATATCCCGATGCTCCCGGTGCAGGGGAGGTTATGGCGAAATTTTTCGAAAATTTAGGGTGTTAGCCAAATTTTTGAAATTTTGAAAATTCTCAGAAACTAAAGGGTTGGAGAATGGAAGCCAGATCGAATGTAGAGCTGAATAATCAAACCACTTTCGACTTTGTTCCTTTTCGGGGACGAAAAGTTTTAAGTGGGGGAGATTGTAACAACCCGGAAAATCTGGGCCAGTTTAAAATTTTTTTTTTTTTTTTTTGGCAATTATAGCGAATTTTGATCATTTAAAATAGATTATTTTAAATAGAATCGACGTGAAATTTATTTTGAATAGAATTCGAACGTATATATTATACGCGTCGTCGTTAGAATATATAAGATTTATTTATAATTATAAATAGAATTGGAAATGGCGCGGTAGTTCGAAAATTCGATTTCTAATTTCAAATGAATATTCAGAATTCAATATAAGTCAGAATTGAACGAAACAAGAAATGTTTGAATCTGTATAACTATATCTTTGTAGCGAAGTTAACAAACTGAGATTTTATCTTAGAAATGATAAGATATGTCCAGTTTAAAATTAGAAATAGTCGCTGTGGAATTTATATATATTTTTATATATATAAGGCCCTTAAAAATAGCAATTTTGCAAACGACCTCGGATTTCGACGAAACCAGTTTTGTTGGGTCCGCAGTGTCAAATTATTGCTAGATTCCAAATTTCATAATTTTCTGAATCAATATGTGAGCGTGGCAAAGGAAAACGCGTTTTGACCATTTCAGTTGATTTTAATCGACTGGAAATTGGCCATTTTTCCAACGGTCTCAGAATTCGACGAAACTAGTTTTGTTAGGACCGTATCGTCAATACGAAGCTAGAAAATATTTTTCGAGAATTTTTAGAGTTAGTATGTGACCCCGGTAATTTGAAATGTACGTTTAAAATTCAATATAGAGATTTAAATGTAAATTCATCGGAAACTAATTCAAACGATCGAATCAACTTGCGATACATATCCCATTGTGTTCGGAATGGGGGTATTTAGCTAGGGGCGACAGTCGTTGGGTCTCGTTAGGTGTTCGAATTAAAAGTCAACGTTTAGGGTTGAAAATAAAATAAATTAATAAAAAAAAAAAAATATCTTTCTCCTTTAAACCCGCTGGCCCCCCCCCCTTCACAAATCAGAAAATCGAAGAAGAAAAAAAAAAAAAAAAAACCTTGATCCCCTTTTCCTGCTCGTCGCCCCCTTCGTCGAAGGCGCCACCACCAGAGGGCCCCGCCGCCGCGCAACTCTCCTCCAGCCTCCCCGTTCTCCTCTCTCCAAAAACCCTACTACCCCAACGCCTATCGCAACCGACTCCGCAAGCGCCGCACCCTCCTCCAGCGCAGCCAACCTCCTCCGCCTCACCTACCTTTCCTTCTCCGACCAGGCACCCCCCCTGCTGTTCGGCGACGCAAGACGACCCCCCCCCCAACCTTTCAAAATACTGTAAGTATTTACTGAATTTTATTTTTAAACTGAATTTTAATTTTAGTTAAAACTGAATTTTAATTTTAGTTAAAACCGAATTTTATTTTAAGTTGAAACTGAATTTCATTTTGAAAAAAAAACTGATTTTTAAAGCACTTAAAAACTGTTTTTTTTAAGTGATAAAAACTGAATTTGAAAAATGTTTTTTTTAAAAAGGAAAGGGTTTGTGCTTTAAAAATAAAAAGGCGAGTTCTTTAAAAGTAAAAAAAAATCAGATTTTTATATATGGAAAGCCGAAGTAAAAATCATATTTTTATATATGGAAAGTCGAGATAAAAATCACATTTTTATATATTGAAAGTCGAGATAAAAATCACATTTTTATATATTGAAAGTCGAGATAAAAATCACATTTTTATATATTGAAAGTCGAGATAAAAATCATATTTTTATATATTGAATAGCGAAGTAAAAATTCGATTTTTATATATTGAATAGCGAAGTAAAAATGTGATTTTTACGTATGTAGTGAAAGCAGCAACGAAGGTGACAAAAAGGCGAAACGACGAAGACTTCTGCAAAAGAAGAGCCGTGGAGCTAGGATAGCTATAAGTGAGAATTTCTCACCTTTCTATTTCTTTTCTAGTTATATATTTATACTAGGATGCAGACGGTGCTTAGTAGCACCCGACACAACCGTCCACAGACCATGGACTTGTTTGTTTGACTGTTTGGTGATTGATTGCGATATTGGTTTGAATGTGGTTTGTGGTGTGAAAAATCGAATCGATAAATTGGTTAGGATTAGACGTGCGCCGTTATAAGGCGTAGGAGTAAGGCTAGGTTAGACCCTTACTCCAGATTTTGTGGTTTGGAAAATGAAATTGATTTGATTGATGAGTGAATGGCGTGGGCCTTCACTAGACCGGGGACAAGGCTAGGCCTCGTCCCGTTTCTAGTATCGTGCCGTTATGCCGCCGAAATTTTCTAAAATAAGTTAGAAAAATAAAATATCATTTTATTTAAAGAATGAACTGGATAGAAATTCATATGTTGAAATAAAATGTTTTATCGTTAAAAATATAATTTTTAACGTGAATGCGAATAAATAAAATATTCATTTACAAACCAGACGGTTTGTTTATGTACACTGATTTGACTGACATTGATTGGGTCGATAAATTTTACACATCGCCCAACTGCACGAAAAAAAATCTGTGTTTGATTGTTTGAAACCCCACACGGGTGTTAGGATGAAATATGCAGTTCACTCATCCTGATTGATTAAATATGTCGATCGATTGATTGACAGGCTGTTATAAGCGTTAGATATCTATATTTGATGCTTATACAGTGTAGTGCACTTTGGTTGATGGTTGATTATTTTTCAATGCTATGATATACATGTGTTGTATGAAAATCCATATAATTAACATTATATGGTAATTGATTGGGCCTCATTCCAGTTTAGAAAATAAAGAATATTATAAAATAAAAGTTCATGTGTTGACAGTACTCGTTCATTGAGATTGGTCATGTGTTGAACGAAATATTTTAGTAATAAAATTTACATCTTTATCAATATAAAATAAACGTTCATGTGTTGACAGTACTCATTCATTGAGATTGGTCATGTGTTGAACGAAATATTTTGATAATAACAACTATTTTGAAAAAGAAATATTTGAAATAGAATATTTGAAAATAGAAATTTGTGAAGCCGTGTTGATTAGATTGACGCCATTTTGACGTGAACGATATTTATATCGATTTTAAACGATTTCGAAATGAATTGAATATATAACGATTTCGAAATGAATTGAATATATAACGATTTCGAAATGAATTGAAAACGATTTCGAAATGAATTGAAAACGATTTCGAAATGAATTGAAAACGATTTCGAAATGAATTGAATATATAACGATTTCGAAATGAATTGAATTGAAAACGATTTCGAAATGAATTGAATTGAAAACGATTTCGAAATGAATTGAATTGAAAACGAATTCAAATTGAATTGAAAGCGAATTGAAATGAATTCAAATTGAATTGAAATTTGAATTGAATAGAAATGAATTTTAAAACGAAGTTACAAAGAAGAATTCAATTTTGATTTGAAATTGAATATGAAGTTGAAACCGTTTTGAAAATGAATTGAAAACGATTTATATAATTCGTTTTAAATAAAAATCGACGAAATTTATATTATATATATTATATATATAATATAATGGCCTGAATAGAACGCGCCGCGCCGCGGCAGTTCGTGAATTTCGACCATTTATTTCAAACGGACATTACGGGAGATCCGACCGTCGGATTCTCCTAAAACCGGAACCGTTGGGTTCGTATCGAAAAGAGCTTTCTAATGAATATTAGAAATTTGAAATCTAACGGTTGGATTTGGAATTATGTCCAAATCAAATTCGAAAAAGGTCGCTGTAAGTGCAGTTCGATGGCCATTGATGGAAATCGACTGTACGGGCCTTGATAAAATTATTAAAAATAGTAATAATTTGTGTAAAATCATAAGAAATGATTTAGAAAGAATTGGGATGAAAAACTCCATATTTGAAAAGATAAAAATAGGTTTTTATCGAAATGAACTAGTTTTGAACTAGAATTATAATTCTATTTATTTTTAAATAAATAAATTGAATTCGAAAAGGGTTTTGAAAATAACCAAAATTTCCAATGATTGCATTGGAGTGGATTTGAATCGAAATTGTCTTCGGAATATTTCGATGTTGGAATTCGTGATTATACAGGTGTTGTTATGGAAATTTGAAAGATATATATTTGTATCGTTATTTCCAATACGACATTTGTTAATCGTAGAATTTGATATTGAATATAAGCCGATATATTTTCTATTCAGAGCCTTATATTGAATATCAAATGTGATTTGGGTTTGTCGTGAATGGTGTCTTCACTAACACCGTTCTTGAACCCAGTTGAGAAAAGATTAAATCTTTTTATTTAGATTTAATGAAGTGTACCAATTAAATAATATTTAATTGGAATTGAATTGATATTGATTTTTGGGTTTATCGTGAACAGTGTTTTTAAATAACACTCGTTCTTTAACCCGATCATTAATGAAAGGCGATTTTGGGTTGTCGTGAACGGTATCTTCAATAATACAGTTCTTAGACCTAAAAGAGTCAAGAAAGTCAGAAACTAACTGGAGATTAGTTAAGTTGAATAGTTTTCCGAGGTATTGATCTGATGTTGGTTTCGGCCTTCGGGATTAATACTTAGGGAATTGCTCACTTGCTAATTTACAATTAGGGACTGATTGAAATGTGATGTGATTTTGGGTTTATCGTGAACCGTGTTTTAAATGACACTGATTCTTTAACCCAGTCACAGATTAAAACTAAGTGGAGTTTTAATGAATCTTTAATTAGATTGAAATGATCGAGAATGGAGTATCACCAGTTTTGCTCCAGGCGATAGTTAAATCTTTAATTAGATTTGAACGTGAAATTTAGAAACTAACTGTCGGTTAGCTAAGTAGAATGGTTTTCTGGATATTGATCTGATGTTGGTTTCGGCCTTCGGGGTTAATATTTGGGGAATTATTCTCTTGATTAATTTACGGTTAATGACTAATGAGTTGGAATGAGGCGTATGTTGTGTTTGTGTAACACTTTTATAATATATACGCGAGTTATTCGGAAAGACCGGGTTTAACCCATTCTGAATAACTGATACGACGATAAGTCGAAGATGAAGACGATGGTCGAAGACCGGAGGTCTTCACGTCGTTTGGGTGATAACTGATGATCTTGATTGGGCTGTACACCCAAGAAGATGGAAACAGTTAGTGATCGTCCAGACGTACTTGGAGATCGATGGATATGCGGGGTACTAGGTGCCTCCGGTTTCGTTCAGACCCAGGACGGACTTGTAAATGGACTGTGTGTCTGACATCGGATTTCATTCTGTGTGACTGATATCGGTTGCATAGGATGGTTTGCCTGTGTGGCATGCGAAGATGCAAATGATCAAGGCTTCTGTTGAAAAGCAAAGTCTTGTGTTGATGATCAAAGCACGGCCTTTGTGGCGTAGCTTTGTGTAACGTTTACCTCGCGTGTTTCACACCCGGTATGAACCAAAAACGGGAGACGGACGTCAGGGAGGGCATGCGTTTCTTTCTAGCTAGAAGTGGCGTCAGTGGTTTTACACGCCCTGACGAGTTTGACTTATGTGGTTGTTGCTGTTGCGAGGCGCCTCGGTTATATCGGTTTCGGCCGAATGCATTCTGGTCGGCTGACGGACCAGACTTACACCCCATAGGGTGGGGAAACGTAGTGTTCAGGCATAATAATCCACTCCGTGTGGACCGGCCCTGAGGATCCAAGGGGCAGTTGCGGCTGTTCCTGAGGGGCGGGCTAGAGCGTCTCGAATCGGTTGAGGATCTTGCCCCTAGCCTCGGTTCATAGTTGGAAACCCAATTTCCAAATACGTGACATTTGCGGTTTTATTTGTAAACCTATATATGGCGACATAGTGGCATGGGACGCTCATGCCGCCTATGATTGATACTTATGATTTGAAGTGTTTTATACACTATGCACTTATAATAGTATCAAATGATTTGTTTTAAACGTATCAAGCATTCTTTGGCTGTTATAAGGGAAAACCCTATCCTCGACTGCGTTGCATTGTGTGATGGGACCTGGGTCTTATAACAGCTTCATTTTTCTTTATTTAGCATTGCGCTGTTTGTTTTATGCACTGGTATTCTTGGGAGGAAACCCGTTCCGTGTTATACGGCGTGGTCCCTTGATTTACCTAATGATTTAAAATAAAGATTAATAACTGTTTTAGTTCTCACACCAGTCACATGACTGACCTGGAGTTTATTGTTTTAACCTAAACTCTGGGTGCCCTTATTTTGACACGGGCAGCTAGTAGTTTTGGTTTTGCAGATTTATATTCACAGGATCCTGGTTTACCGCTGGAACGATATCCGGAAAGCTTTGTATCCGTATATCTTCTTCTAGTTGTGTATTGTATTATTTTCCGCTGCTATGTATTTAAATGTAATTTAAATCTCTGATATTTCTGTGTAATATTCATTTATACTCTGTATATTCTTGTAATCTGATGCACTGTTGTTATATAGAGTGAAATGTTCTTCTGTATGCGTTCTGTTGTGGTTTGTTCTCGAACTATCCGACGCTTTCCTTTACGGGGAAGTTGCGGGTGTTCACATAGAAAAGTCAGGTTTACAACTTATTAGAGCTAAGATTAAACCAATTGCTTATTTTGATTCAACTCAATTATTTAACATCATCAAACAGTTAATAGATATTGAGGAATATCTCTAAGTTACTTCATTAATCATTTAAAAGCATTCACCAAAGATTGGGAGAAAATTGCTTAAGTTGAAACTTGAATTTCAATTGTTATTGAAAAATGTAGCCAAAAGTGCTGGGTAAAGTGTTATTTTAGCTTAATTCATCAAAACAAATTTTCTATCATTGGAAAATTCATATATTCAACTTAAACCGCTTATAAAACATTTAAATGATTTATAAGATTTATTTCTTGAGTTTTAAATTTTATTTTCAGACAATTTCGTTTTCTGGATTTGGAAACCGCGTTTTTTCAAAACTTGTTTCAGTCATATTTCAGAATCCACTTAATGGAATCTTGATTTCTTCAATTCATCGGAAATCTATGATTATAAGATTTCGGATAAAACCTAGTTCGTATAGTTTGGATTCATATTTTTTTCACATACAAAAGATCCACTGTTTAAAAAGTGATATCATGAGTTACCATTTCGCGACACACCATAATTTCTTCGAACTTCATATTTATGCTTAGAAGTGTTTATAATTCATTTCTAGAACATTTAAAACCACTTTTAAGAAGCTTAATCATTCCATTTTCACCGTTTCATTCAATAAAGGAAAGTGATTTCTTTTGTTCTTATTGACGTGTATTTAACGTGACTTGTTAAATTATCCTTATAATCAATCATATTAACATCCAAAGTTGATGAACAATAATCATGGAATACATAAGCATTAATTAATATAAGCATGGAAATCATTTTAATTCATCAGCATAAATATAGTTAAGGTCGTATAAGCTTTAGTTTCTCATTTTCATTGGTTTCTATTGTTCCTAAAATCAACATAGGTCTGCTATGATCATACTAAAGCTATTCAAACTTGCTCCTACTTCCTTTCTTTAGCTCTACCTTTCTCCTTTCTTCCTCCTTGCTCATGGACAATGATAGGTAGGGCCTAGATTCTTCTTGTCTTGACTTCAAACTTGTTATATAGTCTTCTAATGATGATTTAAGAACTTGCAAAGAGCTTGAGAGGATTTTGATATTGTTTGATGTTTTTTGAGAAATTTAGTGAGGTTATGAGTATTATATTTGTTTTAATAAGCTATGGTGTTGATAAGAGTAATAAATGTTTTGATGTAAATAATTTGTGAAGCGAGGTGAAGTATCTATAGAAAAACTTAGAGAATAAAATATTTGTTGGAAAATCATCAAAATCATCCCCTCTTACTCCTCTCATATTATGCTGAACTCCCCCATTCCATGCCCATTATTTCCCTTTTGTGTAAGAGGATATGATGTATGCATATATGCATAAAAGGTAGGTGTGTGTAAGAGTAAGTTATTAATTTATTAATAGCAAACTCTTTCTGGTTTCTAATGTTTACTTTTTACTAAACCCTCTTATTTTATTTAATACTTCATTAGCCTTTTATATATATTGTTATTATATGTATATATACATATATTTATATGCTTATTTTTCTCACCAAAGGGTTTACAACGTTGTACAGTTTTCATTAATCAAACCACTGAGAATTTAGAACCCATTTATCGGTCATATTTTCAGTTTTCACTTGAATTGTTTATCTAAGTGAAAAAATTAAAAATAATTTACTTGACATATTTAAATAATTAAACTTGATTTCATAGTGATTAAAAGCATGTTAAATAATACTAATCAATTATTTACAAAATTCTGGATTTTACTAATAAATCGATACTGATTTCTCTTATAATTTATGGTCTAGTATATTTTTTTTATATAACTTAATTCTAACTGATTCGCTATCACTATATGATAGGGCTGTCAATGGGTCGTGTCGGGTCGGGTTCGGGTCGGGTCAAGTCGGGTTCGGGTTGATTTATAAACGGGTCGGGTCAACCCGTTTATTAAACGGGCCATATTTTCCCAACCCTAACCCGACCCGTTTATAAACGGGTTGACCCGACCCGACCCGCGTAACCCATTTAACTAAATGGGTCGTGTTGGGTCGGGTTTACCTGTTTGACCCATTGATAGATATTGCCTACTAATATAAGCAACAAAAGAGCCAAATCACCAACATGCACACTGTTATATAATCACCAACATGCAAAACATGCACACTGTTATATAATCACCAACATGCAACAAGTTGCAAAGTCACCAACAGACAACACATATATAAAGCATGAAATCCCCATATTCAAAAATTATTTTCTATACATAAGTATACATTCCCATACTGCTTAAATTAAAGACTACCAGTATGCAAGAGATACAATTGTTATAAGTAAAATATAACCAACAACAGATAAGAATAAATTGGTAAAATATAACAGCTTACATATACGAGCATACTGATTACTGCATACATAAAAGACTAACAATAATAGTATACATAAAACACTAATAGTATGGAAGAGATACAATATATAATCGGGGTTGGCGGGTCAAAATCGGGTTAGCGGGTCAACCCTAAACCCACCCGTTTATAAACGGGTCAAATTCGGGTTGACCCGAAAATGACCCGCTAACTAAATGGGTCGGGTTAACCTGTTAATTTCCGTGCGGGTTTCGGGTCGGGTCACGGGTCGGGTAGGAAATTGACAGCCCTACTATATGACATATTAAAATTGATTTCATATCATTTAAAACATTATTATAATAATTATAATAATTATATCAATAAATCTTCATTTAAATCCATAAATCAATATTGAATTAAATATCCCTATTGATGATGTACCATTATATTAAACTTTAAAAAATAAAGTATAACGTTTTATTTTATAATCTTCTTTAATTAAAAAATTAAGTGTATGTTTACAGAGTCGTTCGCAATTCTTTTGGTTAGAATCAGTTTTATTAATAAAACAGTTTGTCATTTTATCGACAATTTCACTAAGGAAATATTCTTCAGAATAATCTTCCAAATTGAATTCATTATCATATATTCTAACTTTAAATTTGATTATTATATAGAAATAGACCATATTCGAATCTATAAATTGGTTCAAATACTTTCAATTAAGGAACCATGGCTGAACTTGGGGAGGAGGGGAGGGGGGAGCCCCCCTCCGTCTCCTCGGATCAGTGCCGATCCGGTTCAAACTAAGGGAAACCCCTGGGTGGGCATGGCTTAATGCACGACACTTCTGGAAATCAAACTATAAATATCGATAAAGATCAAGTGCACATAGGATTGGTACTCGTGGCGCTCGAGCTGTGGGTGTTGGATTTGGTGATTAGCTCCAATTTCTAAATAATGACTATTAGATTATGGATATGATCAAAAGTGTTTCTAGAGGCGAATTTTCTAGATTAGACTTGGACTATGTTAATCAATTTCCATTTACTCAAAATATTCTAAATTCTCAGAATTCATCAAATTTCAAGTTACTGATGCTGGAAACTTATGATGACAACAAGCATCCTACCATCCACCCAATGCATTACATGCGTCAGATGGAAGTACTGGGGACATTGGATGATGTAATGGCTAAGTGCTTCCGATCGTTTCCTTCGAATATTGTTGCTATGTGGTTTCAGCAACTAGAATCATGATCTACTGGAAGCTGGAACAATCTTATGGAAAATTCATAGGATAATTTTTAAGTCCACATCTCCAGAACCAAAATGCAAAGACTTTAACAAATATTAGGTAGAGGACTGGCAAGACTCTTCACAAATTCTTGGAAAGATATAATGCTATTATGGCTTTGGTGGATCATTTAGATCCTTCAAAGTGTTGATGGCTGCAGTTTCTGATGTTTTGGATGATTTGAATTCAAGATTTCACTAAAAAAAGGATCGCTCATGGTATCTCGGTGAATTCAATCACGAATCTGACAGATTTCTAAGACAAGATGATGCAAGAACAAACAGACAACTCTTACAATAAGTGTTGTTAAGGGAAAAGGACCTCTCAATTTTAGAAATAGCAAAGGAAGGCGCGATCCTAAGGGAGATTTTGGCATGGGAAATTGAATAAAGAAAGGTCCAAATACAACTCATATGCTAGGCATAATGCGATTATGGAACAAATTTTCATGGACATCAAGGATTGTCTTCCAACGAAAAAGCAAACTGCATGGGAGCCCATTGAATAATAAATAGTTTCTAGAAAATTCTATCTCTTTCATGAAATCACCGAACATGAAATGAATGGATGAAAACACTTGCAACACATCATCAAGGAGCAAGCTAGGATCCTAGGCCGAGTAGCAAAAGAGAAATAACAACATCCATTAGTTACAAGAGAAAGAAGAAAGTCTAGTTTGCATAAGGATCTTGCTATCAATTTATAAGTGGAATTGGACAATAATAATAGCCAAATCTCTTACCCATGTACGGGAACCTGCGAGATCACTGGGTATGCTCTTAGATGATGATAAATCATCAATTTTACTTTCATTTGTAATCAATTTGTAATAATGGCTAAGTTGTTTACTTTTGTTTAATAATTGGAGAGATCAGTAGACATGCTAGGAACAATAATAAACCTCTTAGTTTTTGCTACAAAATTTATGCTTCTTAACTTTAGCAAAACTACTTGCATGTATGGCTGATGCTTATCGGGTATGAAATCAGCAACCATATCACCTTAATAAATATATTTGATGGGCATAGATGATGCTCCTCAATTATGGATTTTGCAATTGAATAACTTTAATTTAACCATTTGGTCGGTGTGACTAATGCTCGTTGAGCGTAAATTTCACATTTAAACTATTCTAATAGAACGACTTAAGGAGTATGGCTAATGCACATCAAGTATAAAATTTTAGTTAAAACTTAATTTGATTTATGGAATGTCAAGTATATCTGATGCTTGTAGGAGTTTGAAAATACTGTAAATCATCAATTGGCCGATGCTTGATGAGAGCCTTGTAAGGCTACAGAATTTCAAGTATGGCTAATGCTTGATAAGACGCAGACAAAACAGTGAAACGACAAGCATAACTAATGCTTGGCAAGAATTCAACAAAACTAAAGATTGTAGAGTATGGTTAATGCTTGCTAGGACTCCTACTGAATCATGAGCCGTCAAGTATGGTTGATGGTTAATGTAGATTATACCAACCTACAGGACGCTAAGTATGGATAATGCTTAGTGAAAGCCCAGCGAGGCCCCAAAACCACTATGTATGGACGATACACAACAAAAATCTGATGAGGTTATGAAGCAACGAGCATACCTTATACTCAACTAAAGCCACAAGAGGTTTGAATCGCCATCTGTGGACTACCATTGGCACATAAAGGACTTGAATAATCGAGTGTGGATGGTGTTTAACAAGGAATCGATCTGGCACGGTCGTCGACACCAAACATCAAACCGGAGAGGTTGAGAAATTTGACAAAACTTAGCAATGCCACCTATGCTAACTTGAAAAAAATATTTGACATACAACCAATCCGACAAGATCATGGACCTTGGTAATGGCTCAAAATGTCCATGGAATTCAAAACCAATTTGTAGGAATTGCAGATACTTAACTTATACAAAACACATCTTCCATATAAAGACATATTTTTTATAGGCAAATGTTAACCCACCTTTTGGCAATGGTCTTGGATGCTTGGATTGCTCGGGAGCCAAGTACGAATTATCATACGGAACAACAGACTGTTGGATCCATCGTGTGACGACCCCAAAACCCCGTACGACGGTGGCTAGGGTAATCTTTGGAATATAACACATAAACAGATAACCGCAGAATAGAAATAAATAAATACACCAGTTAATGTACAACAAAATATACTGGATAAATATAAACATCAGAGTTACATAGTATACAAGATCATACTTAGTACAAAATACAGTTCAGCTATACATAAATGTCTACGACGGAAAAACAAAACATGATATGTACAATAGGAGCCGAACAACATAAAAAGAGATAAATGATAGAATCCATCTTCAGCTCCAGCTATCCAGAAAGAGCCTGCTAAAACCTGAATACAAGGCTGCCCATGTAGAAAAAGGGGCACCCGGGTTTGCAAGTGAAACAAACTACGAGTCAGTCATGGGACTGGTATGAGAAAGCTACTTAACATATTTTATAATATGGCCAATCACAGGACCATGCCACTTTCGCGGAACGGTTTTACTCCATTGGATTGCCAGTGCTTTAAAACAAGTAAACCTTTTAAACATCGTAATGCTTTTTATAAAAATGAAGCCATTATAAGACTCAGTTCCCATCACACAATGCAATGCAAACCAGCAGATAGAGTTTTACCTTATAATGGCCAAAATAGGCTTGATACGAGCAAAACAAATCATTTGATATTATTACTGGTGTTTATATGTTTTAAAAACAACTTCAATCATAAATATCAATCATAGACTTCATGGGTACCATATATCATGTCGCCATATATAGGTATACAATCAAAACTGCATGGTGTTGTATTTGAAAATTGGATTTCCGTCATGAACCAAGGCAAAAGATAGTCCTTACCGAATTCAAGACAATCTAGCTCAGAGCTCAGGCAAGTACTCAGTCAAGCCCTTGGAGCGACAGGGTTGGTCCACCGATGTGGATTAAAATGCATGAACACTGCGTTTCCCCGCCTTTTGGGGCGTAAATGAGTCCTATGACTCCATCGGCTCCACATAGTCACCGATACATCCGAGGCGCCTCGCAACAGCAACAACCACACAGGTGAAAATGATATATAAATGTCAGTGCTGGTAGGTCATTGACACCACCCTAGCTAGAAGGAAACGCATGTCTTCCCTGAGGTCCTCTCCCATTTCTGGTTCATACCGGGGTGTGAGGCTCGCGAATCAACGTTATACACAAAGCTATGCCACACAGGTCGTGCTTTGATCATCAACCACAAGACTTTGCTTTTCAACATAAGCCTTGATCATCTGCCACTTAGGCATGCCACACAGGCAATTCACTCTACGCAACTGATTTCTATCGATATATAACCTCTGAGCTCGTACGTCTCAGAGAAGGGCGTTAAGCAACAAAATAAATTCTCCGCCGCCAAACAGATATATATTTAATAGAGGTCAATCAGCACAGACCAAAATCCAATGTCAGACACACGGTCCATTTACAAGTTTGTTCTGGGTCTGAACGAAACCGGAGGCACCATACCTCGCAGATCCATCGATCTCCAAGTACGTCTGGACGATCAGCACTTATTATCTATATTTCGGGATGCCTCCCAATCAAGACATCAGTTATCATCCAACCGAGGTGAAGATCTCCAGTCTTCAACCACCGCCTTCATCATCGACTTCTTATCGCCGATCAATTATTTGAAATGAGATTTAACTCGGCCTTTTCAAATAATTCACGTATATTTAGAATTTAAATCAATTCATTTCAATGGTTAAATTATTCAACATCAATAATTCTATTCTTAAATGTAATTTTCACGCCAAACACATTCAACAATCAAATATCCAATAAACCGGGAAAATTCGGTTTATTTCCATTCCATATCGTTTATAATATTTTATACCGATTTATCGCTATTTTTATTCATTTAAAAAAATAGCCAATTCATTCAAACGACGCTTCAGGCTATAACGCGGCCATGGCGCTGTTTTTCTTCAGATTTGATTTACACATATCTGAAAATCTAACCATTGGATCTTCACAAATTTTATATCATTAGAAAGATCTTTTCCAAACGAATCCAACGGTTTCAGTTTTGGGAAAATCCGACGGTCGGATCTCCCGATACAATCGTTTGAAGTTACGATTTCAAAATACGAACTACAGCATCATTATTCGATTTAATTTAATTATATATATATATAATCGATTCTGGCCTCTTTTTCTTCAGATTTGAATTAAACATTTCATACAATCCAACCGATGGATCTTTACAAAGTGGGTGTCGTTGGAAAAATATTTCCAAAGTGATTGACATAGAAATGTGTTTATTTTATGCTCTTATATCTTATCTTTTGTATATAAATAAATATTACTTGGGTATTGTTTTGTTATTTTTACAGATAGTCCAACCCAGCCCGCATGCAACCAGAAATGTAGAGAAATAGAGTTCAATTTGCTGTGTATTTGCATTTTGAAGAATTGTAGATGAAGATATCACATCTAGTTGCTGTTGGACAAGCAAAGGAGTGATAAAAAGGCTTTGCACATCACAAATCAATGAAGAAATATCATGGAAGCAAGAGGAAAAAGAGAAAAAGCCCAAATTTGCTTTATTTATCTAAGGCCCATTTATGTTTCTCATTGTAAACTAATTAGTGGTGTAATGACCAGGCCCATTTACCATTAGGGTTAGGGTTAGGGTTTGGCTATCTACCCTATATATACCCTTGTAATGGCATTGTAGCCACCATCCTATCATATATCTCATTCTATTCTCTTCTTCATCAATAAAACTCATTTTTCTTTTTATGCAATTTTCTATTTTTCTTAGCAATTAGTGTTGTCTACACGATTAGATTCGGTAGAACACTATTTGTCTTTTGCATTTCTTTTCGTTAGTGATTGACCGTCTGATTAGATTCAGCGGTAATCCTAATTGTTATTTTCTGTTCGTTTAATTCTGTTCTGCAATTTTATTTCCATCGTTCTATTTTTAATCGTTGAAATTATTACAGATCTGATTAGATTCGAATCTGCAGTAAATTTAATTGCATCTTTCAATTGTAGTTTCACTTTTTATTTTATTTTGCAAAATCAACCTCCAGCTTCGTCTAACACGCCCAAGAAAAAATAATTAATAATTTTTAATTAAACCTCCCTGTGTTCGACCTGTATGCTACACGCCTGTATGCTTGCAGAATTTATTACAAATGTCGCGCTTTTCTAATTCATAGACTAGCGTCGATCAAGTTTTTGGCGCCGTTGCCGGGGAGGTAACGATTAAATTTTATTATTTATTTAATTTCTGATTCGTGTTAGTTTTTGTTTTTAGTGTATAGAAGAAAAAAAATCTTGATTAGATGATTGATATTTAACTATTGATATTGAAATCTTTAAGCCAAAAAAAAAAAAATAACTTGTCAGTCTCTTTCCACCTTTCAAACCATTCTTTTTTTTTCCTTCGATTTTTTTTCCTCCTTATTACAATTCTTTCTCCTTTTACGAAAAAAAAAATCTTTCTTTCTACTATTTTTTTTCTTCTTCCATATTGTTCTCTGCCTTGAACATTGCTGTGTCAATCTCAGACCACCGATCATTCCCTACCATACAACGTTCAAAGCCATCTTCCCGTCCAAACTTTCCCAACAACAAATCTCGCCATCATAACATCGCAAAAATCCACATATCCATCGCTCCTTACCCTCTGATCACCTTCAACCCACGTTAATCCTCAGCCGACCAAATTCCTGTATTAGCCAAGACTGCGCCCATACACTGATTTTCACCACAAACCATCTTCCGTTCTGTACATCCGTTCACTGCTGATCATCAACCCTGACCCTCCACAAAACCATTGATCCCTCTTCTACCCAGTATCCAAACCCCAATTCAAACAGCCCACCTGAAAAATCGGTCATCCCAAAGAGTCTCAACTACAAACAGTCCCTCATCTTCCCCTTACAACAATCCCTTTACCACCAGGTCCACCACGCTTAGTTCACAGACCTGATACAATTTGCCTTAACCCCAAAAATCCATCTCCACGTCCTTCCTACGTCCTTCAACCAGATCACAACTCCACCACACGTCCTTCATCACATCTCTCCCATAACTCTTCACCCCATCCGCACTAAAACCACCATACCCGAAACCCGAATCAACCACATCGGAAGCAAAAGCCAAATACCCATAATCGAACTTTGAAACCAAATTCAATCCCCCAAACCCGATCGGTACCCGATCGAACCCGAGTAGATCTGCTACGATTCGATCTTGTGAGACTCAATTGCGTGATTTATTTAATTGTGTGATTTCCTTTCCTGACTGCGTGATTCGGTTTCTGAGAAGGAAAAAAAGACGTGATATTTGCAGTTTCGGCAATTGCCATTTCTTTTGGGTTATCGGCTTTAGATTTTTGGGAAGAAACTGTGGTTTCTTAATTTGAACGTTGGTTGACTTTTGTACGTGGATTTCTTTTATCATTCTTTACAAAAAAAAAACTAGTTTGCAATTCTAAAGAAATCTGTTATGTTTGAAAAAAAATGGCATGTTACTACAATCTAAAATGCATGATGGTCCTACTTAAATGGCTGAAAATAAAAGAAATAAAAACAAAGAAAAATGAAAATGGATGAAATGCAGACTCCCGATTAAGCAAGAGCGAAGCCATTCCGACCAAAACCAACGACAACAAGGTTGTTGTCAAATTCCTCAAAGAAAACATCTTTTCACGCTTTGGCACACCTCGAGCTATTATTAGCGATAATGGCACTCACTTCTGTAATTGTGCTTTTGAGTCCTTGCTCAAGAAATACTCAATCACACACAAGCTGTCGACCCCCTACCATCCACAAACGAGTGGGCAAGTAGAAGTTTCCAATAGACAAATCAAACAAATTCTTGAGAAAACCGTGAATTCCAATAGAAAAGATTGGTCTGTAAAACTGATTGATGCACTTTGGGCTTTTCGCACTGCTTATAAAACCAATCTAGGGATGTCACCATATCGATTAGTCTTTGGAAAGGCCTGTCACTTACCTCTTGAATTAGAGCATCGCGCTCTTTGGGCCATAAAATTTTTGAACTTTGACTTAGAAAAAGCCGGCTCACACAGGAAGTTGCAAATTTCTGAATTAGAGGAATTGAGAAATGAGGCGTATGAAAATGCGAAAATCTACAAATAAAGAACCAAAGCCCAACACGACAAAAACATACTTCGTAAGGAATTCAACATAGGTCAAAAAGTTCTTTTATACGACTCTAGACTTCACTTGTTTCCAGGGAAACTCAGATCTCGATGGACTGGACCTTATGTCGTGAAAACAATATACCCTCATGTAGCGGTTGAAATTGAAAATCCTAGGGATGGAAAAGTCTTCAAAGTAAACGGTCAACGACTGAAACCATTTTTGGAATTCGAGCAATATGACGAAGACGACTCTATCGATCTGCATGATCATCCACCATGAAATCAGGTGGTACACGTTCTTCTTCTTTTATTTTTATTTTTCATTTTTTTTAATTTTATTTTTGCTTTTCTGCTTTAGACAGTTGGGACACTGTCTGAATCAAGTTTGGGGGGGGGGGAGTCTGCATTTCATCCATTTTCATTTTTCTTTGTTTTTATTTCTTTTATTTTCAGCCATTTAAGTAGGACCATCATGCATTTTAGATTGTAGTAACATGCCATTTTTTTTTTGAAATACGACGCATTTTCAAGTGATACAACAAAATAAGTTTACAATTTTTAGCCAGTTGATAGTATTTTTCTCTCTCAACTTAGATCGAATAGGAAATATAATGAAAAGTTTAATTTTGAGGGATAATAGTGTAACCGGTACATAGGGAGATTCTTAGGTGATGGCCATGAAATCTATTCTATATTGTAGACTTTGTTTAAATAAGTGGAGGACTTAAAATACTTATATTGGCTTTTCAAATCTTTAAAACTAAGTTGTGTTAAGTTGAATTCGCATTACTCTCTTTTGTGCTTATATTTTCGATAATAATAATAATAGTATTCCAAGGGTATCCAACATTGCTTGTATATCGAGCGTTGGTGTGCAAACCCGCCAAGCTCTATCCGACACGTTGTTGACAAAGTCAAAGTTGGAATATCTTGGTCTCATTTTATGAGATTGGACACCTAAGGATTACCGACACGTTGTTGACAAAGTCAAAGTCGGCCTGCACAATCCGCCAAGCTCTTTACCTACTCTCCGTTAGTCCGCGAGGCAGTGCATGGGTGGTAAACCTTGGTCTTTTTGGTTAGGTGTATGTACTTAATCATAAATCTTAAAATTTTATAGAATAAAGAATAAGCGATGATACCCAAACACTTCTTGACCTTATTGATTTGACTAGCCATACATGAGAAAATTAGAATACCACTTTGCAAACTGTGCCAAGCAAACTAAGAATTTATTTCATGGCTGCACTATGTTATCGACCGAACTAACTGGCCAAACTGGAATTTAACATTTGAAAACTTGATTTATATTGAAAATTTGTGACAAGTCGAGGTATCTAAAATAAAATCAACTGACTAGAAATTGTTAACTTAATTTGTTGTACCACTTTCCTGAAATAAGTCGTGTTTTCATTTTTCATTTTTATTTGCATATGTCCACTGCATTCATGTAGTTTCATTAGAATCATAGCATACAGCATTTGGATTTTGTGGGTAGTATCCGCTGAAAACCCACACGAGACACCACTCGTCCTACTAGGGACACCTAGAGGTTTAACGGCTTGTTGCATACGCTCAATGCAATCGTGTTTCCTACGAAAGTGTGACCTATCTAGTTTAGTTTTTCATTTTTTGTTTTACTCGAGGACGAGTAAAAGATAAGTGTGGGGGTATTTGATTGACATAGAAATGTGTTTATTTTATGCTCTTATATCTTATCTTTTGTATATAAATAAATATTACTTGGGTATTGTTTTGTTATTTTTACAGATAGTCCAACCCAGCCCGCATGCAACTAGAAATGTAGAGAAATAGAGTTCAATTTGCTGTGTATTTGCATTTTGAAGAATTGTAGATGAAGATATCACATCTAGTTGCTGTTGGACAAGAAAAGGAGTGATAAAAAGGCTTTGCACATCGCAAATCAATGAAGAAATATCATGGAAGCAAGAGGAAAAAGAGAAAAAGCCCAAATTTGCTTTATTTATCTAAGGCCCATTTATGTTTCTCATTGTAAACTAATTAGTGGTGTAATGACCAGGCCCATTTACCATTAGGGTTAGGGTTAGGGTTTGGCTATCTACCCTATATATACCCTTGTAATGGCATTGTAGCCACCATCCTATCATATATCTCATTCTATTCTCTTCTTCATCAATAAAACTCATTTTTCTTTTTATGCAATTTTCTATTTTTCTTAGCAATTAGTGTTGTCTACACGATTAGATTCGGTAGAACACTATTTGTCTTTTGCATTTCTTTTCGTTAGTGATTGACCGTCTGATTAGATTCAGCGGTAATCCTAATTGTTATTTTCTGTTCGTTTAATTCTGTTCTGCAATTTTATTTCCATCGTTCTATTTTTAATCGTTGAAATTATTACAGATCTGATTAGATTCGAATCTGCAGTAAATTTAATTGCATCTTTCAATTGTAGTTTCACTTTTTATTTTATTTTGCAAAATCAACCTCCAGCTTCGTCTAACACGCCCAAGAAAAAATAATTAATAATTTTTAATTAAACCTCCCTGTGTTCGACCTGTATGCTACACGCCTGTATGCTTGCAGAATTTATTACAAATGTCGCGCTTTTCTAATTCATAGACTAGCGTCGATCACAAAGCGAACCTAACATTTTCGGTTTCGAGAAAATCCGATGGTCGGATCTCCCGCACTAATCGTTTGAAATCACGGTTTCAAAACACGAACTGCAGCTTCGTCATTCGATTTATTTCAGTTATATATTTTTATATATATAAAAATATAATTCATTCTTCGATTTCAAAACCATATTCATTTCACACATTTGATAAAAACGGTATTTTTATCCAACAGCTATTTATTTCAACACATGAATTTCTATTCAACACATGAATTTCTATTCAACACATGAATTTTATTTCAACACATGAATTTTTATTCAACACATGAATTTTATTTCAACAAATGAATTTTATTTCAACACATGAATTTTATTTTTAACAGTTCATATATCATAAAAATGTGATGTTTATCGTAAAACAATTTATTTCAAAACACGATTATTTTATATAGTTTATATATATCATAAAAATGTGATGTTTATCGTAAAACAATTTATTTCAAAACACGATTATTTTATATAGTTTATATATATCATAAAAATGTGATTTTTATTGTAAAACAATTTATTTCAAAGCATGATTATTTTATATAGATTATACATATCATAAAAATGTTATTTTTGGTGTTAAAACAATTTATTTAAAACATTAAGATTTTATATAGTTTATATATATGATAAAAATGTTATTTTTATCTTTCAAAGAATTTATTCAATACACGAACTCCATTCAACACATGAATTTATTTCAACACATGAATTTCAATTCAACACATGAATTTTATTTCAACACATGAATTTCTATTTAACACGTGAATTTTATTTCAACACATGAATTTAAATCAAACAAAGAAATATTTCAGAAAATTTCAGCAGCATAACGGCAGAGTAGTTAAACCGGCACCGTCCCTAGTACGGCTCCTCGCTCTACCTTAAAGCCTCGCAGCTTTTGTCAATGGGGATTTTCAATATCTAGTTCATACGCAGACAAATTTTCCCATATACTAATCCTATTTGGATTTCAACCACAATCAACCATTTCAAATCAACCATTCATGATATTCACCAAATTTTCACATCAACCAATAATCCAAACAATATCACAACCAATATATATCGTCCATGGTCTGTGGACAAGGGGGTATATATTTATATATATATACGTATATAACTATATTTCAATATCATTTCAATTTATTTCAACGCATATATCATTTTTACAACGCATATATAACTTATACATCGAACATACAACTTACACAACGCTTATACATGAGGTGTACAACGCTTATATAACTCATACTTCGACTATATAATTTATACATCATTGTTTTTCCATATCGTTTATAATTCAGAAATCTCACATTGGATTCCACTCCACCAAAAATTGTAGAAGGCTCAGAAAAATATCCGGTCTCTTCTAGAATGTATAAAACGTTCACACGAGTCCATTGTCTCTTGTTTCACTGGATTTCGATAAGAAACGAAAAGGATATGATTTTTATTGTAAAATCATAAACCGTAGCGCATAGAAGTGCTATAATCAGTTTAAAATAGAAAAGCCGATACCTTTCTGAAAGCGTTCAAAACTAGGGTCTCGTTTTTCGCGCCGACGGGCATGATAGGGGACGATCGGCCTTCGCTACCTGAAAGAGCTCGGAAGGAGTTCCCGTTGCTGGTGGAGGTGTGCAGATCGACAGTGCCTCCTGTGCTCGACGGCGGCTTGGAGTCCGTCACTTCGGGGACACAGATCTCACGAAATACGCCGCTAGATGGGGCAAATCTGATATAGATTTAAAGCACTCGATGGGATCTTCAAAAGCTTCAACTAGGTCGAGGTGTGATTCTGCGTGTGGAGGGAGAAATCAAGGAGGGAAGGTTCGAATAGTTTTCCGCCATGCGTCGAGAGCTCAATCGGGGAGAGAGAAAGAGATGGCGCGTTATGATTGGCCAATGGATTTTATTTTAATTTATAATTTATTTAAAATCCGAAAATACCCCTTGTCACATACGAACTCCAATCCAAACCCAACGACTATCGCCCCTAGCTAAATACCCCCACTCCGAACACAATGGAATATGTTTCGTAAACCCATTCGACTGTTATAATCAGTTTTTCTAAAAATTAAAATATAAAACATTAAATATTTGTTTTGAACGTACATTTCAATTTGCCGGGGCCACATACTCATCCCAAAAATTCCCGAAAAATAAATCTAGCTATGTTTTGATGATACGGTCCCAACAAAACTAGTTTCATCGAATTCTGAGACAGTTTGAAAAATGGCCATTTTCTGGTCGATCCAATTTAACAGAAATTGACCAAACACATTTTCCTTTGCCACGCCCACATACTAACTTCAAAAATTATGAAATTTGAAACCTAGAAATAATTTGACATCCCGGACCCAACAAAAGTGGTTTCGTCGAATTCTGAGGTCGTTTGCAAAATGTCTATTTTCAACGGCTATATATTCTCTATAGCTACCTTTCTGAAAATTCATTTGGCCATAACTTTTGATTCCTACTATGAAACTTCGATTTTTTAGATATGTTAGAAAGATCTTAGCTAACAGATTTAAATATTTTTGGTTTCACTAAAATCCGTTTTGTTTTGCACCTGGTATTGTCAGTCAAAGTTTGAATTCAATTTTCAAAACTGCCGCGCCATTTCAGGCCTTGTTTATAATTAAAAATAATTATATTTATTTTCAAACATAGATTCAAACATACTTTTCGTCGTTATTATTTAAAATAATTTATTTTAAATATGTAAAATTCACTAAAATAGCAAAATTAAAAAAATTTAAATTGGCTCAGATTTTCCGGGTTGTTACACATCGGAATACCACTTTCGGACAAAACGGAATTTATCCAAGTATCAGATCAATATGACTCCGATGCTAGGAATCATAAAGGAAAGTATAGCTAAGTATCGAGTCGGTATAACTCTAAAGCATGGAATTTTTGGATTCACGAACTTGAACAGAACTTCATCAAAACTCAAAGCCAGGAGCTCAAATCAAAGAACTGACAATTGAGGAATCGAGCAAGCAAGGCAAGGAGCCTGCTTTAGGGGTCCTACCCCTTGGGTACAACCCCAGTGGTCGGTATTGTTCCCTCCTAGGGGATCAGTACTGACTCCCATAAAGGAGGCGAACCGATCCCCATTTCATGGGTCGGATCATCTCCCTCTAGGTGGGCCCTTCTAAGCATTATAATGTCGATCCATGCTGATGACCTTCCTTTATAAATAGATCTCCGCGGGCTCTAAAAAGGTTTTCTTCTCTTCTTCATGTGGAAGCTCTACTTAAAATTGGAGACAACTTCACATTATATTCTCTTCATTCATACAAAAACTAATCGTACTTGTAATCGGGTTGTATTAATAATAGATTGTGCTAAGAGGACGTAGGCCATAGTTAGTCGAACCACTGTAACAACTTGTGTTCTTTTATACATTCTTATATCTATGTGATTATGACTGCTGTATGTGATCACATAAACTTGGGTGTTAGGATCGGTTGACCATAATCGATTTTAGCACTAATCAAATGCGAAACCAAATCGATTTTAGCACAATCATTTATATATCACTAGCACAGCACAACGGCTCTTTCCATGGCAGTCGTCTTCTAGATCTCGTTTTTTTTCCTGTGTCTTCGGCTATCTCTCGCTCCCTCTGCTTTTCTCTTCTCTTCTTCTGCTGGTTCTTCAAGGCTTTTAAAGAGTCTTCTCTTTTGGTTCTCCATCTTAGCGGCTTCTTATCTGGGGTATTCGGTTTGGGCTTTTATGGCTGTTGCAAAAAAAATCGGTGCTTTCATGGTTTGCGGGTCCTGTCTGAAATCTTGTCCTGCTATTGAAGCTCTCAGAGCTGCTATAGTGGTGTTTATCTCTGATCCGCTCACCATTGATCTCACTGGTCCGTCGTCTTTTGTGGTAAAGGTTCTCTCTTTGGGTGCTTTCGAGACTCTTCTGCGCCATAAGTTTCTACTTGTTCAAGGCAGTTTTGTGGAATTGGCTCCGGTTTACACTGGTGCCTTGGCATCTCCTTTCAACCCTTCTGGGAAGATGGGTAAGTTGATCTATTCGGCGGCTATGGGCGCTTGTCACGCTTCTGAAATCAGGTGGGAAAGGGAGGATTTAATCACCTCTTTTGTCCCTCGGTTGCGCTTCACAGGCTCGATGGCTAGAAGTGCTTGGTCTGCTCGTGGCTTTGAAGTTGGTTCAATTATGTGTGGCGGTAGCTTTTGTAGCCTTTTATCAAAGGAACTTGCTGGTGATGGGGGTTTGACCACCCCACACAGTGCTCGTGCAGTTCCTATGATTTCCACTACGGTTGTTGACAGAGAGAGTTCATTGCGAGCAGATTCATCATCCGCCTCTTCGTCGTATGTTGTCTCTGTTGACAGGCATGTTGCTCGGCCTTATGTTGCTCAGGTCGGGTGTAAGGGGTTGCTGAATTCTTCAGTAAAGGTCAGTGGGTTTTCAGCGCAGGGACCGGTGTTTTCGGGTAGTAGACCAAAACGTCATCGTCGACGCAGGCGTCCCAAACATGTTTCAATCTATGCTCCAGACCAATCGAGTCTGTCTGCTGCTGTCCCTTTTGTCGGTGCTGTTTCAGTGGCTCCCCTCGCTTTATCGAACGCTTTTGCTGGTTTATCGGATGCTGCTTCGGAAGAGGCTGTTGCCTTTTGTGATTATGGTTTATCAAAGCACGGTGTTGTTGGTAGCTTGGCTCAGGTTAGTGCTGGTTCTCAGGAGGAGGGTGGCAAGGACGAGGCTGCAAATTGTAAACCCTGGCTGCGAGGGTCCTTGTACCGTCAGTGGCACAAGGATGCGGCTCTTGTTCGTCAACTGCAGCCAGAAGTTTGCGCTCTGGGTATGACGGCGGCAAATAAACAGCGTCCTTGCCAGCAGGTTGCTTCTCTGGTTTTTCCGCTTTGCCAAGTTCTTGCGGAGCAGGAGATTTGTTCTTCTCCGGTTGTACTGGACTTGCACGTTCTACATGCTGAGGATGCAACTGGTTCTCCTTCTTTGGCTTTTAAGGCTATCCAGTGTAACCTTCTCGGATCTCAGCAGCCTTTGGCGAGTGATGCAGCCACTTTCTTACATGTTGCTCAGGAGGGTAAGGTGGATGCGTTGGGTCTTCTACGTAAGTATGCAGGTAACTCTATCATGAGTCAGGTAAGTTTTGTTTCTTTCAAGTTTTTTGGCATTGGCTGCTTGCAAGTATTTATATCTCAGAATGCTAGTTTGGCTCTATCTCTACCATCTATTATCCCAGTTTTGCAAGCTTCTGCTTTTTTTAATCCTGTGGTGTCTTCTTGCTTTTCTTTCCTCTTATGTCGGACTGTGGACTTTGTGGGTTTCTCCAGTGGGTTTGTTTTGGGTTTCTCCTCTTCGGCCCTACTGTTTGGATCCCATCTTTTGGTGATCCATGGTAGTGTTCCTGTCACTACCAATGCGGGACTCTCTAGCCTTTTGCGTCCTTTTTGCTATGCTTTTCTCTGCTTGTGGGCTTATTTTTGTATTGGCAGAGTGGCCTGCGAATCCATGGTTTGTTTTTGTTTCAACTCCTCTAAGGGGTTGGTTGTTAGCTTTGGGCTGATAGTCCGAGTGAGTCCTACCGAGGCCTACTTCGTGTCTTTAGAGACTCTGTTTTCTTGGGTTTGGTTAGTGGGTTTCTTGCGGTTTTGTCGGCAGTGGCGTACGATGATAGAAGGTTTGGCTTGGCGGTATGACTGTAGCAGATGTAAACTGGACCCTGCTTTGGTCCATTATACGTGTATCTAGGAATATTGTCAACCAAACTGGTCATCTCTGCATGCCACTGGCTTGAGTTTGGTCTCTGGTTCTATTCCTTCGCCATGGGGTTGCCGATCCTATGACAGCTCCGCTTTGCTACAGTACACTAAGGAACTTGTGGTACGTTTCTTGTCATTTCTTTCATCTATGATCGGTTTTTCGTTTACCCCTGTGGGTTCTTCCCAGTCTGTTTTTGACTCCCGCGCCTTTGACCCGGTTTCTCCTGTTCATGTATCCTCTCCCCTTCGTAGTAAAGCCGAGATAGCGATCATTAATGATCGCCTATCTCGGCTAACTAAGAATTCTTATCCTGCTAGGGCTAGCATTGTGGTTTCTGCCCCGGTATGCGAGGCTAGTCGCGCTAGGAGGTCCTTTGTGTCCTCTGCTTCCTGCGAGACATCGATTAGGCCTTCTTCTCGAGGCCCTCGCCGTTGTCTTCGACCGGCTCCTCGCATACTCCACACCATTCGCACACGCTCTATAGCGGCGTCCGAGCAGATCGTTAGATCTACTCGACACACTCTATATTTTATCTGAGCTAAGCGTTGTGCTTGATCTCTGTCATCTTCTTTTGTGTGTTCTTTTGTTTTTTTGGTTTTGATGGCGAACTTTCTTTTCTGGAATGTTCGAGGTATTGGTAACGATGCGTCGATAGCTAGGCTCAGGCGCATTGTTAAGAAGCACTCTATCTGCTTGGTAGCACTTCTGGAACCACTAGTGGGTCCGGACGCAATCACCTCTTCTGTTTTTTCTCTTGGCTTTGGTGGTGCCTTAGCCAACGTGTCCGACAAAATTTGGATAATCTGGTCCAAAGGCGTTGTCGTCCACCCTATCTTCGATTCGGACCAGTTGCTTTCGGTGGCTTGTTCGTTTCCCTCTTTCTCTTCGTCTTTCTTGTTTTCCGCGGTTTATGCTAAGTGCGATAGGATTGAGCGTCTAGCCCTTTGGGCCGATATTCTATCTCTTTCCAACTTAGGTTTTCCTGTTTCTGTGTTGGGTGGAGACTTTAATGTTGTCGCCAGCCAAGCAGAAAAACGTGGAGGCAATGCCATCAACCGCTTGGCGGTTGCGGATTTCAATGCTTTCATCGTCAGCTCGGGTCTTTCTGAAGTTTCTTTTGTCGGATCGGCCTTTACTTGGTGTAACAACCAAGAAGGTCCTAACCGAATTCTCTCTAGGCTTGACAGAGTCTTTGCCTCTGAAGGATGGTTCAGCCTACCATTCTCGTTCAGCATCTCTCATTTGCATCGTACTTTTTCCGACCATGCTCCTATGATTCTTATATGTTCTTCCCTTTCCCTCTCTGGCCCATCCTCCTTTAGGTTTCAGAGCATGTGGAGATCTCACCATTCTTTCCACAGTGTTGTGGAAGATTCTTGGAACTCCCCTGTGAGCGGTCCTCCGTGTGTGGTGTTTTCTCGTAAGCTGAAGCGCCTTAAGACCTGTCTTAAGGAGTGGAATCTTCTTGTTTTTAAGAATATCTTCAACCGAGTTCGGGCGGCTGAAGAAACTCTTATTCTAGCAGAGGCGTTTTTTGATGAGGAACCCTTTGCTGCCAACAAGGAGGCATGGGCGTTGGCTCAGCTTGCCTTCTCGTCTGAGCTTCGTATTGAACAAGACCATCTTCGCCAAAAAGCGAGGATCAAATGGGTTGTTGATGGGGATACGAACTCCAGGTTTTTTCACTCTTCTATTCGTAAGAAGAATAGTCTTCTCACCATTCTTCAGATCCACCGCCCTGATCTATCCTTGGCTTCTACCCCGGAAGAAGTCAAGGACACTATTCTGTCCTACTTTCAGTCCTTCCTTGGTGCTCCTTCGGTGTCGGCTTCAGACCCGTCCCTTCTCCCTTTCATTCCTAGATTGATTCTCCCGTCGGATAGCTCCGACCTTGCCGCACCTCCTTCCTCGGAAGAAATACGTGCTTGCGTATTTGCTCTAAGTAAGGACAGTGCGTGTGGGCCAGACGGTTTCAATGGGGTTTTTTATAGGAGTGTGTGGCCAGTTATTCAGGCGGACTTTTGTCTGGCCATTCGGTCCTTCTTCTCTGGTGGAGATCTCCCTACGGGTTGGACCTCCACCAACTTGGTCCTCATCCCAAAATGCGACCATCCTTGCTCTTGTGCCGATTTCCGACCGATCAGCTTGTGTAATTTCTCAAACAAGGTCATATCTAAGGTCTTAACCGCTAGGCTGGCACCGTTCCTCGAGCGTCTTGTTTCTTCTTCGCAGGCAGGGTTTGTAAAAGGTCGTTTGATCATTGATAACGTCCTTCTAGCCCAGGAGCTGATTTCTCAGAACGATAAGAAAGTACGAGGCTCTAATGTTGTCGTTAAGCTGGATATGGCTAAGGCTTACGACCGCATGTCGTGGTTCTTCATCATCAAGGTCCTAAGGGCTTTCGGATTTCCTGAAGCCCTTATCGATGTTGTTTGGAGGCTTATCTCCAACTGCTGGTTTTCTGTTCTCATCAACGGATCGGCCACCGGTTATTTCAGGTCCGGGAGAGGTCTTCGTCAGGGAGACCCCCTCTCCCCATCTCTTTTCGTCATTGCTGCCGAGGCTTTCGTTCGAGGTCTGCACTCTCTAACGATAGCTGGGCAGATTCATAGTTTCGGAATCCCTAGGGGTTGTCCTCTTATCTCTTCCTTATCTTTCGCCGACGACATCATCATTTTTACTAATGGTTGTCGTCGATCCATTCGTAGACTGTTGGGTCTTATTCAGCAGTATGAGAGATGCTCGGGGCAACTCGTTAACTCTTCTAAAAGCTGTTTCGTCGTCGCGAAAGACCTGTCATCGATTAGATCTTCCTGGATCGAGACATCCACAGGTTTCACGTCTGCCTCGCTTCCGCTTCCTTACCTCGGTATTGTATTATATCGAGGCAGGAAGCTCAACGCTATCTTCGACCCCCTAATTTATAAAGTCAGGGGCAGGATTATTCGGTGGAATACTACCCTTCTCTCTCAGGCTGGCAGACTGGTTCTCATTAAGTCTGTCCTTGACTCTATGGGATCTCATATCTTTGCTGCTATGACTCCCACTACTTCCTTCTTTCGCTCTTACTGATCCTTGGCGTTTGCTTTTTTCTGGGGAACCAAGGACAACGCTTCTCGCCACCATTGGATTTCTTGGAAGTCCATTTGTCGTCCCAAAAATGAGGGAGGCCTTGGCCTCCGTAATCCTAAGGACATTTATTCGGCCTTTGCTTGCAAGCTATGGGCGAGGTTTGGAGCGAACAACTCTCTTTGGGCGACTTTCCTCCATGCCAAGTACCACAGGCTGGCTGGTACGAATTACACCGGTATCCCATCCTACTCCAGTGAGACGTGGAAACGGATGCAATCCGTGAAGGCCGTAACGGATGCACATGGGGGTGGTACCTTTTGGGACGGTAGTCCCTTCTCGCTTAAGGCGGCGTGGATTTCTTTGCGGTCTCCTAGTCCACATCTCCATCTTTTCTCTTTCGTTTGGAATGTCCGTATTCCACCGAAGGTCTCTCTATTTATGTGGAAAACCTTGCATAATGGTTTATCAATAGATGAGAACCTTCAGAGAATATGCATCCCTTTCGTGTCCAAGTGCAGATGTTGTAGTTCTGGATGCTCCGAATCCTCTTTTCATTTGCTTCTTTCTGGGGTTTGTGCCAGGTCTGTCTGGAACTACTTCGGGAATCTGATGGATTGCCGAGGTAATGCCTTCTCGCTTGAAGATTTACTGAGATTTTGGTGGTCCGGCATCTCAGGTAAATCTTTTAGATCGATCCTTCTTCGTTTGATTCCTTGTCTTATATGCTGGCACATCTGGTGCTCGCGAAATAAGGCAGTGTTTAACGAAAAGCCTATGGACCCTCCTACCATTATTCGGAAAGTAAGGAACGATGTGTTCCTTGCGTTTCGAGGTAGGCCTTTCAGAGGCAGCTTGGGCCCCCGCTCTAGGAGGTTGGCTGTTACCTTTGATGTTACATCGGTAGCGGCCACTCCCAGGGCCGGTATAGGTTGATTTTTGTTTATGTTTTCTTCTGCTTTTATCTTTCTCTTATACTATCTTGCTTTTTTTGTTTAAGGTTATTGCTGCTTTTATTATTCTTTTACACTTCCTCCCTCCCTCCCCCCTCCCCCCCCCAATCGGTCTTATGTCGTTTGCTAGTTGTGCAGATTATAGATTATAGGTGATGGTTTTGGTCCGTCTGGCGCTGGATTTCTGATGCTTTTCGCAAGTATCGCTTGCTACCTTGGATAGGATGGAGCATGTAGGGCTGGAGGATCCGAAGGTCCAAGACCGACAGTTTAGACTTCTCGGCCTTTGCTAGTGGCCATATTTGGATGGCTCGTCCGTTGATCTAGTTGTATGTCCGCCATCTGCGGAGCTTGGGGTTTTCTTCGCCTCTCTTCTCTTTGGTGTCCGTATGCTGGGGATTCTTTTACCTTGACTACTGCTTCGCTTGCTCTAGGCTTTAGACCGGGTTTTGGTTTTTGAAGTATTTTGCCCTGTTTCATTTGTTTGTGTGTGTGCACGGTTTCTGCATTATGTGGAAACCGTTTTTGTAAGCCATTGGAGAATGGCTAGATTCTCCCTTTTGTTATATTATATTTTGGATATATATATATATATATATATATATATATATATATATATGGATGTAAATGCTAACTAGATGCCAACCATAATTGGGAATGTTTGGCTGCCAAATTCTAACTGAGCACCAAAAATAATCAGCCGAGTACGTATAAATCCAAGATATATTGTTTAACAAAGCTTGTTATTGAATGCAATCATGAGGTAAATCCTAACCTAATCAGGTATATATGGATGTAAAATCTTAATGATTTCCAAACCTACTCGATTACATATGAAAACCAATCTGCATTCAAGATATATTATTTAACCAAGCTTATCGTTGAATGAAAAAGCGAATCAGATGCCAAACCTAATCAGGTATATATGGATGCGATAGTAACCGGTTGTCAAACATAATTGGGTGTGTATTGATGTAGATGTTAGCAGGTTGCCAAACCTAATCGGGTATGTTTGGATGCAAAAACTAATTGGATACAGACTTAGATAATTGGGTATATATGACAAGCAGTCTCCGTTCAAAATATACGGTTCAACCAAGCTTATCATTGAACGCAAAAGTAGACTAGATGCCAAACCAGATCAGGTATACTTTCAAGTTAGTATACTATCATTAATAGACATGAAGAAAAACATGTTATCATCTAAGTAAATTTTATCGATATGACTCATCTGTTGAAGTTCAATTAATAATCATTCTACACACCATTTGTTTGAGTTGAACTTTAGGCACATGTGATATATTATTACTTTTAAAAGATAAAATATTACTTTTACATTCATAAGATTATAACCAAGAATATTTACTCTTAACAAAAAAAAAAAAAAAAACTCCTTAAGTTAGGAAGACATTGAAGCTCATGTTAAACATTTAGCAAAATGAGCAAATTTTACTGTTGTGTAGCATTATTTGTTGATATGCTAATACAGATCTATTAAATATGCTTAAGTTGATTATATGGAATGGTTGTCATATACGACAAATCTTGAACGTGTTTTTACAAGTTATAGATATTTTCTAATCCAAGGTAGTGGTAACAACAAATAGAATTATCACAGAATTACATTTCTGTACTAATTACTTTTGCATTTTATCGCTATATTTGTTAATGTACTTTAGTTAATACGCATGTATTTAAGCTCATGCACTGTTATTTCATTTCAATTAAACATCGTACTACACAATGAAATAAATAACTAATTGACTATAAAATGATTAAATCAAAAATTACAAATCAAAATACTTCTCTTAGCGTGCTTAAATGCCTCGCTTAAAGGTATCATTTAAGAAAGTCTAGGTTCAAAAACAATGCACCTCTCAATCCACTCACTCGGTGTCATATGTATATAGAAAATTGTGCTTAAAAGTACCATTTAAGAAAGTCTAGGTTCAAAAACAATACACCTCTCAACCCACTAACTCAGTGTCAAATGTATATACAAAATAGTACAAACTCGGTTAAGAATAAAATAGATGACTTGACTGAAACCAACGAAAACATAAATTCATTTGATAAGGCACAAAATATTACTAGTAAAACAGTGACTCAAAATGCCAATATGAATATCAACAGCTCAATACACTCAAGGAATCATAAAGAACCAAATAATTATAGTACAATTAATATGTCATAATATCACAATGTCCAGTTAACACATCTAACAAGAATCCAATCTAGTTCTCAAGTTGAGTATGTTTGCTTCTGACATAATCAAAATCAAACACAGAAATAATGACTCAACTCCTGATTAGAGCTCAGCTTTAGCTATACAACAGAAGAAATGCTAGGGAAGCTAATCTTTAAAGTGACTGCCATGTTATTGGTCATACAATTGGCTATTGTGATAATAAGACCAATTCATAGTCTAGAAAATTACATAAAAATAATTATACAACAGACTTGACCAATCAAAGCAACTGTCCCTGTAGCATTTCTCATACAACAAATACTTAGCAGCCAAAGAGAAAACCAATTTGAATTTCCCTAACTTAACATCAACTGAACCTAACCATTTTTATTGTTGACAGGCACTGAACCAATGAACTCCAATTGACACATCTAGGGTTGTTACGGTAACGGTAAATTTACCATTACCAGTCAATCGGTAAACCTTTTTGATTGAAATCGGTATACCAGTTAAAACGGTATGGTAACGGTAACTTTACCATTTTTAACGGTAAATTATCGGTAATAATTCTTCAGTACCAGCGGTAACGGTAATTTTACCAGTTAATTCAAAATATAAGTATACTCATCTGATATGGTTTACTACATGCATGTAGAACCAAAAAAATGGTTATATTTAGTTCAATAATCAGGTGAAATAATTCCAGTTGCACTTATTTTCTTTCTCATTTGTGTTTTTTTATAAATTAACATTACATATACTATAATAAAGATGCACTGTATACAAAAAATATGTCAAGATATAAACTTTGATGGACAAACGGTAATTTACCATTACCAGTGTAATTGTTACCAGATTATCGGTATATCAGTCTTCGGTATACCAGTCGATCGATTACGGTAACGGTAAGCAATTCCGGCTTACCAGTAAAAACAGTACGGTAATGGTATTTGCTAAACAGTAACGGTAACCATTACCATAACAGCTCTAGACGCATCACCTAATCAGAGCATGCAAAGAGCTGTACAATAAAATTGTACTAATCTGCAAGGCATGAAACTAGAAATAATAGAAAATCTTGATCATTTGATAAAAACGAGTGGCCCTAAGGACAAGACATATCATAATGTCACTCTTTGAAATCTGTTTACTTGTCAATTAAGGGCTAAATGTATAAAACATAGTGTGCACAAGCAAAACATATTTTCTTGTTTGACAAATACACATCTAGAGTAATATTTATCATAATATAAATAGTTTACAAAAATACCACCAGAGACAATTATACCCATAATTTAATCCAGCCATGGATCAACGCACCACTACGAATTCAATTTTGATTCAATAACAATAGTAAATTAAAATTTGCAGAATACACAAAACAATATGTATACAAAAGAAAGGAAGTTATAATAATTAAGAGGTACTTCTAGAGAAAATTGATTGGAACTAAACGTTATGCATTGAAAATACATTGTGCACTAAAATTTTAGCTGAAAGACTTTATCAGGAATTCATACAGTAAAATAAAGGTATGTAATTCTAACACTCTTTTGGATAAACGCTACAATTCTTTTAGCAACATCTCTAAACTTTCACCATTCGGAGGAATGCCATAACCTCTCCACCATTCATGTAACAGAAACAAAAACATTGATCATATTTTCAGTGCATATATTTGAGAAATATATAGAGGTACAGGGAGACTTACATGATTTTATTAGCATATCATATACAAACATGGCCGCTGAACTAACATATCATATACTTACATAGCATACAGTCCAATTTTGTGACAGTTCAAACAGACGAAGGAAAAGATAGAAATTTGTTAGATGTTAATTAATAAGTAGAAATAAGTAGTTTATAAACATGGCTGCTGAACTAACATATCGTATACTTACATAGAATACATTTTTCTATAATAACACAATAAAACTGAGAATCACATTTTGAAACATGAAACAAGCATACTTTGCTGATAAATGAATTTTAGAAAGTTTAAAGCCTTAATAATGAAGGTAGTGAAAGCAAACATGTGAACAAATCAGTATTAAAAACATGTATATCTTGGGAGTTATTTCGCAAGTATACCACATATTCTTAGCTTTCACTCGGATGTAAAATGTGTCAACATTAATGCCCATGGTGTATAGGATGGTTGTGAACATACTGAATAATAGAAACATATATCTCAATCTCGTGAGAATATATGTATAGGTACGTGTGGAAATCAGAAGGAAAGGGAATCAGTGAGAAAAGAGAAAAAAAATGAGAATGTGTGTATATATACATATACATATATATATATATGTATATGTATATGTATATATATACATATATGTATATGTATATACATATACATATATGTATACATATACATATACATATATGTATACATATACATATACATATACATATACATATATATATATATATGTATACATATACATATACATATATGTATATATGTATACATACATATATAATATACATACATACATACATATATAATATACATACATATATAATATACATACATGTATGTATGTATGTATATATATGTATGTATATTATATATGTATGTATATGTATATGTATATGTATATGTATACATATATGTATATGTATATGTATACATATATATATATATATGTATATGTATATGTATACATATATATATATGTATATGTATATATATAGATGTGTATATATATATATATGTATATATGTATATACATATATATACATATATATGTATATACATATATATACATATACATATACATATATATATACATATACATATATATATATACATACATATATATATATATGTATGTATGTATGTATATTATATGTATATATTGAGAACCTAAGCGGTAACAAAACGATTACGTAACCGAGTGTCTTGAAATCATAGTTTCGAAGATTGAACCATGAGTTAAACTGTGTTGATAAAAAGTTAAAAGGTTCTAGTGGTTGAACCATACTGATTTTTTTTTTTTCAATTGAAATGTAAAATTATTTCAGTTAAGTTAAAAAATTAAGTAATTATACTTTACTTTAAAGTAATTAGTTTTGAGAAATTCGTAAAAACTATTGGTTGAATTAATTTTATATTAATTCATTGCCCAAAATTGTATATTTTCTTATTTGTTAATATGAAAGCGGTTCAATTCAATAGCGATTCCTAAAATTTACAATAATAATGCACATTGATTGTTAATCAAATTGATTATGTGAAAAAAATAAAAAGTGAAATGATAGTTTTTCCTCAAATTTGAAGAATCGTGAGATTCAAAGAGGTTGATTTAGAGATTTTGAGGTTAGACCGTGGGTTCATGCACACGTAAGATTATTTTATTTTCAGAGCCATAGTGCTTCAAGATCGAAGGTTAATCGTGGTTGAACCAAGGTTGGATTGAGATTTAAAACACTGCTTGAAACATACCTCCAGTTTTGAAGTATTTTTTTTCATGCAATGCAGGTAGATTCAAAAGTAATCCACTTCAGAATACACTTCAACATATAGCACATGCATGCCTTTCTCATTTCCTATCTCAAGCAACTAGCCAAACAATTTCAACCCATCATTCAATCAATATTATGCTGTACTTCACTCAATCAATCAGTCTCAGTAATCTCTTGTAACTAGTGCTCCATTCAAGCAATTAATTACTCTTACTTCATCCAACCCAGATGAAAATAAAACTAATCAAATAGTTCTGAAAATTAAACGAAAGCAACAACTGTTAATGATTTTTTTCAAATAAGCGTATATCACAAAATACAAAGTTTAATTATAAAATATAAATTTAACATCAATACTTAAAAATTCAAGCGATAACAATGCCATAACAAATTTAGGCGGACCTCATATTTCTCCATTTGTAACTAAGAAAACGTTAAAAAAAAAAAAAAAAAACTTTTAAACATTATTAGATGCCCTTTCCAGATATGCCCTAATTTTTTGTATTTTCCACGCTTATTTTTTCTCCATGTAAAAATTATCAGGACCACCTAGTCTATAAATCTAGACTTATCAGCTCCTTCGAACAATTCTGAAGGATGAATCGTTGAAGAAACCTCAACTAGTATAAGGTTTCTGTCAATGGTAGGAATTGGCAAAATAACATGTGAATATAATAAGTACTATAAGCAGCAGCAGCAACAAAAAAAAAAAAAAAAAGACATAACCATAAATTAGAAGTTTGATGACTATAATACACTTCAAAGCATGAGCACAATCAAAACTAGTAACTTCCCATTGGTTATATTGTTTGCAACCGATTTTCAAGATGGACTATGCTAGAAGGCCCGAAGGATTTTTTGTCAAAATGTGCGGATCTTTATTTGAAGGGCTAAAAAAATGGGAGGACTCCTGAAAAATAGGGAAGAGTGCAAATCATGCGGTGAAAATTGTTTTTGTCACTTTTCCTCACCTATTTTCCGGGCCTTCAAGCATTGCCGTTTCAAGATCAACTTTTTGAGAGACCGACGAATGTACTTCAAAAATGTGCAAAGAAGACTTCAAAATGTTCCAACCATATCCTCCTCCTCTTAATTCAAATAATCTAGCTTTCGTTTTTGGACAAAGAATCCTATTTCATTTTGATGCTTCTTCTTTTCTATTTGACACTTGAACCAAGCACAGTCAGAACTCCATCAACACATACTGCAATCGGAGGATGTCTTTCATCTAAAATACATGAATTGAAACTTCCAGTGACATTCATTTTTTTATTTTTTTTCCCACCATAACAACTACTGAGGAAACAGGTCTGTGGAATGATTAAAAGGTTTGTCAGTAGAAAAATGTTTTGTTGTCTTCCGTTCAATTTGTGTATGTTTTGCTATAGCGTTTTCAGATTCAAGAAGAATTGAAACTCTAGCACAATGTTCCAATAAATGATCTATCCAAGATCCATTTTTATTTTTAACGGGCATTGTTAAAGGAAGATCAAATTTAAAAAATACTCCAATCAATAAAAAAATGTTAGAGGGTGTCACGTACTTAATATTTTACGTTCCCTTTTTACCCAGCTAATAACATTAGTTAATTCGTTGTCGGGTTGCCAAAGTAGGGGAAATGGGGTGTATCAACAAATTCGACGGGGGATACCGTATAAAAAAAAATCGGATCGAATTCCTATGAATGATATATTTTCATCTAATCTGATGTATATCGACAAATGAGATTACTGATAATTTGTTATAAAAATCTAATGCAGTTCGACTAATATACTGTATAAATTGTTTTTTATTAACAACTAAAAAAGAGATTATTGTAAAGAAGATTAATTTAGTAAAATAAACATTATTTGTTATGGGGGTGCTCTCTGCATTGGTACTCCCCTTAACAAATAATTTTTTTTTTTAAATTGACCCCCTTTAACAATATTTGTAGTGTTAATAACAATCTCCTTTTTAACAACCAAACCTATATTATTTTTCATATGTCATAAGAACTAATTGTTGGGGTTTTGTGCGCAGCGGAACTTTGACAAAACGCCCAAAAAAGGATCTTTATTATCCAATCACTTGAAGATGAATGTGGTTGAAAAACAAATAACAACACAATAAATCGAAAATAATAACAATACACAAATATTCTACCCAACCACCATCTTTATTGATTTATCAAAAACAAATTTTGTTTACACTCAATGGACCAAAACAAAAAATAAACAAAATCAATAATCTTGATGAGAAAGGGAAAGAATATCTAGTTGACTACAAATATTGCTAGATAAGAAGAGCGATGAAGAGCGATAACAAACCTATGACTCACATGGTATCTTGATATTGCCCTGATCTAACCAAGAAGGCAACATATATAGGAGAATAGAAGACCTAATCTAATATTCAAATTGCCCTTTATAAATATATTCATTTCTTTTCTTCTATGATAGAATCAATCAATCAATCGCACTAATCAATAATTCAGTCGATATAGTCAATTAATTGATCAATCAATCAAATTAATTAATTGATTACATACTCTTCATTAAATATTTGAATCAAAAATTCAACACTAATAATGACAAGCATTAGAAAAAGTGTAATGATCCGTCTTTTGAACAATTTAATTTAGTTGATAATAATCCACACATCTCCAACTTAAATTGTCTAAAGCAACAAATTATTAATTTGGAATTTATAATAGGAATCAGTGCAAGTCACAAACACAGAATAATACATCTCATAGTGGAATAAAATAATACATAAGTAGTTCGTGAAGCTACTAATAATAACATTAGAGTGTCATAAGCAAAAACAACGAAAATCAGAATACATAGTTCATTACCAGCACATACTAACCGAAATAGACAGATGTAATGATTCAATAATTTTGATGATTATGGATATGAAGTTAATTAAAAAAAAATTATGTTTCAATGAATGTTTATACCAAGAATTTGAGTCATTGGCTTAAAATCTAAATTTATGTCGCAGGTAGGAATTTGATTTCCAAATATAAACTTAAAACTTGTATGTTAGTTTTAAATATAGAATCTAAAATGACAATATAATCCAGAATTTATTTTGTTGAAATAAAACGCAAAAACAATAATTAAATAAAACATTAATTCTTAATTGAATAGTTTATATAGAAGTGATAGAAATAGTTACATAACGAAAATGTCTAGTCACTCTCTCCATTTGAATTAATTTATGCAATCGATTTACGGTAATGACAACCGATATATCATACTTGACGTTAAAATTTGGAATTTAAATTAAATTACGAGATTTAATATTTAAGATACGTTTAATTAAACATAAACGAAGGAATAAATTTCGTGATATAATATGGAAATTTTCTTTGTTGGTGTCAATTTAGTTAAACATTTAACAAATCGTTGAAAATTAAATTTTATCAGAATTCAAACGGATCTGAATTAAAAATACTAGACAATATTATAATAATAATGCTATTTTTCGTTTCGCAAAATTTGAATGTCTGTTGCCTCGAAACTATAATTATAGAAATTAAACACGCACTTTTGTCAATAGTTGTTGTACATACTCTTTGTATTTTTAAATAGATGTCATAACAGGTATATTTACGTATGATTGAAAAGAAGAAATCTTTCATATTGGAAATAAAAATAGAAATATAATAACTAATTTGAAATCAATTAAATTAGTAAACTTACACTTGTAAAACTTAAATCATGTGAACGATCTAAGTTGGTTTCTATTGTGCGTGAAGGGGGTTCTATTCTTGTGATCCATTGTGAAGTATCGACTCTTAACCCTACACGTCCCGGTTGGGGTTGATGTAGTAGAGAGGCCAAGGTTTTAAATCTAGGATATCGGTCGCATTTCATCTCGGGGATTTTATAGACTTGATCTCGTATAGGGGGAGATCTTGAATAAGATGAGTCTAACTCGAGAGTTCATCTCGGATTTCCATTTTGGGTCTGAAAGTTCATATCGGAACAATCTTGGGGTACATGATATGTTAAAAAATGATATTTTTACAAAATGGTTTTTATGAATGAAATTAAAAATATAGTTACTTAAACTTGAATTGAAAAATAACTTTATTTTCTTTATTTTGCGAAAAATCATTCATACTCTAAATTGTAATATGCTTAAAAAAGAAATATTGTTAGACGTAAAACATTAAAATGATACAAAACATTAAAAATATTCAGCATAGATAGACCGTAAAATACATAATTCCATAAGTAACATGTATGTAAAAAAGACGAATACGAAAATCATAAGCATTGTAGAACATATATGAATATACAATATGGTAATTTAACACGCGGAATGTAAAATAACAAAAGATTATCATGGCTAGATTTGAGTTTTTAATTATTGTTCTAGTTCAAGCACAGATTAAAATTTTAACCAAAAAAACTAAAATCTTGGACGATATTCCAGTATTCCGTCTCAGTCGATATATCATTCGATATTGTAATATCTCGAGCGATATATTCGGAAGGAGATTTAGAGTGATATTTGTTGTTTCATTTCAGAAGGAGCCCCAAACAAGACTCAAAGTAGATCTTGGGCGATATTTGCGAGATTTGAAATAGTGAGAGAGGCTGACCGTAAAACTAGCGTCAAAGATACCAGCGTTGGCCACCGGAAGGATTAAGAGAAGTTCGTCATGAGATCTTTAATTAGGAAAAATAACGAAGTTGAAATATAATAAATTGTGATTTACGTGATAACTTAACAACTAAAGGTCGAAGTCGTTTTGAAATTTAATATAATGAAATAAGCTCGGTATCCAAGTTAAAACCCAACTTGGAAATAATGGTTTGAAAATAATTCTACTTACGAGGTAAATTTAAATTTGAACCAATAAATAGGAAATTGATTTGAATATGAAATCTAAATAGATAAAAGTCAGATTTTAGGGTACAGATATGGATATGATTGGATCATTTAATTTGAAACAAACTATATTTTCTTAAAACAAATCTTCCTTATTACTTGGGTTTTCCACAAATTACTTATAAAAAATAAACTTAAACTATTATGATTGTTAAAATTTTATTATTATTTTATAACTATTTTATATAAGAATATATATATATATATACACACACACATACACTTTCAAATTTAACTATTCTAAGTATATTTTATAAACTCGAGTAAAATCCGTATACAATTATATAACTAATAAGCCCGAAGTGACATAAAACCAAGATTTCAAGTAATAATGATTAGCAGAAATGGAAATCTAAAACTCGAATTGTTTTGACATGGAATATTTGTAAATATAAGATATTGAATCCTAATTGGGATAATGATCAATTATTTTAACTAAATGATTTTTTTAAATTAATACTCGAAATAAATTGATTTGCGATATCGAAATATGATTTCAAATTTATTGACCATAGTGTGTAAAAGTTAAAAGTTCGGTTGTTAAGAGACCAAGGTCGGTATTATCACACTTTCTGCCAATACTTATACCATTTTAACAACTGTACATGCGGTTGAGCATTCAGAACGAAGTAGGATGGTTTAGAGGCGATTACTGGATTTAAAGAAAGAGCATGATGATGGATAGCCTTAACCTTTGGGTCATAATTAAAATGACTAAAATATGAGTCATACTTAAAACAAGTGAGGTCACACCTTCAGACGGAAACATTTCTTCGATACCATCTTTATTACTTTGTGATTGATTTGGGTGCGCCCTTTGATTATGGGAGTGTTGTTGGTGGTAGGCGGTAGTTGTGGTTATGTGTTGCCATCATCCCGGGGGCTACAATCTAGTAGAATCCTACTGTGGGTATAACCTGGGTGCCTTGTCATATTATCATGATCGAGCCACTACGACGTATATTTTGTACCATACCTATGGAGTTCCCTTTGATAGCCACTAGTTTATAATGGACTTTACGGTATCTGTACAGACTGTCGTATCATAAATGGTATAAGGGTAAAAATGTTATCCATGTTAAACTATTTTAGTATATTTACCTTACTGAGTAGACATTATTATAATAACGTATTATATTATATGTATTAGTTTTACGTATCCTTAAAGGATGGAATCCCGAACATCTTTTAAGTTATTTGTATTTCGTTAAACATTTCACTTGAGTTGATTCACTTATATAATATTGATAGTTCTGACTTGAGTGTTTTGCTTTTGCATAATGCTTGGGTCAGTCTGAGCATTTTAGCTTTGGAGATTTATAGTTTTCACTCAAGGTTAGTTAGAATCAAGTCATCTATCCTTGTATATTGCATGTATTCTATTACAGTCGCTTATCTCTATAATTAGTAAGATTATATATTTAGTCTTCTATTGTATCTGTATTTATTTCTATACTCTGATATCATTGTAAATTTAATTTTTTTTGTACTATTGTATAATATATACTTCAACTGTGAGATATTATATGTTTTGTGTATGTGATTTTGTGATGATTTATATTTTAACCCCTTGGCTATTAACAGTCTACTATTTTGAAAATTTTGAGTTGGATTAATTATCGACTTTAAGCAATAGAAAAAGGCAGGTCATTGCAGCTTAGTATTAGAGCCAGGTTTTATATAAACCTTAGCTTATGGGGTTGAAAACTCATTAAAGATAGGATACCGATACCCTAGAATGAGTTAAATCATCTCACCATCCTTCTCGAGAGAGCATATTTTGAAATTAAAGTAGTTTTAAATGATTTTAAAGGGTTTAAAAGAACTATATTTTTTCTTCAAATTTTTAGTTTTGTTGTAGAATACCTTCCTTCGAATTCATCTCTTTAGTTAGATCCTTACTAGTTTTGGATTTCTTGAATTTGTGTCTCGATCTTGTTTTACCCTGTCTTAGGAAATTTAGAATTTATCGCTTTCGAAATCCTAGTCTTCTTTAATTTATTTATCTTTGAGTCTCTATACCTTGTAAATTCCTATCGACTGGATTCAACAATTAGTTCAACTTCTAACATAACATGAAGCTTACTATTTAGTAATGCCAAAGAATTTAAATATAACTTGTGTGTGAATATACAACAAAGGAAATAAGCACTTGGAAATTAATTGAAAATCTAATAGTATTGATTTATATGTTTGTGAATTTATAAACACTGTATTAAGGAAAATTTCATTGATTAAAATATTTGTGAACTTATAAAGTTATACAAAAGAAAATTTTATACAAGCACAACGTGTAAATTGAAATTTGGAAAGATATGACAGGGTTAAATTCTTAATGACTATGGAAAAAAGTAAAACTTCCCAAATGAGTGTAATGCATGTTAAAATTCATAAGCATAATAGTTTAAAAGTTTAAATTCTATTCTATATTGAAAGAGTAAATATAAATTAATTTTTAAGTAAATGTATTAAAATAATAATTTGATATTTATAAGAGTATTCTTGAAACTAAAATTGCTTTATATGAATGTGGAATTTAAAATAGTTACTTGTGTAAAATATCTATATATACTATGCGATTTCATAAGTGTAAACAAGGCAAGCACTAAACTTAAGGTTCTGGAAACGATATGTCTTTGAAACCTAAAAATGCTATAAGAGACATTCATATAACTTCCAATCACCTAGAGTCGATGTTTAAACGAACTCCGGATGTTTGAAAATCGAATTCATTGGGGTAGTACCCATTAGAACAGAATGAAATAAACTTTTATTACTCAACATTTGAATACAACAGCTTTTACATTACTAGAGTTACAATGAAATACACAGCGAAAAAGAAAACTACAGCGGAATAAAATGAGACAATATAGTGGAGGAACTCCAATTCTAGCTCGAACCTCCAACCCCAAAAGCGCTCTGAATCTTGTTCTAAGGATTTTTAACTATAAAACTAAACCACTAACTGCCCGATCTTCTCGTTACGACCCTATCGAATCAAAATTCCGGATTTTTCGTTGAGTAATTTGTTTGATTTGGATTTTTGAAGATGAAAAGCTAATGGCTACTAAAGATTTCTGAAAAGTGAACAAAGCAGATATTCTTTTTTTTTACAAGAGAAAATTGCTAGGTTAGGGTGGAGATATTTTATTGGCAAATGGTTTTTTTATTATTTATTTATAACAAAGAATTTGAACGGTTAAATAAAAAAAGTATGCAAATTTTTATTTGTCCATCTTTAATTTAATTCCAAATAATAATTCCCTAAAACATGGCTTATATTAATTATAGGAATCAATTACATAAGTTATAAATTTACTTGGTTTAATTAATTACTTTTAACGTGACAATATTAATTATAGGAATCAATCAACATTTTAATGTAGTCAATTTATTTCCATTAATCATTCTTTAATTCAATTTCAAATGTTATCAACTTCATCTGAATCCAACGTTGCACTTAAATTAGTTAAGTTTTTTTGTTTAATCAAATCACATAAATATTTCAGTTTACCATTTGATTTGTTTTCATTCATATAACTAAATCTACTTCCATTCATATTCATTTGCATTATTCATCATTTAAAAATTTCTTTAAATACTCTTCTCTACATACACAAAAAGAGTACAACTTTTTAGGACCATAGATTTAGTTTGCTAATTTATTTCCTTAGCCAAATTTTATTACTTTACTTAGTAGAATTCAATTTTCATTATTCACCTTTGAATTAAATTCAAAATTTTAAAATCTTTATTTAAATCAAAATAGGATACATATTAATTTTAAAAAAATCTTTTTATTAGAATTCCAATATTGATTATTTAATACTTCAAATTTTTGTATTTCAGTTATAAATTACACAAATCAAAATAATTTAATATTAGGTTTCAAATATCACAGTTACCAATATAAATAAATTAACAATTTTATGAGCATTATATGTCACTATTGTCAAGCTAAGCTAAACATGATGGCTTAAATAATTTAATCAAGTTCCCACCACACAAATGTTTATATCTGAAACATTAAAGTTAAATTATAAATTTATTGACTCAATTTAATTCATAAAATTTAATATTAAAGCCCAAATCTCCATATTTAACCGTATATATCAAATCATAGTTATATTTACAATTAATGCAAATTATTACATTTATAACTAGTAGAAATTCATTACATAATCAAACAATTTTCATTATTCATGTCCATAAATTATAATTATTAACATATAATAAATCTCAAAATTAGTTAATCCATTTTATATTGTTAATTCAATATAAATTTCAAATTCCATTATAAATAGATTATCAAACACTGTGATTATCATACATAGCTATTGCAATTCATTGTTTAACAAGTCAATTTTAGTTCATAACTTATCAATAGTCGACATAAATGAATAATTTTAATATTTAAACCAATTTTGTTCAAAATCACATTAAATTTAATATTTTAAATTATAGCAAAAATTTCGGAATGTTACACTCTCCCCCACTCAAAACTTTTCGTCCCCGAAAAAGAACGTAGTAATGAAGTGGCAAAATAATATAAAATTTATACTAAACCTATAAAACATTTACTTAAATATATAGAAAACGTGAGTTTGAAAACAAAATTCACAGAATATTCTAAGTCTAGTGTAACAAACTGGATTTTTAGAACCAATTTAAAATTTTTATTTTGGCTATTTTAATGGATTTTGGTTATTTAAAATAACTTATTTTAAGTAATAACGACTATAGATTTATTAAATCAGAGTTAGAACGAATATTTTTTTTTATTGTAAAACGAGCCTGAAATGGAGCGGTAGTTTGAAAATTCGATTTCAAATTTCAAATGATTGTACAGGATTCAAAATAAATCGGATTTCAGTAGAACCAAAAATATTTGAATCTGTTTAATTATATCTTTCTACTGAATGTTAAAAATTAAGATTTTATAATATAAATTGAAAGTTATGTCCAATTTAAAATTTAAAATAGTCGCTATGGAATTTATATATATTTTATATTATATATAGCCCTTAAAAATAGCCATTTTGCAAACGACCTCCATTTTTGACGAAACCACTTTTGTTGGATCCGAAATGTTAAATTATTGTAATATTCCAATTTTCATTATTTTGGAATTAATATGTGAGCGTGGCAAAAGAAAACGTGTTTTGTCAATTTCAGTCAAATTGAATTGACCAGAAAATGGTCATTTTTCAAACGATCTCCAATTTCGATGAAATTAGTTTTGTTAGGATTGTATCGTCATTACAAAGCTAGATGTATATTTTCTGTAATTTTTGGAGTCCATATGTTGCCCCAATAAATTAAAATGTGCATTTAAATTCAATATATATTGATTTATATTTTAATTTTTAGAAAAACTTATCGAAACAGTCGAATTGGCTTACGAAACTTATCCCATTGCGTTCGGAATGGGGGTAATTAGTTGGGGGCAACATTCGTTGGGTCTCGTTTGGAGTTCAGACGAAATTGAATCAATTAAATGAATTAAATATTAAATAATTTCTATAAAAGCATATAAAACCCTAACCCTAACTTCATAAACTAGTCGTCGCCCAATTCGATTGAACAATCGAAATCGTTCAAAATTCAATTCCTAAATCGCGGCCAAAATGATTCAAATTAAAAGAGGATTACAAAACAAAAATTGTAGTGCTACAGGAGATCTTCGATTTGACGTTGGGTTGATGGAATATCGTGCAGTATTCTAGGAGATTTTTGGGTTCGAAGTCATTGATTTCGTAATTGATTTCCAGTCTATGGGGTGTGCCGAGTTCGTCGGCGGTCGGCGAGGTAGGAGAACGAGGGGCGGAACGTCGTGTGGTTCAGTCCGATCAGGTTCCAGTTCGACGATGAGGGTGCAATGGTGGCGGATTGGATTGAATGATGGGTTTCGGCTGTTCGTCGTATTACTAAAGGAGGAAGGGTAATTAGTTTAAGTTAATTATAATTAGTTAATTAATTGAGTAATTAATGTAATTAAAGTTTAAAAATTAATAACTTATTCATATGTGATGCGAATTGGACAAACCAGGTACCGTTGGAATCCTCTCGACGAGTACTTCAGAATGGAACAGACCGGAACGAAAATGGTTAAATTTTTAGCGAAATTCAAATCCAAACAGAACCGAAATTTAGAAATAAAAGACTGGAGGAGTGGAAACGAATGTGAGAACTCATTCTCACTCTAATTATTTTACAGTTAAATATATACTAGGATGCAGACGGGGCTTAGAAGCCCCTGACATTATTTATTGTACAAACCATGGTTGTATGTTTGAATTGTATTCTAGGAAAAATTGACTGTATTGTGTATTGTAATTGCAATATTGAAATGGAGTAAATAAATTATTTATATATGCGTTGTATAAACTATTTATATATGCGACATATAAATTATTTATATACGCTGTATAAAATTCCCCTGAAATAAAATAAACATTCATTTACAAATCGGACGGTTTGTTTATGTACATCTATTTAACTGGTCTTGATTGGGACAATAATTTTTGCACGTCGCCAAACTGAACAAATAATAATCAATGTTTGTTGTTTGGAATCCCCACACGGATATTGGGATGATATTTGACAAGCACTAATCCCAATATTTAGTTGTATGTCATTCGATGGGTTGACAGACTGTATAAGCGTTATTTATTTATTTATTTATTTTAATGATTATACAGTGGTAGAATGCATTCTAGATGATTTGTGGATGTTTAATGATTATTTATCATTATTGTGAATACATGCGATGTATGAAAATCGATATAAACATCTTTATATGGTAATTGATTGAGTCTGATTCCGATTTAGAAATAATGAATAATTTTAAAATAATATAATGAATAGTTTTAAAACAATATAACAAATAGTTTTAAAATAATATAACGAATAGTTTTAAATTAATATAACGAATAGTTTTAAAATAATATAATAAATATTTTTAAAATAACATATAGAATAGTTTTAAAATAATATATTGAATAGTTTTAAAATAATATAACGAATAGTTTTAAAATAATATTATGTACAGATTTAAAATAATATTTAGTGAAGAAGTAGAATACGATTTCGATGTCCGATTTTGGATGGACACAAAAATATTGAAATATCCATAACTATAATGAATATGAAGCCGAATTGAGTAGTCAAATGCCATTTTAACCCGAACGGGTTTATCGATTGATTTTATTCATTTTATAATGAATATAAAAAAGAATTGATTTCAAAATCTGATATTTTGAAAATATTATCATTTTAAAATTATAATGATATGGAATATTCAATTTTGGTTTAAAATTGAAAAATGAAGTTGAAATCGTTTTAATATGAATTTATAAATGATTTATAAAATACATTTTAAATGAAAATCAATGGAATATATATATATATATATAATATATATTTAATGGCCTGAATAGAATAAGCCACGCCATGACCGTTCGCGAATTTTGACCATTGACTTCGAATTGACATTACGGAAGATCCGACCATCGGATTCTCCTAAAACCAGAACCGTTGGGTTCGTATCGAAAAGAGATTTCCAACGAATATAAGAGATTTGAAATCTAATAGTTGGATTTGGAACTAGGTCCAAATAAAATTTGGAAAAGGCCGCTATAAATGCAGTTCGATGACCGTTTATGGAAATCGACTGAAAGGGCCTTAATAAAATTATTAAAAATATTAATAATTTGTGTAAAATCATAATAAATGATTTGGATGAAAAATTCCAATTTTGTAAAGATAATTTTTTTTTGTCAAAATGAACTAGTTATTAACTAGAATATTAATCCAATGTTTTTAAATAAATAAACTAGATTTGAAATGGTTTTGATAAAACCAGGAATTTCCAAATTGGAATGGATTTGAATAGAAATAATCTTCGGAATATTTCGATATTGGATTCCATCACTATACGGATATGGTGGAGGAATTTGTAAGATAGATATATCGTTATTCCCCATACGATATGTGTTGGTTTCAGAATTTGATACTGAATATAAGCCGATATAATTTCTATTCAGAGCCTTGTATTTAAAATTAAATTGGATTTTTTGTTTGTCGTGAACAGTGTCTTAAATAACACTGTTCTTAAACCCAGTTGAGAATAGAATAAATCTTTTAACTAAGATTTAGTGAAGTTTTCCAAATAATTAATATTTAATAGGAATTGAATAAAAGAATTGGATTTTGGGTTTGTCGTGAATGGTGTCTTCAGTAACACTGTTCTTAAACCCCGTGTGAAAAGAATAAATCTTTTAATTAAATTTATTAGAATTTCCAGTTATATTTAGTAATTGGAATAAAATGGAATGTATATTGGGTTTATTGTGAACTGTGTTTTTGACGACATTCGTTCCTTAACCTGATTTACAAGGAAATGTGATTTAGAATATATAAATCTTTCTGTTAAGATTTAATGGAAATTTTCCAAAGTAAAGTTTTCCAATTTAATAAAATAAATTGGAATTGAATGGAATTCGATTTGGTAATAGTCGAAGTGAGCTTCTGTGGAGGAAGACTGTTAATATATATGGAATTTAAAAGGCTTTGTCGTTATTCCATTTATATTATTAGTCGGATACGAAAATTGATATCGATTATATATATATGGGAAAAAAAATTTAAGGACAAAAGCCCACTAAAATTTATCCATAAGGACAGCCGCCTAATATTTTATCCTAAAGGACAACACACTGGAAAAAAAAATTCGGCCGCTTCTTTCTTCTTCTCTCCTCTTGCGCATCAGTCATCACGAAATACAAAAAACACGAAATCATGAATTGCAAAATCACAAATTTCAGAATAAAACAAAAACGAAATTTGAAATCGAATTCAAACATCACGAAATCGAAATCGAATAGAAAAGCATTCGAAACAAAAATCGCAAGAAACAAAAACCCTAGAAAAAAAAATTGTCGAACAACATAAATCCATTCGAAATCACAATTGAATTGAATAGTAATATTTTTCTAACGATGGAAAACGCAGTTGAAGAAGTCGAAATTGTTGAAATAATTTTTTCGTGATTGGAAATGTTTTTTTTTTAATCGTTAATAGTATAGCAGTTCGTAGGTATCATTTTTCTATTTTCTTAGTTATCATTTTTCCTGTTTTAACTTTAAAACATAGCAGCAGTTTTTAGTTATCATTTTTCTATTTTTTTAGTTATCATTGTTACTGTAGTTTATGTGTTATGTTAAACATCAAAGCAGTTTTAAGGTATCATTTTTATATTTTTTAAGGTATCATTTTTAGTGTAATTTCTCTGTTATGTCAAACATTACTGCAGTTTGAAGGAATCATTTTTATATTTTTTAAGGTATCATTTTTACTGTAATACAACAAAAAATCACATGAAAAAAAACTTAACACGGTTAAAACATTAAAACTGATACTCAAAAAAATAGAAAACTGATACCTAATAACTGATTCAATGTTTTGAAGAAAAACTAATGAAAAAATATAACAAACAAATGAATACCTACAATATTAAAAAACTGATATTCATGAACTCTGAAAATGAGAAAAACTTTAACTTAGCTGTACCAACTTATAAAACTGATAACAAAATATAACAGTTTGATTGAATAAAACATATAAAATGATACCTCAAAAAATAGGAAATTGATACTTACAAACTGCATCAATGTTTTTAAGAAAAATTAATGCAAAAATTGTTTACATCACAGTTTGATTGAATAAAACGAAATACGTTCGACTGAGTGACGAAGTTGATGCAAAAAACAGTTTCAAAATTAACACAGCAATAAAATCACATCAAAACAACACATAACACAGTTAAAACAGAAAAAATGATACCTTAAAAATTAGAAAAATAATACCTAAATACTGATGCAATGTTTTGAAGATAAAATAATGGGGAAAAAATTTATATCACAGTTTTATTGATTAAAATGAAAAAAGTTCGACTTAGTTTCAAAGCTGATACAATAATATAACTTCAAAATTAACACAGCAACAAAATCTCCTGAAAAAACATGAAACACAGTTAAAACGGTAAAAATGATAACTACAAAAATAGCAAAATGATAACTAAAAACTGCTGCTATGTTTTTAAAGTTAAAACAGGAAAAATGATAACTAAAAAAATAGAAAAATGATAACTAAAAACTGCTGCTACGTTATAAAGTTAAAAACAGGAAAAATGATAACTACAAAAATACAAAAATGATACCTACGAACTGCTGTACTGGTAAAATAAAAAAAACCATTTCCAATCTAAAAAAATTGTTTCAACAATTTCGACTTCTTCAATTGTGATTTCCATCGTTTGTAAAATATTTTTATTCCATTCAATTCTGATTTCCATTGGGATTTTGTTGATCGACATTTTTTTTTATTTTTTAGGGTTTCGAATGATTTTCTTCTCGATTTTGATCTTGTGATGTTTTCCTTTTATTTCGAATTTCGATTTTAGTATTTTCTGAAATTCGTGATTTCGCGTTTTCTGATTTTATGATTTCGTGATTTAAGATGAAATCGAGAATGACGTGAGAGAGGGAGAAGTTGAAAGTAGCGGCCGACGTGAGAGAGGGAGAAGATAAAAGTAGCGGCCAAAATTATTTTTCAATATATTGTCCTTCTGAGTAAAATTTTAGTGGGCTGTCCTTATGGATAAAAAGGCCTTCAGTTTTGTCCTTGTAAATATTTTCCTGTATATATATTGATTTGTTTTTCGTGAAGATTCCATGGTTAATGAAATGTGATTTTGGGTTTATCGTGAACCGTGTTTTAAACGACATTAGTTCTTTAACCCAGTTAAAGACAAGATCACATGTCTAACATTGTATTTTGAACTGTATTGTTGATCTTTGCTAAATATATATCTGTTTGGTGGCGGAGAATTTATTCTCTTGCTTAACACCCTTCTCCAAAACGTATGAGCCTAAAGGTTATATATCGGTAGAAATCAATGGTATGGTGTAGATTGTCGATGCGGCATGTTTAATTTCCCAAAATTAAATAATCATTAATAATGATTATTGGAAGATTAAAACTAAGTGGAGTATTAATGAATCTTTAATTATATTGAAATGTGAATGTGATAACTTAAATTATCAAATTTGGGAAATGATCAAAAATGGAGTACCACCGGTTTTACTCCAGGCAATAGTTAAATCTTTAATTAGATTTAAACGTGAAATGGTAATTAAATTTACCGAAAACACCATAGTGTTAGATGTGGAGTATTACCAGTTTTGCTCCATGGGATGAATAGGTTGGGATTGGGAAATAAAATAAAGGATTTCTTCGGTAAGGTTCGCTAATCCCGACTAGTTGGAATACCTTAATTTGGTTTGAATTGATATCCAAAGGAAGATTAAAGAATAATTTTCAAAGAATTTATCTTTGATAAAATTTATGGGAACCTTTCCCAAAGCATATGAATATTTAAATAAAAGAATATTCAGAATTGGAATGAAGCATATGTTGTGTTTTTATAGCACTTGATTTTAAGATACGTGAATTATTCGAAAAGGCTGGGTCTATACCCATTCTGAATAATTGATTCGACGATAAGTCGACAATGAAGTTGGTGGTTGAAGACCGGAGTTCTTCACATCATTTGGATGATTACTGATGTCTTGATTGGGCTGTACACCCAAGACAAGGTAATAAGTGGTGATCGTCCAGACGTACTTGTAGATCGCCCAGATATGCAAGGACCTCTCACCTGTATTGGACATATGGGACAAAGAATAAGGTGCCTCCAGTTTCGTTCAGACCCCGAACGGATAATTAAATGGATGTGTGTCTAACATCGGATTTTATTCTGTGTTGATTGATCTCTATTTAATATATATCTGTTTGGTGACACCCTTCTCTGAGACGTACGAGCTTAGAGGTTATATAGCGATAGAAATTAGTTGCATGGCGTGAATTGTCAGTGTGGCATGCTGAGATGCAAGTGATCAAGGCTTCTGTTATAAAGCAAAGTCTTATGGTTGATGATCAAAGCACGACTTTAAATAGCATAGCTTTGTGTATAGCGTTAATTTGCGGGCCTCACACCTCGGTATGAGTCAAAAAGGGGATCGGATTGAAGGGAGTGCACGACGTTTCTTTCTAGCTTTGGGTGGTGTCATGGTATAGAGCCCAGATTTTTTTTACCTATGTGGATAATGGATTGCGAGGCGCCTCGTGTATATCGGTCACTACGGGGCCGATGGATAGGTCAGATAGGACTGGGAAACGTGTGTTCAGGAATAACTAATCCTCAAACGTAAGGGAGGACCGGCCCTGAAGCATCCAAGGGTTCACTGCAGAGGATCCTGAGGCATTTGCTAGAGTTTCTCGAATCGGTGAGGAGCCATCCATTGCCTCGACTTATAAACGAAATCCAATTTCCAATACGTGACATTTTGATTTTAATCGTATAGCCTAGTATGGTGACATGTTATAAGGTACTCATGCCATTTATGATTGATACATTTATATTTGAAGTTGATTTTGACAATATACACTTATAGTAATATCAAAATGATTTGTTTTAAACGTACCAAGCATGGTTGGCTATTATAAGGGAAAACTCTATCCTCCGGCTTGCATTGCATTGTGATGGGACCTGAGTCTTATAATAGCTTCATTTTTTCAAAAAGCATTGCACTGTTTGGTTTATGCACTGGTATTCTTGGGAGAAAACCTGTTCCGTGTTATACGTCGTGGTCCCTTGATTTACATTGTTTCTAAAGTAAAGTTTTAAATAAATGTTTTAGTTCTCACACCAGTCACATGTCTGACCTGGAGTTTATTGTTTTAACCTAAACTCTGGGTGTCCCTATTTTCCACACGGACAGCTAGTAGTTTCGGTTTTGCAGATATAATATTCATAGGATCCTGGATATACAGCTGGAACTATACTCGGAAAGCTCTGTATCCGTGTGTTTCTTTCAGTTGTGTTATGTATTATTTTTCTGCTGATATGCAATGTATTTTAATCTCTAATATTTTTATGATGTATATTATTTATTCATGCTCTGTTATATTCTTGTACTTAAATGTAATTGTTGTAATAAGCAATGAAATGTTCTTCTGTTTGTGTTCTAATTTGTCGTGTTCTCAACTCAATCCGGGCTTTCTCGAAAGGGCGAGTTTGGGTCGTTTCATCTAGATTTCACGAAAAATTTCGGCCGAGTCTCCTTTGTACGAAGGGATCCGGAAAATAACATTATATATAATATCACAAATATACATCCCATCTCAGTGATAAGGCGTCCCAAAATATGGGGAATAATATATTATATCCAAACATAATATAAAAACCATTATACGTACCTTACTTAAGTTGGTTTTATACATTGATTCCAAAGCATCCAATTCAAATTAATCCATTGATTCCAACAAATATTATATTTTAATTAATCTTAATTAAATTTAATTCCTTAATATTTATTAAGCACATATATATCTATTTATCTATTTCCACTACCTAAACTTTACATATTTGCAATTAACAGTTTCTGCACATTTATTTTATGTAATTTATCTATATTTCCAACAATTATGGTTATTAACGATTAAAACTAAAGTAGTTAAATTTATATTATTTCATATATTCATGTACTTATTTTCCTACTCATTTAATATGTCTATTATTATTATTATTATTTTATAACTAATGAGCAATATTAATTTTCAAATAATACTCTTATGCAATATCTTGTCTCTTATCCCAAGCACCTTAACATCTATATAATTTAGGTAAGTTATGTGCGTGTTTGGAAAAGAACCTTATATTACATAAGTTTTTTTTCTCCATTTATTTCAACCAAAGCACACAAATTATATAAATTTAATATTTCATTACTTAAGTATTACTTGCCATATATAATAATTATGTATGTATACAATCATTTTAACCTCTACACTAATATACAATGTATATACTTTAATTTCAGTTTTTAGTTGTCTCTAATAATCTCAATATTCCATTCATTTAAGTTTTTTCTAATATAATTACTAAGCGAAGTTAAGAATTTCAACACCGAACCATTTTCATATCATTGAAAATAATTATAATTATTCTTTTACATACTAAACATCAAATCATATTTCTAAAGCTTTAACAAACTTAGGTTTTTAAAGAAATTCATAGCACAACTACACTGTGTCCCCCCCCCTCGGAACTTGAAAATAAATATTGATAATGTGTGCACCTATTACCAACATTATTTCCCAGCCACAAGTGGAGGAGTACTTAATAACTTTTATGCTATATCCTGAATAACTTTATACAAACTACCATTTTATAGTACTTATAAAATTTCAAAACCTTTTAAAAGATTTTTTTTTAAGGAACCGGAGTTAGATTCTTAATTTCGATTCAGTTTATTTTAATTTCATCTTGTATTCATATATCAAATCTTGGATTTTTTTTCATAATGGTCAATAGTTAGGATATTAACCATTCAAACAATATATGACGATAATCAATTATAGTCATTTCTAAATATAAATCAACCATAATTTCAAATAATACTATATATATGCATATAATATAATTCAAAACAATAGTATGTCAATGGGCCTAATTCGAGTGTTTAGAAAGCCCTATCGATGCCTTAACGTCCCAAGTATCGACCAGAATCCATAAATACTCAACGGAACAAACCAACATAATACAAAATCATTTTCTATCGAAATTACAAGTACGCTCTCTCATATACACTCAAACTCATTCTAGGTTATTACTATCCTATCTGTAATGAGTTAATCCCAAATAGAGCCAAGGTTTTTGTAATAACCCGGAAAATTCAAACTAATTTAAAATTTGTATTTTGGCAATTTTAGTGAGTTTTGAATATTTAAAATGAATTATTTTAAATAATAATGACGAGAAATTTATTTTGAATAGAATTAGAACGTATATATTTATTTGAATCGATGTTAGAATATAAATATTTATTTTAGATATAAAAGGAATTGAGAATGGCGCAGTAGTTTGAAAATTCGATTTCAAATGAATGTACAGGATTCAAAATAAATCGGATTTTAGCGAAACCAAATATATTAGAATCTATTTAAAAATATATTTCCAAAAAATATGAAAAATCAAAATTTCAAAATTTCATAGCGGGAATAAAAAGTTATGCCCAATTGAAAATTCAGAATAGTCGATACGGAATTTTAGCCCTTAAAAATGGAAATTTTGCAAATGACCTCCGTTTTCGACGAAACCAATTTTGTTGGATCCGGGATGTCAAGTTATTACTAGGTTCCAAAATTTATAATTTTCTGAATCAATATGTGAGCATGGCGAAGGAAAACGTGTTTTGCCAGTTTCAGTCAATTTGGATCGACCAAAAAATGGCCATTTTTCAAATGATCTCCAAATTTGACGAAATTAGTTGTTAGAACCGTATCGTTAATAAGAAGCTAGAAAATATTTTTCGGGAATTTTTAGAGTCCGTATGTGGCCCCGATGAATTGAAATGTACGTTTACAATTGAATAGATTTAAATTGTAATCTCAACGAAAACTGATCAAAACACCCGAACTGGCTTACGATACATATCCCATTGCGTTCGAAATGGGGCTATTACGCTATGGACCACAATCATTGGGTTTGAATTAAAGTTCAAATTAAAAACATACTTTTTGAAATTAAAAATAATTAAATATATATTTCTTTTATAACACCCTCACCCCCTTCTCTCAGAAGTCAACGTTCAAAATAATAAAGAAAAAAAGAAGTCGATCCCCTTTTCCCGTCGCCCACTCCTGAAGCCACCGTCGCGCCTTCGGAGCAGTCCCACCCCCGCCTCCTGCTAGGGCGCCACTGCCCTCGCCCCTCTCGCCTATTCCTCTCTACCTCCTTTGAAGAAAACCGAACCTGTTTAGTCCCCCCTCCCTCTGAAACCCAAACCACCGCCGCCATGGGGCTCTAGCCACCGCCGCCGACCTGATGAGCACACCCTCAGACTATCCTCCGACCCCTATCCCTCTCTCTCTCAATTTAAAACCCGAAACCCACCTCCGCCTTCTTCCAATCCAAATCAAAACCTCCCTTAAATCGTCAAGAGCCGCTGTGCCACTACTGCAGTGTCGGCATTCACCACCCTCGCCCCCTTCTCCCCCTCTTCATGCGATAGTGAGTTTTCTTTTAGTTACTATTTAATTTTCTTTTTCAGTTTTTAATATATAAAAGGCATGATTTTTTATTTATTTATACGATATGCATATAAAAACATGATTTTTCTTTATGTGAAGTCGCAAAGAAAAATGTAAGTTTTACATATGATGTAGTGAATATAAAAATATGATTTTTATATAGTAGAGATTATAAAAATATGTTTTTTATATAGCAGATATTATAAAAATATGATTTTTATATAGTAGAGATTATAAAAATATGATTCTTATATAGTAGAGGTTATAAAAGTATGATTCTTATATAGTAGAGGTTATAAAAGTATGATTTTTATATAGTAGGGATTATAAAAAAATGATTTTTATATAGTAGGGATTATAAAATGATTTTTATATAGTAGAGCTATAAAAATACGATTTTTATTTACATTGTAGCGAAATAAAAATCCGATTTTTATATATGTAGTGAAATAAAAATCTGATTTTTATTATATATATATATGTTGAAATAAAAATGTGATTTTTATAGCGTTGAAATAAAAATGTGATTTTCAATATGAACAGCGTAAAGAAGACTGCGTTGGCGTAGCAGGCAACTCCAAACGGTTAAAAAATTCAGAATACGAAGGAGGAGTGGATCCCAAAGGTGAGAACTTCTCACTTTGAAATTTATTTTCTAGTTAAAATATATACTAGGATGCAGACGGTGCTTAGTAGCACCCGACACCCGTCGTCCACAGACCATAAACGACTTGTTTGTTTGATTGATTATGTTATGAAAATTGATTGTGTGTTGTGGAATGGAATAAATATTTTATAGTTAAAAATATAATTTTTAACGGGTATATGAATTAAATAAATATTTATAAACAAATCGGATGATTTGTTTATATATACACATTTGACCGATATTGAGTGGGATGATAAATTTTACACATCGCCCAAATGCACAAATAAAGCCTGTGTTTGATTGTTTGAAACCCCACATGGGTATTGGGATGATATATGACATACACTAGTCCCAATAATTAGCTGTATGTCGATCGATTGATTGACAGGCTGTGTAAGCGTTGAATATTTATACTTGATGCTTCTGCAGTGTAGAGTGCACTTTGGATGATGGTTGACTGTGTTCGATTGTTGTTGTGTACTTGTGTGTATGAAATCTATATAAATCACATTATATGGTGATTGAATGTGTCTGATTCCAGTTCAGAATGAATAAATATTTTAAAATAATGGGTATTTTAAAATAATGAATATTTTAAAATAATGTTCAGTAAAAGGTCAAAATCTGATTTTGATGTCCGATTTGGGATGGACACGAATATATTTAAATATATAAAGCCGGGTTGATTAGACTAACGCCATTTTGACGTGAACGATATTTATATCGATTTTATTCATTTTATAATGAATATAGAAAAGGTTACGATTTTGAAATATAATGTTTTGAAAATATTATCATTTTTATATCGATGATATAGAATATTCAATTTTCATTTAAAATTGAATATGAAGTTGAAACCGTTTTGAAAACGAACTTAAAACGATTTATAAAATACGTTTTAAAAGAAAATCGACGAAATATATATATATAATATATATTATATATATAATGGCCTGAATAGAATGCGCCGCGCCGCGGGAGTTCGCGAATTTCAACCATTGACTTCGAATGGACATTACGGAAGATCCGACCGTTGGATTCTCCTAAAACCGGAACCTGTAATAACCCGGAAATTCTGAACCAGTTTAAAATTTTTATTTTAGCGAATTTTGATATTTAAAATAGATTATTTTAAATAATATCGACGAGAAATTTATTTTGAATAGAATTCGATCGTATATATTATATACGTCGTCGTTAGAATATAAATAATTATATATAATTATAAATAGAATTGAAAATGGCGCGGTAGTTCGATAATTCGATTTCAAACTTCAATTGAATGTACCAGGTGCAAAACAATCCGAATCTTAGTGAAACCAAAAACATTAGGATCTATTTTAGAATGTCTTTCCAACGAATCCGACAAATCAAAATTTCATAGCGGGAATCAAAAGATATGTCCAGTTGAAAATTCTGAATAGTCGCTATGGAATTCAGGCCCTTAAAAATGGGAATTTTGCAAACGACCTCGGATTTCGACGAAACCACTTTTGTTGGATCCGTGATGTAAAGTTATTGCTAGATTCAAAATTTCATAATTTTTCGAATCAATATGTGAGCGTGGCAAATGAAAACGCGTTTGACCAGTTTCAGTTGATTTTAATCGACTGGGAAATAGCCATTTTTCTAACGGTCTCAGAATTCGACGAAACTAGTTTTGTTAGGACCGTATCGTCAATACGAAGCTAGAAAATATTTTTCTGGAATTTTTCTAGTTAGTATGTGACCCCGATAATTTGAAATGTACGTTTAGAATTCAATATAGTGATTTAAATGTAAATTTAACGGAAACTGATTCAAACGATCAAATCAACCTACGATACATATCCCATTGTGTTCGAAATGGGGGTAAAACGCTATCAACGATCAGGGGTTTCGAACGGTCTAGATCGGTTTAACGACTGATTCGGATCGAGCGAAATTCCCGGCCGTCACAGAACCGTTGGGTTCATATCGAAAAAAGCTTTCTAATGAATTTTAGAGCTTTGAAATCTAACGGTTGGATTTGGAATTATGTCCAAATCAAATTTGAAAAAGGTCGCTATAAGTGCAGTTCGATGGCCGTTTATGGAAATCGACTGTACGGGCCTTGATAAAATTATTAAAAATATCAATAATTTGTGTAAAATCATAACAAATGATTTGGAAAGAATTGGGATGAAAAATTCCATATTTGAAAAGATAAAAATAGATTTCTATCGAAATGAACTAGTTCTGAACTAGAATTATATTCCAATATTTTTAAATAAATAAATTGGATTTGAAATGGTTTAAAAATAACCAGAATTTCCACTATACGAATTGGAAATGGATTTGAATCGAAACTTTCTTTGGAATATTTCGATGTTGGACTTCGTGATTATACAGATATTGTTATGGAAATTTGAAAGATATATTTATATCATTATTCCCAATACGATATTTGTTGGTTGTGGTATTTGATATTGAATATAAGACGATATATTTTCTATTCAGAGCCTTGTATTTAATATCAAATGGAATTTGGGTTTGTGGTGAATGGTGTCTTCATTAACACTGTTCTTAAACCCAGTTGAGAAAAGATTAAATCTTTTTATTCAGATTTAATGAAGTATACCAATTAATTGATATTTAATTGGGATGGAATTGAAATTGGTCTTTGGGTTTATCGTGAACGGTGTTTTAAATAACACTTGTCTTTAACCCGATTAACAATGGAATAAGATTTTAGGTGGTCGTGAGTGGTATCTTTAATAATACTGTTCTTAGACCCAATGGAGTTAAGAAAATCAGAAACTAACTGGAGATTAGTTAAGTTGAATGGTTTCTTGGGTATTGATCTGATGTTGGTTTCGGCCTTCAGGGTTAATACTTAGGGAAATGTTCACTTGCTAATTTACGGTTAAAGGCTAATGGAATGGGATGTGATTTTGGGTTTATCATGAACCGTGTTTTAAAGGACATTGGTTCTTTAACCCTGTTAAAAACAGGAATAAGATTTTGGGTTGTCGTGAATGGTATCTTTAATAATACTGTTCTTAGACCCAATGGAGTTAAGAAAATCAGAAACTAACTGGAGATTAGTTAAGTTGAATGGTTCCTGGGTATTGATCTGATGTTGGTTTTGACCTTCGGGGTTAATACTTAGGGAATTGTTCACTTGCAAATTTACGGTTAAAGGCTGATGGAATGGAATGTGATTTTGGGTTTATCGTGAACCGTGTTTTAAATGACATTGGTTCTTTAACCCAGTTAAGGACAGGATATGATTTCCTAAGTTAAACAATCGTTAATATTGATTTTTTAGAAGATTAAAACCAAGTGGAGTTTTAATGAATCTTTAATTAGATTGAAATGATATCCAAAGGAAGATTAAAGAATAAATTTAAAGAATTTATCTTTGATAAAATTAATGGGAACCTTTCCCAAAGTATAAGAATATTTGAATAAAGGAATATTCTGGATTGGAATGAGGCGTATGTAGTGTTTTTATAGCACTTGTTTATTATATACGAGAGTTATTCAGAAAGACCGGGTTTATCCCATTTTGAACAACTGATTCGACGATATGTCGAGGATGAAGACAGTGGTCGAAGACCGGAGGTCTTCACATCATTTGGATGATTACTGATGTCTTGATTGGGCTGTACACCCAAGATGAAGTAATAAGTGGTGATCATCCAGATGTACTTGGAGATCAACAGATATGCGAGGGCCTCTCCCCTGTATTGGACATATGGGGGAGGAATAAGGTGCCTCCGGTTTCATTCAAACCCAGAACGAACTTGTAAATGGATGTGTATCTGACATCGGATTTCATTCTGTGTGATTGATAGACATCGGTTGCATAGCGTGAATTGTCTGTGTGGCATGCTGAGATGCAAATGATCAAGGCTTCTGTTGAAAAGCAGAGTCTTGGGGTTGATGATCAAAGCATGACTTTAATATAGCATAGCTTTGAGTAGCATTAATTCGCAAGCCTCACACACCAGTGTGAACCAGAAACGAGAGAGTACCTCGGGGAGGGCATGCATTTCCTTCTAGCTAGGAGTGGTGTCAGAATTTTAATAGCCCTGACATTTTACTTATGTGGATGATGGATTGCGAGGCGCCTCAGTTATATCGGTCGATCCGGGGCCGATGCAGTCATTTGGCTCATTTACGCCCCATAGGGGGGGGGGAAACGCAGTGTTTAGGCATTTTAATCCACATTGAGTGGACCGGCCCTGATGATCCAAGGGCCCACCTGAGTCTAGGTCCTGAGACACGGGCTAGAGCATCTCGAAGCGGTACGGATGATCCCTTGCCTTGGTTCACGACGGAAATCCAATTTCCAATACGAGACATTTCGGTTTTAGTTGTAATCCTATATATGGCGACATAGTGGTATGGGGCACTTATGTCGTCTATGATTGATACTTATGATTGAAATTGTTTTGACACTATACACTTATTGTAATAATAAAAGATGAAATTTCATGTACCAAGCATTTTTGGCTATTATAGGGTAAAAACTATATCGTCCAGCTTGCGTTGCATTGTGTGATGTGACCTGAATCTTATAATAGCTTCATTGTTCTTTATTTAGCATTGCGCTATTTGTTTTATGCACGGGTACTCTTGGGAGGAATCCCATTTCATTTTATACGGCATGGTCCCTTGATTTACCGAACTTTAAAATCAGATTAATAACTGTTTTAGTTCTCACACCAATCACATGATTGATCTGGAGTTTATTGTTTTAACCTAAACTCTGGGTGCCCCTATTTTTCACACGGGCAGCTAGTAGTTTTGGTTTTGCAGATTTATATTCACAGGATCCTGGTTTACAGCTGGAATTATACTCTGAAAGCACTGTATCGGTGTATTACTTTCAGTTATGTTTTGTATTATTTTTCGCTGCAGTAATGTATTGAAATCTCTGATATTTTATGATGTGTAATATTCATTCATACTCTGTTATATTCTTGTATTCTGATGGAATTGTTGTAATAAGCAATGAAATGTTCTTCTGTTTGTGTTCTGATTTGTCATGTTCTCAAAGCAATCCGGGCTTTCCTTTACGGGGAAGTTCGGGTCGTTTCAGTTTTCGCTAAACCAAAGCTTTGATATCAAATGTAATGACCTAGATTTTTGAGTGTTCAAATTGACAATAATCCTCAATGTCGACTTAAACAAATCAAAAATACAGATAACTATTGGGATTTATATTAGAAAAAGAAAAAGAAGAAAACAAATACAGAATCTCACAGTGGAAGGAAAAAATATAATAAATAAATAAAAGTTCAAAAGCAGTTGAAATATATACATTTGACTATAATATACATTGATTATCAGAGTTACACATACACAGATATATACAACAATGCAGTGGAAACAAAGTGCAGTGAAAAAATCATATATATAATAGATATACACTAAATCTTAGTCTTCGTTCTCCAAGGCAAGGTAATCTTCGCTAACAATAACTTCAGCTAACCCTAGTGTATGGCATAAAAACAAAAAAAAAACAACAAACACTCGGATTGGAACTAAATCATTCTTATATTAGTCAAATTAAAATACGATATAATATGAGTGTCATGGGTGTATTAACTTAAGAAATGTTATGGGAAATTCATGGACCATGCCGCTAACGTGGAATGGGTTTACGCCATGTGAATTCCTATACATAGAAATTCGCAAATGATTTAGAAAAAATGGAGCTATCATAAGTTCGTCCCATATCACACAATGCAAGCGCACACCAAATGGGCGAGTGTTGTCTTATGATAACCAAAAATGTTTTCATACATGAAAATCCTCCTTTTTTACTATTATTAATGCATAGTGTTGAAAACCATTTCGCAAAAAATATAATATTAATCTTAGCAAGCATAGTGGCTATGCCCACATACATAGTTTACAAACAAAACGAAGGGCTCATATTGGTTGTTCGGTTTCCAATATGATGGTTCCTGACACGAAAGATCAATCGAGGACACGAAGCTAAGTATCTCCCAGCTAACATCCAGACATCAGACACCGAATACATAGCATGAAGTACATATCCTGGTTTTCATCCAGACATCGCACATCATATATACTTTATTTTCCTTAGGTTTCGTAATTAGATCTACCGCCGAAGCTTTCGAGTTTCAATAGAGATATGCATACAACCTAACCGCTAGTTTACCATCAATTGGGGGTGTGAGGTTCATCGACGTCATGATATACACAAACTATGCTTCAATAAGCAATGATTTGATCATCACTAGTTCATATCATAACTCGAGTATGCCATGTTGACAATTCGCGACATGTCACTAATTTCTATCAATACATAACCTCTAAGTTCATACATCTTAGAGAGGAGGATAATTTATTGCCACAACTCCGATATATATTAGCATAGATCAGTGCTATGCAGTCAACTTCAATGTCAAACGCACAATCCATACAAGTCCGTTCTGGGTCTGAACGGGACAAAATCCGAAAAGCTCTAAATATATTTCAGATCTCATGCCACTTATAGCCTGTATTGGGTGATCGGTCCAATCGAGACATCAGCAGTTAATCCAAACTTTTCGGAGATTCTCGGACTTCGCTTGTCAATTTCCAAGTCTTTAGTATCTTTATAACGTCATATTATTACTTGGAATGGTTTTTGAACATATATTTGATCCCGGTCTTCCCAAATAATAAGCACATTTTTAAAACAATAATTATGGATCAATGCGGATTTCCCATTTAAATCTCCTTCCAAATTCATATCAAATTAGAATGAAATTTCATATCAATATCATGATTATTTAAACATCGATTTTTATTCAAAGGAGAATATATTTTTATTTCAAATCTCAATCTGAATCAATGGTTTAAATCTAAAAAAATTCAAATTAATAAACATTACAAATATTTAAATAACTTGAAAATAGATGATTAAAAATAAAACCCTTTTATTAATATATATATATACATATATATTAAAATAATTAGAGTATAATAAAATAATATAAAGATATATATATATATATACATATATTAAAATGCTTTACCAAAATATTTTTTTATAATAAATAACATAATATAATTTAATTCAAAACTATAGGTATATCAATAGCTAATTAATTTTATACCATAATTGCTCTTTCTTCAAATTTCAATAACCTGAGATCTATTTGATGCCCATAACATCTAGGGTGAACAATGAGATTAATTGGCACAAATAAACATACACGTCATATAATGAATAACGGGAACAATTTACATTAACGATATCCATTCAGTGATCAGTACAAGGCACCCATCACAATTGTTTCAACCAAACGATCAGTATTATATCATTTCACTAGTTAACAAATGTCGAGGTTTCAGACTTGCAACTTAATTTCGAATAAATAAGCTATTGTCGATTCTAAATTAATACTACAATTAACTTGTATGTCAAGTTAAGCAAACAATCAATCAATCACAACCAGACAATCAAATTTATTTCATAATTTAATAAATATAGGATCAATTCACTTAATTGTGAGCGAGAAATTCACTCGCCTATTGGTTCTGAATGCATTTAAAGTCCAAAATAATACCCAAAATTTAACTATCTCATAATTTGTCCAAATCAGTGTCATAGCGAAGAGTTCGTCAATATGATTCCAACACAATTTATTTCGTCCAAAACTGACCTCGTAGCAGAAAGTTACAAACATTTTAGAACAATTTATATACACATATACTAAATAAATAAAATAATAAAATATACCTTATATTTTGACAAAACTACAACTCTGTCTTGCTACTCTCTAACATGAATTTCTTAGTGAAGATCGAATACAATAAAAATGACATGAGGATTTAGAACTTAAATGATATGATAATAACATTGGTTTACCCGAGTAGGGCTAGGATTGATTATGGAAGTTAATATGGAATTAAGTGAACGAAAGCAAATAAGTTAAATTTCATTGAAATTGATGTGAATCGACTCGAGATATTGAAGCAAATTATACTCTTTTGAATGTGGAAATAAATTCAAGTCATCGCACGGAAAGGAAACAATTTAAATTTAAAGCATTTGTATATTGATGTAGGCTTTCAACTATTTAACATAGTATGTTAATTTCAAAAATATATAAATAAGACTTATTTGATTTAAAGGATACGTACATGGTTTAAATACTCTATTTGTATATGTTTTCAAGCTTTAAATTACTGTAAGTAATGATTTCAACCATTTTATTTTAAATTTTCTAAATTTATATATAATTGTATCTTTTCCATCCCGATGACTCGAATTTATATCCATATTCGAAAAGTATAACTGGTTTCGATAATCTTGAGTTAATCCGATCAATTTCAAAGACATTTACCTTATTTTCTTTCGTTCTCTTAGTTCCACATTAACTTTCATAATTAAACTAAGCCTTACTGGGGAAAACAATGTTAATATCGTATCGTTCAATTTAAATCCAAACGATTTCTATTAGATATACAATTTGACAAAGATCGAAACTTCTTATATCCAATATATGTATCCGTGTTAAACTGATACTATAAGTGGAATTACGATATTTCTACCGTTTAATTCCCTATATAGTATTAGTCATCATCTACAGAACTTATATTAAATATCTGAAGGTCACTTTCATCCAATCCAATTTTTAAACAAATTTAAATTGGAAAACTATTCATTATAGTTGCCGTTTTACGGTGTTCAAGATTCATTTTCAAATTTGCTCTTTTATCGGTCTAGATAAGTAAATGTTGGCCAGGTAAGTTCAGCGCACTGGTAGCGCATTCTTGCTTTAGTTACGCGCCCCGTTTACTATTCCAGAACTAGTAACTTACTTATAAACCCAAACTTAAGCTACATTCCTTATTTAAACTTCAAATTCAAATTATTATTCAAAGCAATTTATAATTTATATTTATACGTACTAATCTAAACTTATGTCAAATTCAATAACCAAAAAAATTCAAGTTCAATTTTCTTCTTCAAACAATTTTAAAATAATATTTCAAATTATTATCTAAAATCATGTTAGATTTCAAAATTAAATAGTTCGAGTTTGCTCAAATTTTTCTTCAATCATACATAAATTTAATTCAGTAGTTAAGTTTAAAAATAACAAATTTAAATTCAAGCTACCCTCAAAATAAATTTAATATCAAGTTACAATGATAATAACATGTTAATTAGTTTTCCAATATAGACTTTATTTATACAATCAAATCAAATTAACATGTTTTCGAGTACTACTCGCCATTATTTCATTCAGTATTAGAAATGTTATTAGCATAACTTAGTTAATAAACCGTTTTAATAACACTATTTGATTAAATCAACATTTTTAAATTAATTCAATATCATTTATCAAATGTTAATAAGAAAAACTATTTAAATAGATCAAGTTTTACATAGTTAGCGAAATATAACTGAATCAAAGAATATTAAAAATACTATTAAATCAATAATCATTATTTTAAATAAATATTGTTAACTACATAACAAATAAAATGTCATTTTGCCAATAGCTCGTTCCTTAATCAAATCTTAAGGAATTTCTAAATATTCCGCAAACAATTCATGTAAGTCGAGAATGAGAACATATATATATTCATACCTTCCACAACCATTTCAAGCATTCATTTCATACATGCACACAACAAAAATTTGAGAACATGCGTTATAACACTAATGCACTTTGATATACATTTCAAATCGGCAATCATCATGACAATAGCCATATTATTTACAAATTATCATATCCATGTTCATGTAACCCAAAATTTTGCGTTATAAAGTAATGTGTCCATATACGGGTTTAACTAACATGTGGCGACCCAACTTCGAATCACCTAAATTCGATATTTAAACCAACTCCAGATGTTTGAAAATCGGATTCGCTGTGGTAGTACCCATTAGAACATAATAAAATAAAATTTTATTACTCAACATTTGATTACAGCAGCTTTTACATTACCAGAGTTACAATGAAATACACAGCGGAAAAGAAAACTACAGTGGAAGAAAATGAGTTAATATAGCGGAGGAACTCCAACTCTAGCTCGAAGCTCTAACCCCAAAAGCGCTCTGAATCTTGCTCCAAGGATCTATAACTATAAAATTAAACCACTAGCTGCCCGATCTTCTCGTTACGATCCTATCGGATCAAAATTCAGGATTTTTCATTGAGTAATTTGTTTGATTTGGATTTTTGATGATGAAAAGCTAATGGCCACTGAAGATTTCTGAAAAGAGAACAAAGCGGCTATTCTTTTTTTTTACAGGCAAGAGATAGTTGCTAGGTTAGGGTGGAGATATTATATAGGCAAATGATTTGTTTTACTTATTTATTTATTTATATCAAAGAATTTGAATGGTTAAATAAACAAAGTATGCAAATTTTTATTTGTCCATCTTTAATTCAATTCCAAATAATAATCCCCTAAAACATGGCTTATATTAATTATAGGAATCAATCAAATTTTTAATGTAGTCAATTTATTTCCATTAATCAATCTTTAATTCAATTTCAAACATTACCAATTTCATCCGAATCCAACATTGCACCTAAATTAGTTAAGTCTTTTTGTTTAATTATAATCCAAATCACATAAATATTTCAATTTACCATTTGATTTGTTTACATTCGTATAACCAAATCTACTTCCATTCATATTCATTTGCATTATTCATCATCTGAAAATTTCTTTTAATACTCTTCTCTTCATAATACACAAAAAGAGTATAACTTTTTACGACCATAGATTTATTTAACTAATTCATTTCATTAGTCAAATTTTATCACTTTACTTAGTATAATTCAATTTTCATTATTCACCGTTAAATTAAATTCAGAAAGTTTAAAATCATTATTTAAATCAAAATAGTATATAAATTAATTTCAAAAAAAATCTTTTTATTAGAGTTATAATATTGAATATTTACTACTTCAAATTTTTGTATTTCAATTATAAATTACACAAAACAAAATATTTCAATATTAAGTTACAAATATCATTGTAATCAATATAAACAAATTAACAATTTTATGAGCATTATATGTCACTATTGTCAAGCTAAGCTGAACATGACACGACCCGAACTTCCCCGTGAAGGAAAGCACGGATAGAATTGAGGACAGGACAAAATAGAATGCAAACAGAAGAACATTTCATTGTTATTACAACAATTCCATCAGATACAAGAATATACAGAGTATAAATGAATAAATTACATTCAATAAATATCAGAGATTTAAATTACATTTAAATACATCGCAGTGGAAAATAATACAAAAGCACAACTAGAAGTAATGCACGGATACAGAGCTTTTCGAGCATCGTTCCAGCTGTAAATCAGGATCCTGTGAATATAAATCTGCAAAACCAAAACTACTAGTTGCCCATGAGGAAAATAAGGGCACCCAGAGTTTAGGTTAAAACAATAAACTCCAGGTCAGTCATGGGACTGGTGTGAGAACTAAAATAGTTATTTAAAACTTTAAAAGAAAGAAATTCAAGGGACCATGCCGTATAACACGGAACGGGTTTCCTCTCAAGAATACTAGTGCATATAACAAAACAGCGCAATGCTTTTTGGAAAAATGAAGCTATTATAAGACCCAGGTCCCATCACACAATGCAACGCAAGCCGGAGGATAGGGTTTTCCCTTATAATAGCCAAACATGCTTGATACGTTTAAAACAAATCACTTGATACTATAATAAGTGTATAGTGTCAAAACAATTCAATCATAAATATCAATCATAGGCGACATGGGTACCATCTATCATGTCGCCATACTAGTTCTACAATTAAAACCGCAATAACACGTATTGGAAATTGGATTTCCGTTATGAGTCGAGGCAAGGGGCAAGCTCCTCTCCGCGTTCGAGACACTCTAGCAAATGTCCCAGGACCCCACTATGATCCTTGGATCTTCAGGGCCGGTCCTCTCTTACTTTTGAGGATTAGTTATTCCTGAACACACGTTTCCCTATCCTTACAGACCTATATCCGAGGCACCTCGTATCCAACAACCACACAGGTGAAAAGTATATGAATGTCAGGGCTGGTAGGTCACTGACACCACCCTAGCTAGAAAGAAACGTCGTGCTCTCCCTGCAGTCACTATCCCGTTTTTGACTCATACCAAGGTGTGAGGCTCGCGAATTCACGTTATACACATAGCTACGTCACACAGACCGTGCTTTGATCTCAAACACAAGACTTTGCTTTTCGACAGAAACCTTGATCAATTGCCACTTACGCGTGCCACACTGGCAATTCACTCCATGCGACTGATGTCCATCGATATACAACCTTTGAGCTCATACGTCTCAGAGAAGGGCGTTAAGCAAGAGAATAAATTCTCCACCGCCAAACAGATGTATATTTAATAGAGATCAATCAACACAGAATAAAATCCAATGTTAGACACACAATCCATTTACAAGTTCGTTCTGGGTCTGAACGAAACCGGAGGCACTTTCCTCGCATATCCATCCATCTCCAAGTACGTCTGGACGATCACCCAATGTTTCCCTCATCTTGGGTGTACAGCCCAATCGAGATCATCAGTAATCACCCAAACGATGTGAAGACTTCCGATCTTCAACCACCGTCTTCATCTTCGACATCTCGTCGAATCGGTTATTCAGAATGGGTATAACCCCGACCTTTCTGAATAACCCACGTATATGATAAACAAATGTTACACAAACACAACAAACGCCTCATTCCAATTCAGAATGTTCTTTTATTCACAAAATCACATTCTTAGGGAAAGGTTCCCATTAATTTTATCCAAGATAAATTCTTCTAAATTTATTCTTTAATCTTCCTTCGGATATCCTTTCAAACTAGTCGGAATTAGAGAACCACACCAAAGTAATTATTTATTTTATTTCCCAATCCCAACCTATTCATCCCATGGAGCAAAATTGGTAATACTCCATATCTAACACCACGGTGTTATCGGTAAAATTAATTACCATTTCACGTTCAAATCTAATTAAAGATTTAACTATCGCTTTGGAGCAAAACTGGTGGTACTCCACTCTCGATCACCTTTCAGATTTGATAATTTAAATTATCAATTCACATTTTAATCTAATTAAAGATTCATTAAAACTCTACTTAGTTTTAATCTTTTCAAAAATCAACATCCTGTCTTTAAGTGGGTTAAAGAACCAATGTCATCTAAAACACGATTCATGACAAACCCAAATCACATTTGATATTAAATACAAGGCTTTGAATAGAAAATATATCGGCTTATATTCAATATCAAATTCTGAAACCAACACATATCGCATTGAAAATAACGATATAAAATATATCTTTCAAATTCCCATAACAATATCTGTATAGTCACGAAATCCAACATCGAAATATCCCGAAGATAATTTCGATTCAACTCCAGTCCAATTCACGTATTGGGAATATTGATTATTTTTAAAATCACTTTCAAATTCAATTTATTTATTTCAAAAATAAATTGATTTTAATTCTAGTTCAAAACTAGTTCATTTCGACAAAAACATATTTTTCTCCTTTCAAATGTGGAATTTTTCATCCCAGTTCTTTCCAATTCATATATTATGATTTTACACAAATTATTGATATTTTTAATAATTTTATCAAGGCCCGTACAGTCGATTTCCATCAACGGCCATCGAACTGCACTTACAGCGACCTTTTCCAAATTTGATTTGGACATAATTCCAAATCCAACCGTTAGATTTCAAATTTCTAATATTCATTGGAAAGCTCTTTTCGATACGAACCCAACGGTTCCGGTTTTAGGAGAATCCGACGGTCGGATCTCCCACAACGTCAATTTGAAGTCAATGGTCGAAATTCACGAACTACCGCGACGCGGCGCGTTCTATTCAGGCCATTATATATATATATATAATATATATATGTATATATATTATATATATTTCGTCGATTTCCTTTTAAAACGTATTTTATAAATCGTTTTAAATTCGTTTTCAAAACCATTTCAACTCTATATTCGATTTCAAATCAAAATTGAATATTTCATATCATTACTATATAAATGATAATATTTTCAAAACGTTATATTTTGAATTCACTACCTTTTCAATATTCATTATAAAAACGAATATAATCGATATAAATATCGCTCACGTCAAAACGGTGCAACTCTAATCAAAACGGCTTTATATATTTCAATAAATTCGTTATTCTATTCAACAAATGAATATTTATTCTACTCAACACATGATTCTATATTTCTTTCAACACACGACTAATCTCAACACATGAGTACTGTCAACACACGACTATTTTTGTTATGCAAAATATTTTATAAAATTTTGGTATCTATCGTTTGATTTTCAAATCAGACTTCAACCGTAAAGTAGTTCTAATTTTAAAAATGATAAAGATGTAAATTTTATTGTTAAAATATTTTACTCAACACATGAATAGTTTCAACACATGAACATCGTCAATACATGACTATTTTTATATTCAACACATGAATTTTCTTTTATAATATTCATTATTTTCCCGATTGGAATGAGGCCCAATCAATCACCATATAATGTTAATTATATGTATTCCATACAACACATGTATATAATGGCAATGATAAACAATCAACCATCATCCAAAGTGCACCACACAACTGCATAAGCATCAAATATAAATAATCAACACTTACATAGTCTGTCGACCAATTGATCGACATACAATTAAATAATTGGGATTAGTGTACGCCAAATATTATCCCAACACCCGTGTGGGGTTTCAAATCAACAAACACAGATTTTTATTTTTGCAGTTGGGCGATGTGTAAAATTTATCGACCCAATCAATATTAGTCAAATTAGTGTATATAAACAAATCGGCCGATTTGTTTATAAATATTTATTTATTCACATTCACGTTATAATTATATTTTTAACGATAATTAATTTATTTCCACCATCTACAATTTATTATCGATTTCACATCCATATCACAAACAGATTTCACAACACATCAATCAAACAAACAAGTCATCCATGGTCTGTGGATGACGGGTGTCGGGTGCTGCTAAGCACCGTCTGCATCCTAGTATATATATATAACTAGAAAAAGAAATTTAGGGTGAGAAGTTCTCACCAATAGCTAATCCAATACCACGACTCTCCCTATGTAGAAATCTTCGTCGTTCTCGCCTTTTGTCACTTTCGCTGCCCGTAGCCACTACATATATAAAAATCACATTTTTATACTGTTGCTATGTATATAAAAATCATATGTTTATACTACTACTACATAGATAAAAATTCTATTTTTACATCGCTACTATATAGATAAAAATTCTATTTTTACATCGCTACTATATAGATAAATATTCTATTTTTACATCGCTACTATATAGATAAAAATTCTATTTTTACATCGCTACTATATAGATAAATATTCTATTTTTACATCGCTACTATATAGATAAATATTTCGCCTTTTCAAATATAAAGATTTCGCCTTTTCAAATATAAAGATTTCGCCTTTTCAAATATAAAGATTTTTATATTTTCAAAAGTAAAGATTTCGCCTTTTCCTTACATCACTATATATATAATAAAAATCAGATTTTTATTTCGCTACATATATAAAGATCATATTTTTATATTCTCTATTATATAGAAATCTTATTTTCAATACACTACTTTTATAAAAATAGTATTTTTATATCTTCTATTATATAAAGATCATATTTTAATACTCTACACAAGTAAAAATCATATTTTTAATCTTCCACTAATATAAAAATCGCATCTTTGTCTATATAAAGATCTCATCTTTATTTGTTGTTCATGTAGATAAAAATCAAATCTTTTTCAAATCGTATTTCATATAAAAGCTGATTTTATATTCTCCTATAATCAAATACATTAAATGAATAAAATAAGAGAAGTAAAAATAAAAATAAAAGTAAAACGGCTTACAGTGGTTTAGGGGGTTGGAATTGGCGGTCTAACAGTCGGGAGGGGGCTCGCGAGTGGGTGGAAGGAAGGGGGGCTGACTGGGCGCGGCGCGCCAGGCGAGAGGGGGGAGGAAGAAGAAGAGCGGTGGTGGCAGAGGGGAGGGGGGATGCAGAGGTCGATTTGGGTGCGTGAGGTGGGGGAGTACAGGGGTTTCGGGGGGGGGGGCTGGGTGAGTCGAACGAGGATGGAGGAGAAGAAGAGGGGGGCGGCGGTGGGAGGAAGAGGCGGAGGAGCACGAGGGGAGGGGGGCGACGAAATGGCGGCGGCGGAAGTCGATGGGGGCTCCGCCCTTTTTTTTATTTGAAATCAATTTTAACGGGGGGGGGGGGGGGGGCTGAGAAGATAAGGGAAGAGGGAAGGGGTTTTATTTTTAATTTATTTTATTTAATTTAAGTTACAAAAAGGTTGACTTTTTATTTCGACCTCGAAACGAGGCCTACCGCCTGTCTTCCATAGCTAATTACCCCCATTCCGAACACAATAGGATATCTATCGTAGGCTGATTCGATCGTTACAATCGGTTTTCGTCAAAATCAACATATAACTCTATATACTGATTTTGAACGTGCATTTCAATTTACCGGGGTCACATACTAACTCGAAAAAATTCCAGAAAAATATTTTCTAGCTTCGTATTGATGATACGGTCCTAACAAAACTAGTTTTGTTGAATTCTGAGACCGTTGAAAAAATGGCCATTTTCCAATTGATTAAAATCAACTAAAACTGGTCAAACACGTTTTCTTTTGTCACGCTCACATATTGATTCGAAAAATTATGAAAATTGGAATCTAGCAATAATTTGACATCACGGACCCAACAAAAGTGGTTTCGTCGAAATCCGAGGTCATTTGCAAAATTCCCATTTTTAAGGGCCTGAATTCCATAGCGACTATTCAGAATTTTCAACTGGACGTATCTTTTGATTCCCGCTATGAAATTTCGATTTTTCAGATTCGTTGGAAAGATATTCCCAAATAGATCCTATTATTTTTGGTTTCACTAAAATCCGGTTTATTTTGCACCCGGTATGTTCAATTGAAGTTTGAAATCGAATTATCGAACTACCGCGCCATTTTCAATTCTATATATAATTATATATAATTATTTATATTCTAACGACGACGTATATAAAAATATACGTCGAATTCATTTCAAAATAAAGTTCTCGTTGATATTATTTAAAATAATTCATTTTAAATAATCAAAATTCGCTAAAATTGGCAAAATAAAATTTTTAAACTGGCTCGCATTTCCGGGTTATTACAATCTCCCCCACTTAAAACTTTTCGTCCCCGAAAAGGAACAAAGTCGAAAGTGGTTTGATTAATCAACTCCACGTTCGATCTGGCTTCCATTCTCCAACTCTTCAGTTTCTGAGAATTTTCAAATTCTTCAAAAATTTGGCTAACACCCGGAATTTTCGAAAAATTTCGCCATAACCTCCTTTGTACGGGGAGAGGTTTGGAAATTTATTGGGACGTATTAGGTACCCAATAAATCCTAATAAGCATACACATATTTATAGTGATATATTCTGGTGTTTACAGGGAAGCGTGTATTGATAATAACTTCAGAGAATAAATTCTCGTCACCCTGTCAAAGCCTGAGGGTGTGTATATTTTAAATGCTCCAGAGGATAAATCCTCGTCACCTCGTCCCGTGTGGGAAATAAATAGTCCATGTGCCGTATCTAATAACTAGAGAGACATGATTATTGTCAACTCTAGACCCGTGTGGGGTTTTTATTAATCTGGCAATTTTATCGTTACAATTTAAATAGTCCATATCAGTCATCGGTTCAACCTGTAAAATATAGTCATCGCCATACAAGTCTCTCGCTCGTATGGTAAATCTTCCACCTCGTCACACAAGCTCCAAATGCTTATGTGGTATATGATGAAGTATGCCTATCTTCCAGAAGTATGCCATGTAATGTAGTTCAAAATTAATTGTTGCTATCCTATGGCAATGTTTATTATTTCACACAGAATAACCAACACTCCGCATCCAATGGCACTCACAGGAGTTGATATAATAATAAAAGTGCGCATCCTACTCATTAAGGTTTACCTATTTGTCGGGCACGCAAATAAAATCTTTACTTAACAGCTATCCAATTTCCTGTTCAAACATATATAATGCACAAGTATATATTTCTAACTATTTTCTAATCAGTTCAATGTGTGATTTAATTGAATAAATTTGTTCTGGTTTTTATTGATGATATTCTAATCTTCTCTAAATCAAAGGCCGAAAAGGAATATAACAATGGAAGCCGAAAAGGAACGAAGCCGAAAGTTGTTTAACAAATCAACTCAACTTCCATTATTTTGACTACGGCTTAAGTTCTTCAACTTTTCAGTTTCTAAGAACTTTTCAAATTTTTCAAAAATTTGGCTAACACCCTAAATTTTCGAAAAATTTCGCCATAACCTCCCCTGCACCGGGAGCACCGGGAGCAACGGGAAAATCCCTCAATTGCCATACAGGCCCTTTGATCTCAAAAAGAAAAAGAAAAAGCCAATCGGCTCATAAAATCATCATTACCCAAACAAAACAGCAAATTATGGTAAACATGTACCTATTTGTCGGGCAAACAAATTTTATTCTTCTGCTCTAGCCTCCTTGCTATGACCTGTTCAATGTAAGTACATGTATATGCAAGCAAATGTGACCAATTTTCAATACAATTCAATATTCGATACAATTAGGCGTAATGGTTCAAAATTATCAAACAAATAAACAAACAACTCAAACATCAATCAATTAGTGAATTAATGTTTCGAATTAATAATTTTGATACATATATACAAAAAAATCATGTTTTTGATGCCAATTCACAACAATGTATTCTAGCTATATTTTGGTTCTCACACCAGTCTAATGGAAATATATAGAAATCACACCTTCGTCACTTGAAAATAAATACTGGTAACGCTGCAGCATTATCAGAACCATCCCCGGGCAACTAGAGTGTGATCCTATATCTGTCTAGTATATTAAAACTTCGAATATACGTTCATGACGTGTATACGCGAAATCTTTATATACTCGATTGTCCAAATTCAAAATAAATAAATATTCAAATACGTATAAAGCGATTTAAATGTCAAAACAAAATTTGTTTTCATTTGAAAAATATACTCTTCACACTCGTTCTAGGATACTACTGATCCTATCTCTAACGAGTCATTCTAATTGGATATTACTAATCCAATATCTGATGAATTCTTTCGTATGGTTCCAATGTGTCTTGTTCTCGAGCTCTGTAAACCAAAACTCTGATACCAAACTGACACGACCCGAACTTCCCCGTGAAGTAAAGCACGGATAGAACTGAGAACAGGACAAAATAGAACGCAAACAGAAGAACATTTCATTGTTATTACAACAATTCCATCAGATACAAGAATATACAGAGTATAAATGAATAAATTACATTCAATAAATATCAGAGATTTAAATTACATTTAAATACATTGCAGCGGAAAATAATACAAAAGCACAACTAGAAGTAATGCACGGATACAGAGCTTTCCGAGCATCGTTCCAGCTGTAAATCAGGATCCTGTGAATATAATCTGCAATACCAAAACTACTAGCTGCCCGTGTGGAAAATAAGGGCACTCAGAGTTTAGGTTAAAACAATAAGCTCCAGGTCAGTCATGGGACTGGTGTGAGAACTAAAACAGTTATTTAAAACTTTAAAAGAAAGAAATTCAAGGGACCACGTCGTATAACACGGAACGGGTTTCCTCCCAAGAATACTAGTGCATATAACAAAACAGCGCAATGCTTTTTGGAAAAATGAAGCTATTATAAGACCCAGGTCCCATCACACAATGCAACGCAAGCCGGAGGATAGGGTTTTCCCTTATAATAGCCAAACATGCTTGATACATTTAAAACAAATCACTTGATACTATAATAAGTGTATAGTGTCAAAACAATTCAATCATAAATATCAATCATAGGCGGCATGGGTACCATCTATCATGTCGCCATACTAGTTCTACAATTAAAACCACAAAATCACGTATTGGAAATTGGATTTTCGTCATGAGTCGAGGCAAGGGGCAAGCTCCTCTCCGCGTTCGAGACACTCTAGCAAATGTCCCAGGACCCCACTATGATCCTTGGATCTTCAGGGCCGGTCCTCTCTTACTTTTGAGGATTAGTTATTCCTGAACACACGTTTCCCTGTCCTTACAGACCTATATCCGAGGCACCTCGTATCCAACAACCACACAGGTGAAAAGTATATAAATGTCAGGGTTGGTAGGTCACTGACACCACCCTAGCTAGAAAGAAACGTCGTGCTCTCCCTGCAGTCACTATCCTGTTTTTGACTCATACCGAGGTGTGAGGCTCGCGAATTCATGTTATACACAAAGCTACGTCACACAGACCGTGCTCTGATCATCAACCACAAGACTTTGCTTTTCAACAGAAGCCTTGATCAATTGCCACTTACGCGTGCCACACTGGCAATTCACTCCATGCGACTAATATCCATCGATATACAACCTCTGAGCTCGTACGTCTCAGAGAAGGGCGTTAAGCAAGAGAATAAATTCTCCTCCGCCAAACAGACGTATATTTAATAGTGATCAATCAACACAGAATAAAATCCAATGTCAGACACACAATCCATTTACAAGTTCGTTCTGGGTCTGAATGAAACCGGAGGCACTTTCCTCGCATATCCATCCATCTCCAAGTACGTCTGGACGATCACCCACTGTTTCCCTCATCTTGGGTGTACAGCCCAATCGAGATCATCATTAATCACCCAAATGATGTGAAGACTTCCGGTCTTCAACCCCCGTCTTCATCTTCGACATCTCGTCGAATCGGTTATTCATAATGTGTATAACCCCGGCCTTTCTGAATAACCCACGTATATGATAAACAAATGTTACACAAACACAACAAACGCCTCATTCCAATTCAGAATGTTCTTTTATTCACAAAATCACATTCTTAGGGAAAGGTTCCCATTAATTTTATCCAAGATAAATTCTTCTAAATTTATTCTTTAATCTTCCTTCGGATATCCTTTCAAACTAGTCGGGATTAGCGAACCACACCAAAGTAATTATTTATTTTATTTCCCAATCCCAACCTATTCATCCCATGGAGCAAAACTGGTAATACTCCATATCTAACACCACGGTGTTATCGGTAAAATTAATTAGCATTTCACGTTCTGTAAGAACCCGTTACTTCCCCGTGAAGGAAAGAGCGGATACTTTGAGAACAATACACAAATGAATGCAGACGGAAGAACATTTCATTGTTATTAAAACAATTCCATCAGATACAAAAATATACAGAGTATAATTGAATGAATTACATTCGATTAATATCAGAGATTACAATAAATTACATAGCAGCGGAAAATAATACAAAGCACAACTGAAGGTGATATACGGATACAGAGCTTTCCGGATATCATTCCAGCTGTAAACCAGGATCCCGTGAATATAAATCTGCAAAACCAAAACTATTAGCTGCCCGTGCGGAAAATAGGGGCACCCAGAGTTTAGGTTAAAACAATAAACTCCAGGTCAGTCATGTGACTGGTGTGAGAACTAAAACAGTTATTTAAGCATTTACTTTAAAAGAGAGTGATTCAAGGGACCACGCCATATAACACGGAACGGGTTTTCTCCCAAGAATACCAGTGCATAGAATAAACAACGCAATGCTTTTTCGAAAAATGAAGCTATTATAAGACCCAGGTCCCATCACACAATGCAACGCAAGCCGGAGGATAGGGTTTTCCCTTATAATAGCCAAACATGCTTGGTACGTTTAAAACAAATCATTTGATACTATAATAAGTGTATAGTGTCAAAACAATTTCAATCATAAATATAAATCATAGACGGCATGGGTACCATATATCATGTCGCCATACTAGTTCTACAATTAAAACCGCAATACACGTATTGGAAATTGTATTTCCGTCATGAGTCGAGGCAAGGGGCAAGATCCTCTCCGCGCTCGAGACACTCTAGCAAATGCCTCAGGGCTACGCACTCTGGGCAACCCTGGATTCGGCTGGGCCGGTCCTCACTTACGTTAGAGGATTAGTTATTCCTGAACACACGTTTCCCGGTCCTTATAGACCTATAATCGAGGCGCCTCATTCCAACAACCACAAAGGTGAAAAGTATATATATGTCAGGGCTGGTAAGTCACTGACACCACCATAGCTAGAAAGAAACGTCGTGCTCTCCCAGCGGTCCGTATCCCGTTTTTAACTCATACCGAGGTGTGAGGCTCGCGAATTCACGTTATACACAAAGCTACGCCACAAGGCCGTGCTTTGATCATCAACCACAAGACTTTGCTTTTCAACAGAAGCCTTGATCATTGCATCTTAGCGTGACACACAGGCAATTCATGCCATGCGATTGATATCTATCGATATATAACCTCTAAGCTCATACGTCTCATACAAGGGCGTTAAGCAAGAGAATAAATTCTCCGCCGCCAAACAGATATATATTTAACAGAAATCAATCAACACAGAATAAAATCCAATGTCAGACACACAATCCATTTACAAGTTCGTTCTGGGTCTGAACGAAACCGGAGGCACTTTCCTCGCATATCCATCCATCTCCAAGTACGTCTGGACGACCACCAACTATTTCCATCCTCTTGGGTGTACAGCCCAATCAGGATCGTCAGTAATTATCCAAACAATGTGAAGACTTCCGGTCTTCGGCCACCGTCTTCATCTTCGACATATCGTCGAATCGGTTATTCAGAATGGGTGTAAACCCGGACTTTCCGAACAACCCGCGTATATTAAAAACAAATGTTACACAAACACAACATACGCCTCATTCCAATTCATTAGTCACTAACCGTAAATCAACCAGAGAACAACTTCCCAAACATTAACCCCGAAGGCCGAAACCAACATCAGATCAATACCCAGGAAACCATTCTTCTTAGCTAACCTACAACTAGTTTCTAAATTCCACATTTTTAGGGAAAGGTTCCCATTAATTTTATCCAAGATAAATTCTTTAAAATTTATCCTTTAATCTTCCTTTGGACGTCGTTTCAAACCGAATTATGGTTTTCTAAATTAGTCGAGATTAGCGAACCATACCGAAGTATTTGTTTATTTTATTTCCCAATCCCAACATATTCATCCCATGAAGAAAAACTGGTAATACTCCATATCTAACACCACAGTGTTATCGGTAAAATTAATTACCATTTCACGTTCAAATCTAATTAAAGATTCACTATCGCTTTGGAGCAAAACTGGTGATACTCCATTCTCGCTCATTTTCTAAATTTGATAATTTAGATTATAGATCCACATTACAACCTAATTGCAGATTCGTTAAAACTCCTTTTACTGGGTTAAAGAACTAGGTGTTATTTAAAACACAGTTCACGACAAACCCAAATCACATTCCATTTATTATCGGGTTAAAGAACTAGTGTTATTTAAAACACCGTTCACGATAAACCCATTTTAAATCCAATCGAATATATTAGAAATTCCGATTATTTAAAACCCCTTTTTAAATCTAATTTATTTATTTAAAAATAATCGGGTTTTAAATTTAGTTCAAAACTAGTTCATTTCGATAAAAATCTATTTTTATCTTTTCAAATATGGAGTTTTACATCCCAATTTTTCTCAAATCATTTCTCATGATTTTACACAAATTATTACTATTTCTAATAATTTTATCAAGGTCCGTACAGTCGATTTCCATCAACGGCCATCGAACTGCACTTACAACGACCTTTTTCGAATTTGATTTGGACGTATCTCCAAATCCAACCGTTAGATTTTGAATTTCAAATATTCGTTAGAAAGCCCTTTTCGATACGAACCCATCGGTTCCGGTTTTAGGAGAATCCGACGGTCGGATCTCCCGTAATGTCCGTTTGAAATAAATGGTCGAAATTCACGAACTGCCGCGGCGCGGCGCGTTCTATTCAGGCCATTATATTATATATATAATATATATTTCGTCGATTACTATTTAAAACGAATTATATAAATAGTTTTAAATTCGTTTCAAAAGCAATTTCAACTTCCATTTCAATTCAAATCAAAATTGAATTCTTCTTTATAAATTCGTTTTAAAATTCATTTCCATTCAATTCAAATTTCAATCCAATTTGAATTCATTTCAATTCGCTTTTAATTCAATTTGAATTCGTTTTCAATTCAATTCAATTCCAAAGTCGTTTTTATTCGATTCAATTCAAATTGGTTTTCTATTCGATTCAATTCAAATTGGTTTTCTATTCGATTCAATTCAAATTGGTTTTCTATTCGATTCAATTCAAATTGGTTTTCTATTCGATTCAATTCAAATTAGTTTTCTATTCGAATCAAATTCGTTATATATTCCATTGAAATCAAATTCGTTTTCTATTCAAATCAAATTCGTTATATATTCAATTAAAATCAAATTCGTTTTCTATTCAAATCAAATTCTTTATATATTCAATTGAAATCAAATTCGTTTTCTATTCAAATCATTTCGAAATCGTTTTCAATTCAATTCATTTCGAAATCGTTTTCAATTCAATTCATTTCGAAATCGTTTTCAATTCAATTCATTTCGAAATCGTTTTATATTCAATTCATTTCGAAATCGTTAAAATCGATATAAATATCGTTCACGTCAAAATGGCGTCAATCTAATCAACACGGCTTAATGTATTTCTATTTTCAAATATTCTATTTCAAATATTTCCTATTATCAAAATATTTGTTATTATCAAAATATTTCGTTCAACACATGACTAATCTCAACGGATGAGTACAGTCAACACATGAACCTTTATTTTATATTGATAAAGATGTAAATTTTATTATTAAAATATTTCGTTCAACACATGACTAATCTCAACGGATGAGTACAGTCAACACATGAACCTTTATTTTATAATATTCTTTATTTTCTAAATTGGAATGAGACCCAATCAATCACCATATAATGTTAATTATATGGATTTTTCATACATCACACGTATATAATAGCATTGAAAATAATCAACCATCAACCAAAGTGCACTACACTGTATAAGCATCAAATATAGATATCTAACGCGTATAACAGCCCGTCAATCAATCGATCGACATATTTAATAAATCAGGATGAGTGAACTTCATATTTCATCCCAACACCCGTGTGGGGTTTCAAACAATCAAACACATATTTTATTTGTGCAGTTGGGAGATGTGTAAAATTTATCGTCCCAATCAATGTCCTTCAAATAGGTGTACATAAACAAACCGTCCGGTTTGTAAATGAATATTTTATTTTATTCACATTCACGTTAAAAATTATATTTTTAACGATAAAATATTTTATTTCAACACATGGATTTCTATTCAGTTCGTTTATTCAATAAAATGATATCTTTATTTTTCTAACATATTTTAGAAAATTTCGGCGGCATAACGGCACGATACTAGAAACGGGACGAGGCCTAGCCTTATCCCCGGTCTAGTGAAGGCCCACGCCATTCACACATCAATCAAATCAATTTCATTTCACCAAACAATTCAATCCAATCAAATAATCTAACTAATTTATGCAATCAAACAAACAAGTCCATGGTCTGTGGACGATTGTGTCGGGTGCTACTAAACACCGTCTGCATCCTAGTATATATGTATAACTAGAAAAGAAATTGAAGAGTGAGAAATTCTCACCGATAGCTATCCAACTTCACGACACTTCATTGATAGAAATCTTCATTGCCCGTATTCTCTACATATGTAAAAATAGAATATTCACTTCGCTATTCAATATATAAAAATCGAATTTTTATTATACTATTCAATATATAAAAATCGAATTTTTATTATACTATTCAATATATAAAAATCAAATTTTTATCTTTCTACACATATAAAGATGCTATTTTTAATATTCCTATCATGTAAAAATTATATTTTTAATTCTCTACATAAACAAAAATCATATTTTTACATCTCCTATATAGTAAAGATTATATTTTTAATACTTTAAAAATATAAAAATCATATTTTTATTACTTTAAAAATACAAAAATCATATTTTTCTACTTTAAAAATCGTATCTTTTCTGTTTTAAAAATCATATCTTTTCTATAGAAAATTCACAGCCTTAGCTAATTAAAAATCAAACCTTTCCTATAGAAAAATCATATATTTTCCACATTAAAAATCGTATATTTACTATATTAAAAATCGTATATAAAATTTGAATTTTAACAATGTAATACATAACATTGAAAATAACACTTAGAAATTCGTTACCTTTCCCCGAAAAGAACCCACCCATCATCCAAATCGAGTTCACCGTCGCTGCTGTGCGCCTGGACCACCAGACCAGGATCCACCGCTGCTAATCGAACCGCCAGAGCCTCCTCCGGCGTCACCGTGATCGATGGCGAGATCGATGGCCCCTCCTGCCAGGAAAACGACGGCGACGGCGTGTTGCTGGAGAGGGGTGGTGGCGACACGAGGTGGGGCGGAGGTCGGTCTAGGGGGCAGCGATGTCTGCGTGATGGAGTGGAGGGGCGGATTTTTGTGATTGAAGGAGGCGCTAGGTTTTTTTTTCTTTCTGTTTTGAAGAACTGATGGGAGAGAATGAGGAAGAGAGAGAGTGTAGAGGGGTGAGTGTATATGAATATAATTATTTATATTTTATTTTATTTTTATTTTTTCTCTAAAAAGTTACTTTACCATTCGATCTCAAAACGGGACCCACCGCCTGCCGTCCATAGCTAATTACCCCCATTCCAAACACAATGGGATATGTATCTTGAGCCAATTCGGCTGTTTCGATCAGTTTTCTTCAAAATTAAAATATAAATTAATATAACGGTCAATATTAATTTTAACGTACATTTCAATTTACCGGGCCCACATACGGACTCTAAAAATTCTGGAAAAATTATTTCTAGCTTCGTATTAACGATACGCTCCTAACGAAACTAATTTCGTCGGATTCTGAGACCGTTTGAAAAATGACCATTTTCCAGTCGATTAAAATCAACTTAAACTGGTCAAACGCATTTTCCTTTGCCACGCTCACATATTGATTCGAAAAATTATGAAATTTGGAATCTAGCAATTATTTGACACTGCGGATGCAACAAAAGTGATTTCGTCGAAATCCGAGGTCGTTTGGAAAATTTCCATTTTTAAGGGCCTAAATTCCATAGCGACTATTCAGAATTTTCAACTGGACATATCTTTTGATTCCCGCTATGAAATCTTGATTTCTCGGATTCGTTGGAAAGATATTATCAATTAGATTCTAATGTTTTTGGTTTCACTAAAATCCGGATTGTTTTGCACCCGGTACATTCAATTGAAGTTTGAAATCGAATTATCGAACTACCACGTCTTTTCAATTCTATTTATAATTATATATAAATATTTATATTCTAACGACAACGCGTATAATATATACGTTCGAATTATATTCAAAATAAATTTCTCGTCGATATTATTTAAAATAATTCATTTTAAATATTCGAAATTCGCTAAAATTGCCAAAATAAAAATTTTAAACTGGTTCAGAATTTCCGGGTTGTTACAATCTCCCCCACTTAAAACTTTTCGTCCCCGAAAAGGAACAAAGTCGAAAGTGGTTTGATTAATCAGCTCCACGTTCGATCTGGCTTCCATTCTCCAACTTTTCAGTTTTTGAGAATTTTCAAATTTTCAAAAATTTGGCTAACACCCTAAATTTTCGAAAAATTTCGCCATAACCTCCCCTGCACCGGGAGCCACGGGAAAATCCCGAAATTGCCATATAGGCCTTCTGATCTCAAAAAGAAAAAGCCAAGCGGCTAGCCAATAGGCTCATAAAATCATCATCATCCAAACAAAACAGTAAATTATATAGTAAACATGTACCTATTTGTCGGGCAAACAAATTTTATTCTCTGCTCTAGCCTCCTTGCTATGACCTGTTCAATGATATACATGTATATGCAAGCAAATGCGACCAAATTTCAATATAATTCAATATTTGATCCAATTAGGCTAAATGGTTCAAAAATTAGCAAACAAATAAACAAACAACACAAACATCAATCAATTAGTGGATTAGAGTTTTCAAATTCATAAATTTGATATATATACAAAAAATCATGTTTTTGATGCCAATTCACAACAATGTGTTCTAGCCATATTAGTTTTGGTTCTCACACCAGTCTAATGGAAATATATAGAAAATCACACCTTCGAATCACGAAACTAATTACTAATGATGACGCGTCAATCATCAGAATCAGGTCCGGGCGACCAGAGTGTGATTCTATATCTATCTAATATATTAAAACTTCGAATATACGTTCATGACGCGTATATGCGAAACCTTTATATACTAGATTGTCCATATTCAAAATAAATAAATAATCAAATACGGAGAAGTGATTTAGATTTTCAAAACAAAATTGTTTTCATTTGAAAATATACTCTTCACACTCATTCTAGGATACTACTGATCCTATCTCTAACGAGTCATTCTAATTGGATATTACTAATCCAATATCTGATGAATTCTTTCGTATGGTTCTAATGTGTCTTGTTCTCGAGCACTGTAAACCAAAGCTCTGATACCACTGTAAGAACCCGTTACTTCACCGTGAAGGAAAGGGCGGATACTTTGAGAACAATACACAAATGAACGCAGACGGAAGAACATTTCATTGTTATTACAACAATTCCATCAGATACAAGAATATACAGAGTATAATTGAATGAATTACATTCGATAAATATCAGAGATTACAATAAATTACATAGCAGCGGAAAATAATACAAAGCACAACTGAAGGTGATATACGGATACAGAGCTTTCCGGATATCATTCTGTAACAACCCAGAATTTTGGGGTAAATTTAAAAATTTACTTTAAGTTATTTTAATGAGTTTTGATATTTAAAATAATTTATTTTAAATAATAACGACAAAAAAAATTATTTCCTTAATCCTACGGTTAATACGAATGATATAATTCCTGCATTCCTACAATCCCTTAGCTACATGCCCAAGACGATACCTTGATTTATCTAATTGTATTATTAATAAATTTCATTTATCTCTAATAAATGAAATATTTGAAATTTATGTTTAGCTTGTGGAAGGGAGAACTAAAAATTTACATAAATTGCACCATCAAATAACTACCTTGTATGTATGCCAACATGTTAGAATATATATTCCTTAATTTCAATGTTTCTCAACATTGCAGTATAATGCATAATAAATTCAGTTGTTTTAATTTCATTAGTTACTATGTATATCATTCATATAGTAGCTAAATTATAGCTAAAATTGGCATTCCATATTGATATGAAAAAAAATATGGAAAAAGTAGTATTATTTCTTTTAAATGTTCATTCAAACCTTTCCACTTTTATCTTTCCTAATTAAGTGTAACACTAGACTGGATAGTTTATATATACACAATATATTTTTATATATATTAATTTGATTTAACATTGAACCTATTAAATGTATGTATGAAATAAATTATGTCTATTTTAAATTTAATATTGACATTAATTGTAATATTGCCATTAATTGTATTAACTTGATTGAAACATTTCTATCTAAGAATAATTATGTGTTAATTAAAATCAATGCGTTGTTTATAGAAAACTTAAATTTATCTTAAAAAGAATATTCTAATAAAATAAATTGATTTAAAATGGAACCATGAACTAAGGAAACACATGATTTTTAGCGTATGGATTTAAAATCCATATTTATCCGTATGCTATGTAATAGTAGTCACATTATGTTTCTTTTAATTGTGTATTAATGAAACTAATGAGAATAATTTGAATATATGGAGGCTAATGAATTTAATACTTTGACATATATATTATAAGATTTGACTGTTTTATCTTTTGTATTTATTAGTAGTTTTCCCATTTGTCATATATTAAATTGCCTATAAATTGATTCTAATTCATTCATATGTACAGAGTTATCAATTAACCATACTTGCATATTATTAACTATTATGTCACACAATTGAGGAATGAACATGTTTGCTATATATATTAAAAAAAAAAAAACTAAATTTCCATATCTCAGCACTGTGTATATATTCACACAAATGGATGTATTTGATGCACCTTTATAATACCATAAATTAAGTTTCATTCAAATTTTCAATTAAAACAATCTACATGTTGTCCTTTATTTATTTCGTTTACTTATGTGATATGCCTTCTTATTACACTTACCTACATGCTAATACAGTATCAATTTATGCCATGAATAATTTTGATTAATAGCATTTATGAATCAATCAATACAAATTAAAGAGAAAATATAAAAGCTTTCTTTCTCCATTTTGTGTAATTTATGTATTCAGTTAATTACTTCTTTAGGGAAAGAAACTTAAAGTTTTTTTTTCATATATATACTAGTTAGGACAAGTTTACGGTCAAAACACAAAACCCTATTCTATAATACATAGCCGCCGCCCTTTACATTTTCAATGGCTGAAAACGCACAAAAACAATTCGTTAATTCCTCATAGTCTACCACAAATTAAAATATGAAATCAAGACAAATAATCAAGAGCAAGGCTTCGAAGTGGCGGGTTGGATGGTGGACTCGGTGGTCTTGGGGCGTGCGATGGGGGTGACTTGAGCGTGCGTTTTGTGTTCATTTCGAACGATCCAAGGAGAAGGACGAAGACTGCCGGTGTTCCCTTCACTAATCAAAAATTCGATGAAATTTGGTGAGATTCTTTATTTATGAAATTAAATTTTCTTTCTTGTGTTATTGATGTTTGTATGTACATGAATATGGATTGGTGATGAATGATTGATATTGGTGATGGATGTTTATGTAGTTATTGGCAGTTCTGTTCATGTATACGTTGTGAATGTCATTGATTGTGGAATGAATTTTGATAGGTAAACTTGTGTAAATAAAGTTCATTCTTTATTTCTATATTCTTGAGAATTTATATTTAAATTTAAATTTATAATTTCTATTGTTGTTTCAGAAAAATGGGTGTTATTTAGATTTGCAATTTTGTACCAAAATTTCATTTTTTCATGTTTTACATGAAAACATGAATTTGATACAAAATCATTGAACTAAATAAATATTTTATTTTATTGAACTACATGGAAATGAATTTTTAATTAAAATGTTGATTTTTGATAAAAATAATATTTTAATCGATTTTGGCAAAATTTGGGCTTTTATGCAAAATTGTTTTTTTTGGACAAAAAGAACAAATTTTTGTTTTCTTATTCTTTCTAAAAATAAAGATAACATCTTCATTAACATGGAATTTTAGAAAATAAAATTTGTTTTTAGAATTGTTTATATAATTTATATTTTCAATATAAATTATAATTTCAACGTTTCAGGCACGTGCAGTTCATGTTTTGAGTTTCAAACTTTGAATGACTATAACAGAAGATCCAACCGTTGGATTTTTCCAAAACAGGATCCGTTGGATCCGCTTTGGAAAAATCTTTCCACCAATACCAAGTTTGAAAATTTTCAACGGTTAGATCTTGAGTTATGTGTAATTCGAATTTTTGGAAAAACAGCGCTATAACTACACCTGACCTGTAACGTCGTTTTAATGAAACGAATAATTATAAAAATAAAGTTTTGATCTTTATTTTTGAAGAATAAAGTTTTGATTTTGCTTTGGACTAAAATGTAAAAATTTGATCTTTATTTTTAATAAATAAAGTTTTGGTTTTTATTTTTATTTTGAAAATAAAATAAGGTTTTTGTGAACATGAATTTGTTTGGACTAAAATGAATAAAAGTGACGTTCTTTATTTTTAAAAGGACTAGAATGATAAAGTGTTTTGGAAAAAGATTAAACTGAATAAATTTATTCTTTATTTATGAATGGATTAAAAAGGAAATACTTAAACTATGGACCAATTACATTAAATTGAAATGATACAAAAGGGAGTTTTATTCTAAAATTGGTTCCATTCAAAAGAATGCAATTAATACCTATTAGGTGAACATCGTTAATTGGTTATACCATTTATGTTATAATTTAATGCACTTGTATACACTGCCATTTACAAGCGACCCTGGCTTGTTTATGTGAGTGGACGATCAATTTTTACACATCGTCCAGAAGCACAGTTTATTTTAAATATGTGAATTGTGTTGGATGAAACCCCACACGGGTCAAGGGTTGACTTTTGAATACACGTCACCCTTGGAATAATTAGAAATGCACTTTGGATGGATGTTTTGAAATTGTTATGTAATTAATGTTTGATTTTACGTATAATTAAATTATATGGAAATGGTGGGTCTCATTCCAATTTTGAGTAAAGTAATAAATATGCAAATTAATGAAATAAATTGGAAATTGAAGTATTCAGATGATTTAATTTTCCATTTAAAAAGGAAATAATAAAGAAGCTTTTGAATTGACAATATTTCATTCCAGTTTGAATGAAGGAAATAAATGCCCATCTATTATTCAATTAATGATATTAATTGACGTTTGAATTAAGTAGATAAAAACCTTTAACATTTGGAAGGTTATAAACAAATTATTGGAATTAGTAAGTCACATTCCAATTATATTAAGAAGATTTTAAATTGAAAAGATTCTTTTTATGTTAACATTGAAAATGGAAGATGGATTTCAAAATTTGAAATGTTTTTAAATTGATTTCATTTTAATATTGAAATGGTAGGTTTTAATATCACAATTAAAACCGTTTTTGAAAATAATTATTATTATAATATCATAATAATATGGAAAGTTAATATGTATTTAAATGGAATAATAAAGTTTTATATGAAAGAATATTTCAAGTAAGGAATGATATTAAGTAGTTGGATATTTTAAAATATAAAATATTTTAAAATAATATTCTTGGATAATATTTATAATTAAAAATTATAATTATATTTGGACATGAGGTTAGGTCACGTTTATGGTGGAAGTCTGCCCGGACCCAACCGGCATATCCAGCAGCCATAAATGTTGGGCCTAATGTGAGAGGTCCAAGTATACATATATGAATTGGGTTTTGACTCGAGGTTAAGCCCAACTGTGGAATAAGTCTGCCCGGACCCAACCGGCATATCCAGCATCCACAAGTTGTAGGTTTAATGTGAGAAGTCTGGCCCAGTATGAAATTGAAATATAATAACGAGTTGGGCTTTTTAGTCCGTTTTAAAATGATAATGCCATTTTAACCAGTATGAAATATCTTATTCATTTGAAAATGAATATTGAAAGAGTTAAATTTCAAAATAAATAATATTTTGGGAAAAGGGATTTATTTATTTTATAAATAAATAACAGGAAGTAAAAGTGGTTTTATCATAACCACGTAATTTCAATGAATATTTGAAATAGGCTTGAGTGGAAATTAAGTACGGATTATTTCAATATTAATTTCCGTAATTAACGGTTATTATTTTGGGAATTTGGAAGATACTTATTATCGCTATTTCCGAAATGATTGCCGTTGGTTTTGGAATTTGATATTGAATTTGAGTCGTTCTAATTTTTATTTAAAGTCTTATATTTAATATCAGATTGATTTTGGTTGATTAATGTTTGAGTAACATTAATTCTTAAAACCTCAATGAATAGTGAAATGAATATAAATCTTTTAATTAAGATTTGAACGAAATTTCCTAATTTAATTTATTAAATTGGAAATAACAGAAATGTGAATTTGGGTTTATTGTGAATTATGTTTTAAATAACATTTATTCTTTAACCTAGATTTATGACAGCATTAATTCGCTAACTATTGAATAATCATTTAATAATGATTTTTGAAAGTAAAATCTAAATAAGGTTTTGAATAAAATCTTTAATAAGATTTTAAAAGGGGAATTAAGTAAATTATTGAATTAAGGAAATAAACGGTAATGGAGTTCCACCAGTTTAACTCCAAGCGTTAATTAAATCTTTAATTAGATTTAAACGGAAAAGGTAATTAAGTTTACCGGAGACTAATTGGGATTAATAAATTGGTAATTTCGGTAAAGCGTAAAATTCCGATTAGTTTGAATAAACCTTAATTTGGTTTAATATGGATAAATAGAGGTTAAAGAATAAATATTAAAGATTTATCTTTGATAAAATTTATGGGAACCTATCCCTAAGAAATTGAATATTTTTAAGGAATATTCGGAATTGGAATGAGGCGTTGGTTGAATTTTATCAATTTATGTTTTTAAATCAACGCGAGTTATTCAGAAAGTCCGGGTCCAACCCATTTTGAATAATGAATACGACGATGAATAGTCGAATGATTGAAGACGGTGACAAGACCGACAATCTTCACATCGAATGGATGTTGATGCTATTGAGGCCCATGAAGGGAGTAGCTACCTTGAAGGGGCTGAGAGGGCGTCCGTCCGGACGTAGTGTTGATTTGTACGGATTGACTTTCGCTCAGACCCAGAGCATAAGTTTAAATGGATTGCGTGTCTGACGTCGTACTCCGCTTAATATCATGTTATTGATTTTCGGTCAATATATAAATGTTGGTGGTGGAGAATTCATTCTTTACTTAACACCCCGTTTATATATTGATGGATGATCAATGGTACGGTATGGATTGACGATGTGGCATGCCAAGATGAAGATGATCAAGGCTTTGTTGAAAAGCAGGCCTTGTGGATGAAGACTATATCGTTACTTCGTAAGCCTCACAAACCGGTAGAGTCTAAAACGGGGGAAGGGAACGCAGGGAAAGTGGCACGTTTCTTTCTAGTTAGTAGTCATTTTACGTATGTGGATGATGAAACGAGGCGCCTCGGATAGGTCCTATAGGACCGGGGAACGTGTGCTTAGGAATTGCCAATCCTCTAAGCTGTATGTGAGGACCGGCCCTGCAGGATCCAAGGGTTAACTGCGGGTAATCCTGGGACATTAACTAGAGTGTCTCGAAACGGTAAGGAGTCCTCCCTAGCCTGGACTCATGATGGAAATCCAAATTTCCAATACGAACCGACGAATTTGATTGTATTACTAGTACGGAGGCATAATATATGGTACCTATGCTTCCTAGGATTAATACATTTATTTTGAAATGCTTTCATATACACTAATAATAGTATTAGTTTCGTATTTGGCGTATTTAGCATGTTTAACCACCATAAGGTAAAACTCTATCCTCTTGGTGTGCGTTGCATTGTGTGATGGGACCTGAGTCTTATGGTGGTTCCATTTTTCAAAAAGACATTGCGTTGTGTTACGTTTTATTTATCTGTACTGACATTGTAGTTATGCACGGCAATCCATTGGTACAACCCGTTCCGCGTTAGCGGCGTGGTCTTTGGATTTGCCTTATTAGTATGAGTTAAGTTATTTAAGAATTCTCACACCAGTCCCACGACTGACCCATGTTTGTTTCCACCTTTTTGCAAACTTGGGTGCCCTCTCTTCCACACGGGCAGCCGAGTATTTATCTACAGGTTCTCTTTTCAAGCAGGATTCTGGATTGAAGCTTAAAGCTGTGTCCATAGTTTAGATTTCCTTCCGCTGCAATGTTTTAAAATTTAATGTAAATTTATCTTTCGCTGTAATATAATTCGATGTACTCTGATATTTTGTACTCTGATGTAAACATTTTGAACTGTTTATAAAAGTTTGCTGTTTTGTTCTGATGATTGTTGTATTCCCAAAGTTAAAGTATTCGGGATTTGAACGGTCTTGGTCGATCTTGCGGTCGATTAAGGACGGGCGAAACCCGGGTCTTTACAGTTGGTATCAGAGCTCAGGTTAGCTCAAATCTTTGGGGTACAACTCATTAGAACGGAACAAAATACTCATCAGAGATTGGATTAGTAATATCCAATAAGAATACTCATTAGAGATGGGGTTAGTAATGCCCTAGAATGAGTTAAGAGTTACAAATTTATAATTAACGTATTTTTGATAATATATACAATCTAATTTTAGAAAATATGATTTTTAAATATATAAAAGTTATATTTTAAAAGTTAATCAACTAATAAAATAAACGAAACCAATTAAAGAAAAAAAATTGAGTAGGATAATTAAACACTTTTAGCTTCGTTCCTTTTCGAGGACGAAAAGTTTTTAAGTGGGGGAGACTGTAACAACCCTGAATTTTGGGGTAAATTTAAAAATTTACTATAAGTTATTTTAATGAGTTTTGATATTTAAAATAATTTATTTTAAATAATAACGACAAAAAAACAATTATTTCCTTAATCCTACGGTTAATACGAATGATATAATTCCTGCATTCCTACAATCCCTTAGCTACATGCCCAAGACGATACCTCGATTTATCTAATTGTATTATTAATAAATTTCATTTATCTCTAATAAATGAAATATTTGAAATTTATGTTTAGCTTGTGGAAGGGAGAACTAAAAATTTACATAAATTGCACCATCAAATAACTACCTTGTATGTATGCCAACATGTTAGAATATATATTCCTTAATTTCAATGTTTCTCAACATTGCAGTATAATGCATAATAAATTCAGTTGTTTTAATTTCATTAGTTACTATGTATATCATTCATATAGTAGCTAAATTATAGCTAAAATTGGCATTCCATATTAATATGAAAAAAAATATGGAAAAAGTAGTATTATTTCTTTTAAATGTTCATTCAAACCTTTCCACTTTTATCTTTCCTAATTGTGTAACACTAGACTGGATAGTTTATATATACACATTATATTTATATATATATTAATTTGATTTAACATTGAACCTATTAAATGTATGTATGAAATAAATTATGTCTATTTTAAATTTAATATTGACATTAATTGTAATATTGCCATTAATTGTATTAACTTGATTGAAACATTTCTATCTAAGAATAATTATGTGTTAATTAAAATCAATGCGTTGTTTATAGAAAACTTAAATTTATCTTAAAAAGAATATTCTAATAAAATTAATTGATTTAAAATGGAACCATGAACTAAGGAAACACATGATTTTTAGCGTATGGATTTAAAATCCATATTTATCCGTATGCTATGTAACAGTAGTCACATTATGTTTCTTTTAATTGTGTATTAATGAAACTAATGAGAATAATTTGAATATATGGAGGCTAATGAATTTAATACTGTGACATATATATTATAAGATTTGACTGTTTTATCTTTTGTATTTATTAGTAGTTTTCCCATTTGTCATATATTAAATTGCCTATAAATTGATTCTAATTCATTCATATGTACAGAGTTATCAATTAACCATACTTGCGTATTATTAACTATTATGTCACACAATTGAGGAATGAACATATTTGCTATATATATTAAAAAAAAAAAAAAACTAAATTTCCATATCTCAGCACTGTGTATATATTCACACAAATGGATGTATTTGATGCACCTTTATAATACCATAAATTAAGTTTCATTCAAATTTTCAATTAAAACAATCTACATGTTGTCCTTTATTTATTTCGTTTACTTATGTGATATGCCTTCTTATTACACTTACCTACATGCTAATACAGTATCAATTTATGCCATGAATAATTTTGATTAATAGCATTTATGAATCAATCAATACAAATTAAAGAGAAAATATAAAAGCTTTCTTTCTCCATTTTGTGTAATTTATGTATTCAGTTAATTACTTCTTTAGGGAAAGAAACTTAAAGTTTTTTTTCATATATATACTAGTTAGGATAAGTTTACGGTCAAAACACAAAACCCTATTCTATAATACATAGCCGCCGCCCTTTACATTTTCAATGGCTGAAAACGCACAAAAACAATTCGTTAATTCCTCATAGTCTACCACAAATTAAAATATGAAATCAAGACAAATAATCAAGAGCAAGGCTTCGAAGTGGCGGGTTGGATGGTGGACTCGGTGGTCTTGGGGCGTGCGATGGGGGTGACTTGAGCGTGCGTTTTGTGTTCATTTCGAACGATCCAAGGAGAAGGACGAAGACTGCCGGTGTTCCCTTCACTAATCAAAAATTCGATGAAATTTGGTGAGATTCTTTATTTATGAAATTAAATTTTCTTTCTTGTGTTATTGATGTTTGTATGTACATGAATATGGATTGGTGATGAATGATTGATATTGGTGATGGATGTTTATGTAGTTATTGGCAGTTCTGTTCATGTATACGTTGTGAATGTCATTGATTGTGGAATGAATTTTGATAGGTAAACTTGTGTAAATAAAGTTCATTCTTTATTTCTATATTCTTGAGAATTTATATTTAAATTTAAATTTATAATTTCTATTGTTGTTTCAGAAAAATGGGTGTTATTTAGATTTGCAATTTTGTACCAAAATTTCATTTTTTCATGTTTTACATGAAAACATGAATTTGATACAAAATCATTGAACTAAATAAATATTTTATTTTATTGAGCTACATGGAAATGAATTTTTAATTAAAATGTTGATTTTTGATAAAAATAATATTTTAATCGATTTTGGCAAAATTTGGGCTTTTATGCAAAATTGTTTTTTTTTGGACAAAAAGAACAAATTTTTGTTTTCTTATTCTTTCTGAAAATAAAGATAACATCTTCATTAACATGGAATTTTAGAAAATAAAATTTGTTTTTAGAATTGTTTATATAATTTATATTTTCAATATAAATTATAATTTCAACGTTTCAGGCACGTGCAGTTCATGTTTTGAGTTTCAAACTTTGAATGACTATAACGGAAGATCCAACCGTTGGATTTTTCCAAAACAGGATCCGTTGGATCCTCTTTGGAAAAATCTTTCCACCAATACCAAGTTTGAAAATTTTCAACGGTTAGATCTTGAGTTATGTGTAATTCTAATTTTTGGAAAAACAGCGCTATAACTACACCTGACCTGTAACGTCGTTTTAATGAAATGAATAATTATAAAAATAAAGTTTTGATCTTTATTTTTGAAGAATAAAGTTTTGATTTTGCTTTGGACTAAAATGTAAAAATTTGATCTTTATTTTTAATAAATAAAGTTTTGGTTTTTATTTTTATTTTGAAAATAAAATAAGGTTTTTGTGAACATGAATTTGTTTGGACTAAAATGAATAAAAGTGACGTTCTTTATTTTTAAAAGGACTAGAATGATAAAGTGTTTTGGAAAAAGATTAAATTGAATAAATTTATTCTTTATTTATGAATGGATTAAAAAGGAAATACTTAAACTATGGACCAATTACATTAAATTGAAATGATACAAAAGGGAGTTTTATTCTAAAATTGGTTCCATTCAAAAGAATGCAATTAATACCTATTAGGTGAACATCGTTAATTGGTTATACCATTTATGTTATAATTTAATGCACTTGTATACACTGCCATTTACAAGCGACCCTGGCTTGTTTATGTGAGTGGACGATCAATTTTTACACATCGTCCAGAAGCACAGTTTATTTTAAATATGTGAATTGTGTTGGATGAAACCCCACACGGGTCAAGGGTTGACTTTTGAATACACGTCACCCTTGGAATAATTAGAAATGCACTTTGGATGGATGTTTTGAAATTGTTATGTAATTAATGTTTGATTTTACGTATAATTAAATTATATGGAAATGGTGGGTCTCATTCCAATTTTGAGTAAAGTAATAAATATGCAAATTAATGAAATAAATTGGAAATTGAAGTATTCAGATGATTTAATTTTCCATTTAAAAAGGAAATAATAAAGAAGCTTTTGAATTGACAATATTTCATTCCAGTTTGAATGAAGGAAATAAATGCCCATCTATTATTCAATTAATGATATTAATTGACGTTTGAATTAAGTAGATAAAAACCTTTAACATTTGGAAGGTTATAAACAAATTATTGGAATTAGTAAGTCACATTCCAATTATATTAAGAAGATTTTAAATTGAAAAGATTCCTTTTTATGTTAACATTAAAAATGGAAGATGGATTTCAAAATTTGAAATGTTTTTAAATTGATTTCATTTTAATATTGAAATGGTAGGTTTTAATATCACAATTAAAACCGTTTTTGAAAATAATTATTATTATAATATCATAATAATATGGAAAGTTAATATGTATTGAAATGGAATAATAAAGTTTTATATGAAAGAATATTTCAAGTAAGGAATGATATTAAGTAGTTGGATATTTTAAAATATAAAATATTTTAAAATAATATTCTTGGATAATATTTATAATTAAAAATTATAATTATATTTGGACACGAGGTTAGGTCACGTTTATGGTGGAAGTCTGCCCGGACCCAACCGGCATATCCAGCAGCCATAAATGTTGGGCCTAATGTGAGAGGTCCAAGTATACATATATGAATTGGGTTTTGACTCGAGGTTAAGCCCAACTGTGGAATAAGTCTGCCCGGACCCAACCGGCATATCCAGCATCCACAAGTTGTAGGTTTAATGTGAGAAGTCTGGCCCAGTATGAAATTGAAATATAATAACGAGTTGGGCTTTTTAGTCTGTTTTAAAATGATAATGCCATTTTAACCAGTATGAAATATCTTATTCATTTGAAAATGAATATTGAAAGAGTTAAATTTCAAAATAAATAATATTTTGGGAAAAGGGATTTATTTATTTTATAAATAAATAGCAGGAAGTAAAAGTGGTTTTATCATAACCACGTAATTTCAATGAATATTTGAAATAGGCTTGAGTGGAAATTAAGTACGGATTATTTCAATATTAATTTCCGTAATTAAACGGTTATTATTTTGGGAATTTGGAAGATACTTATTATCGCTATTTCCGAAATGATTGCCGTTGGTTTTGGAATTTGATATTGAATTTGAGTCGTTCTAATTTTTATTTAAAGTCTTATATTTAATATCAGATTGATTTTGGTTGATTAATGTTTAAATAACATTAATTCTTAAAACCTCAATGAATAGTGAAATGAATATAAATCTTTTAATTAAGATTTGAACGAAATTTCCTAATTTAATTTATTAAATTGGAAATAACAGAAATGTGAATTTGGGTTTATTGTGAATTATGTTTTAAATAACATTTATTCTTTAACCTAGATTTATGACAGCATTAATTCCCTAACTATTGAATAATCATTTAATAATGATTTTTGAAAGTAAAATCTAAATAAGGTTTTGAATAAAATCTTTAATAAGATTTTAAAAGGGGAATTAAGTAAATTATTGAATTAAGGAAATAAACGGTAATGGAGTTCCACCAGTTTAACTCCAAGCGTTAATTAAATCTTTAATTAGATTTAAACGGAAAAGGTAATTAAGTTTACCGGAGACTAATTGGGATTAATAAATTGGTAATTTCGGTAAAGCGTAAAATTCCGATTAGTTTGAATAAACCTTAATTTGGTTTAATATGGATAAATAGAGGTTAAAGAATAAATATTAAAGATTTATCTTTGATAAAATTTATGGGAACCTATCCCTAAGAAATTGAATATTTTTAAGGAATATTCGGAATTGGAATGAGGCGTTGGTTGAATTTTATCAATTTATGTTTTTAAATCAACGCGAGTTATTCAGAAAGTCCGGGTCCAACCCATTTTGAATAATGAATACGACGATGAATAGTCGAATGATTGAAGACGGTGACAAGACCGACAATCTTCACATCGAATGGATGTTGATGCTATTGAGGCCCATGAAGGGAGTAGCTACCTTGAAGGGGCTGAGAGGGCGTCCGTCCGGACGTAGTGTTGATTTGTACGGATTGACTTTCGCTCAGACCCAGAGCATAAGTTTAAATGGATTGCGTGTCTGACGTCGTACTCCGCTTAATATCATGTTATTGATTTTCGGTCAATATATAAATGTTGGTGGTGGAGAATTCATTCTTTACTTAACACCCCGTTTATATATTGATGGATGATCAATGGTACGGTATGGATTGACGATGTGGCATGCCAAGATGAAGATGATCAAGGCTTTGTTGAAAAGCAGGCCTTGTGGATGAAGACTATATCGTTACTTCGTAAGCCTCACAAACCGGTAGAGTCTAAAACGGGGGAAGGGAACGCAGGGAAAGTGGCACGTTTCTTTCTAGTTAGTAGTCATTTTACGTATGTGGATGATGAAACGAGGCGCCTCGGATAGGTCCTATAGGACCGGGGAACGTGTGCTTAGGAATTGCCAATCCTCTAAGCTGTATGTGAGGACCGGCCCTGCAGGATCCAAGGGTTAACTGCGGGTAATCCTGGGACATTAACTAGAGTGTCTCGAATCGGTAAAGAGTCCTCCCTAGCCTGGACTCATGATGGAAATCCAAATTTCCAATACGAACCGACGAATTTGATTGTATTACTAGTACGGAGGCATAATATATGGTACCTATGCTTCCTAGGATTAATACATTTATTTTGAAATGCTTTCATATACACTAATAATAGTATTAGTTTCGTATTTGGCGTATTTAGCATGTTTAACCACCATAAGGTAAAACTCTATCCTCTTGGTGTGCGTTGCATTGTGTGATGGGACCTGAGTCTTATGGTGGTTCCATTTTTCAAAAAGACATTGCGTTGTGTTACGTTTTATTTATCTGTACTGACATTGTAGTTATGCACGGCAATCCATTGGTACAACCCGTTCCGCGTTAGCGGCGTGGTCTTTGGATTTGCCTTATTAGTATGAGTTAAGTTATTTAAGAATTCTCACACCAGTCCCACGACTGACCCATGTTTGTTTCCACCTTTTTGCAAACTTGGGTGCCCTCTCTTCCACACGGGCAGCCGAGTATTTATCTACAGGTTCTCTTTTCAAGCAGGATTCTGGATTGAAGCTTAAAGCTGTGTCCATAGTTTAGATTTCCTTCCGCTGCAATGTTTTAAAATTTAATGTAAATTTATCTTTCGCTGTAATATAATTCGATGTACTCTGATATTTTGTACTCTGATGTAAACATTTTGAACTGTTTATAAAAGTTTGCTGTTTTGTTCTGATGATTGTTGTATTCCCAAAGTTAAAGTATTCGGGATTTGAACGGTCTTGGTCGATCTTGCGGTCCATTAAGGACGGGCGAAACCCGGGTCTTTACAGTTGGTATCAGAGCTCAGGTTAGCTCAAATCTTTGGGGTACAACTCATTAGAACGGAACAAAAGACTCATCAGAGATTGGATTAGTAATATCCAATAAGAATACTCATTAGAGATGGGGTTAGTAATGCCCTAGAATGAGTTAAGAGTTACAAATTTATAATTAACGTATTTTTGATAATATATACAATCTAATTTTAGAAAATATGATTTTTAAATATATAAAAGTTATATTTTAAAAGTTAATCAACTAATAAAATAAACGAAACCAATTAAAGAAAAAAAATTGAGTAGGATAATTAAACACTTTTAGCTTCGTTCCTTTTCGAGGACGAAAAGTTTTTAAGTGGGGGAGACTGTAACAACCCTGAATTTTGGGGTAAATTTAAAAATTTACTATAAGTTATTTTAATGAGTTTTGATATTTAAAATAATTTATTTTAAATAATAACGACAAAAAAAAAATTATTTCCTTAATCCTACGGTTAATACGAATGATATAATTCCTGCATTCCTACAATCCCTTAGCTACATGCCCAAGACGATACCTCGATTTATCTAATTGTATTATTAATAAATTTCATTTATCTCTAATAAATGAAATATTTGAAATTTATGTTTAGCTTGTGGAAGGGAGAACTAAAAATTTACATAAATTGCACCATCAAATAACTACCTTGTATGTATGCCAACATGTTAGAATATATATTCCTTAATTTCAATGTTTCTCAACATTGCAGTATAATGCATAATAAATTCAGTTGTTTTAATTTCATTAGTTACTATGTATATCATTCATATAGTAGCTAAATTATAGCTAAAATTGGCATTCCATATTGATATGAAAAAAAATATGGAAAAAGTAGTATTATTTCTTTTAAATGTTCATTCAAACCTTTCCACTTTTATCTTTCCTAATTAAGTGTAACACTAGACTGGATAGTTTATATATACACATTATATTTATATATATATTAATTTGATTTAACATTGAACCTATTAAATGTATGTATGAAATAAATTATGTCTATTTTAAATTTAATATTGACATTAATTGTAATATTGCCATTAATTGTATTAACTTGATTGAAACATTTCTATCTAAGAATAATTATGTGTTAATTAAAATCAATGCGTTGTTTATAGAAAACTTAAATTTATCTTAAAAAGAATATTCTAATAAAATTAATTGATTTAAAATGGAACCATGAACTAAGGAAACACATGATTTTTAGCGTATGGATTTAAAATCCATATTTATCCGTATGCTATGTAATAGTAGTCACATTATGTTTCTTTTAATTGTGTATTAATGAAACTAATGAGAATAATTTGAATATATGGAGGCTAATGAATTTAATACTGTGACATATATATTATAAGATTTGATTGTTTTATCTTTTGTATTTATTAGTAGTTTTCCCATTTGTCATATATTAAATTGCCTATAAATTGATTCTAATTCATTCATATGTACAGAGTTATCAATTAACCATACTTGCGTATTATTAACTATTATGTCACACAATTGAGGAATGAACATATTTGCTATATATATTAAAAAAAAAAAAACTAAATTTCCATATCTCAGCACTGTGTATATATTCACACAAATGGATGTATTTGATGCACCTTTATAATACCATAAATTAAGTTTCATTCAAATTTTCAATTAAAACAATCTACATGTTGTCCTTTATTTATTTCGTTTACTTATGTGATATGCCTTCTTATTACACTTACCTACATGCTAATACAGTATCAATTTATGCCATGAATAATTTTGATTAATAGCATTTATGAATCAATCAATACAAATTAAAGAGAAAATATAAAAGCTTTCTTTCTCCATTTTGTGTAATTTATGTATTCAGTTAATTACTTCTTTAGGGAAAGAAACTTAAAGTTTTTTTTTCATATATATACTAGTTAGGATAAGTTTACGGTCAAAACACAAAACCCTATTCTATAATACATAGCCGCCGCCCTTTACATTTTCAATGGCTGAAAACGCACAAAAACAATTCGTTAATTCCTCATAGTCTACCACAAATTAAAATATGAAATCAAGACAAATAATCAAGAGCAAGGCTTCGAAGTGGCGGGTTGGATGGTGGACTCGGTGGTCTTGGGGCGTGCGATGGGGGTGACTTGAGCGTGCGTTTTGTGTTCATTTCGAACGATCCAAGGAGAAGGACGAAGACTGCCGGTGTTCCCTTCACTAATCAAAAATTCGATGAAATTTGGTGAGATTCTTTATTTATGAAATTAAATTTTCTTTCTTGTGTTATTGATGTTTGTATGTACATGAATATGGATTGGTGATGAATGATTGATATTGGTGATGGATGTTTATGTAGTTATTGGCAGTTCTGTTCATGTATACGTTGTGAATGTCATTGATTGTGGAATGAATTTTGATAGGTAAACTTGTGTAAATACAGTTCATTCTTTATTTCTATATTCTTGAGAATTTATATTTAAATTTAAATTTATAATTTCTATTGTTGTTTCAGAAAAATGGGTGTTATTTAGATTTGCAATTTTGTACCAAAATTTCATTTTTTCATGTTTTACATGAAAACATGAATTTGATACAAAATCATTGAACTAAATAAATATTTTATTTTATTGAACTACATGGAAATGAATTTTTAATTAAAATGTTGATTTTTGATAAAAATAATATTTTAATCGATATTGGCAAAATTTGGGCTTTTATGCAAAATTGTTTTTTTTGAACAAAAAGAACAAATTTTTGTTTTCTTATTCTTTCTGAAAATAAAGATAACATCTTCATTAACATGGAATTTTAGAAAATAAAATTTGTTTTTAGAATTGTTTATATAATTTATATTTTCAATATAAATTATAATTTCAACGTTTCAGGCACGTGCAGTTCATGTTTTGAGTTTCAAACTTTGAATGACTATAACGGAAGATCCAACCGTTGGATTTTTCCAAAACAGGATCCGTTGGATCCGCTTTGGAAAAATCTTTCCACCAATACCAAGTTTGAAAATTTTCAACGGTTAGATCTTGAGTTATGTGTAATTCGAATTTTTGGAAAAACAGCGCTATAACTACACCTGACCTGTAACGTCGTTTTAATGAAACGAATAATTATAAAAATAAAGTTTTGATCTTTATTTTTGAAGAATAAAGTTTTGATTTTGCTTTGGACTAAAATGTAAAAATTTGATCTTTATTTTTAATAAATAAAGTTTTGGTTTTTATTTTTATTTTGAAAATAAAATAAGGTTTTTGTGAACATGAATTTGTTTGGACTAAAATGAATAAAAGTGACGTTCTTTATTTTTAAAAGGACTAGAATGATAAAGTGTTTTGGAAAAAGATTAAATTGAATAAATTTATTCTTTATTTATGAATGGATTAAAAAGGAAATACTTAAACTATGGACCAATTACATTAAATTGAAATGATACAAAAGGGAGTTTTATTCTAAAATTGGTTCCATTCAAAAGAATGCAATTAATACCTATTAGGTGAACATCGTTAATTGGTTATACCATTTATGTTATAATTTAATGCACTTGTATACACTGCCATTTACAAGCGACCCTGGCTTGTTTATGTGAGTGGACGATCAATTTTTACACATCGTCCAGAAGCACAGTTTATTTTAAATATGTGAATTGTGTTGGATGAAACCCCACACGGGTCAAGGGTTGACTTTTGAATACACGTCACCCTTGGAATAATTAGAAATGCACTTTGGATGGATGTTTTGAAATTGTTATGTAATTAATGTTTGATTTTACGTATAATTAAATTATATGGAAATGGTGGGTCTCATTCCAATTTTGAGTAAAGTAATAAATATGCAAATTAATGAAATAAATTGGAAATTGAAGTATTCAGATGATTTAATTTTCCATTTAAAAAGGAAATAATAAAGAAGCTTTTGAATTGACAATATTTCATTCCAGTTTGAATGAAAGAAATAAATGCCCATCTATTATTCAATTAATGATATTAATTGACGTTTGAATTAAGTAGATAAAAACCTTTAACATTTGGAAGGTTATAAACAAATTATTGGAATTAGTAAGTCACATTCCAATTATATTAAGAAGATTTTAAATTGAAAAGATTCTTTTTATGTTAACATTGAAAATGGAAGATGGATTTCAAAATTTGAAATGTTTTTAAATTGATTTCATTTTAATATTGAAATGGTAGGTTTTAATATCACAATTAAAACCGTTTTTGAAAATAATTATTATTATAATATCATAATAATATGGAAAGTTAATATGTATTTAAATGGAATAATAAAGTTTTATATGAAAGAATATTTCAAGTAAGGAATGATATTAAGTAGTTGGATATTTTAAAATATAAAATATTTTAAAATAATATTCTTGGATAATATTTATAATTAAAAATTATAATTATATTTGGACATGAGGTTAGGTCACGTTTATGGTGGAAGTCTGCCCGGACCCAACCGGCATATCCAGCAGCCATAAATGTTGGGCCTAATGTGAGAGGTCCAAGTATACATATATGAATTGGGTTTTGACTCGAGGTTAAGCCCAACTGTGGAATAAGTCTGCCCGGACCCAACCGGCATATCCAGCATCCACAAGTTGTAGGTTTAATGTGAGAAGTCTGGCCCAGTATGAAATTGAAATATAATAACGAGTTGGGCTTTTTAGTCCGTTTTAAAATGATAATGCCATTTTAACCAGTATGAAATATCTTATTCATTTGAAAATGAATATTGAAAGAGTTAAATTTCAAAATAAATAATATTTTGGGAAAAGGGATTTATTTATTTTATAAATAAATAACAGGAAGTAAAAGTGGTTTTATCATAACCACGTAATTTCAATGAATATTTGAAATAGGCTTGAGTGGAAATTAAGTACTGATTATTTCAATATTAATTTCCGTAATTAACGGTTATTATTTTGGGAATTTGGAAGATACTTATTATCGCTATTTCCGAAATGATTGCCGTTGGTTTTGGAATTTGATATTGAATTTGAGTCGTTCTAATTTTTATTTAAAGTCTTATATTTAATATCAGATTGATTTTGGTTGATTAATGTTTGAATAACATTAATTCTTAAAACCTCAATGAATAGTGAAATGAATATAAATCTTTTAATTAAGATTTGAACGAAATTTCCTAATTTAATTTATTAAATTAGAAATAACAGAAATGTGAATTTGGGTTTATTGTGAATTATGTTTTAAATAACATTTATTCTTTAACCTAGATTTATGACAGCATTAATTCGCTAACTATTGAATAATCATTTAATAATGATTTTTGAAAGTAAAATCTAAATAAGGTTTTGAATAAAATCTTTAATAAGATTTTAAAAGGGGAATTAAGTAAATTATTGAATTAAGGAAATAAACGGTAATGGAGTTCCACCAGTTTAACTCCAAGCGTTAATTAAATCTTTAATTAGATTTAAACGGAAAAGGTAATTAAGTTTACCGGAGACTAATTGGGATTAATAAATTGGTAATTTCGGTAAAGCGTAAAATTCCGATTAGTTTGAATAAACCTTAATTTGGTTTAATATGGATAAATAGAGGTTAAAGAATAAATATTAAAGATTTATCTTTGATAAAATTTATGGGAACCTATCCCTAAGAAATTGAATATTTTTAAGGAATATTCGGAATTGGAATGAGGCGTTGGTTGAATTTTATCAATTTATGTTTTTAAATCAACGCGAGTTATTCAGAAAGTCCGGGTCCAACCCATTTTGAATAATGAATACGACGATGAATAGTCGAATGATTGAAGACGGTGACAAGACCGACAATCTTCACATCGAATGGATGTTGATGCTATTGAGGCCCATGAAGGGAGTAGCTACCTTGAAGGGGCTGAGAGGGCGTCCGTCCGGACGTAGTGTTGATTTGTACGGATTGACTTTCGCTCAGACCCAGAGCATAAGTTTAAATGGATTGCGTGTCTGACGTCGTACTCCGCTTAATATCATGTTATTGATTTTCGGTCAATATATAAATGTTGGTGGTGGAGAATTCATTCTTTACTTAACACCCCGTTTATATATTGATGGATGATCAATGGTACGGTATGGATTGACGATGTGGCATGCCAAGATGAAGATGATCAAGGCTTTGTTGAAAAGCAGGCCTTGTGGATGAAGACTATATCGTTACTTCGTAAGCCTCACAAACCGGTAGAGTCTAAAACGGGGGAAGGGAACGCAGGGAAAGTGGCACGTTTCTTTCTAGTTAGTAGTCATTTTACGTATGTGGATGATGAAACGAGGCGCCTCGGATAGGTCCTATAGGACCGGGGAACGTGTGCTTAGGAATTGCCAATCCTCTAAGCTGTATGTGAGGACCGGCCCTGCAGGATCCAAGGGTTAACTGCGGGTAATCCTGGGACATTAACTAGAGTGTCTCGAATCGGTAAGGAGTCCTCCCTAGCCTGGACTCATGATGGAAATCCAAATTTCCAATACGAACCGACAAATTTGATTGTATTACTAGTACGGAGGCATTATATATGGTACCTATGCTTCCTAGGATTAATACATTTATTTTGAAATGCTTTCATATACACTAATAATAGTATTAGTTTCGTATTTGGCGTATTTAGCATGTTTAACCACCATAAGGTAAAACTCTATCCTCTTGGTGTGCGTTGCATTGTGTGATGGGACCTGAGTCTTATGGTGGTTCCATTTTTCAAAAAGACATTGCGTTGTGTTACGTTTTATTTATCTGTACTGACATTGTAGTTATGCACGGCAATCCATTGGTACAACCCGTTCCGCGTTAGCGGCGTGGTCTTTGGATTTGCCTTATTAGTATGAGTTAAGTTATTTAAGAATTCTCACACCAGTCCCACGACTGACCCATGTTTGTTTCCACCTTTTTGCAAACTTGGGTGCCCTCTCTTCCACACGGGCAGCCGAGTATTTATCTACAGGTTCTCTTTTCAAGCAGGATTCTGGATTGAAGCTTAAAGCTGTGTCCATAGTTTAGATTTCCTTCCGCTGCAATGTTTTAAAATTTAATGTAAATTTATCTTTCGCTGTAATATAATTCGATGTACTCTGATATTTTGTACTCTGATGTAAACATTTTGAACTGTTTATAAAAGTTTGCTGTTTTGTTCTGATGATTGTTGTATTCCCAAAGTTAAAGTATTCGGGATTTGAACGGTCTTGGTCGATCTTGCGGTCGATTAAGGACGGGCGAAACCCGGGTCTTTACAGTTGGTATCAGAGCTCAGGTTAGCTCAAATCTTTGGGGTACAACTCATTAGAACGGAACAAAAGACTCATCAGAGATTGGATTAGTAATATCCAATAAGAATACTCATTAGAGATGGGGTTAGTAATGCCCTAGAATGAGTTAAGAGTTACAAATTTATAATTAACGTATTTTTGATAATATATACAATCTAATTTTAGAAAATATGATTTTTAAATATATAAAAGTTATATTTTAAAAGTTAATCAACTAATAAAATAAACGAAACCAATTAAAGAAAAAAAATTGAGTAGGATAATTAAACACTTTTAGCTTCGTTCCTTTTCGAGGACGAAAAGTTTTTAAGTGGGGGAGACTGTAACAACCCTGAATTTTGGGGTAAATTTAAAAATTTACTATAAGTTATTTTAATGAGTTTTGATATTTAAAATAATTTATTTTAAATAATAACGACAAAAAAAAAATTATTTCCTTAATCCTACGGTTAATACGAATGATATAATTCCTGCATTCCTACAATCCCTTAGCTACATGCCCAAGACGATACCTCGATTTATCTAATTGTATTATTAATAAATTTCATTTATCTCTAATAAATGAAATATTTGAAATTTATGTTTAGCTTGTGGAAGGGAGAACTAAAAATTTACATAAATTGCACCATCAAATAACTACCTTGTATGTATGCCAACATGTTAGAATATATATTCCTTAATTTCAATGTTTCTCAACATTGCAGTATAATGCATAATAAATTCAGTTGTTTTAATTTCATTAGTTACTATGTATATCATTCATATAGTAGCTAAATTATAGCTAAAATTGGCATTCCATATTGATATGAAAAAAAATATGGAAAAAGTAGTATTATTTCTTTTAAATGTTCATTCAAACCTTTCCACTTTTATCTTTCCTAATTAAGTGTAACACTAGACTGGATAGTTTATATATACACATTATATTTATATATATATTAATTTGATTTAACATTGAACCTATTAAATGTATGTATGAAATAAATTATGTCTATTTTAAATTTAATATTGACATTAATTGTAATATTGCCATTAATTGTATTAACTTGATTGAAACATTTCTATCTAAGAATAATTATGTGTTAATTAAAATCAATGCGTTGTTTATAGAAAACTTAAATTTATCTTAAAAAGAATATTCTAATAAAATTAATTGATTTAAAATGGAACCATGAACTAAGGAAACACATGATTTTTAGCGTATGGATTTAAAATCCATATTTATCCGTATGCTATGTAATAGTAGTCACATTATGTTTCTTTTAATTGTGTATTAATGAAACTAATGAGAATAATTTGAATATATGGAGGCTAATGAATTTAATACTGTGACATATATATTATAAGATTTGACTGTTTTATCTTTTGTATTTATTAGTAGTTTTCCCATTTGTCATATATTAAATTGCCTATAAATTGATTCTAATTCATTCATATGTACAGAGTTATCAATTAACCATACTTGCGTATTATTAACTATTATGTCACACAATTGAGGAATGAACATATTTGCTATATATATTAAAAAAAAAAAACTAAATTTCCATATCTCAGCACTGTGTATATATTCACACAAATGGATGTATTTGATGCACCTTTATAATACCATAAATTAAGTTTCATTCAAATTTTCAATTAAAACAATCTACATGTTGTCCTTTATTTATTTCGTTTACTTATGTGATATGCCTTCTTATTACACTTACCTACATGCTAATATAGTATCAATTTATGCCATGAATAATTTTGATTAATAGCATTTATGAATCAATCAATACAAATTAAAGAGAAAATATAAAAGCTTTCTTTCTCCATTTTGTGTAATTTATGTATTCAGTTAATTACTTCTTTAGGGAAAGAAACTTAAAGTTTTTTTTCATATATATACTAGTTAGGATAAGTTTACGGTCAAAACACAAAACCCTATTCTATAATACATAGCCGCCGCCCTTTACATTTTCAATGGCTGAAAACGCACAAAAACAATTCGTTAATTTCTCATAGTCTACCACAAATTAAAATATGAAATCAAGACAAATAATCAAGAGCAAGGCTTCGAAGTGGCGGGTTGGATGGTGGACTCGGTGGTCTTGGGGCGTGCGATGGGGGTGACTTGAGCGTGCGTTTTGTGTTCATTTCGAACGATCCAAGGAGAAGGACGAAGACTGCCGGTGTTCCCTTCACTAATCAAAAATTCGATGAAATTTGGTGAGATTCTTTATTTATGAAATTAAATTTTCTTTCTTGTGTTATTGATGTTTGTATGTACATGAATATGGATTGGTGATGAATGATTGATATTGGTGATGGATGTTTATGTAGTTATTGGCAGTTCTGTTCATGTATACGTTGTGAATGTCATTGATTGTGGAATGAATTTTGATAGGTAAACTTGTGTAAATAAAGTTCATTCTTTATTTCTATATTCTTGAGAATTTATATTTAAATTTAAATTTATAATTTCTATTGTTGTTTCAGAAAAATGGGTGTTATTTAGATTTGCAATTTTGTACCAAAATTTCATTTTTTCATGTTTTACATGAAAACATGAATTTGATACAAAATCATTGAACTAAATAAATATTTTATTTTATTGAGCTACATGGAAATGAATTTTTAATTAAAATGTTGATTTTTGATAAAAATAATATTTTAATCGATTTTGGCAAAATTTGGGCTTTTATGCAAAATTGTTTTTTTTTGGACAAAAAGAACAAATTTTTGTTTTCTTATTCTTTCTGAAAATAAAGATAACATCTTCATTAACATGGAATTTTAGAAAATAAAATTTGTTTTTAGAATTGTTTATATAATTTATATTTTCAATATAAATTATAATTTCAACGTTTCAGGCACGTGCAGTTCATGTTTTGAGTTTCAAACTTTGAATGACTATAACGGAAGATCCAACCGTTGGATTTTTCCAAAACAGGATCCGTTGGATCCTCTTTGGAAAAATCTTTCCACCAATACCAAGTTTGAAAATTTTCAACGGTTAGATCTTGAGTTATGTGTAATTCTAATTTTTGGAAAAACAGCGCTATAACTACACCTGACCTGTAACGTCGTTTTAATGAAATGAATAATTATAAAAATAAAGTTTTGATCTTTATTTTTGAAGAATAAAGTTTTGATTTTGCTTTGGACTAAAATGTAAAAATTTGATCTTTATTTTTAATAAATAAAGTTTTGGTTTTTATTTTTATTTTGAAAATAAAATAAGGTTTTTGTGAACATGAATTTGTTTGGACTAAAATGAATAAAAGTGACGTTCTTTATTTTTAAAAGGACTAGAATGATAAAGTGTTTTGGAAAAAGATTAAATTGAATAAATTTATTCTTTATTTATGAATGGATTAAAAAGGAAATACTTAAACTATGGACCAATTACATTAAATTGAAATGATACAAAAGGGAGTTTTATTCTAAAATTGGTTCCATTCAAAAGAATGCAATTAATACCTATTAGGTGAACATCGTTAATTGGTTATACCATTTATGTTATAATTTAATGCACTTGTATACACTGCCATTTACAAGCGACCCTGGCTTGTTTATGTGAGTGGACGATCAATTTTTACACATCGTCCAGAAGCACAGTTTATTTTAAATATGTGAATTGTGTTGGATGAAACCCCACACGGGTCAAGGGTTGACTTTTGAATACACGTCACCCTTGGAATAATTAGAAATGCACTTTGGATGGATGTTTTGAAATTGTTATGTAATTAATGTTTGATTTTACGTATAATTAAATTATATGGAAATGGTGGGTCTCATTCCAATTTTGAGTAAAGTAATAAATATGCAAATTAATGAAATAAATTGGAAATTGAAGTATTCAGATGATTTAATTTTCCATTTAAAAAGGAAATAATAAAGAAGCTTTTGAATTGACAATATTTCATTCCAGTTTGAATGAAGGAAATAAATGCCCATCTATTATTCAATTAATGATATTAATTGACGTTTGAATTAAGTAGATAAAAACCTTTAACATTTGGAAGGTTATAAACAAATTATTGGAATTAGTAAGTCACATTCCAATTATATTAAGAAGATTTTAAATTGAAAAGATTCCTTTTTATGTTAACATTAAAAATGGAAGATGGATTTCAAAATTTGAAATGTTTTTAAATTGATTTCATTTTAATATTGAAATGGTAGGTTTTAATATCACAATTAAAACCGTTTTTGAAAATAATTATTATTATAATATCATAATAATATGGAAAGTTAATATGTATTGAAATGGAATAATAAAGTTTTATATGAAAGAATATTTCAAGTAAGGAATGATATTAAGTAGTTGGATATTTTAAAATATAAAATATTTTAAAATAATATTCTTGGATAATATTTATAATTAAAAATTATAATTATATTTGGACACGAGGTTAGGTCACGTTTATGGTGGAAGTCTGCCCGGACCCAACCGGCATATCCAGCAGCCATAAATGTTGGGCCTAATGTGAGAGGTCCAAGTATACATATATGAATTGGGTTTTGACTCGAGGTTAAGCCCAACTGTGGAATAAGTCTGCCCGGACCCAACCGGCATATCCAGCATCCACAAGTTGTAGGTTTAATGTGAGAAGTCTGGCCCAGTATGAAATTGAAATATAATAACGAGTTGGGCTTTTTAGTCCGTTTTAAAATGATAATGCCATTTTAACCAGTATGAAATATCTTATTCATTTGAAAATGAATATTGAAAGAGTTAAATTTCAAAATAAATAATATTTTGGGAAAAGGGATTTATTTATTTTATAAATAAATAACAGGAAGTAAAAGTGGTTTTATCATAACCACGTAATTTCAATGAATATTTGAAATAGGCTTGAGTGGAAATTAAGTACGGATTATTTCAATATTAATTTCCGTAATTAAACGGTTATTATTTTGGGAATTTGGAAGATACTTATTATCGCTATTTCCGAAATGATTGCCGTTGGTTTTGGAATTTGATATTGAATTTGAGTCGTTCTAATTTTTATTTAAAGTCTTATATTTAATATCAGATTGATTTTGGTTGATTAATGTTTGAATAACATTAATTCTTAAAACCTCAATGAATAGTGAAATGAATATAAATCTTTTAATTAAGATTTGAACGAAATTTCCTAATTTAATTTATTAAATTGGAAATAACAGAAATGTGAATTTGGGTTTATTGTGAATTATGTTTTAAATAACATTTATTCTTTAACCTAGATTTATGACAGCATTAATTCCCTAACTATTGAATAATCATTTAATAATGATTTTTGAAAGTAAAATCTAAATAAGGTTTTGAATAAAATCTTTAATAAGATTTTAAAAGGGGAATTAAGTAAATTATTGAATTAAGGAAATAAACGGTAATGGAGTTCCACCAGTTTAACTCCAAGCGTTAATTAAATCTTTAATTAGATTTAAACGGAAAAGGTAATTAAGTTTACCGGAGACTAATTGGGATTAATAAATTGGTAATTTCGGTAAAGCGTAAAATTCCGATTAGTTTGAATAAACCTTAATTTGGTTTAATATGGATAAATAGAGGTTAAAGAATAAATATTAAAGATTTATCTTTGATAAAATTTATGGGAACCTATCCCTAAGAAATTGAATATTTTTAAGGAATATTCGGAATTGGAATGAGGCGTTGGTTGAATTTTATCAATTTATGTTTTTAAATCAACGCGAGTTATTCAGAAAGTCCGGGTCCAACCCATTTTGAATAATGAATACGACGATGAATAGTCGAATGATTGAAGACGGTGACAAGACCGACAATCTTCACATCGAATGGATGTTGATGCTATTGAGGCCCATGAAGGGAGTAGCTACCTTGAAGGGGCTGAGAGGGCGTCCGTCCGGACGTAGTGTTGATTTGTACGGATTGACTTTCGCTCAGACCCAGAGCATAAGTTTAAATGGATTGTGTGTCTGACGTCGTACTCCGCTTAATATCATGTTATTGATTTTCGGTCAATATATAAATGTTGGTGGTGGAGAATTCATTCTTTACTTAACACCCCGTTTATATATTGATGGATGATCAATGGTACGGTATGGATTGACGATGTGGCATGCCAAGATGAAGATGATCAAGGCTTTGTTGAAAAGCAGGCCTTGTGGATGAAGACTATATCGTTACTTCGTAAGCCTCACAAACCGGTAGAGTCTAAAATGGGGGAAGGGAACGCAGGGAAAGTGGCACGTTTCTTTCTAGTTAGTAGTCATTTTACGTATGTGGATGATGAAACGAGGCGCCTCGGATAGGTCCTATAGGACCGGGGAACGTGTGCTTAGGAATTGCCAATCCTCTAAGCTGTATGTGAGGACCGGCCCTGCAGGATCCAAGGGTTAATTGCGGGTAATCCTGGGACATTAACTAGAGTGTCTCGAATCGGTAAGGAGTCCTCCCTAGCCTGGACTCATGATGGAAATCCAAATTTCCAATACGAACCGACGAATTTGATTGTATTACTAGTACGGAGGCATAATATATGGTACCTATGCTTCCTAGGATTAATACATTTATTTTGAAATGCTTTCATATACACTAATAATAGTATTAGTTTCGTATTTGGCGTATTTAGCATGTTTAACCACCATAAGGTAAAACTCTATCCTCTTGGTGTGCGTTGCATTGTGTGATGGGACCTGAGTCTTATGGTGGTTCCATTTTTCAAAAAGACATTGCGTTGTGTTACGTTTTATTTATCTGTACTGACATTGTAGTTATGCACGGCAATCCATTGGTACAACCCGTTCCGCGTTAGCGGCGTGGTCTTTGGATTTGCCTTATTAGTATGAGTTAAGTTATTTAAGAATTCTCACACCAGTCCCACGACTGACCCATGTTTGTTTCCACCTTTTTGCAAACTTGGGTGCCCTCTCTTCCACACGGGCAGCCGAGTATTTATCTACAGGTTCTCTTTTCAAGCAGGATTCTGGATTGAAGCTTAAAGCTGTGTCCATAGTTTAGATTTCCTTCCGCTTCAATGTTTTAAAATTTAATGTAAATTTATCTTTCGCTGTAATATAATTCGATGTACTCTGATATTTTGTACTCTGATGTAAACATTTTGAACTGTTTATAAAAGTTTGCTGTTTTGTTCTGATGATTGTTGTATTCCCAAAGTTAAAGTATTCGGGATTTGAACGGTCTTGGTCGATCTTGCGGTCGATTAAGGACGGGCGAAACCCGGGTCTTTACACATTCCAGCTGTAAACCAGGATCCTGTGAATATAAATCTGCAAAACCAAAACTACTAGCTGCCTGTGCGGAAAATAGGGGCACCCAGAGTTTAGGTTAAAACAATAAACTCCAGGTCAGTCATGTGACTGGTGTGAGAACTAAAACAGTTATTTAAGCATTTACTTTAAAAGAGAGTGATTCAAGGGACCACGCCGTATAACACGGAACGGGTTTTCTCCCAAGAATACCATTGCATAGAATAAACAACGCAATGCTTTTTCGAAAAATGAAGCTATTATAAGACCCAGGTCCGATCACACAATGCAACGCAAGCCAGAGGATAGGGTTTTCCCTTATAATAGCCAAACATGCTTGGTACGTTTGAAACAAATCATTTGATACTATAATAAGTGTATAGTGTTAAAACAATTTCAATCATAAATATAAATCATAGACGGCATGGGTACCATATATCATGTCGCCATACTAGTTCTACAATTAAAACCGCAATACACGTATTGGAAATTGGATTTCCGTCATGAGTCGAGGCAATGGGCAAGATCCTCTCCGCGCTCGAGACACTCTAGCAAATGCCTCAGGGCTACGCACTCTGGGCAACCCTGGATTCGGCTGGGCCGGTCCTCACTTACGTTAGAGGATTAGTTATTCCTGAACACACGTTTCCCGGTCCTTACAGACCTATAATCGAGGCGCCTCATTTCAACAACCACAAAGGTGAAAAGTATATATATGTCAGGGCTGGTAAGTCATTGACACCACCATAGCTAGAAAGAAACGTCGTGCTCTCCCAGCGGTCCGTATCCCGTTTTTAACTCGTACCGAGGTGTGAGGCTCGCGAATTCACGTTATACACAAAGCTACGCCACAAGGCCGTGCTTTGATCATCAACCACAAGACTTTGCTTTTCAACAGAAGCCTTGATCATTGCATCTTAGCGTGCCACACAGGCAATTCATGCCATGCGATTGATATCTATCGATATATAACCTCTAAGCTCATACGTCTCAGAGAAGGGCGTTAAGCAAGAGAATAAATTCTCTGCCACCAAACAGATATATATTTAACAGAAATCAATCAACACAGAATAAAATCCAATGTCAGACACACAATCCATTTACAAGTTCGTTCTGGGTCTGAACGAAACCGGAGGCACTTTCCTCGCATATCCATCCATCTCCAATTACGTCTGGACGACCACCAACTATTTCCATCCTCTTGGGTGTACAGCCCAATCAGGATCGTCAGTAATTATCCAAACGATGTGAAGACTTCCGGTCTTCGACCACCGTCTTCATCTTCGACATATCGTCGAATCGGTTATTCAGAATGGGTGTAAACCCGGACTTTCCGAACAACCCGCGTATATTAAAAACAAATGTTACACAAACAAAACATACGCCTCATTCCAATTCATTAGTCACTAACCGTAAATCAACCAGAGAACAACTTCCCAAACATTAACCCCGAAGGCCGAAACCAACATCAGATCAATACCCAGGAAACCATTCTTCTTAGCTAACCTACAGCTAGTTTCTAAATTCCACATTTTTAGGGAAAGGTTCCCATTAATTTTATCCAAGATAAATTCTTTAAAATTTATCCTTTGGATGTCGTTTCAAACCGAATTGTGGTTTTCTAAATTAGTCGAGATTAGCGAACCATACCGAAGTAATTGTTTATTTTATTTCCCAATCCCAACATATTCATCCCATGAAGCAAAACTGGTAATACTCCATATCTAACACCACAGTGTTATCGGTAAAATTAATTACCATTTCACGTTCAAATCTAATTAAAGATTCACTATCGCTTTGGAGAAAAACTGGTGATACTCCATTCTCGCTCATTTTCTAAATTTGATAATTTAGATTATAGATCCACATTTCAACCTAATTGCAGATTCGTTAAAACTCCTTTTACTGGGTTAAAGAACAAGGTGTTATTTAAAACACAGTTCACGACAAACCCAAATCACATTCCATTTATTATCGGGTTAAAGAACTAGTGTTATTTAAAACACCGTTCACGATAAACCCATTTTAAATCCAATCGAATATATTAGAAATTCCGATTATTTAAAACCCCTTTTTAAATCTAATTTATTTATTTAAAAATAATCGGGTTTTAAATTTAGTTCAAAACTAGTTCATTTCGATAAAAATCTATTTTTATCTTTTCAAATATGGAGTTTTACATCCCAATTTTTCTCAAATCATTTCTCATGATTTTACACAAATTATTACTATTTCTAATAATTTTATCAAGGTCCGTACAGTCGATTTCCATCAACGGCCATCGAACTGCACTTACAGCGACCTTTTTCGAATTTGATTTGGATGTATCTCCAAATCCAACCGTTAGATTTTGAATTTCAAATATTCGTTAGAAAGCCCTTTTCGATACGAACCCATCGGTTCCAGTTTTAGGAGAATCCGACGGTCGGATCTCCCGTAATGTCCGTTTGAAATAAATGGTCGAAATTCATGAACTGCCGCGGCGCGGCGCGTTCTATTCAGGCCATTATATTATATATATAATATATATTTCGTCGATTACTATTTAAAACGAATTATATAAATAGTTTTAAATTCGTTTCAAAAGCAATTTCAACTTCCATTTCAATTCAAATCAAAATTGAATTCTTCTTTATAAATTCGTTTTAAAATTCATTTCCATTCAATTCAAATTTCAATCCAATTTGAATTCATTTCAATTCGCTTTTAATTCAATTTGAATTCGTTTTCAATTCAATTCAATTCCAAAGTCGTTTTCTATTCGATTCAATTCAAATTGGTTTTCTATTCGATTCAATTCAAATTGGTTTTCTATTCGATTCAATTCAAATTGGTTTTCTATTCGATTCAATTCAAATTGGTTTTCTGTTCGAATCAAATTCGTTATATATTCCATTGAAATCAAATTCGTTTTCTATTCAAATCAAATTCGTTATATATTCAATTGAAATCAAATTCGTTTTCTATTCAAATCAAATTCTTTATATATTCAATTGAAATCTAATTCGTTTTCTATTCAAATCATTTCGAAATCGTTTTCAATTCAATTCATTTCGAAATCGTTTTCAATTCAATTCATTTCGAAATTGTTTTCAATTCAATTCATTTCGAAATCGTTTTATATTCAATTCATTTCGAAATCGTTTTATATTCATTTCATTTCGAAATCGTTGAAATCGATATAAATATCGTTCACATCAAAATGGCGTCAATCTAATCAACACGGCTTAATGTATTTCTATTTTCAAATATTCTATTTCAAATATTTCCTATTATCAAAATATTTGTTATTATCAAAATATTTCGTTCAACACATGACTAATCTCAACGGATGAGTACAGTCAACACATGAACCTTTATTTTATATTGATAAAGATGTAAATTTTATTATTAAAATAATTCGTTCAACACATGACTAATCTCAACGGATGAGTACAGTCAACACATGAACCTTTATTTTATAATATTCTTTATTTTCTAAATTGGAATGAGACCCAATCAATCACCATATAATGTTAATTATATGGATTTTTCATACATCACACGTATATAATAGCATTGAAAATAATCAACCATCAACCAAAGTGCACTACACTGTATAAGCATCAAATATAGATATCTAACGCGTATAACAACCCGTCAATCAATCGATCGACATATTTAATAAATCAGGATGAGTGAACTTCATATTTCATCCCAACACCCGTGTGGGGTTTCAAACAATCAAACACATATTTTATTTGTGCAGTTGGGAGATGTGTAAAATTTATCGTCCCAATCAATGTCCTTCAAATAGGTGTACATAAACAAACCGTCCGGTTTGTAAATGAATATTTTATTTTATTCACATTCACGTTAAAAATTATATTTTTAACGATAAAATATTTTATTTCAACACATGGATTTCTATTCAGTTCGTTTATTCAATAAAATGATATCTTTATTTTTCTTACATACTTTAGAAAATTTCGGCGACATAACGACACGATACTAGAAACGGGACGAGGCCTAGCCTTATCCCCGGTCTAGTGAAGGCCCACGCCATTCACACATCAATCAAATCAATTTCATTTCACCAAACAATTCAATCCAATCAAATAATCTAACTAATTTATGCAATCAAACAAACAAGTCCATGGTCTATGGACGATTGTGTCGGGTGCTACTAAACACCGTTTGCATCCTAGTATATATGTATAACTAGAAAAGAAATTGAAGAGTGAGAAATTCTCACCGATAGCTATCCAACTTCACGACACTTCATTGATAGAAATCTTCATTGCCCGTATTCTCTACATATGTAAAAATAGAATTTTCACTTCGCTATTCAATATATAAAAATCGAATTTTTATTATACTATTCAATATATAAAAATTGAATTTTTATTATACTATTCAATATATAAAAATCAAATTTTTATCTTTCTACACATATAAAGATGCTATTTTTAATATTCCTATCATGTAAAAATTATATTTTTAATTCTCTACATAAACAAAAATCATATTTTTACATCTCCTATATAGTAAAGATTATATTTTTAATACTTTAAAAATATAAAAATCATATTTTTATTACTTTAAAAATACAAAAATCATATTTTTCAACTTTAAAAATCGTATCTTTTCTGTTTTAAAAATCATATCTTTTCTATAGAAAATTCACAGCCTTAGCTAATTAAAAATCAAACCTTTCCTATAGAAAAATCATATATTTTCCACATTAAAAACCGTATATTTACTATATTAAAAATCGTATATAAAATTTGAATTTTAACAATGTAATACATAACATTGAAAATAACACTTAGAAATTCGTTACCTTTCCCCGAAAAGAACCCACCCATCATCCAAATCGAGTTCACCGTCGCTGCTGTGCGCTTGGACCACCAGACCAGGATCCACCGCTGCTAATCGAACCGCCAGAGCCTCCTCCGGCGTCACCGTGATCGATGGCGATATCGATGACCCCTCCTGCCTGGAAAACGACGGCGACGGCGTGTTGCTGGAGAGGGGTGGTGGCGACACGAGGTGGGGCGGAGGTCGGTCTAGGGGGCAGCGATGTCTGCGTGATGGAGTGGAGGGGCGGATTTTTGTGATTGAAGGAGGTGCTAGGTTTTTTTTCCTTTCTGTTTTGAAGAACTGACGGGAGAGAATGAGGAAGAGAGAGAGTGTAGAGGGGTGAATGTATATGAATATAATTATTTATATTTTATTTTATTTTTATTTTTTCTCTAAAAAGTTACTTTACCATTCGATCTCAAAACGGGACCCACCTCCTGCCGTCCATAGCTAATTACCCCCATTCCGAACACAATGGGATATCTATCATGAGCCAATTCGGCTGTTTCGATCAGTTTTCTTCAAAATTAAAATATAAATTAATATAACGGTCAATATTAATTTTAACGTACATTTCAATTTACCGGGCCCACATACGGACTCTAAAAATTCTGGAAAAATTATTTCTAGCTTCTTATTAACGATACGGTCCTAACGAAACTAATTTCGTCGGATTCTGAGACCGTTTGAAAAATGACCATTTTCCAGTCGATTAAAATCAACTGAAACTGGTCAAACGCATTTTCCTTTGCCACGCTCACATATTGATTCGAAAAATTATGAAATTTGGAATCTAGCAATTATTTGACACTGCGGATGCAACAAAAGTGATTTCGTCGAAATCCGAGGTCGTTTGGAAAATTTCCATTTTTAAGGGCCTAAATTCCATAGCGACTATTCAGAATTTTCAACTGGACATATCTTTTGATTCCCGCTATGAAATCTTGATTTCTCGGATTCGTTGGAAAGATATTATCAATTAGATTCTAATGTTTTTGGTTTCACTAAAATCCGGATTGTTTTGCACCCGGTACATTCAATTGAAGTTTGAAATCGAATTATCGAACTACCCGCCTTTTCAATTCTATTTATAATTATATATAAATATTTATATTCTAACGACAACGTGTATAATATATACGTTCGAATTATATTCAAAATAAATTTCTCGTCGATATTATTTAAAATAATTCATTTTAAATAATCGAAATTCGCTAAAATTGCCAAAATAAAAATTTTAAACTTGTTCAGAATTTCCGGGTTGTTACAATCTCCACCACTTAAAACTTTTCGTCCCCGAAAAGGAACAAAGTCGAAAGTGGTTTGATTAATCAGCTCCACGTTCGATCTGGCTTCCATTCTTCAACTTTTCAGTTTCTGAGAATTTTCAAATTTTCAAAAATTTGGCTAACACCCTAAATTTTCGAAAAATTTCGCCATAACCTCCCCTGCACCGGGAGCCACGGGAAAATCTCGAAATTGCCATATAGGCCTTCTGATCTCAAAAAGAAAAAGAAAAAGCCAAGCGGCTAGCCAATAGGCTCATTAAATCATCATCACCCAAACAAAACAGTAAATTATATAGTAAACATGTACCTATTTGTCGGGCAAACAAATTTTATTCTCTGCTCTAGCCTCCTTGCTATGACCTGTTCAATGATATACATGTATATGCAAGCAAATGCGACCAAATTTCAATATAATTCAATATTTGATCCAATTAGGCTAAATGGTTCAAAAATTAGCAAACAAATAAACAAACAACACAAACATCAATCAATTAGTGGATTAGAGTTTTCAAATTCATAAATTTGATATATATACAAAAAATCATGTTTTTGATGCCAATTCACAACAATGTGTTCTAGCCATATTAGTTTTGGTTCTCACACCAGTCTAATGGAGATATATAGAAAATCACACCTTCGAATCACGAAACTAATTACTAATGATGACGCGTCAATCATCAGAATCAGGTCCGGGCGACCAGAGTGTGATTCTATATCTATCTAATATATTAAAACTTCGAATATACGTTCGTGACGCGTATATGCAAAACCTTTATATACTAGATTGTCCATATTCAAAATAAATAAATAATCAAATACGGAGAAGTGATTTAGATTTTCAAAACAAAATTGTTTTCATTTGAAAATATACTCTTCACACTCGTTCTAGGATACTACTGATCCTATCTCTAACGAGTCATTCTAATTGGATATTACTAATCCAATATCTGATGAATTCTTTCGTATGGTTCTAATGTGTCTTGTTCTCGAGCTCTGTAAACCAAAGCTCTGATACCACTGTAAGAACCCGTTACTTCCCCGTGAAGGAAAGAGCGGATACTTTGAGAACAATACACAAATGAACGCAGACGGAAGAACATTTCATTGTTATTACAACAATTCCATCAGATACAAGAATATACAGAGTATAATTGAATGAATTACATTCGATAAATATCAGAGATTACAATAAATTATATAGCAGCGGAAAATAATACAAAGCACAACTGAAGGTGATATACGGATACAGAGCTTTCCGGATATCATTCCAGCTGTAAACCAGGATCCTGTGAATATAAATATGCATAACCAAAACTACTAGCTGCCCGTGCGGAAAATAGGGGCACCCAGAGTTTAGGTTAAAACAATAAACTCCAGGTCAGTCATGTGACTGGTGTGAGAACTAAAACAGTTATTTAAGCATTTACTTTAAAAGAGAGTGATTCAAGGGACCACGCCGTATAACACGGAACGGGTTTTCTCCCAAGAATACCAATGCATAGAATAAACAATGCAATGCTTTTTCGAAAAATGAAGCTATTATAAGACCCAGGTCCCATCACACAATGCAACGCAAGCCGGAGGATAGGGTTTTCCCTTATAATAGCCAAACATGCTTGGTACGTTTAAAACAAATCATTTGATACTATAATAAGTGTATAGTGTCAAAACAATTTCAATCATAAATATAAATCATAGACGGCATGGGTACCATATATCATGTCGCCATACTAGTTCTACAATTAAAACCGCAATACACTTATTGGAAATTGGATTTCCATCATGAGTCGAGGCAAGGGGCAAGATCCTCTCCGCGCTCGAGACACTCTAGCAAATGCCTCAGGGCTACGCACTCTGGGCAACCCTGGATTCGGCTGGGCCGGTCCTCACTTACGTTAGAGGATTAGTTATTCCTGAACACACGTTTCTCGGTCCTTACAGACCTATAATCGAGGCGCCTCATTCCAACAACCACAAAGGTGAAAAGTATATATATGTCAGGGCTGGTAAGTCACTGACACCACCATAGCTAGAAAGAAACGTCGTGCTCTCCCAGCGGTCCGTATCCCGTTTTTAACTCATACCGAGTTGTGAGGCTCGCGAATTCACGTTATACACAAAGCTACGCCACAAGGCCGTGCTTTGATCATCAACCACAAGACTTTGCTTTTCAACAGAAGCCTTGATCATTGCATCTTAGCGTGCCACACAGGCAATTCATGCCAAGCGATTGATATCTATCGATATATAACCTCTAAGCTCATACGTCTCAGAGAAGGGCGTTAAGCAAGAGAATAAATTCTCCGCCGCCAAACAGATATATATTTAACAGAAATCAATCAACACAGAATAAAATCCAATGTCAGACACACAATCCATTTACAAGTTCGTTCTGGGTCTGAACGAAACCGGAGGCACTTTCCTCGCATATCCATCCATCTCCAAGTACGTCTGGACGACCACCAACTATTTCCATCCTCTTGGGTGTACAGCCCAATCAGGATCGTCAGTAATTATCCAAACGATGTGAAGACTTCCGGTCTTCGACCACCGTCTTCATCTTCGACATATCGTCGAATCGGTTATTCAGAATGGGTGTAAACCCGGACTTTCCGAACAACCCGCGTATATTAAAAACAAATGTTACACAAACACAACATACGCCTCATTCCAATTCATTAGTCACTAACCGTAAATCAACCAGAGAACAACTTCCCAAACATTAACCCCGAAGGCCGAAACCAACATAATATCAATACCCAGGAAACCATTCTTCTTGGCTAACCTACAGCTAGTTTCTAAATTCCACATTTTTAGGGAAAGGTTCCCATTAATTTTATCCAAGATAAATTCTTTAAAATTTATCCTTTAATCTTCCTTTGGATGTCGTTTCAAACCGAATTATGGTTTTCTAAATTAGTCGAGATTAGCGAACCATACCGAAGTAATTGTTTATTTTATTTCCCAATCCCAACATATTCATCCCATGAAGAAAAACTGGTAATACTCCATATCTAACACCACAGTGTTATCGGTAAAATTAATTACCATTTCACGTTCAAATCTAATTAAAGATTCACTATCGCTTTGGAGCAAAACTGGTGATACTCCATTCTCGCTCATTTTCTAAATTTGATAATTTAGATTATAGATCCACATTTCAACCTAATTGCAGATTCGTTAAAACTCCTTTTACTGGGTTAAAGAACTAGGTGTTATTTAAAACACAGTTCACGACAAACCCAAATCACATTCCATTTATTATCGGGTTAAAGAACTAGTGTTATTTAAAACACCGTTCACGATAAACCCATTTTAAATCCAATCGAATATATTAGAAATTCCGATTATTTAAAACCCCTTTTTAAATCTAATTTATTTATTTAAAAATAATCGGGTTTTAAATTTAGTTCAAAACTAGTTCATTTCGATAAAAATCTATTTTTATCTTTTCAAATATGGAGTTTTACATCCCAATTTTTCTCAAAACATTTCTCATGATTTTACACAAATTATTACTATTTCTAATAATTTTATCAAGGTCCGTACAGTCGATTTCCATCAACGGCCATCGAACTGCACTTACAACGACCTTTTTCGAATTTGATTTGGATGTATCTCCAAATCCAACCGTTAGATTTTGAATTTCAAATATTCGTTAGAAAGCCCTTTTCGATACGAACCCATCGGTTCCGGTTTTAGGAGAATCCGACGGTCGGATCTCCCGTAATGTCCGTTTGAAATAAATGGTCGAAATTCACGAACTGTCGCGGCGCGGCGCGTTCTATTCAGGCCATTATATTATATATATAATATATATTTCGTCGATTACTATTTATAACGAATTATATAAATAGTTTTAAATTTGTTTCAAAAGCAATTTCAACTTCCATTTCAATTCAAATCAAAATTGAATTCTTCTTTATTAATTCGTTTTAAAATTCATTTCCATTCAATTCAAATTTCAATCCAATTTGAATTCATTTCAATTCGCTTTTAATTCAATTTGAATTCGTTTTCAATTCAATTCAATTCCAAAGTCGTTTTCTATTCGATTCAATTCAAATTGGTTTTCTATTCGATTCAATTCAAATTGGTTTTCTATTCGATTCAATTCAAATTGGTTTTCTATTCGATTCAATTCAAATTGGTTTTCTATTCGATTCAATTCAAATTGGTTTTCTATTCGAATCAAATTCGTTATATATTCCATTGAAATCAAATTCGTTTTCTATTCAAATCAAATTCGTTATATATTCAATTGAAATCAAATTCGTTTTCTATTCAAATCAAATTCTTTATATATTCAATTGAAATCAAATTCGTTTTCTATTCAAATCATTTCGAAATCGTTTTCAATTCAATTCATTTCGAAATCGTTTTCAATTCAATTCATTTCGAAATCGTTTTCAATTCAATTCATTTCGAAATCGTTTTATATTCAATTCATTTCGAAATCGTTTTATATTCATTTCATTTCGAAATCGTTAAAATCGATATAAATATCGTTCACGTCAAAATGGCGTCAATCTAATCAACACGGCTTAATGTATTTCTATTTTCAAATATTCTATTTCAAATATTTCCTATTATCAAAATATTTGTTATTATCAAAATATTTCGTTCAACACATGACTAATCTCAACGGATGAGTACAGTCAACACATGAACCTTTATTTTATATTGATAAAGATGTAAATTTTATTATTAAAATATTTCGTTTAACACATGACTAATCTCAACGGATGAGTACAGTCAACACATGAACCTTTATTTTATAATATTCTTTATTTTCTAAATTGGAATGAGACCCAATCAATCACCATATAATGTTAATTATATGGATTTTTCATACATCACACGTATATAATAGCATTGAAAATAATCAACCATCAACCAAAGTGCACTACACTGTATAAGCATCAAATATAGATATCTAACGCGTATAACAGCCCGTCAATCAATCGATCGACATATTTAATAAATCAGGATGAGTGAACTTCATATTTCATCCCAACACCCGTGTGGGGTTTCAAACAATCAAACACATATTTTATTTGTGCAGTTGGGAGATGTGTAAAATTTATCGTCCCAATCAATGTCCTTCAAATAGGTGTACATAAACAAACCGTCCGGTTTGTAAATGAATATTTTATTTTATTCACATTCACGTTAAAAATTATATTTTTAACGATAAAATATTTTATTTCAACACATGGATTTCTATTCAGTTCGTTTATTCAATAAAATGATATCTTTATTTTTCTAACATATTTTAGAAAATTTCGGCGGCATAACGGCACGATAATAGAAACGGGACGAGGCCTAGCCTTATCCCCGGTCTAGTGAAGGCCCACGCCATTCACACATCAATCAAATCAATTTCATTTCACCAAACAATTCAATCCAATCAAATAATCTAACTAATTTATGCAATCAAACAAACAAGTCCATGGTCTGTGGACGATTGTGTCGGGTGCTACTAAACACCGTCTGCATCCTAGTATATATGTATAACTAGAAAAGAAATTGAAGAGTGATAAATTCTCACCGATAGCTATCAAACTTCACGACACTTCATTGATAGAAATCTTCATTGCCCGTATTCTCTACATATGTAAAAATAGAATTTTCACTTCGCTATTCAATATATAAAAATCGAATTTTTATTATACTATTCAATATATAAAAATCGAATTTTTATTATACTATTCAATATATAAAAATCAAATTTTTATCTTTCTACACATATAAAGATGCTATTTTTAATATTCCTATCATGTAAAAATTATATTTTTAATTCTCTACATAAACAAAAATCATATTTTTACATCTCCTATATAGTAAAGATTATATTTTTAATACTTTAAAAATATAAAAATCATATTTTTATTACTTTAAAAATACAAAAATCATATTTTTCTACTTTAAAAATCGTATATTTTCTGTTTTAAAAATCATATCTTTTCTATAGAAAATTCACAGCCTTAGCTAATTAAAATTCAAACCTTTCCTATAGAAAAATCATATATTTTCCACATTAAAAATCGTATATTTACTATATTAAAAATCGTATATAAAATTTGAATTTTAACAATGTAATACATAACATTGAAAATAACACTTAGAAATTCGTTACCTTTCCCCGAAAAGAACCCACCCATCATCCAAATCGAGTTCACCGTCGCTGCTGTGCGCCTGGACCACCAGACCAGGATCCACCGCTGCTAATCGAACCGCCAGACCCTCCTCCGGCGTCACTGTGATCGATGGCGAGATCGATGGCCCCTCCTGCCTGGAAAACGACGGCGACGGCGACGGCGTGTTGCTGGAGAGGGGTGGTGGCGACACGAGGTGGGGCGGAGGTCGGTCTAGGGGGCAGCGATGTCTGCGTGATGGAGTGGAGGGGCGGATTTTTGTGATTGAAGGAGGCGCTAGGTTTTTTTTTTCTTTCTGTTTTGAAGAACTGACGGGAGAGAATGAGGAAGAGAGAGAGTGTAGAGGGGTGAGTGTATATGAATATAATTATTTATATTTTATTTTATTTTTATTTTTTCTCTAAAAAGTTACTTTACCATTCGATCTCAAAACGGGACCCACTGCCTGCCGTCCATAGCTAATTACCCCCATTCCGAACACAATGGGATATGTATCATGAGCCAATTCGGCTGTTTCGATCAGTTTTCTTCAAAATTAAAATATAAATTAATATAACGGTCAATATTAATTTTAACGTACATTTCAATTTACCGGGCCCACATACGGACTCTAAAAATTTTGGAAAAATTATTTCTAGCTTCGTATTAACGATACGGTCCTAACGAAACTAATTTCGTCGGATTCTGAGACCGTTTGAAAAATGACCATTTTCCAGTCGATTAAAATCAACTGAAACTGGTCAAACGCATTTTCCTTTTCCACGCTCACATATTGATTCGAAAAATTATGAAATTTGGAATCTAGCAATTATTTGACACTGCGGATCCAACAAAAGTGATTTCGTCGAAATCCGAGGTCGTTTGTAAAATTTCCATTTTTAAGGGCCTGAATTCCATAGCGACTATTCAGAATTTTCAACTGGACATATCTTTTGATTCCCGCTATGAAATCTTGATTTCTCGGATTCGTTGGAAAGATATTATCAATTAGATTCTAATGTTTTCGGTTTCACTAAAATCCGGATTGTTTTGCACCCGGTACATTCAATTGAAGTTTGAAATCGAATTATCGAACTACCGCGCCTTTTCAATTCTATTTATAATTATATATAAATATTTATATTCTAACGACAACGCGTATAATATATACGTTCGAATTATATTCAAAATAAATTTCTCGTCGATATTATTTAAAATAATTCATTTTAAATAATCGAAATTCGCTAAAATTGCCAAAATAAAAATTTTAAACTGGTTCAGAATTTCCGGGTTGTTACACGTTCAAATCTAATTAAAGATTTAACTATCGCTTTGGAGCAAAACTGGTGGTACTCCACTCTCGATCACCTTTCAGATTTGATAATTTAAATTATCAATTCACATTTTAATCTAATTAAAGATTCATTAAAACTCTACTTAGTTTTAATCTTTTCAAAAATCAACATCCTGTCTTTAACTGGGTTAAAGAACCAATGTCATCTAAAACACGATTCATGACAAACCCAAATCACATTTGATATTAAATACAAGGCTTTGAATAGAAAATATATCGGCTTATATTCAATATCAAATTCTGAAACCAACACATATCGCATTGAAAATAACGATATAAAATATATCTTTCAAATTCCCATAACAATATCTGTATAGTCACGAAATCCAATATCGAAATATTCCGAAGATAATTTCGATTCAACTCCAGTCCAATTCACGTATTGGGAATATTGATTATTTTTAAAATCACTTTCAAATTCAATTTATTTATTTCAAAAATAAATTGATTTTAATTCTAGTTCAAAACTAGTTCATTTCGACAAAAACATATTTTCTCCTTTCAAATGTGGAATTTTTCATCCCAGTTCTTTCCAATTCATATATTATGATTTTACACAAATTATTGATATTTTTAATAATTTTATCAAGGCCCGTACAGTCGATTTCCATTAACGGCCATCAAACTGCACTTACAACGACCTTTTCCAAATTTGATTTGGACATAATTCCAAATCCAACCGTTAGATTACAAATTTCTAATATTCATTGGAAAGCTCTTTTCGATACGAACCCAACGGTTCCGGTTTTAGGAGAATCCGACGGTCGGATCTCCCACAACGTCAATTTGAAGCCAATGGTCAAAATTCACGAACTACCGCAGCGCGTTCTATTCAGGCCATTCATATATAATATATATATATTATATATATATTTCGTCGATTTCCTTTTAAAACGTATTTTATAAATCGTTTTAAATTCGTTTTCAAAACCATTTCAACTCTATATTCGATTTCAAATCAAAATTGAATATTTCATATCATTACTATATAAATGATAATATTTTCAAAACGTTATATTTTGAAATCACTACCTTTTCAATATTCTTTATAAAAACGAATATAATCGATATAAATATCGCTCACGTCAAAATGGTGCAACTCTAATCAACACGACTTTATATATTTCAATAAATTCGTTATTCTATTCAACAAATGAATATTTATTCTATTCAACACGTGATTTTATATTTCTTTCAACACACGACTAATCTCAACACATGAGTACTGTCAACACACGACTACTTTTGTTATGCAAAATATTTTATAAAATTTTGGTATCTATTGTTTGATTTTCAATCAGACTTCAACCGTAAAGTAGTTCTAATTTTAAATATGATAAAGATGTAAATTTTATTGTTAAAATATTTTACTCAACACATGAATAGTTTCAACATATGAACATCGTCAATACATGACTATTTTTATATTCAATACATGAATTTTCTTTTATAATATTCATTATTTTCCCGATTGGAATGAGGCCCAATCAATCACCATATAATGTTAATTATATGGATTCCATGCAACACATGTATATAATAGCAATGATAAACAATCAACCATCATCCAAAGTGCACCACACAACTGCATAAGCATCAAATAAAAATAATCAACGCTTACATAGTCTGTCGACCAATCGATCGACATACAATTAAATAATTGGGATTAGTGTACGCCAAATATTATCCCAACACCCGTGTGGGGTTTCAAATCAACAAACACAGATTTTTATTTGTGCAGTTGGGCGATGTGTAAAATTTATCGACCCAATCAATATTAGTCAAATCAGTGTATATAAACAAATCGGCCGATTTGTTTATAAATATTTATTTATTCACATTCACGTTAAAAATTATATTTTTAACGATAATTAATTTATTTCCACCATCTACAATTTATTATCGATTTCACATCCATATCACAAACAGATTTAACAACACATCAATCAAACAAACAAGCCATCCATGGTCTGTGGATGACGGGTGTCGGGTGCTGCTAAGCACCGTCTGCATCCTAGTATATATATATATATATATATATAACTAGGAAAAGAAATTTAGGGTGAGAAGTTCTCACCAATAGCTAATCCAATACCACGACTCTCCCTATGTAGAAATCTTCGTCGTTCTCGCCTTTTGTCACTTTCGCTGCCCGTAGCCACTACATATATAAAAATCACATTTTTATACTGTTGCTATGTATATAAAAATCATATGTTTATACTACTACTACATAGATAAAAATTCTATTTTTACATCGCTACTATATAGATAAAAATTCTATTTTTACATCGCTACTATATAGATAAATATTCTATTTTTACATCGCTACTATACAGATAAAAATTCTATTTTTACATCGCTACTATATAGATAAATATTCTATTTTTACATCGCTACTATATAGATAAATATTTCTCCTTTTCAAATATAAAGATTTCGCCTTTTCAAATATAAAGATTTTTATATTTTCAAAAGTAAAGATTTCGCCTTTTCCTTACATCACTATATATATATAATAAAAATCAGATTTTTATTTCGCTACATATATAAAGATCATATTTTTATATTCTCTATTTTATAGAAATCTTATTTTCAATACACTACTTATATAAAAATAGTATTTTTATATCTTCCATTATATAAAGATCATATTTTTAATACTCTACACAAGTAAAAATCATATTTTTAATCTTCCACTAATATGAAAATCGCATCTTTGTCTATATAAAGATCTCATCTTTATTTGTTGTTCATGTAGATAAAAATCAAATCTTTTTCAAATCGTATTTCATATAAAAGCCGATTTTATGTTCTCCTATAATCAAATACATTAAATGAATAAAATAAGAGAAGTAAAATTAAAAATAATAATAAAAGTAAAAGTGCTTACAGTGGTTTAGGGGGTTGGAATTGGCGGTCTGACAGTCGGGAGGGGGCTCGCGAGAGGGGAAGGAAGGGGGGGCTGACTGGGCGCGGCACGCCAGGCGAGAGGGGGGAGGAAGAAGAAGACCGGTGGCGGCAGAGGGGGGGTGCGGCGGTCGATTTGGGTGCGTGAGGTGGGGGAGTACGGGGGTTTCGGGGGGGGGGGGGCTGGGTGAGTCGAACGAGGAAGGAGGAGAAGAAGAGGGGGGCGACGATGGGAGGAAGAGGCGGAGGAGCACGAGGGGGGGGCGACGAAGTGGCGGCGACGGAAGTCGATGGGCGGCTCCGCCCTTTTTCTTCTTTTTTTTATTTGAAATCAATTTTAACGCGGGGTGGGGGGGGGGGCTGAGAAGATAAGGAAAGGGGTTTTATTTTTAATTTAATTTAATTTACAAAAAGGTTGACTTTTTATTTCGACCTCGAAACGAGGCCTACCGTCTATCGTCCATAGCTAATTACCCCCATTCCGAACACAATGGGATATGTATCGTAGGATGATTCGATCGTTACAACCAGTTTTCGTCAAAATCAACATATAACTCTATATATTGATTTTGAACGTGCATTTCAATTTACCGGGGTCACATACTAACTCGAAAAAATTCCAGAAAAATATTTTCTAGCTTCGTATTGACGATATGGTCCTAACAAAACTAGTTTCGTCGAATTCTGAGACCGTTGGAAAAATGGCCATTTTCCAGTCAATTAAAATCAACAGAAACTGGTCAAACACGTTTTCTTTTGTCACGCTCACATATTGATTCGAAAAATTATGAAAATTGGAATCTAGCAATAATTTGACATCACAAACCCAACAAAAGTGGTTTCGTCGAAATCCGAGGTCGTTTGCAAAATTCCCATTTTTAAGGGCCTGAATTCCATAGCGACTATTCAGAATTTTCAACTGGACGTATCTTTTGATTCCCGCTATGAAATTTCGATTTTTCGGATTCGTTAAAAATATATTCCCAAATAGATCCTATTATTTTTGGTTTCACTAAAATCCGGTTTATTTTGCACCCGGTATGTTCAATTAAAGTTTGAAATCGAATTATCGAACTACCGCGCCATTTTCAATTCTATATATAATTATATATAATTATTTATATTCTAACGACGACGTATATAAATATATACATCGAATTTATTTCAAAATAAAGTTCTCGTCGATATTATTTAAAATAATTCATTTTAAATAATCAAAATTCGCTAAAATTGGCAAAATAATTTTTTTAAACTGGCTCGCATTTCCGGGTTATTACAGAACATAATGGCTTAAATAATTTAATTAAGTTCCAACCACACAATTGTTCATATCTGAAACATTATAGTTAAATTATAAATTTATTGACTCAATTTAATTCAAAAAAATTAATATGAAAGCCCAAATCTCTATATTTAACCGTATACATCAGAATCGTAGTTATATTTACAATTAATGCAAATTATTATATTTTATAACTAGTAGAAATTCATTACATAATCAAACGATTTTCATAATTCATATCCATAAATCATAATTATCAACATAAAATAAATCTCAAAATTAGTTAATCCATTTTACATTGTTAATTCAATATAAATTTCAGATTCCATTATAAATAGATTATCAAACACTGTCATTATCATACGCTATTGCAATTCATTGTTTAACAAGTCAATTTTAGTTCATAACTTATCAATAGACGACATAAATCAATAATTTTAATATTTAACGTGATTTTGTTCAAAATCACATTAAATTTAATATTTTAAATTACCGCAAAAAACTTGGGATGTTACACTCTCTCCTACTCAAAACTTTTCATCCCCGAAAAGAAACGTAGTAATGAAATATCGAAATAAAATTAAAATAATATAAAATTTCTACTAAACTTATAAAACTTTTACTTAAATATATAGAAAACATGAGTTCGAAATCAAATTTTATAGAATTTTCTAAGTCTAGATTTCACAAAAAATTTCAATAGAGTCACCTTTGTAAGAAGGGGTCCGAAAAATAACAATATATATAATATCACAAATATACATCCCATCTCAGTGATGAGGCATCCTAAAACATGGGGAATAATATATAATATCCAAACATAATATAAAAACCATTATACGTACCTTACTTAAGTTCACCATTGGTTCATACATTGATTCCAAAGCATCCAATTCAAATTAATCCATTGATTCCAATAAATATTATATTTTAGTTCAACTTAGTTTATTTTAATTCCCTAATATTTATTAAGCACATATATCTATTTATCTTTTTCCACTACCTAAACTTTACATATTTGCAATTAGCAAATTTCTACACATTTATTTTATGTCATTTATCTATATTTCCAACAATTATGGTTATTAACTATTGACACTAAAGTAGTTAAATTTATATTATTCCATATATTCATATACTTGTTTTCCTACTCCTTTAATATGTCTATTATTATTATTATTATTATTATTTTATAACTAATGAGCAATATTAATTTTCAAATAATACTCTTATGCAATATCTTGTCTCTTATCCCAAGCACCTTAACATCTATATAATTTAGGTAAGTTATGTGCGTGTTTAGAATAGAACGTTATATTACATAAGTTTTTTTTCTCTATTTATTTCAACCAAAGCACACAAATTATATCAATTTAATATTTCATTCCTTAAGTATTACTTCCCATATATAATAATTATGTATGTTTACAATCATTTTAACCTCTACACTAATATACAGTGTATATACTTTAATTTCAGTTTTTAGTTGTCTATAATAATCTCAATATTCCATTCATTTAAGTTTGTTCTCATATAATGAACTAAGCGAAGTTAAGAATTTCAACACCGAACCATTTTAATATCTTTGAAAAAAATTATAATTATTCTTTTACATACTAAACATCAAATCATGTTTCTAAAGCTTTGACAAACTTAGGTTTTTAAAGAAATTCATAGCACAGCTACACAGTGTCCCCCCCTCAGAACTTGAAAATAAATATTGACAATGTGTGCACCCATTACCAACATTATTTCCCAGCCACAAATGGAGGAGTACTTAATAACTTTTATGCTATATCCTGAATAACTTTATACAAACTACCATTTTATAGTACTTATAAAATTTCAAAACCTTTAAAAAGAATTTTTTTAAAGGAACCGGGTTAGATTCTTAAATTCGATTCAGTTTATTTTAATTTCATCTTGTATTCATATATCGAATCTTGGATTTTTCTTGCATAATGGTCAATAGTTAGGAAATTAACCATTCAAAAAATAAATGATGATAATCAATTATAGTTATTTCTAAATACAAATCAACCATAATTTCAAATAATACTATATATATACATATTATATAATTCAAAACAATAGTATGTCAATGAGCACAATTCGAGTGTTTAGAAAGCCTTATCGATGCCTTGGCATCTCAAGTATCGATCAGAATCCATAAATACTCAACGGAACAAACCAACATAATACAAAATCATTTTATATCGAAATTACAAGTACACTCTCTCATATACACTCAAACTCATTCTAGGGTATTACTACCCTATCTATAATACCCCAATAGAGCCAAGGTTTTCGCTAAACCAAAGCTCTGATACCAAATGTAATGACCTGGATTTTTGATCATTCAAATCGCCAATAATCCTCAATGTCGACTTAAACAAATCAAAAATATAGATAGTTATTAGGATTTATATAATAAAAAGAAAAAAGAAGAAAACAAATACAGAATCTCACAGCGGAAGGACAAAATATAATAAATAAATAAAAGTTCAAAAGCAGTTGAAATATATACATTTGACTATAATATACAATGATTATCAGAGTTACACATACACAGATATATAAAACAAGGCAGCGGAAGCAAAGTGCAGTGGGAAAATCATATATAATAGATAGATACCAAATCTTTGTCTTCGTTCTCTGTTGACGGTAAAAAATGTCGAAAACACTAAGGATTCCTATTACTAGGAATAGTTGATTTGGTCGCAACACTTAGTAGAAGAAAGTGGTAAAAGACACAAGTATTTATAGTGGTTCGGCCGCGGAATAGGCCTACGTTCACTTTGGAAGGATGTTGGAATTTTATTATTCACTCAAGAATTACAAGGTAGAGCCACGCTCATTACATTCACTTTCATAATTGCCATATGCTAGGTATTTAGGAAATAGAATACTTAATTCTCCTACTTCCTCAAATAGGAGATGCTATTAGTAAGGCTCATGAAGTTCTAGGAAGGTCTCAAGTGAAAAAAATCCAACCCCTTTGAAATGTGAGGCCATGGGCTACTTATAGGAGAGGTGTTAGGTAGCATTAGGTAGGAATAAATAGAAATAGGGGACCACTAGCAGAATTTCACACCCGCCACTAGCAGTTGCAGAAATTTCGCACCCGGGGCTGGGTGCGAGATTTTGCGCCTGCTGGGTGCGAGGTCCGCTTTTCGAGGTATGGAAGAATCACGGTTCCGGTCGTCTTGGGGCATGCGATTCCTTCAGGATTTGAGATATCGACTCAGAAATGGGTCATGAATGCCGCGAAGTTCTGAGTGATGCAATCCCTTCTCGATCTCGTCTCCTTTGCTCCTGAGTGTCCCTCTCTCTTAGCCTCACGCGATACGTTGGGTTGAGCGTGTCTGAAGCACTCTTGGGAACCAGACCAAAAAGCCAGTTAACATTTGCCCCCCAAAGTACGTCTTATCTTGACATGATGTGCTTTGTGTTGGTTAAGATATTAGCTAAGCTGTTAATTCTTCCTGTAATTCAAAACGCGAATATGCGTTAGCGGTGGGCTCATTCCCTCTAGTGGTGCGGATGAGCCATCATTGGAGGATGCACTGTACTCAGATCGCTAAGCATCCATAGTGCGTCGCCTCCGTGGATGCACGCGGGTCGGTATGCACATACATGGAGAACGTATACGAGAGAGTGTGGCATTGCGCTTCCACACCTGGGGGTGTCATTATCACCAATTTTTTTGGAATCTAGTGTCAGGAATCTTCGAACCCCGAGAGGTTCGAAGTCTCAAACCCAAGGGATTCGAAATTTCGAGCCCGAGGATTCCGAATTTCGAACCCCTGGGGGTTCAAAATTTCGAACCCATGAGGTTCGGATTTTCGAACCCGGGAGGTTCGAAATTTCGAACCCAGTGGGCTCGAAAGTTTTGAACCCTCCCTGGAATGCAAAGGGATATCCTTTTCTTCTATAAATAGGCCCCCCTCCCTTTCTTCCTTCTGTTTTTTTCCTTCTCCGTCCGCCATTGTTGATGAAATTTCAAACCCGGTTTTTCGAGCTTGGTAATTTCGCATCCGAACTAGGTGAGGCTTTATGTCGAGGAATTGAGGGGGGAAGGAGGTCGATGGATCATGGAGAAGACCTCGAAATTCGAACCCAACTGGGTTCGAAGTCCTGAACCTTCGTGGGTTCGAATTTTCGAACCTGCCAGGTTTGAAGTATCGAACCCTCGTGGGTTCGAAATTTCGAGCTCCATGGGGTTCGAAGTATCGAGCCCCCACGGGCTCGAATTTTCAATCCTCGTGGGTTCAAACTTCCACACCCTGTATCTGGGTTCGGAATTTCGAACCTAGAGAAGTTTGTATTTTCAAACCCTGATGGGTTCGGAATTTCGAACCCTTCTGGGTTCAGATTTTCGACCCTTAAGGGGTTCGAATTTTCAAACCCTTCCTGACAGGGTTCGGGGAATTCGGATTTCGAGATGTCGGGATTCCAATATTTCATGCCACTGGACTTTGACCTTCTGACCATCCGTCTCCGGATTTGCATAATTAGCGTTGATGCACATGTTGTTAACCACGCAAGCGGGGTTTAGGATTGTTTACATAGGATAGAGCATACAACCGAACTGGGACTTGGACTATTTCGAATTGTTCTAAACCTTTCTTTATGTAGCTTATCTTTGTATAGCATTACACACATATATTAGTTGTTACCAACACGAGGGGTACAGGTCACTATACAGCCCGTTCTAATACTGATGCATTAAAGTATAGCTAGAGATGTAGACGAGATCAAAGACTGGAAAGACCACGGGAGCCGAGGATTCCCAGCCGTCATCACGTACATCTGAATCTACCCCAGTGGTAGCTCGTCTGGCAGTAAGCTTGAAACTACCGAAGGGTCGACTCCTTCTTATACAACCAGCTCGCCCGAAGCATCTGAGAGGGGGGATCAAATTGAGCGACTACATTCCCCGGTTGTGACTGAGGAGACCGAGAATGTGGATATTATGGGTGAGGATGCGCCCATACCTCTGGTAGCTCCAGACATGCTGCCTGATGCTGCGATTTTGGAGAATCCCACTGATTCAGTACCATCGTGTATGGATGATACTGCGGTCAGGAAAATGGCAGCGTGATTTAACATATCAGCGGACGATGTCCATGCCCCCGGGAGAGATGGCAGGAGCCACGCGCCGCCCGAGGGTCTTACTACTTGGAACTGACAGGCCTGCTTTGACGGGTGTGTACCTCCGGCTAATAACTTCATTCGGGATATGCTGTCCTATTTCCGTCTCACGCCATCATAACCGCACCCGAACACTTATGCTTCTCTCCCGGGCATTTATGCTCTCTTCCACGAGTTTTTGCACAGGGAACCCACCGGGGAAGATATTCGATATTTCTTCCACCGAAGGAAAACGAGTACTTCTTCCCCATCTCAATGTTCTCTGGAAGCGATAGCTGCCACTAAATTCTTCGTTGGGACGAGGCCCAGGCCATCAGTGTTTAAGCGCGAGTGGTTCTTCGTTAGCTACCCTCCCGGATTTGATAGAAGATGGACTGAGGGAAGTAAGTATTTCTCTAACTCCGTTCCTTGCTGTAGATTCATGGATTTCTTCCCTTATTGATGATTTTGATTGTGTTATGGCAGGGAAACCCAAGGGACTACCGGGTACGAGTATCGGCAACATCTTAACGCTTTGAGAGCACTACTGGGCGATACCAACTCGGTGACAAGTCAGTATCGCTTTCTCCGCACTAGGTTGCTTCCTAACAATCGGGCCATGACCAGGCCCGCGGTTGCCATTAGTGTGCCAAAGGAGGGAATTACGGCAGGTTCAATCACTACTGGGCGGAAGAGGAAAATGTCCCCTGCCGGAAGTGAGCTACAAGTGACTGCCCGACCTCAAAAAGATGTGCGTGGAGGCAAGGCTTATGGTCAAGAGGAGGTCTCCAAAGACGAGGGGTTGCCGAGCACTCTCGTCCCGCCTCTAACAGGGGATAGGGAAGGAACGTTGGTTAGACCATGGTCTCCTATGAATCGCTCAGGGACCATCGACTCGTTTGGACCTGCGGGCCAGTTCGATGACTTAAAAGGACTTGGTTTAGTAGTGGCTCCATGGCCAAATACGATGAGCCTGGAAGAACTTACTTGTTCTGCAGAGGGGTTAACTCCCTCGAGCGGACTACAGTCTTGTCTGTTGATAGAACACTTAGGGCGTACATTCACCACACTACATAGCATAGATGTCTGCCTGTGGGTGTGACTTGACTAACTTTGGCCTGTTCCATTGGCATGTGATATGGAGAGAGAAAGCGGTGGACGAGGCTATGGATGCTGGGATTTCCAGCATCCCGAGAGTTCTTTCTTCGAGAGTTTTCGAAGATCTACCAGTTTGTACGGTGTTCCACCTTTGTCAGAACAAGGCAGCGGGGATCGAGGCCGGGATCGGCCTAGGTGATCCCCGACACCTCCTCCTCCTATTTGCGTGTCTGCGGGAGATACTCGGCTTAACATAGGCGGCTCTCGATCTTTTCCTTCGACAGCTCCCCCGTTTATTGCCCCTCCGGTTCATGCTCAGCCTGCTAAGGGGAGGGAGCTGTTGTTTGGTCAATTAAGGTCGGGCATGAAGGTTATGACGGGAATGCAAAATTTGACAGAGTCCTAAATTCGGGCGTCTTCTACAGAGGAGAGGAGGGCATTTTTGAAGCTGTACTTCCCCCAATATCACTTTAATGAGCTGCCGTCTCTTTCTGATCTCCGCCCTGCCCCAGTAGGAAATCCGGGGAAATATGGATGCATGTACAAGCTGCGTATCACCAGGCCAACGAACTTATAAAGTATTCCCTCCACCTTTCTGAGTTGATCAAAAGGAAAAGCCTGGAAATCATCAATCGACAATTGACTATTGTTGGTGAAAAGACCTCGGTTACCCACTTGGAAACTGAGATAAGTAGGTCCATTTGCTGCGTCGCGGTTAATTAACCGCTATCCCATGTGTTTTCCAGTTTTAACTTGTGACCATGTTATTGCAGCGGAGCTAAAGCAAGCCCATGTGATTTTAAAGACGGAGGCTGCGCATGACCATGAGACTTTTAGTGACACAGCAAGTCGCCTGACCATTGAAAACACAAACCTCAAGAGGGATAAGGATTAGTGGTCTAAAACATGTGCCGACATGGAAAGGGAGATTGAGAGAGTTGCTCAGCTCCAGACTGACAATGCCGTTTTGAAGGAGGAGAGCGAAAGGTTGCGGGCTGAGAATGCCGAAGTTGCTAAGTTGAAGAGGCAGCTCGAGGCGATGAGCAAAGCGAAGGAAGATGCTGAAGCTAGCAACAAGGACGTGTTGAGTACCGCTGAGGGCGCAAAAGCCTAACATTTAAGGGAGATAGAGCAGTTGAGGGGACAGCTGAATGATGCAGAGTTCCGTGTTGGATCCTCCTTCGAGGAGAGTATTCACAACATGTATGTCAAGGCTTTGAAATTCCGAGGAACTTCGTGGGTTGAGGAATATCCCCGAGAGGTAGCTAGAACCTGGAAGAGGTTAGTCCCTTAAGAGTCCTTCTTGCGTTGAGTGAACGTAAGTACTTTAGATGAGCGCCAGCTTGCGAATGTTCTTCTGGATAGTGGTGGACGAGAAAAACTGGAGGAAGGAAGGAGGCTGTTGCAGGAGGACGCTGAGAATGAAAGGTTGGTGAGGCTCGCTGAGGAGAAGGGGTAGTTCGTGTTGACCGAGAGTGTGGTTGTGACAGAAACATTTGCAGGGGAAAGTTCTTATCAGCCCCGGCCCCCGAATCTGTAACGGTGAGCGGTCCTGAGACTTTGGCCCAATTTGCCACCGGGTATAATCCTGACTTCTCGACACTGGAGGATACCAGATTCATCTTACCTAACGTCACAAGCACCCTTCCTATCCTTTCTATGCCATCCTTGACCATAGGTAAATTCCTTTTACCCTGTATCCCTTAGAATGAAATGATCACAAAATTTACGGACTAAAATGGTTGTGTCTTTGCTATGTAGCTCCTCCTGAGTATATGACGGCTATGGGCCCTACCCCCGTGATCCCACAAGTGATTGAACCTGGGCTAGGACTCATGGGAACACAGGTTGGGGGCGGCGACCAACTTGACACCTTTTCTGACACAGGAGTAACTCCTAGTATGGTGGAGATTCTTAATGAGGAAGGAGAGGTGGTCGATGGACAGAGTGCCCCGGCCAGAGGCCCAGTGGAAGCCGACGTGCCTATGATGGCGGCTTTGATGGCAACTCAACTGGCCAAAATGGTGGCCAAGTGTGAGAAGGTGGAGGAGACGGAGAGGGCTGCTGTCGAGGCCCAGAAGAAAAAGGAAGACGAGGAAGCCCAACGGAGGGCCACTGAGACCCTCGAGAATACCAAGGCTGCTGACATCATACTGCACAAGTTTCGGAAGCTCGCCGAGAGATAGGCCGCTAGAGAGGCCAAAGGGATGGCTGAGCGGGATGGAAAGGAGATCCCAAAGAAGAGCGAGGCCATGATAGGTCCTGCCGCTGGGAGTGCCACCGTGCCTACGTCGCGTGCCGTTACTACCAATATCACGGAGAGCTCCAATGGTGATGGAGCCGGGGACCGTCGCCTTTCCGTTACACACGAATCACTTACTCCCCCAAAGGGTCGATCAAGCAAAAGGGGATCTTGTGCTAGTGACGAACCGTCTAGCATTGTATCTGCAAGAAAGTAAAAGCACAAGGAAAAGAAAAAAAGAAAAGATTAGTATTAATGGCCTAAGAGGTTACCGTTATTTTGGTAGTGTAGGCCAGTAGTTTACACGGGTACATCCTTCGCTTTTGGTTTTTCAAGACACGGTGTGGTTCTCATGTACACCTTATCATTATAAAGTAAAATTATTAGACGCGTAGTTTGTTTAGTATGTGTGTGAAAAGGAAATATGAATTAGTAATGATCGTTGTTTATGTCAAATATTCATATGTTCTTTTTATGTTTTCCAGCGTCCTGTACTTGCATAAGCATGCTTAACGTTACACTTGTCACAAAATCAATTAGGGGCCGTCTTTAGGTAAATTATTCCTAAGAGGTGAGATAGAGCGCTGGTTTCAGCAAGTTTCCCTCAGCTCAGGAAACCTGTAGTTTGCGAAACCAGGCTGTGCGCCTCCTGTTTTGGGTGGCCCGGGGTTAAACCCAGTTATAGCGAAGGCATATGGCATCATGTTGTGCGGTCCGACAGGTAGGTGGCTCTTCCGTCGTTCATCGGGTTGAGGTGAGCCGCCAGATGTCGTTTATTCCTCGGCGCAGTTTTTAGCCCTGATCATCTGCTCGTAAGGTCCGATCGTGGCCATGGGCTGCCCCCTAAGCCTTGAGAGCTAAGGGGGTAGAAACGATTTAAGGTCGGTCTTGGGGCTACGCTAAGATGAGACCAACACCTGCAACTGGCTAAGAGAGATTTGCATCGATCTTAGTCGGTCGCTGAGTGGAGCCAGGTCGCTTGGACTAGGACGCGGAACGATTTATCCTTGGCCTCGGCGCTAGGCCCAGGTTCGAGTTAATGGTTGTTTATACTCGGTCGCGCCGTGGGCCGGCGATTCGAGTAGCATTGCCGGCTCTCGTGCTTGGGGTGCCGGGCATAGCCAAGTGTTTTAGACTCGATATTACCTAGAGGTTGGAACGGCAGCGCTGGCTCCCGTGCCCGAGGTGCCGATGCGGCGGTCGCAGGCGTGAACCAAGCTAGTTGTCGGAACTAACAAGATGCATCACGTGAGAAGTAAACAACAAGGAGCTAGGAAACTGGACATCATTTCTACTGATAACTTGGGCAGTAATAGCCTTTACAATGCCTTGAATTTCTGAAAAAGAAGAACATTGTTGAAAAGCATAAACAATCGTAAGCTGAGTTGTGTAAAGTAGCGACGAAGATGTTTGTTGTTCCATGCCATTGGGAATTCAACTCCGTCGACGGTGGCGGGTCTAAAAGTCCCATCACTGAGCTTTCGCTATATGGAGTGCGGGCCTTCCCAGTGAGGCGCGAGGCCTGTTGGTAGGGGAAAAAATCCCGCTTTAGAACGAGATCGCCGATGTGGAGGTCCTCATGGCGGACCCTGGAATTAAAGTATCGGGCAACTCGCTGTCGTTGGGCGGCGACTTTAATATCGGCCTCGTTCCTCTTTTCTTCCAGCAAGTCGAGTGATCCCAGAAGTAAATCTTGGTTCGTCCTTGGATCGAAGTACGTGACTCAATGGGATTAAATCTTGAGCTCAATGGGAATGACGGCTTCAGATCTATATGCGAGGGCAAAAGAAGTATGCCTGGTTGTTGTCTTGTGAGTGGTGCGGTAAGCCCATAGTGCTAGAGGAAGTTTGTCTACGCACATGCCCCCAGCCTTTTCTAGGCACTTCTTAATGATGGATTTGAGGACTTTATTAACCGCCTAGACTTGCCCATTAACTTGGGGGTGAGCCACCGCTGAGAATCTTTTATCGATGTCATGACTCTGACAGAAGGTTTTGAGCTTAGTGCTCTCAAATTGAGTGCTATTGTCAGAGATGATAGCTTGGGGCACCCCGTAGCGGGTAATGATGTTGCGGACAACAAAGTTGATCATCTTCTTTGTGGTAATGGTGGCGAGAGCCTCAGCTTCTGCCCACTTGGTGAAATAGTCCATCGCAACAACTGTGTATCATGCCCCGCCTCTAGCCATTGGAAGGGTTCCGGTGATGTCGATTCCCCACTTGGCGAATGGCCATGGACAGACCATTTGGGACAATTCGGTAGGAGGAGCTCTTGGAATCTTGGAGAAGCGCTAGCACTTATCGCACTTGCGAGCGTAGTCCGCGTCATCTTAATCAAGCGTGGGCCAGTAATAACTATGTCTGAGAATCTTCCTGGCCAGGGTTTGCCCCCCAGTGTGGCTGCTGCAGTCGCCTTCGTGCACGCTGCTTAGCACTTAGAGGGCATCGCCGTAGGCTACGAATCGAAGCAAGGGAACAGAAAAACCTCTGTGGTAGAGTACCCCATCCATAAGAAGGTAAAGGGCCGACTGGCGAGTGAGCACGTGCCTTTCCTTGTAGTGCCTCGGTAGGGTCCCTTGTTGCAGGTAACATCTGATCGGTGTCATCCAGGACTCGAGCTCGGGTTTGTGCTCATGATCATCTCGTCTTGCTCTTGCTTGATGCTCGAGGAGTTGAGGACTTCAACGGGGGCGAATCCGTTAAGTTGTGGATCTTCGAAGCTTGCCAACTTAGCAAGGGAATCTGTTTATTCATTTTTCTCAAGCGGGACATCGGTGATGGTGAAATGTTCAAGGTGGGTGAGTAGCCCCTGGACCCGGGCCACGTATTAGGCAAGTCGTCCCTCTTTCGCTTGGTACTCTCCCAGCACTTGTCGGACGATAAGCTACGAATCGAAGAAGATGTGAATGGTCTCCAGCTTGAGTTCGATCGCGATTTTGAGCCCGTCAATCAAGGCCTCATATTCCGCGTCATTGTTATTAGAAGTGAAATTTAGCCTTAACGCGTAATACATCTGGTGCTCTTCAGGGGTGATGAGCACGACTCCAGCCTCGGGGCACTTTCTGTTAGAGGAGCTATCTACGAACAATTTCCATTGGGCGTCGAAAGCCCCAGCGTTCTATATGGGAGCCTCCTCGGGGCTGTCAACTCCACGATGAAATCTACAAGAGCTTGTCCGAGGATGGCTCATCGGGGGATTTAGGTTATCTCAAACTGGCTTAACTCCATGCTCCATTTTAATAATCGACCTGACGCCTCGGGTCATTGTAGGACTGGACGCAGTTGCTGGTCAGTGAAAACTTTTATGGGATGAGACATGAAGTATGGTCAGAGCTTTCTTGAGGAAATCCGTAAGTAGAACGACAGCTTTTCTAGATTCAGATAATTTTTCTCTGCCCCTGTCAGCCACTTGTTAATATAGTAGACGGTCTGTTGGGTGCAATCTTCGAGGTGTATTAGCGCCGAGCTGATTGCTTACGCAGAAACAGCCAGGTAAATGTATAAGTCCTCATGATCTATAGGCTTAGAAAGGATAGGTAGTCACTCTGAGTGATCCAAAAGTTCCTTGAATGCGAAGATGCATTCGGGGGTCCACTCCAAATTACGTTTTCCTTTTCGGAGTAAATCGAAGAAGGGGATGCACTTGTTGATGGCCTTAGAGATGAACCGACTTAAAGCGGCGACCTTTCTGTTCAGACTTTGGACATCCCTGATGTTTTTGGGGACTCAGATGTCCCGAATAGCCTGGATTTTTTTGGATTGGCCTCGATGCCTTGAGAATTGACAATGAAACCCAATATTTTTCCCGAAGCTACTCCAAAGTAGCATTTCAGGGGGTTGAGTTTCTTGTCGTACCGGCGGAAGACATCGAACATTTCGAAGAGGTCGTGGACGTGACAGCTTGATATCTTAGATTTCACTAGCATATTGTCCACGTACACCTCCATGGACATTCAATCTGATTTTTAAAGAGTCGATTAACCATTCGTTGATAAGTGGCACTGGCGTTCTTGAGACCGAAGGGCATAACATGGTAGCAGTAGAGCCCTGGGTCGGTTATGAAAGAGGTATGATCTTGATCGCGAAGATTCACCGAGATCTGGTCGTAGCCTGAGTAGGCGTCCATGAAAGATAATAGCTAGTATCCGGCGGCCGAGTCGACTAATCGATCGATCTTTGGGAGCGAAAAACTGTCCTTGGGGCATGCCTTTTTTAGATCGGAGAAATCGACAAACGTCCACCATTTGCTGTTGGCTTTTTTAACCAGAACTGGATTAGTCAGCTTCATGGATGAAGTTATTGTTGAGCAGGCGGTCTACCTCTTCTCGAGTGCTTTGGACCTTTCGGGTCCCAAGAAGCGGCGCTTTTGTTTGATCAGAGGCATCGTGGGATCTAAGCATAGGGAGTGGCAAGCGATCGCGAGGTCAATCCCCTTCATGTCGGAGTGAGTCCATGCAAACACATCCATATTGATTTTTAGGAAGCATATAAGATCTTCTTTTATTGCTGGGTGGAGTTGTGACCCTACCTTCAACACTCTTGTTGGGTCGTCGAGGTTGACGGGAACATCCACTGTGGATTCGACCAGGGTAGGCCTCTAATACTCGGGCTCTTCATCCTTCCGTTGGTCGATGTCATCAGAAAGACGGCAGTGGCGCCTGATCCAGGGCCTAATGCCGCTGATTGCTATGCTGAGATGCTTTTTGCGCAAGAAGGCGTGGGCATAGATTTGCCCTTGTCCTTGTTGCACGCGTTCTTCCATTCTATTGCATAGCATTCCCTGGCGCTTACTTGGTCGCCTTTAATGGTTCCAATCCCGTTTTCCATTGGGAATTTCATCAGGGGAGACCATGGCGCCATATAAACTCGGAATTCAATGAGAAAAGGACGCTATAGAAAAGCATTGTAATGGGAGTCGATGTCTATAAACATGAAAGTGCCAATTCAGACTCGGCTTCGGTCCCCCTCACCCAGTTCCACAAGTAGGTCGACAATCCCTATGGGGGAACTGAAGGCCCCGTTGAAGCCATGAATCGCAATGCGACATGGCTTCAAATAATTCGTTTCCAATTTCATCTGGTTGTAGGCGGCCTTGATGATGATGTTGACCGAGCTTCCTGAGTCGACTAAAATCTTTCGAACGGAAGCGGCACCGATCTGACCAGTAATGACTAGTGAATCGGTGGTCGGGATCTCCACCCATGTCGATTCTCCTTCTCGGAAGATAGTGTCGTCCCGCATGGTTTTACGTAGCTCGGCGGTGATGGACTCAGGTAGAGCGGAGCAGGCTCCATAAGTAGCATACTTTATGGGATTCACATATTCCTCCATTTTTTGAAAACTGCCATGTGTGGGGTAAGGTCAGCCACATATGGTGTTGATCACAATTCCTCGCCTTGGGTTAGACGGTCCCGGTGCAGCCTTGGTGGCTGCTTTTGGAGCTAGCGCTAGAGGATGCGAGTTTGGTTCTGGGGGAAAGGGCTCCTGGACATATTGCTCGAGCAGTTTCTCATGAATAAGCCTCTCGATTGCATCCCTAAGTAGGCGGCATTCGGTTGTGTCGTGTCCGTATACGTCTTGGTATCGACAGTACCTCCCGATGTTCTTCTCGCGGTCAGTTGATTCCCTGACGCGCAACTTCTTGTTTGGCAAGCTGTTACATGTTTCCAAGTAGATCATCTCTATGTCTTCATTTAATGGGGTGATGGTATCGAAAGTTTGGTGAGGGTCGGGCTTTCTCGATTCTGCTGGAGCTTACCTATTATTCTATCCATCCAGCTTGCCGTTGTTTGGTCTTGGCCTATAGGGACCTGCCCCCCTGTTTTGGTCGAACGGCACCCTGCCTCGTCTACCCCTAAGGTTGTTATTCGCAGTGTCCTCTTGGGTATTATTAGGACGGCTTGTGGTGGAGAGACGGTTCCGTCTTGCCTCTTCTTGGCATAAGTATTGATCTGCCTTTTCACAGAAGGCATCGAGGCTTTTTGATTGCTTTCAATCGATCCAGGCCCCGAACTCTGAAGTAGGGAGGACACCTTTCGCTAGCTAAAAGAGTATAGTGTGAGGATCTGGATTCTCGACCTCAGCAAGAGCTATGTTAAACCGGGAAAGGTAGCTTCTAAGTGACTCAACAGGCCCCTGGCATAAGTTGGATAAAGTGAGGGCATTCTTCGGAGTTGGGATGTGCAACCTAAATTGCTTGACCAGCTCTGTTGCTAGTTGCCCGAAGTTGTTAATGGAATCAAGTGGGAGGCGAGAGAACCAAAGTAATGTGGTACCGGACAGGAAGACCAGGAAGCATTTTCATTTGGCTGGATCATTACCCCGGCTCGAGTCCATTTGCCATTCATAGCGATTCAAGAAGGCACAAGGATCAGTGGTACCATCGTAGAGTGGCATTTGTGGCATGCAAAAGCGCCTTGGCCACTCAGCCTCATTTACTCTCCTTGTGAAGGGGTTGCGCCTAATGTGAGCTTCCCATGCACCGTGCATGCCTCCTCGCATTTCCCTCATGATCCTTCGCACCATGTCAGGAAGGTAAGTTGGATGGGGGTCCGCCATCGGGATCCATGGATTTTGACATGGCTCCGAAGTCCTGTTGCGAGGTCGTCTTCTATGATGGATGTTCGGATCGTCTTCCTCTATGTCCTCGACATCTATGGTTGGGTCTTGATGTGGATGTTAAGGTGGAGCAGGGTGATGCAGATCTTTCTCTAAGGGAGCGCGAGCCGTTAGAATAGCAGGTCCATCGCCCTGATTAGCGACCATCGGGTTGTGTCGAGGAAGAGGTTGGTTTGTAGGATCCGGTCCGTCGTTGATAATCAAGCGAGTGCGGTCTCGGTACTATGCCCCCTCCCTATATATGACTGTAGTTCGGTCGCCGTTGCCATTTCCATTGCCGTTGGCATGACCGTTACCGTTATCGAGGGCAGTGGTACGTGCAGCGGCGTTGTTGACGAGGCTGAACCTACTCCTTTGGTGTGGGCCCCTCGACTCTGAAGAGGAAGTTTCTGTGGCTGTTGGTCAGGGTCGAGCATTGTTCCAAGTTAGTTGAAGTCGGGCAACGACGCGCTGACTTTCTTGAAGTTGCCACATAAGGTCGATGTTATTCCTTAATGCTTGGTTGAGCTCGACTGCGGCTTTCTCATATCTTTCATTAAGCGCACGAATTTGAGCTTGTGTAATGTGAGCTTCGGGGCCCATAATAGGATGGACGGTTTCATTAGAGGCGGGAATATCTACCAGTTGAGGTTGTTGGAAGTACCGACCTCGGCTGCGGCTGAAGAGCTGACCATTGCGTTCTTTGACTTTTTTACCGTCGTAAGCGGACCCGACAACAGGTGAAGCAAGGAACCTTTAGCTTGTCGAAGTCGAGATGATAATGTGGAAGAAAGACACAAATCTTGAGTTCAATTCTTAGTGAAAGCACCAAATGTTGACGGCAAAAAATGTCGAAAACACCAAGGATTCCTATTACTAGGAATAGTTAATTTGGTCGCAAAACTTAGTAGAAGAAAGCGGTAAAAGGCACAAGTATTTATAGTGTTTTGGCCACGGATTAGGCCTACGTCCACTTTGGAAGGGTGTTGGAATTTTATTAGTCACTCAAGAATTACAAGGTAGAGCCACGCTCATTACATTCACTTTCATAATTGTCATATGCTAGGTATTTGGGAAAAAGAATACTTAATTCTCCTTCTTCCTCAAATAGGAGATGCCATTAGTGAGGCTCATGAAGCTCTAGGAAGGTCTCAAGTCAAGAAAATCCAACCCCTTTGAAGTGTGAGGCCATGGGCTATTTATAGGAGAGGGGTTAGGTAGGAGTAGGTAGAAATAGGGGACCACTAGCAGAATTTCGCACCCGCCACTAGCAGCTGCAGAAATTTCGCACCCGGGGCTGGGTGCGAGGTTTTGCACCTACCGGGTGCGTGGTTTTGCACCCGCCGGGTGCGAGGTTTGGCACGCTTTTCGAGGTGTGGAAGGATCATTGTTTCAGGCGTCTTGGGGCGTGCGATTCCTTCGGGATTTGAGATCTCGACTCGGAAATGGGTCATGAGTGTCGCGAAGTTCTGAGTGGTGCAGTCCCTTCTCGATCCCGTCTCCTTTGCTCCTGAGTGTCCCTCCCTCTCTAAACTTCACGCAATACATTGGGTTGAGCGTGTCTAATGCACTCTTGTGAACCGGAAAAAAAAATCCTATTAACATTCTCCAAGGCAAGATAATCTTCACTAACAACAACTTCAGCTAACCCGAGCGTATTGCCTAAAAAGAAAAAAAATAAACAGTCGGATCAGAACTAAATCATTCCCATATTGGTAAAATTAAAATACGAAATAACATGAGTTTCATGGGTGCATTAACTTAAGAAATGTTATGGAAAATTCATGGACCACACTGCTAACGCGGAGCGGGTTCACTCCAAGTGAATTCCTATACATAGAAATTCGCGAATGATTTTTTTTAAAATGGAGCTATCATAAGCTCATCTCACATCACACAATGCAAGCGCACACCAAATGGGCGAGTTTTGTTTTATGATAACCAAAAATGTTTTCATACGTGAAAATCCTTCCTTTTTACTATTATTAATGTATATTTTTGAAAACCATTTCGCAAAAAAATAATATTAATCTTAGCAAGCATAATGGCTATGCCCACATACATAGTTTACAAACAAAACGAAGGGCTCATATTTGTTGTTGGGTTTCCAATATGATGGTTTCTTACACGAAAGATCAATTGAGGACACAAAGCAAAGTATCTCCTGCCTAACATCCAGACATCAGACATCGAATACAGAGCGCGAAGTATATATCCCGGTTTTCATCCAGACATCGTATATACTTTATTTTCCCCAGGTTTCGTAAGTAGATCCACTGCCAAAGCTTTCGAGTTTCAATAGAGGTATGTATACAACCTAACCACCAGTTTACCATTAATCCGGGGTGTAAGGTACATCGAGGTCACGATATACACAATGTTACGCTTCAAAAAGCAATGCTTTGATCATCACTACTTCATTTCATAACTCGAGTATGTCACATTAACAAAACATGACATGTCACTGATTTCTATCAATACATAACCTCTAAGTTCATATGTATAGAGACAAGGAAAATTTATTGCCACAACTCCGATATATATTTAATAGAGATCAGTGCTACGCAGTCAATTTCAATGTCAGACACACAATTCATACAAGTTCATTTTGGGCCTAAATGGAACAAAATCCGAAATGCTCTAAATATATTCAGATCTCATGCCACTTATAACCTCGTATTGGATGATCGGCCCAATCGATACATCAATAGTCAATCCAAACTATTCGAAGATTCTCAGTCTTCGCTTATCGATTTTGAAGTCTTTAGTTTCTTTGTAACGTCGTATTATTACTTGGAACGGGTTCCGAACATATATTCGATCCCGGTCTTCCCAAATAATAAGCGCATTTTTAAAACAATAGTTATGGATCAATACAGATCGGATTTCTCATTTGAATCTCCCTCCAAATTCATATTCAAATTAGAATGAAATTTCATATCAATATCATGATTATTTAAACATCGATTTTTATTCAAAGGAGAATATATTTTTAATTCAAATCTCAATCTGAATCAATGGTTTAAATCGAGAAAAAATTCAATTTAATAAACATTACAAATATTTAAATAACTTGAAAATGGATGATTATAAATAAAACCCTTTTATGAATATATATATATATATTAAAATAATTAGTATAATAAAATAATTTAAATCAATATATATACATATATTAAAATGCTTTACCAAAATAATTTTTTATAATAAATAATTTAATTTAATTCAAAAATATAGGTATATAGATAGCTAACAAATTTTGAACCATGATTGTACTTTCTTTAAATTTCAATAACTTGAGATTTATTTGATGCCCATAACATCTAGGGTGAACAATAGGATTAGTTGGCAAAAATAAACATACACATCATATAATGAATAACGGGAACAATTTACATTAACAATGTCCATTCAGTGATCAGTACAAGGCACCCATCACAATCATTTCAACCAAACTGTCAATATTATATCATTTCACTATTAAAAAATGTCGATGTTTCAAACTAGCAACTTAATTTCGAATAAATAATCTAATGTCGATTCTAAATTTACACTATAATTAACTTATATGTCAATTTAAGAAAATAATCAATCACAACCAGACAATCAAATTTATTTCACAATTTAATAAATATGGGAACAATTCAGTTAATTGTAAGCGAGAAATTCACTCACCTATTGGTCCTAAATGCATTTGAAATCCAAAATAATCCCCAAAATTTAACTGTCTCAGAATCTATCCAAATCAGTGTCACGCGAAGAGTTCTTCGATACAATTCCAACGCAATATATTTCGTCCAAACCCGTCCATGTAGCAGAAAGTTATAAACATTTTAGAACAATTTATATACACATATACTAAATAAATAAATAAAATAATAAAATATACCTTATATTTTGACAAACCCGTAACCCTATCTCGCTACTCTCTAACGTGAATTTCTTGGTGAAGATCGAATACAATAAAAATGGCATGAGGGTTTAGATCTTCTCATTACGATCCCAACAAATCAAAATTCAGGATTTTTCATTGAGTAATTTGTTTGGTTTGGATTTTTGAACATGAAAAGCTAATGGCCACTGAAGATTTCTGAAAATAGAACAAAGTGGCTATTCGATTTTTATTACAGGCAAGAGAAAGTAGCTAGGTTAGGGTGGAGATATTATATAGGCAAATGGTTTTTTTACCTATTTATTTGTTATGTCAAAGAATTTGTAAGGTTAAATAAACAAAGTATGCAAAATTTTATTTGTCCATCTTTAATTCAATTCTAAATAATAATCCCCTAAAACAAAGCTTATATTAATTATAGGAATCAATTACATATGTTATAAATTTGCTTGGTTTCATTAATTAGTTTTAACGTGACAATATTAGTTATAGGAATCACTAAAAAATTTAATGTAGTCAATTTATTTCCATGAATCAGTCATTAATTCAATTTCAAACATTACCAACTTCATCTGAATCCAACAATGCACTCAAATTAGTTAAGTTTATTTTTTGTTTAATTATAGTCCAAATCACATAAATATTTCAATTTACCATTTGATTTGTTTACATTCATATAACCAAATCTACTTCCATTCATGTTCATTTGCATTATTCGTCATCTGAAAATTTCTTTAAATACTCTTCTCTTCATAATACACAAAAAGAGTACAACTTTTTATGAACATAGATTCATTTAAATAATTTATTTCATTAGTCAAATTTTATTACGTTACTTAGTAGAATTCAATTTTCATTATTCACTTTCAAACTAAATTCAAAAGTTTAAAATCTTTATTTAAATCAAAATAGGATATAAATTAATTTCAAAAAAAATCTTTTTATTGGAATTCTAATATTGATCATTTACTACTTCAAATATTTCAATATTAAGTTTCAAATATCATTGTTATCAATATAAACAAATTAACAATTTCATAAGCAATTATATGTCACTATTTTCAAGCTAAGCTGAACAAGTGAACATGATGGCTTAAATAATTTAATTAATTTCCCACCATACAAATGTTCATATATGAAACATTAAAGTTAAATTATAAATTTATTGATTCAATTTAATTCATAAAATTTAATATTAAAGCCCAAATCTCCATATTTAACCATATATATCAAATCGTAGTTATATTTACAATTAATACAAATTATTACTTTTTATAACTAGTAGAAATTCACTACATAATCAAATAATTTTTATTATTCATATCCATAAAATAAAATTATCAACATAAAATAAATCTCAAAATTAGTTAATCCATTTTATATTGTTAATTCTATATAAATTTCAAATTCCATTATAAATAGATTATCAAACACTATCAGTATCATACATAGCTATTGAAATTCATTGTTTAACAAGTCAATTTTAGTTCATAACTTATCAATAGGCAACATAAATCATTAATTTTAATATTTAAACCAATTTTGTTCAAAATCACATTAAATTTAATATTTAAATTATCGCAAAAAACTCGGATGTTATAGAAAATGTGTGATTATAGCTCGGAAATCAATTAGGTGATCTTGTAGCCTGAGAAAATCAAGAGAGCACCCTGTGCTTTGAAGCAGGTGGTAGTGGACCTCATGGCCATTGAAATCGAGGATTTTAATTTGAAGACACTAAAAATAAATCTACATAATCCAAAGTTATGTGGAACTAGATGTAGGATAACTCCGAACTAGTATACAATCACAGTGTGCACTTTCTATTTACTGCTCTTTATTCTTGTTTTCTGCATCTATGACTGATTCTTTAATGGTTGATATCTGTGATATGTATAACATTTTGTCGAATCCAAAATAATTTCAATAAGTTAATAAAATCCATAAAACACTATTCACCCCCATCTAGTGTTTAGCTTACCTTAAGATCCTTAATCCGCATCCCCAACAATATATATATCTTTATGTATATATGTATATATGTATATGTATATATAATGAACTAATATCTTTCAAGTGTGAACACTGAAATAAATAACATATAAAAAACATAAATTTGCAAAAAAAAACATCCATAATCACATTAAAAAAAACAACATCCATAATCTTTCCTTAATTCATACACTAAGCTAAATCATTAATAGCAAAACTATTCAGCTAGTGCTAACATTATCCCACACACAAACACTACCACCCATACCAATACTAAAACCACAACGTTATATTTACATCAAAATAAGACTCAGCATACCCCAATCTACGAAGAAGTCGATGATGAAGGCGCAAGAGAACGTGAAATTAAAGGCGAATGTGAAATCCTGTCATGGCTTTTAAGCATTGCCATCACCTTTTCCATTTGCACTTCAAAGTTCTCCATGTCTGCCAAAAGCCATGAACCCAAGTCGTCTTATATAGAATATTATCGATATTTGTAAATAAACAATAAACTATTATGATAAGAGCTAGCAAATTCGTTCTTCAATCTACATTGAGAGAACGACATAATATAGGTGTTCCACACCCACTTTAATACAAGTAAAATAATTTAGGTGCACTTTTTTTTTTTGAAATGTCGCTTGACAAACTCAACGACTATCAAATAATGCACACGAAAAATAAATAGGCACTCAACCAATAATTACATCATACTGCATGCGCCATACTTTGTAAATTATATATACTTATATGGATAGTTTATTTATTTACAAAGATAAAGAAAGATGGTTTTATTAACAAACAGGCTTTTCCATGTTGTTTGTCTACTGATAAGTTGAATACACTCTAACAACTCAAAGTACCCAAATATAATCTAAAAACAACTTTAAAAAATAGGCAAAAGGGCAAAGCAAGGCAAGAACAATGACAATTTTATATACATGAAACACAACTTTTCTAACATCCATATTTAGTTTAGCTTTTTCTTATTGAAACTTGCTTTCTTTTGCTCTTTCCAAAAATTAGAACAATATTGGTCATGCTAATCAAAAGAACAAAAATGAAAACATGTCCATGATAACCTATATAATCAACAGACCGATTTTAGCATACATAGAGAAAAAAAATCTAGTTCACATATTATACCAATTTAATCTCCACAAGATTATGTTAATAAACCTATTCATTTTTAATCTCCACAAGATTATGTTAATAAACCTATTCATTTTTTCCTCTTATAAAGCTTGTAACATTTGATACATATAATTATTTAAGCAGATAGTTTCCAAATAGAGTTTTAGCCAATTATGTCCACAAGCTACACAACATGTTTTCACATTAACTTTGTTTACAATCTGTAACAACCCGGAAAATCTGGGCCAGTTTAAAATTTTTATTTTGGCAATTTTAACGAATTTTGATTATTTAAAATGAATTATTTTAAATAATATCGACGAGAAATTTATTTTGAATATAATTCGATCGTATATATTATACGCGTCGTCGCTAGAATATAAATATTTATATATAATTATAAAAAGAAATTGAAAATGGCGCGGTAGTTCGAAAATTCGATTTCTAATTTCAAGTGAATATACAGAATTCAATATAAGTCAGAATTGAACGAAACAGGAAATATTTGAATCTGTATAACTATATCTTTGTAAAGAAGTTAACAAACTGGGATTTCATTTTAGAAATGATAAGATATGTCCAGTTTAAAATTAGAAATAGTCGCTATGGAATTCAGGCCCTTAAAAATGGACATTTTGCAAACGACCTCGGATTTCGACGAAACCAGTTTTGTTGGGTCCGGGATGTGAAGTTATTGCTATGTTTCAAATTTCATAATTTTTCGAATCAATGTGTGAGCGTGGTAAAGGAAAACGTGTTTTGACCACTTCTGTTGAATTTAATCGACTGGAAATTGGCCATTTTTCCAACGGTCTCAGAATTCAATGAAACTAGTTTTGTTAGGACCGCATCGTCAATACGAAGCTAGAAAATATTTTTATGAAATTTATAGAGTTAGTATGTGACCCCGGCAATTTGAAATGTACGTTTAAAATTCAATATATAGAGTTAAATGTAAATTTAAATGAAACTGATCGAAACGATCAAATCAGCTTGCGATACATATCCCATTGTGCTCGGAATGGGGGTATTACGCTAGGGACGACAGTCGGCGGGTTCAAATCTGAGTTGAAACGGAAAGTCAACTTTAAATTGAGATAAATAAATAAATAATTAAATAAAAAAATAAAAAAAATATCCCTTCCCTTAAAACCTAGGCCCCCCCCCCGTTCGTTTATCTCAGAAGAAATTAAAAAAAAAAAAAAAGAAAGAGAAAAAAAACCCCGATGCCCCCTGTGAACCGCGCCCCCCCCCCATCGCTGCCTCGCCACCGTCGATCGCACGCACCCCCCTCGTCTCTCTCGCGTCTCGCCCCTCCTCCTTCCCTGAGCCACTCGAAGCCCCCAAGGCCGAACCCCAAAGCAACCGCACCCGAATCCGCTTCTTCCCCCCCTCCGTAAAACCTAATCCGCCGCCGCCGTGGGGCCCTCTAGCACCACCCTCCATAGCTCGCGTCGCCCTCTCCTCTTCAGACGCCGCCGATTGAAGACCCAAACCCCTACCCGAGCCCTAGCCGCCACCGTTAACCCCCTGTCGCGCCCACCTCGCCCCCTCCTCCTCTCGCCGCACCTCCCCTCCAACTCTGGCGAGCAGCAGCACAGCCCCCCCGTAAGTCGTTCTTTTATTTTATTATTTTATTTATTTGTTTTATTTTTATTTTATATAAATAGAATTATAAAAACTGATTTTGTAAAATTATAAAAACTGATTTTGTAAAATTATAAAAACTGATTTTGTAAAATTATAAAAACTGATTTTGTAAAATTATAAAAACAGATTTTGTAAAAAAATAAAAACTGATTTGGTTTTAAAATAAGAATAGCATGGTTTCTAACATATAAAAATATGATTTTTTATATGATTAATAGAAATATAAAAATATGAATTTTGCATATATGATTTTTGATTTTTGAAAAATAAGTTTCTGTGATTGTAAAGTAATTTAAAACTGTTTTTATTTTTAATTAGTAATTTAAAACTGTTTTGATTTTTCTATTAGCATTTAAAAACAGAAAATAGTTTAAAACCAGAATTTTATAAATAGTTTAAAACCAGAATTTTATATATAGTTTAAAACCAGAATTTTATATATCGTTTAAAACCAGAATTTTATATATAGTTTAAAACCAGAATTTTATATATAGTTTAAAACCAGAATTTTATATATAGTTTAAAACCAGAATTTTATATATCGTTTAAAACCAGAATTTTATATATAGTTTAAAACCAGAATTTTATATATAGTTTAAAACCAGAATTTTATTTTGTTTAAAACCAGAATTTTATTTTGTTTAAAACCAGAAGAGATTTTTAAAATATTAAAGAACAGACTTTTAAAAATGTTAAAGACGAGATTTTTAAAAAAAATGATTAAAAATTGATTTTTACATTGTTGAAAAGAAAAGAAACTGAAATTGTCATTGATTCAAAAATACAAGCAATCTTGATTTGAAAATAAAAAGACATCGCTTTTGAAAATATAATGGAGAATATAAAAATTCGATTTTTATATATTGAATAGCGAACTAAAAATATGATTTTTATATATTGAACTTCGATAGAAAAATAGAATTTTTGGTATATTGAACTTCGAAATAAAATGTGATTTTTATATATTGAATAACATAGTAAAAATTCGATTTTTATATATATTGAATAGCGAAGTAAAAATGTGATTTTTACGTATGTAGTGAAAGCAGCAACGAAGGTGACAAAAAGGCGAGTCGACGAAGACTTCTGCAAAATGAAGAGCCGTGGAGCTAGGATAGCTATATGTGAGAATTTCTCACCTTTCAATTTATTTTTCTAGTTATATATATACTAGGATGCAGACGGTGCTTAGTAGCACCCGACACCCGTCCACAAACCATGGACTTGTTTGTTTGACTGTTTGGTGATTGGTTGCGATATTGGTTTGAATGTGATTTGTGGTGTGAAAAATCGAATAGATAAATTGGTTAGGATTAGACGTGCGCCGTTATAAGGCGAAGGAGTAAGGCTAGGTTAGACTCTTACTCCAAATTTTGTGGTTTGCATAATAAAATTGATTTGATTGATGTGTGAATGGCGTGGGCCTTCACTAGACCGGGGACAAGGCTAGGCCTCGTCCCGTTTCTAGTATCGTGCCGTTATGCCGCCGAAATTTTCTAAAAACATGTTAGAAAAATAAAAATATCATTTTATTGAATAAATGAATTGAATAGAAATTCATAGGTTGAAATAAATTGTTTTATCGTTAAAAATATAATTTTTAACGTGAATATGAAAATAGTGGAGTGAATAAATAAATATTCATTTACAAACCAGACGGTTTGTTTATGTACACCTATTTGAATGACGTTGATTGGGTCGATAAATTTTACACATCGCCTAACTGCACAAATAAAATATGTGTTTGATTGTTTGAAACCCCACACGGGTGTTAGGATGAAATTTGAAGTTCACTCATCCTGATTGATTAAATATGTCGATCGATTGATTGACAGGCTGTTATAAGCGTTGAATATCTATATTTGATGCTTATACAGTGTAGTGCACTTTGGTTGATGGTTGATTATTTTCAATGCTATTATATACATGTGTTGTATGAAAATCCATATAATTAATTTTATATGGTAATTGATTGGGCCTCATTCCAGTTTTGAAAAAGAAATATATGAAAAAGAAATATTTGAAAAAGAATATTTGAAAATAAAGGAATATATGAAGCCGTGTTGATTAGATTGACGCCATTTTGACGTGAACGATATTTATATCGATTTTGAAAACGATTTCGAAATGAATTGAATTGAAAACGAATTCAAATTGAATTGATAGCGAATTGAAATGAATTCAAATTGAATTGAAATTTGAATTGAATGGAAATGAATTTTAAAACGAATTTATAAAGAAGAATTCAAATTTGATTTGAATTGAAAAGGAAGTTGAAATAGATTTTGAAACGAATTTTAAAACTATTTATATAATTCGTTTTAATTAGAAATCGACGAAATATATATTATATATATTATATATATAATATAATGGCCTGAATAGAACGCGCCGCGCCGCGGCAGTTCGTGAATTTCGACCATTTATTTCAAACGGACATTGCGGGAGATCCGACCGTCGGATTCTCCTAAAACCGGAACCGTTGGGTTCGTATCGAAAAGAGCTTTCTAACGAATATTAGAAATTTGAAATCTAACGGTTGGATTTGGAGATACGTCCAAATCAAATTCGAAAAAGGTCGCTCTAAGTGCAGTTCGATGGCCATTGATGGAAATCGACTGTACGGGCCTTGATAAAATTATTAAAAATAGTAATAATTTGTGTAAAATCATAAGAAATGATTTAAAAAGAATTGGGATGAAAAACTCCATATTTGAAAAGATAAAAATAGATTTTTATCGAAATGAACTAGTTTTGAACTAGAATTATAATTCTATTTATTTTTGAATAAGTAAATTGAATTCGAAAAGGGTTTTGAAAATAACCAAAATTTCCAATGATTGCATTGGAGTGGATTTGAATCGAAATTGTCTTCGGAATATTTCGATGTTGGAATTCGTGATTATACAGGTGTTGTTATGGAAATTTGAAAGATATATATATATATCGTTATTTCCAATACGACATTTGTTAATCGTAGAATTTGATATTGAATATAAGCCGATATATTTTCTATTCAGAGCCTTATATTGAATATCAAATGTGATTTGGGTTTGTCGTGAATGGTGTCTTCACTAACACTGTTCTTGAACCCAGCTGAGAAAAGATTAAATCTTTTGATTTAGATTTAATGAAGTGTACCAATTAAATAATATTTAATTGGAATTGAATGGATATTGATTTTTGGGTTTATCGTGAACAGTGTTTTAAATAACACTTGTTCTTTAACCCGATAATTAATGGGATGTGACTTTGGGTTTATCGTGAACCGTGTTTTAAATGACACTGATTCTTTAACCCAGTCACAGATTAAAACTAAGTGGAGTTTTAATGAATCTTTAATTAGATTGAAAAGATCGAGAATGGAGTATCACCAGTTTTGCTCCAGGCGATAGTTAAATCTTTAATTAGATTTGAACGTGAAATTTAGAAATTAACTGTCGGTTAGCTAAGTAGAATGGTTTTCTGGATATTGATCTGATGTTGGTTTCGGCCTTCGGGGTTAATATTTGGGGAATTATTCTCTTGATTAATTTACGGTTAATGACTAATGAGTTGGAATGAGGCGTATGTTGTGTTTGTGTAACACTTTTATAATATATACGCGAGTTATTCGGAAAGACCGGGTTTATCCCATTCTGAATAACTGATACGACGATAAGTCGAAGATGAAGACGATGGTCGAAGACCGGAAGTCTTCACGTCGTTTGGGTGATAACTGATGATCTTGATTGGGCTGTACACCCAAGAAGATGGAAACAGTTAGTGATCGTCCAGACGTACTTGGAGATCGATGGATATGCGGGGTACTAGGTGCCTCCGGTTTCGTTCAGACCCAGAACGGACTTGTAAATGGACTGTGTGTCTGACATTGGATTTCATTCTGTGTGACTGATATCGGTTGCATAGAGTGGTTTGCCTGTGTGGCATGCTAAGATGCAAATGATCAAGGCTTCTGTTGAAAAGCAAAGTCTTGTGGTGATGATCAAAGCACGGCCTTTGTGGCGTAGCTTTGTGTAACGTTTACCTCGCGGGTTTCACACCCGGTATGAACCAAAAACGGGAGAGGACATCAGGGAGGACTTGCGTTTCTTTCTAGTTAGAAGTGGCGTCAGTGGTTTTACACGCCCTGACGAGTTTGACTTATGTGGTTGTTGCTGTTGCGAGGCGCCTCGGTTATATCGGTTTCGGCCGATGCATTCTGGTCGGCTGACGGACCAGACTTACACCCCATAGGGTGGGGAAACGTAGTGTTCAGGCATTTTAATCCACATCGCTGGACCGGCCCTGACGATCCAAAGGCTTGACAGAGTACTTGCCTGAGGCTCGGACTAGACAGTCTCGAATCGGTTGAGGATCTTGCCCCTAGCCTCGGTTCATAGATGGAAATCCAATTTCCAAATACGTGACATTTGCGGTTTTATTTGTAAACCTATATATGGCGACATGATATATGGTACCCATGCCGCCTATGATTGATACTTATGATTTGAAGTGTTTTATACACTATGCACTTATTATGGTATCAAATGATTTGTTTTAAACGTATCAAGCATTCTTTGGCTGTTATAAGGTAAAAACCCTATCCTCGACTGCGTTACATTATGTGATGGGACCTGGGTCTTATAACAGCTTCATTTTCTTTATTTAGCATTGCGCTGTTTGTTTTATGCACTGGTATTCTTGGGAGGAAACCCGTTCCGTGTTATACGGCGTGGTCCCTTGATTTACCTAACTTTAAAAACAAAGATTAATAACTGTTTTAGTTCTCACACCAGTCCCATGACTGACCTGGAGTTTATTGTTTTAACCTAAACTCTGGGTGCCCTTATTTTGACACGGGCAGCTAGTAGTTTTGGTTTTGCAGATTTATATTCACAGGATCCTGGTTTACAGCTGGAACGATATCCGGAAAGCTTTGTATCCGTATATCTCTTCTAGTTGTGTATTGTATTATTTTCCGCTGCTATGTATTTAAATGTAATTTAAATCTCTGATATTTCTGTGTAATATTCATTTATACTCTGTATATTCTTGTAATCTGATGCATTGTTGTAATAAGCAATGAAATGTTCTTCTGTATGCGTTCTGTTGTGGCTTGTTCTCGAACTATCCGACACTTTCCTTTACGGGGAAGTTGCGGGTCTTTACACGTGGTATCAGAGCTTTGGTTTACAAAGCAGAGAACAAGACACATTAGAACCATACGAAAGAATTCATCAGATATTGGATTAGTAATATACAATGAGAATGACTCGTTAGAGATGGGATCAGTAGTATCCTAGAACGAGTGTGAAGAGTATATTTTTCAAATGAAAACAAATTTTGTTTTGAAAATTTAAAATCAATTATTCGTATTTGATTATCTATTTATATTGATTAGGACAATCCGATATATAAAGGTTTTGCATATATGTCTTGCAAACGTGTATTCGAAGTTTTAATATATTGGGTAGATATAGAATCCCTCTAGTGCCCGGGAGTAATTCTGGTGATGGGGCACTGTCGCCAGTATTTATTTTCGAGTGACGAAAGTGAGATTTCTATATATTTCCTATTGACTGGTGTGAGAACCAAAAGTAGATAGGGCCTATTGTTGTGATTTGGCATCAAAAATCTGATTTTTGACTATGTATCAAAATTATGAATTTGAAACTCTAATTCACTAATTGATTGATGTTTGTGTTGTTTGCCTATTTGTTTGCTAATTTTGAACCATTTAGCCTAATTGAATCAAATATTGAATTATATCGAAAATTGGTTGCATTTGCTTGCATATACATATACTTACAATGAACAGGTCATAGCAAGGAGGCTAGAGCAGAGAATAAAATTTGTTTGCCCGACAAATAGGTACATGTTTACTACATAATTTCCTGAATTGTTTGGGTGATGATGATTTTATGAGCCTATTGGCTAGCCGCTTGGCTTTTTCTTTTTCTTTTTGAGATCTGAAGGACCGGGGAAGCTATTTGAAATTCCCCGATGCTCCCGGTGCAGGGGAGGTTATGGCGAAATTTTTCAAAAATTTAGGGTGTTAGCCAAATTTTTGAAATTTTGAAAATTCTCAGAAACTAAAGAGTTGGAGAATGGAAGCCAGATCGATCGTAGAGTTGAATAATCAAACCACTTTCGACTTTGTTCCTTTTCGGGGACGAAAAGTTTTAAGTGGGGGAGATTGTAACAACCCGGAAAATCTGGGCCAGTTTAAAATTTTTATTTTGGCAATTTTAACGAATTTTGATTATTTAAAATGAATTATTTTAAATAATATCGACGAGAAATTTATTTTGAATATAATTCGATCGTATATATTATACGCGTCGTCGCTAGAATATAAATATTTATATATAATTATAAAAAGAAATTGAAAATGGCGCGGTAGTTCGAAAATTCGATTTCTAATTTCAAGTGAATATACAGAATTCAATATAAGTCAGAATTGAACGAAACAGGAAATATTTGAATCTGTATAACTATATCTTTGTAAAGAAGTTAACAAACTGGGATTTCATTTTAGAAATGATAAGATATGTCCAGTTTAAAATTAGAAATAGTCGCTATGGAATTCAGGCCCTTAAAAATGGACATTTTGCAAACGACCTCGGATTTCGACGAAACCAGTTTTGTTGGGTCCGGGATGTGAAGTTATTGCTATGTTTCAAATTTCATAATTTTTCGAATCAATGTGTGAGCGTGGTAAAGGAAAACGTGTTTTGACCACTTCTGTTGAATTTAATCGACTGGAAATTGGCCATTTTTCCAACGGTCTCAGAATTCAACGAAACTAGTTTTGTTAGGACCGCATCGTCAATACGAAGCTAGAAAATATTTTTATGAAATTTATAGAGTTAGTATGTGACCCCGGCAATTTGAAATGTACGTTTAAAATTCAATATATAGAGTTAAATGTAAATTTAAATGAAACTGATCGAAACGATCAAATCAGCTTGCGATACATATCCCATTGTGCTCGGAATGGGGGTATTACGCTAGGGACGACAGTCGGCGGGTTCAAATCTGAGTTGAAACGGAAAGTCAACTTTAAATTGAGATAAATAAATAAATAATTAAATAAAAAAATAAAAAAAATATCCCTTCCCTTAAAACCTAGGCCCCCCCCCCCCCCGTTCGTTTATCTCAGAAGAAATTAAAAAAAAAAAAAAGAAAGAGAAAAAAAACCCCGATGCCCCCTGTGAACCGCGCCCCCCCATCGCTGCCTCGCCACCGTCGATCGCACGCACCCCCCCTCGTCTCTCTCGCGTCTCGCCCCTCCTCCTTCCCTGAGCCACTCGAAGCCCCCAAGGCCGAACCCCAAAGCAACCGCACCCGAATCCGCTTCTTCCCCCCCTCCGTAAAACCTAATCCGCCGCCGCCGTGGGGCCCTCTAGCACCACCCTCCATAGCTCGCGTCGCCCTCTCCTCTTCAGACGCCGCCGATTGAAGACCCAAACCCCTACCCGAGCCCTAGCCGCCACCGTTAACCCCCTGTCGCGCCCACCTCGCCCCCTCCTCCTCTCGCCGCACCTCCCCTCCAACTCTGGCGAGCAGCAGCACAGCCCCCCCGTAAGTCGTTCTTTTATTTTATTATTTTATTTATTTGTTTTATTTTTATTTTATATAAATAGAATTATAAAAACTGATTTTGTAAAATTATAAAAACTGATTTTGTAAAATTATAAAAACTGATTTTGTAAAATTATAAAAACTGATTTTGTAAAATTATAAAAACAGATTTTGTAAAAAAATAAAAACTGATTTGGTTTTAAAATAAGAATAGCATGGTTTCTAACATATAAAAATATGATTTTTTATATGATTAATAGAAATATAAAAATATGAATTTTGCATATATGATTTTTGATTTTTGAAAAATAAGTTTCTGTGATTGTAAAGTAATTTAAAACTGTTTTTATTTTTAATTAGTAATTTAAAACTGTTTTGATTTTTCTATTAGCATTTAAAAACAGAAAATAGTTTAAAACCAGAATTTTATAAATAGTTTAAAACCAGAATTTTATATATAGTTTAAAACCAGAATTTTATATATCGTTTAAAACCAGAATTTTATATATAGTTTAAAACCAGAATTTTATATATAGTTTAAAACCAGAATTTTATATATAGTTTAAAACCAGAATTTTATATATCGTTTAAAACCAGAATTTTATATATAGTTTAAAACCAGAATTTTATATATAGTTTAAAACCAGAATTTTATTTTGTTTAAAACCAGAATTTTATTTTGTTTAAAACCAGAAGAGATTTTTAAAATATTAAAGAACAGACTTTTAAAAATGTTAAAGACGAGATTTTTAAAAAAAATGATTAAAAATTGATTTTTACATTGTTGAAAAGAAAAGAAACTGAAATTGTCATTGATTCAAAAATACAAGCAATCTTGATTTGAAAATAAAAAGACATCGCTTTTGAAAATATAATGGAGAATATAAAAATTCGATTTTTATATATTGAATAGCGAACTAAAAATATGATTTTTATATATTGAACTTCGATAGAAAAATAGAATTTTTGGTATATTGAACTTCGAAATAAAATGTGATTTTTATATATTGAATAACATAGTAAAAATTCGATTTTTATATATATTGAATAGCGAAGTAAAAATGTGATTTTTACGTATGTAGTGAAAGCAGCAACGAAGGTGACAAAAAGGCGAGTCGACGAAGACTTCTGCAAAATGAAGAGCCGTGGAGCTAGGATAGCTATATGTGAGAATTTCTCACCTTTCAATTTATTTTTCTAGTTATATATATACTAGGATGCAGACGGTGCTTAGTAGCACCCGACACCCGTCCACAAACCATGGACTTGTTTGTTTGACTGTTTGGTGATTGGTTGCGATATTGGTTTGAATGTGATTTGTGGTGTGAAAAATCGAATAGATAAATTGGTTAGGATTAGACGTGCGCCGTTATAAGGCGAAGGAGTAAGGCTAGGTTAGACTCTTACTCCAAATTTTGTGGTTTGCATAATAAAATTGATATGATTGATGTGTGAATGGCGTGGGCCTTCACTAGACCGGGGACAAGGCTAGGCCTCGTCCCGTTTCTAGTATCGTGCCGTTATGCCGCCGAAATTTTCTAAAAACATGTTAGAAAAATAAAAATATCATTTTATTGAATAAATGAATTGAATAGAAATTCATAGGTTGAAATAAATTGTTTTATCGTTAAAAATATAATTTTTAACGTGAATATGAAAATAGTGGAGTGAATAAATAAATATTCATTTACAAACCAGACGGTTTGTTTATGTACACCTATTTGAATGACGTTGATTGGGTCGATAAATTTTACACATCGCCTAACTGCACAAATAAAATATGTGTTTGATTGTTTGAAACCCCACACGGGTGTTAGGATGAAATTTGAAGTTCACTCATCCTGATTGATTAAATATGTCGATCGATTGATTGACAGGCTGTTATAAGCGTTGAATATCTATATTTGATGCTTATACAGTGTAGTGCACTTTGGTTGATGGTTGATTATTTTCAATGCTATTATATACATGTGTTGTATGAAAATCCATATAATTAATTTTATATGGTAATTGATTGGGCCTCATTCCAGTTTTGAAAAAGAAATATATGAAAAAGAAATATTTGAAAAAGAATATTTGAAAATAAAGGAATATATGAAGCCGTGTTGATTAGATTGACGCCATTTTGACGTGAACGATATTTATATCGATTTTGAAAACGATTTCGAAATGAATTGAATTGAAAACGAATTCAAATTGAATTGATAGCGAATTGAAATGAATTCAAATTGAATTGAAATTTGAATTGAATGGAAATGAATTTTAAAACGAATTTATAAAGAAGAATTCAAATTTGATTTGAATTGAAAAGGAAGTTGAAATAGATTTTGAAACGAATTTTAAAACTATTTATATAATTCGTTTTAATTAGAAATCGACGAAATATATATTATATATATTATATATATAATATAATGGCCTGAATAGAACGCGCCGCGCCGCGGCAGTTCGTGAATTTCGACCATTTATTTCAAACGGACATTGCGGGAGATCCGACCGTCGGATTCTCCTAAAACCGGAACCGTTGGGTTCGTATCGAAAAGAGCTTTCTAACGAATATTAGAAATTTGAAATCTAACGGTTGGATTTGGAGATACGTCCAAATCAAATTCGAAAAAGGTCGCTCTAAGTGCAGTTCGATGGCCATTGATGGAAATCGACTGTACGGGCCTTGATAAAATTATTAAAAATAGTAATAATTTGTGTAAAATCATAAGAAATGATTTAGAAAGAATTGGGATGAAAAACTCCATATTTGAAAAGATAAAAATAGATTTTTATCGAAATGAACTAGTTTTGAACTAGAATTATAATTCTATTTATTTTTGAATAAATAAATTGAATTCGAAAAGGGTTTTGAAAATAACCAAAATTTCCAATGATTGCATTGGAGTGGATTTGAATCGAAATTGTCTTCGGAATATTTCGATGTTGGAATTCGTGATTATACAGGTGTTGTTATGGAAATTTGAAAGATATATATATATATCGTTATTTCCAATACGACATTTGTTAATCGTAGAATTTGATATTGAATATAAGCCGATATATTTTCTATTCAGAGCCTTATATTGAATATCAAATGTGATTTGGGTTTGTCGTGAATGGTGTCTTCACTAACACTGTTCTTGAACCCAGCTGAGAAAAGATTAAATCTTTTGATTTAGATTTAATGAAGTGTACCAATTAAATAATATTTAATTGGAATTGAATGGATATTGATTTTTGGGTTTATCGTGAACAGTGTTTTAAATAACACTTGTTCTTTAACCCGATAATTAATGGGATGTGACTTTGGGTTTATCGTGAACCGTGTTTTAAATGACATTGATTCTTTAACCCAGTCACAGATTAAAACTAAGTGGAGTTTTAATGAATCTTTAATTAGATTGAAAAGATCGAGAATGGAGTATCACCAGTTTTGCTCCAGGCGATAGTTAAATCTTTAATTAGATTTGAACGTGAAATTTAGAAATTAACTGTCGGTTAGCTAAGTAGAATGGTTTTCTGGATATTGATCTGATGTTGGTTTCGGCCTTCGGGGTTAATATTTGGGGAATTATTCTCTTGATTAATTTACGGTTAATGACTAATGAGTTGGAATGAGGCGTATGTTGTGTTTGTGTAACACTTTTATAATATATACGCGAGTTATTCGGAAAGACCGGGTTTATCCCATTCTGAATAACTGATACGACGATAAGTCGAAGATGAAGACGATGGTCGAAGACCGGAAGTCTTCACGTCGTTTGGGTGATAACTGATGATCTTGATTGGGCTGTACACCCAAGAAGATGGAAACAGTTAGTGATCGTCCAGACGTACTTGGAGATCGATGGATATGCGGGGTACTAGGTGCCTCCGGTTTCGTTCAGACCCAGAACGGACTTGTAAATGGACTGTGTGTCTGACATTGGATTTCATTCTGTGTGACTGATATCGGTTGCATAGAGTGGTTTGCCTGTGTGGCATGCTAAGATGCAAATGATCAAGGCTTCTGTTGAAAAGCAAAGTCTTGTGGTGATGATCAAAGCACGGCCTTTGTGGCGTAGCTTTGTGTAACGTTTACCTCGCGGGTTTCACACCCGGTATGAACCAAAAACGGGAGAGGACATCAGGGAGGACTTGCGTTTCTTTCTAGTTAGAAGTGGCGTCAGTGGTTTTACACGCCCTGACGAGTTTGACTTATGTGGTTGTTGCTGTTGCGAGGCGCCTCGGTTATATCGGTTTCGGCCGATGCATTCTGGTCGGCTGACGGACCAGACTTACACCCCATAGGGTGGGGAAACGTAGTGTTCAGGCATTTTAATCCACATCGGTGGACCGGCCCTGACGATCCAAAGGCTTGACAGAGTACTTGCCTGAGGCTCGGACTAGACAGTCTCGAATCGGTTGAGGATCTTGCCCCTAGCCTCGGTTCATAGATGGAAATCCAATTTCCAAATACGTGACATTTGCGGTTTTATTTGTAAACCTATATATGGCGACATGATATATGGTACCCATGCCGCCTATGATTGATACTTATGATTTGAAGTGTTTTATACACTATGCACTTATTATGGTATCAAATGATTTGTTTTAAACGTATCAAGCATTCTTTGGCTGTTATAAGGTAAAAACCCTATCCTCGACTGCGTTACATTGTGTGATGGGACCTGGGTCTTATAACAGCTTCATTTTCTTTATTTAGCATTGCGCTGTTTGTTTTATGCACTGGTATTCTTGGGAGGAAACCCGTTCCGTGTTATACGGCGTGGTCCCTTGATTTACCTAACTTTAAAAACAAAGATTAATAACTGTTTTAGTTCTCACACCAGTCCCATGACTGACCTGGAGTTTATTGTTTTAACCTAAACTCTGGGTGCCCTTATTTTGACACGGGCAGCTAGTAGTTTTGGTTTTGCAGATTTATATTCACAGGATCCTGGTTTACAGCTGGAACGATATCCGGAAAGCTTTGTATCCGTATATCTCTTCTAGTTGTGTATTGTATTATTTTCCGCTGCTATGTATTTAAATGTAATTTAAATCTCTGATATTTCTGTGTAATATTCATTTATACTCTGTATATTCTTGTAATCTGATGCATTGTTGTAATAAGCAATGAAATGTTCTTCTGTATGCGTTCTGTTGTGGCTTGTTCTCGAACTATCCGACACTTTCCTTTACGGGGAAGTTGCGGGTCTTTACACAATCCATTCATAACCTTATATAGCATGCAAATGGAACAAAATAAAATATCTAAACTTGTAAACATACTTACCTTTATTTCAATGACCTTTATTTTTGACTACTAAAGGGAAGAACTAGCCGATTGCATCATGCGCATAAACGCTCCAAAATTAGAATACCCGATAATATGTCATTGTTGTTAAAAATCAATTCAAATGTGTCATTACATATAACTATTTTATACGATAAGAAAAGGCAGATCTAACTTCGATATCTCTATCTAGAATATATATAATTGATCTATTTATGGAAATACGGGGTCTACAAGGAAATCTAAGTTGTTCTGTAAGTCTAAACTAAAAGAAGTTTACTCAAACAAACTTATATCAAATATATGGTTTGTATCAACACCACAAGACCTTGGTTTCCTAGCTACTACTCACAAGAAATGCATGCTTTTTTCTTAGAATTGATTAATTGATATAGAAGAATAAACTAATGCAACAACAAAGTTGTGAATGTATGGATCTCTACGCCTTCCATTAATAAGGTTGATAACCTAACAACTTCCACTCCTTTGGTTAATTGTAACTTCTTTTGAATACTATTTTTGTTTGTAACAATTCCATTGGCCGTACTCAACTAAGGATGTAAGAAAGAAATTACCAACCAATATTTTTGATCGCACAAGTAATTTTTTTATAAAGTATAAATATTCATTAGGATTAGGATGCCAAAAGTTACTAACTTGATATTGGTAGTAGGGATTTAAATAAAGCAGTGTGATTATTACTATTAATTGTGCAATAAGTAATATATGTAAACGACATAGCTGGTTAGAATGTGCATGGAAAGTAAAAAATCAATATAACAATGCATATTATTGTAACATTGTATCTAGCTTCAACCTATGTAATTAAGAAAAACGCAGTAGCTCTAACTAAGAAATATACAGATGGTGTTAAAAAAATCACTAAAGGATTTTAAGTAATTACAAGAAAAAATAAAAAAGGTAACAATACCAAGTTAAGTAAAAAAAAACAGAATACAGTAAAATTGAATTAGTTAAAGTAAGCAAACACTGAATAAACAGAATAAAAATCCGCTATTAAGTAACAAAAAATATAATGTACTTTGTTTTGGTCTTTTGTTCTTTATGGGCATTGTTGAAAGAAAATAAAATAAAATGCCTGAATGATATTAGCTAGACCTACGCTTTGCAAAGTAAAATAAAATGATATAAGTATACAACAAAAAAATAACAGGAAAACCAAGTGTCCAAGTTACAATCCTCTCATTTTTACGTAGGCAGCAAGTTTCAGCCTAAACATAGGAGAACCAACAAACTTGGAACACTAAGTAGAGAAATCAGCTTTAACATGTTAACTGGACAAACAGAGATTCTAATCTTGCCATTAACTTGAAATATCAACCATTACTCATTCTTCTAACTCTATCTAATAAGTGGTCTTAGAAAAAAATAGTTTTAATGGCAAAAGACATAACTATCGTTAAGGTAACGCGAACTAAATTTGTTGATGGAGGCAAAAGAAACCCAGTGAAATGCCTTGGCTAGCAAAAATCCCAAGTGTACCTCGATTCTTGTATGAGTCAAACAAAACCGAATGCTTTCAACGCAAAACTCAACTTTTTATTTTAATCTCGAGTTGTGATTGATTCTAGATAATAGGCAACTCTCAAGGAGGATTTTTTTAATCTCAATTGACGATGTAGCAACGAATGATTACTCAAGTCAGATTTCTAATTCTTTACTATGGTGTGGAAAGGAGGGGTTGATTGAATTAGATTTGATTGAAATTACAAAGAAAGGTTAGAACCTTAATTTTTGCTGTGGTGGGAAACTGAGCGTGACTTTGGCCGTCGGAGTCGAGAAACAAAAATGAGAGGATTAAAAAAATTAAGCGGCAAATGAAAATTTGGTGAAACATGGGAGGGAAATAAGCATTTCTTTGTTCAAGATGTGCCGATTGGAGTTGCAAAATAAGGAAAAGTGGAGTAACTGCCTTGCAAAAATTTGAGAACTCATGTCCAATTGGAGTATAAAATATTAAGGGAAAGTTTGGCTCAAGTGTTAGGTTTCAAAATACAAGAAAACTCCCAGTCTAAAAAGTTTATAAATTAGGTCCTTGTTTTTCGAAAAACATAAAAAGATATTAAAAAAAGGGGTTTTTTCTCTCAAGGACAAAACGAACGAAAAATTGTTCCATAAGGACAAGGGGGCAAAAATTTATATTCAAGGACAAAATTTAATGTAAAGGGGGGAATTCAAGGGCCCACTATAATTCCTCCCTTTACACTAACACTTGTCCTTATGGACAAAATTTTGCCCTCTTGTCCTTATTGAATAATTTTTTGTCCATTTTGTCCTTTAGGGTATTTTCCTGTTAAAAAAAAAACAACGTATAGATTTACCAAACTTCAAAATTTAATTCAACACATAATCATCATCATATTCATGCATTAAAACTAGAAAAAAATGATTCAAAAACAAAAATAAAATAAAATAATACACTCCAAAAGATTTCTGCATTTTTTCATATAATTGTTGACATTGCAGCAATTATATCAGATAGTGGCAGAATTTCATGCAACTTTTGCATATTTGCATGAAAAATTAAAACTCAAAGCCTATATTTATTAAGACTTTCAAGGATTGCAAGAAAATCAGCAGAAATATTAAAAAAATTACATACAAATGAGAAATATTAAAAAATTACATACAAATGAGAAATATTAAAAAATTACATACAATTGAAAAATATTTCATTTCCAGTAAATTGCTGAAATGATGCAACTATTAGCAGTATTTGCTGATATTCCAACAATTTTTTCATTTAATTACGTCAACTATAAAATTGTTCTTGATATATCGGTAATTATATATAAATAATTGTTGATATATCAGCAATTGTTAAGCCGCATTTCAACTATATATTGTTTGAATAATTACATAAATATATGCAGTTGTGCATTAAAATTACTGATATTTCAGCAATTTTTTTGTGTGCAAAATACTTCCATGAATATTTACATTTTTTCTATACAACAACACGAAAAATTAAAAAAATACATGGTTACAGGATATAGGGACCTGATTTACATTCAGACTTGAACATGGATGCGCAGTGAATCATCATGGAAAATAGTGATGCGTAACGAATATCCTCAAATATTAATCTTGATTATTTATTATTATTAATTATTCGTCTTTATCATTACACTACAAGAGAATCACCATATTACAACGGTGTAAAATAGTTGTAAATGACTTTTACAATGGTGATACACCGTCGTATATTACGAAGTTGTAATAGACTAAAATCTTTTACAAATGTATATTAACATTGCAATAAACTGCTGTCATATTTCCTATTCTGGGCATTTAAAGTGCTTAGCAGTTCCATAGGTGCAAAAAGGTGTAGTGGAGATAAAGTGGGGATATAACGGAGGCACAAAGAGGTTCATAAGATGTGAAACCAAATATTTAAAATTCATTAATTATTGTTCTCACATTATATGTGTAGAAGAAATAAACATTAATTAATTATATATTGTGAAATCAAATAATATCATAGTTACACACACTGGATTTGATGATTATTATGGATTCCATAATATATTGGACACTAATACCTTAAATATAGCCATTTACTTTGATTTTTTACAAAGATAACAAATCAAATCAGGCTCTATATATTAATATTGCTAAAGAGGATGGTAAAAAGCATCGATTTAGCAGATGTAGCGGGAAATAGTGGGGCTAAAAGCGGACAGTGCTAAATAGAAATAGCGTAGCGGTTCATGGGTGCAACGGGCTACAGCGGGGATATTGCAAATCTTTAGCGGGGCTTTAACTGCATAGATCCTATTACAATGACTATAATTCGTTGTACTCATAATTTTTACGATAGTTTGTGACTATTTTCGATATGTAACATATTGTAAGATAGCAGGTCTAACAACTCTTGGATAACAATTGTAGTAATAACTACTACAACTGTTATGCACTATTGTGACTTCGTAATTCTTACTATTATTTATGATATTCATAGTACACTTTATCACAACTATAATTGACAGTTGCGTTTTAAATCCCAAAAAGTAATATATGCACCAATTATTCGCATATTAATAATAATATAATTCAATCATATATTAATAAAGATATAACTAATATATCATTGCAAAAATATAACTAAATTGGATATATTCATATATTAATAATCACAATATTCAATCAGAATATAATACATACCCAACGAAACAATCTAAAGTAGTCATTCACATCACCAACTAAACCGTTACAAAAAACATAGACATTCCATCAAGTAAATATAGGAATTAAGCAACAACTGAGGTTGCACACAACCCGTATCCAATCTGACCCAACCTACCAACCCATATAAACTCAACCGAACCTATCCTAATTCGGATTGCAATTTGTAACCCATACTATATATGGTTCAAGTTTGATATTTTGTTCAACCCAACCATATTTTAACCCAACCTAACCCTATATTAAAAAACTAATTTAATATCAGCCCACTTCAAATTAGAACAGTATAATCCTAAAATAATGTATATGTATTCTATAATAAATATACAAAAAAAAACATATTTCATGTCAATCCAAACTAGATAAAATTTGGAAAAATATATTTTAAAGAATATTTTAATGTATTTTTAAACAAAACACTTGTTCTACTATGTAGTGAATTAGTTTCATATGATGAGTTTTACAAAGAAATTTTGATAAAATATATCTTATAATGAATAAATTATTTTAATGCATTATGCTAGCTAAAATTTGATATATTTTGCCGAATATTTTAAATTTTTTTTAAATTCCTCATATTATAATTTTTTATTACATTCAAGCAACCCAACCCTACTATACCCGCTCAACCCATACTTCAACCTAACCCATATCCAACCTCATACACGGTCAGATACGGGTAAAAATACGTTAAACCCATACCTATATAGGTCGAATGATGTATTTGGTCTAACCTGACATAACCCATACTTTGTACAACCCTAACAGTAGGAACCCTTCCCTTCTTCTTCTACTGCTTCTTAATGTAAAATTCGAGCTCTTTTCCTTTAAGTATGTATTGATCATGAATAAAAGGAGACAAATACGTAAGAAGTGCATTATAAAGTACAAATGTAACAAAAATAAATAAAGAAAACAAGTGGAAAAAATACATCAAGGGATAACGATATAAGAAAATAAAATATTAAAATCTGTTATATGAAAAAGAATACCAAACTAGAGAATAATCTTACAACAAGTATACGATAAATTTGACACAATGTACTAGCTCGATCGATACAAAATTACCATATTTTTTTGTTCAAATTAGCTTTGCTTGAAAAAAAATATTTAGAACTCTTTAATAATCTTGTAACCGATGAGTACAAAACTTTATGGTTTCAAAGCAACAAATGATCATGTACAATCCAAAACCCTTTCAATAGATCCCCAAAATTTCTTGATATAAATGAAATCATTAAAGATTTTTCCGAATAAATAGCATTCGAGTCTTGGTAAATTTAAGAAACCACATTGTTAAATATCCATTCATATGCTGAATTTTTTTTTAAAAGATGAAAACTAACCCATCAGCTCTTCCCTGTTGGCCAGGGCGAGATGAAATGCAAGCTAACAATCTTTCACTATGAATTACTCCTCAATGTGAAATTCAAGAGTGCGTTTCTTTTGATAAGCCACCTGGATTTGTAAAAGAAGCTGATCACAACAATATTTGTAAGTTCAACCCATATGGACACTTTATTATAGCAGAAAAGAAAATTTTAAATTTTTATATGGAAAAGCAATGGATTTTTTTCATATTTACATTAATCTTCTTTCAACGTGAGAAAGTTCGTTTTCCAATTTAACAACTTTTTAAGTATAAAAACACAAATCATTCGACACAACCCAAAACCCCCCGCTTGGCCTAGACCGTGCTGGAATACAATAGGTTGAGAATACGATACGTTGGAACATAAAACAACAAAATATCTCATTGCTTTTACAACAAAATTATATTAGAGTACAAGAATAATAGAGAATAACAGAGTGCGAATAAATAATTATACAGCAGAAAATGTAATACATAAATATATACAGTGCAGCGGAAAACATCAACTAACATAGCTGAAAGCCATAAATAGATACAGAGCTTTCTGAATATAGCTCCGACCGTAATCTAGGATCCTGCTAAAGAATAGAATCTACAAATCCAAAACTACAGACTGCCCATATGGAAAATATGGGCACCCAGAGTTTAGATTGAAACAATAAACTCCAAGTCAGCCATGTGACTGGTATGAGAGCAAAAACAATTATTTAAATTTTACTTTAAAATGAGGTAGATCACTGGACCACGCCATATATCACGGAATGGGTTTACTCCATTTGAATACCCAAACTTGAAATAAATGATAAACAATGCAATGCTTTATCTAAAAATGGAGCTATTATAAGACTCAGGTCCCATCATACAACGCAATGCAAGCCGGAGGATAAAGTTTTTCCTTATAGTAGCTAAACATGCTTGGTACATCTTAAAGTAAATATTTTTAATTTTATTATAATTGCATAGTGTAGAAAGCAGATTCAAAATAAACGTTTCAATCATAGACGGCGTAGGTACCATATAGGTTTAAACTAAAACTGAAACGTCATATTGGAAATTGGATTCCATCTATGAGTCGAGGAAAGGGATCTTCCTCACCGTTTTGGATCAGCTTTTAGCAAGATATCTAGGATCACAATTATGGGCAACCCTTGGATCTTGCAAGGCTGGTCCACACCTAACGTTTATGGATTGGTTATTCCTGAACAATATGTTTCCCAGTCCTCTCAGACCTATCACCTCATCTGTACGTCGACCATATGAGCCTTTTGCGGCTCTAAATCCGAGGGAAATCGCTATCCATCATCCATATAAGTAAAATGTCTGGGCTCCGTGCCATTACATCATCTCTAACTAGAAAGAAACGCATGCACTCCCTGTTGTCCCTAATCATGTTTTTGACTCATACTGAGGTGTGAATCTTGCAAATTAACGCTGTACACAAAGCTACTCTACATCAAAACCATGCTTTTATCATCATCCACAAAGCTCTGCTTTCCAACAAAAGCTTTGATCATTGCATCTTAGCATGCCACATTGTCAACTCATACCATACAACGGATGTCTACCGATATATAACCTCTGAGCTCGTACGTCTCAGAGAAGGGTGTTAAGCAAAGAGAATAAATTCTCTGCCACCAAACAAATATATATTTAGTAGAGATCAATTAATATTGTACAAACTATGATGTCAGAAAAACAATCCATTTGCAAGTTCGTTCTGGGTCTGAACGAAACCGAAGACACCTTATTCCTCATCCCATATGCTCAATACAGGAGAGAGGCCCTCGCTTATCCGGTCGATTTCCAAATACATTTTGGACTACCACCACTTATTACCTTGTCTTGGGTGTACGACCCAATCAAGACATCAGCAATAGCCCAAACGATATGGAGATCGCCGGTCTTCGACCAGTGTCTTCAAATCTTCGACTTCTAATCGTCGGAATAGTTATTCAGAATGGGTTAAACCCGGTCTTCCCGATTAACTTGAATATCTTTATAATCTTGTAAAAAATACACAAAGATAACACTCATATCATTCCAATCCAAAATATTATTTTATTGAAATATTCATTATCTATCATGCCCTGGATTCACCCGGCCTCTGAGGAGACGGGAAAACGAGGATTGTGTTGAGAACACGACGCATCAGGATACAAACATGAGAACATTTCATTGCTATTACAACAATTTACATCATAGTACAAGATATCAGAGTATGAAATAAATAATATACAGTAGAAATATATCGGAGATTTAAATTACATGTAAATACATAATCATAACATGAAGTGGAAAACGTCAACTAACCAACTAAATGAAATACACGGATATAATGCATTCCGAATATAGCTCCAGTTGTAATGCAGGATCCAGCGAAAAGAAATATCTGCAAACCAAAACTAGTATCTGCCCGTGTGGTAAATATGGGCACCCAGAGTTTAGGTAGAAATAATAAACTCCAAGTCAGTCATGAGACTGGTGTGAGAACTTAAAACAGTTATTAATTCTTTACTTTAACATAGGATAAATCACGGGGGACAACGCCGTATGTCACGGAACGGGTTTACTCCACATGAATATCAGTTTAAAATAAAAACAACGCAATGCTTTTGAAAAATGAAGCTATAATAAGATTCAGGTCCCATCACACAACGCAACACAAACCAAAGGATAGGGTTTTACCTTATAATGTTAAACATGCTTGATATGCTTTTAAAAAAAATCATTTTGATATTACTACAGGTGCATAGTGTATAAAACAACTTCGAATGCAGATGTATCAATCATAGACGACATAATACCCCATCCTACTATGTCGTCGTATAGGTTTACAATTAAAACTGCACGATGTCCAATTGGAAATTGGATTTCCTTCATGAGTCAAGGCAAGGGATGTCTCCTTACCGATTCGGATCACCTCTAGCAAGATGACCTAGGATCACACCTATGGGCAACCCTTGGATTTTGCAGGGTCGGTCCTCGATTACTTTTGAGGATTGGTTATTCCTGAACAATATGTTTCCCAGTCCTAGAGGACCTACCACTGAGCCTTCTAGTCGGCTCGATATCCAAGGCGCCTCGCAATCCATCAACCATATAAGTAAAAATGTATGGGCTGTACCATGACACAACTTCTAGCTAGAAAGAATCACATGCACTCCCTACTGTCCCTAATCCCGTTTTAGACTCATATCAGGGTGTGAGGCCCGCGAATTAACACTACAACACAAAGCTATGCTACATAAAGCTGAGCTTTGATCATCATCCACAAGGCCCTGCTTTTCAGCTAAATCCTTGATCATTTGCATCTTAACATGCCACATTGTCAATTCATGCCATACAACCAATTTCTATCAATATATAATCTCTAAGGTCATACGTCTCAAAGAAGGGTGTTCAGCAAGAGAATAAATTCTCCGCCACCAAACAGATACATATTTAATAGAAATAAATCAATACATAACAAAATAAAATGTCAGACATAATCCATTTACAAGTTCGTTCTAGGTCTGAACGAAACTGGTGGCACCTTATTCCTCATCCCGTATGTCCAATATAGGAGATAGGTTCTTGCATATCTGGTCGATCTTCAAGTACATATGGACGATCACCACTTATTACCTCATTTTGGGTGTACAGCCCAATCAAGACATCAGTAATCATCCAAACGATGTGAAGACCTCCGGTCTTCAACCACCGTCTTCATTGTCGATATTTATTCGTTGTATCAGTTATTCAGAATGGGTTAAACCTGGCCTTTCCGAATAACTCGCGTATCTTATAATCAAGTTCTATAAAAACATATAATATGTCTCGTTCCAACCCAGAATATTTTTTTATTCAAATCTTCTAGGAAATCATTTCAAAAGATTTTTAATAATCTTTTATCAACTTAAACCAAATTAAGGTTTATCAACTAGTCGGGATTAGCGAGCTTTCATTTATTTTATTATCCCAACCCCAACCTATTCGTCCTATGGAGCAAAACTGGTAGTACTCCATATCTAACACTCATTATATCTAATTAAAGATTTAACTATCGCATGAAATAAAACTAGTGATAGTCCATTCTCACACATTTCTTGAATTCGGTAAATTCAATTACCTTATAGATATTTCAGTCTAATTAAAGATTCGTTAAAACTCCACTTAGTTTTAATCTCAAAAATCTTAGTTAAAAGATTTATAAATATCAATTTCATAACATAAAATGCACAAGATAAATTGTGCATTTCAACACAAGTCAGTCATCTGGCATAAAATGCACAGACATCTGATCTTACAGGGTAGGATTTCCTGAGAGTTTTGACAGACGTCTGTTTATAGGGAAAAATATTCCTGGGAGTTTGTATAGACATCTAACCATATATGATCAGACGTCTGAGCTAAAGCAATTATTATTATTATTATTTAGCTTGAACAGACGTCTGACACCCCTATGGACGGACGTCTGTTTACAGGGAAAAGAGATTCCCTAGAGTTTACTTTGGAAAAATTCTATTAATCTTAATTAAAAGATTATACATTCCAATTCATAACTTCACCATTAACTGGGTTTAAGAACTAATGTCATTTAAAACATCGTTCACAAAGAACGCAAAATCCACTTTCATTTAATTTCCAATTATATTCATTGATTGGAAAATCTCATTAAATCTAAATGAAAAGATTTACTCCATTCTCAACTAGATTTAAGAACAATATTATTAAAGATACCATTCATGACAAATTCACAATCCACTTTGATATCAAATACAAGGCTCTAAATAGAAATTACATCGACTTATGTTCAATATCCAATTCTGAGACTAATAAATATTGTATTGGGAATAACAATATATATATCTCCAAAATTCCTCCACAATATCCATATAATCACGGAATCCAATAACGAAATATTACAAAGATTATTTCTATTCATATCCCTTCCAATTCATATGTTGGAAATCCTGGTTATATCAAAACCATATCAATTCTTTATTCTAGTTGTTAACCGTTTCATTCAGATAAATATCTTTTATCTTCTCAAACTTGGAGCATTTCAATTTTTTCATGTCCATCCAAAATCGGATATCAAAATCATATTTTGTTTCTTTATTGAATATTATTATAAAGTATTCGTTTATTTTGTGAATCAGAATGCGACTCAATCAATTACCATTTAACTTTATTTATATGGATTCCAATTCCATACATCGCATATATTAAAAAATAGTGATAAACAACTATTAAACATCTACTTACATCCATAGTGTAATTTGCAACTGCATAAGCATTAAACAATTAAATAACGCTTACTACGGTTTGTCAAACAATTAACTGACATACAACTAAGCATAAGGGAGATGTGTACAGTTATTATAATCCCCAGACCCGTGTGGGGTTTTCAATCAACATCCAATGATTGTTATTTGCATAATTGGGCGACGTGTAAAATTATCGTTTCAATATCTGTGTGGGGTTTGCATCACAATCCATGTTAACTTATCTAATATTTGGGAGACGGGTGAGAAATTGTCATCTCAATCATTTACAATATAAACGTTTAATATATAAACATTTATAATCACAGTTTAATAATGATAACATTATACCTGCAAATATCCATCAAACAACACATAAATATTTCAATCACAGGCAAACTACATATATATACAGTTATAAAAATAAATAATTGTTCACAAGGTTTGAGTGAGAGAGTTCTCACTCTTAGTTTCCACTTCGTTAGTCTTTAATTGATGGTTCTAGTATCGTTTGGGTTTTTAGTTCACCTTAAATTCTAACTTACTCCATATCCATTTTGGTCATTCTCATGTTGTAGTGTTCGTTGATATGGTTCCAAAGGATCCGTTTTCACTGAATTTCGACAATATATAAAAAAAGTGATGGTCATTTTAAGAAAATCAATTATTTTGACCCCAGACAGACGTCTGTTGTAACGACCTACGGTGATTCGAGCCCGAATTCCGATAATAATACAGATCTTGTATCACTTGTCAGAACTCAAGTATCAAAAACACAGATAGTTATTAGAAAGAAGTTAGAAGGTGAGATAAGAAAGAAAGAAATATTAGAATAAAAGAAGAAGAAGAAGAACCAACACAGATCAGAGTCTCACATCGCAGCGGAACAAAATATAATATATAAATAAAAACTTTATTGAGAGCTTGAAATAAAACTTACAATCATCAGAGTACATCAAAACATACGGACAATTATAAATATATGTCCGCATATACAACACGGCGGAATAATACTGGATATCGTATGTTTGGACTTCTTTAGCTTATCTCTGGACTTCACATCATTCAATAACCTGAACCTGTACAACCTGGTCTAACCCGAGTATTACAAATACACAGATCAGTCTGGTGAACCTTAGTGAGAAAAACTCCCTAAGTTTGTGGGTAGCATCCAACTTGATTTTAAAGTTAAAATCTTTTCAAAAGAAAGGATAATCGTAAGACCAAATCCACATATAAATATGGATGGTTTTTACCTTACGATAACCCAAATCGTTTTTGAAATCAATACTATTATGATATTATAATAGTGTCTAAATACAATTAGATATCAATCTATCAGAACGCTTGCATCTCATGCTCTACATATATAATATACAATCAAAACCGCGGGCGCTTATTGGAGAATGAATTTCCATGGCAAGTTATGGGCAACCACCTTTCCGACAGTGTATCTCTAGAGAGGAATACACTGAGTTCAACTAGAACATCTTGCAACTCAGGCTAAACATGACCGGCCATTCACTTTGCTTGAATGTTCCGAATATATTGTCTCCCACGGTTGGATCCAACATAACCGTTCCTAGGAGATATAGTAGCGAAAAGAAGTACAAATATGAATATTCTCTAGATGGTGACAATACACCCTAATGGGGGCGACCCACTTAGCCATGAGACCTACCTGATTTTTACCATTCCTTGTTGATGAGGCTAGAAGCTAAGCGTATTCTTCAGCATAGCATGTCTCCATCCACTTTGAATGGCACATTATCAGATCCGTCAAAATCAATAATTGACGTCCATAATAATACATTGCGTGTTAACTAAAAGAAGTTTCCTTCTCTGCCTCCACTCTTGGTACAGTTGAAGAAATCAATGTATGTGACCTTTTTGGAAATACTCTGTTAGACATCCATCCGTACACGTCATCCAGGAACAGGATGAACCAAAGGCACCTTCCTACCACATCTTATATAGGAATCACCCCAAGGATTAATAGCGAGTAGTCCTTGCAATTCGTAGTTTTCAACCACAACAGAATCACAATATATCTCTAGGGATCAGCCAGAGATTGTAAGTACTTCTACCATTTTATGAAGATCCACGGTCTTCAATTGCTCCAATCTTGAATAACAACTTCCACGTATTCATATTTATTGGTCGGAATGATTTTCGAAGATAAATTTGATCCCGATCTTTCCGTACCAACAATTGCATGGGCAAGATTTTGATAGTCGGTTATTTAACTATCAAATAAACAAAATAAAATGGATCTACTGGTTGAGAGCACAGTGTCACTTGACCGTTTTTAGTTAGAAATAACTAATGAATGATTAATTAAAACTTCTAAATCTTTCAACATAGTATTCACATCTTATTTTAATATACAAATATTCTCAAATCATTTCTATTTAATATTAAGAAAAATATCTTATAATCATATCCAGTTATCATTTAATTATCATTCAAATCATTTACTGCAACATTACTTATTATTTGTAACTGGAAAATCGATCCAACGCATCGTTCGTAAAATAATCGTTAAGAAACCTCCTTTTGTTTCGTTATTCTGAAAACAATCATCATTGCTTATCCTTTCAAAATAACTCATTCTTAACTCATCTCTTTACTTCGAAAATATCGTTATATTTTCATAACTCCTTTTTATTTCCTTGATTATGAAAATATCATTTCATATTCTGTAGCCATTTTATTTCTGTTACTTTGGAAATACCAATATCTATATTTCCTCAAATCCTTTTATTTTCTTTATAATGAAATCTCATCTATCCTCAAATAATGTCGCATTATTTTTTTCTCATAATAAATCGCTTCTAACATCTTTATCATTACAACTCACATCATCCTCTAGTAATCCTGAAGTCTTTCAAGTTGGGGTATTTTAATTACCTCTCTGACCTTGATCAACAACGTTCTTATCTTAATATAAATATGAACTGTATTTCAAAAACCACTATTCATTCTAATGCCAACAAATACTCCTTCACTATTTATTCAAAATACGGTTTTATAAAACTTTCGTATTTTTGAAACCTCCTTTTCAAATATACTATTATCACTAAATTTATTGATTTAGTAAATGATAATAAAACTTCAACCTTTAAACTTTAGCTTCTTTAACTATTTGCTCCATTATCTGGATTTTTATTACAAATCCTATTACTCAATCCTTTACCCAATTCCATTACAGGAATCCTTTTTCTAACCCTTTCCATCATTCATTCTGGGAAATCGTATTTTAAATCTCATTAATTCCGCTTAATACCGTTATTAAGTAACATTAATTTATAATTAACGATTTAAATTCCCATCTCTCCTTTTCTATAAACTCGTTTATATAAAATTGGTTTAATATGAAACTCTTTTTCATCTAGATTTACTTTACTTAATTCGGTATTAAGTAATCTTTATTTTAAGCTTATCTCATTCGCTTAAATTTCGCTTATAACTTAATTTACCCCACTCGGCTTAAAGGTAAACCCGTTGATAAACTCACTTTAAAATCTAATTATATTCATTACTGCTTCGATTACTTAAAAATAATTAATCTCATTTATTAATTATTACATAAATCCTTTCTCAGTAGTTTAACAATTCTAGTAATATAACAATTAGCTTTATCAATCATTTCATAGTTAAGCTAAGGCATGTGCATCGCACACGCCAGATTTTGGTAATTCATTTAACAATTAATAAGAGGTGTGTGCGTCGCACACGACAGATTTTGATAATTCATTTAACAATTAAGATGAGGCATGTGCGTCGCACACGACAGATTTTGATAATTCATTTAACAATTAAGATGAGGCGTGTGCGTCGCACACGGTAGATTTTGGTAATTCATTTAACAATTAAGATGAGGCGTGTGCGTCGCACACGACAGATTTTGATAATTTATTTAACAATTAAGATGAGGCGTGTGCATCGCACACGGTAGATTTTGGTAATTCTTTTAACAATTAAGATGAGGCATGTTCTTCGCACACGGCAAATTTTGGTATTCATTTAACAATTATGATGAGGCATGTGCATCGCACACGGCAGATTTTGGTAATTCATTTAACAATTAAGATGAGGCGTGTGCATCGCACACGGCAGATTTTGGTGATTCATTTAACAATTATGATGAGGCGTGTGCGTCGCACACGGCAGATTTTGATAATTCAGAAATGGTGATTGGTGATTAAAACAATCAATACATATGTGGTTATTTTATTTCCTTTTCATAACTTCATTTTAAATAATATATTTCAAAATGTATTTTCCAGTTATAAAATAAATTTCATAATTTTATTTCTATCGGTTCATCTTACGCTAAACCATTCTTTATAAAAACGATGTATAATTTAGGCCATCTACTGCTCAGTCCTCAACCAATATTTCACATTGGTTAATATCAAGGGTTCGACAATCAATAATCAATCCATCATCCAATCTGGTTGATTAAACAATATATGTGATATAATATGAAAATAAACATTAAATTTGAGGAATCTGGTTTGATTCCTCCAACCTTTTCTTCCCTGTATTCAATTGGTTAATTCAATACGAACATTTACAATCAATACGAATAATTAATTCAACTAGTAATGGTCAACGAACAACAATGCAAGAATCCAATTCAATTTTAAACGTCTATATTATTATAAACGTAACCAACAAGGTAAGTTACCTTTATTGGAAATAATCGTTAAAATAATGAATTTTATTATATTTAAATTAAATAACCGTTTAATTTAAACAATATAAATAAATATTCAGCAAATAACCAAACAACCATTAATCAGTAAATAAATAGCAAATACAACACACAAACAATAAAACCCGACTTATAATAAATATAAGTGGGATAACTGAGTGAGTTTAACTCACCTTGATTTTATTTGTCGATTATAAATGATTTGATTTAATTAAATTAAACATGTGTTTAATTTAATTAAAACTCCCGCTATTTCCACCTTAATCCGTTCCAATTCAAGAATGCGATTCTCGTTGATACGGTTCCAATGTAGTTGTTCGGCTTCATTCTTTCAACAGATGAGACCGTTAACATATTATACGCACGTGTTTAAATTAATAAATTAATATCCTAATTAAATAATTAATTATTTCTAATTACGATTTATGTTCAATTATCGAGCCCAAATATTTGTGTTTGTTTGAACAGTCTACAACTTTTATTCTTTTAGCATCTCTGTTTTCAAACTACCCCAATTTACCTAATTATTAACTGATTATTCTTTTTTTATATATATAACTTGCACATTGCTCTAATTACTTCCGTTAATACTGAATTTAAATTAGCAAGCCTGCTCTTATATCACTGTGGTTGAAAATTCTTAACTTACATCGTGATTTAAAAATAAATGGCTCACCCATTCTTCTGTTAAATCAAACGGCTTGGCTCCCCCTTTTTCTCTGTTCCCTGCTTCATGTTGAACGGCCTTAGCTATTTCTTTATTTCAAAATATTTTTGTTGCCCCTTTTATTCTTTTATTTCTTCGTTCATCATTTTACTATAACCACTGCATGTCCCCCATGACAGACCCATTTAAACATCCTACCCTTACTTTCCCCTTCGTTTTTATATAACTGCCGAAACTCAGTTCAGCCTACTCCCTCTCTTTCTACTTCTTGTAACGACCCGGGAAAAAGCGACCTTGGTTATCCGATATATAACACCTATCGAACAATCAAAAGTCGAAATTACCGGATAGTCCAAGAAAGAAATTAGAGGGTGAGGATAGATAAGATAGAAAATTAGAACAGAAGAAGAAGAAGAACCCAACAACATCAGAGTAACACGAATCTCACAACGGAACGAATAAAATATAATAGACAACATATCTTGAAATCAAAGTAGTATATGTATATCATACCATTATCAGAGTACAACATTTTCATCACAGCGGAATAATCAATAGCTAGAAAAATCTTGAAGCCTCCTGCTCCAAGCTCTTCAAGCATACCTGTAAATCCTGACTACTTGACTGCCCGTACAAATTTGGGCACCCAAGAGTTTAGGGAAAACAAAACAAAATAAACTCTGGGTCAGTCATGGGACTGGTGTGAGTAAACTCAAATCATTTGGTTTAACTTTTCAAAATCCTTTTCAAAAGAAAAGATAATCGTAAGACCAATCCACACATAAACACGGACAGTTTTTACCTTACGATAACCCAAATCATTTTTTGGAAATCATATCTTATCTGATATTATAATAGTGTCTAATCACAAGTAATTTACAATCTAGTAGAACGCTTACATCTCACGCTCTACATATATAATATACAATCAAACTCGCGGGCACTTATTGGGGATTGGATTCCAACTTGACAAGGTATGGGACCACCTTTCGAACGTGTATCTCTAGAGGCAAATACACTGGGTTCAACAAGAACATCTTGCAACCCGGCCCACACATGACCGACCACTCATTTCGCTTGAGTGTATCGAATGTATATCACCGACGGTTGGGATCAGCAACCGCCTCCCGAAATGGGACAGCATCGATAGATTTAAGAACAAAAGGAATTTCTCTAGATAGGTGATCATACACCCTACTTCGGAGCGACCGACTTAGCCATGCTGCCTGCCCGATTTTTGTCATTTCCTGGTTGATGAGGCTTGAGCTCATAACGTATCTTTTGACAGATCACACCTCCATTACTTTGAATGCCACATCGTCATACCCGCCAAATCACAAATTGATTTCACCAAAAATACCACGGGTATAAAGCTAAGAGAAACGAATTCCTCCGCCACCAAATGTAAGTACGTTTGAAGAGATCAACTTACGCGATCCATTGGATATACTCTGTCAGACACTCGTCCATACACGTTTGTCCTGGGACTGGACAAACCGAAGGCACTATTCTGTAAACAGGATAGCCCTTGCACAACTCCGTCTTCAATATATTCAGCATACTTGATTCGCAACGCTTATGCCAATACGGAGTGGTTCTCTGGATAATAATCCAACCGGTCTCTCCATATTAACAACGTAAAATGGTCCAAACTTTGATAGTCGGTGATTTAACTATCAAATGAAACATGTCGGTGTGCAACCAACGATATTATTTCCCGAAGGAAATTCTATCGAACAATCATCATTTCATTCATTCGTTCATTTCCCTATTCCTGTTGTTTAATGTTTCGTATTCACTATATTTAGAAAATATATATCATTATCATTGGAAAACATTTCCATCTCTTGTTTCTATATTCAGAAAACAATTCTGCTTCTCATTTGGAAAACATTTCCAAATCTCTTTCATTTGATTAAACAGATGTTTGAATAAACATCACTATGCCAAATCTCCTTCATTTGGTTTCCACTTAACCACTTTTCACCATCGAATCTTAACCATTTCTTAGTTAAAAACGAAGTCAATCAAGTTGGGGTATCGTTACCTCTCATACCTTAACTGAACAACATTTCTAACTTCGAAATAGGCAAAGTTCATCTTTCTAAATCTTTAACACTTCTTTACGACATTCTCGGATTCTATTTACAAATCCACTTCTCGTACGGAAAACACTTGATTATAACAATGGTGTTATAATCCCCTACATCCGAAATATAATGACTTTATAAATACTTTGATTTTCTAACTCAAATAAATAACGAACTAAATTATTAACTCATACTCGGTTAACTCTAAGTTGTAACTCTTATTCAATTTACTCTTATTCTATTTAACTCTTACTGGACTAACCCTTGTTCAGATAACTCGGTCTGATTTACTCATTTTGACCCACTTACTTGATCAGTTCAACTGGACTAACTTATGCTAAATTAACTCAACTAAATTACTTCTATCAATTAACTAATATTTGACTTGACACCATTCGCTCGACTCTAGATCGCAGCGATCACAATGGTTACGCCTGATTCCCTCAGGAAACATCTGTCCGCCTTAGGCTATCTGCAGCCCTGCGAATTTCGCTAGCAGTCGTGCCCACTGGTAGCTTATCTTAAACGACTACTTCTGTTTAACTCTATCTCGAATAACTAAATTCGAGCAAATCTCATTGAATAACTAATATTCAATCATCCCTTATCTGATTACTATATTTGGGTAACTCTCGTTCGATTAGGCTCTAAACGATTAACTCTAACTGATTAACTCTAATTGGTTAACTCTAACTAACCAACTCTAAATGTTTACTCCATCGGTTTAACTCTACTGCTTAACCCTAACGGTTTAACTCTTAACAGTTCGACTCTATCGGTTTAACTCTAACGGTTGATCTCAATCAATTTGTTCTATTGGATTAACTCTATTGGATTAACTTTCTTGGATCAACCCATTTCAAATAACAAATATTCAATAAACTCCCTTTCGAATAAACTGATATTCAATAGCTTTTACTTCGAATAACTCTTATTCGATAAATTCTCTTTCATACATATTCAGTTTCAAATCTCGATGTGGAAATCGATTTTTACTTCTCTATATAAGTCTTGACTTATATACTCTATTTACCCAAAGATAAATAACTAAATTAATTTATAAAACTTTATTTATAAATTAACCTTCTCACTTTATCTGTTAAAACAGATCTCTCTTAAATTCTCACTTCGAATTCATATTCTGTTTACCCGTGTGCGAAGCACGGGCCTAAATTCTTCCTAGTGTAAAATTCTCCTTTTATACCCTTCTTATCCATTTTCAAGTATTCCAATATTCTATTTATTTTCTAAATAAATAATTCCTTTTATAACTCCGTTTATTTCTCTAAATATTTCCTTTTAATCTATTTGTAAATGTTTTTACAAATATTTTCTTTCTAATTCCATTTGTAAATGTTTTACAAATGTTTTCCTTTTTATCTCTATTTGCAATGGTTTTACAAATATTTTCTTTTCTATTTTATTTGTAAATGTTTTACAAACAATTTCCCTTATCTATTTGTTTTACAAATATTTTTCCTTTATTGCTTTGATTTTATAAAATGATTTCTTTTATAAACTCCTTTTTCCTTTCATATATAAAATCCGCTGATTTTATATAAATAATCTATTTTCAAAATATACTTTGAAAATTTCCCTTTTCACTTTCTCGTATCACTTATGGAGTAAAAATATCAAATCAAACTGATCGGTCATCATCCAAACACCCAGAATCAATAACGGGGAATATAACACATCATATATCAAAATATATGAAAAGCGGTAAATAAATGTTGAGGAACCCAGTTGGGTCCCTCCGACCTGTTTTTCTGCATCCACAAATGTCAGTCAACATAAATAACATGAGTATAAAGTATTCTGATAAACAGAATCAATATTTCGATACGATTTATATATATCGTTACCGAAATATTCAATCAACTGACTAGCAGTTCAACCAAACAGCCAACACACAGAAATTCAACCAATATTTATCAATTCTAAAAATACTTTATAAAAATATAAAGCGTTCAGAGTTAGTGAGATTTACTCACATTGGTTGATGATCGTTAAATAACGATATTCGTTCATTGACTTGGTTCAGGCGTTTATTTTCACCGTAAATCCAAACGAGCTCTAATTCACTTGCGGTCAGTTCCATTGGATAGTGTCCGCCCGTAGGATCCCAACGGATCCAACCGTTCGAAATTCTGATTAAGTATGACAAAGATATTAAATTTACAAGATTGTATACTATAATTTAAATAAAACGCTTAGTGTCATATTAGGATTGGGCTTAACCTTTTTATCAGGCCCAACTTCCCATCATAAAATCCAACCCATATGCGCACCCTTCTTCCCAAATTAAGAATCACGCTTCAGGATAACCCATTGCCATTACCGACCCCTTTTGCTTCTCGTTCTCCTCGTATACTTCACGAAAACCCAAATGAACTCCACCACCGTTCATCTTCACCTGAAAGCGTCCTCTCCAACACCTTCCCCTTGCACTCGAACACAGTCACCGGCGCGCGATATATCTCCAGCAACAACAGTGAACGCGTCACTTTTTGTTTAAGAAGTCCACCAGAATTTTCCAACCGACTCGGAAAAACCCCTTAATCCCAAAAACAAAACTCGTTTTACCCAACGATGCCTCCATTCGTCGCGAGCTTTAACCCTAGAAACCGCCGTAGAAATCCGATGCCCAAAATAGACGTCGAACTCAGCAAAAGGGGTTTGGAAATGAAGATCAAAACACCAGGAGACTAAACATGTATGAATACAGATTTATAGATTTTGTTTTGATTTTTGGTTGATTTTTGAAACCCACGAAGGATGAGTTTATGGAGGATATGTCGGCGGATTTTATCTGTTGACCTAGAGAGAAAATGAAATTAGGTTTTGGAAGTAAAAGGTATTATATAGAAGATTTTTAATAATTTTATATTCGAATAAAATATTAATATTGAAGCAACCGCTATTTTTACTTGTCCTTAAAAATTCCTGTGACCACACACGATACCCAAAAATCACCAAACTGGACATGCACCTTCAGTTTGACATTACGGTCCCAACAAAACTGGTTTCGTTGAATTCCGACTCCGTATGCCCACACAGTGTATTTTTAACCGTCAAAAATTGACTGTTTTCACTCTAAAAATCCGTGCGGCCACATACTGACTCTAAAAATCACGAAAATTGAAATCTAGCAATAATTTGACATTGCGGATCTAATAAAATTAGTTTCGTCGAAAACGGAGGTCATATGAAAAACTGGCTATTTTTCAAGCACTGAACTGACCCTTTAAAATATATAAATATTATCAAATTTAATATTAATAAATTAATATTATCGTATATATATTCGTATACGATATCATCCAGCTCTAGAATATCACATCAGATTTTATAACACGATAATTCAGAATTCCAGGTCATCCCGATTTTCAATTTATATTGAAAATCGATTTATAACGTAATTAAAGCGTCGCAAATTATAAAGGAATTCCACAGCGACTTTTCTAAAATTTGATTTGGACATAAAACAAAATTTACACGACGAAATCCTGATTTCTCTCTTCCACTAGGAAGATATACTCCACCAGCTCCGAGCGTTTCTTGTTTCACAAAAATCCGGCTTAAAACGGCTCCTGTATATCCAGTTGAAGTTCGAATCGCCAAATAGCGAGCTGCAGCGCCATTTCGAGCTCTATTATAATTATAATATAAATTATACGTTCAAATGGCGTTTATAAATATATTCGTCACTATAATTCAATATAAACTGAATTATATATATATAATTTATATTGCCCATTCACACAATATTGTGAATTCCACTATCTCTGACTATTTCAGAAATAAATATATGATTCTATTATTTAATCTAATTAAATATTCACTATAATTCAATTCAACGATCATTTAATTATCTAAATCACTATTCAAATAATTAAATTAATTAATTATTCTATTGCTGAAAATGCGGGTCGTTACATTCTTCCCCCCTTAAAATAATTTCGTCCTCGAAATTGCTAAGGTAGAGAACAACCCTACTAACTAGTTTCGAATTATTTGTTTACTCCTTTAACTTCAGTTTCAACTGAATTTATTTATTTCAATTAAATTATTACTTCATTTTTATAAACGGAAATTTTCAAAACTCCTGAAAATTTTCTAACACCCGAAATTTCCAAAAAATTTCGCCAGCACCTCCTTTGTACCGGGAGCATCAGGAAAATCCCCAAACCGCCACACAGGCCTCTCCAATCCAAAAGAAAATCAAACAGCCAAGCGGCTTGCTAATTCGGCTCATTAAACCCATCAAACTCATATGAATATAAATGTGTACCTTTTTGTCGAGCATTCAACTCTGCTATCAATTTAGCATATACCCATATCATCCCAATCAATCTCCAATCCATTTTCATTCCCTACACAACCATTCGCTCAACCAAGCCAAATTCCAATCAAACTGCAATTCCAATCTCAAATCAAAAATTTTGCTCAACAATTCATTTATATTCCTGATTATCTCTAATGCAGTCCAATTCTACTTGATAGCATTTTAATTCAATTTCAGTTACCCCTTAACTGGCTTTATTTCTATTTCAATTTTGCCTTCACAAATTTCTATTTAATTTGTGTTTATTTCAAACAATCTTACCTGGGAGTTTCAAATAGCTTTGCCTTTTCCAAAATCAAATCATTCATTTGAAAAATCAAAATAATTTGTTTTCTCAAAACAGTTCAAAACAAAACCTTTGGTAGCAATCCGTCACTTACAAACCCGAAAATGAACACCGACGATGTCCGGATCATCGTCGGAATCTATTTTCCAGCTATTGAAGTGAGTTCAATACTATGTCACTTTCAAAATCATTTCTAACCGCTTTCATTTTGAAATTATTTCAAAATATCCCTTTCAATGCTTGTAACAAATTTAAAATCTTCCAGGATCTTAAAATTCACATATATTTAATCTAGATTCATTTACACACGCTTTTTCACATTTCCAAAATTTTGATTTCATTTCTGATTTAAATTCAGATTTAATTCATCTGATTTCGTATATTTCACTTATATGAATTCTGATTGGTCATTTACATAACCCTATCACATTTTGTAATCTTATTCGATTATAACAACAACCAACACATCCAATATACTATAATACTTCAAATATCAATACTTTGTTCATATCCAAATATATAATTTGGGTACAATTATTTCATTTACCCTTTTTCAAAACATACTGTGTCGGTCCATCGTATTCAAGTGTTTAGAAACCCCTATCGATACAGTGGATCAAACTGATCGACCAGAATTCGTAAACAACTCAACCAATAAATCTCCACAATATAAAATCATTTTATATCAAATAACAAATACGTTCACTCGTATATATACACTCAAACTCAGTCTAGGGTATTACTAACCCCATCTCTACTGAATCACGCCACAGAGCCAAGGTAATCACTTAACCTTCAGCTCTGATACCACTGTAGCGACCACGAGATTCGAGTAGGCTTTTCAACCATCCTCTCCTCCCTCGGTACTGGGCTAACCTCCCAGCGTGGCTTACAGAGATACCTCAGAACTGCTTTTACGGCCAGCCTCTCGACTCGACCAACCCACATTGTCGGGAGATGTAGGGGTAAGAGTCTCCCGTTCGCCACCAAACGCGAAGCGAGAACCCCCTATCATCCGTACCAATTAAGCAACCAGCTCTGATACCACTGTAACGACCCGGGAAAAAGCGACCTTGGTTATCCGATATATAACACCTATCGAACAATCAAAAGTCGAAATTACCGGATAGTCCAAGAAAGAAATTAGAGGGTGAGGATAGATAAGATAGAAAATTAGAACAGAAGAAGAAGAAGAACCCAACAACATTAGAGTAACACGAATCTCACAACGGAACGAATAAAATATAATAGACAACATATCTTGAAATCAAAGTAGTATATGTATATCATACCATTATCAGAGTACAACATTTTCATCACAGCGGAATAATCAATAGCTAGAAAAATCTTGAAGCCTCCTGCTCCAAGCTCTTCAAGCATACCTGTAAATCCTGACTACTTGACTGCCCGTACAAATTTGGGCACCCAAGAGTTTAGGGAAAACAAAACAAAATAAACTCTGGGTCAGTCATGGGACTGGTGTGAGTAAACTCAAATCATTTGGTTTAACTTTTCAAAATCCTTTTCAAAAGAAAAGATAATCGTAAGACCAATCCACACATAAACACGGACAGTTTTTACCTTACGATAACCCAAATCATTTTTTGGAAATCATATCTTATCTGATATTATAATAGTGTCTAATCACAAGTAATTTACAATCTAGTAGAACGCTTACATCTCACGCTCTACATATATAATATACAATCAAACTCGCGGGCACTTATTGGGGATTGGATTCCAACTTGACAAGGTATGGGACCACCTTTCGAACGTGTATCTCTAGAGGCAAATACACTGGGTTCAACAAGAACATCTTGCAACCCGGCCCACACATGACCGACCACTCATTTCGCTTGAGTGTATCGAATGTATATCACCGACGGTTGGGATCAGCAACCGCCTCCCGAAATGGGACAGCATCGATAGATTTAAGAACAAAAGGAATTTCTCTAGATAGGTGATCATACACCCTACTTCGGAGCGACCGACTTAGCCATGCTGCCTGCCCGATTTTTGTCATTTCCTGGTTGATGAGGCTTGAGGTCATAACGTATCTTTTGACAGATCACACCTCCATTACTTTGAATGCCACATCGTCATACCCGCCAAATCACAAATTGATTTCACCAAAAATACCACGGGTATAAAGCTAAGAGAAACGAATTCCTCCGCCACCAAATGTAAGTACGTTTGAAGAGATCAACTTACGCGATCCATTGGATATACTCTGTCAGACACTCGTCCATACACGTTTGTCCTGGGACTGGACAAACCGAAGGCACTATTCTGTAAACAGGATAGCCCTTGCACAACTCCGTCTTCAATATATTCAGCATACTTGATTCGCAACGCTTATGCCAATACGGAGTGGTTCTCTGGATAATAATCCAACCGGTCTCTCCATATTAACAACGTAAAATGGTCCAAACTTTGATAGTCGGTGATTTAACTATCAAATGAAACATGTCGGTGTGCAACCAACGATATTATTTCCCGAAGGAAATTCTATCGAACAATCATCATTTCATTCATTCGTTCATTTCCCTATTCCTGTTGTTTAATGTTTCGTATTCACTATATTTAGAAAATATATATCATTATCATTGGAAAACATTTCCATCTCTTGTTTCTATATTCAGAAAACAATTCTGCTTCTCATTTGGAAAACATTTCCAAATCTCTTTCATTTGATTAAACAGATGTTTGAATAAACATCACTATGCCAAATCTCCTTCATTTGGTTTCCACTTAACCACTTTTCACCATCGAATCTTAACCATTTCTTAGTTAAAAACGAAGTCAATCAAGTTGGGGTATCGTTACCTCTCATACCTTAACTGAACAACATTTCTAACTTCGAAATAGGCAAAGTTCATCTTTCTAAATCTTTAACACTTCTTTACGACATTCTCGGATTCTATTTACAAATCCACTTCTCGTACGGAAAACACTTGATTATAACAATGGTGTTATAATCCCCTACATCCGAAATATAATGACTTTATAAATACTTTGATTTTCTAACTCAAATAAATAACGAACTAAATTATTAACTCATACTCGGTTAACTCTAAGTTGTAACTCTTATTCAATTTACTCTTATTCTATTTAACTCTTACTGGACTAACCCTTGTTCAGATAACTCGGTCTGATTTACTCATTTTGACCCACTTACTTGATCAGTTCAACTGGACTAACTTATGCTAAATTAACTCAACTAAATTACTTCTATCAATTAACTAATATTTGACTTGACACCATTCGCTCGACTCTAGATCGCAGCGATCACAATGGTTACGCCTGATTCCCTCAGGAAACATCTGTCCGCCTTAGGCTATCTGCAGCCCTGCGAATTTCGCTAGCAGTCGTGCCCACTGGTAGCTTATCTTAAACGACTACTTCTGTTTAACTCTATCTCGAATAACTAAATTCGAGCAAATCTCATTGAATAACTAATATTCAATCATCCCTTATCTGATTACTATATTTGGGTAACTCTCGTTCGATTAGGCTCTAAACGATTAACTCTAACTGATTAACTCTAATTGGTTAACTCTAACTAACCAACTCTAAATGTTTACTCCATCGGTTTAACTCTACTGCTTAACCCTAACGGTTTAACTCTTAACAGTTCGACTCTATCGGTTTAACTCTAACGGTTGATCTCAATCAATTTGTTCTATTGGATTAACTCTATTGGATTAACTTTCTTGGATCAACCCATTTCAAATAACAAATATTCAATAAACTCCCTTTCGAATAAACTGATATTCAATAGCTTTTACTTCGAATAACTCTTATTCGATAAATTCTCTTTCATACATATTCAGTTTCAAATCTCGATGTGGAAATCGATTTTTACTTCTCTATATAAGTCTTGACTTATATACTCTATTTACCCAAAGATAAATAACTAAATTAATTTATAAAACTTTATTTATAAATTAACCTTCTCACTTTATCTGTTAAAACAGATCTCTCTTAAATTCTCACTTCGAATTCATATTCTGTTTACCCGTGTGCGAAGCACGGGCCTAAATTCTTCCTAGTGTAAAATTCTCCTTTTATACCCTTCTTATCCATTTTCAAGTATTCCAATATTCTATTTATTTTCTAAATAAATAATTCCTTTTATAACTCCGTTTATTTCTCTAAATATTTCCTTTTAATCTATTTGTAAATGTTTTTACAAATATTTTCTTTCTAATTCCATTTGTAAATGTTTTACAAATGTTTTCCTTTTTATCTCTATTTGCAATGGTTTTACAAATATTTTCTTTTCTATTTTATTTGTAAATGTTTTACAAACAATTTCCCTTATCTATTTGTTTTACAAATATTTTTCCTTTATTGCTTTGATTTTATAAAATGATTTCTTTTATAAACTCCTTTTTCCTTTCATATATAAAATCCGCTGATTTTATATAAATAATCTATTTTCAAAATATACTTTGAAAATTTCCCTTTTCACTTTCTCGTATCACTTATGGAGTAAAAATATCAAATCAAACTGATCGGTCATCATCCAAACACCCAGAATCAATAACGGGGAATATAACACATCATATATCAAAATATATGAAAAGCGGTAAATAAATGTTGAGGAACCCAGTTGGGTCCCTCCGACCTGTTTTTCTGCATCCACAAATGTCAGTCAACATAAATAACATGAGTATAAAGTATTCTGATAAACAGAATCAATATTTCGATACGATTTATATATATCGTTACCGAAATATTCAATCAACTGACTAGCAGTTCAACCAAACAGCCAACACACAGAAATTCAACCAATATTTATCAATTCTAAAAATACTTTATAAAAATATAAAGCGTTCAGAGTTAGTGAGATTTACTCACATTGGTTGATGATCGTTAAATAACGATATTCGTTCATTGATTTGGTTCAGGCGTTTATTTTCACCGTAAATCCAAACGAGCTCTAATTCACTTGCGGTCAGTTCCATTGGATAGTGTCCGCCCGTAGGATCCCAACGGATCCAACCGTTCGAAATTCTGATTAAGTATGACAAAGATATTAAATTTACAAGATTGTATACTATAATTTAAATAAAACGCTTAGTGTCATATTAGGATTGGGCTTAACCTTTTTATCAGGCCCAACTTCCCATCATAAAATCCAACCCATATGCGCACCCTTCTTCCCAAATTAAGAATCACGCTTCAGGATAACCCATTGCCATTACCGACCCCTTTTGCTTCTCGTTCTCCTCGTATACTTCACGAAAACCCAAATGAACTCCACCACCGTTCATCTTCACCTGAAAGCGTCCTCTCCAACACCTTCCCCTTGCACTCGAACACAGTCATCGGCGCGCGATATATCTCCAGCAACAACAGTGAACGCGTCACTTTTTGTTTAAGAAGTCCACCAGAATTTTCCAACCGACTCGGAAAAACCCCTTAATCCCAAAAACAAAACTCGTTTTACCCAACGATGCCTCCATTCGTCGCGAGCTTTAACCCTAGAAACCGCCGTAGAAATCCGATGCCCAAAATAGACGTCGAACTCAGCAAAAGGGGTTTGGAAATGAAGATCAAAACACCAGGAGACTAAACATGTATGAATACAGATTTATAGATTTTGTTTTGATTTTTGGTTGATTTTTGAAACCCACGAAGGATGAGTTTATGGAGGATATGTCGGCGGATTTTATCTGTTGACCTAGAGAGAAAATGAAATTAGGTTTTGGAAGTAAAAGGTATTATATAGAAGATTTTTAATAATTTTATATTCGAATAAAATATTAATATTGAAGCAACCGCTATTTTTACTTGTCCTTAAAAATTCCTGTGACCACACACGATACCGAAAAATCACCAAACTGGACATGCACCTTCAGTTTGACATTACGGTCCCAACAAAACTGGTTTCGTTGAATTCCGACTCCGTATGCCCACACAGTGTATTTTTAACCGTCAAAAATTGACTGTTTTCACTCTAAAAATCCGTGCGGCCACATACTGACTCTAAAAATCACGAAAATTGAAATCTAGCAATAATTTGACATTGCGGATCTAATAAAATTAGTTTCGTCGAAAACGGAGGTCATATGAAAAACTGGCTATTTTTCAAGCGCTGAACTGACCCTTTAAAATATATAAATATTATCAAATTTAATATTAATAAATTAATATTATCGTATATATATTCGTATACGATATCATCCAGCTCTAGAATATCACATCAGATTTTATAACACGATAATTCAGAATTCCAGGTCATCCCGATTTTCAATTTATATTGAAAATCGATTTATAACGTAATTAAAGCGTCGCAAATTATAAAGGAATTCCACAGCGACTTTTCTAAAATTTGATTTGGACATAAAACAAAATTTACACGACGAAATCCTGATTTCTCTCTTCCACTAGGAAGATATACTCCACCAGCTCCGAGCGTTTCTTGTTTCACAAAAATCCGGCTTAAAATGGCTCCTGTATATCCAGTTGAAGTTCGAATCGCCAAATAGCGAGCTGCAGCGCCATTTCGAGCTCTATTATAATTATAATATAAATTATACGTTCAAATGGCGTTTATAAATATATTCGTCACTATAATTCAATATAAACTGAATTATATATATATAATTTATATTGCCCATTCACACAATATTGTGAATTCCACTATCTCTGACTATTTCAGAAATAAATATATGATTCTATTATTTAATCTAATTAAATATTCACTATAATTCAATTCAACGATCATTTAATTATCTAAATCACTATTCAAATAATTAAATTAATTAATTATTCTATTGCTGAAAATGCGGGTCGTTACACTTCTTGTGTTTCCAACATAAATCGCCACTTACACCACTCTGTTGCCATCGTCCACCACCGTCCGTCCAGCTCTAGAATGTCAGACCACCACGCTTTACGGTCAGAACCACCACTGCACCCGCCACGGGCCACCATGCGACAGCCGGGTCCAACCATTACACCCCTACTCATCTCTGCTCCTACCTCCCGCATATGTTGTTTTCACCATTTCTGCACATACATCCCAATGCATGTCTCACTTCCCCAGTCCATATTTTTCCATCGTTCATCTCGTTTTCACCAAACTCGTACACTGTAAGCCTTCCTTCTTCACTTCTTTTGCAAACCACAGTCTACTCTCCATCTCACTTTCACCTCCACTAGACCTCAGGTCCTCCGCACCACCTCATGCGCCTTCGATCACCACCCTACTCCGCACTGAACAACACCAGCCTCGCCGCCCTACTCCTCATCACTACGCCTGCCTTGCACCACCAACACGCTGTTGCATTTGTCTCGGACGAACGGAACTTCATCATCGGCTACTTCGAATCAGTGGAGATATAGGATAATTTTTTCTTGGCACTTATATATTTCGAAAATGAAGTTGCGGTTTGGATCTTAGAAGCAGCTTTCGATTTATTTATTTAAGAAAGAAAGGCTTGCGTTTTGATTCTTGCATGTTGAAAACAAATGAGATGAAGTGGGTACGTGTCTATGTATATAGGAGAAACAACTTGGATGGCACGTATTGTAGGGTGTGTATAGGCTTAAGATAGGTTTCTAGCTCGAGTGAAAGCATGTGCGATCATAGATATTTGAATGCAGAAGAAAATACTTTAAAGCTCACTGGCTATGGACATAATTCAATAAGTATGCATACCTAAATAAATAGCCTGCCTGTACATATATAGGTTGTAATTGAATAGGTAAGGCATGTGCGTGAGTCCTTAAGGGGGAAAGAAGGATGATATCTCCTGCTTGCATGTGATTTGGTATATGAATAAGGATATACGACAGACTGTCTCTTTCTTTCACAGGCCATGTATAATTCGTGTATTGTCAAATAGGTTGGCTGAGTGTTTACACTTAAAGTTGGAGTGTGTATTGTGCTCATCTTTAAAATTTAGAGTACACGTGGGCTTTTATTTAGGTAGGCTCTGTACACAAATTCAAGGTAGCTTAATGTATATTATGCGCATGTACCTTGTATTAGTTTTTCTTAGGGATTAAGCTTTATTTATTTTATTTTACATTTATTTATGATACGTTCAATCTTATGTGGTTATTTAATTTCACCGCTATTTGCATTGACCATTAAATATGCGTACCGACATAACCAAACTCCGAACGCATTGAAAATAAACACACTATATTATGTCTTCACGTTCCGGTCCCAAAAAAATTAATTTCGTTAAATTTCGACTTCGTTCATATAACAACATTATTTTAATTTTAAATTTATTCAACGATTCATGGTTAAATTACATCTGCCGAAAAAACAACTCCGATTGGATCCAAACTGGACATTTAGCAATAACTAATCGTACGTATTCCAATAAAATTTGTTTCGTTGAAAACGGTGGATTTTTTGGAAAATAATTATTCAAATGGCTTATATAATATCGATATATTATTAAATTAAATCCAAAACAATTTAATCAAATAATATTAAATTATTATCATCGAATATATCCATATAAAATAATATATCACTTCACATTCAACCAGTATGAAATTTACAACTAATCATTAATATTTTCTAGTAAAACGATATCCATATATATGGAAATTCCTTAGTAAATGAATCAATAATCGATATAATTTATTAATGATTTCCAAAGCGACTATTTCAAATTTTGATTTGGACATAACTTACAATATATACGATAAAATTCCAATTTTTCTCTTTCATTAGAAAATTATAAACAATTAGATTCCAACGTTTCTAGTTTCACAGAATTCCAACTTAAACGGATTCCAAATAATCAATTGAAGTTCTAAACTCAATATTACGAACTACCACGTCGTTTCGAGTTCGTTTTAATATAAATATAAATATAAACATCCAGTCGTCGTTTAATTAACGAATTCAATATTAAAAATCGATAATAATTCAAATATAATATTTAAAATAAATTTAAATATTTGAATTTAAATAGCTGAAAAATCCGAGTCGTTACAATCTTCTTCCCTTAATAGAATTTTGTCCCCGAAATTATTAAGTAAAGAAAAATGCTCCAAACCAAATTATTATCAAAATAATTATATTAAAATATTATCAAAATAATTCTAAATTTTAAAATTTTACGAAAAATTCATCAGCACCTCCTCTGTACTATTCGATCTAAACAACTACAATTTCCACTCTGGGCCTCACATCGATCAAAAAGAAAAGAAAACCAAACGGCGACCCAAATCAGGGGTATAAAATCAATTACCCAAATCAATATTATCAAGGTTTACCTATTTGTCGAGCAACTCAATGCTCTAATAGCAAAGCAAAGCATCTGCCAGTTTTTTCCTCCTTCCAACCTGTACTAACTTATTATTCAATGCCAATAACAAATACAGGGTTAAATCATTCCATTTTCATTTCATTTTGATTTATTCTCATTCATTATTTTGGAATTTATTTCTTAGATTTCAACTCATTTTTATTGATGAATTTTTATTATCTAACCAATATATCGTCCAATAAACAAACAATCAATGTTAAACACAACCAAATTATTCCATTTTCCATTTAAATTTATTTAACTTAGTTAAAGTTAAATTCTAATTAATTTAAATATATATATAAATTCTTGCTCACAAATTCCATATTAAAAATTCTATTTTGGTTTAATTAAACCCTTCAGATTTACAATTCCATTTGAATACCCATTCAAATCAATCAGACAAATCAATATCAACAATTTGATAAAATTATTTAATTTCTATACATAAATAGAATTTGGGCAAAATTATTTCATTTACGCTTTTTACTAAAACAATGTTGTGTCAGTTGTCAATCCAACCTGAACCGATCAATCAACACATAAAAAACATATGTATAAATAAAATTTACAAATACGCTCTCATATATATACACACAAACTCAATCTAGGGTATTAATAACCCCATCTTTATCGAGTTAAACCACAGAGCCTAGGTTATTACTAAACCATTGCTCTGATACCACTGTAACGACCTATGGTGATTTGAGCCCGAATTCTGATAATAATACAGATCCTGTATCACTTTTCAGAACTCAAGTATCGAAAACATAGATAGTTATTAGAAAGAAGTTAGAAGGTGAGATAAGAAAGAAAGAGATATTAGAATAGAAGAATAAGAAGAATCAACATAGAATTAGAGTCTCACATCGCAGCAGAACAAAATATAATATATAAATAAAAACTTTATTGAGAGTTTGAAATAAAACTTACAATCATCAGAGTACATAAAAACATCTGGACAGTTATAAATATTTGTCCCCACATACAACACAGCGGAATAATACTAGATATCGTATGTCTAGACTTCTTTAGCTCGTCTCTGTACTTCACAACATCCAATAACCTAAGCATGTACAACCCAGTCTAACCCGAGTATTACAAATACACAGATCAGCCTGATGAACCAGAGTGAGAAAAACTCCCTAAGTTTATGGGTAGCATCCAACTTGATTTTAAAGTTACAATCTTTTCAAAATAAAGGATAATCGTAAGACCAAATCCACACATAAATACATACGGTTTTTACCTTATGATAACCCAAATCGTTTTTGAAATCAATACTATTATGATAGTATAATAGTGTCTAAATACAATTAGATATCAGTCTAGCAAAACGCTTGCGTCTCACGCTCTACATATATAATATACAATCAAAACCGCGGGCGCTTATTGGAGAATGAATTTCCATGGCAAGGTATGGGCAACCACCTTTCCGACACTATATCTCTAGAGAGGAATACACCGAGTTCAACAAGAACATTTTGCAACTCGGGCTAAACATGACCGACCATTCACTTTGCTTGAATGTTCCGAATATATTGTTACCCACGATTGGATCCAACATAACCGTTCCTAGGAGATACATAAGCGAAAAGAAGTACAAATATGAATATTCTCTAAATAGTGACAATACACCCTAATGGGGGCGACCCACATAGCCATGCGGCCTACCCGATTTTTACCATTCTCAGTTGATGAGGCTAGAAGTTAAGCGTATTCTTCAGCATAGCATGTCTCCATCCACTTTGAATGTCACAATGTCAGATCCATCAAAATCACTAATTGACGTCCATAACAATACATTACGTGTTAGCTAAAAGAAGTTTCCTTCTCCGCCTCCACTCTTGGTACGGTTGAAGAGATCAATGCACGTGACCTTTCTGGAAATACTCTGTTAGACATCCATCCGTACACATCATCCAGGAAAAGGATGAACCGAAGTCACCCTCCTACCACATCCTATGTAAGTATCACCCCGGGACTAATAGCTAGTAGTCCTTGCAATCTGTAAACTTCAACCATGACAGAATCACAGTATATCTCAAGGGATCAGCCAGAGATTGTAAGTAATTCTACCATTTTATGAAGGTCCGCGGTCTTCAATTGCTCCATCTTGAATAGCATCTTCCACGTATTCGTATTTATTGATCGGAATGGTTTTCGAAGATAAATTCGATCCTGGTCTTTCCGTACCAACAATCGTATGGGCATGATTTTGATAGTCGGTTATTTAACTATCAAATAAACAAAATAAAATGGATCTATTGGTTGAGAACACAGTGTCACTTATCCCTTTTTAGTTAGAAATAACTAATGAATGGTTAATTAAAACTTCTAAATATTTCAATACAGTATTCACTTCTTATTTTAATATACAAATATTCTCAAATCATTTTGATCTATTTAATATTAACAAAAATATCTTATAATAATATCCAATTGTCATTTAATTATCAATCAAATCATTTACTGCAACATTACTTATTATTTGTAACTGGAAAATCGATCCAACGTATCATTCGTAAAACAATCTTTAAGAAACCTCCTTTTGTTTCGTTATTCTGAAAACAATCATTGTCGCTTATCCTTTCAACATAACTCATTCTAAATTCATCTCTTCACTTCGAAAATAACGTTATATTTTCATAATTCCTTTTTATTTCCTTGATTATGAAAATATCATTTCATGTTCTCTAGCCATTTTATTTTCGTTACTTTGGAAATATCTATACCTATATTTCCTCAAATCCTTTTATTTTCTTTATAATGAAATCTCATTTATCCTCAAATAATGTCGCAATATTTTTTTTCTCATAATAAATCGCTTCTAACATCTTTATCATTACAACTCACATCATCCTCTGATAATCCTGAAGTCGTTCAAGTTGGGGTATTTTAATTACCTCTCAGACCTTGATCAACAACGTTCTTATCTTAATATAAACATGAACTGTAATTCAAAAAACCACTATTCATTCTAACGCCAACTAATACTCCTTCACTATTCATTTAAAATACGGTTTTATAAAACTTTCTTATTTTTGAAACCTCCTTTTCAAATATACTATTATCACTAAATTTATTGATTTAGTAAATGATAATAAAACTTCAACTTTTAAAATTTAACTTCTTTAACTATTTGCTCCATTATCTGGATTTTTATTACAAATTCTATTACTCGATCCTTTACCCAATTCCATTATTGGATTCCTTTTTCTAACCCTTTCCATCATTCATTCTGGGAAATCGTATTTTAAATCTCATCAATTTCACTTAATACCATTATTAAGTAACATTAATTTATAATTAACGCTTTAAATTTCCAACTCTCCTTTTTTATAAACTCATTTATACAAAATTGGTTTAATATGAAACTATTTTTCATCTTGATTTACTTTACTTAATTTGATATTAAGTAATCTTTATTTTAAGATTATATCATTTGCTTAAAATTCGCTTATAACTAAATTTACCCTACTTGGTTTAGAGGTAAACTCGTTGATAAACTCACTTTAAAATCCAGTTATATTCATTACTGCTTCGATTACTTAAAAATAATTAATCTCAGCTATTAATTATTACATAAATCCTTTCCCACTAGTTTAACAATTCTAGTAATATAACAATTAGCTTTATCAATCATTTCATAGTTAAGCTAGGGCACGTGCATCGCACACGACGAATTTTGGTAATTCATTTAACAATTAAGATGAGGCCTGTGCGTCGCACACGGAAGATTTTGATAATTCATTTAACAATTAATATGAGGTGTATGCGTCGCACACGGAAGATTTTGGTAACTCATTTAACAATTAAGACGAGGCTTATGCATTGCACACGGCAGATTTTGGTAATTCATTTAACAATTATGATGAGGCGTAAATGATGAGGCGTGTGCGTCGCGCACCGCAGATTTTGATAATTCATAAATGGTGATTGGTGGTTAAAACAGTCAATATATATGTGGTTAGTTTATTTCCTTTTCATAACTTCATTTTAAATAATATATTTCAAAATGTATTTTCCAGTTATAAAATAAATTTCATAATTTTATTTCTATCGATTCACCTTACTCTAAACCATTCTTTATAAAAACGATGTATAATTTAGGCCATCTACTGCGCAGTCCTCAACCAATATTTCACATTGGTTAATATCGAGGGTTCGACAATCAATTATCAATCCATCATCCAATCCGGTCGATTAAACAGTATATGTGATATAACATGAAAATAAACAACAAATTTGAGGAATCTGGTTTGATTCCTCCAACCTGTTCTTCCCTGTATTCAATTGGTTAATTCAATACGACCATTTACAATCAATATGAATCATTAATTCAACTAGTAACGGTCAACGAACAACAATGCAAGAATCCAATTCAATTTTAAATGTTTATATTATTATAAACGTAACAACAGGGTAAGTTACCTTCATTGGAAATAATCGTTAAAATAACGATTTTTATTTTATTTATATTAAACAACCGTTTAATTTAAACAATATAAATAAATATTCCGCAAACAACCAAGCAACCATTAATTAGTCAATAAATAACAAATATAGCACACAAACAATAAAACCCGACTTATAATAATTATAAGTGGGATAACTGAGTGAGTTTAACTCACCTTGATTTGATTTGTCTATTATAAACGATTTGATTTAATTAAATTAAACATGTGTTTAATTTAATTAAAACTCCAGCTGTTTCCACCTTCGTCCGTTCCAATTTAAGAATGCGTTTCTCGTTCATATGGTTCCAATGTAGTTGTTTGGCTTCATTCTGTCAATAGATGAGACCGTTAAAATATTACATGCGTGTGTTTAAATTAATAAATTAATATCCTAATTAATTATTTCTATTTACGATTTACGTTCAATTATCGAGGCCAAATATTTGTGTTTGTTTGAATAGTCTATAACTTTTATTCTTTTAGCATCTCTGTTTTCAAACTACCCCAACTTACCTAAATATTAACTGATTATTCTTTTTTCTTAAATATATATGTATATATATAACTTGCAGGTTGCTCTAATCACTTCCGTTAATACTAAATTTAAATTAGCAAGCCTGCTCTTATATCGTTGTGGTCGAAAATTCCTAACTTACTTCGTGATTTAAAAATAAATGACTCACCCGTTCTTCTGTCAAATCAAACGGCTTGGCTCCCCCTTTTTCTCTGTTCCCTGCTTCATGTTGAACGACTTTAGCCGTTTCTTTATTTCAAAATATTTCTGTTGCCTCTTTTATTCTTTTATTTCTTCTTTCAATGTTTTCCTATAACCACTGCATGTCCCCTATGACAGACCCATTTAAACATCCTACCCTTACTTTCCCCTTGCTTTTTTTTATATATATAATTGCCGAAACTCATTTCATCCTACTCCCTCTCTTTCTACTTCTTGTGTTTCCAACACAACTCACCACTTACACCACTCTGTTTCCATCGTCCCCCACCGTCCGTCCAGCTCTAGAAGACCGGACCGCCACGCTTCATGGTCAGAACCACCACTGCACCCGCCACGGGCCACCATGCGACAGCCCGGTCCCACCATTACACCCCTACTTATCTCAGCTCCTACCTCCCGCAAATGTTGTTTTCACCACTTCCGCACATACATCCCAACGCATGTCTCACTTCCCCAGTCCATATTTTCCTATCCTTCATCTCGTTTTCACCAAACTCGTACACAGTAATCCTTCCTTCTTCACTTCTTTTGCAAACCGCAGTCCACTCTCCATCTCACTTTCACCGCCACCAGACCTCAGGTCCTCCGTACTACCTCATGAGCCTCCGATCACCACCCTACTCTGCGCTGAACAGCACCAGCCTCGCCACCCTACTCTTCATCACTACGCCTGCCTTGCAACACCAACACGCTGCTGCACTGGTCTCTGATGAACAGAACTTCATCATTGGCTACTTTGAATCAGTGGAGATATAGGATAAAAAAAATTGGTGCTTATATATTTCGAAAATGAAGTTGTGGTTTGGATCTTAGAAGCAGCTTTCGATTTATTTATTTAAGAAAGAAAGGCTTGCGTTTTGATTCTTGCATGTTGAAAACAAATAAGATGAAGTAGGTATGTGTCTGTATATATAGTAGAAACAACTTGGATGGCACGTATTATAGGGTGTGTATAGGCTTAAGATAGGTTTCCAGCTCGAGTGAAAACATGTGCGATCATAGATATTTGATTGCAGAAGAAAATACATTAAAGATCACAGGCTATGGACATAATTCAATAAGTCTGCATACCTAAATAAATACCCTGCGTGTACATATATAAGTTGTACATGAATAGGTAAGGCATGTGCGTGAGTCCTTAAAGGGGAAAGAAGGATGATATCTCCTGCTTGCATGTGATTTGGTATGTTAATAGGGATATAGGATAGGCTCTCTCTTTCTTTCACAGGCCATGTATAATTCGTGTATTTTCAAATAGGTTAGCAGAGTGTTTACACTTAGAGTAGGTGTGTGTATTGTGCTATTTTTTAAAATTTACAGTACATGTGGGCTTTTTTTTAGGTAGGCTCTATACACAAATTCAAGGTAGCTTAAGGTAGATTATGCGCATGTACCTTGTATTAGTTTTGGTTAAGGATTAAGATTTATTTATTTTATTTTACATTTATTTATGGTACGTTCAATCTTATATGGTTATTTAATTTCACCGCTATTTATATTGACAATTAAATATACGTACCGCCATACCCAAACTCCGAACGCAATGAAAATAAACACACTATTATGTCTTCACGTTCCGGTCCCAAAGAAATTAATTTCGTTAAATTTCGACTTCGTTCACACAACAACATTATTTTAATTTCAAATTTATTCAACGGTTCACGGTTAAATTTCGTCTACCGACAAAACAACTCCGGTTGGATCCAAACTGGACATTTAGCAATAACTAACCGTACGTATTCCAATAAAATTTGTTTTGTTGAAAACGGAGATTGTTTGGAAAATAATTATTCAAATGGCTTATACTATATCAATATATTATTAAATTAAATCCAAAACAATTCAATAAAATAATAATAAATTATTATCATCGAATACATCCATATAAATAATATATCACTTAACATTCAACGAATATGTAATTTACAACTAATCATTAATATTTTCTAGTAAAACGATATACATATGTATGGAAATTCCTTCGTAAATAAATTAAATAAACGATATAATTTATTAATGATTTCCATAGAAACTATTTCAAATTTTGATTTGGACATATCTTACAATATATACGATAAAATTCTGAGTTTTCTCTTTCATTAGAAAATTATAAATAATTAGATTCCAACGTTTCTAGTTTCACAGAATTCCGACTTAAAACGGGTTCCATATAATCAATTGAAGTTCAAAACTCAATATTACGGACTACCGCGTCGTTTCGATTTCGTTTTAATATAAATATAAATATAAACATCCAATCGTCGTTTAATTAATAAATTCAATATTAAAAATTGATAATAATTCAAATATAATATTTAAAATAAATTTAAATATTCGAATTCAAATAGCTGAAAAATTCGGATCGTTACATCTGTTGCATCGGTTCAGGTGTCTGAACTGATGCAAGTAATCATTTCTAACCAGAAAGCTTTGACATACATCTCTTGCATCGGTCAGGCATCTGAACTGAAGCGAGTAATTTTCCATGAGCTTAGATAGACGTCTTTTGCGTCGGTCAGACATTTGAACTGAAACAAATGTTATATTTTGCCTATGTAATGATGTGCAAACAGTTCTCGGACGATCTCGGATCGAGGGTGATGACTTATAACGTTTCATAAGCTAAAATGAAGCCTCTTTAGCTCACCAAACCCGGTCAAGAACACATGCACAAACACATATGCATAAGATGGCAATGATTTCTATTATAAACTCTAAAACGACTAAATTCTCTAACCAAAGCAATCAAAGAAATATAAGCGAATTATGAAACCTTAGAACTTGCTCGTGCGAAAACAGAGCTTCACAATATCGCCAAATTAACTCATAGCGTATGCATTCGATAGTGGGCACGATCTAAACGAGAAATTTCAACTTAATGAAACTAAAACTAATGAATCGAAAAGTGTATTCTTATCTAACCAATTCATATGCATATACACGAATCAATATGAACCTAAACTACAGTTTACATGCTAATAATTTATGGCTTAAGCACAAAGAACTCACCTCGTGTAACAACCCGAACTTCCCCGATCTCCGAAGAGAAGAGAAAGAACGGATTGTCTGAGAACAGACAAATCAGAACACAAACAGAGGAACATTTCATTGCTTCTTACGATAATTTACATCAGAGTACAAGAATATTCAGAGTATGAATAAATAATATACATTTGATAAATATCAGAGATTTACAAATTACAATGCAGCGGAAAATAATACAAAACACAACTGAAAGAAATACGCAGAAACAAAGCATTCTGAATATAGCTCCAGCTGTAAACCAGGATCCTGAGAATACAATATCTGCAAAACCAAAACTACTAGCTTTCCATGTGTAAAATAGGGGAACCCAGACTTTAGGTTAAAACAATAAACTCCCGATCAGTCATGTGACAGGTGTGAGAACTAAAACAGTTATTAGCTTGATTTTAAAGTTAGGTAAATCAAGGGACCACGCCGTATAACACGGAACGGGTTTAACCCCAAGAATACCAGTGCATATAACAAAAAGCGCAATGCTTTTTGGAAAAATGAAGCTGTTATAAGACCCAGGTCCCATCACGCAAACATGCTTGGTACGTTTAAAACAAATCATTTTATATTATAATCAGTGTATAGTGTCAAAAACAGCTTCAAATATAAATGTATCAATCATAGACCGCATGGGTACCATCTATCATGTCGCCATACTAGTTGTACAATTAAAACCGCAAAGTCACGTATTTGAAGTTGGATTTCCATATGTGAACCAAGGCAAGGGATCGTCCTTACCGCTTCGAGGACCCAGACATAGGTGGGCCCTTGGATCGTCAGGGCCGGTCCACATGGAGTAGATTTAAGTGCCTAAAAATACATCTCCCTGCCTATTGGGGCGTAAATGAGCCAGATGACTTAATATCCATCGCCTCTGTAGTAACCGATATATCAAAGGCATCTCGCTATCCATCAAATAATATGCAACATCCACATGAGTAAAAAGTCCAGGCTCCATACCATGACACTGCTCCTAGCTAGAAGGAAACGCATGTCCTCCCTGATGTCCTCTCCCGTTTCTGGTTCACACAAGGGTGTGAGGCTCGCGAATTAACGTTATACACAAAGCTATGCTATATTAAAGTCATGCTTTGATCATTAACCATAAGACTCTGCTTTCAGCAGAAGCCTTGATCATTTGCATCTCAGCATGCCACACTGACAATTCACATCATGCGACTGATGTCTATCGATATATAGCCTCTGAGCTCGTACATCTCAGAGAAGGGTGTTAAGCAAGAGAATAAATTCTCCGCAACCAAACAGATATATATTTAATAGAGATCAGTCAACACAGAATAAAATCCAATATCAGATACATATCCATTTACAAGTTCGTTCTGGGTCTGAAAGAAATCGGAGGCACCTTATTCCTCGTCCCATATGTCCAATACAGGACAGAGGTCTTGCATATCCGGTCAATCTCCAAGTACGTCTGGACGATCACCACATATTACCTCATCTTGGGTGTACACCCCAATCAACACATCAGTAATCATCCAAACGATGTGAAAACCTCCGGTCTTCAACCACCGTCTTCATCGTCGACTTATTGTCGAATCAGTTATTCAGAATGGGTATAAACCCGGCCTTTCTGAATAACTCGCGTATAAAATAAACAAGTGCTACAAAACACAACATACGTCTCATTCCAATTCTGAATATTCTTTTATTCAAATATTCATATCCTTTGGGAAAGGTTACCACTAATTTTATCAAAGACAAATTCTTTAAATATATTCTTTAATCTTCCTTTGGATACTAATTCAAACCATATTAAGGTTTTCTAAACTAGTCGGGAGTAGCGAACCTTACCGAAGTAATCATTTATTATATTTCCCAATCCCAACCTATTTATCCCATGGAGAAAACTGGTAATACTCCATATCTAACACCACAGTGTTACCGGTAAATTTAATTACCATTTGACGTTCAAATCTAATTAAAGATTTAACTATCGCTTGGAGCAAAACTGGTGATACTCCATTCTCGATCATTTCCCGAATTTGATAATTTAAATTATCATATTCATCTTTCAATCTAATTAAAGATTCATTAAAACTACACTTAGTTTAATCTTCCCAAAAATTAATATTAATGATTATTTAACTTTGGAAACATAAATATGTCGCATCGACAATCTACACCGTACTATTGATTTCTGACGCTATATAACATCTAAGCTCATACGTCTTAGAGAAGGGTGTTAAGCAAGAGAATAAATTCTCTGCCACCAAACAGATATATATATATTTAGCAGAGATACAACCATACAGTTCGAAATACAATGTTTGACATGTAATCCCGTCTTTAACTGGGTTAAAGAACTAAGGTCATTTAAAACACAGTTCACGATAAACCCAAAATCACATTCCATTAATTATGGAATCTTCACGGAAAACAGATCAATATATAATCGATATCAATTTCCGTATTCAACTAATAATATAAATGGAATAACGAAAAAGCCTTTTAAATTTCATATATATTAACAGCCTTCCTCCACAGAAGCTCACTTCGATTATTATCCAATCGAATTCCATTCCATTCCAATTTATTGGACTAAATTGGAAAACTTTACTTTGGAAATTTTCCTTTAAATCTTAATAAAAGATTTATAAATTCCATATCACATTTCACTATAAATCGAGTTAAAGAACGAATGTCATTAAAAACACAGTTCACGATAAACCCGATTCACATTATATTTTATTCCAATTAGCAAATGTAACTGGAAACTCTAATAATCTTAATTAAAAGATTTATTCCTTTCAAACGGGGTTTAAGAACAGTGTTACTAAAGATATCGTTCACGACAAACCCAAAATCCAATTCAATATTAAATACAAGGCTCTGAATAGACATTATATCGGCTTATATTCAATATCAAATTCTCAAATCAACAAATATCGTATTGGGGAGAACGATATATATATATATATCTTCCAAATTCCTCCACAATATCCGTATAATCACGGAATCCAATATCGAAATATTTCGAGGATAATTTTGATTCAAATCCATTCCAATTCATATATTGGAAATTCTGGTTATTTTTAAAACCATTTCAAATCCAATTTATTTATTTAAAAATATTGGATTATAATTCTAGTTAATAACTAGATCATTTTGATAAAATAAATATTTTATCTTTATAAATGTGGAAATTTTCATCTAAGTTCTTTCCAAATCATTTATTATGATTTTACACAAATTATTTATATTTTTACTAATTTTATCATGGCCCGTACAGTCGATTTCCATAAACGGTCATCGAACTGCACTTACAACGACCGTTTCCAATTTTGATTTATACATAATTCCAAATCCAATCATTAGATTTCAAATCTCTTGTATTCTTTGGAAAGCTGTTTTCGATACGAACCCAACGGTTTTGGGTTTAGGAGAATCTGACGGTCGAATCTCCCGTAATATCATTTTGAAGTCAACGGTAGAAATTCGCGAACGGCCGCGGTGCGACGTTCTCTATTCAGGCCATTATATTATGTATATAATATATATTTAGTTGATTTCCATTTAAAACGTATTTAATAAATCGTTTGTAAATTCGTTTTAAAACGATTCTAACTTCATTTCAAATTTCAAATCAAATTTGAATATTCCTTAATAAATTCGTTTTAAATTCATTTTAAAAAGATTTCAATTTCATTTCAAATTTCAAATCAAATTTGAATATATCTTATCATTATAATATATAAATGATAATATTTTCAAAATATCAGATTTTGAAATCATTTCCTTTTTGATATTCATTATAAAAATGAATAAAATCGATATAAATATCATTTACATCAAAATGGCGTTAATCTAATCAACACGGCTTCTTATATTTAAATATATTCATGTCCATCCCAAATCGGACATCAAAATCGTATTTTGATCCATTACTGAATATTATTTGAAAATATTAGTTATTTAAAATATTCATTCTTCGTCATTTTAAAATGTTTGTTAATTTAAAATAATCGTTCTTTCCGAATTGGAATTAGGCACAGTCAATTACCATATAATTTTATTTATATGGATTTCATATATACGTGTACACAACAATAATCAAACACAGTCAACCATCATCCAGAGTGCATTACACAACTGCATAAGCGTTAAATATAAATAATTAATGCTTACAACAGTCTGTCAACCCATCGATTGACATACAACTAAATATTGGGATCAGTCTATGTCCAATATCATCCCAATACTTGTGTGAGGTTTTCAAACAACAAACACTGATTATTATTTGTGCAGTTGGGCGATGTGTAAAATATATCGTCCTAATCAATATCAATTAAATGTGTGTACATAAACAAATCGTCCGATTTGTAAATGAATATTTATTTCAACACATGAATATATTATTCAGTTCGTATATACAATAAAAATGATATTTTTATTGTTCAAATATTTTATTCAACACATGAATATTTTATTTTCCATTTCACATGACAATCACAATCAACTTCCACAACACAATACAATCAAACAAGTCGTCCATGGTCTGTGGATGACGGTGTTAGGAGCTACAAAGCCCCGTTTGCAACCTAATATATATTTAACTGTAAAATAATTAGTGAGAAGGAGTTCTCATTGTCATTTCCACTCCGCCAGTGTTTGTTCTGAATTTCTGGTACAGTTCAGATCTGAATTTGCCTGAATTTCTAAATAGCTCCAAATTGGACCCGGCTAGTCTTGTTGTGAAGCTCTCTTCATCACGATCCCAACGGATCTAAAATCGTCGAATTCCGACATTGTATGAACAAGTTATTATGTTTTAGACATTGAGTACAAAAATGGACTATTTAAATAATAATTAACTATTTAAATTACATCATTAAGCCCTCCTTAATTACTTGCTCTCTGTAACTCTCTAGACCATTCAACGAAAAAGTTTCCCCCGTTGACCTCGAATTTCACGCCACCGGAGCCCACTGCTATCGATCGGCCATCACCACGCCACAACAGCTCGTTAGCCGCGCCTCCTCCAGGTGCACCGCCCCCTTCGAAGCCACCCTCCGCTCCAGAAACTTGCTCGATGCCGGCGATTTCGTGCCTCAAAATCATCCCCAATACTCCATGTTAGATCATCAAAGAGGTATGGATCTAAAGAGGGAAGAAAACTCTCTGATTTTCACTCAAGAAGTTCCAATTTTTGTTGAGTGGATCGATCAAAAATTGGACAGGAAAATTGGAGCTAAATTCACCGTCGGTTTTGAGATTTTGGGGCGGCTCAAATATTGGGACACAAGCTAGGGTTTAATATATATATATATATAATATTTTTAATTCGAAAAATACCCTTTAATTAATACGAACTCCAAATCGAGCCCAACGACTTTCGCCCCTAGCTAATTACCCTAAATTAAAATATAAATCAATGTAAACAGAATTTAAACGTACATTTTAATTTACTGGGGCCACATACTGACTCCAAAAGTTCCCAAAAAATTAATCTAGCTATTTTTTGATGATACGGTCCTAACCAAACTAATTTCGTCAAATTTGGAGATCATCGGAAAAATGGTCATTTTCTAGTCGATTAAATTCAAACTGAATTGACCAAACACGTTTAAATTTACCACGCTCACATATTGATTCCAAAAATTATGAAAATTGGAACTTAGCAATATCTTGACATTCCGGATCCAACAAAAGTGGTTTCGTCGAAAACGGAGGTCGTTTGTAAAATCGCTATTTTTAAGGGCTATATATATACACATATATATATATATATACATATATATACATATGTATATATACATATATATATATTCCATAGCGACTATTCCGAATTTTCAACTGGGCGTAACTTTTTATTCCCATTATGAAATCTGGATTTTTAACATTCATTGGAAAGATATTTTCGAACAGATTCAAATATTTCTTGTTTCACTAAAATCCGATGTATTTTGAATCATGTACATTCATTTGAAATATGAAATCGAAATTTCAAACTACTGCACCATTTCAGGCTCATTGTATAATTAAAATAAATTTATTTGGTCTAACTTCAATTAAAATAAATTTTTCGTTGTTATTATTTAAAATAAATCATTTTAAATATTCAAAATCCATTAAAATTGCTAAAACAAAAATTTTAAATTGGTTCAGAACTTCGAGGTTGTTACAATCTCCCCCACTTAAAATCTTTTCGTCCTCGAAAAGGAACGGAACTGAAAGTTGTTTAACTAATTAACTCAACTTTCAGTTTGGCTTTCATTCTTCAACTTTTCAGTTTCTAAGAATTTTCCAATTCTTCAAAAATTTGGCTAACACACTAAATTTTTGAAAAATTTCGCCATAACCTCCTTTGTACTTGGAGACATTCAAAACCATAACTAGCCACACAGGGCCCTCATCATCCAAAAAGAAAAAGAAAAAGCCAAGCGGCTAGCCAGTCGGCTCATAAAATCATTCAAACCCAAGAAAATAGCAAACATGTACCTATTTGTCGGGCATACTATAATAACCCGGAAAATCAAGACCAATTTAAAAATTTTATTTTCGCAATTTCAATAAATTTTGAATAGTTGAAATAATTTATTTTAAATAATAACAATTTAAAATTTATTTAAATCGAAGTTAGAACGAATATATTTATTTTAATTTTAAAAGAATTAGAAATAGCACGATAGCTTGAAAATTTGAATCTGAACTTTGACTGAATGTACAGGATTCAAAATAAAACAGACTTTAGTGAAACCAAAAATATTTAAATCTGTTTAAAAATATCTTTCCAACGAATCCGAAAAATCGAAATTTCATAGCGGGAATAAAAAGTTATGGCCAATTGAATATTTAGAATAGTCGCTATGAAATTTAATATAATTTATAGCCCGCATAAAGGGCCATTATACAAACGACCTCCATTTTCAACGAAACCATTTTTGTCAAATACGGAATGTCAAATTATTGCCAAGTTTAATATTCCATAATTTTTGGAATTAGCATGTGAGCGTGGTAAATTAAACTGTGTTCGGTAATTTCTATTGAATTTAATCGACCGTTAAAAAGGCCATTTTTCAAACGTTCTCCAAATTCGACGAAATTAATTTTGTTAGGACTGTATCGTCGAAACATAGCTAGATTTATTTTACGAAAATTTTCGGAGTCTGTATGTGGCCCTGGTGAATTTAAATGTGTGATCAAATTAAATAAATAAATGATATGAATTTTAAATTAAAGAAAACAGGCCGAAAACAATCGCTTGGGATGACGGGACCTAGCCCATCGGTTCCAAACGGGGGAAATTGGGTAGGAACTACTTTTGTTGGACTGAAATTGGTGCTACAGAGACTTAACGGGTTTATTTGCAAAAACTAGTAATTAAATATTATAAATATACATTAATCTCATTTCAAAACCGTAACACTAAACTGTAGCGGTTGCCCCCTGAAATCCATGGCCGATATCACTCAGCTCTTCCTCCACTAATTTATTCCAATCCACTCTATAAAATCCCTCACTCCAGTTCAAGCTTTCGAAGAGATTTTCATCCCCTTGAAATCCATACGGATTTGATCATCATTCGTCGCATATCCACCTCAAATTACGCATCCAAACCGGCGTCGTTCATTGGCGAAGCACCACCACAAGCAGCGTGCGAGTTCGACATAGGGTGGAGGTTCGGGTGCGCCGTTCGTAGCTTCTCGACGCGGTGTGACCTGATCGAAACCTAAGTGTCTGTGTAGAGAGCAAAACTAAAACCTAGTTTTGTAACCAAAGAAGGAAATGTCGGCCTTTGTCCGTAAAGGAGGAAGAAGGTGGATTTAATATATATTATCTATTTAATTTAATTTTAAAATGTTATTAACACAAATAAAATCATATCTAATTCATACGTACTCGACATTGAATAATTTCAGAAGCGTTGCGATCGTGAGTCCGAGATCTACACTTCTAGACTGAATAGAACTGATTCTGAGCAGATCAGATTTTGGCCAAAAATTCAGATCTAAATTATACAGGATTCAAACGACTGTGAGAATTCTATTTTATTTCTTCTTCTTAAATAATTAGAAATAATCCTGATTGTATTATCACCGATCCATAGTTAATTTCTATTTGTTATGATTCGTGACTTAATCTGTGATGGATGTGGTATGTAGATCTGTTCATTTGGTGATATTGTGTTATGGTAAAATTGTTAAAAGCATATAGATCATTTTGTTGTAATAAAATGAGTGAAACAAAAATATATAATTTTTGTTTAGATAAAATTGTCAAATTAGAATCATTGGACAAAATTCATCGTTTTGTTAATTGGAATAGTGGGACCAATAGTTATCATTTTTGGTTTATTAGAATAGTTGGATTAAAAGAATTATCATTTTTTTAATTAGAATAATTGGACAAAACTTATCGTTTCTGTCAAATTAGAACCATTGGATAAAAATTATCATTTCTATCAAAATTAGAATAGTTGAATTGGAATTATCATTTTTGTTTAAATAAAATTTGTCAAATCAAAAATGAACATTTTTGTTTAAATAAAATTGTTCAAATATAAAAAAAATGAACATTTTGGTTGAAATAAAATAATCAAAACAAAAATGACATTTTTGTTAAGCAGATTTATGTCAAAGCACAAATTACATTTTTGTCCACACAAAAATGAAAGAACCTTTATTTGTCATTTTGTTGAATTAGAATTTTCAACAAAAATGAAATATCAAATTTTGTCATTTTGTGGAATTAGAATTTTCAACAAAAATGAAAACAATCATTTTGTCATTTTGTTGAAATAAATTTCAACAAAAATGAAGAGAATCATTTTGATCATTTTGTTGAATTAAAATAGAAATTAGAAAAATGTTCATGTTTTAAAATAAAAACATGTTTACGTTAAGAATTCACTTTTTAATGTAATGTTAGAAATAGAGAAATGTTCATGTTTTAAAATAAAAACATGTTTAACATTAAAATTTCACATTTTTGATGTAACGTAAGAAATTAAGAAAAATGTTCATGTAAAATATAGGAACATGATAACATTAGAAACATTATTTTTAATGTAATGAATGAATCCCTACAAAATGTTCATTTTAACATAAAAGCATGTTAACATTAAAAAAATCTCATTTTTATAAAAAGAATGATTTATATGAAAATTGTTCATATTTGAATAAAAGCGTTGAAACATTAAAAATCATATTTTTAATGTAAAGTTTGATTCGTTAGAAATATTGACTGTTTGAATAAAAGTGTTGAAACATTAAAAATTCCTTTTTTAATGTAAAAGTGATCCATTAGAAAACATATGTTAGAAGATTTAAAAATGTTAAAAACCGTATCTTTAACATGTTAGAAAACATATGTTAGAAGATATTAAAATGTTAAAAACCATATTTTTAACATGTTAAAAAACATATATTACAAGGTATAAAAATGTTAAAAACCATATCTTTAACATGTTAGAAAATATTTGTATGTTAGAAACATTACTTTTAACATGCCAGAAAGGAGGAAAATGAAAACATCGCTTTTATACATTTTGTTCATTAAAAAGAACGAAACATTTTTGTTCATTAAAAAGAATGAAACAAAAATGAAACATTTTTGTTCATTAAAAAGAATTAAACAAAAATGAAACATTTTTGTTCATTAAAAAGAATCGAACAAAAATATACATTTTAGTTCATTAAAAAGGATCAAAACAAAAATATACATTTTTGTTCATTAAAAAGAATTAAACAAAAATAAAACATTTTTGTTCATTAAAAAGAATTAAACAAAAATGAAACATTTTTGTTCATTGAAAAGGATTAAACAAAAATATACATTTTTTTCATTAAAAAGGATTAAACAAAAATGAAACATTTTTGTTCATTAAAAATAATTAAATAAGAATGAAACATTTTTGTTCATTAAAAAGGATTAAACAAAAATAAACATTTTTGTTCATTGAAAAAAGTGAAACATTTTTGTTCATTGAAAAGGATTAAACAAAAATATACATTTTTGTTCATTAAAAAGGATTAAACAAAAATGAAACATTTTTGTTCATTAAAAAGAATTAAACAAGAATGAAACATTTTTGTTCAGTAAAAAGGGTTAAACAAAAATAAACATTTTTGTTCATTGAAAAGAATGAAACATTTTTGTTCATTAAAAAGAATTAAACAAAAATATACATTTTTGTGCATTAAAAAGGATTAAACAAAAAATGAAACATTTTTGTTCATTAAAAAGAATTAAACAAAAATATACAGTTTCGTTCATTAAAGAGGTTGAAACATTTTTGTTAACTAAAAAGTTTGAAAACAAAAATATACATTTTTATTAATTAAAATATACATTTTTGTTAAATAACATTAAAATTTATATGCAAAATGGAAATATCATTTTATTATAAATGCATATATTAGAATTTATATGCAAAGTTACATTTACATTTTATTAACTAAAACGACCCGAACTTCCCCGGTAAGGAAAGAGCGGATTGCTTTGAGGACACGACAAATCAGAACACAAACAGAAGAACATTTCATTCTATATTACAACAATTCCATCAGAATACAAGAATATAGAGAGTATGAATAAATATTACACAGCAAATATCAGAGATTACAATACATTACGGAAAAACAATACAAAGCACTACTGAAAACAGATACACGGATACAGAGCTTCCCGAATACTATTCCAGCGGTAAACCAGGTTCCTGTGAATATAAATCTGCAAAACCAAAACTACTAGCTGCCCGTGTGAAAAATAGGGGCACCCAGAGTTTAGGTTAAAACAATAAAATCCAGGTCACTCATGTGACTGGTGTGAGAACTAAAACAGTTATTAATCTTTATTTAAAGTTAGGTAAATCAAGGGACCACGCCGTATAACATGGAACGGGTTTTCTCCCAAGAATACCAGTGCATAAAACAACAGCAATATGCTAAATAAAGAACAATGAAGCTATTATAAGACCCAGGTCCCATCACACAATGCAACACAAGCCGGAGGATAGGGTTTTACCTTATAATAGCCAGAGAATGCTTGATACGCTAAATTTCATGTTTTATTATTACTATAAGTGTATAGTTTCAAAACAATTTCAATCATAAGTATCAATCATACACGGCATGTGTGCCATATATCATGTCGCCAATACTAGGCTCTACAATCAAAACCGCAAAGTCATGTATTGGAAGTTGGATTTCCATCTGTGAACCGAGGCAAAAGATAGTCCTCTACCGATTCGAGACGCTCTAACCCACCCCTCAGGAACCAGACTCAGGTGGGCCCTTGGATCATCAGGGTCGGTCCACCGATGTGGATTAAACGTAAACCTTGTACACTGCGTTTCCCCACCCTATGGGGTGTCAATGAGTCCACTGACTCCATCGGCTCCACATAGTCACCAATATATCTGAGGCGCCTTGCAATCCAACAACCACATAAGTCAAACTCGTCAGGGCGTGTAAAACCACTGACGCCACTTTTAGCTAGAAGGAAATTCATGTCCTCCCTGAGGTCCTTCTCCTGTTTTTGGTTCACAACCGGGGTGTGAGGCTCGCGGGTCAACGTTACACAAAGCTATGCCACACAGGCGGTGCTTTGATCATCAACCACAAGACTTTGCTTTTCAACAAAAGCCTTGATCATTTGCATCTTAGCATGCCACACAGGCAGACCACTCCATGCAACCGATATCCATCAATCACACAGAATGATATCCAATGTCAGACACACAGTCCTTTTACAAGTCCGTTATGGGTCTGAACGAAATTGGAGGCATCTTGTACCTCGCATATCCATCGATCTCCAAGTACGTCTGTACGATCACTAACTGATTCCCTCCTCTTGGGTGTACGGCCCAATCAAGATCACCAGTAATTATCCAAACGACGTGAAGACCTCCGGTCTTCAACCACAGTCTTCATCTTCGACTAATCGTCGAATTAGTTATTCAGAATGGGATAAACCGGTCTTTCTGAATAACTCACGTATATAATAAACAAGTGTTACACAAACACAACATACGCCTCATTCCAATTCAGAATATTCTCTTATTTAAATATTCTTATACTTTGGGAAAGGTTCCCATTAATTTTATCAAAGATAAATTCTTTAAATTTATTCTTTAATATTCCTTTGAATATCAATTTAAACTAAATTATGGTTTATCCAAACTAGTCGGGATTAACGAACCTTACCGAAGTAATCACTTGTTAAATTTCCCAACCCCAACCTATTCATCCCATGAAGTAAAACTGGTCATACATCATATCTAACACCACGGTGTTATCGGTAAATTCAATTACCATTTCACGTTCAAATCTAATTAAAGATTTAACTATTGCTTGGAGCAAAGCTGGTGATACTCCATTCTCGATCATTTTAATCTAATTAAAGATTCATTAAAACTCCACTTGGTTTTAATCTTCCCAAAAATCAATATTAATGATTGTTTAACTTGGGAAATCATATCTGGTTTTTAACTGGGTTAAAGAACCAATGTCATTTAAAACACGGTTCACGATAAACCCGAAATCACGTTCGATTCCATTCCACTTTATTTTATTAAATTGGAAAACTTTACTTTGGAAAACCTCCTTTAAATCTTAACAAAAGATTTATAAATTCCAAATCACATTTCACTGTAAATCGGGTTAAAGAACAAATGTCGTTAAAACACAGTTCACGATAAACCCACTCCCATTTGATATTAAATACAAGGCTCTGAATAGAAAATATATCGGCTTATATTCAATATCAAATTATACGACCAACAAATATCGTATTGGAAATAATGATATAAATATATCTTTCAAATTTCCATAACAATATCTATATAATCACGAAATCCAACGTCGAAATATTACAAAGACAATTTCGATTCAAATCCATTCCAATTCAATTATTGGAAATTCTGGTTACTTTTAAAACCCTTTCAAATCCAATTTATTTATTTCAGAAATAAATGGATTATGATTCTAGTTCAAAACTAGTTCATTTTGATAAAAAACTATTTTTATCTTTTCAAATATGGAGTTTTTCATCCCAATTCTTTCCAAATCATTTCTTATGATTTTACACAAATTATTACTATTTTTAATAATTTTATCAAGGCACGTATTGTCGATTTCCATAAACGGCCATCAAACTGCACTTACAACGACCTTTTCCAAATTTGATTTGGACATAATTCCAAATCCAACCGTTAGATTTCACATCTCTAATATTCGTTAGAAATCTCTTTTCGATACGAACCCAACGATTCCGGTTGTAGGAGAATCCGACGGTCAGATCTCCCGTAATATCCATTTGAAGTCAATGGTCAAAATTCACGAACTGCCGCGGCGCGGCGCCTTCTATTCAGGCCATTATATATATAATATAAATATATTAAATATATTTCATCGATTTCCTTTCAAAACGTATTTTATAAATCGTTTTAAATTCGTTTTCTAAACGATTTCAACTTCTTATTCAATTTCTAATCAAAACTGAATATTCCATATCATCGATATATATATATATATATGATAATATTTTCAAAAGGTTATATTTTGAAATTACTTCCTTTTCTATATTCATTATAAAAATGAATAAAATCGATATAGATATCGTTTACATTAAAATGGCGCATATCTAATCAACACGGCTTTATATCTTTCAATAACTTCGTAATTCTATTCAACAAATGAATATTTTTCTTCAACACATGAATTTTCTTTTATCCAACACTTGAATATATATATTTTATTCAACACATGAATTTATTCTATTCAACACATGAATTTTTTATTATTCAACACATGAATTTATATTTTATTCAACACATGAATTTATTCTATTCAACACATGAATTTTCTATTATTCAACACATGAATATATATTTTATTTTTATAATATTCTTTATTTTCCAAATTGGAATGAGGCCCAATCAATTACCATATAATGTTAATTATATTGATTCCATACAACACATGTATATAATAGCAACGATAAATAATCAACCATCATCCAGAGTGCACCACACAACTGCATAAGCGTTAAATACAAATAATTAACGCTTACACAGTCTGTCAACCCATCGATTGACATACAACTAAACAATCGGGATTAGTGTACGTCAAATATCATCCCAATACCCGTGTGGGGTTTCAAATCAATAAACACAGATTTTTATTTGTGCAGTTGGGCGATGTGTAAAATTTATCGTCCCAATCAATATCAGTCAAATGGGTGTATATAAACAAATCGTTCGATTTGTAAATGAATATTTATTTTACTTCAACACATGAATATATATTTTATTTCAACACATGAATATATATATTTTATTTCAACACAGGAATATATATTTTATTTCAACACATGAATATATATTTTATTTTAACACATGAATATATATTTTATTTCAACACATCACAATCAACAGTCAAATTTCACAGCACAAACAATCACACAAGTCGTCCATAGTCTGTGGACGACGGGGAACAGTTTATATATGCAGTTATAAAATAAATAACTGAATAGAAAATTTTAGTGAGGAGTTCTCACCGATTAGCTAAACCAATTCGCCGCGACTCTTCATATGTAGGAGATCTCGCCGTGCTCGCCTTTTGTCACTTTCGATGTCCGTATCCACTACATATATAAAAATCGCATCTTTATATTGTGGCTATGTATATATAAAAAATCACATTTTTATAACTATGCTATATGGATAAAAATCACATTTTTATACCGCTACCATATACATAAAAATTCTATTTTTATATTGCTACTATATAGATAAAAATTCTATTTTTATACTGTAACTATATAGATAAAAATTCTAATTTTATATCGCTACTATATAGATAAAGATTATATTTTTATATCGCTGCTATATAGATAAAGATTATATTTTTATATCGCTACTTATATTATAAAGATTATATTTTTATATCGCTACTTACATTATAAAGATTATATTTTTATATCGCTACTTACATTATAAAGATTATATTTTTAAACAAACAATTTTAAAGAAACAAATATTATGTTTTTAAACAAAAAATTTTAAAGAAACAAATATTATATTTTTAAACAAACAAAGATTATATTTGTAAATAAACAAAGATTATATTTTTAAGCATCGCTCTTTATATTTTATAAACATCGTTGTTTATATTATATAATCATCGCTATTTATATTTTATAAACATTGCTGTTAATATTTTCAAAATCAAAGATATTTAGGTTTTAATCCTATTTTTATAAATCATTTTTATAGGTAAAAATAATTCCTATTTTTGCTATTTTTATTTATACAAGACATGCCATTTTTATTTATTCAAAACATGCTATTTTATTTTAAAAACATGCTATTTTTATTTTAAAAATATTTCATTTTCAGTTTTAAAAACAATTTATTTTCAGTTTTAAAAATAAACTGATTTCAGTTTAGAAGAACAATTTATTTAAGTAAAATAAAAATAAAAAAATAAAAATAAAGAGAAGCTCACTGTAAAAACTTCAGACCTTGCTCAAAAATGAATTTCCGTTGCCAGCGCCATCAGGATCGACCGGAACCCCATCGGAGCACCCCCCCTCCGACCCTTTACGCGTCGCCTCCCTCCCCTGCCAATCACCTCGCCTCCGGTGGTCCCGTCATTGCCAGAATTGGCTTCGAACGTGGCTACTTTGAGGAGGAAATCCTCCCCCTACACCACACGAAACTCGAAGAAGTTGGGTTGGAGATGAAGATCGAAGGAATCTACATCGTTCTCGTTTTAGGAGTGGTTGAAATTATTGAGAGGATTCAAAGTAAAATGGTTGGGAAAGAATCAACCCTTTCCGTCGTTCATCGCTGGAGAGGCGCGATATATGGTTTGACTGAGGGGTTGACCTTTGACTAGGGTTTAGTGTATGGAGTATATATATATGTATAATTATTTAATTCGTTTAATTCTAGTTAAATATCACGAACTCCAATTTGAACCCAGCGAATGTCGCCCCTAGCTAATTACCCCCATTCCGAACGCAATGGGATATGTTTCGCAAAACAGTTATATCGTTTCGATCAGTTTTCATTAAATTAACATTTAAATCATTATATTGAATTTTAAACGTACATTTCAATCTACCGGGGCCACATATTAACTCTAAAAATTCCCGAAAAAATATTTTTAGCTTCGTATTGTCGATACAGTTCTAACAAAACTAATTTCGTCAAATTCTGAGACCGTTTAAAAAATGGCCATTTTCCAGTCGATTAAATTCAACTGAAATTGGTCAAACGCGTTTAAATGCGCCACGCTCACATATTGATTCAGAAAATTATGAATTTTGAAACCTAGCAATAATTTGACATCCCGGACCCAACAAAAGTAGTTTCGTCGAAAACGAAGGTCGTTTGCAAAATTTCTGTTTTTAAGGGCCAGAATTCCACAGTGACTATTCTGAATTTTCAATTGGACATAACTTTTTATTCCCGCTATGAAATTAAAAATTTTCGGATTCGTTGGAAAGATATTCTTAATTAGATTCTAATATTTTTAGTTTCGCTAAAATCCGGTTTATTTTGAATCCTGTACATTCCTTTGAACTTTGAAATCGAATTTTCAAACTACCGCGCCGTATTCAATTCCTTTTATAATTTAAAATAAATATTTATATTCTAACGTCCATTCAAATAAATACGTTCTAATTCTATTCAAAATAAATTTCTCGTCGTTATTATTTAAAATAATTCATTTTAAATACTCAAAATTCGCTAAAATTGCCAAAATAAAAAAATTTAATTGGCTCAGAATTTCCGGGTTATTACAATCCCCCCCACTTAAAACTTTTCGTCCCCGAAAAGGAACGAATCCGAATGTTGTTTTACCAATCAACTCAACTTCCATTATTTTCATTACGGCCTAAGTTCTTCATCTTTTCAGTTTCTAAGAACTTTTCAAATTTTTCAAAAATTTGGCTAACACCCTAAATTTTTGAAAAATTTCGCCATAACCTCCCCTGTACGGGGACCTTCAGGATACTTCAAATAGCCACCCATGGCCCTCATCAATCCAAAAAGAAAAATAAACAGCCAAGAGGCTAGCCAATCAGCTCATAAAATCATCAAAAACCCAAGAAATACGATAAAAATATACCTATTTGTCGGGCAAACAATTTTATTCCTCTTCTCTAGCCTCCTTGCTATGACCTGTTCAATGTAAGTACATGTACATGCATGCAAATGCGATTAATTTTCAATACAACTCACTATTTGACCAATTTGGCTAAAGATTCAACATTTAATTAATCAACCAACACAATTAGCAATCAATTAGTTGATTATCTTTTCAATCACATAACTTTAATACATAGCCAAAAATCAGATTTTTGATGCCAATTTACAACCAATGTATTCTATCTAGTTTTGGTTCTCACACCAGTCAATTGGAATCATATAGAAATCCAAATTTCGAAACCCGAACATAAATGCTGATGATGCTTGAGCAATCATCAGAATCATCTCCAAGCGACTAGAGTGTGATTCTATATCTATCCAGTATATTCAAACTTCGAATACCCATGGATCAGACGTGTATGCAAAATCTTTATATACTTGAATGTCCAAATCAATATAAAAATAACATTCCAATACGAATAGTTGATTTAAATTTTCAAAACAAAAATTGTTTTCAATTTAAAAATATACTCTTCACACTCGTTCTAGGATACTACTGATCCTATCTCTAACGAGTCATTCTCATTGGATATTACTAATCCAATCTCTGATGAATTCTTTCGTTTGGTTCTAATATGTCTTGTTCTCTAAGCTTTGTAAACCAAGGCTCTGATACCAAATTAAAACGACTTGAACTTCCCCGGTAAGGAAAGAGCGGATTGCTTTGAGGACACGACAAATCGGAACACAAACAGAAGAACATTTCATTGTATATTACAACAATTCCATCAGAATACAAGAATATACAGAGTATGAATAAATATCACACAGCAAATATCAAAGATTACAATACATAGCAGCAGAAAAACAATTCAAAGCACTATTGAAAACAGATACACTGATACAGAGCTTTCCGAGTACCATTCCAGCGGTAAACCAGGTTCCTGTGAATATAAATCTGCAAAACCAAAACTACTAGCTGCTCGTGTGGAAAATAGGGGCACCCAGAGTTTAGGTTAAAACAATAAACTCCATATAACACCCCACACCCGCTATGGTCACTCTCTAAGGGAATGCCATAACATCGGTGGAGTATTTTAAGTGAATATAGAACAGAAAAATTACAACAAGACAGATATAAGTAATACTTGAAAATGTAAAACATCATTTCATTGCAGCGGAAAGTAAAACATGTTTGGTTACATCACAAAACCATAACAAGAGTCAAGTACAAAATATCCATCCTGATAAATAAAAATACATAATCCCAATACATGAACTGATAGCCATAAAAGAAAAGGATAAGCTGAGCTTTACTCCTACGGTCCAAGCTACAAAAGAGAATAAAGCAGCCTGATCAAAGCCCACTCGCACTAGGCCCACTCTGAGAACCTGAGGGTTGGAAAAAAAAGATAGAAACAACGGGGTCAGACATAAGTCTGAGCGAGTCCTATAACTTTAACAATACAACCATTAAAGTAACCAGAGAAGACATAAGCTTGATATACGGTAACGTCTGGGGATGAATGGCTACACTAAGCAGCTTGGTAGACTTAGGATAAACTAAGATAACCGAGAAGACGCATTTATCCACCCAAGGATAATTACTAGATTGCTGTAACAACCCGTAAAATGCGAGCCAGTTTGAAAATTTTTATTTTGGCAATTTTAGCTAATTTTGATATTTAAAATGAATTATTTTAAATAATATCGACGAGAAATTTATTTTGAATATAATTAGAACGTATATATATTATACGCGTCGGCGCTAGAATATAAATATTTATATATAATTATAAATAGAATAGAAAATGGCGCGGTAGTTCGAAAATTCGATTTCTAATTTCAAATGAATATACAGAATTCAATATAAGTCAGAATTGAACGAAACAAGAAATATTTGAATCTGTATAACTATATCTTTGTAACGAAGTTGACAAACTGAGATTTCATCTTAGAAATGATAAGATATGTCCAGTTTAAAATTAGAAATAGTCGCTGTGGAATTTATATATATTTTTATATATATAAGGCCCTTAAAAATAGCAATTTTGCAAACGACCTCGGATTTCGACGAAGCCAGTTTTGTTGGGTCCGTGATGTTAAGTTATTGCTAGATTCCAAATTTCATAATTTTTCGAATCAATATGTGAGCGTGGCAAAGGAAAACGCGTTTTACCAGTTTAAGTTGATTTTAATCGACTGGAAATTGGCCATTTTTCAAACGGTCTCAGAATTCAACGAAACTAGTTTTGTTAGGACCGTATCGTCAATACGAAGCTAGAAAATATTTTTCGGGAATTTTTCTAGTTAGTATGTGACCCCGGTAATTTGAAATGTACGTTTAAAATTCAATATAGCAATTTAAATGTAAATTCAACGGAAACTGATCGTAACTGACGAATTAGCTTATCGGGCATGTCCCATTGTGTTTGGAATGGGGGTAATTAGTTAGGGGCGGCAGTCGTTAGGCTTGATTTGGGGTTCGTGAGATTCTGGATTTTAAAACGGAATAAAATAATATATAAATATATATTATAAAGGGCCCAAATCAACAAACCCTAGCCCATAACATCAGCAGCCGCCAGGTCTTACTCGACGAACGAAACCACTCGAAATTTCCCCCACAAATTGCGATCGATCCACGCACAATTTTCACAACTCCTAAAGCCAAAATCGTAGCCTTCTTCGCCCTCTTCCAATCCATATGGGTACGAGGATCTCTGGAGGAGTATTAGATGGGAATTTCTGATGGGAACGCTCACCGTTGGGGGGGCGATTTTCAGCGCCGTCGTGAGCGCGAGTTAGGCGGGGTTGCAGGCGTGGGGAGCTCTCACATAGGCCGTCGTCGGGGCGGCGTCCGATCCTCCTTCGGCGGCGCTGATGGTCACGACAACGTTGAAGGGGATTCAGGCAAAAATCGGTCACGACGAGTTTCTTTTTCCGCCTGGAAGAAGCAAGACGAGGCGTGAAGTGAGGTCCAGGAAGAAGTAAAGGGGAAAAGCGACGGCCTAAAAACATGGCTAAGGCTAATAACTATGATCAAGGTAAGATTACATAGATTAAAAGTGTAAATTTTATCTGAATAGTGTTCAAATATAAATGCATAACTTTGTTTAAAAATAATATGTATAGCATTGATTTTGAGAATATAAAATAGTCTAAATAAAAATAGGACTTTTACCATATAAAAATAATTTCTAAATAAAAATAGGATTTTAATATTAATATCTTAGATTTACAAATATAAACATTGTTGTTATTGTTTTAAAAATAGGAAAAGGGATTGTATTTGAAATAAAAAAGACAATATAGAAGTAGCGATGTTTTAAGGATATAAGTAACGATGTTTGGAAAATATATGTAGCATATGTTTTTGAAATATAATAGATGTTTATAAAAATATAAATACCTTTTATTTAAAAATATCTTTGATCTGAAAATATGACCTTCATTATTATAAAGTTGTGATCTTTAGATATGATTTTTGAAGATAGAATAAAAATATGATTTTTATATATTGAACTTCGAAATAAAAATATGATTTTTATATATTGAACTTCGAAATAAAAATATGATTTTTATATATTGGATAGCGAAGTAAAAATTCGATTTTTACATAGGTAGTGAAAGCGGGCAACGAAGATGCGATGACGTTGAAGATTTCTCTCAATGAAGAGTCAAGATGATTGGATGGCTATGGGTGAGAACTTCTCACTCAAAATTCTTTTTCTAGTTATATATATATACTAGGATGTAGACGGTGTTTAGTAGCACCCGACACCCGTCATCCACAGACCATGGATGGCTTGTTTGTTAAATTGTTTGGTTGAGTAGTTAGTTAGAATATTTGATTGAATGGAAATTGTTTGGTGAAATGAAATTGATTTGATTGATGTGTGAATGGCGTGGGCCTTCACTAGACCGGGGATAAGGCTAGGCCTTGTCCCGTTTCTAGTATCGTGCCGTTATGCCGCCGAAATTTTCTAAAATATGTTAGAAAATAAAAATATCATTTTATTGTGTAAATGAATTGAATAGAAATTCATAGGTTGAAATAAAATGTTTTATCGTTAAAAATATAATTTTTAACGTGAATATGAAAATAGTGAAGTGAATAAATAAATATTCATTTACAAACCAGATGGTTTGTTTATGTACACTTATTTGAACGACATTGATTGGGACGATAAATTTTACACATCGCCCAACTGCACAACTAAAATCTGTGTTTGATTGTTTGAAACCCCACACGGGTGTTGGGATGAAATATGAATTTCACTCATCCTGATTGATTAAATATGTCGATCGATTGATTGACAGGCTGTTATGAGCGTTGAATATCTATATTTGATGCTTATACAGTGTAGTGCACTTTGGTTGATGGTTGATTATTTTCAATGTTATTATATACATGTGTTGTGTGAAAATCCATATAATTAACTTTATATGGTAATTGATTGGGCCTCATTCCAGTTTTAAAATAGAAATATTTGAAATAGAAATATCCGAAATGGAATATTTGAAAATATCAATATATGAAGCCGTGTTGATTAGATTGACGCCATTTTGACGTGAACGATATTTATATCGGCTTTATTCGATTTCGAAATGAATTGAATTGAAAACGATTTCGAAATGAATTGAATTGAAAACGATTTCGAAATGAATTGAATTGAAAACGATTTCGAAATGAATTGAATTGAAAACGATTTCGAAATGAATTGAATTGAAAACGATTTCGAAATGAATTGAATTGAAAACGATCTCGAAATGAATTGAATTGAAAACGATTTCGAAATGAATTGAATTGAAAACGATTTCGAAATGAATTGAATTGAAAACGATTTCGAAATGAATTGAATTGAAAACGAATTCAAAATGAATTGAAAGCAAATTGAAATGAATTCAAATTGAATTGAAATTTGAATTGAATAGAAATGAATTTTAAAACGAATTTATAGAGAAGAATCCAATTTTGCTTTGAATTGAGATGGAAGTTGAAATAGATTTTGAAACGAATTTTAAAACTATTTATATAATTCGTTTTAAATAGAAATCGACGAAGTATATATTATATATATTATATATATAATATAATGGCCTGAATAGAACGCGCCGCGCCGCGGCAGTTCGCGAATTTCGACCATTTATTTCAAACGGACAAAACGGGAGATCCGACCGTCGGATTCTCCTAAAACCGGAACCGTTGGGTTCGTATCGAAAAGAGCTTTCTAACGAATATTAGAAATTTGAAATCTAACGGTTGGATTTGGAATTATGTCCAAATCAAATTCGAAAAAGGTCGCTGTAAGTGCAGTTCGATGGCCGTTGATGGAAATCGACTGTACGGGCCTTGATAAAATTATTAAAAATAGTAATAATTTGTGTAAAATCATAAGAAATGATTTAGAAAGAATTGGGATGAAAAACTCCCTATTTGAAAAGATAAAAATAGATTTTTATCGAAATGAACTAGTTTTGAACTAGAATTATAATTCTATTTATTTTTAAATAAATAAATTGAATTCGAAAAGGGTTTTGAAAATAACCAAAATTTCCAATGATTGCATTGGAGTGGATTTGAATCGAAATTGTCTTCGGAATATTTCGAAGTTGGAATTCGGGATTATACAGATGTTGTTATGGGAATTTGAAAGATATATATATTTATATCGTTATTTCCAATACGACATTCGTTAGTCGTAGAATTTGATATTGAATATAAGCCGATATATTTTCTATTCAGAGCCTTGTATTGAATATCAAATGTGATTGGGGTTTGTCGTGAATGGTGTCTTCACTAACACTATTCTTAAACCCAGTTGAGAAAAGATTAAATCTTTTTATTTAGATTTAATGAAGTGTACCAATTAAATAATATTTAATTGGAATTGAATTGATATTGATTTTTGGGTTTATCGTGAACAGTGTTTTAAATAACACTCGTTCTTTAACCCGATCATTAATGGAATGTGATTTTGGGTTTATCGTGAACCGTGTTTTAAATGACACTGATTCTTTAACCCAGTCGAAGATTAAAACTAAGTGGAGTTTTAATGAATCTTTAATTAGATTGAAAAGATCGAAAATGGAGTATCACCAGTTTTGCTCCAGGCGATAGTTAAATCTTTAATTAGATTTGAACGTGAAATGGTAATTGAATTTACCGATAACACTGTGGTGTTAGATATGAAGTATTACCAGTTTTACTTCATGGGACGAATAGATTGGGATGGGGAAATTAAAACAAATGGTTACTTCGATAAGATTCGTTAATCCCGACTAGTTGAATCGAAATTCAAAAGATGATAAAAGAATAAATTCAGGAAATTATCTTGGATAAAATTAATGGGAACCTTTCCCTATGAATGTGAAAATTAGAAACTAACTGTCGGTTAGCTAAGCAGAATGGTTTTCTGAATATTGATCTGATGTTGGTTTCGGCCTTCGGGGTTAATGTTTGGGGAATTATTCTCTTGATTAATTTACGGTTAGTGACTGATGAATTGGAATGAGGCGTATGTTGTGTTTGTGTAACACTTATTTAAAATATACGCGAGTTATTCGGAAAGACCGGGTTTATCCCATTCTGAATAACTGATACGACGATAAGTCGAAGATGAAGACGATGGTCGAAGACCGGAGGTCTTCACGTCGTTTGGGTGATAACTGATGATCTTGATTGGGCTGTACACCCAAGAAGATGGAAACAGTTAGTGATCGTCCAGACGTACTTGGAGATCGATGGATATGCGGGGTACTAGGTGCCTCCGGTTTCGTTCAGACCCAGAACGAACTTGTAAATGGACTGTGTGTCTGACATTGGATTTTAGTCCGTGTGATTGATCTCTATTAAATATATATCTGTTTGGCGGCGGAGAATTTATTCTCTTGCTTAACGCCCTTCTCTGAGACGTACGAGCTCAGGGGTTATATATTGATGGATATCAATCGCATGGAGTGAATTGCCTGTGTGGCATGCCTAAGTGGCAATTGATCAAGGCTTCTGTTGAAAAGCAAAGTCTTGTGGTTGATGATCGAAGCACGGCCTTTGTGGCGTAGCTTTGTGTAACGTTGATTCGCGAGTATCACACCCGGTATGAATCAAAAACGGGAGACGGACATCAGGGAGGACATGCGTTTCTTTCTAGTTAGGAGTGGCGTCAGTGCTTGAACTGGCTGACGAGTTTGACTCATGTGGATGTTACTTATTATTACTTGCTGAAAAGCGAGGCGCCTCGTGATATCGGTTTCGGCCGATGCTTCTGGTCGGCTGACGGGCCAGATTTACGCCCCAAAGGGCGGAGAAACGTAGTGTTCAGGCATAATAATCCACATCGGTGGACCGGCCCTGACGATCCAAGGGGCAGTTGCGGCTGTTCCGGAGACATGGGCTAGATTGTCTCGAATCATTGAGGATCTTGCCCCTAGCCTCGGTTCATACCATAAATGATAACCCAACTTCCAATACGACATTTGCGGTTTTGATTGTAAACTTATATATGGCGACATAGTGTTATGGGCCATTCATGCCGTCTATGATTGATACTTATGATTTGAAATTGTTTTAAACACTGTACACTTATTATAGTATCAAATGATTTGTTTTAAACGTATCAAGCATTCTTTGGCTGTTATAAGGGAAAACCCTATCCTCGACTGCGTTGCATTGTGTGATGGGACCTGGGTCTTATAACAGCTTCATTTTTCTTTATTTAGCATTGCGCTGTTTGTTTTATGCACTGGTATTCTTGGGAGGAAACCCGTTCCGTGTTATACGGCGTGGTCCCTTGATTTACCTAATGATTTAAAATAAAGATTAATAACTGTTTTGGTTCTCACACCAGTCACATGACTGACCTGGAGTTTATTGTTTTAACCTAAACTCTGGGTGCCCCTATTTTGACACGGGCAGCTAGTAGTTTCGGTTTTGCAGATTTATATTCACAGGATCCTGGTTTACAGCTGGAACGATATCCGGAAAGCTTTGTATCCGTATATCTCCTTCTAGTTGTGTATTTTATTATTTTCCGCTGCTATGTATTTAAATGTAATTTAAATCTCTGATATTTCTGTGTAATATTCATTTATACTCTGTATATTCTTGTAATCTGATGCATTGTTGTCATATACAATGAAATGTTCTTCTGTATGCGTTCTGTTGTGGTTTGTTCTCGAACTATCCGACGCTTTCCTTTACGGGGAAGTTGCGGGTCGTTTCATTTGGTATCAGAGCTTTGGTTTACAGAGCTCGAGAACAAGGCACATTAGAACCATACGAAAGAATTCATCAGATATTGGATTAGTAGTATCCAATTAGAATGACTCGTTAGAGATAGGATCAGTAGTATCCTAGAACGAGTGTGAAGAGTATATTTTTTTTCAAATGAAAGCAATTTTGTTTTGAAAATTTAAATCTCTTTATACGTATTTGATTATTTATTTATCTTGAATATGGACAATCGAGTATATATAGATTTCGCGTATACGCGTCATGAACGTATATTCGAAGTTTTAATATATTGGATAGATATAGCATCACACTCTAGTCGCCCGGAGATATTATTGATGATAGCGATCGCATCATCAACATTTATGTTCGTGTTTCGAAGGTGTGATTTTCTATATATTTCCATTAGACTGGTGTGAGAACCAAAACTTATATAGCTAGAATACATTGTTGTGAATTGGCATTAAAACATGATTTTTGTATATGTATCAAAATTATGAATTTGAAACGTTAGATTCACTAATTGATTGATGTTTGTGTTGTTTGTTTATTTGTTTGCTAATTTTTAACCATTATGCCTAATTAAATCAAATATTGGATTATATTGAAATTTGGTCGCATTTGCTTGCATATACATATATATCCTTGAACAGGTCATAGCAAGGAGGCCAGAGCCAGAGAATAAAATTTGTTTGCCCGACAAATAGGTACATGTTTACTACATAATTTCCTGTTTTGTTTGGGTGATGATGATTTTGTGAGCCTATTGGCTAGCCGCTTGGCTTTTTCTTTTTCTTTTTGAGATCTGAAGGACCGGGGAAGCTATTTGAAATTCCCCGATGCTCCCATTGCAGGGGAGGTTATGGCGAAATTTTTCGAAAATTTAGGGTGTTAGCCAAATTTTTGAAGTTTTGAAAATTCTCAGAAACTAAAGAGTTGGAGAATGGAAGCCTGATCGATCGTGGAGCTGAATAATCAAACCACTTTCGACTTTGTTCCTTTTCGGGGACGAAAAGTTTTAAGTGGGGGAGATTGTAACAACCCGTAAAATGCGAGCCAGTTTGAAAATTTTTATTTTGGCAATTTTAGCGAATTTTGATATTTAAAATGAATTATTTTAAATAATATCGACGAGAAATTTATTTTGAATATAATTAGAACGTATATATATTATACGCGTCGTCGCTAGAATATAAATATTTATATATAATTATAAATAGAATAGAAAATGGCGCGGTAGTTCGAAAATTCGATTTCTAATTTCAAATGAATATACAGAATTCAATATAAGTCAGAATTGAACGAAACAAGAAATATTTGAATCTGTATAACTATATCTTTGTAACGAAGTTGACAAACTGAGATTTCATCTTAGAAATGATAAGATATGTCCAGTTTAAAATTAGAAATAGTCGCTGTGGAATTTATATATATTTTTATATATATAAAGCCCTTAAAAATAGCAATTTTGCAAACGACCTCGGATTTCGACGAAGCCAGTTTTGTTGGGTCCGTGATGTTAAGTTATTGCTAGATTCCAAATTTCATAATTTTTCGAATCAATATGTGAGCGTGGCAAAGGAAAACGCGTTTTACCAGTTTAAGTTGATTTTAATCGACTGGAAATTGGCCATTTTTCAAACGGTCTCAGAATTCAACGAAACTAGTTTTGTTAGGACCGTATCGTCAATACGAAGCTAGAAAATATTTTTCGGGAATTTTTCTAGTTAGTATGTGACCCCGGTAATTTGAAATGTACGTTTAAAATTCAATATAGCAATTTAAATGTAAATTCAACGGAAACTGATCGTAACTGACGAATTAGCTTATCGGGCATGTCCCATTGTGTTTGGAATGGGGGTAATTAGTTAGGGGCGGCAGTCGTTAGGCTTGATTTGGGGTTCGTGAGATTCTGGATTTTAAAACGGAAACCCTAGCCCATAACATCAGCAGCCGCCAGGTCTTACTCGACGAACGAAACCACTCGAAATTTCCCCCACAAATTGCGATCGATCCACGCACAATTTTCACAACTCCTAAAGCCAAAATCGTAGCCTTCTTCGCCCTCTTCCAATCCATATGGGTACGAGGATCTCTGGAGGAGTATTAGATGGGAATTTCTGATGGGAACGCTCACCGTTGGGGGGGCGATTTTCAGCGCCGTCGTGAGCGCGAGTTAGGCGGGGTTGCAGGCGTGGGGAGCTCTCACATAGGCCGTCGTCGGGGCGGCGTCCGATCCTCCTTCGGCGGCGCTGATGGTCACGACAACGTTGAAGGGGATTCAGGCAAAAATCGGTCACGACGAGTTTCTTTTTCCGCCTGGAAGAAGCAAGACGAGGCGTGAAGTGAGGTCCAGGAAGAAGTAAAGGGGAAAAGCGACGGCCTAAAAACATGGCTAAGGCTAATAACTATGATCAAGGTAAGATTACATAGATTAAAAGTGTAAATTTTATCTGAATAGTGTTCAAATATAAATGCATAACTTTGTTTAAAAATAATATGTATAGCATTGATTTTGAGAATATAAAATAGTCTAAATAAAAATAGGACTTTTACCATATAAAAATAATTTCTAAAAAAAAAATAGGATTTTAATATTAATATCTTAGATTTACAAATATAAACATTGTTGTTATTGTTTTAAAAATAGGAAAAGGGATTGTATTTGAAATAAAAAAGACAATATAGAAGTAGCGATGTTTTAAGGATATAAGTAACGATGTTTGGAAAATATATGTAGCATATGTTTTTGAAATATAATAGATGTTTATAAAAATATAAATACCTTTTATTTAAAAATATCTTTGATCTGAAAATATGACCTTCATTATTATAAAGTTGTGATCTTTAGATATGATTTTTGAAGATAGAATAAAAATATGATTTTTATATATTGAACTTCGAAATAAAAATATGATTTTTATATATTGAACTTCGAAATAAAAATATGATTTTTATATATTGGATAGCGAAGTAAAAATTCGATTTTTACATAGGTAGTGAAAGCGGGCAACGAAGATGCGATGACGTTGAAGATTTCTCTCAATGAAGAGTCAAGATGATTGGATGGCTATGGGTGAGAACTTCTCACTCAAAATTCTTTTTCTAGTTATATATATATACTAGGATGTAGACGGTGTTTAGTAGCACCCGACACCCGTCATCCACAGACCATGGATGGCTTGTTTGTTAAATTGTTTGGTTGAGTAGTTAGTTAGAATATTTGATTGAATGGAAATTGTTTGGTGAAATGAAATTGATTTGATTGATGTGTGAATGGCGTGGGCCTTCACTAGACCGGGGATAAGGCTAGGCCTTGTCCCGTTTCTAGTATCGTGCCGTTATGCCGCCGAAATTTTCTAAAATATGTTAGAAAATAAAAATATCATTTTATTGTGTAAATGAATTGAATAGAAATTCATAGGTTGAAATAAAATGTTTTATCGTTAAAAATATAATTTTTAACGTGAATATGAAAATAGTGAAGTGAATAAATAAATATTCATTTACAAACCAGATGGTTTGTTTATGTACACTTATTTGAACGACATTGATTGGGACGATAAATTTTACACATCGCCCAACTGCACAACTAAAATCTGTGTTTGATTGTTTGAAACCCCACACGGGTGTTGGGATGAAATATGAATTTCACTCATCCTGATTGATTAAATATGTCGATCGATTGATTGACAGGCTGTTATGAGCGTTGAATATCTATATTTGATGCTTATACAGTGTAGTGCACTTTGGTTGATGGTTGATTATTTTCAATGTTATTATATACATGTGTTGTGTGAAAATCCATATAATTAACTTTATATGGTAATTGATTGGGCCTCATTCCAGTTTTAAAATAGAAATATTTGAAATAGAAATATCCGAAATGGAATATTTGAAAATATCAATATATGAAGCCGTGTTGATTAGATTGACGCCATTTTGACGTGAACGATATTTATATCGGCTTTATTCGATTTCGAAATGAATTGAATTGAAAACGATTTCGAAATGAATTGAATTGAAAACGATTTCGAAATGAATTGAATTGAAAACGATTTCGAAATGAATTGAATTGAAAACGATTTCGAAAAGAATTGAATTGAAAACGATCTCGAAATGAATTGAATTGAAAACGATTTCGAAATGAATTGAATTGAAAACGATTTCGAAATGAATTGAATTGAAAACGATTTCGAAATGAATTGAATTGAAAACGAATTCAAAATGAATTGAAAGCAAATTGAAATGAATTCAAATTGAATTGAAATTTGAATTGAATAGAAATGAATTTTAAAACGAATTTATAGAGAAGAATCCAATTTTGCTTTGAATTGAGATGGAAGTTGAAATAGATTTTGAAACGAATTTTAAAACTATTTATATAATTCGTTTTAAATAGAAATCGACGAAGTATATATTATATATATTATATATATAATATAATGGCCTGAATAGAACGCGCCGCGCCGCGGCAGTTCGCGAATTTCGACCATTTATTTCAAACGGACAAAACGGGAGATCCGACCGTCGGATTCTCCTAAAACCGGAACCGTTGGGTTCGTATCGAAAAGAGCTTTCTAACGAATATTAGAAATTTGAAATCTAACGGTTGGATTTGGAATTATGTCCAAATCAAATTCGAAAAAGGTCGCTGTAAGTGCAGTTCGATGGCCGTTGATGGAAATCGACTGTACGGGCCTTGATAAAATTATTAAAAATAGTAATAATTTGTGTAAAATCATAAGAAATGATTTAGAAAGAATTGGGATGAAAAACTCCCTATTTGAAAAGATAAAAATAGATTTTTATCGAAATGAACTAGTTTTGAACTAGAATTATAATTCTATTTATTTTTAAATAAATAAATTGAATTCGAAAAGGGTTTTGAAAATAACCAAAATTTCCAATGATTGCATTGGAGTGGATTTGAATCGAAATTGTCTTCGGAATATTTCGAAGTTGGAATTCGGGATTATACAGATGTTGTTATGGGAATTTGAAAGATATATATATTTATATCGTTATTTCCAATACGACATTCGTTAGTCGTAGAATTTGATATTGAATATAAGCCGATATATTTTCTATTCAGAGCCTTGTATTGAATATCAAATGTGATTGGGGTTTGTCGTGAATGGTGTCTTCACTAACACTATTCTTAAACCCAGTTGAGAAAAGATTAAATCTTTTTATTTAGATTTAATGAAGTGTACCAATTAAATAATATTTAATTGGAATTGAATTGATATTGATTTTTGGGTTTATCGTGAACAGTGTTTTAAATAACACTCGTTCTTTAACCCGATCATTAATGGAATGTGATTTTGGGTTTATCGTGAACCGTGTTTTAAATGACACTGATTCTTTAACCCAGTCGAAGATTAAAACTAAGTGGAGTTTTAATGAATCTTTAATTAGATTGAAAAGATCGAAAATGGAGTATCACCAGTTTTGCTCCAGGCGATAGTTAAATCTTTAATTAGATTTGAACGTGAAATGGTAATTGAATTTACCGATAACACTGTGGTGTTAGATATGAAGTATTACCAGTTTTACTTCATGGGACGAATAGATTGGGATGGGGAAATTAAAACAAATGGTTACTTCGATAAGATTCGTTAATCCCGACTAGTTGAATCGAAATTCAAAAGATGATAAAAGAATAAATTCAGGAAATTATCTTGGATAAAATTAATGGGAACCTTTCCCTATGAATGTGAAAATTAGAAACTAACTGTCGGTTAGCTAAGCAGAATGGTTTTCTGAATATTGATCTGATGTTGGTTTCGGCCTTCGGGGTTAATGTTTGGGGAATTATTCTCTTGATTAATTTACGGTTAGTGACTGATGAATTGGAATGAGGCGTATGTTGTGTTTGTGTAACACTTATTTAAAATATACGCGAGTTATTCGGAAAGACCGGGTTTATCCCATTCTGAATAACTGATACGACGATAAGTCGAAGATGAAGACGATGGTCGAAGACCGGAGGTCTTCACGTCGTTTGGGTGATAACTGATGATCTTGATTGGGCTGTACACCCAAGAAGATGGAAACAGTTAGTGATCGTCCAGACGTACTTGGAGATCGATGGATATGCGGGGTACTAGGTGCCTCCGGTTTCGTTCAGACCCAGAACGAACTTGTAAATGGACTGTGTGTCTGACATTGGATTTTAGTCCGTGTGATTGATCTCTATTAAATATATATCTGTTTGGCGGCGGAGAATTTATTCTCTTGCTTAACGCCCTTCTCTGAGACGTACGAGCTCAGGGGTTATATATTGATGGATATCAATCGCATGGAGTGAATTGCCTGTGTGGCATGCCTAAGTGGCAATTGATCAAGGCTTCTGTTGAAAAGCAAAGTCTTGTGGTTGATGATCGAAGCACGGCCTTTGTGGCGTAGCTTTGTGTAACGTTGATTCGCGAGTATCACACCCGGTATGAATCAAAAACGGGAGACGGACATCAGGGAGGACATGCGTTTCTTTCTAGTTAGGAGTGGCGTCAGTGCTTGAACTGGCTGACGAGTTTGACTCATGTGGATGTTACTTATTATTACTTGCTGAAAAGCGAGGCGCCTCGTGATATCGGTTTCGGCCGATGCTTCTGGTCGGCTGACGGGCCAGATTTACGCCCCAAAGGGCGGAGAAACGTAGTGTTCAGGCATAATAATCCACATCGGTGGACCGGCCCTGACGATCCAAGGGGCAGTTGCGGCTGTTCCGGAGACATGGGCTAGATTGTCTCGAATCATTGAGGATCTTGCCCCTAGCCTCGGTTCATACCATAAATGATAACCCAACTTCCAATACGACATTTGCGGTTTTGATTGTAAACTTATATATGGCGACATAGTGTTATGGGCCATTCATGCCGTCTATGATTGATACTTATGATTTGAAATTGTTTTAAACACTGTACACTTATTATAGTATCAAATGATTTGTTTTAAACGTATCAAGCATTCTTTGGCTGTTATAAGGGAAAACCCTATCCTCGACTGCGTTGCATTGTGTGATGGGACCTGGGTCTTATAACAGCTTCATTTTTCTTTATTTAGCATTGCGCTGTTTGTTTTATGCACTGGTATTCTTGGGAGGAAACCCGTTCCGTGTTATACGGCGTGGTCCCTTGATTTACCTAATGATTTAAAATAAAGATTAATAACTGTTTTGGTTCTCACACCAGTCACATGACTGACCTGGAGTTTATTGTTTTAACCTAAACTCTGGGTGCCCCTATTTTGACACGGGCAGCTAGTAGTTTCGGTTTTGCAGATTTATATTCACAGGATCCTGGTTTACAGCTGGAACGATATCCGGAAAGCTTTGTATCCGTATATCTCCTTCTAGTTGTGTATTTTATTATTTTCCGCTGCTATGTATTTAAATGTAATTTAAATCTCTGATATTTCTGTGTAATATTCATTTATACTCTGTATATTCTTGTAATCTGATGCATTGTTGTCATATACAATGAAATGTTCTTCTGTATGCGTTCTGTTGTGGTTTGTTCTCGAACTATCCGACGCTTTCCTTTACGGGGAAGTTGCGGGTCGTTTCAATTGCACCACCCCAGCTCTACCCACCCAAGAGTAATTCCTATACTGCACCACACCAGTTCTACCCACCCAAGGGTAATTCCTACTTAAAGTTTGATCCCACTAAGTGTACTTAGTAATTTAGTAGTTTCGTGTACCCCTATCTGACTACATAGGTGTACCCACTACTCCCCAAGCGATCGGCTCCCTTACGTAGATACCCGTGCTGGTCCCACAATGGGACGTATCATTCCCCAAAGTGGCAACCTGATAATATGAATGGTGCACGGCTTTATACCTACACGATGCAACAACGACTTACCAACCAGCCCGGGTCCACACACGCATATGAAACCCGTTGGTCCTGCGTTGCCACCGCTAACCCGTTTTGGCCTCTTATAGTCAAGCCCAATATGCGTGTCCCGTCACTCGACTAGAGTCGAGCCCACTAAGATACGTTTGGGATATTGGTTGAAATGGGCCCCCACAAGCTACCCACCTAAGCTTGTCATTTCTAGTGAATCCCACTTAACCCTTTAACCATGTCCGCTTACACGTTATAAATTTTGGTTAAGTCATTAATTATATTTTAATTGCCACTCAAGGCACCCACTAGATTTCCACATGCCACCCAAAGCACTTACTTAACCCTTTAACCATGTTTAATTACATGTTCCACTTTGGTTAAGTATTCTAATCGTATTTTCTATTGCCACCCAAGGCAACCCACTAGTTTCCTCATGCCACCCAAGGCACTTACTTAACCCTTTAACCATGTTTAATTACATGTTCCACTTTGGTTAAGTATTCTAATCGTATTTTCTTTTGCCACCCAAGGCAACCCACTAGTTTCCTCATGCCACCCAAGGCACCCACTTAACCCTCATGTCCACTACATGCTAATTTGGTTAAGTGTTTCTTAGTTAATTAAGATCGCAAACTTTGTAAAGACCTCTCACATTAGACTGTCTTTTATGGCAGCTGGATATGCAGGTTGGTTCCGGGCAGCCTTACACCATAACAGAGTCTAACCTCGTGTCTTTACACTTGTCACGTATTTAGTTTATGACTAAGACCTCTCACATTGGGCCAATCATTTGTAGCCGCTGGATTTGCCGGTTGGTTCCGGGCAGTCTTATGCTACAAAAGGGTCCAACCTCGTGTCTTAGTCGATTAATTACACCTAATTAATCACCCCCATAATTTGTATTAATTATCCCTAAATAATTAATCATGTTTTCAAGAATATGGGTAGACCTAACTCAATAGGTAAATTCCCAACTCCATAGTATGGGTAGACCTAACTCAATAGGTAAATTCCCAACTTCATAATATGGGTAGACCTAACTCAATAGGTAAATTCCCAATTATGTCCATTTAATTTGTGGTATGCTTAATCATACCCATTTCACATCATTTTATTAACATGCATATTAAACCCCATTGTTCCCCACGTAATTCGTTCTCATAACATGACATAATAAAGGGAAGATTCATCACAAATGTCATGGGTTTAACCAACATAGCATATAACTTTATCATGGGTTCAAAAGGTGTCAACTTGCATATATGAACATACATTAAACCCAACTTAGCATTTAACCCAAACTTGCATTATGCATGTCATAAAAGAGACAAACTTGCATATGAACTTGCACATAAACTTGCATATGAACTTGCACATAAACTTGCATATGAACTGGCACAACATGTCATAAATAGAGGCAAACTCGCATATGTTATGCATATCATAAAAGAGACAAACTTGCATGTCATAATGTATGCATAAAACCAAACACTTAGCATGCATAAAATCAAATACTTAGCATGCATAAAACCAAACACTTAGCATGCATAAAATCAAATACTTAGCATGCATAAAACCAAACACTTAGCATGCATAAAGTCAAATACTTATCATGCATAAAACCCACCACTTAACTTGCATAAACCCATATACTTAACTTGCATAAACCCTCATACTTAACTTGCATAAACATAGGGTTAACATTAAACATAGATTAGCAAGCTAACATCATATCATATGACTTAAAACCCACAAATCCGCATACAAAATCGCATGTTCTCATCATATCTCATCTACTTAATTTAGCAATTGGTTATTAAAGTGATAGAAACTCACAAACTCCAAGATTAGCTCCTTAGATAGTTGCTAGAGTTGAAGTAGAGGTGGATTAGTAGTTGATTAGCTTGCAACCCTCTTCTCTAATTAGTGGAGGCTCCTTCTAAGTTGCATTTTGGCGGCATGACGACATAGGATCTATTTTTAGTATGGATTAGGGTAGTCTTAGGGTGTATTTATAGGATTAGGTTGTGTTTTAGACCCTTAGATTAACCCTAGGTTAGTTTAGGTCCGTCAGATTTCGTCCCAAGCCCTCCAACCCAGCCCAAAACTCAACCAGGTGCACCCAGGCCAAAATCAGCCGACATGGCAAGTCGACAGCCCAGTCGACTGCCAAGTCGACAGGCAAGTCGACAGCCCTGTCGACAGCCAATTCGACTTGTCTGGGTGGGAGATTTCCCGCCTACCCCCATTTCTGCATTTTTGAAATCTGTTTCGAAATTCAGATTTCCCAAAAACTTCTTTGGGCCTTAACCGGGTCATACAGACTCCGATTTACAAAATTTCAAACTCTATTTCGCGTATTTTTCCGAGATGAACGCAATGACGTAACCCGTTTCCCCTGATTCTCACATCTGAGATTATTAATTCTTTAATTAGTGAATATCAGTGTTAACTGAAATTCGGGGTGTTACATTCTCCCCTCCTTAAAGGATTTCGTCCCCGAAATCTCCAAGTTAAGGAGAATGCATATCCTACCATCCAAACAACCATCTACTCAATCCATCAAACACGGGCATCCATTGTCCTTAAAACAATTTCTAATGATGTATGAGCATATGCAAAAAGTGTGTGTATATGTTCCCTATCTAATGTATGAACATATGCAAACCATGATAGTGCCATGCATCCATTATGTATGCGAGAGAACCCTATCGATACATACTATTTCTATATGAGTGCACAATCATTCACCAAAATGCATCATCCATGTGATAACACAACCATTATACATCCATTAATATAGCTACCTACACACAATTTTATGCAATATGCAATATGAAGTGATTGAGCCGATCTAGTGCCTAGAGTGTGTATATATGCATCCACGAGCAACCACTTGCATCCACATGCATCCATCAAACATAACATGTCTCAAACACATGTTTCAACCATAGGTTTACCCTTATCTAAAGGTCAAAGGTACTAACGAGAGGACATACTAAAGATAAGATAAGTACTAGACAAACGATAGAGGAGAAATTAAAAGACATACCCTCAAAAGAAATGGGTATAATGAACGCATCTTCGCTTCCGTCTCCCACGTAGCGTTGCCCTCATCTTCTCCCCATTGTACTTTGACTAGTTGAACCTCTCGATTCCTCAGTTTCCTAGTCTCTGACCCAAGGATGCGAGAAGGAGCTCGTCAAATAATCACATCACGCTCTACCTTTACTTCTTTAAGTAAGCCCGGCTCTACCGCCTCTGCGGTCTCATGTAGGCACTTCCTCAAATGTGACACATGGAATACGTCATGTTTCCTATGCAACCGAACTATCTCTCGAATATAAACTGAAGCTAGACATGGAACAGTCCTCTTGCTCTTCCCGGGTATGAAATGGGCACACTTAGTGAGTCTATCTACCATAAGACCAATCCCCGTATTACCCTTCCTTGATTTCGGTAATCCATCGAGACACTATCCCCCTTCCATAGCGGAGCCTCCCATGGTGAAGCAACCCTCCGGGTTTCTTTTGCTCCGTTTTCACTTGTTAGCACACCAAGCATCTAGCGACATACTTGGCCGCGTCTTTCTTCATACCGGCCCAAAAGAAAACTCGCTTCATGTCTTGGTACATCTTGTCCCTACCGGGATGAATGGTCATCTTCGAACGATGTGCATCATCCAGTATAGCCTTCCTCAAACCCTCGTCTTGCGGTACACCAAGTCTACCGTCTCTACGCAACCACACCTCACCATCCAGGGTGTACCTACTCAAATGGCAGGACGACTCCCCCTCCTCATGAGCTTCTCTACTAACTCAACCAACTATGGGTCGTCCCGGTGTGCTCCGCCAATATGCCCCAAAAGAGTAGGCCTATCCTCCAAGGAGGCTAGCAAACCGGGTACAAAGTCAACGGAAGGTCTAAGGTCAAACATCGAAATAAATTCTAAGCTCCGTCGTTCAACGAACAATGAACTCAAGGACAGCCTTTTTCTACTTAAGGCGTCCTCTACCACGTTACCCTTGCCATGGGTATACGCTATCTTAAACTCATAGGATGCTAAGAATCTCATCCACTTTTGCCGCCCTAAGACTATGCGCTCGGAGAGTCCCCAACACTTCCCTAAGATGTAGGGCATGCTTTTCTCCACTTCTAGAGAAAACCAGGATATTACCCTATCCAAAACCATCACAACTGTCCATCTCTCGCGCAGACCATCCTAATCGAACTTGACATCCCCCAAGTGCAAGCCCCAAAGGCCTAAACCAATATCAGACAAACACCCAAGGGATACCTCCTTCGAACTCAGACGACCTACGTGAGATGATATTAGTAAAAACGGAAAAACAATTAAGCCCTTGTCCAACTCTGGATGTCTTTGCCAGTCTCGCTCCAAAAACCATCGTTTATCCCTTAACTGGCTTTACTCAACCTATTGAGCTCATACGAAAACTTATTTCGCTCCTAGAAAAGACCAAGATGTCATTTACAAAGACCATCACGAACTTATTTAGGTACTCCCTGAACACCCTTCTCATCAAATCAACAAAGTATGCGGGGGCGTTCGTCAAACCAAATGGCATCACCAGCCACTCATAAAAACCATCCGGAGTCCTAATGGCAGTCTTCTCTATACTATCCTCAGCCACTCTCAACTGACGAAACCCCATGGCTAAGTCTAACTTGTGAAAATACTGAGGCGTCAACTAACTGATCAAAGAGATCATCAATCCTCGGCAATGGGTGTCTATTCTTCTTTGTGAGTTTATTTAGTTCTCTTTAGCCTACACAAAGTCTGAGGGACCCATCTGCCTTTGTGGCAAAAACTACTGGAGCACCCCCACTCCGATATACTTCGTCCTATGAACCCCTTCTCAAGCAAATCACCTACTTGCTTATGGAGTTCCCTCCTCTCACAAGGAGCCATGTGGCACACTGGCTAAGATACTGGTTTGGCATTGTCTAACAGATATATTCGGAAGTCAATCTCCCGCTCCGGAGGTAAGCCCTTTACCTCCTCAAACACATCCGAGTATTCCCGGACCACTCTAACAGATCGCAAACTCTCGACCGACTTGTCAAGCGATTCTAGATAACTTAGCATAACAGATTCCATGGGATTACAAGAGATCTCGAGAGTGTTACCCAAGCGGGTCATAAGCCTAACTACTCTCCTTTCACAAACAAGAACGGCACCATTACTGGTTAACCAGTCCATGCCCAAAACTAACCCATAGCCCGTGAAGCCCAAAAAGCATCACATCTAAACTCAACGCTAAGTATAGAAACTTTCAAACCCAAACACATCATGGAGCCCCCAATTGGGTTTGAAACAGCTAAGGGATCATCTACTAAACTGGTGTCTAAGTGCAGTGACTCAACTAACAACGACGAGATAAACGAACTCGATGCGTCAGAATCAAATAAAGTACGGACAGGATGATCGAACAGAAAAAACTAGACTTTCAATGGAAATAGTTCTACCTCTTTCCCGAATCGGTGGAACCGCGAGAGCCTGAACTTGCCCCCTTGCCTGAGCTGGTGCCACAAGAGCTTGCACATTTCCTCCTGAGGTAGATCCCGTCCCTTGCCCCTTCTTTGGACAGTCTTTCTCTAAATGCCCTGCTTTGCCACAGTGGAAGCAGCCAGCCTTCCTCTTCTTGCGACAATTCTTGCTTAGGTGGCCTAGTGTCCCACAATTGAAGCACTTCTTCTTTCCCTTGCCACCCTTACCTTTCCCACCCTTGTTTTGCTGTTGCTGTTGAGGTTTCTTCTGAACTCCTTTCTTCTCGGGTGCTTTAATAGCATTGGGACCCTTCTCTTCCTCATGCATAAGTGCCATGTCCACTAGCTTCTCAAAAGTGGCCCCCATTGGGATGTGAGACATAGCCAATCCGTGCATCGGTTCGTTCAAGCCTTTAACGAACCTCAAAACTTTCTCTTCCGGTGTGTTTACCAAGTCTATATTGAATGTCGCTAACTGGTTAAATTCGTTAACATATTCTTTCACCGATAAGTTCCCTTGCTTTAAGTTCAAGAACCTTTCCACGTACATATTTTCTTCCGCTCTTGAAAGAAACTTTGCCTCAAACCTTTGTCTGAAATCCACCCAAGAATCAACAGGACGTTCTCCATTAGTGACCTCCCACCAGAATGAGGCCTCTCCTTCCATTAACCAAGCGGCTAACTTGACTTTCTTTCCCTCTTCCACTTCCAAGATTTCCATCAATTCTTCCGTCTCCTTGAGCCAATCCCTAGCTCCTACAAAAGGTTTCCCTCCCATAGCCTTAAACTCCTTACAAGTCTTAGCAAAAGTATCCGCGCGAGGAGGAACGGGTGTAACGGGTAGTGGAGGAACATTTGCTGGACCTGCAGCGGCGGCCTTAGCCTCTAACAACCTCCTATACCATACTGGTACCGCTACACCGTCCGGAAGATTAAGATCTTCAGCCATGCTGAAACGAAAGAGGAAAGATTCAAACGGAGAGTTCAAAAAGATAAAGATATGGCTATCGGGGATTATGCTTTTCAAAAACTTTTCTCTTAAAAGACATGTTTTTGAAAATATTTCTTTCAAAAATTTTCTTAGAAAAATAGTTTTTCTAAAAATTTTATCTGTTCTGGTAACCTTAAGCTCTGATACCACGTATAACACCCCACACCCGCTATGGTCACTCTCTAAGGGAATGCCATAACATCGGTGGAGTATTTTAAGTGAATATAGAACAGAAAAATTACAACAAGACAGATATAAGTAATACTTGAAAATGTAAAACATCATTTCATTGCAGCGGAAAGTAAAACATGTTTGGTTACATCACAAAACCATAACAAGAGTCAAGTACAAAATATCCATCCTGATAAATAAAAATACATAATCCCAATACATGAACTGATAGCCATAAAAGAAAAGGATAAGCTGAGCTTTACTCCTACGGTCCAAGCCCCAAAAGAGAATAAAGCAGCCTGATCAAAGCCCACTCGCACTGGGCCCACTCTGAGAACCTGAGGGTTGGAAAAAAAAAAGATAGAAACAACGGGGTCAGACATAAGTCTGAGCGAGTCCTATAACTTTAACAATACAACCATTAAAGTAACCAGAGAAGACATAAGCTTGATATACGGTAACGTCTGGGGATGAATGGCTACACTAAGCAGCTTGGTAGACTTAGGATAAACTAAGATAACCGAGAAGACGCATTTATCCACCCAAGGATAATTACTAGATTGCACCACCCCAGCTCTACCCACCCAAGAGTAATTCCTATACTGCACCACACCAGTTCTACCCACCCAAGGGTAATTCCTACTTAAAGTTTGATCCCACTAAGTGTACTTAGTAATTTAGTAGTTTCGTGTACCCCTATCTGACTACATAGGTGTACCCACTACTCCCCAAGCGATCGGCTCCCTTACGTAGATACCCGTGCTGGTCCCACAATGGGATGTATCATTCCCCAAAGTGGCAACCTGATAATATCAACGGTGCACGGCTTTATACCTACACGATGCAACAACGACTTACCAACCAGCCCGGGTCCACACACGCATATGAAACCCGTTGGTCCTGCGTTGCCACCGCTAACCCGTTTTGGCCTCTTATAGTCAAGCCCAATATGCGTGTCCCGTCACTCGACTAGAGTCGAGCCCACTAAGATACGTTTGGGATATTGGTTGAAATGGGCCCCCACAAGCTACCCACCTAAGCTTGTCATTTCTAGTGAATCCCACTTAACCCTTTAACCATGTCCGCTTACATGTTATAAATTTTGGTTAAGTCATTAATTATATTTTAATTGCCACTCAAGGCACCCACTAGATTTCCACATGCCACCCAAAGCACTTACTTAACCCTTTAACCATGTTTAATTACATGTTCCACTTTGGTTAAGTATTCTAATCGTATTTTCTATTGCCACCCAAGGCAACCCACTAGTTTCCTCATGCCACCCAAGGCACTTACTTAACCCTTTAACCATGTTTAATTACATGTTCCACTTTGGTTAAGTATTCTAATCGTATTTTCTATTGCCACCCAAGGCAACCCACTAGTTTCCTCATGCCACCCAAGGCACCCACTTAACCCTCATGCCCACTACATGCTAATTTGGTTAAGTGTTTCTTAGTTAATTAAGATCGCAACCTTTGTAAAGACCTCTCACATTAGACTGTCTTTTATGGCAGCTGGATATGCCGGTTGGTTCCGGGCAGCCTTACACCATAACAGAGTCTAACCTCGTGTCTTTACACTTGTCACATATTTAGTTTATGACTAAGACCTCTCACATTGGGCCAATCATTTGTAGCCGCTGGATTTGCCGGTTGGTTCCGGGCAGTCTTATGCTACAAAAGGGTCCAACCTCGTGTCTTAGTCGATTAATTACACCTAATTAATCACCCCCATAATTTGTATTAATTATCCCTAATTAATTAATCATGTTTTCAAGAATATGGGTAGACCTAACTCAATAGGTAAATTCTCAACTCCATAGTATGGGTAGACCTAACTCAATAGGTAAATTCCCAACTTCATAATATGGGTAGACCTAACTCAATAGGTAAATTCCCAATTATGTCCATTTAATTTGTGGTATGCTTAATCATACCCATTTCACATCATTTTATTAACATGCATATTAAACCCCATCGTTCCCCACGTAATTCGTTCTCATAACATGACATAATAAAGGGAAGATTCATCACAAATGTCATGGGTTTAACCAACATAGCATATAACTTTATCATGGGTTCAAAAGGTGTCAACTTGCATTTATGAACATACATTAAACCTAACTTAGCATTTAACCCAAACTTGCATTATGCATGTCATAAAAGAGACAAACTTGCATATGAACTTGCACATAAACTTGCATATGAACTTGCACATAAACATGCATATGAACTTGCACATAAACTTGCATATGAACTTGCACAACATGTCATACATAGAGGCAAACTCGCATATGTTATGCATATCATAAAAGAGACAAACTTGCATGTCATAATGTATGCATAAAACCAAACACTTAGCATGCATAAAATCAAATACTTAGCATGCATAAAATCAAATACTTAGCATGCATAAAACCAAACACTTAGCATGCATAAAATCAAATACTTAGCATGCATAAAACCAAACACTTAGCATGCATAAAGTCAAATACTTATCATGCATAAAACCCACCACTTAACTTGCATAAACCCATATACTTAACTTGCATAAACCCTCATACTTAACTTGCATAAACATAGGGTTAACATTAAACATAGATTAGCAAGCTAACATCATATCATATGACTTAAAACCCACAAATCCGCATACAAAACCGCATGATCTCATCATATCTCATCTACTTAATTTAGCAATTGGTTATTAAAGTGATAGAAACTCACAAACTCCAAGATTAGCTCCTTAGATAGTTGCTAGAGTTGAAGTAGAGGTGGATTAGTAGTTGATTAGCTTGCAACCCTCTTCTCTAATTAGTGGAGGCTCCTTCTAAGTTGCATTTTGGCGGCATGACGACATAGGATCTATTTTTAGTATGGATTAGGGTAGTCTTAGGGTGTATTTATAGATTAGGTTGTGTTTTAGACCCTTAGATTAACCCTAGGTTAGTTTAGGTCCGTCAGATTTCGTCCCAAGCCCTCCAACCCAGCCCAAAACTCAACCAGGTGCACCCAGGCCAAAATCAGCCGACAGGGCAAGTCGACAGCCCAGTCGACTGCCAAGTCGACAGGCAAGTCGACAGGCAAGTCGACAGCCCTGTCGACAGCCAAGTCGACTTGTCTGGGCGGGAGATTTCCCGCCTACCCCCATTTCTGCATTTTTGAAATCTGTTCCGAAATTCAGATTTCCCGAAAACTTCTTTGGGCCTTAACCGGGTCATACGGACTCCGATTTACAAAATTTCAAACTCTATTTCGCGTATTTTTCCGAGACGAACGCAATGACGTAATCCGTTTCCCCTGATTCTCACATCTGAGATTATTAATTCTTTAATTAGTGAATATCAGTGTTAACTGAAATTCGGGGTGTTACACTCCAGGTCAGTCATGTGACTGGTGTGAGAACTAAAACAGTTATTAATCTTTATTTTAAAGTTAGGTAAATCAAGGGACCACGCCGTATAACATGGAACGGGTTTCCTCCCAAGAATACCAGTGCATAAAACAACAGCGCAATGCTAAGTAAAGAATAGTGAAGCTATTATAAGACCCAAGTCCCATCACACAATGCAACACAAGCCGGAGGATAGGGTTTTACCTTATAATAGCCAAAGAATGCTTGATACGCTAAACTTCGCGTTTTATTATTACTATAAGTGTATAGTGTCAAAACAATTTCAATCATAAGTATCAATCATAGACGACATGGGTACCATATGTCATGTCTCCAATACTAGGCACTACAATCAAAACCGCAAAGTCACGTATTGGAAGTTGGATTTCCATCTGTGAACCGAGGCAAAAGATAGTCCTCTACCGATTAGAGATGCTCTAGCCCGCCCCTCAGGACCCAGACTCAGGTTGGCCCTTGGATCGTCAGGGCCGGTCCACCGATGTGGATTAAACTTAAACCCTGGACACTGCGTTTCCCCACCACATAGTCACCGATATATCTGAGGCGCCTCGCAATCCAACAACCGCATAAGTCAAACTCGTCAGGGCATGTAAAACCACTGACGCCACTTTTAGCTAGAAGGAAACACATGTCCTCCCTGAGGTCCTTCTCCCGTTTCTGGTTCACAACCTGGGTGTGAGGCTCGCGAATCAATGTTACACAAAGCTATGCCACAAAGGTGGTGCTTTGATCATCAACCACAAGACTTTGCTTTTCAACAAAAGCCTTGAACATTTGCATCTTAGCATGCCACACAGGCAGACCACTCCATGCAACTGATATCCATCAATCACACAGAATGATATCCAATGTCAAACACACAGTCCTTTTACAAGTCCTTTCTGGGTCTGAATGAAACCGGAGGCACCTTGTACCTCGCATATCCATCGATCTCCAAGTACGTCTGGACGATCACTAACTGATTCCCTCCTCTTGGGTGTACGGCCCAATCAAGATCACCAGTAATTATCCAAACGACGTGAAGACCTCCGGTCTTCAACCACCGTCTTCATCTTCGACTAATCGTCGAATCAGTTATTCAGAATGGGATAAACCCGGTCTTTCTGAATAACTCGCGTATATAATAAACAAGTGTTACACAAACACAACATACGCCTCATTCCAATTCAGAATATTCTTTTATTCAAATATTCTTATACTTTGGGAAAGGTTCCCATTAATTTTATCAAAGATAAATTCTTTAAATTTATTCTTTAATCTTCCTTTGAATATCAATTCAAACCAAATTATGGTTTATCCAAACTAGTCGGGATTAACGAACCTTACCGAAGTAATCACTTGTTAAATTTCCCAACCCCAACCTATTCATCCCATGAAGTAAAATTGGTCATATTTCATATCTAACACCACGGTGTTATCGGTAAATTCAATTACCATTTCACGTTCAAATCTAATTAAAGATTTAACTATCGCCTGGAGCAAAACTGGTGATACTCCATTCTCGATCATTTCAATCTAATTAAAGATACACTAAAACTCCACTTGGTTTTAATCTTCCCAAAAATCAATATTAATGATTGTTTAACTTGGGAAATCATATCTGGTTTTTAACTAGGTTAAAGAACCAATGTCATTTAAAACACGGTTCACGATAAACCCGAAATCACGTTCCATTCCATTTTATTTTATTAAATTGGAAAACTTTACTTTGGAAAACCTCCTTTAAATCTTAACAAAAGATTTATAAATTCCAAATCACATTTCACTGTAAATCGGGTTAAAGAACAAATGTCGTTAAAACACAGTTCACGATAAACCCAACTCCCATTTGATATTAAATACAAGGCTCTGAATAGAAAATATATCGGCTTATATTCAATATCAAATTCTACGACCAACAAATATCGTATTGGAAATAATGATATAAATATATCTTTCAAATTTCCATAACAATATCTGTATAATCACGAAATCCAATGTCGAAATATTCCAAAGACAATTTCGATTCAAATCCATTCCAATTCTTTCCAAATCTTTTCAAATACGGAGTTTTTCATCCCAATTCTTTCCAAATCATTTCTTATGATTTTACACAAATTATTACTATTTTTAATAATTTTATCAAGACTCGTACAGTCGATTTCCATAAACGGCCATCGAACTGCACTTACAACGACCTTTACCAAATTTGATTTGGACATAATTCCAAATCCAACTGTTAGATTTCACATCTCTAATATTCGTTAGAAAGCTCTTTTCGATACGAACCCAATGGTTCTGGTTTTAGGAGAATCCGATGGTCGTGTCTCCTGTAATATCCATTCGAAGTCAATGGTCGAAATTCGCGAACTACCGCAGCGCGGCGCGTTCTATTCAGGCCATTATATATATAATATAAATATATTATATATATTTCATTGATTTCCTTTCAAAACATATTTTATAAATCGTTTTAAATTCATTTTCTAAACGAAAACTTCCTAGTCAACTTCTAATTAAAACTGAATATTCCATATCATCGATATATATATATATATGATAATATTTTCAAAACATTATATTTTGAAATTACTTCCTTTTCTATATTCATTATAAAAATGAATAAAATCGATATAGATATCGTTCACGTCAAAATGGCGCATATCTAATCAACACGGCTTTATATCTTTCAATAACTTTGTTATTCTATTCAACAAATGAATATTTTTCTTCAACACATGAATTTTCTTTTATCCAACGCATGAATATATATATTTTATTCAACACATGAATTTATTCTATTCAACACATGAATTTTCTATTATTCAACACATGAATATATATTTTATTCAACACATGAATTTATTCTATTCAACACATGAATTTTCTATTATTCAACACATGAATATATATTTTATTTTTATAAGTGTAACACCCCACATCCATTAGTGTCACTCACAAAGGGAATGCACTAAGTTATGTGGAGCATTATAGGTAAAAGATACAGATAAATTATAATACAGACAAATTTAAAACAGCGGAAAATAAAACTTTACTTTATTGATAAAGTAATTTGTACAACAATTGTTTTTCAATATCAGAGTATCTGTCTTACAAAAAGGAAGAAGCATAAAATAACATTTATATTCCCCAATGTAGCATGAGCCAGCCATAGCAAGAGAATCCAAGCAAATCTTCAACTAATCATCAAGTTGGGAAAGAGTAACGGTCAATCTAATCTGAGCTATACTATTCCCTCCTTTACAACCTGGGGGGGAGACGGAAGAAAAGAAAGCGAAATAAAACAGAGTCAGACATAAAGTCTGGTAAGTTCAGTAACTTTTAGCATGTGAACAGGGAAAAGCAACACGACATGAATTAACCGAATACAAGATAATACCGTGATGATAGGGCTAACAAGATAATATAAGATTGACGCAAGATATGCTAAGGCAAGATAATGTATGCTTCACTACTTTCTCTGTTATTCTGGTTTCTATATCTCTGCACCGCCTAACTAGTGTCTCAACTAGTAATCTGTATAAAATGATAACGTGATCCAAATCCCCGTAATCGTGGTTGCCTTTAGGTGTATATCTATTATTTATTACCTAGATCTAATCTAGGGTTTTCTTATCGAGCGCTTCCTAGATTCGACTAGGGTTTATGCGACTTATCTAGTACTTCTCGGATTCAGGGTTTATGCCACCTAGGTCCAACTAGAGATTATGCTACCTGTCGAACGGTGCCCCTAGTCTAGGACACACTAACCAGAGCGATAAGTGTTCCTAGACTTTACGTCCCAATCGTATCGTAAACGTGTTAGATATCTAGTAGAACATGTCCTCTATATGTGCGGCCCGAGTCCCGTGGCAGGGCTAATCAAGAAACACGAAACTCAGTCGTGAGCTTTAAGTTATCTACCGATGCAGATGCTAAGGTCTGTTTTTCCAGTGGCTATGGTCCCACTCGACCCCTCCCTCAACTAATGAAAGGCACACCTTGAAAAAATGAGAACTATACGTAGGCCCTCTATGCCCCCACTAACCTATGGCCATACTCACCCATAACTAGATAGCAAGTATATGGTCTTTTGGAGTTCTCCGCCTTTCCGCTTTATGTATCTCGACTGACTCAAGATGGTAGGTAGACGACGAGTCGCTATCACAGGGCTACTGGTCTCGCCGAATCACGCTGGTCCATCCTAGTCTTTAGGTTGCCATATATTGCAACCAAGGCATACCCTTGGTTCTTCTCATGCAGACCTTAACCTCTGTGAGCCCAGGCGGAACATCTGCATTCTCACAGAGGGATACCAAGAGTACCCTTACGTCCCCTCGAAGCCTCGGGCTTCGTAACCCAATTCGTTGGAGCCTTCTTTAAGATCCGATGGACATTCGCTCCTCTTCGTGTTATACTAAGGATTACTACTTAGTTTTTCTAACTAAGGTTTACAACTTAGTTTATTGAATCGTCGTTTTCTTAACTAAGGTTTACTACTTAGCCTTTTTTAACTAAGGTTTACTACTTAGTCCTCTTTCTCGTCAAGTTGGATTGGTTAAGTGTCATTAGTCAATTCAAGTTAACTTAACACATTCCTTTGTCATATTAAACTGGTTAAGTGTTATCAGTAGTTCATGTTGACTTAACCCTACCACAAACCAAGTTATATTGGTTAAGTATTTTCTTATTACTTAACCCTACCCATTCATCTTTTATTGGGTAAATGTTCCCTTTAACCTAACCTTGACCACCTGTTCTGACTGACATGTTATAATGGTTAAGTGTTTCCTTAGCTAACTTAACCCTAACATTGGTTTGATTAACATGTTCTAATGGTTAAGTATTGTCCCTTCATGTTTTTAACTTAACCCTATTCATTTATCACACTCTGATGGTTAAGTATTCAAGCTTACTTAACCCTACGGTCTAGTCCAGCTGACATATTAAATTGGCTAAGTGTATTAAATTTACTTAACCCCAACCTCTAGTCTAGTTAGCATGTTAAATTGGCTAAGTGTATTAACTTTACTTATCCCCAACCTCTAGTCTAGTTAACATGTTAAATTGGCTAAGTGTATTGAATTTACTTGACCCCCACTTTCTAGTCTGGTTAACATATTAAATTAGATAAGTGTTTTTCTTAGTTACTTAACCCCTACAAATCTTGTCTTGTTACCATGTTAAGTTGGTTAAGTGTCCTAGTTAACTTAACCCTATCATTCAAACTTAACTGTGTTAAGTTGGTTAAGTGTTCTTATGGACTTAACCCTCCCATTCTAGCTTAACTTTAATTGTCTTATTAAAGCACCAGCCACTCACATTAGATAGGTATTGTTGTGGTTGCCGGTATGCCGGTTGGTTCCGGGTAGTCTTACGCCACAACTCAGTCTAACCTCGGGCCTTTATCGGGCTCAATGCCTTAACCTCCCACATTGGATAGGTATTGTTGTGATTACTGGACAGCCGGGCGGGTCCGGGCAAGTTTACATCACAACTCAATCCAACCTCGGGTTAAGCATGTTCGTATTGTCTAAATTTACTTTTCTCATTTAGGATAAATTCTATAAGTAAATTTTCCCTAATTTACTTATTCCATTATTACTCTTTTAATGTACATTGTCAACATTTATTATTATGGCCCATTTTCCCTATATATCATATTTATAGTTTTTGGTATGTAAATTATACCAAATTAAGTGTCACTAACCATGATTATTCTAAACATGACAATTACTCACAATTATGACTAAATTCAAAATTTGTGCTAATATACTTATTATGCCAAATTAACTTTAATTGACCCAATTCTGATTTAACATCCTAATTTACAGTTTATGGCAAGACTAGAATTATTATTCTAGTTTACCGTTTACGCCTAAAACTTAGCTTACTTGCCAATACTAAATTTAATAAGTCAAATTACATATTCCATAATTCATGTCAAATTTTCAAATTTGCGTTCTAATAAACATGCCATAATACATGTTCTAAATTATGTCAATCATAATTATGTTCATGTTCCACATTATGCCAATTTCCAAGTTTACAACCATGTTTAAGTCAAATTTATGATTTGCCCAAATCGTATTCCCATCGTTCGTGTAATCGTGATTTCTTCCTAGATTATAGATAAATCTAGATTTGTGGATAAAAAGGGAATGAACCAAAATGCCATGAAAAGATAGACATAATGACTGGCAGAAGATGATAATTCACTAATCACAGATCTAACAAATTACACTGAATAAATTGATTAAAGCATCGAAGGCCTATAGATCTGATAATATTATGACATAAAAAGGGTTGAACAAATAACATAGGTTCAAGTATATGGGTAGATCTAACTTAATAGATAAATTCCCATAATCAAGATCCAAGGATAATTAAGAATAAACTGAATAGATAATCAAGTTTAGATCCAATCTCACAATCATAATCCTAGGCAATAATATCATGTTCATGAATCATAGGTAATTATCCACTATTGTCCTTATCATAGTCATAGGCATTGGTTTATGCTCCTAGTCAAAGGCTTATGTTCATAGTCAAAGGCTTATGGCTTCGAAGGCCACAGTTCCATAGTCATAATCTAAAGCATTGGCAATTTAGTCACAATGTGTTCTAGGCCATAATCAAGAATCAGATCCAAAGTCATAAACAAGCACAGATTCAATGAAATGATAAGGCATATTTCTTATATTCTTTTAATTTAATGTCACAAATAGAAAAGGCGTTCAAATCTAAAAAGTAACCGACTTACATTGATTGGATCTAGAAAAGAATAGAAAGATAGCGTTGCTTGAAGCCGTTGAATCTTTACTTGAATCCTAACTTGTTTTGAATCTTCTCTTGAAAGACTTGAGCAGCATATCCTCGTCTTGATTTATATTTTATTTTAATCTATTTATTTAGATTTAGAGGAAGAAGAAGAAGCCATGTCCATCAAGAATTTGTGCAGCATAAGGTTAGAGAAGAATGGTGCAAAGAGAAGGAGACTAGGGGGCTGTTTATATAGGATTGCAAGTTAATTTGAGCCGTCGATGAAGCCAAGGTTAATCAAAGCCATCTGTTCTAAAGAGAAGCCAATTATGTTCACAATTACTTTCTTAATGTACATTATTAACATTTATTATTAAATTTGTATGCACATTAGATACATCCCCCCTTTACACATTTATTATTAAATTTGTATGCACATTAGATACATCTCCCCTTTACACATTTATTATTAAATTTGTATGCACATTAGATACATCTCCCCTTTACACATTTATTATTAAATTTGTATGCACATTAGATACATCTCCCCTTTACACATTTATTATTAAATTTGTATGCACATTAGATACATCTCCCCTTTACACATTTATTATTAAATTTGTATGCACATTAGATACATCTCCCCTTTACACATTTATTATATTAAGCATTGGTCATTCTTAAATTAGTAACTTTAGTGTTAACAGAAATACGGGGTGTTACATTCTCCCCTCCTTAAAGGATTTCGACCCCGAAATATTCAAGTCAAGAAGAATGTAAATCCTACCATCCAATCATCCATCTACTCAACCATCAAACACAGGCATCCATTGTCCTTAAAGACTTCTAATGCTTGTATGTTCATATGCATAGTGTGTGTACATGTCTTTATCTAATGCAAAATCAGGCGGTCTACTGATTCAGTTGACCTCCTTAATGCAAATCATGTCAGTGTCATGCGTCCAATATGTATGCAAATCCTAATGATACATATTATTTCTATATGAGTGCACAATCATTCACTCAAATGCGACATCCATATGATAACACATTAAGTTCAATTCATAAACAAATACATATATGTAAATGAAATATGAAGGCGTCTGAGCTGATCTAGTGCCTATTACGTGTGTATATGCATTCACGAGCAACCACTAGCAACCATTCGCAACCATCAACCATAACATGTTTCAAATACATGTTTACATCCAAAAGGGTTTCTACCTAAGGATCGATGATACGTCCTAGAGGATATACATTAAAAGCTAGAAATTAGTAGGCATAGAATTCTTAAAAAAAGGAATCAAGGATGTACCCTTAAGAAAAAGGGTATGAGGCCCGTATTCCTTATCTTCAATCTCCCGTATCACGTCTTCTTGAGCTTTACTCAACTGTACCTTAACAGATTCAACTTCACGATTGCGAAGTTTCTTGACCTCCATTTCCAAAATAAACAAATGTCAACCATGATATTGAGTGTATATACTAGGATGATCAGAGGTCTCTCCTCTTAGCTTATCCATCATGCCATAACTATGAGGGGCAAAAGGTCACTACGTACTTTTTTACCTCCCTTAAGGTTAGTCATTCTCTATATAGAGCGCCTGCCATAACTATTCATCTTTCAAGCAAACCATCCTAGTCGAACTCGACATCCCTCAAGTACAAGCCCCAAAGGCCTAAACCAATATCAGACAAGCACCCGAGGAATGTCTCCTCCGAATTTGGACGATCTACGTGAGATGATCTAAACAAAAACAACCAAACACTTGAGCACTAGTTGGGATCTTTTACTATACAAGTACTAAGGTGCAGAGACTCAACTATGGAAGCGAATATGAACAAATGCGAAGTGCTAAAACCAAAAGAAAGAGTACAAACAGAAAAGCTAGACTCTTCCAATAGAACTTTACTACCTTTCTCCTAGGTACGCTTAGTGGTGAAAGCATGTACTTGCCCTTCTAAAAATCTTGTCCTTTGTTCTTAATTATATGCCCTATTCTGCCATAGTAAAGATACTTCCTCTTGTCTTAGGTTTTATAATACCTTCCTCCTTCGTGAGCCAAGTCTACATCCATGAATTCCTCATCCTTGGGTTGTGCTCCTTAGCCAAACTCCTCATCCTCTTTCATGTGTAATCATGTTGACAAATCTCTCGAAAGCTGCCTCCATCGTACAGAAAACCCTAATAAGCTTGAAAGAAAACTAGCCGTAGGTGAAACTACTACTGTTATAGATGGAAGTCGGGCACTACTTCGCCCTTCGATGAGGTTACCTCCCAGAAAGCCAGGAGCCCCAGAGACTCAAGAAAGAAGGGGACAAGAATTCAGACAGAGAATCAGAAGATAGCGCGTATGGCTTTTGGGGAATATGCCGTTAAAACAAAACTTTTCTTTTGAAAATGCTTCTTTTAAAACTGTTTGAAAATAATAATTTTTTTTCAAATCTTTTATCTGATCCGGTAACCTTCAGCTCTGATACCAAGTGTAACACCCCACATCCGTTAGTGTCACTCACAAAGGGAATGCACTAAGTTATATGGAGCATTATAGGTAAAAGATGCAGATAAATTACAAGACAGACAAATTTAAAACAGCGGAAAATAAAACTTTACTTTATTGATAAAGTAATTTGTACAACAATTGTTTTTCAATATCAGAGTATCTGTCTTACAAAAAGGAAGAAGCATAAAATAACATTTATATTCCCCAATGTAGCATGAGCCAGCCATAACAAGAGAATCCAAGCAAATCTTCGACTAATCTTCCAGTTGGGAAAGAGTAAAGGTCAATCTAATCTGAGCTATACTATTCCCTCCTTTACAACCTGGGGGGGAGACGGAAGAAAAGAAAGCGAAAGAAAACAGAGTCAGACATAAAGTCTGGTAAGTTCAGTAACTTTTAGCATGTGAACAGGGAAAAGCAACACGACATGAATTAACTGAATACAAGATAATACCGTGATGATAGGGCTAACAAGATAACATAAGATTAACGCAAGATATGCTAAGGCAAGATAATGTATGCTTCACTACTTTCTCTGTTATTCTGGTTTCTATATCTCTGCATCGCCTAACTAGTGTCTCAACTAGTAATCTGTATAAAATGATAACGTGATCCCAATCCCCATAATCGTGGTTGCCTTTAGGTGTATATCTATTATTAATTACCTAGATCTAATCTAGGGTTTTCTTATCGAGCGCTTCCTAGATTCGACTAGGGTTTATGCGACTTATCTAATACTTCTCGGATTTAGGATTTATGCCACCTAGGTCCAACTAGGGATTATGCTACCTGTCGATCGGTGCCTCTAGTCTAGGACACACTACCCAGAGAGATAAGTGTTCCTAGACTTTACCTCCCAATCGTATCGTAAACGTTTTAGATATCTAGTTGCACATGTCCTCTATATGGGCGGCCCGAGTCCCGTGGTAGGGCTAATCAAGAAACACGGAACTCGGTCGGGAGGTTTAAGTTATCTGCCGATGCAGATGCTAAGGTCTATTTTTCCAGTGGCTATGGTCCCACTCGACCCCTCCCTTAACTAATGAAAGGCACACCTTGAAAAAATGAGAACTATACGCAGGACCTCTATGCCCCCACTAACCTATGGCCATCCTCACCCATAACTAGATAGCAAGTATATGGTCTTTTGGAGTTCTCCGCCTTTCCACTTTACGTATCTCGACTGACTCAAGATGGTAGGTAGACGACGAGTCGCTATCACAGGGCTACTGGTCTCGCCGAATCACGCTGGTCCATCCTAGTCTTTAGGTTTCCATATATTGCAACCAAGGCATACCCTTGGTTCTTCTCACGCGGACCTTAACCTCTATGAGTCCAGGCGGATCATCTGCATTCTCACAGAGGGATACCAAGAGTACCCTTACGTCCCCTCGAAGCCTCGGGCTTCGTAACCCAATTCGTTGGAGCCTTCTTTAAGATCAGATGGACGTTCGGTACTCTTTGTGTTATACTAAGGATTACTACTTAGTTTTTCTAACTAAGGTTTACTACTTAGTTTATTGAATCGTCGTTTTATTAACTAAGGTTTACTACTTAGCCATTTTTAACTAAGGTTTACTACTTAGTCCTCTTTCTCGTCAAGTTGGATTGGTTAAGTGTCATTAGTCAATTCAAGTTAACTTAACCCATTCCTTTGTCATATTAAACTGGTTAAGTGTTATCAGTAGTTCATGTTGACTTAACCCTACCACAAACCAAGTTATATTGGTTAAGTATTTTCTTATTACTTAACCCTACCCATTCATCTTGTATTGGTTAAATGTTCCCTTTAACCTAACCTTGACCATCTGTTCTGACTGACATGTTATAATGGTTAAGTGTTTCCTTAGTTAACTTAACCCTAACATTGGTTTGATTAACATGTTCTAATGGTTAAGTATTGTCCCTTCATGTTTTTAACTTAACCCTATTCATTTATCACACTCTGATGGTTAAGTGTTCAAGCTTACTTAACCCTACGGTCTAGTCCAGCTAACATATTAAATTGGCTAAGTGTATTAAATTTACTTAACCCCAACCTCTAGTCTAGTTAGCATGTTAAATTGGCTAAGTGTATTAACTTTACTTATCCCCAACCTCTAGTCTAGTTAACATGTTAAATTGGCTAAGTGTATTGAATTTACTTGACCCCCACTTTCTAGTCTGGTTAACATATTAAATTGGCTAAGTGTTTTTCTTAGTTACTTAACCCCTACAAATCTTGTCTTGTTACCATGTTAAGTTGGTTAAGTGTCCTAGTTAACTTAACCCTATCGTTCTAACTTAACTATGCTAAGTTGGTTAAGTGTTCTTATGGACTTAACCCTCCCATTCTAGCTTAACTTTAATTATCTTATTAAAGCACCAGCCACTCACATTAGATAGGTATTGTTGTGGCTGCCGGTGTGCCGGTTGGTTCCGGGCAGTCTTACGCCACAACTCAGTCTAACCTCGGGCCTTTATTGTAACAACCCGAAAATCTGGGCCAGTTTAAAAATTTTTATTTTGGCAATTTTAGTGAATTTTGATTATTTAAAATGAATTATTTTAAATAATATCGACGAGAAATTTATTTAGAATATAAATCGAACGTATATATTATACGCGTCGTCGTTAGAATATAAATATTTATATATAATTATAAAAGGAATTGAAAATGGCGCGGTAGTTCGAAAATTCGATTTCTAATTTCAAATGAATATACAGAATTCAATATAAGTCAGAATTGAACGAAACAAGAAATATTTGAATCTGTATAACTATATCTTTGTAACGAAGTTAACAAACTGAGATTTCATCTTAGAAATGATAAGATATGTCCAGTTGAAAATTAGAAATAGTCGCTGTGGAATTTATATATATTTTTATATATATAAGGCCCTTAAAAATAGCAATTTTGCAAACGACCTCGGATTTCGACGAAACCAGTTTTGTTGGGTCCGTGATGTTAAACTATTGCTAGGTTTCAAATTTCATAATTTTTAGAATCAATATGTGAGCGTGGCAAAGGAAAATGCGTTTGACCATTTCAGTTGATTTTAATCGACTGGAAATTGGCCATTTTTCATACGGTCTCAGAATTCGACGAAACTAGTTTTGTTCGGACCGTATCGTCAATATGAAGCTAGAAAATATTTTTCTGGAATTTTTCGAGTTAGTATGTGGCCCCGGTAATTTGAAATGTACGTTTAAAATTCAAAATAAGGATTTAAATGAAAATTCAACAGAAACTGATTGTAACGATCAAACCAGCTTACGATACATATCCCATTGTGTTCGGAATGGGGGTAAAACGCTATGGGCGACAGGCGGTGGGCCTCGTTTCGAGGTCGTATGTAAAAGTCAACCCGTTTGCAAAATTAAATAATTAAATAATAAAAAAAAAAAAAAAATATTCCCTCCCTTTTCTTCTTCATTGCCCCCCCCCCCCCCCCGATTCATTCTTCAGAACGAAATAAAAAAAAAAGAGGAAAAAAAAAAAAAAAAAAAGAAACCTAACCTAAACCGAAGCCGCCGCCTTACCTCAGAGCCACCGCCGACGAACCCTCGCGACGCCGCCCTCCGTTCAGCCTCCTCCTTCCCACTGCTTCTCCTCCTCCCTCGCATGGAACCCCAGAACGCGCCGCGTCGAGGAACAAATCGCGAGCCCCTCCTCGAGGCCAGCTCCTCCACGACGAACTCCTGCCGCCGACCCCTCGCCCCCCTTTCTTCGCAGCATAAAGTAAGTCGTTTTTATTTTTATTTTATTTTTTTTATTTTACTTCTGAAAAATTTCGATTTTTATGTATTAGAAACTGATTTTGAGAAGATTTAAAAACTGAAAATTTAGTTAGTTTAAAACTGAAAATTTAATTAGTTTAAAACTGATTTTCTTTTTAGAATTTTTAAAACTGAATTTTAAAAGTAAATGAAAACTGAATTTTAAAAGTAATTTAAAACCGATTTTTATAAAAGTAATTGAAAACTGAATTTTAAAAGTAAATGAAAACTGAATTTTAAAAGTAATTTAAAACCGATTTTTATAAAAGTAATTGAAAACTGAATTTTAAAAGTAAATGAAAACTGAATTTTAAAAGTAATTTAAAACCGATTTTTATAAAAGTAATTGAAAACTGAATTTTAAAGGTAATTGAAAACTGAATTTTAAAAGTAATTTAAAACTGATTTTTATAAAAGTAATTGAAAACTGAAATTTTAGTTATGGGAAAACTAAATTATTATTTTTAGGAAAATATATATATTAGCGTAGAAGTGAATTTAGTTCTAACTTAGAAAGATTATATTTTTAATGCATTAAAGATTTTATTTTTATCATATATAAAAGACAGGATTTTTAAATTATAAAAGACCTAATTTTTAATGTATGTAAGTTGCGATTTTTATATATTTATTAAAATTGTAAAGATGGGATTTTTACAGTAGAAAAGGTAGAATTTTTAACACTGTAAAGCTTTGATTTTTAGTTGGAGGAAAATATGATCTTTGTTCATATAAAATATAATTTTTATATAAGCGAGAAGTCTAAAAAATTCGATTTTTATATATTGAACTTTGAAATAAAAATTCGATTTTTATATATTGAACTTAGAAATAAAAATTCGATTTTTATATATTGAACTTTGAAATAAAAATTCGATTTTTATATATTGAACTTAGAAATAAAAATTCGATTTTTATATATTGAACTTTGAACTAAAAAAATTCGATTTTTATATATTGAACTTTGAAATAAAAATTCGATTTTTATATATTGAACTTAGAAATAAAAATTCGATTTTTATATATTGAACTTTGAAATAAAAATTCGATTTTTATATATTGAACTTAGAAATAAAAATTCGATTTTTATATATTGAACTTAGAAATAAAAATTCGATTTTTATATATTGAACTTTGAACTAAAAAAAATGTGATTTTTATATATTGAATAACAAAGTAAAAATTCGATTTTTACGTATGTAGTGAAAGCAGCAACGAAGGTGACAAAAAGGCGAAACGACGAAGACTTCTCCAAATGAAGAGCCGTGGAGCTAGGATAGCTATCAGTGAGAATTTCTCACCTTTCAATTTATTTTTCTAGTTATATATATACTAGGATGCAGACGGTGCTTAGTAGCACCCGACACAATCGTCCACAGACCATGGACTTGTTTGTTTGGCTGTTTGGTTATTGATTGTGATATTGGTTTGAATGTGGTTTGTGGTGTGAAAAATCGAATCGATAAATTGGTTAGGATTAGACGTGCGCCGTTATAAGGCGAAGGAGTAAGGCTAGGTTAGACCCTTACTCCAAAGTTTGTGGTTTGCATAACGAATTGATTTGATTGATGTGTGAATGGCGTGGGCCTTCACTAGACCGGGGATAAGGCTAGGCCTTGTCCCGTTTCTAGTATCGTGCCGTTATGCCGCCGAAATTTTCTAAAATAAGTTAGAAAAATAAAATTAGCATTTTATTTAACGAATGAACTGAATATAAATTCATATGTTAAAATAAAATGTGTTATCGTTAAAAATATAATTTTTAACGTGAATGTGAATAAATAAATATTCATTTACAAACCAGACGGTTTGTTTATGTACACCTATTTGAATGACGTTGATTGGGTCGATAAATTTTACACATCGCCTAACTGCACAAATAAAATATGTGTTTGATTGTTTGAAACCCCACACGGGTGTTAGGATGAAATTTGAAGTTCACTCATCCTGATTTATTAAATATGTCGATCGATTGATTGACAAGCTGCTATAAGCGTTAAATGTCTATATTTGATGCTTATACAGTGTAGTGCACTTTGGTTGATGGTTGATTATTCATCGTTGTTGATATATACATGTGTTGTAGAAAATCCATATAATTAACATTATATGGTAATTGATTGGGCCTCATTCCAGTTTCGAGAAAAATAGAAATATTTGAAATAGAAATATTTGAAATAGAAATATTTGAAATAGAAATATTTGAAATAGAAATATTTGAAATAGAAATATTTGAAATAGAAATATTTGAAATAGAATATTTGAAAATAGAAATATGTGAAGCCGTGAGGATTAGATTGACGCCATTTTGACGTGAACGATATTTATATCGATTTTATTCATTTTAAAATGAATATTGAAACGTGATTTCGAAATCGAATATTTTGAAATGAATTGAATTGAAAACGATTTCGAAATGAATTGAATTGAAAACGATTTCGAAATGAATTGAATTGAAAACGATTTCGAAATGAATTGAATTGAAAACGATTTCGAAATGAATTGAATTGAAAACGATTTCGAAATGAATTGAATTGAAAACGATTTCGAAATGAATTGAATTGAAAACGATTTCGAAATGAATTGAATTGAAAACGATTTCGAAATGAATTGAATTGAAAACGATTTCGAAATGAATTGAATTGAAAACGATTTCGAAATAAATTGAATTGAAAACGATTTCGAAATGAATTGAATTGAAAACGATTTCGAAATAAATTGAATTGAAAACGATTTCGAAATGAATTGAATTGAAAACGATTTCGAAATAAATTGAATTGAAAACGATTTCGAAATGAATTGAAAACGAATTCAAATTGAATTGAAAGCGATTTCGAAATAAATTGAATTGAAAACGATTTCGAAATGAATTGAATTGAAAACGATTTCGAAATGAATTGAATTGAAAACGATTTCGAAATGAATTGAATTGAAAACGATTTCGAAATGAATTGAATTTTAAAACGATTTCGAAATGAATTGAATTGAAAACGAATTCAAATGGAATTGAAAGCGAATTGAAATGAATTCAAATTGAATTGAAATTTGAATTGAATAGAAATGAATTTTGAAACGAATTTATAAAGAAGAATTCAATTTTGATTTGAATTGAAAAGGAAGTTGAAATTGCTTTTGAAACGAATTTAAAACCATTTATATAATTCGTTTTAAATAGTAATCGACGAAATATATATTATATATATTATATATATAATATAATGGCCTGAATAGAACGCGCCGCGCTGCGGCAGTTCGCGAATTTCGATCATTTGTTTCAAACGGACATTACGGGAGATCCGACCGTCGGATTCTCCTAAAACCGGAACCGTTGGGTTCGTATCGAAAAGAGCTTTCTAATGAATGTTAGAAATTTGAAATCTAACGGTTGGATTTGGAGATACGTCCAAATCAAATTCGAAAAAGGTCGCTGTAAGTGCAGTTCGATGGCCGTTAATGGAAATCGACCGTACGGGCCTTGATAAAATTATTAAAAATAGTAATAATTTGTGTAAAATCATAAGAAATGATTTGTGAAAGTTTGGGATGAAAAACTCCATATTTGAAAAGATAAAAATAGATTTTTATCGAAATGAACTAGTTTTGAACTAGAATTATAATTCTATTTATTTTTAAATAAATAAATTGAATTTGAAATGGTTTTGAAAATAACCAAAATTTCCAATGATTGCATTGGAGTGGATTTGAATCGAAATTGTCTTCGGAATATTTCGATGTTGGAATTAGTGATATTACAGGTGTTGTTATGGAAATTTGAAAGATATATATGTATATCGTTATTTCCAATACGACATTTGTTAATCGTAGAATTTGATATTGAATATAGGCCGATATAGTTTCTATTCAGAGCCTTGTATTGAATATCGAATGTGATTTGGGTTTGTCGTGAATGGTGTCTTCACTAACACTGTTCTTGAACCCAGTTGAGAAAAGATTAAATCTTTTTATTTAGATTTAATGAAGTGTACCAATTAAATGATATTTAATTGGAATTGAATTGATATTGATTTTTGGGTTTATCGTGAACAGTGTTTTAAATAACACTTGTTCTTTAACCCGATAATTAATGGGATGTGACTTTGGGTTTATCGTGAACCGTGTTTTAAATGACACTGATTCTTTAACCCAGTCACAGATTAAAACTAAGTGGAGTTTTAATGAATCTTTAATTAGATTGAAAAGATCGAGAATGGAGTATCACCAGTTTTGCTCCAGGCGATAGTTAAATCTTTAATTAGATTTGAATGTGAAATTTAGAAACTAACTGGCGGTTAGCCAAGCAGAATGGTTTTCTGGATATTGATCTGATGTTGGTTTCGGCCTTCGGGGTTAATATTTGGGGAATTATTCTCTTGATTAATTTACGGTTAGTGACTAATGAATTGGAATGAGGCGTATGTTGTGTTTGTGTAACACTTTTATAATATATACGCGAGTTATTCGGAAAGACCGGGTTTATCCCATTCTGAATAACTGATACGACGATAAGTCGAAGATGAAGACGATGGTCGAAGACCGGAAGTCTTCACGTCGTTTGGGTGATAACTGATGATCTTGATTGGGCTGTACACCCAAGAAGATGGAAACAGTTAGTGATCGTCCAGACGTACTTGGAGATCGATGGATATGCGGGGTACTAGGTGCCTCCGGTTTCGTTCAGACCCAGAACGGACTTGTAAATGGACTGTGTGTCTGACATCGGATTTCATTCTGTGTGACTGATATCGGTTGCATAGGATGGCTTGCCTGTGTGGCATGCTAAGATGCAAATGATCGAGGCTTCTGTTGAAAAGCAAAGTCTTGTGGTGATGATCAAAGCACGGCCTTTGTGGCGTAGCTTTGTGTAACGTTTACCTCGCGTGTTTCACACCCGGTATGAACCAAAAACGGGAGACGGACCTCAGGGAGGGCATGCGTTTCTTTCTAGCTAGAAGTGGCGTCAGTGGTTTTACACGCCCTGACGAGTTTGACTTATGTGGTTGTGGTTGTTGCGAGGCGCCTCGGTTATATCGGTTTCGGCCGAATGCATTCTGGTCGGCTGACGGACCAGACTTACACCCCATAGGGTGGGGAGACGTATTGTTCAGGCATAATAATCCACTCCGTGTGGACCGGCCCTGACGATCCAAGGGGCAGTTGCGGCTGTTCCTGAGGCTCGGGCTAGACAGTCTCGAATCGGTTGAGGACTATCTTTTGCCTCGGTTCATAGAAGGAAATCCAATTTCCAAATACGTGACTTTGCGGTTTTATTTGTAAACCTATATATGGCGACATGATATATGGTACCCATGCCGCCTATGATTGATACTTATGATTTGAAGTTGTTTTATGCACTATGCACTTATTATAGTATCAAATGATTTGTTTTAAACGTATCAAGCATTCTTTGGCTGTTATAAGGGAAAACCCTATCCCCCGGCTTGCGTTGCATTGTGTGATAGGACCTGGGTCTTATAACAGCTTCATCTTTCTTTATTTAGCATTGCGCTGTTTGTTTTATGCACTGGTATTCTTGGGAGAAAACCCGTTCCGTGTTATACGGCGTGGTCCCTTGATTTACCTAATGATTTGAAATAAAGATTAATAACTGTTTTAGTTCTCACACCAGTCACATGACTGACCTGGAGTTTATTGTTTTAACCTAAACTCTGGGTGCCCCTATTTTCGACACGGGCAGCTAGTAGTTTTGGTTTTGCAGATTTATATTCACAGGATCCTGGGTTACAGCTGGAACGATATCCGGAAAGCTTTGTATCCGTATATCTCATTCTAGTTGTGTATTGTATTATTTTCCGCTGCTATGTATTTAAATGTAATTTAAATCTCTGATATTTCTGTGTGATATTCATTTATACTCTGTATATTCTTGTAATCTGATGCATTGTTGTAATATACAATGAAATGTTCTTCTGTATGCGTTCTGTTGTGGTTTGTTCTCGAACTATCCGACGCTTTCCTTTACGGGGAGGTTGCGGGTCTTTACATTTGGTATCAGAGCTTTGGTTTACAAAGCTAGAGAACAAGGCACATTGGAATCATACGAAAGAATTCATCAGATATTGGATTAGTAATATCCAATGGGAATGACTCGTTAGAGATGGGATCAGTAGTATCCTAGAACGAGTGTGAAGAGTATATTTTTAAAATGAAAACAAAGTTTAGTTTTGAAAATCTAAATCAATTATCCGTATTTGATTATTTATTTGTATGAATATGGACAATCTAATATATAATGGTTTTGTATATACGCGTCATGAACGTATATTCGAAATTTTAATATATTGGATAGATATAGAATCACATTCTAGACACCCGGAGATGGTTCTGATGATTGATCGATCATCATCCGAATTTATGTTCGAGTTTCGAAGGTGCGATTTTCTATATATTTCCATTAGGCTGGTGTGAGAACCAAATCTAAAATAGATAGGGCTTATCGTTGTGATTTGGCATCAAAAATTTGATTTTTGTATATGTATCAAAATTATGAATTTGAAACGTTAAATTCACTAATTGATTGATGTTTGTGTTGTTTGTTTAATTGTTTGATAATTTTGAACCGTTTAGCCTAATTATATCAAATATTGAACGATATTGAAAATTGGTCGCATCTGCTTGCATATACATATATATCATTGAACAGGTCATAGCAAGGAGGCTAGAGCCGAAGAATAAAATTTGTTTGCCCGACAAATAGGTACATGTTTACTACATAATTTACTGTTTTGTTTGGGTGATGATGATTTTGTGAGCCTATTGGCTAGCCGCTTGGCTTTTTCTTTTTCTTTTTGAGATCTGAAGGACCGGGGAAGCTATTTGAAATTCCCCGATGCTCCCGGTGCAGGGGAGGTTATGGCGAAATTTTTCAAAAATTTAGGGTGTTAGCCAAATTTTTGAAATTTTGGAAATTCTCAGAAACTAAAGAGTTGGAGAATGGAAACCAGATCGAACGTAGAGCTGAATAATCAAACCACTTTCGACTTTGTTCCTTTTCGGGGACGAAAAGTTTTAAGTGGGGGAGATTGTAACAACCCGAAAATCTGGGCCAGTTTAAAAATTTTTATTTTGGCAATTTTAGTGAATTTTGATTATTTAAAATGAATTATTTTAAATAATATCGACGAGAAATTTATTTAGAATATAAATCGAACGTATATATTATACGCGTCGTCGTTAGAATATAAATATTTATATATAATTATAAAAGGAATTGAAAATGGCGCGGTAGTTCGAAAATTCGATTTCTAATTTCAAATGAATATACAGAATTCAATATAAGTCAGAATTGAACGAAACAAGAAATATTTGAATCTGTATAACTATATCTTTGTAACGAAGTTAACAAACTGAGATTTCATCTTAGAAATGATAAGATATGTCCAGTTGAAAATTAGAAATAGTCGCTGTGGAATTTATATATATTTTTATATATATAAGGCCCTTAAAAATAGCAATTTTGCAAACGACCTCGGATTTCGACGAAACCAGTTTTGTTGGGTCCGTGATGTTAAACTATTGCTAGGTTTCAAATTTCATAATTTTTAGAATCAATATGTGAGCGTGGCAAAGGAAAATGCGTTTGACCATTTCAGTTGATTTTAATCGACTGGAAATTGGCCATTTTTCATACGGTCTCAGAATTCGACGAAACTAGTTTTGTTCGGACCGTATCGTCAATATGAAGCTAGAAAATATTTTTCTGGAATTTTTCGAGTTAGTATGTGGCCCCGGTAATTTGAAATGTACGTTTAAAATTCAAAATAAGGATTTAAATGAAAATTCAACAGAAACTGATTGTAACGATCAAACCAGCTTACGATACATATCCCATTGTGTTCGGAATGGGGGTAAAACGCTATGGGCGACAGGCGGTGGGCCTCGTTTCGAGGTCGTATGTAAAAGTCAACCCGTTTGCAAAATTAAATAATTAAATAATAAAAAAAAAAAAAAAATATTCCCTCCCTTTTCTTCTTCATTGCCCCCCCCCCCCCCCCGATTCATTCTTCAGAACGAAATAAAAAAAAAAGAGGAAAAAAAAAAAAAAAAAAAGAAACCTAACCTAAACCGAAGCCGCCGCCTTACCTCAGAGCCACCGCCGACGAACCCTCGCGACGCCGCCCTCCGTTCAGCCTCCTCCTTCCCACTGCTTCTCCTCCTCCCTCGCATGGAACCCCAGAACGCGCCGCGTCGAGGAACAAATCGCGAGCCCCTCCTCGAGGCCAGCTCCTCCACGACGAACTCCTGCCGCCGACCCCTCGCCCCCCTTTCTTCGCAGCATAAAGTAAGTCGTTTTTATTTTTATTTTATTTTTTTTATTTTACTTCTGAAAAATTTCGATTTTTATGTATTAGAAACTGATTTTGAGAAGATTTAAAAACTGAAAATTTAGTTAGTTTAAAACTGAAAATTTAATTAGTTTAAAACTGATTTTCTTTTTAGAATTTTTAAAACTGAATTTTAAAAGTAAATGAAAACTGAATTTTAAAAGTAATTTAAAACCGATTTTTATAAAAGTAATTGAAAACTGAATTTTAAAAGTAAATGAAAACTGAATTTTAAAAGTAATTTAAAACCGATTTTTATAAAAGTAATTGAAAACTGAATTTTAAAAGTAAATGAAAACTGAATTTTAAAAGTAATTTAAAACCGATTTTTATAAAAGTAATTGAAAACTGAATTTTAAAGGTAATTGAAAACTGAATTTTAAAAGTAATTTAAAACTGATTTTTATAAAAGTAATTGAAAACTGAAATTTTAGTTATGGGAAAACTAAATTATTATTTTTAGGAAAATATATATATTAGCGTAGAAGTGAATTTAGTTCTAACTTAGAAAGATTATATTTTTAATGCATTAAAGATTTTATTTTTATCATATATAAAAGACAGGATTTTTAAATTATAAAAGACCTAATTTTTAATGTATGTAAGTTGCGATTTTTATATATTTATTAAAATTGTAAAGATGGGATTTTTACAGTAGAAAAGGTAGAATTTTTAACACTGTAAAGCTTTGATTTTTAGTTGGAGGAAAATATGATCTTTGTTCATATAAAATATAATTTTTATATAAGCGAGAAGTCTAAAAAATTCGATTTTTATATATTGAACTTTGAAATAAAAATTCGATTTTTATATATTGAACTTAGAAATAAAAATTCGATTTTTATATATTGAACTTTGAAATAAAAATTCGATTTTTATATATTGAACTTAGAAATAAAAATTCGATTTTTATATATTGAACTTTGAACTAAAAAAATTCGATTTTTATATATTGAACTTTGAAATAAAAATTCGATTTTTATATATTGAACTTAGAAATAAAAATTCGATTTTTATATATTGAACTTTGAAATAAAAATTCGATTTTTATATATTGAACTTAGAAATAAAAATTCGATTTTTATATATTGAACTTAGAAATAAAAATTCGATTTTTATATATTGAACTTTGAACTAAAAAAATGTGATTTTTATATATTGAATAACAAAGTAAAAATTCGATTTTTACGTATGTAGTGAAAGCAGCAACGAAGGTGACAAAAAGGCGAAACGACGAAGACTTCTCCAAATGAAGAGCCGTGGAGCTAGGATAGCTATCAGTGAGAATTTCTCACCTTTCAATTTATTTTTCTAGTTATATATATACTAGGATGCAGACGGTGCTTAGTAGCACCCGACACAATCGTCCACAGACCATGGACTTGTTTGTTTGGCTGTTTGGTTATTGATTGTGATATTGGTTTGAATGTGGTTTGTGGTGTGAAAAATCGAATCGATAAATTGGTTAGGATTAGACGTGCGCCGTTATAAGGCGAAGGAGTAAGGCTAGGTTAGACCCTTACTCCAAAGTTTGTGGTTTGCATAACGAATTGATTTGATTGATGTGTGAATGGCGTGGGCCTTCACTAGACCGGGGATAAGGCTAGGCCTTGTCCCGTTTCTAGTATCGTGCCGTTATGCCGCCGAAATTTTCTAAAATAAGTTAGAAAAATAAAATTAGCATTTTATTTAACGAATGAACTGAATATAAATTCATATGTTAAAATAAAATGTGTTATCGTTAAAAATATAATTTTTAACGTGAATGTGAATAAATAAATATTCATTTACAAACCAGACGGTTTGTTTATGTACACCTATTTGAATGACGTTGATTGGGTCGATAAATTTTACACATCGCCTAACTGCACAAATAAAATATGTGTTTGATTGTTTGAAACCCCACACGGGTGTTAGGATGAAATTTGAAGTTCACTCATCCTGATTTATTAAATATGTCGATCGATTGATTGACAAGCTGCTATAAGCGTTAAATGTCTATATTTGATGCTTATACAGTGTAGTGCACTTTGGTTGATGGTTGATTATTCATCGTTGTTGATATATACATGTGTTGTAGAAAATCCATATAATTAACATTATATGGTAATTGATTGGGCCTCATTCCAGTTTCGAGAAAAATAGAAATATTTGAAATAGAAATATTTGAAATAGAAATATTTGAAATAGAAATATTTGAAATAGAAATATTTGAAATAGAAATATTTGAAATAGAAATATTTGAAATAGAATATTTGAAAATAGAAATATGTGAAGCCGTGAGGATTAGATTGACGCCATTTTGACGTGAACGATATTTATATCGATTTTATTCATTTTAAAATGAATATTGAAACGTGATTTCGAAATCGAATATTTTGAAATGAATTGAATTGAAAACGATTTCGAAATGAATTGAATTGAAAACGATTTCGAAATGAATTGAATTGAAAACGATTTCGAAATGAATTGAATTGAAAACGATTTCGAAATGAATTGAATTGAAAACGATTTCGAAATGAATTGAATTGAAAACGATTTCGAAATGAATTGAATTGAAAACGATTTCGAAATGAATTGAATTGAAAACGATTTCGAAATGAATTGAATTGAAAACGATTTCGAAATGAATTGAATTGAAAACGATTTCGAAATAAATTGAATTGAAAACGATTTCGAAATGAATTGAATTGAAAACGATTTCGAAATAAATTGAATTGAAAACGATTTCGAAATGAATTGAATTGAAAACGATTTCGAAATAAATTGAATTGAAAACGATTTCGAAATGAATTGAAAACGAATTCAAATTGAATTGAAAGCGATTTCGAAATAAATTGAATTGAAAACGATTTCGAAATGAATTGAATTGAAAACGATTTCGAAATGAATTGAATTGAAAACGATTTCGAAATGAATTGAATTGAAAACGATTTCGAAATGAATTGAATTTTAAAACGATTTCGAAATGAATTGAATTGAAAACGAATTCAAATGGAATTGAAAGCGAATTGAAATGAATTCAAATTGAATTGAAATTTGAATTGAATAGAAATGAATTTTGAAACGAATTTATAAAGAAGAATTCAATTTTGATTTGAATTGAAAAGGAAGTTGAAATTGCTTTTGAAACGAATTTAAAACCATTTATATAATTCGTTTTAAATAGTAATCGACGAAATATATATTATATATATTATATATATAATATAATGGCCTGAATAGAACGCGCCGCGCTGCGGCAGTTCGCGAATTTCGATCATTTGTTTCAAACGGACATTACGGGAGATCCGACCGTCGGATTCTCCTAAAACCGGAACCGTTGGGTTCGTATCGAAAAGAGCTTTCTAATGAATGTTAGAAATTTGAAATCTAACGGTTGGATTTGGAGATACGTCCAAATCAAATTCGAAAAAGGTCGCTGTAAGTGCAGTTCGATGGCCGTTAATGGAAATCGACCGTACGGGCCTTGATAAAATTATTAAAAATAGTAATAATTTGTGTAAAATCATAAGAAATGATTTGTGAAAGTTTGGGATGAAAAACTCCATATTTGAAAAGATAAAAATAGATTTTTATCGAAATGAACTAGTTTTGAACTAGAATTATAATTCTATTTATTTTTAAATAAATAAATTGAATTTGAAATGGTTTTGAAAATAACCAAAATTTCCAATGATTGCATTGGAGTGGATTTGAATCGAAATTGTCTTCGGAATATTTCGATGTTGGAATTCGTGATATTACAGGTGTTGTTATGGAAATTTGAAAGATATATATGTATATCGTTATTTCCAATACGACATTTGTTAATCGTAGAATTTGATATTGAATATAGGCCGATATAGTTTCTATTCAGAGCCTTGTATTGAATATCGAATGTGATTTGGGTTTGTCGTGAATGGTGTCTTCACTAACACTGTTCTTGAACCCAGTTGAGAAAAGATTAAATCTTTTTATTTAGATTTAATGAAGTGTACCAATTAAATGATATTTAATTGGAATTGAATTGATATTGATTTTTGGGTTTATCGTGAACAGTGTTTTAAATAACACTTGTTCTTTAACCCGATAATTAATGGGATGTGACTTTGGGTTTATCGTGAACCGTGTTTTAAATGACACTGATTCTTTAACCCAGTCACAGATTAAAACTAAGTGGAGTTTTAATGAATCTTTAATTAGATTGAAAAGATCGAGAATGGAGTATCACCAGTTTTGCTCCAGGCGATAGTTAAATCTTTAATTAGATTTGAATGTGAAATTTAGAAACTAACTGGCGGTTAGCCAAGCAGAATGGTTTTCTGGATATTGATCTGATGTTGGTTTCGGCCTTCGGGGTTAATATTTGGGGAATTATTCTCTTGATTAATTTACGGTTAGTGACTAATGAATTGGAATGAGGCGTATGTTGTGTTTGTGTAACACTTTTATAATATATACGCGAGTTATTCGGAAAGACCGGGTTTATCCCATTCTGAATAACTGATACGACGATAAGTCGAAGATGAAGACGATGGTCGAAGACCGGAAGTCTTCACGTCGTTTGGGTGATAACTGATGATCTTGATTGGGCTGTACACCCAAGAAGATGGAAACAGTTAGTGATCGTCCAGACGTACTTGGAGATCGATGGATATGCGGGGTACTAGGTGCCTCCGGTTTCGTTCAGACCCAGAACGGACTTGTAAATGGACTGTGTGTCTGACATCGGATTTCATTCTGTGTGACTGATATCGGTTGCATAGGATGGCTTGCCTGTGTGGCATGCTAAGATGCAAATGATCGAGGCTTCTGTTGAAAAGCAAAGTCTTGTGGTGATGATCAAAGCACGGCCTTTGTGGCGTAGCTTTGTGTAACGTTTACCTCGCGTGTTTCACACCCGGTATGAACCAAAAACGGGAGACGGACCTCAGGGAGGGCATGCGTTTCTTTCTAGCTAGAAGTGGCGTCAGTGGTTTTACACGCCCTGACGAGTTTGACTTATGTGGTTGTGGTTGTTGCGAGGCGCCTCGGTTATATCGGTTTCGGCCGAATGCATTCTGGTCGGCTGACGGACCAGACTTACACCCCATAGGGTGGGGAGACGTATTGTTCAGGCATAATAATCCACTCCGTGTGGACCGGCCCTGACGATCCAAGGGGCAGTTGCGGCTGTTCCTGAGGCTCGGGCTAGACAGTCTCGAATCGGTTGAGGACTATCTTTTGCCTCGGTTCATAGAAGGAAATCCAATTTCCAAATACGTGACTTTGCGGTTTTATTTGTAAACCTATATATGGCGACATGATATATGGTACCCATGCCGCCTATGATTGATACTTATGATTTGAAGTTGTTTTATGCACTATGCACTTATTATAGTATCAAATGATTTGTTTTAAACGTATCAAGCATTCTTTGGCTGTTATAAGGGAAAACCCTATCCCCCGGCTTGCGTTGCATTGTGTGATAGGACCTGGGTCTTATAACAGCTTCATCTTTCTTTATTTAGCATTGCGCTGTTTGTTTTATGCACTGGTATTCTTGGGAGAAAACCCGTTCCGTGTTATACGGCGTGGTCCCTTGATTTACCTAATGATTTGAAATAAAGATTAATAACTGTTTTAGTTCTCACACCAGTCACATGACTGACCTGGAGTTTATTGTTTTAACCTAAACTCTGGGTGCCCCTATTTTCGACACGGGCAGCTAGTAGTTTTGGTTTTGCAGATTTATATTCACAGGATCCTGGGTTACAGCTGGAACGATATCCGGAAAGCTTTGTATCCGTATATCTCATTCTAGTTGTGTATTGTATTATTTTCCGCTGCTATGTATTTAAATGTAATTTAAATCTCTGATATTTCTGTGTGATATTCATTTATACTCTGTATATTCTTGTAATCTGATGCATTGTTGTAATATACAATGAAATGTTCTTCTGTATGCGTTCTGTTGTGGTTTGTTCTCGAACTATCCGACGCTTTCCTTTACGGGGAGGTTGCGGGTCTTTACATTTATCGGGCTCAATGCCTTAACCTCCCACATTGGATAGGTATTGTTGTGATCACTGGACAGCCGGGTGGGTCCGGGCAGGTATACATCACAACTCAATCCAACCTCGGGTTAAGCATGTTCGTATTGTCTAAATTTACTTTTCTCATTTAGGATAAATTCTATAAGTAAATTTTCCCTAATTTACTTATTCCATTATTACTCTTTTAATGTACATTGTCAACATTTATTATTATGGCCCATTTTCCCTATATATCATATTTATAGTTTTTGGTATGTAAATTATACCAAATTAAGTGTCACTAACCATGATTATTCTAAACATGACAATTACTCACAATTATGACTAAATTCAAAATTTGTGCTAATATACTGATTATGCCAAATTAACTTTAATTGACCCAATTCTGATTTAACATCCTAATTTACAGTTTATGGCAAGACTAGAATTATTATTCTAGTTTACCGTTTACGCCTAAAACTTAGCTTACTTGCCAATACTAAATTTAATATGTCAAATTACATATTCCATAATTCATGTCAAATTTTCAAATTTGCATTCTCATAAACATGCCATAATACATGTTCTAAATTATGTCAATCATAATTATGTTCATGTTCCACATTATGCCAATTTCCAAGTTTACAACCATGTTTAAGTCAAATTTATGATTTGCCCAAATCGTATTCCCATCGTTCGTGTAATCGTGATTTCTTCCTAGATTATAGATAAATCTAGATTCGTGGATAAAAAGGGAATGAACCAAAATGCCATGAAAAGATAGACATAATGACTGGCAGAAGATGATAATTCACTAATCACAGATCTAACAAATTACACTAAATAAATTGATTAAAGCATCGAAGGCCTATAAATCTGATAATATTATGACATAAAAAGGGTTGAACAAATAACATAGGTTCAAGTATATGGGTAGATCTAACTTAATAGATAAATTCCCATAATCAAGATCCAAGGATAATTAAGAATAAACTGAATAGATAATCAAGTTTAGATCCAATCTCACAGTCATAATCCTAGGCAATAATATCATGTTCATGAATCATAGGTAATTATCCACTATTGTCCTTTTCATAGTCATAGGCATTGGTTTATGCTCCTAATCAAAGGCTTATGTTCATAGTCAAAGGCTTATGGCTTCGAAGGCCACAGTTCCATAGTCATAATCTTAAGCATTGGCAATTTAGTCACAATGTGTTCTAGGCCATAATCAAGAATCAGATCCAAAGTCATAAACAAGCACAGATTCAATGAAATGATAAGGCATATTTCTTATATTCTTTTAATTTCATGTCACAAATAGAAAAGGCGTTCAAATCTAAAAAGTAACCGACTTACATTGATCGGATCTAGAAAAGAATAGAAATATAGCGTTGCTTGAAGCCGTTGAATCTTTACTTGAATCCTAACTTGTTTTGAATCTTCTCTTGAAAGACTTGAGCAACATATCCTCGTCTTGATTTATATTTTATTTTAATCTATTTATTTAGATTTATAGGAAGAAGAAGAAGCCATGTCCATCAAGAATTTGTGCAGCATAAGGTTAGAGAAGAATGGTGCAAAGAGAAGGAGACTAGGGGGCTGTTTATATAGGATTGCAAGTTAATTTGAGCCGTCGATGAAGCCAAGGTTAATCAAAGCCATCTGTTCTAAAGAGAAGCCAATTATGTTCACAATTACTTTCTTAATGTACATTATTAACATTTATTATTAAATTTGTATGCACATTAGATACATCCCCCTTTACACATTTATTATTAAATTTGTATGCACATTAGATACATCTCCCCTTTACACATTTATTATTAAATTTGTATGCACATTAGATACATCTCCCCTTTACACATTTATTATTAAATTTGTATACACATTAGATACATCTCCCCTTTACACATTTATTATTAAATTTGTATGCACATTAGATACATCTCCCCTTTACACATTTATTATTAAATTTGTATGCACATTAGATACACCTCCCCTTTACACATTTATTATTAAATTTGTATGCACATTTGATACATCTCCCCTTTACACATTTATTATTAAATTTGTATGCACATTAGATACATCTCCCCTTTACACATTTATTATATTAAGCATTGGTTATTCTTAAATTAGTAACTTTAGTGTTAACAGAAATACGGGGTGTTACAATAATATTCTTTATTTTCCAAATTGGAATGAGGCCCAATCAATTACCATATAATGTTAATTATATGGATTTCGTACAACACATGTATATAATTGCAACGATAAATAATCAACCATCATCCAGAGTGCACCACACAACTGCATAAGCATCAAATACAAATAATTAACGCTTACACAGTCTGTCAACCCATCGATTGACATACAACTAAACAATCGGGATTAGTGTACGTCAAATATCATCCCAATACCCGTGTGGGGTTTCAAATCAACAAACACATATTTTTATATGCGTAGTTGGGCAATGTGTAAAATTTATCATCCTAATCAATATTAGTCAAATGGGTGTACATAAACAAATCGTTCGATTTGTAAATGAATATTTATTTTACTTCAACACATGAATATATATTTTATTTCAACACATGAATATATATTTTATTTCAACACGTGAATATTTTTTTTTTCAGCACATGAACATATATTTTATTTCAACACATGAATATATATTATATTTCAACACATCACAATCAACAGTCAAATTTGACAGCACAAACAATCATACAATTCGTCCATGGTCTGTGGACGACGGGGAACAGTTTATATATGCAGTTATAAAATAAATAACTGAACAGAAAATTTTAGTGAGGAGTTCTCACCGATTAGCTAAACCAATTCGCTGGGACTCTTCACATGTAGGAGATCTCGCCGTGCTCGCCTTTTGTTACTTTCGTTGTCCGTATCCACTACATATATAAAAATCGCATCTTTATATTGTTGCTATGTATATATAAAAAATCACATTTTTATAACTATGCTATATGGATAAAAATCACACTTTTATACTGCTATCATATACATAAAAATTCTATTTTTATACTGCTACTATATAGATAAAAAGTCTATTTTTATACTGGATAAAAATTCTATTTTTATATTGCTACTATATAGATAAAGATTATATTTTTATATCGCTGCTAAAGAGATAAAGATTATATTTTCATATCACTACTTACATTATAAAGATTATATTTTTATATCGCTACTTACATTGTAAAGATTATATTTTTATATCGCTACTTACATTATAAAGATTATATTTTTAAACAAACAATTTTAAACAAACAAAGATCATATTTTTAAACAAACAAAGATTATATTTTTAAACAAACAAAGATTATATTTTTAAACATCGCTCTTTATATTTTATAAACATCGTTGTTTATATTTTATAAACATCGCTGTTTATATTTTTAAAATCAAAGATATTTAGTTTTTAATCCTATTTTTATATATCATTTTTACAGGTAAAAATAATTCCTATTTTTGCTATTTTTATTTAAATAAAACATGCTATTTTTATTTATTCAAAACATGCTATTTTTATTTTGAAAACATGCTATTTTTATTTTAAAAACATTTCATTTTCAGTTTTAAAAACAAATTATTTTCAGTTTTAAAAACAAACTAATTTCAGTTTAGAAGAACAATTTATTTAAATAAAATAAAATAAAAACAAAGAGAAGCTCACTGTAAAAACTTCAGACCTTGCTCAAAAATGAATTTCCGTTGCCAACGCCACCAGGATCAACCGGAGCCCCATCGGAGCACCCCCCCCTCCGACCCTCTACGCGTCGCCTCCCTCCCCTACCAATCACCTCGCCTCCGGTGGTCCCGCCATCGCCAGAATTGGCTTCGAACGTGGCTACTTTGAGGAGGAAATCCTCCCCCTACACCACACGAAACTCGACGAAGTTGGGTTGGAGATAAAGATCGAAGGAATCTATATCGTTTTCGTTTTAGGAGTGGTTGAAATTATTGAGAGGATTCGAAGTAAAATGGTCAGGAAAGAATCAACCCTTTCCGTTGTTCATCACTGGAGAGGCGCGATATATGGTTTGACCAAGGGGTTGAACTTTGACTAGGGTTTAGTGTATGGAGTATATATATATATATTTATTTAATTCGTTTAATTCAAGTTTAATATCACGAACTCCAATTTGACCCAGCGACTGTCGCCCCTAGCTAATTACCCTCATTCCAAACGCAATGGGATATGTTTCGTAACCCAATTCTATCGTTTCGATCAGTTTTTATTTAAATTAACATTTAATTCATTATATTGAATTTTAAACGTACATTTCAATCTACCGGGGCCACATATTAACTCTAAAAATTCCCGAAAAAATATTTTTAGTTTTGAATTGTCGAGACGGTTCTAACAAAACTAATTTCGTCTAATTCTAAGACCGTTTGAAAAATGGCCGTTTTCTAGTCGATTAAATCCAATTGAAATTGGTCAAACGCGTTTAAATGCGCCACGCTCACATATTGATTCAGAAAATTATGAATTTTGAAACCAAGTAATAATTTGACATCCTGGATCCAACAAAAGTAGTTTCGTCGATAATGAAGGTCGTTTGCAAAATTTCCATTTTTAAGGGCCAGAATTCCACAGCGACTATTCTGAATTTTCAACTGGACATAACTTTTAATTCCCGCTATGAAATTTCAATTTTTCGAATTCATTGAAAGATATTCTCAATTAGATTCTAATATTTTTGGTTTCGCTAAAATCCGGTTTATTTTGAATCCTGTACATTCCTTTGAACTTTGAAATCGAATTTTCAAACTACCGCGCCATATTTAATTTTTTTTTATAATTTATAATAAATATTTATATTCTAACGTCCATTCAAATAAATATATACGTTCTAATTCTATTCAAAATAAATTTCTCGTCGTTATTATTTAAAATAATTCTTTTTAAATACTCAAAATTCGCTAAAATTGCCAAAATAAAAATTTTAAATTAGCTCATAATTTCCGGGTTATTACATTAACGATGCATATATTAGAATTTATATGCAAAGTTACAATTACACTTTATTAACGATGCATATATTAGAATTTATATGCAAAATTACAATTACATTTTATCGACAATGCATATATTAGAATTTATATGCAAAGTTACATTTACATTTTATGAACGATGCATATATTAGAATTTATATGCAAAGTTACATTTACATTTTATTGATGATGCATATATTAGAATTTATATGCAAAGTTACAATTACATTTTATCGACGATGCATATATTAGAATTTATATGCAAAGTTAAAATACATTTTATTTAACATTATGAACATGTAGATATGATATGCCAATAAAACATTCTTTTATCTGACGTATTAAATGCGTTAGTGGAATCGCCGAATGGTTTATATATATAAAATTATATATAAATTAAAAATTAAACGAATCGCGTGGGGTAGTTCGCCTTTCGGAATCGAAATTTTAAACGATTATGCCGAAAGATCCGACCATCGGATTTTCCCAAACTGGAACCATTAGGTCCGCTTTGGGAAGAACTTTCCAACGATATAAATTTTTTTAAAATCCAACGGTTAGATTTCGAGATATGTGCAAATAAAATTTTGATAAAAACAGCGCCAGGGCCGCCTATTTGTAACGACCCAGGTTTTTGAACGATAAATTTTAAATATTTAATATCGTTTTAAATATTGTGTTAATAATATAAAAGAATTTTTATATTGAATTTGTCGATTAAATAATCGATATAGGATATAATTCAGATTTTAAAACTGAATCGAAACGATACAGTCAATTAATATAAATTCTGTTTGAAATAGAACGATAATAATAATTTATTATCGATGAATTTAATTGTTTGAATCAATTTATATTTTAAATTGAATTTAATTTTTATCGTTGATTTAAGCTGTTATCTCTTCTATACGGTCAAATTTAATTCCAGAATCAGTTCCGCGGAGTTCAGAATAACGATATAATCTGAGAGCATCGGTCATTACGGTTGAATAGCAGTTCAAGACTTTGAATTGAGAGACCACAAGATATTTTTATTATTTATTTAAATTCAAATCACAATAAACATCAGCCGACCTACGTTTTAATTTTTGCTACCCTAACACATAACATCGCAGCCTAATTCCTCGAGCCAACAAAACTGTCTTCCTCCTTCGCTATGAAGGAAAACAACGATTTAAATGGTCTCGTACGATTGTCTCCTCCCTGAACCTATAAAACAGAACTGTGCCTCAGCATTCCCTTCCCATCTAAAACTAGCGAAGTCCTCTGCCTTTCTATTTCTCCTCCCCCTTCATCCCAAATCGAATGTCCGATAAAAAAAAAAAAAAAAATCCGAACGCCGCTCCTCATTTTCTTCTTCTTTTCTTCATTCGAATCAGCGGAGGGGACCTCAAACCAGAACAGAAGCTCGAACCTGGTCAGAAGAAGGGTGCGATGGGTTTGTCAGGCTCGCGATTGAAGTGTGCGATTGGGGTCACCGCAATTTCAAAAAGGGGCGACTTTGTTTTGATGGCATCGAAGGTAGATCTGAGGGCATTGGTGCACTCGTGAAGGGGAAAGGTAGCTTGCGACAGGATTTCTGGGCATCGTGACATCAGGAGCAGTACGAGCTATAGAGGGGGTCGCGACAGGCGTACTCCGGTCAGAGCAAGGAGGTTCTAGGGTAGTTGGTTGAAGGTGTCGAGAACCAGGGAGAACGAATGTTGAATGGGTTATTATGTTGGTCTGGAATACATTCTGATGATTGGGAGGAGGTTATGTTGAGTGGGACTGGCACATCAATCGGAGTCTATTGGGCGATGTAGTTGCAGCAGCAGCAAGTAGCGGACGTGGGTGGTAGAAAGAGAATGGAGTTTGCCAGTGAGTTATTCGACGAAAAGCCAAAGTAAGATATGCAGTATTTTGGAGCTGTTCGGTCAGGAATTGATCAAGTGATTCGCAAGGCGATGAGGTGCTAAGTAGGTTTATTCCAAAGGATCCATAGTCAAGATAAGATGGAGTCCGGCTGGATATTCAGTGCGAACGGAAATACGAGGTGAGTAAATCTCACTCACCTTTAGAATTTATTTTTATTTCATTAAAAATAATTGTTTGTTGCTTGTGTGAATGCTTTTTGCTTGTTTTATATATATTAGTTATTTAGGCTATATATATATATATTGGGTTGATTGATTGGTTGGATTCCCGCAGTCTCATTAGCGGATGCCCGCAGTTTCATAGCGGATGATTACCCTATACGCCCCACGCTATGATTAGTGGATGACCTTCTATACCGCGATATTCTGCCACGAAGCAGAATGGGTATTATTTATGTGCTAACATATGTGGATGCAGGGAAACAGGTTGGAGGAATCCAACTGGATTCCTCAAAAATATATTATCTGTTTGTTTATTTGTTTGCATATATATTGTTATATATATGATGTGTTAGAAAAATAAACAATTGGTTGCTTTGTGTGTTTTATCACTGGGCTTAAGTAATGATATTTAAAAATATCGTGAAAGGATATTTGAGATTTTAAAAGGAAAAATTCTATTTTTAAATAGAATTTGAATTTTTAATGGAATAAAAACATAAACTTGTTTTTGAAAAATAAAACAAGTAGTTTCTTTTATAAACGAAGTTTATAAATAGTTCCTTTATAACGAAGTTATAAATGAAGTGAAAAGAATTATCATTTGATAATTCAGAAATAGAAATACAAGTGTGAAATTGGAATGGGAAATTTATCTTCAAAGAGAAAAATAGAAATATCAATTTAAAAAGGAATTGAAGTCGAGACTCGTTTAAAGAAATTGGATATAAGAGTTCAAATAGAAACAGACTTTGAAATATAGAATTTCAAAGAAGAATTGAATAGAATTTGAAATATAGAATTTCAAAGAAGAATTGAATAGAATTTGAAATATAGAATTTCAAAGAAGAATTGAATAGAATTTGAAATATAGAATTTCAAAGAAGAATTGAATAGAATTTGAAATATAGTATTTCAAAGAAGAATTCAAATATGAAATGTGAATAGAGATTTGAATGGAATTTAAATATGAAATTTGAATTGAGATTTGAAATAGAAATTCAAGTGTTGAATTTGAACATGGGATTGAATATAGAAATTCAAGTAGAAATTTGAATATGAGATTTCAAAATAGAATTTGAAATAAACTTTGAAAATAGGATTTCAAAGTAGAATGAGAAATGGAATTTCAAAAATAGGATTTCAAATAGAAAATCCAAATGGTTTTGAAAATGGGATTTGAATTCAGGGGAATTCAAATGGGTTTGAGTGAAGAAATTCAAATGGGTTTGAATATTAGAATTCAAAATGAGTTTGAATATTAGAATTTAAATGGGGCTGGAAATGAATTTGAATATTAGAATTCAAAAGGGAAATGGAAAATGGAATTTGAATATAAGAAATTCAAATTGAATTCAAATAGATTTGATCTATGGGATTTGAATATGAAATTCAAATGGGTTTAAACTATGGAATCTTGAATATAGAAATTAAAAAGGAGTTTGAATATTTGAATTTCAATAGAATTCAAATATAGAAATTGGAATATAGAAGTTCAAATGGGATTTGAAACATTTAGAATTTCAAATAGAAATTTAAATGGAGTTTGGATATCTAAATTCAAGTATGAATTTCAAATATAGAAATTCAAAAAGGAGTTTAAAGGATTTGAATACAGAATTTGCAATGAAATTCGAATAAAGAATTTGCAATGAAATTCGAATAAAGGATTTCAAATGGGTTTTGAATACAGGATTTAAAACTATGGAATTTGAAATGTAAAGATTCAAATGGAATTTGGAATATATATCTATATATATATATATATTAGAATAGAGTTGAATTTATATAAACGAAGTTTAAAAGTTTATATTTATAAATATAATTAAAACGAACTCGCCGTAGCACTGCAGTTCGAAAAATAGCGATTCGAACTTCAATCGAGTATACAGGACTCAATTGAAATCGGAATTCTTCGAAACAAGAAACGTCAGGACCGATTTGATAATAGTTTTCTAATGAAGGAGAAAAATCTGAATTTCGTCGTATAGATTTTGAGTTATGTCAAAATCAAAATTTCAAAAATGCAGCGCCAGAAACCATTATAAACCATAATGGATTTTATATATAAATATTGGGATTTTTAAGCAAATAAAAATCCGGATTGCCATTTAAAAATCTAGACTTGAGTTAGAAAATAAATATGGACTCAAGTGAAGTAAGGAAGATGATTTTTGAAACAATAATCATATTTTTGATTATTGAATAGAATTAACTAAAGAAGAATTAGTTAATCGAGTTTGAACTAAAATCGAACTTTGAAAAGTGAAATTTGGGATTGTAAATATATATTCGAAATCGAATATAGAACTAAAATTGAAATTTGAATTCAATTGATTGATAAGTAAGTGGAAATATATTTAAAAGCGTGTTCTAATATACAAGCGAGATAGACAGAAAGTTAGTTAAAGAATTACTTTAACGAATTAAGTCAAACGAGTGTATGAAGTTGAAATAAATTGGACAGGTATAGACATACAGGAGACAGGTATGGGACAAGGATAATGCAGGTATATAAATAATGTGCTCGACAAAAAGGTACATGTTTAATTCATATATGGGTTTTATGCGCCGTATCGGCAAGCCGCTTGGCTTTTCCTTTTTCTTTTTGAGATTAGAAGATACCGGGAAGCTATTTGAAATTTCCCGATGCTCCCGATATAGGGGAGGTTATGGCGAAATTTTCCGGAAATTTAAGGAGTTAGAATATTTTTAAGATATTTTGATAATTAGAAATCATTGTATCGACGTATTGAATTCGATAGATAAGTGAATATAAAAATCGAATATTGTAAACAGATAAGGGATAGAGATAAGGGATTGAAATTGTTTTCAATTTCAAATAGAGATATTTTCTAATATATAGAAAATAAAAGAAGTGATAGTTGGAAACGTTTTCCAAATGGCATAAGAGGCCGAGATGATTATTTGGTTAACAAATATTGATAAGGAAATAGAGAAGAGATTTAATTAATGAAATATTAATTAAAGAGCCCAGTGATTTGTTTGATATGTTGATTGAACACTTGTTTTTATTCGATAGTTAAATCACAGACTATCGAAGTTTTGACCATCGTTGTCAATATGGAGAGACCGGTTGGATTATTATCCGAAGAACCACTCCGTATCGGCATAAGCGTTGCGAACCAAGTATGCTGAACATATTGAAGACGGAGTAAAGTGCAAGGGCTTTTTCTAGTAATAGAAATTGTGCCTTCGGTTTCGTTCAATCCCAGAACGAACGTATATGGACGAATGTCTGACAGAGTATTTCCAATGATCAAATGGGTTGGTCTGTATGAATGTATATGGTTGCAACGGATTTATCCCTTAGCATAATATCCAGAATATTTGTGCAAACTCAACTAGTGATTAACGGATCTGACGATGTGGCATTCAAAGTGAATTGTGTTATCAAGGAATGGTAAGTATGCGTAGCCTCAGGCCTCAACAACCGGAAAAGGACAAAAATCGGGCAGGCAGCATGGCTATGTGGGTCGCACCCATTAGGGTGTATAATCACCTATCTAGAGAAATTCCTTTTGTTTCTAAATCTATCGATTCTGCCCATTCGGGAACGGTGGTTTGAGTCCAACCGTTGGTGATATACATTTGATACACTCAAGCGAAATGAGTGGTCGGTCATGTGTGGGCCGGGTTACAAGATGTTCTTGTTGAACCCAGGTGTATTCGCCTCTAGAGATACATCATCGGAAGGTGGTCCCATACCTTGTCATGTTAGAAATCCAATCTCCAATAAGCGCCATGCGGGTTTTTGGTCTTATACTATATATGTGGAGCGTGAGATGCAAGCGTTCTGCTATTTGGTTATTTATTTGAGGTAGACGTTATTATAATATCACTGGATTTTTGTATCAAAGTGTTTTGGGTTATAGTAAGGTAAAAACCGTCCGTGTTTATGTGTGGGCTGGTCTTACTATTATCTTTTCTTTCGAAAAGGATTTTGAAAGTTAAACAAGTGGTTGGAGTTTACTCACACCAGTCCCATGACTGACCCAGAGTTTGTTTTGTTTTGTTTTTCCTAAACTATTGGGTGCCCAAATTTGTACGGGCAGTCAAGTGTTTCAGGCTTTTACAGATACACTTGGAGGAGCTTGAAGCAGGAGGCTTCAACGTTAGTTATTTGGAGTTACTTCCGCTGAATCAAATGTTATGTGTACTCTGATGATGGTATGTATATATGTACAAACCAGATTTGTATTTCAAAGCTTATGTTATATAATATATTTTATTCGTTCCGCTGTGAGTTTTGTGATCTTCGTTTTCTTCTATTCTAAGTTTTCTATCTTATCTATTCTCACCCTCTATCTTCTTTCTATTGATGGTTCGTATTTCTGTGTTATTTGGGTTGGACGTGTGGTGTATTTAGTCAACTCAGATAGCACGGATTTGCGGGCTTTTACAGTTGGTATCAGAGCTTAGGTTGAGCGAATACCTAGGCTTGTGTGGCATGTGCTCATTAGAGATAGGGTCAGTAGTACCCTAGAATGAGTTGAGTCTATATATACGAGAGAGCGTATTTGTAAATTGATATAAAAGTTGTTTTATATTGTGTTGGCTAGTCTGTTGAGTGGTTTATGAATTCTGGTCGAATCGTGGGACGCCACGAAGTCGATAGGGATTTCTAAACACTTGAACAGAGAAATTGAACACAATATTGTTTTAAAGTGGGTGAATGAAATAATTTTACCCAAAATTCTATTTTTGATATATAACTAATAATTTTCTGAAATTATTGGATGTGTTGATTGTTATCGTTATAATCAAATTTGATTATAAAAATTGGAATGGTTATATATAACCAAAATAAAACTTGTATATAACATATACAAATGAGATAAATTAGAATAAAATTCAAACCAGAATTAAGAATTCAAAATCCTGGGAAGTTGAAAAATATTTTTCAAAGTATATTAAATAATATAGATTTGTTTTAAAGGATTTGAGAGAAAATCATGGATTTTGAAATAATAAGGCACTGAACTCACTTCAGTGGCTGGGAAATAATTCTGATGATGATTGCAACATCATCAGTGTTCATTTCCGAGTTTCTAAGTGATGAATTGCTACCTTAGAAAAAGTTTTTGATGGAAATTTGTTTGAAAGAAAACAAGTGATTTGAAAATTCAAGTGTTTTGAATTTGAAATGAAAATAAATATATGTATATATTTATGGGATTTCAAAAGAATTTGAAAAGAAAAACCCAGGGATTTGAATTCTGGAATTTAAATTTAACTTAAACAAGTTAAATGGGTCGAAGTGAATGAATTGATTAAAATCAATTTGAATTGGTTTAATAGAACATAGATTGGATATAAATGGATTGATCGTAGATCATTCGAATCAAATGAAGGAAGACCAAAAGTTTTGTTTGGAGTTAATTTATTGAATTATGAAGAAGTGGGTTTCAACATAAAGAAGTTGTGAAAAGTAATGGATTTGTACCATTTTTCTGCCTTAGCAATTTCGAGGACGAAATTATTTTAAGGGGGAAAGAATGTAACGACCCATGTTTTTGAACGATAAATTTTAAATATTTAATATCGTTTTAAATATTGTGTTAATAATATAAAAGAATTTTTATATTGAATTTGTCGATTAAATAATCGATATAGGATATAATTCAGATTTTAAAACTGAATCGAAACGATACAGTCAATTAATATAAATTCTGTTTGAAATAGAACGATAATAATAATTTATTATCGATGAATTTAATTGTTTGAATCAATTTATATTTTAAATTGAATTTAATTTTTATCGTTGATTTAAGCTGTTATCTCTTCTATACGGTCAAATTTAATTCCAGAATCAGTTCTGCGGAGTTCAGAATAACGATATAATCTGAGAGCATCGGTCATTACGGTTGAATAGCAGTTCAAGACTTTGAATTGAGAGACCACAAGATATTTTTATTATTTATTTAAATTCAAATCACAATAAACATCAGCCGACCTACGTTTTAATTTTTGCTACCCTAACACATAACATCGCAGCCTAATTCCTCGAGCCAACAAAACTGTCTTCCTCCTTCGCTATGAAGGAAAACAACGATTTAAATGGTCTCGTACGATTGTCTCCTCCCTGAACCTATAAAACAGAACTGTGCCTCAGCATTCCCTTCCCATCTAAAACTAGCGAAGTCCTCTGCCTTTCTATTTCTCCTCCCCCTTCATCCCAAATCGAATGTCCGATAAATAAAAAAAAAAAAAAATCGAACGCCGCTCCTCATTTTCTTCTTCTTTTCTTCATTCGAATCAGCGGAGGGGACCTCAAACCAGAACAGAAGCTCGAACCTGGTCAGAAGAAGGGTGCGATGGGTTTGTCAGGCTCGCGATTGAAGTGTGCGATTGGGGTCACCGCAATTTCAAAAAGGGGCGACTTTGTTTTGATGGCATCGAAGGTAGATCTGAGGGCATTGGTGCACTCGTGAAGGGGAAAGGTAGCTTGCGACAGGATTTCTGGGCACCGTGACATCAGGAGCAGTACGAGCTATAGAGGGGGTCGCGACAGGCGTACTCCGGTCAGAGCAAGGAGGTTCTAGGGTAGTTGGTTGAAGGTGTCGAGAACCAGGGAGAACGAATGTAGAATGGGTTATTATGTTGGTCTGGAATACATTCTGATGATTGGGAGGAGGTTATGTTGAGTGGGACTGGCACATCAATCGGAGTCTATTGGGCGATGTAGTTGCAGCAGCAGCAAGTAGCGGACGTGGGTGGTAGAAAGAGAATGGAGTTTGCCAGTGAGTTATTCGACGAAAAGCCAAAGTAAGATATGCAGTATTTTGGAGCTGTTCGGTCAGGAATTGATCAAGTGATTCGCAAGGCGATGAGGTGCTAAGTAGGTTTATTCCAAAGGATCCATAGTCAAGATAAGATGGAGTCCGGCTGGATATTCAGTGCGAACGGAAATACGAGGTGAGTAAATCTCACTCACCTTTAGAATTTATTTTTATTTCATTAAAAATAATTGTTTGTTGCTTGTGTGAATGCTTTTTGCTTGTTTTATATATATTAGTTATTTAGGCTATATATATATATATTGGGTTGATTGATTGGTTGGATTCCCGCAGTCTCATTAGCGGATGCCCGCAGTTTCATAGCGGATGATTACCCTATACGCCCCACGCTATGATTAGTGGATGACCTTCTATACCGCGATATTCTGCCACGAAGCAGAATGGGTATTATTTATGTGCTAACATCTGTGGATGCAGGGAAACAGGTTGGAGGAATCCAACTGGATTCCTCAAAAATATATTATCTGTTTGTTTATTTGTTTGCATATATATTGTTATATATATGATGTGTTAGAAAAATAAACAATTGGTTGCTTTGTGTGTTTTATCACTGGGCTTAAGTAATGATATTTAAAAATATCGTGAAAGGGTATTTGAGATTTTAAAAGGAAAAATTCTATTTTTAAATAGAATTTGAATTTTTAATGGAATAAAAACATAAACTTGTTTTTGAAAAATAAAACAAGTAGTTTCTTTTATAAACGAAGTTTATAAATAGTTCCTTTATAACGAAGTTATAAATGAAGTGAAAAGAATTATCATTTGATAATTCAGAAATAGAAATACAAGTGTGAAATTGGAATGGGAAATTTATCTTCAAAGAGAAAAATAGAAATATCAATTTAAAAAGGAATTGAAGTCGAGACTCGTTTAAAGAAATTGGATATAAGAGTTCAAATAGAAACAGACTTTGAAATATAGAATTTCAAAGAAGAATTGAATAGAATTTGAAATATAGAATTTCAAAGAAGAATTGAATAGAATTTGAAATATAGAATTTCAAAGAAGAATTGAATATAATTTGAAATATAGAATTTCAAAGAAGAATTGAATAGAATTTGAAATATAGTATTTCAAAGAAGAATTCAAATATGAAATGTGAATAGAGATTTGAATGGAATTTAAATATGAAATTTGAATTGAGATTTGAAATAGAAATTCAAGTGTTGAATTTGAACATGGGATTGAATATAGAAATTCAAGTAGAAATTTGAATATGAGATTTCAAAATAGAATTTGAAATAAACTTTGAAAATAGGATTTCAAAGTAGAATGAGAAATGGAATTTCAAAAATAGGATTTCAAATAGAAAATCCAAATGGTTTTGAAAATGGGATTTGAATTCAGGGGAATTCAAATGGGTTTGAGTGAAGAAATTCAAATGGGTTTGAATATTAGAATTTAAATGGGGCTGGAAATGAATTTGAATATTAGAATTCAAAAGGGAAATGGAAAATGGAATTTGAATATAAGAAATTCAAATTGAATTCAAATAAATTTGATCTATGGGATTTGAATATGAAATTCAAATGGGTTTAAACTATGGAATCTTGAATATAGAAATTAAAAAGGAGTTTGAATATTTGAATTTCAATAGAATTCAAATATAGAAATTGGAATATAGAAGTTCAAATGGGATTTGAAACATTTAGAATTTCAAATAGAAATTTAAATGGAGTTTGGATATTTAAATTCAAGTATGAATTTCAAATATAGAAATTCAAAAAGGAGTTTAAAGGATTTGAATACAGAATTTGCAATGAAATTCGAATAAAGAATTTGCAATGAAATTCGAATAAAGGATTTCAAATGGGTTTTGAATACAGGATTTAAAACTATGGAATTTGAAATGTAAAGATTCAAATGGAATTTGGAATATATATCTATATATATATATTAGAATAGAGTTGAATTTATATAAACGAAGTTTAAAAGTTTATATTTATAAATATAATTAAAACGAACTCGCCGTAGCACTGCAGTTCGAAAAATAGCGATTCGAACTTCAATCGAGTATACAGGACTCAATTGAAATCGGAATTCTTCGAAATAAGAAACGTCAGGACCGATTTGATAATAGTTTTCTAATGAAGGAGAAAAATCTGAATTTCGTCGTATAGATTTTGAGTTATGTCAAAATCAAAATTTCAAAAATGCAGCGCCAGAAACCATTATAAACCATAATGGATTTTATATATAAATATTGGGATTTTTAAGCAAATAAAAATCCGGATTGCCATTTAAAAATCTAGACTTGAGTTAGAAAATAAATATGGACTCAAGTGAAGTAAGGAAGATGATTTTTGAAACAATAATCATATTTTTGATTATTGAATAGAATTAACTAAAGAAGAATTAGTTAATCGAGTTTGAACTAAAATCGAACTTTGAAAAGTGAAATTTGGGATTGTAAATATATATTCGAAATCGAATATAGAACTAAAATTGAAATTTGAATTCAATTAATTGATAAGTAAGTGGAAATATATTTAAAAGCGTGTTCTAATATACAAGCGAGATAGACAGAAAGTTAGTTAAAGAATTACTTTAACGAATTAAGTCAAACGAGTGTATGAAGTTGAAATAAATTGGACAGGTATAGACATACAGGAGACAGGTATGGGACAAGGATAATGCAGGTATATAAATAATGTGCTCGACAAAAAGGTACATGTTTAATTCATATATGGGTTTTATGCGCCGTATCGGCAAGCCGCTTGGCTTTTCCTTTTTCTTTTTGAGATTAGAAGATACCGGGAAGCTATTTGAAATTTCCCGATGCTCCCGATATAGGGGAGGTTATGGCGAAATTTTCCGGAAATTTAAGGAGTTAGAATATTTTTAAGATATTTTGATAATTAGAAATCATTGTATCGACGTATTGAATTCGATAGATAAGTGAATATAAAAATCGAATATTGTAAACAGATAAGGGATAGAGATAAGGGATTGAAATTGTTTTCAATTTCAAATAGAGATATTTTCTAATATATAGAAAATAAAAGAAGTGATAGTTGGAAACGTTTTCCAAATGGCATAAGAGGCCGAGATGATTATTTGGTTAACAAATATTGATAAGGAAATAGAGAAGAGATTTAATTAATGAAATATTAATTAAAGAGCCCAGTGATTTGTTTGATATGTTGATTGAACACTTGTTTTTATTCGATAGTTAAATCACAGACTATCGAAGTTTTGACCATCGTTGTCAATATGGAGAGACCGGTTGGATTATTATCCGAAGAACCACTCCGTATCGGCATAAGCGTTGCGAACCAAGTATGCTGAACATATTGAAGACGGAGTAAAGTGCAAGGGCTTTTTCTAGTAATAGAAATTGTGCCTTCGGTTTCGTTCAATCCCAGAACGAACGTATATGGACGAATGTCTGACAGAGTATTTCCAATGATCAAATGGGTTGGTCTGTATGAATGTATATGGTTGCAACGGATTTATCCCTTAGCATAATATCCAGAATATTTGTGCAAACTCAACTAGTGATTAACGGATCTGACGATGTGGCATTCAAAGTGAATTGTGTTATCAAGGAATGGTAAGTATGCGTAGCCTCAGGCCTCAACAACCGGAAAAGGACAAAAATCGGGCAGGCAGCATGGCTATGTGGGTCGCACCCATTAGGGTGTATAATCACCTATCTAGAGAAATTCCTTTTGTTTCTAAATCTATCGATTCTGCCCATTCGGGAACGGTGGTTTGAGTCCAACCGTTGGTGATATACATTCGATACACTCAAGCGAAATGAGTGGTCGGTCATGTGTGGGCCGGGTTACAAGATGTTCTTGTTGAACCCAGGTGTATTCGCCTCTAGAGATACATCATCGGAAGGTGGTCCCATACCTTGTCATGTTAGAAATCCAATCTCCAATAAGCGCCATGCGGGTTTTTGATCTTATACTATATATGTGGAGCGTGAGATGCAAGCGTTCTGCTATTTGGTTATTTATTTGAGGTAGACGTTATTATAATATCACTGGATTTTTGTATCAAAGTGTTTTGGGTTATATTAAGGTAAAAACCGTCCGTGTTTATGTGTGGGCTGGTCTTACTATTATCTTTTCTTTCGAAAAGGATTTTGAAAGTTAAACAAGTGGTTGGAGTTTACTCACACCAGTCCCATGACTGACCCAGAGTTTGTTTTGTTTTGTTTTTCCTAAACTCTTGGGTGCCCAAATTTGTACGGGCAGTCAAGTGTTTCAGGCTTTTACAGATACACTTGGAGGAGCTTGAAGCAGGAGGCTTCAACGTTAGTTATTTGGAGTTACTTCCGCTGAATCAAATGTTATGTGTACTCTGATGATGGTATGTATATATGTACAAACCAGATTTGTATTTCAAAGCTTATGTTATATAATATATTTTATTCGTTCCGCTGTGAGTTTTGTGATCTTCGTTTTCTTCTATTCTAAGTTTTCTATCTTATCTATTCTCACCCTCTATCTTCTTTCTATTGATGGTTCGTATTTCTGTGTTATTTGGGTTGGACGTGTGGTGTATTTAGTCAACTCAGATAGCACGGATTTGCGGGCTTTTACACTATTGACCCGAAGCGTCGTTGAATTGAATTGAGTTGTTTTTATATAAATAAAAATAGCGATAAATCATTATTAAATAGTATTAATGATATGAAATGGGTTTAAATTATATAATGCGAGAATTATTTGAAAAGACCAAGTTCAATCTCATTTCAAATAATTATACGACGATTTAAATTGAAGATATTGAAGACGGTGATTGAAGACCGGCGATCTTCACATCGAATGGATAACTACTGATGCCCAACATTGGTTAGCTCTCAGTAAAGGGTTAAAGTGGTAGTTGTTCAGACGTACTTGTTTATTTCTGGATAAGCGAGAACCTCTCTTCCGTATTGGACAAACGGGACGAGGAATAAGGTGACTCCGTTTTCATTCAGACCCGGAACGGACTTGTAAAGGGATGTATGTGTTTGACATTGGATTTCACTACATACAAATTGATTTCTATTTAATATATATCGGTTTGGTGGCAGAGAATTTATTCTCTTGCTTAACACCCTTCTCTGAGACGCACGAGCTCCGAGGTAATATATTGGTAGTTATCGATCGCATGGCATGGATTATCAATATGGCATGCCAAGATGCAATTGATCGAGGCTTTTGTTGAAAAGTAGAGCTTCATGGTTGATGATCAAAGCTTAGCCTATTTCAGTATAGATTTGTGTGTAGTGTTACCTCGCGAGCCTCACACCCCGGTATGAGTCAAAAAACGGGATAAGGATCGTAGGGAATGCACATGTTTCTTTCTAGCTAGAAGTGATATCAGCATTTACAAGCCCTGACATTTTTTTACTTATGTGGATGATGGATTATGAGGTACCTCGGATTTTTGGTCGATAGTGACCAAATTATATGTTCAATAGGGCCGGGAAGCGTGTGTTCAGGAATTGCCAATCCATTAAAGTATTTATGGATCGGCCCTACCGCATCCAAGGGTTGCCCGTAGGTGTGATCCTGAGGCATTTGCTAGAGTGTCTCGAATTGGAGAGGACGATCCCTAGCCTTGACTCATGATGGAAACCCAATTTCCAATATGACATTACAGTTTTGATTATAAACCTATATATAGCGACATAGTATATGGTAGCTATGCCGTCTAGAATTGATACATTTTCTTTGAAGTATTTTAAAACTGATTAAACACTAATAATAATATTATTAAAATATTATTTTCTACGTATCAAGCATGTTTGATCATTATAAGTTAAAACTCTATCCTCCGGTTTGCGTTGCATTGTGTGATGGGGCTTGAGTCTTATAATGATTTCATTTTTCTAAAAAGCATTGCGTGGTTTTGAATAAAATTTATTAAACTTATGCACTGGCAATACAATGGAGTAAACCTGTTCCCCGTTCCGCATTAGCGGCTTGGTCTTATGATTAGCCATATTGTTAGATAAGTTAGGAAAGATTTCTCATACCACTCCCATGACTGATTCATAGTTTGTTTCACTTTGCAAACTCAAGTGCCCTCTTTTTCACACGGGCAGCCAAGTGATGGGTCCAGGTATTTATGCACATAAGTTGGATGGGAGCATGCTTGTGACCTGAAGACGAATATCACTTTATCTTTTATTTATGCTTTGAGACATTTAGACATTCCCTATTTTTGATGTACTTGATGGAGTTTAGACTTGTTTCTATTTGCTGAGACTTTCTATTTGCTAAGTGTATCCTGTAACTGTGCTACTCTGATGTCATTGATGGTTTGATGTTGATGACATTTCTATTTCCGCTGTAATGATTTATATGTTATGATATTATCTAAGATCTGCTACTGTTGTAATTATGTTATATTCCAATGATTATCCTTGCTTTCGTGCGACGAAGCTTGGGGTCATCACACATACAATTTTATTCCTCTTCTCTAGCCTTCTTGCTATAACCTGTCCAATGTATATGCATGTACATGTATGCAATTGCAATCAATTTTCAAGTCAGTTCAATATTTGATTCAATTTGGCTTAATGGTTCAAAATTCTAATTAATCAAACCAATAATCAAATAACACAATCAGCAATCAATTAGTTGATTATCGTTTCAAACACATAACTTTTATATATATACAAAAATTTTATTTTTGATGCCAAGTCACAACAATAAACACTATCTAGTTTTGGTTTTCACACCAGTCAAGTGGAAATATATAGACGTCCTACTTTCGAAACTCGAACATAAATTCTGATGATGCTCGAGCTATCATCAGAATCATCTTCGGGCGACTAGAGTGTGATTCTATATCTATCTAGTACATTTGAGGCTTCGTATAAACATTTGCAAGGTGTATATGCGAAATCTTTATATACTCGATTGTCCAAAAATCAATTTAAATATAATATTCAAATACGTAACATAAGGTTTAAATTTTCAAAACAAAATTTGTTTTCATTTTTATTTTAAAAATAACACTCTTCCGACTCGCTCTAGGATGCAACTGATCCTATCTCTAACGAGTCATTCTTATTGGATATTACTAATCCAATCCCTGATGAATTCTTTCGTTTGGTTCTAATATGTCATGTTCTCGAGCTCTGTAAACCAAAGCTCTGATACTACGTGTAACGACCCGAACTTCCCTGGTCTGCGAAGAGAAGGGAAAGAACGGATTGTCTGAGAACACGACAAATCAGAACACAAACAGAGGAACATTTGATTGCTTATTACATCAATTTACATCAGAGTACAATGAATGAATAATATACATTTGATAAATATCAGAGATTTACTAATTACAATGCAGCGGAAAATAATACATAACACAACTGAAAGAAATACACGGATACAGAGCGTTTCGAATATAGCTCCAGCTGTAAACCAAGATCCTATGAATACAATATCTGCAAAACCAAAACTACTAGCTGCCCATATGGAAAATAGGGGCACCCAGAGTTTAGGTAAATTCCCAGTCAGTCATGTCTCCCGGTCAGTCACGTGACTGGTATGAGAACTAAAACAGTTATTAGCTTGATTTTAAAGTAAGGTAAATCAAGGGGCCACGTCGTATAATACGGAACGGGTTTAACCCCAAGAATACCAGTGCATATAACAAACAACGCAATGCTATTTGGAAAAATGAAGCAATTATAAGACACAGGTCCCATCACACAATGCAACGCAAGCCGGAGGATAGGGTTTTCCGTTATAATAGCCAAACATGCTTGGTACATTTAAAACAAATCATTTGATACTATAATCAGTGTATAGTGTCAAAACTAGCTTCAAATATAAATGTATCAATCATAGATGGCATGGGCACCATCTATCATGTTGCCATACAAGTTCTACAATTAAAACCGCAAAGTCACGCATTGGAAGTTGGATTTCCATCTGTGAACCAAGCCAAGGGATCTTTCTTACTGCTTCGAGACAAACTAGCCCATGTCTCAGGACCTAGACATAGATGGGCCCTTGGATCATCAGTGTCGGTCCACACGGAGTAGATTAAAATGCCTGAACAATACGTCTCCCCGCTCTATAGGGAATAAATGAGCCAGATGACTCAATATCCATTGGCTTCGTAGTAACCAATATATTTGAGGCACCTTGATATCCATCAAATAATATGCAACATCCACATGAGTAAAACGTCTGGGCTTCATACCATGACACCACTCTTAGCTAGAAGGAAAAGCATGTTGTAACGCCCCGCCTCTATACCCACTATCATCCAATTCATTTCAGATAAATGTCTTAGACCATAACAGAGAATGAGGTTTGTGAAGACCGACCGATTGTATGATTACTCCATGTGAGGAATGCACATCGAATTCTGATGCCGATTAAAATTTCGACATATCCATTCGACACATAGGGAAATTACAACAACGGCTATATGAAATCCGGAAAGCAGTATAAAATAGACAACAACAATAATATAAATATGGTATATCTCAAAGCCAGACATGGAATAATCATATCACAAAGGCAAAACAGATATGAATAATCCAAGAATGTGTACAACAAGGTAGTGGTCAACAAAGATCCAATAAACCCAAAAGAATAGATACATGTACCATGATCAAATAAAAGAATGTGTACATAACAATAGATAATGTCATAGGTACATAAGTACATAAAGCTGTGGAGGCAGAGTAGCAAGCTGAAAGCGGAAGATCAGTCCTGCATTGAGGCCCAGAGAAGTACCTAAAATGACTCGGTCTGACCCAAGTATTATTTATAGGAATAAATAATAAACGAGTCAGTCTAGCTGTACTTATCAAATAAACTGAGATAACAAGAGATATAACAAAGGATGACATGATTATAGTGATAATATCTAATCATAAATAAATATGAATCACGGCATGTCAACACAATCAGAAAATGACAACGGAATGTCAGCATACAAATATCTCTAAATAATCTCCTAGATAATGTAGAATGAAACATTCAACTAGGAGCACACCACAGGAAATGACAGAGGAATGCCAAATAACTAAAGACATGAATAACAACGGAATGCCAAATACAAATCAAATTGACGCACATCGCATCAAAGTAACCAAGAATCCAGAAATCATTAGAAATCCAGAAAAAATCATAAAAAGTGGATACCTCCCAGATGAGATACGACTCTAGGTAGTGAACCTATATGTTTGAGCCGAAGCTCCCCACAGAGTCGGGTCGTGACCCCGGAAGAGAGAAAACACATAAATCATGAAATCTCTAGAAAACATTATAAATCATAGAAAGTTGAACCGAAGTCCCATAGGTGAAATCCAAGAATCGTAAATCCCACTCGGGCGATCAATGACCACAAAACATAAGTCATAAAATGAATAGGAGGTATCGACAGATAGTGCGGAAAATATCTGAATGGAGTTCCCCTGATAGCGTGGAAACTATTACAATGAACCACAGTCCGCTAGATACATAGCCAGGAAGCTAAGTCCAAATCATAAAACGGATCACATCGGTCCGGGTGAGTATAAATTACACCGAGACAGTTAATATAAGTAAATAGCTAAATGTCCCATAACCACTCGCTATTCTCGAATATTTACGGACCCATTGTTGGTTCATACTCAAAACATAAATCATCATTTCCACATTTTTCAATCGAACGATTCCAAGAATTAACCGTCAAAGCAAACACAAGGGTTCATTGTCCTTGTTTTTACTAAGGTGTTTAAATAGATTTCTCATACGAATGAGAAAAAGGTTTACAAAATATATACTAGTAGATTTGAAGAAGATTTTTATAAAATGATTTCATAAAATAGCTTCATATAATGAAGTAAGATTAGAAACCACTTTTGTAAAAGAATTTGATATATACTAATAACATAAAACCTTTTTGTATAGTTTCAAAGTAGCAATAAGCAATAGTACGATTGCCGAAGCGAATTGATCAAGGGAATTCACGTTGCATTAAGGTAAATTCAATTCATAAGTCATCAAATATAAATTCGATAAATCGAATAAATATATAGCTCGTTAGTGGATTCTATAACGTTAGAAAATGATTAGGGACCATGTTAGAGCGATAGGAAACAAAGACACAAAATCAGGTGCCACAGATCAAAGTACGATCACCAAGGTGATCGCTAATGCGCAATTCACATTACAACAACACACAGGAAATCAAAGGGATAACTGTCGTAATTTCGATCAACGAACGAATCGAAATCCCAAACTAGCACCTGAAGGTTCGAAACTATAACGGAATGGACTCGAAGGATATCAAGCCAATAATTCGCATTTAAATGGCGCAAATCATATTAACAAGAGTATCGAATAAACTCGATATACAAAATAGAGAAAACGGGCTTTAGAATGATCACCTATTCAATTCACATTGTAAACAATGTGAATAGGCCAAAAAGAATCAACATCTGAAGAATCACTTGAGAATCAAAGAAGATGAATCGAGCTGCTAGAATCTGTGAATTCATGAAGCTGAAGTTCACAAACGAAGTCCGAACGGCCTGACCTCCGGCAGAGAAAGAGCCTGGATGCATCTAAATTGTTGACCGTGGTCTCCACTGATCAACTGTTCAAAAACAGATTCAGACCTCAGAATCATTTAGGTCAGACTATGAATGTGCAATTTCCTGAACCCGCAAGAATTTTGTTCATTTTGGTCCCCATACAGACGTCTGAATTACAATTCAGACGTCTGAGCTATAATTTTCAGACTTCTGAATTTGTTTACTTGGTTCCATAATTATTTGAAGCAGGTTGGATGTCTGACATATAATATTCAGACGTCTGAATCCCGTTCCAGAGCACAATTTGCCTTGAAAACGTTCAAAACGATATCGACGAATGCCCGAAGGCCTATGATGTTATGCACATGTATATGAGGCTCCAAAGACTTGCTGAAACAACTTATAACACCCAAATACACATGCACAAATGCTCATACAAAAGATTAGCAATGGTTTTGATTATAAATTCCAAAATGGGCAAATTTTCTAACCAAACCAATCAAATATGATTCAAGCGACTTGTGAAGGCTTAGAACTATGCCGGGGCGGCAATGGAGCTTCACAATACCGCCAAAACAACTCGCAACATACATAAATGGATCATATGAGCACTCCAAATCATAATTTTCCAACTCAATGAAACATGAATACATGAATCGACTAAGTTAAACTAGCCTACTTAATTCACTAGCATACGCAAACTCAAATGGATACTAAATTACACTTTTACAAGCCAATGGCTTGAGGCATAGATGTGAGTTCAAAAAGAACTCACCTTGGTTTCAAACAATGAAGAATAATATCCAATTCGAGCAAAGCTCCTCTCTTTCATCAATTGCACCTCCGAAATCACCTCATACACTCACATACAAACATATAGGAATTAGGGTTATGGAAAAATCTGAAATTGAGAGGAGTATAAGGTAGAGAGGGAGAGTAGAGAGCTTACCCATGTTTCTACACTTGATTTCCTCTTGATTTGGATCCCTAGGAGCCAACCCTAGCTTAGGAATTTCTAATTTCCCATTCCCCTCCCCCATTTATATTTTTCTATGTGTTTGGAGAATGAATGAAGAGAAGGAGGATGATTTGGGGTTATATGGTGAGCTAGGTTAGCTCAACCAAGACCCAATCCAAAGTGCCAAATTTACGAATCTCGGAACATATCGAAGCTTACACTTTTCGAACACCTAAATGACGTTTTGAACTCAATGGAAGTTGTTTCGAGTCCAAATTCGTTCATATAAAGAAAGTGATATTTTGGGCCATATATCCAATGAAAATGACCAAAATTGCTTAACTCAAAAGTTATCGATGTTTATAGTCAATAAGGTGGTAAATGATGATCCGGACTCAATGGAAGTGGTCGCGAGTCCTAATTTTATCGTTTCTGAAAAAAGACTTTTTGGAGTGACACATCGGACACGACGATATATTTTAATAAAATATTTAAATCTATCATCATGGAATGAGCGGGTTGTTACACATGTCCTCCCTGAAGTCCGCTCCCCTTTCTGGTTCACACCGGGGTGTGAGGCTCGCGAATTAATGATATACACAAAGCTATGCTATATTAAAGCCGTGCTTTGATCATCAACCACAAGACTCTTCGTTTCAACAGAAGCCTTGAACATTTGCATCTCAGCATGCCACACTGACAATTCACGTCGTGCGACTGATGTCTATCGATATATAACCTTTGAGCTCGTACGTCTCAGAGAAGGGTGTTAAGCAAGAGAATAAATTCTCCGCAACCAAACAGATATATATTTAATAGAGATCAATCAACACAAAATAAAATCCAGTGTTAGACACACATCCATTTACAAGTTCGTTCTGGGTCTGTACGAAACCGGAGGCACCTTATTGTTCGTCCCATATGTCCAATACAGGAGAGAGATCCTCGCATATCTGGTCGACCTCCAAGTACGTCTGGACGATCACCACATATAACCTCGTCTGTGATGTACAGCCCAATCAAGAAATCAGTAATCATCCAAACGATGTGAAGACCTCTGGTCTTCAACCACCGACTTCATCGTCGACTTATCGTCGAATCAGTTATTCAGAATGGGTATAAACCCAGCCTTTCCGAATAACTCGCGTATATAACAAACAAGTGCTACAAAACACAATACATGCCTCATTCCAATTCTGAATATTCTTTTATTCAAATAATCATATCCTTTGGGAAAAGTTCCCATTAATTTTATCAAAGATAAATTCTTTAAATTTATTCTTTAATATTCCTTTGGATACCAATTCAAACCATATTAAGGTTTTCCAAACTAGTCAGGGTTAGCGAACCTTACCGAAGTAATCATTTATTATATTTCCCAATTCCAACCTATTCATCCCATGGAGCAAAACTAGTAATATTCCATATCTAACACCACGGTGTTATCGGTAAATTTAATTACCATTTCACATTCAAATCTAATTAAAGATTTAACTATCGCTTGGAGCAAAACTGGTGATACTCCATTCTCGATCATTTCCCGAATATGATAATTTAAATTGTCATATTCATCTTTCAATCTAATTAAAGATTCATTAAAACTCTACTTAGTTTTAATCTTCCCAAAAATCAATATTAATGATTATTTAACTTTGGAAACACAAACATGTCGCATCGACAATCTACACCATACTATTGATTTTTGCCAATATATAACCTCTAAGCACGTACGTCTTAGAGAAGGGTGTTAAGCAAGAGAATAAATTCTCCGCTACCATACAGATATATATTTAGCAGAGATCAACCATATAGTTCGAAATACAATGTTAGACATGTAATCCCGTCTTTAACTGGGTTAGAGAACTAAGGTCATTTAAAAGACAGTTCACGGTAGACCCAAAATCACTGAAACACCCCACCTCCGTTAGGGTCACTCTCAAAGGGAATGCCCTAATTTTGGTGGAGGTTTATAAGTATAAATCACAGATATACAAGACAGATATAATAACACATATTTTTGAACAGCGGAAAACAACAACTTTTATTTCATTAAAATACGTGTTACACCAACCATACCATAATTGTCTTACAATACTTCCAAAAACATAACATCTTCATAACTGTCTTGATTACATTATTTAAAGAAGCATAAAGAAAACATAAATAAACTGCAAAAGTCCCATAATTGCTGTCCAAAGCCATAGTCCAAAACGAAAGGATCCAAGCAATACATTCTTTCTCTTCAAGCTGGATATGAAGGCTGGTCAAGCTGCGGTATTCCCTCCCTGTGGACCTGGGGGGGAAACGAAAGAAAAGAAGACGAAAGAAAAGTAGAGTCAGACATAAAGCCTGAGTAAGTCTAGGACTATTCAGTCTATGAATAAAGAACTGGGTATGATAAGTATAAACTAGAAATGGGAAAGCACCATAAACCAAGTTAAGTTGTCTAGGGTCGAATATACTATCGTACCCCATATGAATCTCTATACCCATATAAACTAGTTCCCAACAGGCACCCCATAATCAGGGTGAAGTGATCCATTTTATGATGATCGTCTCCTACTCGCATAGTTACATGTGTCTTAGGGCCCCCGATGTTGTAGTTACCTATGCTGGTCCCACCATGGTGTGTATCAAGTCCCATGGTGCGGCCCGACACAACCCTAGAATGCACAGGTATGCTACTGGTGCCCAGTGCCTTATTTTTCTGCGCCGGAGTGTGTGCACGCCCGCACCCCGTTAGAACCTACACTGCTACACCACCGCCGTCGATTTGACCTCTTACAGTCAGCCCAGTAATCGTGCCCCACCCTGCCTAGTTTCAGGGTATCATGATACCTTGTATGGTTACTGCTGAAAAGGGTCCCCCGCTACTAGGTTTTCTATTTCTAGCCAACATGCTAAGTTGGTTAAGTGTTTTATAAACCTAACCCCCAATCAATCTGTCCAGTTTAGCATGTTCCATTTTGATTAAGTATTAATATAATTTACTTAATCCTATCAATCCTGACTCAGCCTTAATTGTCTTATTAAAGCCTTGACCTCTCACATTAGACAGGTATTGTTGTGGCTGCCTGTTGCCGGTTGGGTCCGGGCAGTCTTACGCCACAACTCAGTCTAACCTCGGGTCCTTATTGGGCTCCGTGTTTAACCACCCACATTGGATAGGTATTGTTGTGACTACTGGACAGCCGGGCGGTTCCGGGCAGGTTTACATCACAACTCAATCCAACCTCGGGTTAAACATATCGTATTTTCTACATTTACATACTTTGTCTCTTTTCTTTTTATATGTAAATATTTGCGGCCCATTATTCAAATTCATCTTTATTGGTTAAGATTTATTTATGCCACTTAATTGTTTTTCAAGGTTGTTGGCATGCGTCAAACATGCCAACACATATGTTCTATATTTTAGCCCAAACGTCAATACCCCCGTTTTACACGTTCGTTCAAATGTAAGGTGTGTTGGGTTTAATACTTAAACCCAATTTAGCCATATGAAAAGGGGAGGCTTATAACCTGGTGTTTATAAGGTAACATAAAAAGGGGAGTGTGAACGCATGAACTTGCAACATAACGATTCAATTAACATAAGGTAGGCACATGTGAACTTGCAACTGTAACAACATATAATATAAGCAATACTTAAACATGAATCATTCTATTCACATAATCATGGTATAAACAAAACATGAATCATTCTATTCGTGTAGTCATGGCATAAATGATACTTAAACATGAACCATTCTAATATAATTATGGCATAATCATAGTTGAACATAAGTCCTTCTATTCATATAGTCATGGCATAAACATAATTGAACATGAATCCTACTATTCATATAATCATGGTTTTTATCCTATCTATGTAACTTGTAAGTGGGATGTAATTCTAGTGTAATTTCTAATGTAACTTATGTGCCAAATATATTATCATATGATTATGATAACAACATAAGCCTAGAAACATGTTTTCAACTAGGCATAATAACAAACATAGTTTAATCATGTTCATAAAATTAATACAAGCTTACAAAGACGCTTGCTTTTGTCACTATTACAAAATCATGATTTTTATACTTGAACTATGATGCCAATTCCAACATAACCTTCATATGAATCATAATACTTAAGTGGATCAAATTACACTAAAGATGACCATAGAATTATACATCATGTTGGCATAACAATAAATCATATACTTGCATGAATTTCAAATAAAATATTACAACATATAGTTGTTATTTTCAACATGAATCGTATACTTGCAATTATCACATGGGTGTTGTAAATAACTACCACAAACATGTAGTTTTCAATATGAATCATATGCTTGCATGAATCCCAATTAAAATTCCACAACATGTGGTTGTCAACATAAACCATATACTTGTATGAGTCAAATCGTACACCATAGCATTGCCAACTCAAAATAACATTCAAACATAAGTTATTATCAGCACAATTCCATTTCGTTGTTAATTTTCAACGCATATCGCGTACTTGCAAATATCCAATCGTATACCATAATATTCCCAAATCGTTTAGCATCAAAGCAACATACAAATATAGATTATTATCGCCACAATTCCATTTCTTACTTTACACAAATCAACACAATTATTTAATTCACATCGGAATAGCACTCTACTTACAACGTTTGACGAATCTTCAATTCAGGAATCTGAATTCTGACATTGGAGATGCTATCCTTTGTTGTAGGCGTTGTTTTGATTGATTTGACGTTGCTTTAAGCTTTTGATTTATCTCCTAATTGTCTCTCTATTTTCTGACGGCTATCCTCAGTCTCTCCTCAGCAGCATGACGGTCTCATCTCCATTTTAGTTTATGTGAATTAGGGTTAGTCTTAGGTCCTTTTTATAGAGTTTTTGAGTTGATTTAGACCGTCGATGGAGCTTGGTTTAATAATAGCCGTTCGTTCAAAGAAGAGACCAACCAGGAGCTGACACCTAGCCCTAGTGACAAGGCAAGGCTCAGAAAATCGACCAAACACAGACTAGGCCAGCCAGGGTGGGCTGGGTTCGACCTGGCTCAGGGGCCAGGTCGACTCCCCTGTCGACCACCAGGTCGACTCCCCTGTCGACCACCAGGTCGACTCTAGAGTCGACCTGCCTGGGGTAGGTCGACACCTAGGTCGACTCCCAGGTCGACCTGGCCTGGCAGGTCGACCCTAGGGTCGACCCCCAGGTCGACCTGGTGGGTTTGGGCGGGAATTTTCCCGCCTACTCTGATTGGGCTGAAATTCAAATCTGTTTTGGAAATTTGAATTTGCTGAAACTTCATCGGGCCATAATTTGGTCATACGGGCTCCGTTTTTCGAAAACTCGGACTCTTTTTCGCGTATTTTTCTGAGACGAACGCAATGGCATATACCGTTTCCTTTAATACTTTAATTTGAAATTTATTATACTTTAATTTGTGGATTTCACTGTTATAAAATACACGGGGTGTTACATTCTCCCCCACTTAAAAGGATTTCGTCCCGAAATCTTCAAGTTCAGGAAGAATGTACATCCTAACATCAAAACATCCATCTACTCATCCATCAAACACGAGCATCCATTGTCCTTAAAAGACTTCTAATGCTTCATGATAATATGCGAAGTGTGTGTGTACATGTACTTATCTAATGCAAGATCAGGCGGTCTACTGATTCAGTTGACCTCCTTAATGCGAATTATGTAAGTGCTATGAATCCATTATGTATGCAAATCCTCCTATTCATGATTCTACATGAGTGCACAATCATTCATACAAATGCAACATCCATATGACACATATTAAAGTTCAACCATATACGAATGCAAACATATATGCATATGCAATATGAAGTGATTGAGCCGATCTAAAACCTAGATTGTGTGTGTATATGCAACCACGAGCAACCACTAGCAATCACTTGCAACCACTTGCAATCATCATCCATAACATGTTTCAATTACATGTTTTCATCCAAAGGGTTTCTACCTAAAAGATAGGGTCGAGGAGATATACCTAAAAAGATAGATAAAAGCGCAACTTAAGGAAAAAGGAAAGATCAAAGATGTACCCTCGAAAAGAAAAGGGTAGGTAGCGCGTATTTTAGCTTCAGTTTTGCAAGTTGCATCTCCCTCGACGTCGCTCCACTGAACTTTGACGAGCTTGACTTCGCGGTTGCGTAGCTTCTTCACTTCCGTTCCTAATATGCGGGTTGGAACTTTCCTTATGGTTGCTTCGCGTTCCACTTCAGCTTCTTCTAGGATATTTGGCTCTACCACTTCAGCAGACTCATGTAGACATTTTCGGAGATGTGAAACGTGAAAGACGTTGTGAACTCCGGCCAATTTTTCGGGTAGTTCTAATCTATAGGCCATTTTCCCAATTTTCTCAATGATAGGGAATGGCCCTACGAACCTCGGTGCTAGCTTCCCTGTGGTTCCAAAACGAACAACGTTCCTTAGCGGAGATACCTTAAGAAAAACTCTGTCTCCAACCTCAAATTCAAGGTCGGTCCTCCTCTTGTCGGCGTAGGACTTTTGTCTGTCTTGGGCCGTCTTCATCCTTCTTCGTATTAAGTCTACTTTTTCTGAAGTCTCTCAGATCATATCTGGTCCAAGTATGAGCTTCTCAGTAGACTCCCACCAACAAGTGGGTGATCGGCACGGTCTTCCATATAAAGCCTCGAAGGGCGCCATTCCGATGGTTGCTTGATAACTGTTGTTGTAGGCAAATTCCACCAAAGGAAGATGGTCTTCCCACGTCCCTCCGAAGTCAAGGATGCACAGTCTTAAAAGGTCCTCCAAAACTCTGTTCACTCTTTCTGTTTGGCCGTCGGTTTGGGGATGATAGGCTGTGCTCAAGCATAACTGTGTGCCTACCGCTTCTTGCAGACTCCGCCAAAACTCACTGGTAAAGATAGGGTCTCGGTCGCTAACAATGCTGGATGGTATTCCATGGAGTCGAACGATTTCCTTGAGGTAAAGAGATGCTAGGGATGAGGCAGTTCTTTTACTTTTGACGGGTAAAAAGTGGGCGCTTTTAGTAAGCCTATCCACTATTACCCAAATGCTAGTGTTGCCTCTCCTAGACCTAGGCAGCCCATCGATGAAGTCCATTGAGATGCTATCCCACTTCCACTGCGGGACCTCTAGAGGATGTAGCAGACCGCCAGGCTTTTTCTGTTCCGGCTTAACCTGTTGGCACACCATACACTTAGAAACGAATTCTGCTACGTCCTTCTTCATGCCATTCCAAAAGAAAGTTCTTTTTATGTCCTTGTACATTTTATCTCCGCCTGGGTGTATCGTCATCTTGGAGTGATGTGCTTCCTCGAGAACCTTCTTTACTAAATCCCTTGTCTGTGGGATGCATAGTCTTCCGTCTCGCCTTAGCCAACCCTTATCGTCGATGGAACATCTGTTGAGGTGGCTTGAAGTCTCACCCCTAATTAGCCTATCAATTGTCTCCACAAGCTGAGGGTCCTCGGGTTGTGTTGTCCCTATCGAGTCCACTAAAGTCGGGCGTACTTCGAGAGATGCTAGCAAGCCTGGTACAAAATCGGAGGAGGGCCTAAAGTCAAAGCTGGCTATAAACTCTAGGCTTTGTCTTTCCACAAACAACGGGCTTAGGGTTAGTTTCTTTCGGCTCAACGCGTCTGCCACTACGTTGCCTTTGCCCGAAGTGTAGGAGATTTCGAAATCGTACGAGGCAAGAAACTTCATCAATCTCTGTTGCCTCAAGTTAAGATCTTTCTGCAAGAAAAGATATCTCAACGATTTATGGTCAGTGTAAAGTTCAAACTTCTCACCTAGGAGATAGTGTCGCCAAGACTTGAGTGCAAAGACGATGGCAGCTAACTCAAGATCGTGGGTCGGGTAGTTCTTTTCGTGCACTTTCAATTGTCTTCCGCCATAAGCTACTACCCTTCCTTCTTACATTAAGATGGCGCCTAACCCTATCCCACATGCATCTGTATAAACTGTGAACATCTTGCTTCCATTTGGCAATGTTAAAACCGGGGCTGTTGTAAGAGCCCTTTTCAGTCGCTGGAAAGCAAACTCGCAATCCAAGTCCCAATTGAACACTAGATTCTTCTTGGTCAACTTTGTGAGCGGAGCTGAGATTTTCGCAAAATCCTTTATGAACTTTCGATAGAAACCTGCTAGTCCTAGAAAACTTCGGATCTCAGTTGCATTCCTTGGTGTCTTCCAATCCTGTACCGCCACTACCTTAGCAGGGGCCACTGCTAACCCTTGTTTGGATACTATGTGCCCAAGGAACCTCACTTCTTCTCTCCAAAAGTGGCATTTGGAGAATTTTGCTTTTAGCTGATGGACTTGCAGAGTTTCCATGGTTGCCCTTAAGTGCTGAGCATGTTCCTCTTCATTCTTTGAGAAGATAAGGATATCGTCTACGAAAACCACTACGAACTTATTGAGGAAATCTCTGAATACCCTACTCATCAGGTCCACGAAGTAAGCAGGTGCATTTGTCAAGCCGAAAGGCATGACAAGCCATTCAAAGAAGCCGTCTGGGGTTCTGAATGTCGTTTTATCGAAACTATCTTCAGCCACCCTTAGCTGATGAAAACCGGTCGCTAAATCGAGTTGGGAGAAAACAGACACTCCTACAAGCTGATCAAACAGATCGTCAATCCTGGGGAGAGGGTGCCTATTCTTTTTCGTTAGCTTGTTGAGCTCCCTATAGTCAACACATAGACGGAGTGAACCATCCGCCTTTGTAGCGAACACCACTGGAGCGCCCCATTCTGAAATGCTCCTCCTAATGAACCCCTTTTCTAGAAGCTCTTTAATTTGTTTACTGAGCTCTTTCCTTTCCCGTGGAGCCATGTGTCTAACGGGTAATGCAACGGGCTTTTAATTATCTACAAGGTATATGCGGAAGTCTATCTCCCGCTTCGGAGGCAAGCCCTTCACCTCTTCGAAGACATCCGGATATTCCCGGACCACTCTAACCGATTGCAAATTTTCAACGGAGGCATCTAGCGATTCAAGGTAACTAAGCATAACCGCATACGAGGGATTACAAGAAATTTCCCAAGTATTACCGAGCTGGTTTAGGAGCCTAACAACCCTTTTCTCACAATCGAGGATGGCCCCATTACTGGATAGCCAATCCTTGCCCAAAATCAAACCATATCCCGAAAAGCCCAAAACAAAGGCACTACATTTAAATTCTACGCTTAGAATAGAAATTTTCAATCCCAAACAGATCATAGACAAATGAGCTGGGCCCTCAATTGGGTTTGAAACAATTAAGGGGTCCTCTACCATACTAGTTTTTAGGTGCAGAGATTCTACTAAAGCAGACGAGATAAAGGAGTGTGATGCACCAGAATCAAATAAAGTGCGAACGGGGTGATCATAAAGATAAACTATACTTTCTACAGAAGTATTTGTACCTCGCTGTTGCAGAGGTGGCGCTTCTAGCACATGAACTTGTGCCCCTGAGAAGGATCCAGCTCTCTGCCCCTGTCCTCGTTTCTTTGGGCAGTCCTTTGCCATGTGGCCTGTCTCACCGCAAGAAAAGAACCCACCATTCATCTTGGCCTTCTTTTTTCGGCAATCTTTCACTAAGTGCCCCACTTTGCCACAGAAATTACACTTCCTCTTCTCTTTGTTGCCTTTTTCGCCCTTCTTAAAGTCTGTCTTCTTAGGCTGCAAACCTTCTTTCTTCCCTTGAGAGTTTTCTGCCTTTGTCTCCTTCTTGCCCTTATCCTCTTCGTTCAGCAACGCCATCTGTACCAACCTTTCATACGTAGCTCCCATGGGTATATGGGTCATGGCCAAACTGTGTAATGGCTCATTCAACCCTTTGACAAAACGGAGAGCCTTCTTGTGCGGGGTGTTGACTAGGTCCAGTCCGAACCTAGCCAGCTCATCGAACTGATTAACATACTCTTTGACTGTCCTGTTCCCTTGCTTAAGAAATAAGAATTTTTCCAACTGCAAACTCCTTTCCGCATCTGAGAGAAATTTAGCCTCAAACCTTGCCCTAAAGTCCTCCCATTTTTCCACTGGTCTTTCTGCATTAGTGACTTCCCACCAGTAGGAAGCCTCGCCTTTAAGTAGCCATACTGCCAGTTGTACTTTCTGTCTATCTTCTACCTTAAAGATGATGAATAAGTCCTCGGTTTCTTTCAGCCAATTTCTAGCTGCCACGAAGGACTCAGTTCCATAAAAATCCTTTCCTCGCATAGCTTTAAAATCTTTACATATCTTAGCAAAAGTGTTTCCCCGCGGAGGAGGTGGAGGAAGAGGTGCTGCTGCAGCTGGATGATTTCCTGCAGTTGGGGGAGGAGGAACGGTAGGACCTGGCTGAGTGGCCCTTGCTTCTAAGAACCGTCTAAACCAACCAGGTATTGGTACACCCTCTAGCAAGTTAAGTTCTTCGGACATGCTGAAACAAAAAGGATAGATTCAAAACGAACGATAAGAGATAGTTCCTATGGCTTTGGGGGGACTTTGCCTTTTGAAATAAAATAATATTTTATCTTAAAAATGCTTCTTTAAATTTCCTTTTTGAAAATAAATTTTCAAAACTTTTTTCTTCTTCTTATCTGGTAAACCTATGCTCTGATACCAAGTGAAACACCCCACCTCCATTAGGGTCACTCTCAAAGGGAATGCCCTAATTTTGGTGGAGGTTTATAAGTTTAAATCACAGATATACAAGACAGATATAATAACACATATTTTTGAACAGCGGAAAACAACAACTTTTATTTCATTAAAATACGTGTTACACCAACCATACCATAATTGTCTTACAATACGTCCAAAAACATAACATCTTCATAACTGTCTTGATTACATTATTTAAAGAAGCATAAAGAAAACATAAATAAACTGCAAAAGTCCCATAATTGCTGTCCAAAGCCATAGTCCAAAACGAAAGGATCCAAGCAATACATTCTTTCTCTTCAAGCTGGATATGAAGGCTGGTCAAGCTGCGGTATTCCCTCCCTGTGGACCTGGGGGGGGAACGGAAGAAAAGAAGACGAAAGAAAAGTAGAGTCAGACATAAAGCCTGAGTAAGTCTAGGACTATTCAGTCTATGAATAAAGAACTGGGTATGATAAGTATAAATTAGAAATGGGAAAGCACCATAAACCAAGTTAAGTTGTCTAGGGTCGAATATACTATCGTACCCCATATTAATCTCTGTACCCATATAAACTAGTTCCCAACAGGCACCCCATAATCAGGGTGAAGTGATCCATTTTATGATGATCGGCTCCTACTCGCATAGTTACATGTGTCTTACGGCCCCCGATGTTGTAGTTACCTATGCTGGTCCCACCATGGGGTGTATCAAGTCCCGTGGTGGCGGCCCGACACAACCCTAGAATGCACAGGTATGCTACTGGTGCCCAGTGCCTTATTTTTCTGCGCCGGAGTGTGTGCACGCCCGCACCCCGTTAGAACATACACTGCTACACCACCGCCGTCGATTTGACCTCTTACAGTCAGCCCAGTAATCGTGCCCCACCCTGCCTAGTTTCAGGGTATCATGATACCTTGTAGGGTTACTGCTAAAAGGGTCCCCCGCTACTAGGTTTTCTATTTCTAGCCAACATGCTAAGTTGGTTAAGTGTTTTATAAACCTAACCCCCAATCAATCTGTCCAGTTTAGCATGTTCCATTTTGATTAAGTATTAATATAATTACTTAATCCTATCAATCCTGACTCAGCCTTAATTGGCTTATTAAAGCCTTGACCTCTCACATTAGACAGGTATTGTTGTGGCTGCCTGTTGCCGGTTGGGTCCGGGCAGTCTTACGCTACAACTCAGTCTAACCTCGGGTCCTTATTGGGCTCCGTGTTTAACCACCCACATTGGATAGGTATTGTTGTGATTACTGGACAGCCGGGCGGTTCCAGGCAGGTTTACATCACAACTCAATCCAACCTCGGGTTAAACACATCGTATTTTCTACGTTTACATATTTTGTCTCTTTTCTTTTTATATGTAAATATTTGCGGCCCATTATTCAAATTCATCTTTATTGGTTAAGATTTATTTATGCCACTTAATTGTTTTTCAAGGTTGTTGGCATGCGTCAAACATGCCAACACATATGTTCTATATTTTAGCCCAAACGTCAATACCCCCGTTTTACACGTTCGTTCAAATGTAAGGTGTGTTGGGTTTAATACTTAAACCCAATTTAGCCATACGAAAAGGGGAGGCTTATAACCTGGTGTTTATAAGGTAACATAAAAAGGGGAGTGTGAACGCATGAACTTGCAACATAACGATTCAATTAACATAAGGTAGGCACATGTGAACTTGCAATTGTAACAACATATAATATAAGCGATACTTAAACATGAATCATTCTATTCACATAATCATGGTATAAACAAAACATGAATCATTCTATTCGTGTTGTCATGGCATAAATGATACTTAAACATGAACCATTCTAATATAATTATGGCATAATCATAGTTGAACATGAGTCCTTCTATTCATATAGTCATGGCATAAACATAATTGAACATGAATCCTACTATTCATATAATCATGGTTTTTATCCTATCTATGTAACTTGTAAGTGGGATGTAATTCTAGTGTAATTTCTAATGTAACTTATGTGCCAAATATATTATCATATGATTATGATAACAACATAAGCCTAGAAACATGTTTTCAACTAGGCATAATAACAAACATAGTTTAATCATGTTCATAAAATTAATACAAGCTTACAAAGACGCTTGCTTTTGTCACTATTACAAAATCATGATTTGTATACTTGAACTATGATGCCAATTCCAACATAACCTTCATATGAATCATAATACTTAAGTGGATCAAATTACACTAAAGATGACCATAGAATTATACACCATGTTGGCATAACAATAAATCATATACTTGCATGAATTTCAAATAAACTATTACAACATATAGTTGTTATTTTCAACATGAATCGTATACTTGCAATTATCACATGGGTGTTGTAAATAACTACCACAAACATGTAGTTTTCAATATGAATCATATGCTTGCATGAATCCCAATTAAAATTCCACAACATGTGGTTGTCAACATAGACCATATACTTGTATGAGTCAAATCGTACACCATAGCATTGCCAAATCAAAATAACATGCAAACATAAGTTATTATCACCACAATTCCATTTCGTTGTTAACTTTCAACGCAAATCGCGTACTTGCAAATATCCAATCGTATACCATAATATTCCCAAATCGTTTAGCATCAAAGCAACATACAAATATAGATTATTATCGCCACAATTCCATTTCTTACTTTACACAAATCAACACAATTATTTAATTCACATCGAAATAGCACTCTACTTACAACGTATAACGAATCTTCAATTCAGGAATCTGAATTCTGAAATTGGAGATGCTATCCTTTGTTGTAGGCGTTGTTTTGATTGATTTGACGTTGCTTTAAGCTTTTGATTTATCTCCTAATTGTCTCTCTATTTTCTGACGGCTATCCTCAGTCTCTCCTCAGCAGCATGACGGTCTCATCTCCATTTTAGTTTATGTGAATTAGGGTTAGTCTTAGGTCCTTTTTATAGAGTTTTTGAGTTGATTTAGACCGTCGATGGAGCTTGGTTTAACAATAGCCGTTCGTTCAAAGAAGAGACCAACCAGGAGCTGACACCTAGCCCTAGTGACAAGGCAAGGCTCAGAAAATCGACCAAACACAAACTAGGCCAGCCAGGGTGGGCTGGGTTCGACCTGGCTCAGGGGCCAGGTCGACTCCCCAGTCGACCACCAGGTCGACTCTAGAGTCGACCTGCCTGGGGTAGGTCGACACCTAGGTCGACACCCAGGTCGACCTGGCCTGGCAGGTCGACCCTAGGGTCGACCCCCAGGTCGACCTGGTGGGTTTGGGCGGGAATTTTCCCGCCTACTCTGATTGGGCTGAAATTCAAATCTGTTTTCGAAATTTGAATTTTCTGAAACTTCATCGGGCCATAATTTGGTCATACGGGCTCCGTTTTTCGAAAACTCGGACTCTATTTCGCGTATTTTTCTGAGACGAACGCAATGGCATATCCCGTTTCCCTTAATACTTTAATTTGAAATTTATTATACTTTAATTTGTGGATTTCACTGTTATAAAATACACGGGGTGTTACAATCACATTCCATTGATTATGGGATCTTCATGGAAAACGGATCAATATATAATCAATATCAATTTCCATATCCGACTAATAATATAAATGGAATAACGACAAAGCCTTTTAAATTCCATATATATTAACAGTCTTCCTCCACAGAAGCTCACTTCGATTATTATCCAATCGAATTCCATTCCATTCCAATTTATTGTATTAAATTGGAAAGCTTTACTTTGGAAATTTTCCATTAAATTTTAATAACAGATTTATAAATTCCAAATCACATTTCAATGTAAATCAGGTTAAAGAACGAATGTTGTTATAAACACAATTCACGATAAACCCGATTCACAATCCATTTTGTTCCAATTAGCAAATGTAACTGGAAACTCTAATAATCTTAATTAAAAGATTTATTCCTTTCGAATGGGGTTTAAGAACAGTGTTACTGAAGGCACCATTCAAGACAAACCCAAAATCCAATTCAATATTAAACACAAAGTTCTGAATAGAAACTATGTCGGCTTATATTCAATATCAAATTCTCAAATCAAAAAATAGCGTATTAGGAATAATGATATATATATCTTCCAAATTCCTTGTAATAACCCGGAAATCAAACCAATTTAAAAATTTTATTTTGGCAATTTTGATGAATTTTGAATATTTAAAATGAATTATTTTAAATAATAATGACAAAAAATTTATTTATAATAGAATTAGAACGTATATATTTATTTGAATCATCATAGAATATGAATATTTTATTTTAATTATATAACGAGCTTGAAAATAGTGCGGTAGTTCGAAAATTCGATTTCAAATGAATCTGCTGGATTCGAAATAAACCGGATTTTAGCGAAACCAAAAATATTTGAATCTATTTGAAAATATCTTTCCAATGAATCCGAAAAATTGAAGTTTCATAGCGGGAATCAAAAGTTATGCCCAGTTGAAATTTCAGAATAGTCACTATGGAATTCTGGCCCTTAAAAATGGAAATTTTGCAAACGACCTCGGTTTTCGACGAAACCTCTTTCGTTAGATCTGTGATGTCAAGTTATTGTTAGGTTTCAAAATTCGTAATTTTTCAAATCAATATGTGAGCGTGGCGAAGTAAAACGTGTTTTGTCAATTTCGATCGACCAGAAAATGGCCATTTTTCAAACGGTCTCAGAATTTGACGAAATTAGTTTTGTTAGGACCGTATCATCAATATGAAGCTAGAAATAATTTTTCGGGAATTTTCAGAGTTAGTATGTGGTCCCGGTAAATTGAAATGTGCGTTCAAATTCAATATACATTGATTTATATTGTAATTTTAACGAAAATTGATCGAAACGGTCGAATTGGCTCACGAAACATATCCCATTGTGTTCGGAATGGGGGTAATTAGCTAAGGACGACAATCGATGGGTTTGATTTCGAGTTGAAAGTAAAAAGTTACTTTTGGAAATTAAAATATAATTAAATTATATATATTTTTTCAATAACCCCCCTCCCCCCTATCTCCATTCACTGTCAACCCCCCCCCCCCCCACGGTTCTATTTTCCAAATCGAGATCCAAAAGGGGAAAACCCCCGTCGCTGTCACTCCTCCACCTCGCAGTGGCCACCGCGCCCCCTAGCCTGACGCCACCCACCGCCGACGAGGCCTCCAGCCTCGACCCCCCCTCTCTTCGACGTCAGCCCCTCCTCCCGACCACAAAACCCCCGCACCCAAGACCCGAACAGAAGACCACCGTGCAAGCTTCCAGACCTCGACCGTGCTTTCCCTTTCCTCCCTCTCCTCCTTCGCGCTTCGCAACAGCATCCCCTCCCTCTCCAAATTTCAACTATGAGCCTTTCTTTTAATTTTTCTTCTTCTTGTCCTTACTGATTTAGGTAATTAGTGAGGTAAATTTTTATTATATGAAATCGGGTTTTAATTATGATTTAAAAACTATATTTTTATGAATTAAAAAGTATACTTTTATGAAGGAAAGTTTATATTTTTAGATTAGGGAAGTTTATATATTTAGATTAGGGAAGTTTATATTTTTAAATTAGTAAAGTTTAAATTTTTAAATCAAGAAAGGAGAGATTTTTAAATCAAGAAAGGAGAAATTTTTAAATCAAAAAAATGAGATTTTTTCTGAAAGATGAAACCGATAAAGATTTGATTTTTAAATATAGTGAAGTAACGAATATAAAAATATTATTTTTATATAGTAGAGAGAATAAAAATATGAACTTTATTATAAGAACACCGGTATAAAAATAGAATTTTTATCTATATAGTAGCGGTGTAAAAATAGAATTTTTATCTATATAGTTGCGGTACAAAAATAGAATTTTTATCTATATAGTAGCGTAGTAAAAATGTGATTTTTATATACATAGCAACAATATAAAAATGTGATTTTTATATATGTAATGGCTACGGACATCAAAAGTGACAAAACGCGAGCATAATGAAGATTTCTACATAAGAAGAGTCATGGCGTTTGGTTTAGCTTATCGGTGAGAACTTCTCACTTTAGATCTTGTTTTCTAGTTAAAATATATACTAGGATGCAGACGGTGCTTAGCAGCACCTGTCATCCACAGACCATGGACGACTTGTATGCTTGTTTGATGTGTTGTGAAGTATGTTTGTGATGTTGATGTGAAATGGATAATAGAACATTCGTGTGTTTAAATAAATTAATTATCGTTAAAAATATAATTTTTAATGTGAATGTGAATAAATAAATATTCATTTACAAACCGGACGGTTTGTTTATGTACACCTATTTAAAGGATATTGAATTGGACGATAAATTTTACACATCGCCCAACTGCACAAATAATATTCATTGTTTTTGGATTGAAACCCCACATGGGTGTTGGGATGATATTTGACGTACACTAATCCCAATTGTTTAGTGGTATGTCGATCGTTTGATTGACAGCCTGTATGAGTGTTAATTAGTTATATTTAATGCGTATGCAGTTGTGTGGTGCACTTTGGATGATGGTTGATTATTTATCGTTGCTATTATATACATGCGTTGTATGGAATCCATATAATCAACATTATATGGTAATTGATTGGGCCTCATTCCAATTGGGAAAATAAAGAATATTAAAAAATATATTCATGTGTCGAATAAAATATATATTCATGTGTTGAATAAAAAAATATACTCATGTGTTGAATAAAATATATATTCATGTGTTGAATAGAATAAAGAATATTCATGTGTTGAATAAAATATATACTCATGTGTTGAAAATATTCATGTGTTGAGTAAAATATTTTAAACAATAAAATTTACATCTTTATCATAATTTTATAAAATATATTAAATAACGAAAATAGTCATGTGTTGACGATACTCATGTGTTGAGAATATTCATGTGTTGAAAGAAATATAGATTCATGTGTTAAATAGAATAAATATTCGTTTGTTGAATAGAATAACGAAGTTATTGAAATATATAAAGCCATGTTGATTTGATTTGCGTCATTTTGATGCGAACGATATTTATATTGATTATATTCGTTTTTAAAATGAATATAGAAAAGGAAGTGATTTCAAAATATAACGTTCTGAAAATATTATCGTTTGTATATCGATGATGTGGAATATTCAATTTTGATTCGAAATTGAATTTGAAGTTGAAATCGTTTTGAAAACGGATTTAAAATGATTTATAAAACATGTTTTGAAAGGAAATCGATGAAATATATAATATACATATATATATTATATATATATATATATATATATATATATAATGGCCTGAATAGAATGCGCCGCGGCGCGGCAGTTCGCGAATTTCGACCAATGACTTCGAATGGATATTATGGGAGATCCGACTGTCGGATTCTCCTGAAACCGGAACTGGTGGGTTCGTACCGAAATGAGCTTTCTAACGAATATTAGAGATTTGAAATCTTATGCTTGGATTTGGAATTACGTCCAAATCAAATTTGGGAAAGGTCGCTGTAAGTGCAGTTCGATGGCCATTGATGGAAATCGACTGTACGGGCCTCGATAAAATTATTAAAAATAGTAATAATTTGTGTAAAATCATAAGAAATGATTTGGAAAGAATTGGGATGAAAAACTCTATATTTGAAAAGATAAAAATAGATTTTTATCGAAATGAACTAGTTTTGAACAAGAATTATAATCCCATTTATTTTAAAAATAAATAAATTGGATTTGAAAGGGGTTTTAAAGGTAACCAGAATTTCTAATAATTGAATTGGAATGGGTTTGAATCGAAATTGTCTTTGGAATATTTCGATGTTGGATTTCGTGATTATACAGATATTGTTATGGAAATTTGAAAGATATATTTATATCGTTATTTCCAATACGATATTTGTTGGTCGTAGAATTTGATATTGAATATAAGCCGATATATTTTCTATTAGAGCCTTGTAATCAATATCAAATGGGATTTGGGTTTGTCGTGAATGGTGTCTTCATTAACACTGTTCTTAAACCCAGTTGAGAAAAATATTAAATCTTTTTATTTAGATTTAATGAAGTATACCAACTAAATGATATTTAATTGGAATTGAAATGGAATTGATTTTTAGGTTTATCATGAACGGTGTTTTAAATAACACTTTATCTTTAACCCGATAATTAATGGAATGTGATTTTGGGTTTATCGTGAACCGTGTTTTAGATGACATTGGTTCTTTAACCCAGTTAAAGACAGAATATTGATTTTTGGGAAGATTAAAACTAAGTGGAGTTTTAATGAATCTTTAATTAGATTGAAGTGATCGAGAATGGAGTATCACCAGTTTTGCTCTAAGCGATAGTTAAATCTTTAATTAGATTTGAACGTGAAATGGTAAATAAATTTACCGATAACACCGTGGTATTAGATATGAAGTATGACTAGTTTTACTTCATGGGATGAATAGGTTGGGATTGGGAAATAAAATAAATGATTACTCTGGTGTGGTTCGCTAATCCCGACTAATTTGAACTGATATTCAAAAGAAGATTAAAGAATTAATTTAAAGAATTTATCTTTGATAAAATTAACGGGAACCTTTCCCAAAGTATAAGAATATTTGAATAACAGAATATTCTGAATTGGAATGAGGCGTATGTTGTGTTTGTGTAACACTTGTTTATTATATAAGCGAGTTATTCAGAAAGACTGGGTTTATCCCATTCTGAATAACTGATTCGACGTGGTGTCGGGGATGAAGACGGTGGTTGAAGACTAGAGGTCTTCACATCGTTTGGGTGATTACTGATGATCTTGATTGGGCTGTACACCCAAGAGGAGGGAATCAGTTGGTGATCGTCCAGACGTACTTGGACATCGATGGATATGCGAGGTACAAGGTGCCTCCGATTTCGTTCAGACCCAGAACGAACTTGTAAATGGACTGTGTGTTTGACATTGGATTTTATTCTGTGTGATTGATTTCTATTAAATATACATCTTTTTGGCGGTGGAGAATTTATTCTCTTACTTAACGCCCTTCTCTGAGACATACGAGCTCAGGGGTCATATATTGATGGATATAAATCGCATGGTGTGAATTGCCTGTGTGGCATGCCTAAGTGGCAATTGATCAAGGCTTATGTTGAAAAGCAAAGTCTTGTGGTTGATGATTAAAGAACTGCCTGTGTGGCACAGCTTTGTGTAACGTTGATTCGCGAGCCTCACACCCTGGTTGTGAACCAGAAACGGGAGAGGACATCAGGGAGGGCATGCGTTTCCTTCTAGCTAGGGTGATGTTAGTGACCTACCAGCCCTGACATTTATATTATTTTCACCTATGTGGTTATTGCTGTTGCGAGGCGCCTTGAATATATCGGTGACTGTGTGGAGCCGATGGAGTCATTTGGCTCATTGACGCCCAAAAGGGCGGGGAAACGCAGTATTCAGGCATTTTAATCCACATCGGTGGACCGGCCCTGACGATCCAAGGATCATTCGAGCTCTGATCCTGAGACACGGGCTAGAGCGTCTCGAATTCGGTGAGGATTACCTTTTGCCTCGGTTCACAGATGGAAATCCAACTTCCGATACGTGACTTTGCAGTTTTGATTGTAGAGCCTAGTATGGCGACATAGTGGTATGAGGCACTTATGCCGTCTATGATTGATACTTATGATTGAAATTGTTTTTGACACTATACCCTTATAGTAATAATAAAACATGAAATTTAGCGTATGAAGCATTCTTTGGCTATTATAAGGTAAAAACCTATCCTCTGGCTTGCGTTGCATTGTGTGATGGGACCTGGGTCTTATAATAGCTTCATTTTTCTTTATTTAGCATTGCGTTGCTTGTTTTATGCACTGGTATTCTTGGGAGGAAACCCGTTCCGTGTTATACGGCGTGGTCCCTTGATTTATCTAACTTTAAAATAAAGATTAATATCTGTTTTATTTCTCACACCAGTCACATGACTGACCTGGAGTTTATTGTTTTAACCTAAACTCTGGGTGCCCTTATTTTCCGCACGGGCAGCTAGTAGTTTTGGTTTTGCAGATTTATATTCACCGGAACCTGGTTTACAGCTGGAACGATATCCGGAAAGCTCTGTATCCGTATATCTCTTTCAGTTGTGTATGGTATTATTGTTTTCCGCTGCTATGTAATGTATTGTAATCTCTGATATCTATCAAATGCATTTTATTCATTCATACTCTATAATATTCTTGTATTCTGATGAAATTGTTGTAATAAGCAATGAAATGTTCTTTTGTTTGCGTTCTGATTTGTCGGGTTATCAAAATATCCAGGTTTTCCTTACCGGGGAAGTTACGGGTCTTCATAGTTGGTATCATAGCTTTGGTTTACAGAGCTTGGAGAACAAGACACGTTATGAGACGACCCCAAACCCCGTACTGACGGTGGCAAGGGTAATCCTTGGAATATAACACATAAACAGATAATAGCAGAACAGAAATAAATAAATACACCAAATAATGCACAATAGAATATACTGGATAAATGTAATCATCAGAGTTACACAGTATACAGGATCATACTTAATACAAATACAGTTCAGCTATACACAAATGTCTACAGCGGAAAACAAACATAATGTACAATAGGAGCTGAACAGCATAAAAAGAGATAAATGATAGAATCCATCTTCAGCTCCAGCTATCCAGAATGAGCCAGCTAAACCTGAATACAAGGCTGCCCGTGTAGAAAAAGGGGAACCCGAGTTTGAAAGTGAAACAAAATACGAGTCAGTCATGGGACTGGTATGAGAAATCTACTCAACACATTTATAATATGGCTAATCACAGGACCACGCCACTTTCGTGGAACGAGTTTACTCCATTGGATTGCTGGTGCTTTAAAACAAATCTTTCTTTTAAACATCGTAATGCTTTTATAAAAATGAAGCCATTATAAGACTCAGTTCCCATCACACAATGCAACGCAAACCGGAGGATAGAGTTTTTACCTTATAACGGCCAAAATATGCTTGATACGAATAAAACAAAAGCATTTGATATTATTACTAGTGTTTATATGTTTCAAAAACAATTTCAATCATAACTATCAATCATAGACGGCATTAATGCCCCATACCACTATGTCGCCATATATAGGTATACAATCAAAACCGCACAGTCACGTATTTGGAAATTGGATTTCCGTCATGAACCAAGGCAAAAGATAGTCCTTACCTACTTCGAGACTCTCTAGCCCGAGCCTCCGGAACAGCCGCAACTGCCCCTTGGAGCGACAGGGCCGGTCCACACGGAGTGGATTATAGCGCCTGAACAATACGTTTCCCCACCTTTGGGGTGTAAATGAGCCAACAAATGACTCCATCGGTCCCGGATCGACCGATATAACCGAGGCGCCTCGCAAAAGCAACAACCACATAAGTCAATCTCGTCAGGGCGTGTAAAACCACTGACGCCACTTCTAGCTAGAAAGACACGCATGTCCTCCCTGAGGTCCTCTCCCGTTTCTGGTTCATATCGAGGTGTGAGGTCGCGATTTCATGTTATACACAAATCTACGCCACACAGGCGGGGCTTTGATCATCACCACAAGACTTTGCTTTTCAACAGAAGCCCTGATCACTGCATCTTAGCATGCCACACAGGCAATTCACACCGTGCAACTGATAGCTATCAATCACACAGAATAAATTCCAATGTCAGACACACTGTCCATTTGCAAGTCCGTTCTGGGTCAGAACGAAACCGGAGGCACTATATACCTCGCAAACCCATCGATCACCACGTACGTCTGGACGATCACCACTCATTATCTATATTTCGGGATGCCTCCCAATCAGGACCTCGGTTACCATCCAAACGAGGTGAAGATCTCCGGTCTTCGACCACCGTTTTCGTCTTCAATTTCTTATCGTCGATTCAGTTATTCAGAATGGGCTAAACCCGGTCTTTCTGAGCAACTCACGTATATAATAAACAAGTGCTACACAAACACTACTACGCATCATTTCAATTCATTAGTCACTAACCGTCAATCAGTAAGAGAACGATTTCCCAAATATTAACCCCGAAGGCCGAAACCAACATCAGATCAATACCCAAGAAACCATTCGACTTAGCCCACCTTCAGATAGTTTCTAAATTTCACATCCGTATCGTTTATAATATTTTATAATGATTTATGGCTATTTTTATTTATTTTAAATAGCCAATTTATTCAAAACGACGCTTCGGGCCATAGCGCGGCCGTGGCGCTGTTTTTCTTCAGATTTGATTTACAGATATCTGAAAATCTAACTGTTGGATCTTCACAAAATTTACATCATTAGAAAGATCTTTTCAAAACGAATCCAATGGTTCCAGTTTTGGGAAAATCCGACGGTCGGATCTCCCTGTACAATCGTTTGAAGTTTCGATTTCAAAATACGAACTACAGCGTCGTTATTCGATTAAATATAATTATATTTATATATAAATATAATCGATTCTGGCGTTGTTTTTCTTCAGATTTGAATTAAACATTCCAGACAATCCAACCGTTGGATTTTTACAAAGTTGGTGCCGTTGGAAAGATATTTCCAAAGCGAACCCAACGGTTGCAGTTTCGGGAAAATCCGATGGTCGGATCTCCCGCACTAATCGGTTGAAATCACGGTTTCAAAGTACGAACTGCAGCTTCGTTATTCGATATATTTCAATTCTATTTATGTATATATCGATTCTTCGATTTCAAAGCTATATTCTTTTCATACATTTGATAAAAATGATATTTTTATCTAACTGTCTTCTATTTCAACATTTCACTATTTTGAACAATTCATGTATATAATAAAAATGTGATTTTTAATGTAAAACAATTTATTTCAAAACTCGAATATTTTATATAGTTAATATAGGTGATAAAAATTGGATTTTTATTATAAAACAATTTATTTCAAAACAAGATTATTTTATATAGTTCATATCGATGATAAAAATTGGATTTTTATTATGAAACAATTTCTTTCAAAATATGAATACCATTCAACACATGAATTTCAATTCAACGAACGAATATCGATTCAACACATGAAGGTTTTCTATAGTTTATATAGATAAAAAGGTGATTTTTTTATATTTAAAACACGAATACCATTCAACACATGAATTTCAATTCAATGAATGAATATCGATTCAACACATGAAGGTTTTCTATAGTTTGTATATATCGATAAAAAGGTGATTTTTATATTTAAAACACGAATACCTTTCAACACATGAATTTCAATTCAATAAATGAATATCGATTCAACACATGAAGGTTTTCTATAGTTTGTATATATCGATAAAAAGGTGATTTTTATATTTAAAACATGAATACCATTCAACACATGAATTTCAATTCAACGAATGAATATCGATTCAACACATGAAGGTTTTCTATAGTTTGTATATATCGATAAAAATGTGATTTTTATATTTAGAACACGAATACCATATGAATTTCAATTCAACAGACGAATATAATTTCAACACAGGAAAATAATTCTAACACATGAATATTATTCAAAATTTCGGCAGCATAACGGCAGGGTAGTTAAAACCGGGACCGTCCCTAATACGGCTCCTCGCTCTACCTTAAAGCCTCGCAGCTTTTGACAATGGGGAATCATGCATCTAGTTCACACGCAGGCGGCATGTATATTTTTTTCATTTCCACAAAATAATCCTATGTGGTTTCAACCAAATATTTCTCAACCACAAACGGGTATTTTTCAACCACAATCAATCAATATCAACCACAAACAATTCCAATCAACCATTCGCTATCAATAAATTTTCACACCAATCACAACCAATAAATATCGTCCATGGTTTGTGGACGAGGGGCGTGTGTATATATATATATATATATATATATATATATAGCATTTCACTTCTATTTCAACACATATATAATCTTTACAATGCATATACAACTTATACATCGAATGTACAACTTATACAACGCTTATACAAGAGGTGTACAACGCTTATATAACTCATACATCGATTATATAATTTATACATCGTCGTTTCCCATATCGTTTATAAATTAAAAATCTCACATTGGGTTCCACTCCACCAAAAATAGCAGAAGGCTCAGAAAAATATGCGGTCTCTTCTAGAAGGTAGAAGACGTTCACACGAGTCCACTGTCTCTTGTTTCACTGAATTTTGTCAACACATGAAAAAGATATGATTTTTATACGATTAACTAACTTTGCAACACTTTTAGATGTTATAAACCATTTAAATTAAATTAGCCGAATACCTCAGCTAATCCTTCCAAACTAGGTCTTGATTTTTCTCCTGATACACTGCCCGATAGGCCGATCAGGTAATATCACGAAGGAGAGCTATGAGAGACGCAGCAGGTGGCCCCCACCCTGACGAACTCAAACGCGGCTGGAGGGAGGAATCGGGGCGCGAACGGCCGAAGTTTGCGGAGGTGGATCTCTCGAACGGCGTGACGAGGAGGGGCAAGGCTTATATGGATTTGAAGAGGGGACTTCGATCTTCAAAAAGTTTAACAGGAGGGGGGTCTAATTCCTCCTGGTTTGGTCGGAAAAAGGAGGAGAATCGGCGAAGGGGTTTCCGCCGTCGAGAGCAGCTGATACAGGGGTTTTTGATTTTTTTTATTGTTAAAATAATTATGAAAGAAAATTTCCTATTGGTCCATACTTTATTAAATTTTAATATAGGGTTTTTGAACACGAACTCGAAATCAAACCCAACGACTGTCGCCCCTAGCTAATTACCCCCATCCCGGACACAATGGGATATGTATCGTAACCCAATTCGGCTGTTACGATCAGTTATTCTTCAAATTAAAATATAAAACATTCAATATTTGATTTGAACGTACATTTCAATTTGCCAGGGCCACAAACTGATTCGAAAAATTCCAGAAAAATAAATCTAGCTATGTTTTGACGATATGGTCCCAACAAAACTAGTTTCATCGAATTCTGAGACCGTTTGAAAAATGGCCCATTTCTGGTCGATCCAATTTAACTATAATTGACCAAAACACGTTTTCCTTTGCCACGCTCACATACTAGCTTCAAAAATTATGAAATTTGAAACCTAGCAATTATTTCACATCCCGGATCCAACAAAAGTGGTTTCGTCGAATCCCGAGGTCGTATGCAAAATGGCCAATTTCACGGGCTATATAAATTCCATAGCGACCTTTCTGAAAATTCATTTGGCCATAACTTTTGCTTTCCGCTATGAAACTTCGATTTTTCAGATTCGTTAGAAAGTTATTCACTAATAGATTTAAATATTTTTGGTTTCACTCAAATCCGTTTTGTTTTGCACCCGGTACAGTCTGTCAAAGTTTGAATTCAAATTTTGAAACTACCTCGCCATTTCAGGCCTTGTTTATAATTAGAAATAATTATATTCCTTTTCAATTGTCGATTCAAACTCAGTTTTCATTGCTATTATTTAAAATGTTTATTTTAAATATTTAAAATCCACTATTTTAGCCAATATAAATTTTTTAAATTGGTTCAGATTTTCCGGGTCGTTACATTCTCCCCCACTTAAAACTTTTCGTCCTCGAAAAGGAACAAAGTCGAAAGTGGTTTGATTAATAAACTCTACGTTCGATCTAGCTTCCATTCTCCAACGTTTCAGTTTTTGAGAATTTCAGATTCTTCAAAAATTTGGCTAACACCCGGAATTTTCGAAAAATTTCGTCATAACCTCCTTTGTACGGGGAGAGGTTTGGAAATTTATTGGTCCGTATTAGGTACCCAATAAATCCTAATAAGCATACACATTTTTATAGTGATATATTCTGGTGTTTACAGGGGAGCGTGTATAGATAATAACTCCAGAGAATAAATTCTCGTCACCCTGTTAAAGCCTGAGGGAGTGTGTATTTTAATTGCTCCAGAGGATAAATCCTCGTCACCTCGTCCCGTGTGGGAAATAAATAGTCCATGTGCCGTATCTAATAACTAGAGAGACGTGATTATTGTCAACTCCAGACCCGTGTGGGGTTTTTATTAATCTGACAATTTTATCATTACATTTTAAATAGTCCATATCAGTCATCAGTTCTTCCTGTAAAATATAGTCATCGCCATACAAGCCTCTCGCTCGTATGGTAAATCTTTCACCTTGTCACACAAGCTCCAAATGCTTATATGGTATATGATGAAGTATCCCTATCTTCCAGAAGTATGTCATGCAATGTAGTCCAAAATTAATTGTTACTATCCTATTGCGATGTTTATTATTTCACATAGAATAACCAGCACTCCGCATCCAATGGCATTCACAGGAGTTGATATAATAATATTTCGCATCCAACTCATTAAGGTTTACCTATTTGTCAGGCACGCAAATAATTTCTTTACTCAACAGCTATCCATTTACCTGTTCAAACATATATATGCACAAGTATATATTTCTATCTATTTTTGAATCAGTTCAATGTGTGATTTAAATGAATAAATTCTACCAGTATCTTCTTATTAATTAAATTAACAATCGTTTCTATAATTTAATTAATCCAATTCTACTATCACACAACACAAACAGCAATCAATTTGTTTTTAACTTTTCAAAAAAAATATACTAATCAATTTCTATACTCTCTTAAAATCATTCACACTATAGAATTAAAAGTGCACATCCATGGAAAGAAAATAACAATAGAGTAGAGAATTAAATGGTAATGCAAAGTATGGTAAATGTACCTTGCACCGGAGTCAATCAGAGATATCTACTCGACACCTAGGATAGGCTTTCTGAATGCTCTCCTCAGTTTCCCAAGTACAATCTCGTGGATCTCCACTCCATTGCACTTTGACTAAGTGAACTTTCTTGTTCCACAGCTCTTTGGTTTCTTTGCCGATAATCTTTAGCGGCTCTCTTCTCACAGCTAGTTCTGGAGTAATTTCAATATCCTGTTGAGCTGCTTCTTCCACGATCAAGTCTGGATCATGAACGTTCTTTCGAAGTTGAGATATGTGAAATACATCATGAACTCCAGGCAACTAATCAGGCAATTTAACATTATAAGCGAGAGTTCCGATGCGTTCCAGAATAGGAAACAGACCAATGAATTTGGGTGCCAACTTCCCAGTTTTACCGAACCGGATAACTCCTCTCATCGGCGATACTTTCAAATATACATAGTCGCCAACAGCAAATGATATATCTCTTCTTCTCCTATCGGCATAGCTCTTTTGCCGGCTTTGAGCAGCTAGTAATCGTTTCTTGATAAAATCGACTTTGTCGGCAGCTTCTCGGATCATATCTTGCCCTAACACAAGTCTATCACCGGGTTCGACCCAACAAGCAGGGAATCAGAACGGTCTACCATATAATGCTTCGAATGGCGACATTGTCAGGCTCGCCTGGTAGCTGTTATTATATCAGAATTTAGCCAAATGCAGATGGTCTTCCCATGATCCGCCAAAATCTAGAACACAAGCCCGCAATAGATATTCCAATATACGATTCACCCTCTCAGTCTGACCATCTGTCTGAGGATGATAGGCGGTGCTCAAGTTCAGCTTTGTTCCCAGCTCTACTTGAAATGCCTCCCAGAATTTGCTAGTAAATATTGTATCTCTATCACTAACTATACTGAGCGGCACTCCATGTAGCCTTACAATTTCCTTGAAGTATATCTGCGCCAGACTCTGAGCAGTTCTGTTTGATCTGACAGGTATGAAATGGGCGGTCTTCGTGAAGCCATCTACGATCACCCAAATACTGTCATTCCCTTTTCTGGTTCTGGGCAGACCATCTATGAAGTCCATGGAAATATGTTCCCACTTCCAACTAGGAACGTCTAGCGGTTGCAATAATCCAGCCAGTTTCTGTAGGTCGCTTTTGACTAGCTGGCAAGTAGGGCATCGGCTAACATATAAAGAAATGTCCCTCTTCATCGACTTCCACCAGAAAGTGCGTTTGATGTCATTATACAGTTTTCTTACTCCCGGATGGATACTAAGTTTTGACTTGTGGCATTCATCCAGTACTTCCTTTCGGGGCTCAGGAATGTTAGGAACACAAATTCGACCTTTCAGCCTTAGAATCCCCTCATTATCAACTTGGAAACTCGAGGGTTCGCCCTTTTGAATTATCTCCCTGATCTTATGAATGAAATGATCATCCTTCTGAAGAGTAGATATTTTATCTATCAATGAAGTCGTGATAATAAAACTGGCGATCATTTCATTCTTTCGGCTTAACGCATCTGCCACGATATTGGCTTTCCTTGGTGTGTATATAATCTCAAAATCGTATGCTGCAAGGAACTCTAGCCAACGTTGCTGCCTCAAATTCCAGTCTTTCTGGGTGAACAGATACTTTAACGACTGGTGATATGTAAACAGTTCAAATCTCTCACCCAGAAGATAATGTCTACAGATTTTCAAAGCGAGTACAATAGCCAATAACTCAAGATCATGAGTGACGTAGTTTTTCTCGTGCGGCTTCAGTTGACGGCTAGCATAAGCAATCACTTGACCCCTTTGCATTAATACTGCGCCAAGGCCTTCTCTAGAAGCATCTGTCCAGACTTTCAAATCCTGATTTCCATTGATGACGGTTAACACTAGAGCTGCTGTTAATCTTAACTTTAGCTCTTCAAAAGCCTCTTCACTTTCTGGAGTCCATTTGAATTTAGAGTGTTTCTTTGAAAGTTTCGTTAAGTGACCAGATATCTTCGAAAAGTTTTTAACGAACTTCTGGTAATAACTAGCCAATCCAAGAAAACTACGAACCTCTGCAGGAGTACTAGGCTGTTTCCAGTTTTGAATAGCTGTGATTTTACTTGGATCCACAACAATTCCTTCTTTCGATACGACGTGGCCCAGAAATTTTACTTCATCTTTCCAGAATATACATTTGGACAGTTTGGCTTTTAATACATTCCTTCTGAAGATTTCCAGAACTTGTTCCAAATGCTTTTCAAGTTCGGCCTTCGATTTAGAGAAGATTAGAATATCGTCAATAAAAACCAAAACAAATTTATTCAAAACCCCTCTGAACACTCTATTCATCAGATCGACGAAGTAAGCATGAGCGTTACATAAGCCGAACGGCATTACTAACCACTCGTAGAATAAGTCTGGACCTTTGAATGTTGTCATTGGAACACACTCTTCGGCAATCCGAAGCTGATGGAAGCCTGTAGCTAGGTCCATCCTTGAAAATACTTGTGCTCCATTCAGACGATCCAATAAATCATCGATTCGCGGCAATGGATATTTATTCTTTATTGTCTGTTTGTTCAAATCACGATAATCCACACATAGCCGTAGAGTACCGTCAGATTTTGGGACAAACACCACTGCTGCTCCCCAATCAGAGAAACTAGGCCTGATCAGACCCTTCCATACTAGCTGTCGTGTTTGATTGTCTAATTCCTCTTTCTCTTTCAAGGGCATTCTTCGAATAGCATGAACTACCAGCCTCGCATTCGGAATCAAAGCATTCTTGAAATCAATTTCTCTCTGCGGAGGTAAGCGAACAACTTCTTCAAACACATCCGCATAATTCTTGATGACAGGAATATCTTTCACTAGGTCGGGAATATTCTCCGTGACTTCAGGGATATTTTCTATTTGAGCTGGAGTAACATCCAAGGCTGCCCAGAAGTCCTTTCTATTTGAATTCGGGCCTTCACATGGTATGGTTATATAATTCCCTGATTTAATCTTAGCCCTAACAACTCTCTCGGTGCATCTAAACTCCGCCTCATATTTGGTTAGCCAATCCAATCCCAAAATAAGATCGAATTCAGTAAAATTCATGCCGATAGAGATAGTAGGGAATTTATAGCAGGAAAAAGAGACAGGTACTGCACAAACCCAACTGAGATCGATGGAACCCCCAACCGGATTTTGGACAGTCATTGGTTCTTTAAGCTTCCTCAATTTCAAATCCAACTTCTTAACTGCATTCTTGGCAATAAAGCTTCGTGACGTGCCTGTGTCAAACAGTACTTTAACCGGAATATTTTTGACATTAAGCATGCCTTCTAAAACATCAGACCTTCCCTGACTATCTGAGGGTGCTGAGGTTTCTGCTACTTCATTTACCTGAGCCTCCTTGGTTGCCTTTAACAGCCGGCAATCCTGCTTTACATGGCCAAACCAATGGCAAATGCTGCATTCTCTGGTCTCTTGAAACTTCTTATTAGACTTAGATCCTTCCTTTCTTTATTTCTTTAGAGATCGGCAACTTGTCCAGAGATGTCCTTGCATATTGCAGTTAGAGCATACAGTTGTCGTTACTGGTTTCTTCTCAGATTTGGCCCTTTTTCTCTTGGCACTAAGCTTCTTACTGACCTCAGACATTGTACTGGCCTCAGGACGATCAGTTTCAGACATAATTTTATTACTAGAGCTGACTTCCTCTTCGTACTGTAACATACCTTTCTTGTCGAGATCCTCGTACTGGTAAGCCATGTATATCATTTTTGAAAAGGGGAGCTTCACGTTCCTCATTACACTGTTCTGATATTTTCTTTGAAGCCCGTTGATAAATCTCAAATTCTTCCTCTTCGGATTTTCAATAAGATGAGGGGCAAAGTGAGAAAGTTCATTGAATTTCTTATGATATTCGGGAATGGTCATATCTCCTTGTATCAGATAAGAAAACTCATCACATAGCCGTTCAATTGCTTCAGGAGGAGTAAATCTTTCCAGGAAAATCACTTTGAATTTATCCCAGGTGATATCACCTTCTGGATTATCCTTATTAACTGAATCCCACCAGAACAAAGCTTCGTCTTTGAGTGCCCAGGAGGCCAGTAATCTTTTCTGGTCATCCCTCAGTTTTAATCCTTCAAAGATTTTCTCAGCCGAACGAATCCAAGCTTGTATTCTCATAATAGATTCTTCGCCCGAGAACGGTTTTCCACCAAGATTTCTATATTTCATAAATAGGGCTTCAATATCCGGGTCAGTATTACTTCTTCTGTTTCTGGCACTCATTTTCTAGTTCTTCTGCGAATAGCAGATCAAGTGTCAGGTCAACAGAAAAGATATTTCAAAATATAGAGACAAATACTTGAATGTAAATGCGTCTATCTAGGTGTTATTTCATTCTGCTACTCATACTAGGATTTTACTGATCCTATCTGTAATGAGTTACCCGTCCTAGAACACTACTGGTTCTATTTCTGACGAGTTCGTTAATATGTTATATTCCAAAACTAAGCTTAACCAAAGCTCTGATACCAAATGAGACGACCCCAAACCCCGTATTGACGGTGGCAAGGGTAATCCTTGGAATATAACACATAAACAGATAATAGCAGAACAGAAATAAATAAATACACCAGATAATGCACAATAGAATATACTGGATAAATGTAATCATCAGAGTTACATAGTATACAAGATCATACTTAGTACAAATACAGTTCAGCTATACATAAATGTCTACAGCGGAAAACAAACATAATGTACAATAGGAGCTGAACAGCATAAAAAGAGATAAATGATAGAATCCATCTTCAGCTCCATCTATCCAGAATGAGCCAGCTAAACCTGAATACAAGGCTGCCCGTGTAGAAAAAGGGGCACCCGAGTTTGAAAGTGAAACAAACTACGAGTCAGTCATGGGACTGGTATGAGAAATCTACTCAACACATTTATAATATCGCTAATCACAGGACCACGCCACTTTCGTGGAACGGGTTTACTCCATTGGATTGCCAGTGCTTTAAAACAAATCTTTCTTTTAAACATCGCAATGCTTTTTATAAAAATGAAGCCATTATGACTCAGTTCCCATCACACAATGCAACGCAAACCGGAGGATAGAGTTTTTACCTTATAACGGCCAAAATATGCTTGATACGAATAAAACAAAAGCATTTGATATTATTACTAGTGTTTATATGTTTCAAAAACAATTTCAATCATAACTATCAATCATAGACGGCACTAATGCCCCATACCACTATGTCGCCATATATAGGTATACAATCAAAACCGCACAGTCACGTATTTAGAAATTGGATTTCCGTCATGAACCAAGGCAAAAGATAGTCAGCCGCAACTGCCCCTTGGAGCGACAGGGCCGGTCCACACGGAGTGGATTATAGTGCCTGAACAATACGTTTCCCCGCCCTTTGGGGTGTAAATGAGTCAACAAATGACTCCATCGGTCCCGGATCGACCGATATAACCGATGCGCCTCGCAATAGCAACAACCACATAAGTCAATCTCGTCAAGGCATGTAAAACCACTGACGTCACTTCTAACTAGAAAGACAAGCATGTCCTCCCTGAGGTCCTCTCCCGTTTCTGGTTCATACCAGGGTGTGAGGCTCGCGATTTCACGTTATACACAAAGCTACGCCACACAGGCGGGGCTTTGATCATCACCACAAGACTTTGCTTTTCAACAGAAGCCCTGATCACTGCATCTTAGCATGCCACAAAGGCAATTCACACCGTGCAACTGATAGCTATCTATCATACAGAATAAATTCCAATGTCAGAAACACTGTCCATTTGCAAGTCCGTTCTGGGTCTGAACGAAACCGGAGGCACTATATACCTCGCAAACCCATCGATCACCACGTACGTCTGGACGATCACCACTCATTATCCATATTTCGGGATGCCTCCCAATCAGGACCTCGGTTACCATCCAAACGAGGTGAAGATCTCCGGTCTTCGACCACCGTCTTCATCTTCGATTTCTTATCGTCGATTCAGTTATTCAGAATGGGCTAAACTCGGTCTTTCTGAGCAACTCGCGTATATAATAAACAAGTGCTACACAAACACTACTACGCATCATTTCAATTCATTAGTCACTAACCGTCAATCAGTAAGAGAACGATTTCCCAAATATTAACCCCGAAGGCCGAAACCAACATCAGATCAATACCCAAGAAACCATTCGACTTAGCCCACCTTCAGTTAGTTTCTAAATTTCACATCCATATCGTTTATAATATATTATAACGATTTATCGCTATTTTTATTTTTTTTAAATAGCCAATTTATTCAAAACGACGCTTCGGGCCATAACGCGGCCGTGGCGCTGTTTTTCTTCAGATTTGATTTACACATATCTGAAAATCTAACCGTTGGATCTTCACAAAATTTACATCATTAGAAAGATCTTTTCAAAATGAATCCAACGGTTCCAGTTTTGGGAAAATCCGACGGTCGGATCTCCCGGTACAATCGTTTGAAGTTTCGATTTCAAAATACGAACTGCAGCGTCGTTATTCGATTAAATATAATTATATATATATATATAATCGATTCTGGCGCTGTTTTTCTTCATATTTGAATTAAACATTCCAGAAAATCCAACCGTTGGATTTTTACAAAGTTGGTGCCGTTGGAAAGATATTTCCAAAGCGAACCCAACGGTTGCGGTTTCGGGAAAATCCGATGGTCGGATCTCCCGCACTAATCGGTTGAAATCACGGTTTCAAAATACGAGCTGGAGCTTCGTTATTCGATATATTTCAATTCTATTTATATATATATATCGATTCTTCGATTTCAAAGCTATATTCTTTTCATACATTTGATAAAAATGATATTTTTATCTAACTGTCTTCTATTTCAACACTTCACTATTTTGAACAATTCATGTATATAATAAAAATGTGATTTTTAATGTAAAATAATTTATTTCAAAACTCGACTATTTTATATAGTTAATATAGGTGATAAAAATAGGATTTTTATTATAAAACAATTTATTTCAAAACAAGATTATTTTATATAGTTCATATCGATGATAAAAATTGGATTTTTATTATGAAACAATTTCTTTCAAAATATGAATACCATTCAACACAGGAATTTCAATTCAACGAATGAATATCGATTCAACACATGAAGGTTTTCTATAGTTTATATATATAGATAAAAAGGTGATTTTTTTATATTTAAAACACGAATACCATTCAACACATGAATTTCAATTCAACGAACGAATATCGATTCAACACATGAAGGTTTTCTATAGTTTGTATATATCGATAAAAAGGTGATTTTTATATTTAAAACACGAATACCTTTCAACTCATGAATTTCAATTCAACGAATGAATATCGATTCAACACATGAAGGTTTTCTATAGTTTGTATATATCGATAAAAAGGTGATTTTTATATTTAAAACACGAATACCATTCAACACATGAATTTCAATTCAACGAATGAATATCGATTCAACAAATGAAGGTTTTCTATAGTTTGTATATATCGATAAAAATGTGATTTTTATATTTAAAACACGAATACCATTCAACACATGAATTTCAATTCAACAGACGAATATAATTTCAACACAGGAAAATAATTCTAACACATGAATATTATTCAAAATTTTGGCAGCCAAACGGCAGGGTAGTTAAAACCGGGACCGTCCCTAGTACGGCTCCTCGCTCTACCTTAAAGCCTCGCAGCTTTTGACAATGGGGAATCATGCATCTAGTTCGCACGCAGGCGGCATGTATATTTTTTTCATTTCCACAAACTAATCCTATGTGGTTTCAACCAAATATTTCTCAACCACAAACGGGTATTTTTCAACCACAATCAATCAATATCAACCACAAACAATTCCAATCAACCATTCGCTATCAATCAATTTTCACACCAATCACAACCAATAAATATCGTCCATGGTTTGTGGACGAGGGGCATATATATATATATATATATATATATATATATATAGCATTTCACTTCTATTTCAACACATATATAATCTTTACAACGCATATACAACTTATACATCGAACGTACAACTTATACAACGCTTATACAACTCATACATCGAATATATAATTTATACATCGTCGTTTTCCATCTCGTTTATAAATTAGAAATCTCACATTGGGTTCCACTCCACCAAAAATAGCAGAAGGCTCAGAAAAATATGCGGTCTCTTCTAGAAGGTAGAAGACGTCCACACGAGTCCACTGTCTCTTGTTTCACTGAATTTCGTCAACACACGAAAAAGATATGATTTTTATACGATTAACTCACTTTGCAACACTTTTAGATGTTATAAACCATTTAAATTAAATTAGCCGTATACCTTAGCTAATCCTTCCAAACTAGGTCTTGATTTTTCTCCCGATACACTGCACGAGAGGCCGATCAGGTTATATCACGACGGAGAGCTACGAGAGGGGCAGCAGGTGGCCCCCACCCTGACGAACTCGAATGCGGCTGGAGGGAGGAATCGGGGCGCAAACGGCCGAAGTTTGCGGAGTTGGATCTCTCGAACGGCGTGACGAGGAGGGGCAAGGCTTATATGGATTTGAAGAGGGGACTTCGATCTTCAAAAAGTTTAACTGGTGCGGGGTCTAATTCCTCCTGGTTTGGTCGGAAAAAGGAGGAGAAGCGGCAAAGGGGTTTCCGCCGTCGAGAGCAGCTGATACGGGGTTTTTGATTTTTTTTATTTTTAAAATAATTATGAAAGTAAATTTCCTATTGTCCATACTTTATTAAATTTTAAAATAGGGTTTTTGCACACGAACTCGAAATCAAACCCAACGATTGTCGCCCCTAGCTAATTACCCCCATCCCGAACACAATGGGATATGTTTCGTAACCCATTTCGACTGTTACGATCAGTTATTCTTCAAATTAAAATATAAAACATTCAATATTTGATTTGGACGTACATTTCAATTTGCCAGAGCCACAAACTGATTCGAAAAATTCCAGAAAAATAAATCTAGCTATGTTTTGACGATACGGTCCCAACAAAACTTGTTTCATCGAATTCTGAGACCGTTTGAAAAATGGCCCATTTCTGGTCGATCCAATTTAACGGTAATTGACCAAAACACGTTTTCCTTTGCCACGCTCACATACTAGCTTCAAAAATTATGAAATTTGAAACCTAGCAATTACTTCACATCCCGGATCCAACAAAAGTGGTTTCGTCGAATTCCGAGGTCGAATGCAAAATGGCCAATTTCACGGGCTATATAAATTCCATAGCGACCTTTCTGAAAATTCATTTGGCCATAACTTTTACTTTCCGCTATGAAACTTCGATTTTTCAGATTCGTTAGAAAGGTATTCACTAACAGATTTAAATATTTTTGGTTTCACTCAAATCCGTTTTGTTTTGCACTCGGTACAGTCCGTCAAAGTTTGAATTCAAATTTTGAAACTACCGCGCCATTTCAGGCCTTGTTTATAATTAGAATTAATTATATTCCTTTTCAATTGTCGATTCAAACTCAGTTTTCATTGCTATTATTTAAAATATTTATTTTAAATATTTAAAATCCACTATTTTAGCCAATATAAAAATTTTAAATTGGTTCAGATTTTCCGGGTCGTTACACGTTAGAACCAAACGAAAGAATTCATCAAAGATTGGATTAGTAATATCCAATGAGAATGACTCGTTAGAGATGGGATCAGTGGTATCCTAGAACGAGTGTGAAGAGTATATTTTTAAAATAAAAACAATTTTTGTTTTGAAAATTAAATTCAATTATTCGTATTTGAATATTTATTTGTATTGATTTGGACAATCAAGTATATAGAGATTTTAGTATACGTATGATCCACGTGTATTGAAGCCTCAAATATATTCGATAGATATAGAATCACACTCTAGTCGCCCGGGTCTGATTTTGATGATGGCGCGCCATCATCAGTGTTTATATTCGAGTGACGAATGTGGGATCTCTATATATTTCCATTAGACTGGTGAGAGAACCAAAATATAGTTAGAATATATTGTTGTGATTTGGCACCAAAAATATGATTTTTACTATATATCAAAATTATATGAATTTGAAAGTTAATCAACTAATTGATTGTTGATTGTGTTGTTTGATTATTGGTTGATTAATTAAAATTTGAACCAGATAGCCAAATTGAACCAAATAGTGAATTGTATTGAAATTAGTTGCATTTGCATGCATATACATGTACTTACATTGAACAGGTCATAGCAAGGAGGCTAGAGAAGAGGAATAAAAAAAATTTTACCCGACAAATAGGTACATGTTTATTGTATTTCTTGGATTTGGATGATTTTATGAGCCGATTGGCTAGTCGCTTGGCTGTTTCTTTTTCCTCTTGGATTGGTAAGGGCCATGGGAGGCTATTTGAAATATCCCCAAGCTCCCGGTGCAGCGGAGGTTAGGGCGAGATTTTTCGAAAATTTAGGGTGTTAGCCAAATTTTTGAAAAATTTGGAAAGTTCTTAGAAACTGAAAAGTTGAAGAACTTAAGCCGTAATGAAAACAATGAAAGTTGAGTTGGTTTGTAAAACAACTTTCGGCTTCGTTCCTTTTCAGGGACGAAAAGTTTTAAGTGGGGGAGATTGTAATAACCCGAAAATCCGAGCCAATTTAAAATTTTTATTTTGGCAATTTTGATGAATTTTGAATATTTAAAATGAATTATTTCAAATAATAGTGACGAGAAATTTATTTGAATCATCGTAGAATATAAATATTTTATTTTAATTGTATAACGAGCTTGAAAATGGCGCGGTAGTTCAAAAATTCGATTTCAAATTTCAAATTAATGTGTTGGATTCAAAATAAACAGGATTTTAGCGAAACCAAAAATATTTGAATCTATTTGAAAATATCTTTCCAACGAATCCGAAAAATTGAAGTTTAATAGCGGGAATCAAAAGTTATGCCCAGTTGAAATTTCAGAATAGTCGCTATGGAATTCTAGCCCTTAAAAATGGAAATTTTGCAAATGACCTTGGTTTTCGACGAAACCTCTTTTGTTGGATCCGTGATGTCAAGTTATTGCTAGGTTTCGAAGTTCGTAAATTTTCAAATCAATATGTGAGCGTGGCGAAGTAAAACGTGTTTTGTCAATTTCGATCGACCAGAAAATGGTCATTTTTCAAACGGTCTCAGAATTTGACGAAATTAGTTTTGTTAGGACCGTATCGTCAATACGAAGTTAGAAATAATTTTTCGGAAATTTTTAGAGTTAGTATGTGGTCCAAGTAAATTGTAATGTGCATTCAAATTCAATATACATTGATTTATATTGTGATTTTAACGAAAACTGATCGAAACGGTCGAATTGGCTCACGAAACATATCCCATTGTGTTCGGAATGGGGGTAATTAGCTAGGGACGATAGTCGGTGGGTTTGATTTCGAGTTGAAAATAAAATTTTACTTTTGGAAATTAAAATGTAATTAAATTATATATATATTCAATAACTCCCCCATCTCCATTCACTCAGTCAACCCTCCCCCCCCCCCGGTTCTGTTTTCCAAATCGAGATCCAAAAGGGGGAAAACCCCGTCGCTGTCACTCCTCCACCTCGCAGCGACCACCGCACCCCCAAGCCTGACGCCACCCACCGCCGACGAGGCCTCCAGCCTCGACCCCCCTCTCTTCGACGTCAACACCTCCTCCCGACCACAAAATCCCCGCACCCAAGACCCGAGCAGAAGACCACTGCGCGAGCTTCCAGACCTCGATCGCGCTTTCCCTTTCCTCCCCCTCCTCCTCCGCGGTTCGCAATAGCACCCCATCCCTCTCCAAATTTCAACTATGAGCCTTTCTTTATTTTTCTTTTTCTTTTTTTTTTCTTCTTGTCCTTACTGATTTAGGTAATTAGTGAGGTAAATTTTTATTATATGAAATAGGGTTTTAATTATGATATAAAAACTATATCTTTATGAAGTAAAAAGTATACTTTTATGAAGGAAAGTTTATATTTTTAGATTAGGGAAGTTTATATTTTTAGATTAGGGAAGTTTATATTTTTAAATTAGTAAAGTTTAAATTTTTAAATCAAGAAAGGAGAGATTTTTAAATCAAGAAAGGAGAAATTTTTAAATAAAAAAAAGTGAGATTTTTTTTGAAAAATGAGACCGATAAAGATTTGATTTTTAAATATAGTGAAGTAACGAATATAAAAATATTATTTTTATATAGTAGAGAGAATAAAAATATGAACTTTATTATAAGAACACCGGTATAAAAATAGAATTTTTATCTATATAGTAGCAGTGTAAAAATAGAATTTTTATCTATATAGTAGCGGTACAAAAATAGAATTTTTATCTATATACTAGCGTAGTAAAAATGTGATTTTTATATACATAGCAACAATATAGAAATGTGATTTTTATATATGTAATGGCTACGGACATCAAAAGTGACAAAACGCGAGCACAATGAAGATTTCTACATAAGAAGAGTCATGGCGTTTGGTTTAGCTTATCGGTGAGAACTTCTCACTTTAAATCTTGTTTTCTAGTTAAAATATATACTAGGATGCAGATGGTGCTTAGCAGCACTCGTCATCCACAGACCATGGACGACTTGTATGCTTGTTTGATGTGTTGTGAAGTATGTTTGTGATGTTGATGTGAAATGGATAATAGAACATTCGTGTGTTGAAATAAATAAATTATCGTTAAAAATATAATTTTTAATGTGAATGTGAATAAATAAATATTCATTTACAAACCGGACGGTTTGTTTATGTACACCTATTTGAAGGATATTGATTGGGACGATAAATTTTACACATCGCCCAACTGTACAAATAATATTCAGTGTTTGTGGATTGAAACCCGACACGGGTATTGGGATGATATTTGACGTACACTAATCCCAATTGTTTAGTGGTATGTCGATCGTTTGACAGACAAACTGTATGAGCGATAATTAGTTATATTTAATGCTTATGCAGTTGTGTGGTGCACTTTGGATGATGGTTGATTATTTATCGTTGCTATTATGTACATGTGTTGTATGGAATCCATATAATTAACATTATATGGTAATTGATTGGGCCTCGTTCCAATTGGAAAAATAAAGAATATTAAAAAAAAATCATGTGTTGAATAAAATATATATTCTTGTGTTGAATAAAAAATATATATTCATGTGTTGAATAAAATATATATTCATCTGTTGAATATAATAAAGAATATTCATGTGTTGAATAAAATATATATCCATGTGTTGATAATATTCATGGGTTGAGTAAAATATTTTAAACAATAAAATTTACATCTTTATCATAATTTTATAAAATATATTAAATATCGAAAATAGTCATGTGTTGACGATACTCATATGTTGAGAATATTCATGTGCTGAAAGAAATATAGATTCATGTGTTGAATAGAAAAAATATTTGTTTGTTGAAAAGAGTAACGAAGTTATTGAAATATATAAAGCCGTGTTGATTAGATTTGCGCCATTTTGACGCGAACGATGTTTATATCGATTATATTCGTTTTTAAAATGAATATAGAAAAGGAAGTGATTTCAAAATATAACGTTCTGAAAATATTATTGTTTGTATATCGATGATGTGGAATATTCAATTTTGATTTGAAATTGAATATAAAGTTGAAATCGTTTTGAAAACGAATTTAAAACGATTTATAAAATATGTTTCGAAAGGAAATCGATGAAATATATATAATATATATATTATATATATAATGGCCTGAATAGAACGCGTCGCGCCACGGCAGTTCGCGAATTTCGACCATTGACTTCGAATGTATATTATGGGAGATCCAACTGTCGGATTCTCCTAAAATCAGAACCGTTGGGTTCGTATCGAAAAGAGCTTTCTAACGAATATTAGGGATTCAAAATCTAATGGTTGGATTTGGAATTATGTCCAAATCAAATTTGGAAAAGGTCGCTGTAAGTGCAGTTCGATGGCCGTTGATGGAAATCGACTGTACGGGCCTTGATAAAATTATTAAAAATAGTAATAATTTATGTAAAATCATAAGAAATGATTTGGAAAGAAATGGGTTGAAAAACTCCATATTTGAAAAGATAAAAATAGAATTTTATCGAAATGAACTAGTTTTGAACTAGAATTATAATCCCATTTATTTTAAAAATAAATAAATTGGATTTGAAAGAGGTTTTAAAGGTAACCAGAATTTCCAATAATTGAATTGGAATGGGTTTGAATCGAAATTGTCTTTGGAATATTTCGATGTTGGATTTCGTGATTATATAGATATTGTTATGGAAATTTGAAAGATATATTTATATCGTTATTTCCAATATGATATTTGTTGGTCGTAGAATTTGATATTGAATATAAGCCGATATATTTTCTATTCAGGGCCTTGTATTTAATATCAAATGGGATTTGGGCTTGTCGTAAATGGTGTCTTCATTAACACTGTTCTTAAACCCAGTTGAGAAAAAGATTAAATCTTTTTATTTAGATTTAATGAAGTATACCAATTAAATGATATTTAATTGGAATTGAATTGGAATTGATTTTTGGGTTTATCGTGAATGGTGTTTTAAATAACACTTGTTCTTTAACCCGATAATTAATGGAATGTGATTTTGGGTTTATCGTGAAACGTGTTTTAGATGACATTGGTTCTTTAACCCAGTTCAAGACAGGATATTGATTTTTGGGAAGATTAAAACTAAGTGGAGTTTTAATGAATCTTTAATTAGATTGAAGTGATCGAGAATGGAGTATCACCAATTTTGCTCCAGGCGATAGTTAAATCTTTAATTAGATTTGAACGTGAAATGGTAATTAAATTTACTGATAACACCGTGGTGTTAGATACGAAGTATGACCAGTTTTATTTCATGGGATGAATAGGTTGGGATTGGGAAATAAAATAAATGATTACTGCGGTGTGGTTTGCTAATCCCGACTAATTTGAATTGATATTCAAAAGAAGATTAAGGAATAAATTTAAAGAATTTATCTTTGATAAAATTAATGGGAACCTTTCCCAAAGTATAAGAATATTTGAATAAAAGAATATTCTGAATTGGAATGAGGCATATGTTGTGTTTGTGTAACACTAGTTTATTATATAAGCGAGTTATGCAGAAAGACCGGGTTTATCCCATTCTGAATAACTGATTCGACGTGGTGTTGGGGATGAAGACGGTGGTTGAAGACTGGAGGTCTTCACATCATTTGGGTGATTACTGATGATCTTGATTGGGCTGGACACCCAAGAGGATGGAATCAGTTGGAGATCGTCCAGACGTACTTGGCGATCAATGGATATGTGAGGTACAAGGTTCCCACGGTTTCGTTCAGACCGAGAACGAACTTGTAAATGGACTGCGTGTCTGACATTGGATTTTATTCTGTCTGATTGATTTCTACTAAATATACATCTGTTTGGCGGCGGAGAATTTATTCTCTTGCTTAACGCCCTTCTCTTAGATGTACGAGCTCAGGGATTATATATTGATGAATATCTATCGCATGGTGTGAATTGCCTATGTGGCATGCCTAAGTGGCAATTGATCAAGGCTTCGGTTGAAAAGCAAAGTCTTGTGGTTGATGATCAAAGCACTGCCTGGGTGGCACGGCTTTGTGTAACGTTGATTCGCGAGCCTCACACCCCGGTTGTGAACCAGAAACGGGAAAGGACATCAGGGAGGGCATGTGTTTCCTTTTAGCTAGGGTGGTATCAGTGACCTACTAGCCCTGACATTTATATTATTTTCATCTGTGTGGTTGTTGTTGTTGAGAGGTGCCTCGGATATATCAGTGACTGTGTGGAGCCGATGGAGTCATTTGGCTCATTGACGCCCCTAAGGGCGGGGAAACACAATGTTCAGGCATTTTAATTCACATTGGTGGACTGGCCCTGACGATCCAAGGGTCACTCGAGCTCTGATCATGAGACACGGGCTAGAGCATCTCGAATTCGGTGAGGACTATCTTTTGCCTCGGTTCACAGATGGAAATCTAACTTCCGATACGTGACTTTGCGGTTTTGATTGTAGAGCCTAGTATGGCGACATTGTGGTATGGAGCACTTATGCCGTCTATGATTGATACTTATGATTGAGATTGTTTTTGACACTATACACTTATAGTAATAATAAAACATGAAATTTAGCGTATCAAGCATTCTTTGGCTATTATAAGGTAAAAACCCTATCCTCCGGCTTGCGTTGCATTATGTGATGGGACCTGGGTCTTATAATAGCTTCATTTTTCTTTATTTAGCATTGCGCTGTTTGTTTTATGCACTGGTATTCTTGGGAGGAAACCCGCTCCGTGTTATACGGCGTGGTCCCTTGATTTACCTAACTTTAAAATAAAGATTAATAACTATTTTAGTTCTCACACCAGTCACATGACTGACCTGGAGTTTATTGTTTTAACCTAAACTCTGGGTGCCCTTATTTTCCGCACGAGCAGCTAGTAGTTTTGGTTTTGCATATTTATATTCACAGGAACCTGGTTTACAACTGGAACGATATCCGAAAAGCTCTGTATCCATATATCTCTTTCAGTTGTGTGTTGTATTATTGTTTTCCGCTGCTATGTAATGTATTGTAATCTCTGATATCTATCGAATGTATTTTATTCATTCATACTCGACAATATTCTTGTATTCTGATGAAATTGTTGTAATAAGCAATGAAATGTTCTTCTGTTTGCGTTCTGATTTGTCGGGTTCTCAAAGTATCCGGGCTTTCCTTACCGGGGAAGTTACGGGTCTTCACATTCCTCCACAATATCCGTATAATCACGGAATCCAATATCGAAATATCCCGAAGATAATTTCGATTCAAATCCATTCCAATTCATATATTGGAAATTTTGGTTATTTTTAAAACCATTTTAAATCCAATTTATTTATTTAAAAATACTGGATTATAATTCTAGTTCATAACTAGTTCATTTTGATAAAAATATATTTTTATCTTTATAAACGTGGAATTTTTCTTCTAAATTCTTTCCAAATCATTTATTATGATTTTACACAAATTAATGATATTTTTAATAATTTTATCAAGGCCCATACAGTCGATTTCCATAAACGGTCATCGAAATGCACTTACAGCAACCTTTTCCAATTTTGATTTGGACATAATTCCAAATCCAACCGTTAGATTTCAAATCTATTTTAGTTGGAAAGCCCTTCTAGATACGAACCCAACGGTTCCGATTTTAGGAGAATCCGATGGTCGGATCTCCCGTAATATTAATTTGAAGTCAATGGTCGAAATTCGCGAACGGCCGCGGCGCGGCGCGTTCTATTCAGGTCATTATGTTATATATAATATATATTTCATCGATTTCCATTTAAAATATATTTTATGAATCGTTTATAAATTCGTTTTTAAAACGATTCTAACTTCATTTCAAATCAAATATGAATATTCCTTAATAAATTCGTTTTAAATTCAATTTAAAACGATTTCAATTTCATCTCAAATTTCAAATCAAATTTGAATAGTCCTTATCGTTATAATATATAAATGATAATGTTTTTAAAATATTAGATTTTGAAATCATTTCCTTTTTGATATTCATTATAAAAATGAATAAAATCGATATAAATATCGTTCACATCAAAATGGCGTTAATCTAATTAACACGGCTTCTTATATTTAAATATATTTGTGTCCATCCCAAATCGGACATCCAAATCGTATTTTGATCCATTACTAGATATTATTTTAAAATATTAGTTATTTTAAAATATTCATTCCTCGTCATTTTAAAATGTTTGTTAATTTGAAATATTCGTTCTTTCCGAATTGGAATCAGGCACAGTCAATTACCATATAATTTTATTTATATGGATTTCATATACACGTGTACATAACAATAATCAAACACAGTCAACCATCATCCGAAGTGTGTTACACAACTGTATAAGCGTTAAATATAAATAACTAACGCTTACTACATTCTGTCAATCCATCGATTGACATACAACTAAATATTAGGATTAGTGTATGTCCAATATCATCCTAATACCCATGTGGAGTTTTCAAACAATAAATACTGATTTTTATTTGTGCAGTTGGGCGATGTGTAAAATATATCATCCTAATCAATATCAGTTAAATGTGTGTACATAAAAAAATTGTCCGATTTGTAAATGAATATTTCAACACATGAATATCTTACTCAGTTCGTATATACAATAAAAATGATATTTTTATTGTTCAAATATTTTATTCAACACATGAATATTTTATTTTCCATTTAACATCACAATCACAATCAATTTCCACAACACAATACAATTAAACAAGTCATTTATGGTTTGTGGACAACGGTGTCTGGAGCTAATAAGCCTCGTCTGCAACCTAATATATATTTAACTGTAAAATAATTTGTGACAAGGAGTTCTCACTATCTCTTCCACTCCGTTAGTGTTTGTTCTGAATTTCTGGTACGGTTCAAATCTGAATTTGCCTGAATTTCTAACTAGCTCCAAATTGGACCCTGCTAGTCTTGTTGTGAAGCTCTCTTCATCACGATCCTATCGAATCTAAAATCGTCGAATTTCGACATCGTACGAACAAGTTATTGTGTTTTAAACATTGAGTACAAAAATGGAATATTTAAATAATAGTTAACTATTTTAATTACATCATTAAGCCCTCCTTAGTTACTTTCTCTCCCGTAACTCTCCAGACCATTCAACGAAAAAGTTCCTCCCGTTGACCTCGAATTTCACGCCACCGGAGCCCACTACTATTGATCGGCCATCACCACGCCACAGCCCCTCGTGAGTCGCGCCTCCTCCAGGTGCACCGTCCCCTTCGAAGCCACCCTCCACTCCAGAAACTCGCTTGATGCCGGCTGTTTCGTGCCTCAAAATCATCCCCAATACCCCATGTTAGATCATCAAAGGGTATGGATCTAAAGAGGGAAGAAAACTCTTTGATTTTCGCTTAAAAAGTTCCAATTTTTATTGAGTGGATCGATCGAAAATTGGATGGGAAAATTCGAGCTAAATTCGCCATCGGTTTTGAGATTTTGGGGTGGCTCAGATTTTGGGACACAAGCTAGGGTTTCAAATATATATATATATATATATATATATATATATATAATATTTTTAATTCGAAAAATACGCTTTAATTGATACGAACTCCAAATCAAGCCCAACGACTTTCGCCCCTAGCTGATTGCCCCCATTCCAGACACAATGGGATATGTCTGGCAAGCCAGTTCGACTATTACGATCATTTTCTCTTTAAATTAAAATATAAGTCAATGTAAATTGAAATTAAACGTACATTTTAATTTGCTGGGGCCACATACTTACTCCAAAAATTCCTGAAAAATAAATCTAGCTATGTTTTGACGATATGGTCCTAAAAAAAACTAATTTCATCGAATTTGGAGACCATTTGAAAACGGTCATTTTCCAGTCGATTAAATTCAGATTGAACTGACGTAGCACGTTTAAAGTTACCACGCTCAAATATCGATTCAAAAAATTGTGAAAATTGGAATCAAGCAATAACTTGACATTTCAGATCCAACAAAAGTGGTTTTGTCGAAAACGGAGGTCGTTTGCAAAATTGCTATTTTTAAGGGCTATATATATATATATATATATATATATACATATATTCCATAGCGACTATTCTGAATTTTCAGCTAGGCGTAACTTTTTATTCCCGTTATGAAATTTGGATTTTTTACATTCGTTGGAAATATATTTTCAAAAGGATTCAAATATTTCTTATTTTGCTAAAATCCAATTTATTTTGAATCTTGTACATTCATTTGAAATTTGAAATCGAATTTTCAAACTGCCGCGCCATTTCAGGCTCGCTATATAATTAAAATAAACTTATTTTGTATAACTTCGATTAAAATAAATTTTTCGTCATTATTATTTAAAATAAAACATTTGAAATATTCAAAATCCATTAAAATTGCTAAAATAAAAAATTTAATTGGTTCAGAATTTCCGGGTTGTTACACCTAGGGCTTGAGATAATGAAGAACAAGCTTCTAGAACTCTTATCATGCAATGACTTCTCTAAACCTCATCATGATCACCTCATTCAAGAACATAAAGCAATTGACAAAATTAGGGTTATCAAAAATGCGAAATTTGCATGATATAGAGGTAGAGAATGGGTGTAAAGAGCTTACATGAGTCTCCAAATTGATTTAGCACCTGATTCCTACAAGATTGGAGCTCCTAGAATCAATTAGGGTTTAGGGAAATTTAATTTCCCATTCCCTATCCCCATTTATATTTTGTATGAAGTGTTAGAATGGAAAGAAGAAGATAGGGGCTTGGGCGATATAAGGAGTTGGTTAGGTTAGCCAACCAAGACCCAACCTAGGTGCCAAATCTCCGAAGCTCGGAATATGTCGAATTTTATACTCTTCGAACACGTAAACGATATTTTGAACGCAATGAAAATGGTCTCGAGTCCAAATTCGTCCATATGTAAAAAGTGATATTTTGGTCATACATCCAATGAAAGAGACCAAATTTCTCCAACTCCAAAGGTATCGATGTTTATAGTTTTCGAACTCGTAGACGACATTTTGAACCCAATGGAAGTGATTTCGTTGAAAATGGAGTTCGTTTGCAAAATGGCGATTTTTAATGCTATACATAATGTTGAATATATATATATATATATGTATGTATTCCGTAGCAACTATTCTAAATTTTAATTAAGACATAATTTACCATTTATAAAGTGAAATCTCAATTTGTTGCATTCGTTAGAAAATCACAATTCAAAATATTCCAATGCTTCTTGTTTTATCAAATTCTGATTTATAATGAACTTCATATATTCATTCAAAGTTTAAAGTCAAAATTTCAAACTACCTCTCCACTTCAAATTCGTTTTTAATTAAATTTTAAATTTATAAGTTCTAACTTCGATTATAATAAATATTTAGTCGTTTCTTCTCAAAAATATTTAATTTCTATGAAAATCAATTAAAAATAAATTTTAAATTGGTTCCAAAAATACGGGTTGTTACAATCCCCCCCACTTAAAATCTTTTCGTCCCCACAAAGGAAGGAGGAACTGAAGGTCATTTACTTAACCAACTCAACCTTCACTTGACTCTTCTTTAACTTTTCAGTTTATAAGAACTTTATAATTTCTCAAAATTTGGCTAACGCCTTAAATTTTCGAATAATTTCTCCACAACCTCATTTTTACGGGTTGATCGGTACAACTACAAATGGCCTCTACAGACTCTCATATATCAAAAGAAAATCCAAAAGCCAAGCGGCTCATAAAATCATCGAACCCAATTAATATAGTAAACATGTACTTATTGGTCAAGCGCACAATTTTATTTCTCTTCTTAGCTTCTACGCAATAACTTGTACAACATATATATATACATGTATATATATCCAATTCCAATAAATTTTCAATTCAGTTTCTCATTAAGTTTAATTTAATTGGGCTTAATTATACCTTTCATTCTCATATTGGTTTTGTTATTCCAATAATTTAATTAGTCAAACTAATTATCATCCATCACAACCAGCAATCAATTAGTTGGTTAGCTTTTCAAACATATATCTTTTGTATATACTCAAAAATCATATTTCAATGCCAAATCACAACATAAACCCTAGCTAAGTTTGAGGTTCTCACACCAGTTGATTAGAAATATATAGATATCCCACTTTCGAAACTCGAAATAAAAGCTGATGATGCAATCGTTATCATCAGAATCATCTCCGGGCGATTAGAGTGCGATTTTATATCTATCTAGTATATTTGAGACTACGAATATATGTTCGTGATGAGTACACGCAAAATCTCCATATATTTAATAGTCCAAACTCAAATAAAATGCTTAAATCTTATAATAAAATAAAATTTTCAAATCTAAACTCGTTTTTTATAAATAACACTCTTCAAACTCGTTATAGGGCATTACTAACCCTACCTCTAACGAGTTATTCTTATAGGATATTACTAATCCTATCTCCGATGAATTCTTTCATTTGGTTCTAATGTGCCTTGTTCTCAAGCTTTGTAAACCAAAGCTTTGGTACCAAAACTATCATGCCCCGGATTCACCCGGCCTCCGAGGAGACGGGAAAACGCGGGTTAGGTTGAGAACACGACGCACCAGAACAAAAACATGAGAACATTTCATTGCTATTACAACAATTTACATCAAAGCACAAGATATCAGAGTATGAAATAAATAATATACAGTGGAAATATATAAGAGATTTAAATTACATTTAACTACATAATCATAATATGTAGTGGAAAACATCAACTACCACAACTGAATAAAATATACGGATATAAAGCATTCCGAATATAGCTCCAGCAGTAATCCAGAATCCTGTGAAAAGAAATACCTGCAAACCAAAACTACTAGCTACCCATGTGCTAAATATGGGCACCCAAAGTTTAGGTAGAAACTGTAACAACCCGAATTTTTGAATAACATGTTATAATGTAAATCAAGGCAGAATTAAATTGTAAAATCTGAATCAAGGGAAACGGGCTGTGCCATTGCGTTCGTCTCGGAAAAATACGCGAAATAGAGTCCGAGTTTTTGAAAAACGGAGTCCGTATGACCAAGTTATGGCCCAATGAAGTTTTCAGAAAATTCCAAGCCCGAAAACAGTTCAAACTCGAATTCAGATTCGAGTTCAAACCAAAACAGATAGGCGGGATTTTTCCCGCCCCAGGCAGGGTCGACACCCCCTTTGGGTCGACACCCATGTCGACCCAGGGGTCGACACCTATGTCGACCCAGGGGTCGACCCCCCCTGTCGGACCAGTTTTTCTGGTGCACCATTTTGACATGTTAAGTCTAGTTCTAGAAGTTTCTGACGGGAGTTGATGGCTCAGATTCGATTTAGGGTTAATCCTATGGCTAAAACTAATCCTAAACTCTATAAAAGGACCCCTAGACCTAGCCTAAACCCTCATTAATCATTCCTACAACTAAATGCTGCCCAAATGTTTCTTGATCATGGCCTCCATCTTCATATCATGGCCTCCATCCTCTTCATGAAAGATCGAGTGTCTCAAATCAATCTATGTCATAAAGGAGCCATCTTTCTTAAGTAAAAGAGCCATCTTTCTTTGTCTTTGGGGTTATTCCTTCTTGTTCTCAAGTCTTGAAGTGGAGTTTATCGTCTTTGGTTGCGGATTTGCTAGTGTGGCTTCGTCTCAATCTTATTATATTAATTCTAGTCTTCATAGCATTGTAAGCCCTATACTACTCTTAGATTCTAACGATGAAGTTAATATGACATGTTGCAAGTTTGAGTTTGGGCCTAAGTATGATTTGTGCATAGAAAACTATGAGCTTTGTTCCTATCATGCTATGCATAGATGCATGTTTGTAAAGCTATCACCTTGACCTTGTGCATAGAAAACTTTGTGCTTTGATCCTATCATGTTATGCATTGATTTACCCTATGGAAGTTTGTAAAGCTATCACCTTGACTATGTGCACAGAAAGCTATGACCTTTGATTTGGAATGTTGCATTATGTAACATGAGAACTCTCATAACCTTTATGATAACTCGCACATAATGTTATATGCGAACTTCTAGCCACCATCCTATGTCATTTATGATCATGTTTCACCTATTTGCTTAAGTTGATATTATGCATGTTTTGAGGCCCATGATGTGATATGCAAGCTTATGAACATATTTATGCCTCATATGCCACCATGTTTAACTTGTGGCCAAACCTTGACTCTTCATGTTCCTTAGTATGCTTGTGGCCAAATCATCCTAATGATATTATGCATGCTTGTGGCCAAATCACCCTTATGCTATTATGCATGCTAGTGGCCAAATCACCCTTATGCTATTTGATATGTTTGAGGCCAAGTCACCTTTTATGCTATCATACATGTTGAGGCCATATGCTAGTATGTTGAACCCCTTTTGGCCTCAAATATCACCATGTTTGACTTCTGGTAGACTTTGCCACCGTATGCCCACCTTGTCATATAGTTATGTTCCCTCTTTGATCTATTTGCGTTGATGCGAATTTACGTGCGATGGGAATACGTTATGGGTAGTGGGGAAAACTTGAATAACATGAAACATGATTTTGAAATATGACATGAACATTGACTTGTGATTAAGAAAATGGACATGACACTTAGAAAACATGAGTGTGGCCAACTCGAGGTTGGGTTGAGTTTGTAGCATAAATCTACCCGGAACCGACCGGCTTAACTAGTGGCTACAAACAATAGGACCCAATGTGAGTAGTTGGTCATGTTGTGCTTAAACCCGAGGTTAGACTAGGTTGTGGTGTAAAGCTACCCGAACTCGCCCGGCTTAACTAGTAACCACAACAAGGTCTAATGTGAGAGGTTGGGTGCATTAAATTAATTAATGCCACATGGTAGGGTTAAGTCATGGACTACTTGAATATACTTAACCAATTAAACACGATGGATTGGTAGGGTTAAGTCATGAACTACTTGAATATACTTAACCGATTAAACATGATGGATTGGTAGGGTTAAGTCATGAACTGTTTGAATATACTTAGCCAATTAAACCGGATGTATTAATAGGGTTAAGTCATGAACTTCTTGAATACACTTAACCAACTCAATACATGGTTAGGATAGGGTTAACCACATTTAACCCTCTGGAAATCCTAGTTGCGTGGTCCTTTTCAGCAGTAACCAACTTAGAAGTATCATGGGTACCCTGGACTAGGCTGGGGTGGGGCACGATTGCTGGACTGATTGTAAGAGGCCAAAAGAGACGGCTGAAGGGTGCACCGGTTGTTCAGGCGGACCATGGTCATGCACATTTAGTCCGGAGTTGAACATGGGCATCAGTAGCTTTAGACTGTGCGTGCTTGAATTGTGTCTGGGGTTTACACCTTAGGGCAGGATACACCCTGGGGTGGACCTAGCACAGTCAACTACAATCTGCGATTAAGCCGTATGACACCGATACACGACGAGTTAGGCTTATAGGGAGCCGATCGACTAGACCGAGTAGTTAGACCTCGATTTAGGTCATCTCATGATGTGGGCCAGCTTTGGGCCAAGAGATCATTTCTTGATTATACTTGACATGAATTGGAATACTAGTATACACCTGGTGCAACTTAACCTTGTATATGCGATGCCACACTTGATCTATCTTGTTAACTTTGCACCATGCTAGTTATCACCCTATATCTCATCCCTGTTTACATGTTCAGTTAACTTTATTAGTTTTTATACTAATAGTAGATAGGACTTACCAGTCTTTTTGACTGACCCGTTTTCTTTCGCGTCTTTTCTTCCGTTTCCCCCCCACCCCCCCACGTTTGCAGGGTGGGAACACTGGTATTTAGCTTGGATCTTTAGCTGCTTTTCTGGATAGCTCATGTACGGTTTGGACTTGAGCTCGCTATGGCTTTATTCTACCTTGGGGATAGTTTACTTTATGTTATTTCCAGTTTTCAGTTTATGTTTTTCTAGACTTTGTTTTGTGGAAAATAATGACTCAGTACTTTGATGTAACTTGACTATGGTTTTGAAATACTAGTTTTATCCGCTGCTTTATTTACTCTGTTTTCACTTATATGTTCTGTCTTGTGATATCTGCATGCATGTTTACCTCGTTTAACGCCCCTCCAAAGCTAGTGTCCTTGCAAGAGTGGCACTGGCGGAGGTGGGGTGCTACATTTGGTATCAGAGCATAAGGTTTACAAGATCTGAGCAAAAGTGTTTTTTTAAAACTTACCTTTTGAAAAACTATTTTCAAAACCAATTAAGTATTTTCCAAGAAAAGTCTAGTTTATTTTAAAAGGATATTCCCCAAAAGCCATTAGCACTATCCTTTGTTTCCTCGTTCTCAATCTATCTTTTTCTTCATTTCAGTATGGCCGATAATTTTGCCATTCTGAAGGGCATACCAGTACCTATTTGGTTTAGAAGGTATATGGAGGCAAGGGCGAATGAAGCCGGTCCCGCGAACATTCCTCCTCCTTCCCCCGTCGCTAACATTTCTCCTCCTCCCGTAGCTGAGGTTCCTCCTCCTCCTCAGTATCCACAAGTGGATTTCGCGAAGATTTGCAAAGACTTTAAGGCGATGGGTGGCAAGAATTTTGTCGGAACGGAGACTTCTGTGGAGGCAAGAAACTGGCTAAAGGAAACTGAAGACCTCTTTGCTATCTTTGATATAGAAGACCGTAGGAAAGTTCTGTTAGCGGTATGGTTATTGGAAGAGGAACCTGCATATTGGTGGGTAGTTACCACCACTACTAGGCCAATTCAGACTTGGGATGACTTTAGGAGAAGGTTTAGATTGAGGTTTCTATCATCAACAGAAGAGAACCTTCGGATGGAGAGGTTCCTATCTCTAAAGCAAGGGGACATGACAATTAGGGAATATGTGGATATGTTTAATCAACTTGCTCGGTTTGGTCTAGACTTGGTTAACACAACTCAGAAGAAGGCCCTACGCTTTGCTCTAGGATTGAATGAGCCAATGCGCGGTTTGGCCATGTCTCATGTACCCATGGGGGCGACTTTCGAGAGTTTGGTGAATATGGCCCTGCTTCAAGAGGAAGATAAGGGTGGCAAGAAGGAGGTCAAGGCAAATGAGTCTCAAGGCGAGAAGGTAGGAGACAAGAACAACAAGAAGGAAAACAAGGCCAACAACAACAAGGCAAAGGACACAAGAAAATGCAACTTCTGTGGGATCACTGGGCACATAGCCAAAGACTGTAGGAAGAAGAAAAGGAAGTTAGGCGAATGCTTTCATTGTGGAGAGTCTGGACACTATAGTAAGGATTGTCCGAAAAAGCAAGGACAAGGGAAAAGGCAAATTCAGTAAGCAGGACCCTCTGAAGGGCAATTGCAGGCTCTCCTCGCTCTTCCAGCTTTTGATCGAGGTAGTGTTTCTATAGAAATTCATGTTTACATTTCTGATTTCCCTGTTCGTACCTTGTTTGATTTCGGCGCATCGCATAGTTTTATTTCTGATCCTGTTGAAAGTTTGCACCTAAGTACTAGTCTTGTTGAGAATCCCGTTAGTACTTCAAATCCAATTAGGGGTTCCGCCCATCTATCTATGATTTGTATGGATTTGAAAACCTCTATCTTGAGTGTAGAATTCATGTGTAATGCTTATGTTCTTGGGTTTATGGGACACGGGTTGATTTTGGACAGGGGTTGGTTGTCCAGTTATGGAGCCATTCTTGACTTCGAACATAGGGTTGCGATGCTCATGACTCGCCTCGGTAATACCCTCGAAAATCTCGTGTGACCTTTAGGGTTCCATCATGATTAGTTATCTAGAATCCCTTGGCACTTTTGGAAATCTGTAATCCAATCGAGTAGTGTTCGCCACTAAGGCGGATGGTCCATTCCGCTTAAGCACGGGTTATAGAAATCACCCTAGTAAGAACATTTGGCAACGTGGAGTGGCAGTTGTTTTCAAGAGATAGTTCTTTTGCGTGGAATACCATATGGTATGTAAATGAGATCCAGGATTCACTGACGAATTTTGTAAAGCTTGCACGAAACCATGAGCACGCAGTTGTAGCCAAGTATTTTTAGGAAAAGAGTAAGTGGAAACGAGAGGCAATGGTGAAATGGGTTCTAACTCATATTTTGGAAATAAGAATTAAGAGCTACGAAATTGTGGAGTTAAAAGACGGTCAAGGCACGATGGGATTAAGTACAGGAAAATGCGGCTTAGAAGATTGAAGACTAGATGCGCGCATTATATCTCTTTCTAAGAGTATATCCTTGATCCCTATTATTCTGTGGAGCTTACTCGCATGCTATCTTTTAAGTATATCCTCTCGGTCCTATTCTCGATCTTAGCTCTGTTGCAAACCCCATAAGGAGTATGACTCGCCTGTTTGTGATTTATAGTTGGGGTAAAGATGTCCATTAAGATGACCAAACTATTTGGGCTTTAGGGATATGGGTCATAGTTGATAGACATACGAAGAGCACCTATTTCCTTCCAGTAAAGAGCAAGAGGACCGCATCATGGCTAGCATCTATTTATCTTCGAGAGATAGTGCGGTTGCATGGAGTTCTTTCTAGCATAGTAAGCGATCGTGACCCAATTTTCACTAGCCAGTTCTGGAATAGTCTGCAAGAAGCGATGGGTACGCGATTGAATCTGAGTACAGCCTATCACCCCCAGACGGATGGCCAAACCGAAAGGGTGAATGGAGTGCCAGAAGATCTTTTGAGACTTTGTGTTCTTGACTTTGGTGGTACTTGGGAGGACCACCTCCCTCTCGTAGAGTTTGCTTATAATAATAGCTATCAAGCTAGCATAGGAATGACACCATTCGAAGCTTCGTATGGGAGGCCGAGAAAGTAACCAACCTGTTGGTGGGAGACGACGGATAAGCTTATAATTGGGCCCGAAATGATAAGGGACACATCCGAGAAGGTTGAATTGATTCGAAGACGGATGAAAACGGCCCAAGACCGACGGGAATCCTATGCTGACAAGCGAAGGACAGATTTGGAATTCAAAGTGGGAGACATGGTTTTCGTGAAGGTTTCTCCTTTGCGTAATGTGGTACGTTTTGGAGCAATTGGGAAGCTGGCACCAAGGTTCGTAGGACCCTTCCCTATCATAGAGAGAATTGGAAAGATGGCCTATAAGGTGGAATTGCCCGAGAAGCTAGCCGGAGTGCATAATGTCTTTCATGTCTCGCATCTCCGAAAGTGCCTACATGAGTCCGCTGAGGTGGTTGAACCAAGCATTCTTGAAGACGTGGAGGTAGAGAAAGAGGCAACCTTGAGGAGAACTCCGATTCGTATCTTGGGAACGGAGATCAAGAAGTTAAGGAATCGAGAAGTCAAATTGGTGAAAGTTCAGTGGAGTGAAGCCGATGAAGATGCAACTTGGGAAACCGAGGAGAAGATGCGTGGGCTTTATCCATTTCTTTTTAAGGGTACATTCTCAATCACCGTTCTTAATCGGCGTATCTTTCTTTCACTATCCCTGTTTATCTGGTTATCTCGTTGACCTTGTCATGAGAACCTTAGGTAGAAACCCTTTGGATGAAACATGTATTTGAAACATGTTATGCTTGATGTTTGCAAGTGTTTGCAAGTGGATACTCGTGGATGCATGATACACATTAGGCACTAAGATCGGCTCACACACTTTCATGTTGCATATGCATGAGTGTTTATGCTTATTCATGGATGAAACTTGTTGTGATATCACGTGGATGTTGCATATGAATGAATGTTATGTGCACTCATATAGAGATTATGAATTATGTTAGGAATTTGCATACATATGGACTCATTTCACTAACATACTTTGCATTAAGGAGGTTTACTGAATCAGTAACCGCCTGATTTTTGCATTAGATAAGTACATATACACACACCTTTCGCATATGATCATACAGCATTTAGAATCTTTTAAGGACAATGAATGCTCGTGGATGATGTGTTGAGTAGATGGATGATGGATGGTAGGATACGTTCTTCCTAACTTGAAGATTTCGGGGACGAAATCCTTTAAGGTGGGGAGAATGTAACAACCCGAATTTTTGAATAACATGTTATAATGTAAATCAAGGCAGAATTAAATTGTAAAATCTGAATCAAGGGAAACGGGCTATGCCATTGCGTTCGTCTCGGAAAAATACGCGAAATAGAGTCCGAGTTTTTGAAAAACGGAGTCCGTATGACCAAGTTATGGCCCAATAAAGTTTTCAGAAAATTCCAAGCCCGAAAACAGTTCAAACTCGAATTCAGATTCGAGTTCAAACCAAAACAGATAGGCGGGATTTTTCCCGCCCCAGGCAGGGTCGACACAGGGGTCGACACCCCTGTCGACCCCCCCCCCCTATGGGTCGACACCCATGTCGACCCAGGGGTCGACACCTATGTCGACCCAGGGGTCGACCCCCCCTGTCGGACCAGTTTTTCTGGTGCACCATTTTGACATGTTGAGTCTAGTTCTGGAAGTTTCTGACGGGAGTTGATGGCTCAGATTCGATTTAGGGTTAATCCTATGGCTAAAACTAATCCTAAACTCTATAAAAGGACCCCTAGACCTAGCCTAAACCCTCATTAATCATTCCTACAACTAAATGCTGCCCAAATGTTTCTTGATCATGGCCTCCATCTTCATATCATGGCCTCCATCCTCTTCATGAAAGATCGAGTGTCTCAAATCAATCTATGTCATAAAGGAGCCATCTTTCTTAAGTAAAAGTGCCATCTTTCTTTGTCTTTGGGGTTATTCCTTCTTGTTCTCAAGTCTTGAAGTGGAGTTTATCGTCTTTGGTTGCGGATTTGCTAGTGTGGCTTCGTCTCAATCTTATTATATTAATTCTAGTCTTCATAGCATTGTAAGCCCTATACTACTCTTAGATTCTAACGATGAAGTTAATATGACATGTTGCAAGTTTGAGTTTGGGCCTAAGTATGATTTGTGCATAGAAAACTATGAGCTTTGTTCCTATCATGCTATGCATAGATGCATGTTTGTAAAGCTATCACCTTGACCTTGTGCATAGAAAACTTTGTGCTTTGATCCTATCATGTTATGCATTGATTTACCCTATGGAAGTTTGTAAAGCTATCACCTTGACTATGTGCGTAGAAAGCTATGACCTTTGATTTGGAATGTTGCATTATGTAACATGAGAACTCTCATAACCTTTATGATAACTCGCACATAATGTTATATGCGAACTTCTAGCCACCATCCTATGTCATTTATGATCATGTTTCACCTATTTGCTTAAGTTGATATTATGCATGTTTTGAGGCCCATGATGTGATATGCAAGCTTATGAACATATTTATGCCTCATATGCCACCATGTTTAACTTGTGGCCAAACCTTGACTCTTCATGTTCCTTAGTATGCTTGTGGCCAAATCATCCTAATGATATTATGCATGCTTGTGGCCAAATCACCCTTATGCTATTATGCATGCTAGTGGCCAAATCACCCTTATGCTATTTGATATGTTTGAGGCCAAGTCACCTTTTATGCTATCATACATTTTGAGGCCATATGCTAGTATGTTGAACCCCTTTTGGCCTCAAATATCACCATGTTTGACTTCTGGTAGACTTTGTCACCGTATGCCCACCTTGTCATATAGTTATGTTCCCTCTTTGATCTATTTGCGTTGATGCGAATTTACGTGCGATGGGAATACGTTATGGGTAGTGGGGAAAACTTGAATAACATGAAACATGATTTTGAAATATGACATGAACATTGACTTGTGATTAAGAAAATGGACATGACACTTAGAAAACATGAGTGTGGCCAACTCGAGGTTGGGTTGAGTTTGTAGCATAAATCTACCCGGAACCGACCGGCTTAACTAGTGGCTACAAACAATAGGACCTAATGTGAGTAGTTGGTCATGTTGTGCTTAAACCCGAGGTTAGACTAGGTTGTGGTGTAAAGCTACCCGAACCCGCCCGGCTTAACTAGTAACCACAACAAGGTCTAATGTGAGAGGTTGGGTGCATTAAATTAATTAATGCCACATGGTAGGGTTAAGTCATGGACTACTTGAATATACTTAACCAATTAAACACGATGGATTGGTAGGGTTAAGTCATGAACTACTTGAATATACTTAACCGATTAAACACGATGGATTAGTAGGGTTAAGTCATGAACTGCTTGAATATACTTAGCCAATTAAACCGGATGTATTGATAAGGTTAAGTCATGAACTGCTTGAATACACTTAACCAACTCAATACATGGTTAGGATAGGGTTAACCACATTTAACCCTCTGGAAATCCTAGTTGTGTGGTCCTTTTCAGCAGTAACCAACTTAGAAGTATCATGGGTACCCTGGACTAGGCTGGGGTGGGGCACGATTACTGGACTGATTGTAAGAGGCCAAAAGAGACGGCTGAAGGGTGCACCGGTTGTTCAGGCGGACCATGGTCGTGCACATTAAGTCCGGAGTTGAACATGGGCATCAGTAGCTTTAGACTATGCGTGCTTGAATTGTGTCTGGGGTTTACACCTTAGGGCAGGATACACCCTGGGGTGGACCTAGCACAGTCAACTACAATCCGCGATTAAGCCGTATGACACCGATACACGACGAGTTAGGCTTATAGGGAGCCGATCTACTAGACCGAGTAGTTAGACCTCGATTTAGGTCATCTCATGATGTGGGCCAGCTTTGGGCCAAGAGATCATTTCTTGATTATACTTGACATGAATTGGAATACTAGTACACACCTGGTGCAAATTAACCTTGTATATGCGATGCCACACTTGATCTATCTTGTTAACTTTTCACCATGCTAGTTATCACCCTATATCTCATCCCTGTTTACATGTTCAGTTAACTTTATTAGTTTTTATACTAATAGTAGATAGGACTTACCAGTCTTTTTGACTGACCCGTTTTCTTTCGCCTCTTTTCTTCCGTTTCCCCCCCACCCCCCCCCCCCCCCCCCCACCCCGCACGTTTGCAGGGTGGGAACACTGGTATTTAGCTTGGATCTTTAGCTGCTTTTCTGGATAGCTCATGTACGGTTTGGACTTGAGCTCGCTATGGCTTTATTCTACCTTGGGGATAGTTTACTTTATGTTATTTGAAGTTTTCAGTTTATGTTTTTCTAGACTTTGTTTTGTGGAAAATAATGACTCAGTACTTTGATGTAACTTGACTATGGTTTTGAAATACTAGTTTTATCCGCTGCTTTATTTACTCTGTTTTCACTTATATGTTCTGTCTTGTGATATCTGCATGCATGTTTACCTCGTTTAACGCCCCTCCAAAGCTAGTGTCCTTGCAAGAGTGGCACTGGCGGAGGTGGGGTGCTACAGAAACAATAAACTCCGAATCAGTCATGGGACTGGTGTGAGAACTTAAAACAGTTATTAGTTCTTTACTTTAAAATAGGATAAATCACGGGACCACGCAGTATGTCACGGAACGGATTTATTCCACATGAATATCGATTTAAAATAAAGACAACGCAATGCTTTTGAAAGATGAAGCTATTATAAGACTCAGGTCCCATCACACAATGTAACACAAACCAGAGGATAGAATCTTACCTTATAATAGACAAACATGGTTAACATGCTTTTAAAACAAATCATTTTGATATTACTATAGGTGCATAGTGTATAAAACAACTTCGAATGTAGAGGTATCAATGATAGACGGCATAGTACCCCATCCTACTATGTCGCCATATAGGTTTACAATTAAAAAAATCGTATTGGAAATTGGATTTCCTTCATGAGTCAAGGCAAGGGATGTCTCCTTACCGATTTGAATCACCTCTAGCAAGATGACCTAGGATCACACCTATGGGAAACCCGTGGATCTTGCATGGTCTGTCTTACTTACTTTTGAGGATTGGTTATTCCTTAAAAATACGTTTCCCGGTCCTATAAGACCTATCACTGAGCCTTTTAGTTACCTCGATATCCAAGGCGCCTCACAATCCATCAACCACATAAGTAAAAATGTTTGAGCTCCATACCATGACACAACTTCTAGCTAAAAAGAAACACATGCACTCCCTACGGTCCCTAATCCCGTTTTACACACATATCATGGTGTGAGGCTCGCGAATTAATGCTACAACACAAAGCTATGCTACATAAAGATATGCTTTGATCATCATCTCCCTGCTTTTCAACAAAAGCCTTGATCATTTGCATCTTAACATGCCACATTGTCAATTCATGCCATACAACTGATTTCTATCAATATATAACCTCTAAGCTCATACGTCTTAGAGAAAGGTGTCAAGCAAGAGAATAAATTCTTCGACGCCAAGCAGATACATATTTAATAGAAATCAATCAATACAGAACAAAATACAATGTCAGACATAATCCATTTACAAGTTTGATTTGGGTCTCAACGAAACTGGAGGCACCTTATTCCTCATCCCGTATGTCCAATACAGGAGAGAGGTCCTTGCATTTGCGGTCGATCTCCAAATACGTCTGGATGATCACCACTTATTACCTCGTTTTGGGTATACAACCCAATCAAGACATCAGTAATCATCCAAATGATGTGAAGACCTCCGGTCTTCAACCACCGTCTTCGTCGTCGACTTTTAATTGTCGTATCGGGTTAAACCTGGTCTTTCTAAGTAACTTGCGTATCTTTTAATTAAGTGCTATAAAAACACATCATGCGTCTCATTCCAATCCAGAATATTCTTTTACTCAAATCTTCTAGGAAATCATTTCAAAAGATTTTTATTATCTTTTATCAACTTAAACCAAATTAAGGTTTATCAACTAGTCGGGATTAGCGAGCTTTACCGAGGTAATCATTTATATTATTATCCCAATCCCAACCTATTTGCCCCGTGGAGCAAAACCGGTAGAACTCCATATCTAACACCCATTGTGTTATCAGTAAATTCAATTATCACTTAATGTTCAAATATAATTAAACATTTAACCATCGCATGGAATAAAACAAGTGATACCCCATTCTCACACATTTCTTGAATTTAGTAAATTTAATTACCTTACACTTATTTCAGTCTAATTAAAGATTCCTTAAAAATCCACTTAGTTTTAATCTCAAAAATCTTAGTTAAAAGATTTATAAATTCCAATTTCATAACATAAAATGCACAAGATAAATTGTGCATTTCAACACAAGTCAGACGTCTAACATAAAATGCACAGACGTCTGATCTTACAGGGCAAGATTTCTTGAGAGTTTTGACAGAAGTCTGACCCCCTTTGGACAGACGTCTGTTTTCAGGGAAAAATATTCCGAGAGAATGTACCGACGTCTGACCATATATGATTAGACATCTGAGTTGAAGCCATTATTATTATTCTTTAGCTTGAATAGACATCTGACCCCCCCCCCCCCCCCCATGGATAGATGCCTATTTACATGGAAAAGAGATTACCGAGAGTTTACTTTGGAAAAATTCTTTTAATCTTAATTAAAAGTTTATAAATTCCAATTCATAACTTCACCATTAACTGGGTTTTAGAACAAATGTCATTTAAAACATCATTCACAAAGAACCCAAAATCCACATTCACTTAATTTCCAATTATATTCATTGATTGAAAAATATCATTAAATCTTAACGAAAAGATTTATTCTATTCTCAACTGGATTCAAGAACAATATTATTAAAGCTACCATTCACGACAAACCTGAAATCCACTTTGATATTAAATACAAGGATCTGAATAGAAATTACACTGAATTATATTCAATATCCAATTCTCAGACTAAAATATATCATATTGGGAATAACGGCATATATATCTTCCAAATTCCTCAACAATATCCGTATAATCATGAAATTCAATAATGAAATATTCTGAACATTATTTCCATTCAGATCCCTTCAAATTCGTATATTGGAAAAAATCCTGGTTATATCAAAACCATATCAATTCTTTATTCTAGTTGTTAACCATTTCATTCAAATAGAATAGTTTTATCTTCTCGAACTTGGAGTATTTCAGTATTTTCGTGACCATCCAAAATCGTACATCAAAATCATATTTTGTTTCTTCATTGAATATTATTTTAAAATATTCATTATATTTTGAATCGGAATATGACTCAATCAATTACTATATAACTTTATTATATGGATTCCATACATCGCATGTATTCAAAAAAAAGTGATAAACAACTATTAAACATCCAATTCACATCCAGAGTGTAATTTGCAACTGCATAAGAATTAAACAATTATATAACACTTACTATGTTCTGTCAATCAATCGATTAACATACAACAAAACACAAGGGAGATGCGTACAGTTATTATCATTCCCAGACCTATGTGGGGTTTTCAATCAACATCCAATGATTATTATTTGCATAGTTGGGCGACGTGTAAAATTATCGTTCCAATACCCATGTGGGGTTTACATCACAATCCACGTGAACTTATCTAATATTTGGGAGACAGGTGAGAAATTGTCATCCCAATCATTTATAATATAAACTTTTTATTAATAAACATTTATAATCACAGTTTAATAATAACAACATTAAAACTGTAAACATCCATCAAACAACACACAAATATTTCAATTACAGGCAAACTACTTATATACATGTTATAAAAACAAATAACTATTCACAAGGTTCGAGTGAGAGAGTTCTCAATCTTGGTTTCCACTTCATTAGTCTTTAATTGATGATTCTAATATCATTTGGGTTTTTAATTGACATTAAATTCTAGTTTTCTGCATTTCCATTTTGATCGGTCTCATGTTGTAGGGCTCGTCGATTCGGTTCCAAAGGATCTGATTTCGTTGAATTCCGACAACGTATGAAAAAATTATGGTCATTTTAATAAAATCAATTATTTTACCCCCAGACAGACGTTAGTTGCATCGGTTTAGACATCTGAACTGATGCAAATAATTATTTCTAACCAGAAAGCTTTGATAGACGTCTGTTGCAATGGTCAGACGTCCGAACTGAAGCGAAAAAAAATCTATGAGCGTGGCCAAACATCTGTTGCGTCGGTCGGACGTCTGAACTGACTATATTTTTCCTATGTAATGATGTGCAAATGGTTCTCAGATGATCTCGGATCAAGGGTGATGGCTTATAACATTTCATAAGCTAAAATGAAGCCTCTTTAGGTCGCCAAAACTGCTCAAGAACACGTGCACAAATACATATGCATAAGATGGGAATGATTTCTATTATAAACTCTAAAACGACTAAATTCTCTAACCAAAGCAATCAAATGCAATATAATCGAATTGTGAGGCCTTATAACTTGCAGGTGCGACAACGGAGCTTCACAATATCATCAAATTAACTCATAGCATATGCATGTGATTGTGGGCATGATATAAACGAGAAATTTCAACTTAATGGAACTAAAACTAATGAACCGGAAAGTGTATGCATATCTAACCAATTCATATGCATATACACGAATCAATATGAATCTAAACTATGCTTTAAAAGCTAATAACTTGTGGCATAGACACAAAGAACTCACCTAGGGCTTGAAATAATGAAGAATAAGCTTCTAGAACTCTTAGCAAACAATAACTTCTCTAAACCTCATCAAAATCACCTCATGCAAGAACATAATGCAATTATCAAAACTAGGGTTATCAAAAATCCGAAATTTGCATGATAGAGAGGTAGAGAATGAGTGTAGAAGCTTACATTGATTTAGCACTTGATTGCTACAAGATTGGAGCTCCTAGAATCAATTAGGGTTTAGGGAATTTTAATTTCTCATTTTCTATCCCTATTTCTATTTTGTATGAAGTGTTAGAATGGAATGAAGAGGAAAGGGACTGATTTGGGGGATATAAGGAGTGAGATAGGTTTAGCGAACCAAGACCCAACCTAGGTGCCAAATATCCGAAGCTCGGAATATATCGAAGTTTATACTTTTCGAACACGTAAACGACATTTTGAACTCAATGGAAGTGGTCTCGAGTCCAAATTCGTCCATATGTAAAAAGTGATATTTTGGTCATACATCCAATGAAAGAGACCAAATTTCTCCAACCCCAAAGGATCGATGTTTATAGTTTTCGAACTCGCAAAAGGCGTTTTGAAACTAATGGAAGTGGTTTCGTTGTAAATGGAGGTCATTTGCAAAATGACAATTTTTAAGGGCTATATATAATATTAAAATATATACGTATATATATATATATATTCCATAGCGACTATTCTAAATTTTAGTAACGTACCATTTGTAAAGTGAAATCTCAATTTCTTGCATTCGTTAGAAAATCACAATTCAAAATATTCCAACGTTTCTTGTTTTATCAAATTCTGATTTATATTGAATTCCACACTTAATTCAAAGTTTAAAATCAAATTTTCAAACTACCTCTCCACTTCGAGTTAGTTTTAATTAAATTTTAAATTTATACGTTCTAACTTCGATTATAATAAGTCTTAAGTCGTTTATTCTCAAAATAATTCATCTAAAATATTTAATTTCTATGAAAATCAATTAAAAATAAATTTCAAATTGGTTCCAAAAATATGGGTTGTTACGTTATCTTTAGAAAGAGGTTCTTATTAATTTTACCAAAGATAAATTCTTTAAACTTAATGTTTAACCCATTCCTCGGAAATCATGCTCTTGAAAGGTTTTTATTATAGTTTTTCACTTAAAAGTAATCCCTCAATGATTATTCACTTTCAGAAATTATTCCATCTTTAACCGGGTTAAAGAACAACTGCTATTTAAAAGCATCATTCACTATAAGCCACTGTTTCAAATTTCAGAACTATCGCCCGAGATTTCCTCCGAGATCTCGTTTTTAGGCTCCTTCCGAAATGAAACAGCAAATATCACTCTAAATCTTCTTTTGAATATATCGCCCGAGATATTGTAATATCGAACTAAATATCGATCGAGACGAAATAATGGAATATCGTCCGAGATCTTAGTTTTTTGGGTTAAAATTTAAAATTTGTGCCTGGCCTAGAACTATAATGAAAAAACTCAAATCTAGCCATATCAATCTTTTGTTAGTTTACATTTTGCATGTTAAATGACTATATTGTATGTATGTATATGTTTTACAATGCTTGTGATTTTTATATTTGTATTTTTACATACATGTTACTTACGAAATTATGTATTTTATGGCCTATTTATGCTCGATTTTTTAATGTTTTGGTTCCTTTTAATGTTTCCTATCTAACAATATTCCTATTTTAAGCATATTATGATTTAGAGTATGAATGATCTTTCACAAAATAAAGAATAATAAAGTTATTTTGCATTTTAAGTTTAAGTTACTATGTTTTTGATAGCATTCATAAAAATCATTTTGTTAAAATATCATTTTTAACATATCATGTACCCCGAGATTGTTCCGATATGAACTTTCAGACCCGATATGAAAATCCGAGACGAACTTTCGAGTTAGACTCATTCGTCCGAGATCTCCCCTGATACGAGACCGAGTCTATAAAATCCCCGAGACGAAACGCGACCGATATCCGAGATTTAAAACCTTGCTATAAGCCCAAAAATCATTTTTCCGTCAGTATGGAATCCTTACGGAACTCTGAGCAATTCATAATAGATATAAATTTCCATATCAGGCTAATACAATAAGTGGAATAAAAACAAGGCCTTTTAAGTTGATAAATAGTGAAGGCCCTCCTTTATAGAAGCTCATTTCGATTATTATTAATAGAATTCTATCCTACTCCAATTCAATTAAATAAATTGGAAAATTTATTAAATTTTAATTAAAAGATTTATCCCTTTCATAGTTGGGTTCAAGAAAAAAAATTATTAAAGATACCATTAACAACGAACCTCAAATCAATATATCACATTCAAATATTAAATTTTCCCGTAGGCGCAAACTAGCAATTTTAGATAAAAATAATACTGTCTTTCAAAAATGTGGAATATTTATTCTAAATTATTTCTAAATCATTTATTATGATTTATCATAATTTGTTTATAATTTTAATAATTTTATTAAGGCCCTTATAGTCGGTTTCCAATATTGGCAACCAAATTGCATCCATAGCGACCTTTTTCAAAACTGACTTGGATATATTTAAAATCCAATGTCCAAATTTAAACACCTTATGTTCTTTTGAAAGATCTTCGCGATACGAACCCAACGGTTTCGATTTCAGGAGAATCCGACGGTTGGATCTCTCGTTACATCCATTCGAAGTTGCGGGTAGACTTTCGCGAACTATCGTCGCGTGATGCCTTCTATTCAAGCCTGAATCAGTTTATTAATTTATAAATAAAGTGAAATTCTTTTTAACTTCCTTTATTGATTATATAAAATTCATATAATTGATATATAAATTTGTTTATGTCGTTTAACTTCAATATCGAATATCTCACAGTTTGGTCAATTTTAATATTATTCTAATAAATAAAATAGTATTATTTTTTGAAAGTCGTCCATATATGTTTAAAATTTCCTTACGGTCAAAATAAAAATAAACGGAAAACTTTCGATAGAAAACTTCTTTTTAAACATTCGCTAGATATCCTAACTGAACTCCACTTTGAAAAGTTACTATTCATTTAAAATTCAAAACTTTAACAAGCCATAAGCATGTTAAAAATACTTTGAAATCATTTGCTATAGTTACGAATATTCATTGATATTTCAATATAAACGCGTCCATCAAAAATCGGATGTTGAAACCAAATTTCAGTTTTTACCTCACATTTTATATTATTAAAATATTCATTTTTGTTCCGTATTGGAATAAAATTCAATCAAACATCATGCATTTCCATTCATATGAATTCAATACATCCAACAATAGTTGCAGACAACTATTAGACATCCAAATGACATCGAGTGTGCATTTATTTTCATACAAGCTTCAAAATAATTTATTGAAGCTTATTTAGCTTTGTTGATCGATTGATAAACATACAAAATATATACAAGATAGACGTGTAAATCAAAATTCATCCCAAGACCCATGTGGGGTTTTCAACCAACAAACAGTCAATTTAAATCAATATTAATCATGAATTTAATCATTGCTAGTCCAATTTAATTATTTTTCTAACTAGCAAATTTTACTTAAAGGAGTAATAATAATTTTACCATTTGTATTATAAATGGATATTTATATCCAATTTCAATTATCACTAGTATATTAGCATCATTTTAAGATGTTAAACATCTCTAGTTCACAATCACAACATAACATAAGAAATCTACGGTTTTCATCATTATTTAATTGTCTGACTGACGAATATTTTAATGTCGTGCTAACTATTACATAAGTTGTTTTCTAACTTGCAATTCACTTAACTTTGTCGCATTAACTTCTAACATAAACTAATTAATTTTTCATACTCAATTAAACCACTTAAATACACTAACTAAAGTGAGAATAGGAGAATCTCTTGCCCTAGCCATCAGATAACAATGCACTGCAATGTCAAACTTTTCTATGCTCGCTACTGCTTAAGAATGTTGCCTTTTGTCTCGGAATGGCTCCAAACTTTCCAACAACTCTTGTACACCTTTAAACTAGTGAATGGAGTAGGAAAGTGATCATCATTGGTGAAATAGAAGTATGGGAAGCCCAATTCCTAGCTATCCAGCGAGGGTGGAGGCTATGGTAGGGTCCATGAAGTGCCATGTGGCTTGTAGGGACCACAAAAGAGGCGCTAGAGGTAGTATAGGGGTTAGAACTCTTAAATGGAGCAACTTTTCTAAGTTTGAAGAAGATTGGAAGGAATAAGAGGATAGAGGAGGGGGAGTGGCGCATGGCTGACGTGGGGGAGGAGGGAGTTCGTGGGTGACGTGGCAGGCAGCGAAGTGGGTCCCCCTAGGCGACGGTAGGAGGAGAGGAGGGAGGAAGAGAGGTCTCCATTATTTAGTTTTTGAGTTTCTAAACCTAGTTTGGAAAAGTGGAAGAAAACATTAAGCTAATTAAGCTTAATTAGCTCAAACCCACCCATGTAGGCACCAATTAAGGAGGGAGTGCCAAGTGGAAGAGAGAGGGCCTTATGTGTCTAATTTCCATTAGGATAACACTATTCATGAAGTGATCAAAATTGAGGATGTATTAATTACAACATTGAAACTTCGTTCCATTCTCATTATCACACGTTAACACCAAAAATTACAAAATTTGAAATCTTGCTATTTTATGGAATTACGGATCCAACGAATCTAACCGCGTCGAATTTAGAGACCATTTGAAAAGTGGCCTTATTTTGAGTCAAATTCGACTTCATACTAAATTTTCAATGTACGTTTAGATGTCGTTCTTCTGCATACAAACTATGTTGAACTTGAAAATTTAAATCCTGACATATTTCGATATCCCGATTCGAATAGTTTTGGTTTCAACGAATTACGAGACTATCTGAAAAATAGTCTTTTTATAACAATCGATATAGCTTTAAATTATCGATATTCAAATTCAAGGTTTATAAATGGATTTATATATTTTATTGACCTTGGTTTTCATCAAATAAAATATAAAAACTAATTTTAAAACTAATCTCAAATTTATCGAGCAATAATAAATGATTTGTATTCAAAATCCATTAAAATAGATTAAATTAAAATTTTAAATTGGTTTCAAAATTCTGGTTGGTTACAATCTCCCCTACTTAAAACTTTTTCTTCCCGAAAAAGGAATGGAGCTGAAAATTACTTAACTAACCAACTCAACTTTCATTCTGGCTTGTGTTCTTCAACTTTTCAGTATCTAAGAACTACCAAATTTTCATGAAATTTGGCTAACGCCTTAAATTTAAGAAAACTTTCGCCATAACCTCCTTTGTACGGGTTAATCTGAACAAATATATATGGCCTTATTAGGCACTCAGTAAACAAATATACATCATACAAAGAAATTTTGACTTACCTACACTCAAAGGAGATGTGTGAAAAATCATCCTTTGATCTGGTTATAGGGTTTAGTCACGATCCATGTGTCGTATCTACAACAAGAGAGTCATGTATATTTTTTTCATCTCAAGACCCAACGATGGGGTTTTATTATTAAATATGTCATTTCCTTTATATGTTTATTAAGTCCATAGTCAGTCCTTTGTTCAACCTTTAATTCAATCCTCTCCAAACAAGCATCAAGCAAGTGCATGCTCATATGGTAATCAAAACCTCGTCATATAAGCACCAAATAATTGCATGCTTATATGGATATGCTATGCCATGTTGTCCTCGGTATATGTGCGTTGTAGTCCATAGTTGTTGTTTACTATCCTACGGTGTATGTTTAATTTCACACAAGAAACTATCACAGTGCATCCAATTCACTCATAGTAATATAATAATAAAATTGTGCAACCAACTAAATAAGGTGCACCTGCTTGTCGGGCACCAATTTATTTCATTACTCAGCTTTAAGTCGATAACCTACTGAACAGATATATATATATATATGCATTCAATACAAAGCAAGGTGTCCTTGTTTTATTTTGTCTATAGGTCCTTCTAGCCCTCATCATTTAAGAACCAGGTCATTATAGACTTATATGGATAATGTGTAGTCATAATGTAGGCTATGCGGTGTAACCATATCACTTAAATATCCAAACATATATAAAATATCAACAAGTCATGATAAAAGATCAACTATCATCATCGTATCATATATATCATAGTGAAATCATCACCAAAAAGATCAACTATATCACAGACATAGCGTATAACCTAGTGTGAAGTGCCATTTAAGGTATAAACCATGTATATGTATCTGACTACCCATACCTATGCTCACTCGAGTACTTCTATGTACTTGAGGTGGCCTACATCCCAAAATATAATACATCCAAAATATACATCACATGCCTATATCGCACAAGAAGGAATTAGTACATACCCATCATAAATATATATACAAACAAACTACTAACTAACATCAATGATCGGTGTTGGGGATCTGCATAGATGGCCTAAATAGTGTCAGCTTCTCGGACTCCTGAGCTAACACGTCCTCAAAGCCTGGACGGAAAAGAGGCCAGTCACCTGGCATATGATCCTCCATCTCAGAATCATCTGGTTCATCTCCATCACTATCTTAATCTGACCAGTCAATAACAGCTTCATCTTTGTCGTCTTCTTCCCCTTCCTCTTCCTTTTCCTCGTCTTCCTCTTCAACTAATGTAGGAACCTCCTCTGGTATTATGTCAGGAAAAATCGGGGCTACTAGTGGCTTATCATCTCCTAATTGCTCGGGGGCTAGATCCCAAGCAGGCAACTCTACTGGTCCTAAAGGCTGAGCAAAGTAAGCAACCATCGAGTCGATCTCCTGCATATAGTCAGGGAAGATGTCTAAGGCTGGAGGGGGCTGGTCCAATAAAACAGCATCCTCCTCGGGAATCAAAGGCGAGTCAATGCCCTCCATCATCATATAATCCCACATCTAAGCATCCATCTCGGGGTGGTGAAGGACTTGGAACTTAGGACCTATGTCATAAAAGACTAAACCTAACTCAGGTTCGGGGACTTGGTTAGGGACAATCGGTAGCTCTGGGGGTGGCTGCTCCTCAACAACAGCATCGATCACAGAAGGGGGCATGGGAACGGGGTCTCCTATAATCATATGTCCATACTCATCAAGTGGGATCCCCTCATCATCATCAAACATCCACGCATCGTAATCAGCTGAATCCTTAGGCTCCGGTGTTGCCCCAGTCCATAGAAACATCATCTGGATCTGAGCTGGAATCGGTATCAAGAAGTATAGGTGGTATGAAAACATAGCCAGCATTAGATACGTATGCATCATCCCCACCATGATCTGGTACAATTGGGACACTGTTATGATGATAAAAAAAACTGGAAGAGCTGTAGTCTGTGTTAATGAACTGTCTGAACTATAAAACGAGCTAGTACTATCACCAGCATGCAGGGACACTTAGGAACTATTGTCCAAACTAAAGGACGAGCTATCATCCAAAGATGAAGAAAGGATAAACAAAAGATCGGGTTGCCCAAGGGGTGCTGACTTGCCTCTCTACGAATTCGAACCAAGGAATTTCAAATTAGGACTTAAATTCAAACAAAATCATTTAAAATAAATAACAAGTGGTCTCATATATTCACTATCCAAAATCGTGAATATATTCCCTTTATGTTCTCAAATTCTACGGTATTTCAGAATTTATCGACTGTCCAGAATCGCTGAAGATTCCGTTTAATTAAGCCTAATTATGACACTTTGAATCACAAAATAAGAAATCAAACACCAAAGAAATCCATTGATAATTTAAAATTTTAAATCATGTATGTTTGTAAAACATAAATTCTTCTACATTCATAATACGTAATTGAAAATCAAATTATATATATAGTAGTCATGCTTATGTTCTCTCATAAACGTGCAACTCTCAACTGATTCTAGAGTATTACTAACCCCATCTCTAATGAGTATCCTCATTCTAGGATACAACTGATCCTATCTCTAATGAGCATTATTTAATAGAATACTACTAATTCTATCTTTGATGAATTCTTTCGTTTAGTTCTAATGTGTCTTGTTCTCGATTGTAAACCAAAGCTCTAATACTAAGTTGACAACACACGAAACCCCCCGCCCGTCCTAGACAGAACGGGAATACGGATAGGTTGGGAACATGATGCATCGGAACACAAAACAACAAAATGTTTCATTTCTTTTACAAAAAAATTATATCAGAGTACAAGAATAATAGAGTGCGAATAAATAATTATATAGCGGAAAATGTAGTACATAAATATATACAATGCAACATAAAACATCAACTAAGACAACTAAAGGCAATACACAGATACAGAGCTTTCCGAATATATCTCTAGTTGTAATCCATAATCCTGTTAAAGAAAAGAATATGCAAAGCCAAAACTACTAATTGCCCGTGTGGAAAATATGGGCACCCAGAGTTTAGGTTGAAACAACAAACTCCAGGTCAGACATGTGACTGGTATGGGAGCTAAAACAGCTGTTTAAATTTTACTTTAAAATGAGCTGGACAATGTCGTATATCACGGAACGGGTTTACTCCATGTGAATACCCAAACATGAAATAAATGATAAACAACGCTATGTTCTTTGAAAAAATGGAGTTATTATATGACTCGGGTCCCATCACACAATGCAACGCAAGCTGGAGGATAGAGTTTTACCTTATAATAGCTAAACATACTTGGTACATCTTAAAACAAATATTTTGATATTATTATAAGTGCATAGTGTAGAAACTAGCTTCTGATATAAATATATCAATTATAGATTGCATAGGCACCATAAATTATGTCGCCATATAGGTTTACAACTAAAACCGAAAAGTCGCGTATTGGAAATTAGATTTCATCTATGAGTCAAGGCAAGGGATCTTCCTTACTGGTTTCAGATCACCTCTAGCGAGATGTCAACGATCACACCTATGGGCAACCCTTGGATCTTGCAGGGTTGGTCTACACCTAACGTTTGTGGATTGTTTATTCCGGAGCAATACGTTTCCCGGTCATATCAGACCTAATACCTAGTCTATATGTCGACCATATGAGCCTTTTGCAGCTCTAAATATGAGGGTCGCCGCTATCCATCATCTACATAAATAAAATGTCTGAGCTCCGTACCATGACATCACCTCTAGCTAGAAAGAAACACATGCACTTCCTGTGGTCCATAATCCCTTTTTCGACTCATACCGGAGTGTGAAGCATGTGAATTAACGCTATACACAAAGCTACGCTATATCAAATCCATGCTTTGATCATCATCCATAAAGCTCCGCTTTTCAACAAAAGCTTTGATCATTGCATCTTAGCATGCCACAATGTCAACTCATACCATACAGCGGATGTCTATCGATATATAACCTCTAAGCTCGTACGTCTCAGAGAAGGGTGTTAAGCAAAGAGGATAAATTCTCCACCACCAAACAAATATATATATTCAGTAGAGATCAATTAATAGTACAAACTACGATGTCATACACACAATCCATTTGCAAGTTCGTTCTGGATCTGAACCAAACCGGAGGCACCTTATTCCTCACCCCATATGTCCAATACAGGAGAGAGGCCCTCGCTTATCCAATCGATTTCCAAGTATATTTAGACAACCACCACTAATTACATTGTCTTGGGTGTATGAACCAATCAAGCCATCAGTAATAGCCCAAATGATATGGAGATATCCGTTCTTCGACCGTCGTCTTCAAATCTCTGACTTTTAATCATTGGAATAGTTATTCAGAATAGGTTAATCCCGGTCTTCCTGAATAACTTGCGTATCTTTATAATCGTGTAACAAATACACAAAGATAGCTCTCATATCATTCCAATCCAGAATATTCTTTTATTGAAATATTCCTTATCTTTAGAAAGAAGTTCTCATTAATTTTACCGAAGATAAATTCTTTAAACTTATTATTTAACCCATTCCTCGGAAATCGTGCTCTTAAAAGGTTTTTATAATATTTTTTCACTTAAAAGTCATCCCTCAATGTTTATTCACTTTTGGAAATTAATCCATCTTTAGCTGGGTTAAAGAACAACTGCTATTTAACAACATCATTCACTATAAGCCCAAAAATCATTTTTTTTCATTAGTATGGAATCTTTACGGAACTATGAATAATTCATAATTTATATAAATTTCTGTATCAGACTAACACTATAAGTGGTATAACAGCAAGGCCTTTTAAATTTCATAAATAGTAAAGGCCCTCCTTTACAGAAGCTCATTTCGATTATTATTAATCGAATTCCATCTGATTCCAATTCAATTAAATAAATTGGAAAATTTATTAAATCTTATTTAAAAGATTTATCCTTTTCATAGCTGGGTTCAAGAACAATATTATTAAAGATACCATTCACAACGAACCTTAGATCAATTTATCATATTCAAATATTAAATTTTCCCGTAGTTGCAAACTAGCAATTTTAAATGAAAATAATATCTATCTTTCAATGAAATATTTATTCCAAATTCTTTCTGAATCACTTATTATGATTTATCATAATTTGTTTATAATTTTAATAATTTAATTTAGGCCCTTATAGTCGGTTCCCAATATCGGCCACCGAACTACATTCATAACGTCCTTTTTCAAAACTGACGTGGATATATTTAAAAATTAAACATTCAAATTTGAACCACTTATGTTCATTTGAATGATCTTCGTGGTACGAACCAAATGGTTCCGGTTTCAGGAGAATCTAATGGTCGGATATCCCGTTACGTCCATTCGAATTTGCGGGTTGACGTTCGCGAACTGTCGTCGCCCGACACATTCTATTCAATGCCTAATCAATTTATTAATTTATAAATGAATTGAAATAATTTTTAACTTCCTTTACTAATTATATAAAATTCATATAATTATTATAGAAATTCGTTTCAGTTGTTTAACTTCAAAATTGGATATCTCACAGTTTGGTCAATTTTAATGTTAATTTAATAAATAAAATAATATTATTTTTCGAAACTCGTCCCTTTATGTTTAAAATTTCCTTATGATCATAAATAAAATAAACGAATTTTTTTTGAAAGAAAACTTCATTTCAAACGTTCGCTACATAACCTAACCGAACTTCACTTTGAAAAGTTACTATTCATTTAAATTTCAAAACTTCAACAAGCCATAAGCATGCTAAAAATACTTTGAAATCATTTGCTATAATTATGAATATTCATTGATATTTCGATATAGACGTGTCCATCCAAAATCGGACATAGAAACCAAATTTCAGTTTTTACCCCACTTTTTATATTATTAAAATATTCATTTTTGTTCCAAATTGGAATAAAATTCAATCAAACATCATGCAATTCCATTCATATGAATTCAAAACATCTTGCAATAGTTGCGGACAACTATCAGGCATTCAAATGATATCCAGTATGCATTTTTTTTCATACAAGCTTCAAAATAATTTATTGAAGCTTATTTTGCTTTGTTGATCGATTGATCAACATACGAACTATATACAAGGGAGACGTGTAAATCAAAAATCATCGTAAGACCCATGTGGGTTTTTCAACCAATAACAGTCAATTTAAATCAATAATGATTCATGAATTTAATCTTTGCTAGTCCAATTTAATTATTTTTGTAACTAACGAATTTTACTTAAATGAGTAATAATAATTTTACCGTTCAAATTATAAGTAGATATTTATATCCAGTTTCAACTACCACTAGTATATTAGCTTCATTTTAAGATGTTATACATCTCCAATTCACAATCACAACATAACACAAGAAATCAACAATTCATATATGGGTTTGCAAACAATTGTGATGTGAGCTACCATGCACCATATAACTTTTTCACATTAATCAAATGAAATCTACGGTTTCCATCATTATTTCATTACTGACTGACAAATATTTTAATGTCGCGCTAACTATAACATAGGCTATTTTCTAACTTGCAATTCACTTAACTTTGTCACATTAACTTCTAACATAAAATAATTAACTTTTAATACTTAATTAAACCACTTAAATGCACTAATTAAAGTGAGAATCTCTCACCCCAGCCGTCCAGCCGTTAGATAACAACGCACTACAATGTCGGATTTTTTTGCGCTCGCCACCGCTTAAAAATGTCACCTTTTTAACACGAAATGGCTCCAAACTTTCTAGCAACTCTTGTACACCTTTAATCTAGTGAATGGAGTAGGAAAGCGACAATCATTGGCGAAATCGAGGTTTGGGAATCCCAATTCCTAGCTGTCAAGCGAAGGTGGAGGCTATGGCGGGGTCCATAAAGTGCGACGTGGCTTGTAGGGACCATAAAAGAGGTGCTAGAGGTAGTATAGGAGGTTAGAACTCTTAAATGGAGCACCTTTTCTATGTTTGAAGAATATTATAAGGAAGAAAAGGAGAGAGGAGGGGGAGTGGCGCATAACTGACGTGGGGGGAGGCCGCTGGTGAAGTGGCAGGTGGTGGCATGGGTCACCCTAGGCGGCGGTAGGAGTAGAGGAGGGAGGAAGAGAGGTTTCCATTATTTAGTTTTTGAGTTTCTAAACCTAGTTTGGAAAAGCGGAAGAAAACATTAAGCTTAATTAGCTCAAATCCTATGATGTAGGCACCAATTAAGAAGGAAGTGTCGAATGGAAGAGAGGGGGCCTTATGTGTCTAATTTTCATTAGGCTAACACTATTCATGAAGTGAGCAAATATGAGGATGTATTACTTACAATATCCAAAATTCATTCCATTCTCACATTCACACGTTAACTCCAAAAATTATGAAATTTGAAATCTCGCTACATTATGGAATTATGTTTCCAACTAATCTAACCATGTCGAATTTGGGGACCATCTGAAATGTTGCCTTAATTTAAGTTAAATTCGAATTCAGACTAAATTTTCAACATATGTTTAGATGTTGTTCTTCTACATACAAACTCCGTTGAATTTGAAAACTTAAATTCCAACATATTTCGACATCTCAAATCCAATGAAATTGGTTTCGTCGAATTTCGAGATTGCCTGAAAGATGGTCTTTTAATAAGCAATCGATATAGCTTTAAAATATCGATATTCAAATTCAAGTCTTATAAATGGATTCAAATATTTTATTGACCCTGGTTTTCGTCAAATAAAATATAAAAAATAATTTTAAAATTATTCTCAAATTCTATCGAACAAAAATAACCAATTTATATTCCAAACCTATTAAAATAGATTAAATTAAAATTTTAAACTAGTTTCGAAACTCCGGGTTGTTACATCATTGAGGATTAATAATCAAATACTTTTCAGCATCCAGGTTCAACCATAAGGTTACACAACATAAATCTTTATTTACTTGTGATTATTGGCACATACCCCAAAAATATGCCAAATGTTTTAGAAATCAGAATTTGCCAATTATGAATGAGTAGAATCGATTTTCAGGAAATTAAAAACTAAACATCCTTATTAGTAATTTGATCAATAGTGTCCAATCCTTGAAGTGCATCCTGCATCATTTTGTGTTTGCTTTGATCTTGTCTCTCAACAATAACAAAATACAAACTAACAACACTTCCAAAAGCGTTGTACCATGCAATTCTCTACGACCATTTATCGCCAACCACACCTCGCCCTGACATTTTCCTTTCTTGATTGAATAAAAATAGTCACACACAGAAAAACAAATTATATCCTAGAAAAAGGTTCGATGTTTGTATTTACAACCTATGTGCAATAGAAATCAAAGCTTGAAATCGTCTGCGTTTAATAGTTATTATCCTATAATTCAAAAATAATGAAAACCATTGGTAGTATGGTAAAAGCGTTGATCCATGAAAGTAATACAAGTACAAAAAAGACTTATCTTTTGGATTTAATGAATAAGCGGATGTCCTCTTCAAATATGACCACAGGGAAGAAGCATGCTTCAGATCCGAAGCCTTTTTTAAAGTCACCAACCTAAAAAGCCCCATAACTAAACACTAAAACCCAGAAAGGAGCTTACTAAAGATCCGACCCTAGCAAGTTATACTTAATTAGTGGGAGAAAAGAATTCCTACTAAGAAAAAAGGCTAATTCTATTTCAACCTGAGTTTTAAATCAGTAGACCCCTCAAAACTTTAAATTTTAAAAGGCAAAATTACCCTTGGGAAGCTTTCTCATTTGTTATGAATATTATGTAGTTTTCCACTATCCCCTAAAATAAGAAACTTCCAAAACTCTAATTTTTAAATCATTGAAAAAAAAAATCATTTATATACAAATAAATGACGGATTCTGAAGAGGAAGATTCTTATCTCAATCACAACAAAAAATCATTTTTTTTTTTAGTTTTTTAAATTTTGAGAACAACGGCGGATGTTTCAAAAATTGTGTGATTTCATGTATATCCACATATCTGCAATACTAGGTCTATTGTCGGCCTAGTAGTATTAACGCGTGGTTTATACTCTGACCATGTTGAGACTCTACGTGGAAGGTGTAACAACCCGTATTTTCAGTAACCTGTTATAACGTAAATCGAGGCAGAATTTAATTCTAAAATCTGAATCATGGGAAACGGGCTATGCCATTGCGTTCGTCTCGGAAAAATACACGAAATAGAGTCCGAGTTTTCGAAAATCGGAGTCCGTATGACCCAATTAAGGCCCAACGAAGTTTTCTGAAAATTTCAAAGTAAAAACAGATTTCAAATTCAAACTTGAAATTGAAAATTAGGGTAATATTGGGCCAGGCGGGAAAAATCCCGCCAGAACACCCAAGTCGACAGCCCTGTCGACTTGGGAGTCGACTTGGTTGGACCAAGTCGATAGCCCTGTCGACTTGGCTGTCGACTTGGCTCAGCCGGGCTGTTTAGCCTGGTGCACCATTTTGGGTTTGTGTTGAGCTTGTGGGCCAGATTCGGTTTTGAGGGCTGAGATTGGAACTAGGGTTTAATCCTATGGCCTAAAATACTTGCCTAATCTATAAATAAGACCCTAAGCTAGCCCTAAATCATCATTATTCATTCTAGCAACTAAACTATGGCAAAATCAATCCTCTCATGGCCTCCACTCTCTTCATAAAATTCCTAAACAAATTCTTATGAGATTTTCCATGCATACAAGTGTTTTTAGACTTGTATGATCATCATTAGCTTGCATTCAAGTCAAGTCTCTATATTGGCACCATAAAGAAAGAGTTTTGATCAATTTTGCTTGCATTTTTGGGGTTTAATTGGTTGCATAAGGGTTTTCTTACATTTGCTATACTCATTTGAGTCCGCATAAGCATTGTAAGCCCTATTCTACTTTCATACTTAAACTTTAAAGTTAAATGTATGATATGCGAGTTTATATGCAAGTTTACTATGATGTGATAAGCAAGTTTACTATGATGTGTTATGCAAGTTCATCAAGTTATGTTATGCAAGTTTGATATGCAAGTTTGTCATATGATATGCAAGTTATGTTATGCAAGTTTGATATGCAAGTTTGTCATATGATATGCAAGTTATGTTATGCAAGTTTGATATGCAAGTTTGTCATATGATATGCAAGTTATGTTATGCAAGTTTGATATGCAAGTTTGTCATATGATATGCAAGTTATGTTATGCAAGTTTGGGATGATCATATGGTTCATGTTATCATGTTATGCAAGCTTATCTTGGGCTTATGAACATAAAGCTTCAAGCTTTATGCTAAATGTTGCATTTTGGCAACATGTAAGTTATCATATCCCTTATGATAACTTGCATGTGAGGCTAAATGCGAACTTATGGCCATTTCTACATGTCATTTATCACCATGTATCACCAATATGCTAAGTTTGGTTTTATGCATGCTTTTGAGGCCTAAAAATGTAATATGCAAGTATATGAACATATGTACATTTCATATACCACCATGTTAAACTTGTGGCTTCAACACCTTTATGTCATGATTATGCCAAGTTCCCTCTTTCTATCCTTTATGCGCTATTGTGATATGTAAGCGATGGGATTGCGTTTGGGGTTGGGTAAACTTAAAAGACATAAAACATAAGCTTGGGAATTTACCTATTAAGTTAGGTCTACCCTTTGGGAATTTACCTATTGAGTTAGGTCTACCCAAATGCTTGAAAACTTGTAACATGTTTTGGAAACATGATGGACATGACACTTAGAAAAGATAAGTGTGACCAACTCGAGGTTGGGTTGAGTTTGTAGCGTAAACCTACCCGGAACCGACTGGCTTAACTAGTGGCTACAAACAATAGGACCCAATGTGAGAAGTTGGCCATGTTGTACCTTGAACCCGAGGTTAGACCAAGTTGTGGTGTAAAGCTACCCGGACCAACCCGGTGTAATAACCCGCAAATTCTGGGCCAGTTTAAAATTTTTTATTTTGGCAATTTTAGCGAATTTTATATATTTAAAATAGATCATTTTAAATAATATTGACGAGAAAATTTATTTTTAATGGAATTAGAACGTATATATTTATACGCGTCGTCGTTAGAATATAAATATTTATATATAATTATAAATAGAATTGAAAATGGCGCGGTAGTTCGATAATTCGATTTCAAACTTCAATTGAATGTACCGGGTGCGAAACAATCCGGATTTTAGTGAAACCAGAAATGATAGGATCTAATTGATAATATCTTTCTATCGAATCCGGCAAATCGAGATTTCATAGCGGGAATCAAAAGATATGTCCAGTTGAAAATTCTGAATAGTCGCTATGGAATTCAGGCCCTTAAAAATGGACATTTTGCAAATGACCTCGGATTTCGACGAAACCAGTTTTGTTGGGTCCGTGGTGTCAAGTTATTGCTAGATTTCAAATTTCATAATTTTTCGAATCAATATGTGAGCGTGGCAAAGGAAAACGCGTTTGACCGGTTTCAGTTGATTTTAATCGACTGGAAATTGGCCATTTTTCAAATGATCTCAGAATTTGACGAAACTAGTTTTATTAGGACCGTATCGTCAATACGAAGCTAGAAAATATTTTTCTAGAATTTTTCTAGTTAGTATGTGACCCCGGTAATTTGAAATGTACGTTTTAAAATTCAATATAAGGATTTAAATGTAAAATTCAACGGAAACTGATTGTAACGATCAAATCAGCTTACGATACATATCTCATTGTGTTCGGAATGGGGGTAAAACGCTATGGACGACAGGCGGTGGACCTCGTTTCGAGGTCGTAAGTAAAAGTTAACTTTTTGCAGAATAAAATAAATAAATAAATAAAAAAAAAATTAATCTCTTCCCCCTTTTATTCTGCCCCCCCCCCCCCCGTTCAAAAGGAAATCGACAGTCAAAAAAAAGAAAAAAAAAGAAAATGGAGGGCGCGATGGCCGCCGCCCAGCCTCCTGGCGCCGCCGCGCCAGGCGCAGCCCCCTTCCTCCACTTCCTCCCCGTCCCCTTCCTCTTTCTCCCCCCCCCCTTCGTTCTTCGAGCCCCACACTTCCCAAAACCACCGCAGACCCCACGACCTAGCCCGGAGCCGCCGCCGCATCTAGCGCACCATCCTCCGACCCCCAGCCTCCGCCTTCTGAAGCTCCTCCGCAGCTCCGAACCCCCCCTTTCCACTGACGAACAAGCACAGACCCCCCCCCCCCTTTTTTTCTCTGTAAGTATTTCTTTTTTTTTATTTTTTTTTATTATTTTATTTTTATTTTTATAAGCAGAATTTAAAACTGGGTTTCTTTTTTTTTTTACTTTAATTAGGTTTAAACTGTTTTTCTTTTAAAAGCATTTTAAAACTGATTTTGAAAAGAAATTAAAACTGATTTGAAAAGCATTTTAAAACTGATTTTGAAAAGAAATTAAAACTGATTTGAAAAGCATATGAAACTGATTTTATATAAAAAGAAATAAATAAAACTGATTTTATTTTAAAGGTTTAAACTTTGAGATTTTTAAAAAGTAAAAATCAGATTTTTATATATTGAAAGTCGAAGTAAAAATCAGATTTTTATATATTGAAAGTCGAAGTAAAAATCAGATTTTTATATATTGAAAGTCGAAGTAAAAATCATATCTTTATATATTGAATAGCGAACTAAAAATTCGATTTTTATATATTGAACTTCGAAATAAAAATATGATTTTTATATATCGAATAACGAAGTGAAAATTCTATTTTTACAAATATGAAATAGCGATGAAAATTCTATTTTCACAATATGAAGTTAGCGATAAAAATATGATTTTTATATAATAGAGAATATAAAAATGTGATTTTTTATATACAGTGTATACGGGCAACGAAGATGACGGGGATGCGATAACGACGAAGAATTCTGCAAAAGAAGTGTCGTGGAGCTAGGATAGCTATATGTGAGAATTTCTCACCTTTCAATTTATTTTTCTAGTTATATATATACTAGGATGCAGACGGTGCTTAGTAGCACCCGACACAATCGTCCACAGACCATGGACTTGTTTGTTTGGTTGCATAGATTAGTTGAATTATTTGTTTGAATTGAATTGTTTGGTGAGATGAAATTGATTTGATTGATGTGTGAATGGCGTGGGCCTTCACTAGACCGGGGATAAGGCTAGGCCTCGTCCCGTTTCTAGTATCGTGCCGTTATGCCGCCGAAATTTTCTAAAATAAGTTAGAAAAAGAAAAATATCATTTTATAGAATAAATGAATTGAATAGAAATTCATATGTTAAAATAAAATGTTTTATCGTTAAAAATATAGTGAATATGAATATAGTGAATGTAAATAAATAAATATTCATTTACAAACCAGAATTTTTAACGTGAATATGAATATAGTGAATGTAAATAAATAAATATTCATTTACAAACCAGACGGTTTGTTTATGTACACTTATTTGAAGGACATTGATTGGGTCGATAAATTTTACACATCGCCCAACTGCACAAATAAAATATGTGTTTGATTGTTTGAAATCCCACACGGGTGTTAGGATGAAATTTGAAGTTCACTCATCCTGATTGATTAAATATGTCGATCGATTGACTGACAGGCTGTTATAAGCGTTAGATATCTATATTTGATGCTTATACAGTGTAGTGCACTTTGGTTGATGGTTGATTATTTTCAATGCTATTATATACATGTGTTGTATGAAAATCCATATAATTAATTTTATATGGTAATTGATTGGGCCTCATTCCAATTTAGAAAATAAAGAATATTATAAAATAAACGTTCATGTGTTGACAGTACTCATTCATTGAGATTGGTCATGTGTTGAACGAAATATTTTAGTAATAAAATTTACACCTTTATCGATATAAAATAAACGTTCATGTGTTGACAGTACTCATTCATTGAGATTGGTCATGTGTTGAACGAAATATTTTAGTAATAAAATTTACACCTTTATCGATATAAAATAAACGTTCATGTGTTGACAGTACTCATTCATTGAGATTGGTCATGTGTTGAACGAAATATTTTGATAATAACAACTATTTTGAAAAAGAAATATTTGAAATAGAATATTTGAAAATAGAAATTCATGAAGCCGTGTTGATTAGATTGACGCCATTTAGACGTGAACGATATTTATATCGATTGAAAACGATTTCGAAATGAATTGAATTGATAACGATTTCGAAATGAATTGAATTGAAAACGATTTCGAAATGAATTGAATTGAAAACGATTTCGAAATGAATTGAATATATAACGATTTCGAAATGAATTGAATTGAAAACGATTTCGAAATGAATTGAATTGAAAACGAATTCAAATAAAATTGAAAGCGAATTGAAATGAATTCAAATTGAATTGAAATTTGAATTGAATAGAAATGAATTTTAAAACGAATTTATAAAGAAGAATTCAATTTTGATTTGAATTGAAATGGAAGTTGAAATTGCTTTTGAAACGAATTTAAAACTATTTATATAATTCGTTTTGAATTGAAATCGACGATATATATATTATATATATTATATATATAATATAATGGCCTGAATAGAACGCGCCGCGCCGCGGCAGTTCGTGAATTTCGACCATTTATTTCAAACGGACATTACGGGAGATCCGACCGTCGGATTCTCCTAAAACCGGAACCGTTGGGTTCGTATCGAAAAGAGCTTTCTAACGAATATTAGAAATTTGAAATCTAACGATTGGATTTGGAATTATGTCCAAATCAAATTCGAAAAAGGTCGCTGTAAGTGCAGTTCGATGGCCATTGATGGAAATCGACTGTACGGGCCTTGATAAAATTATTAAAATAGTAATAATTTGTGTAAAATCATAAGAAATGATTTAGAAAGATGTGGGATGAAAAACTCCCTATTTGAAAAGATAAAAATAGATTTTTATCGAAATGAACTAGTTTTGAACTAGAATTAAAATTCTATTTTTTTTTTAAATAAATAAATTGGGTTTGAAAAGGGTTTTAAAAATAACCAGAATTTCCAATGTTTGCATTGGAATGGATTTGAATCGAAATTGTCTTCGGAGTATTTCGATGTTGAAATTCGTGATTATACAGATGTTGTTATGGAAATTTGAAAGATATATATTTATATCGTTATTTCCAATACGACATTTGTTAATCGTAGAATTTGATATTGAATATAAGCCGATATATTTTCTATTCAGTGCCTTGTATTGAATATCAAATGTGATTTGGGTTTGTCGTGAATGGTGTCTTCATTAACACTGTTCTTGAACCCAGTTGAGAAAAGATTAAATCTTTTTATTTAGATTTAATGAAGTGTACCAATTAAATAATATTTAATTGGAATTGAATTGATATCGATTTTTGGGTTTATCGTGAACAGTGTTTTAAATAACACTCGTTCTTTAACCCGATCATTAATGAAATGTGATTTTGGGTTGTCGTGAACGGTATCTTCAATAATACAGTTCTTAGACCTAAAGGAGTTAAGAAAATCAGAAACTAACTGGAGATTAGTTAAGTTGAATAGTTTCCGAGGTATTGATCTGATGTTGGTTTCGGCCTTCGGGATTAATACTTAGGGAATTGCTCACTTGGTAATTTACAATTAGGGACTGATTGAAATGTGATGTGATTTTGGGTTTATCGTGAACCGTATTTTAAATGACACTGATTCTTTAACCCAGTCACAGATTAAAACTAAGTGGAGTTTTAATGAATCTTTAATTAGATTGAAATAATCGAAATGGAGTATCACCAGTTTTGCTCCAGGCGATAGTTAAATCTTGAATTAGATTTGAACGTGAAATGGTAATCGAATTTACCGATAACACTGTGGTGTTAGATATGAAGTATTACCAGTTTTACTCCATGGGATAAATAGGTTGGGATTGGGAAATTAAAACCAATGATTACTTCGGTAAGGTTCGTTAATCTCGACTAGTTGAATCAAAATTCAAAAGAAGAATAAATTCAAGAAATTTATCTTGGATAAAATTAATGGGAACCTTTCCCTATGAATGTGAAATCAGAAACTAACTGTCGGTTAGCTAAGCAGAATGGTTTTCTGGATATTGATCTGATGTTGGTTTCGGCCTTCGGGGTTAATATTTGGGGAATTATTCTCTTGATTAATTTACGGTTAGTGACTGATGAATTGGAATGAGGCGTATGTTGTGTTTGTGTAACACTTATTTAAAATATACGCGAGTTATTCGGAAAGACCGGGTTTATCCCATTCTGAATAACTGATACGACGATAAGTCGAAGATGAAGACGATGGGAAGACCGGAGGTCTTCACGTCGTTTGGGTAATTACTGATGATCTTGATTGGGCTGTACACCCAAGAAGATAGAAACAGTTAGTGATCGTCCAGACGTACTTGGAGATCGATGGATATGCGGGGTACTAGGTGCCTCCGGTTTCGTTCAGACCCAGAACGGACTTGTAAATGGACTGTGTGTCTGACATTGGATTTTAGTCCGTGTGATTGATCTCTACTAAATATATATCTGTTTGGCGGCGGAGAATTTATTCTCTTGCTTAACGCCCTTCTCTGAGACGTACGAGCTCAGGGGTTATATATTGATGGATATCAATCGCATGGAGTGAATTGCCTGTGTGGCATGCTAAGATGCAAATGATCGAGGCTTCTGTTGAAAAGCAAAGTCTTGTGGTGATGATCAAAGCACGGCCTTTGTGGCGTAGCTTTGTGTAACGTTGATTCGCGAGTATCACACCCGGTATGAATCAAAAACGGGAGACGGACCTCAGGGAGGGCATGCGTTTCTTTCTAGTTAGGAGTGGCGTCAGTGCTTGAACTGGCTGACGAGTTTGACTCATGTGGATGTTACTTATTATTACTTGCTGAAAAGCGAGGCGCCTCGTGATATCGGTTTCGGCCGATGCTTCTGGTCGGCTGACGGGCCAGGCTTACGCCCCAAAGGGCGGGGAAACGCATGTTCAGGCATTTTAATCCACATCGGTGGACCGACCCTGACGATCCAAGGGCCCACCTGAGTCTGGGTCCTGAGGGGCGGACTAGAGCGTCTCGAATCGGTGAGGATCTTGCCCCTAGCCTCGGTTCATACCATAAATGATAACCCAACTTCCAATACGACATTTGCGGTTTTGATTGTAAACTTATATATGACGACATAGTGTTATGGGCCATTCATGCCGCCTATGATTGATACTTATGATTTGAAGTTGTTTTATACACTATGCACTTATTATAGTATCAAACGATTTGTTTTAAACGTATCAAGCATTCTTTGGCTGTTATAAGGGAAAACCCTATCCTCGGCTGCGTTGCATTGTGTGATGGGACCTGGGTCTTATAACAGCTTCATTTTTCTTTATTTAGCATTGCGCTGTTTGTTTTATGCACTGGTATTCTTGGGAGGAAACCCGTTCCGTGTTATGCGGCGTGGTCCCTTGATTTACCGAACTTTAAAGATAAAGATTAATAACTGTTTTAGTTCTCACACCAGTCACATGACTGACCTGGAGTTTATTGTTTTAACCTAAACTCTGGGTGCCCCTATTTTGACACGGGCAGCTAGTAGTTTTGGTTTTGCAGATTTATATTCACAGGATCCTGGTTTACAGCTGGAACGATATCCGGAAAGCTTTGTATCCGTATATCTCTTCTAGTTGTATATTGTATTATTTTCCGCTGCGATGTATTTAAATGTAATTTAAATCTCTGATATTTCTGTGTAATATTTATTTGTTTATACTCTGTATATTCTTGTAATCTGATGCATTGGTGTAATATACAATGAAATGTTCTTCTGTATGAGTTCTGTTGTGGTTTGTTCTCGAACTATCCGTCGCTTTCCTTTACGGGGAAGTTACGGGTTTTTACAGTTGGTATCAGAGCTTTGGTTTACAAAGCAGAGAACAAGGCACATTAGAAACATACGAAAGAATTCATCAGATATTGGATTAGTAATATCCAATTAGAATGACTCGTTAGAGATAGGATCAGTAGTATCCTAGGACGAGTGTGAAGAGTATATTTTTCGAGTGAAAACAAAGTTTTGTTTTGAAAATTTAAATCAACTATTCGTATTTGATTATCTATTTATATTGAGTTGGACAGTCCAGTATATATAGATTTTGCGTATACGTCTGATCCGCGTGTATTCGAAGTTTTAATATACTGGATAGATATAGAACCATACTCTAGTGGCCCGAAGATGATTCTGATGATTGACTAGTCGTCATTAGTATTCATGTTCGAGTGACGAAGGTGTGATTTCTATATATTTCCATTAGACTGGTGTGAGACCCAAAATTAGATAGGGCCTATTGTTGTGATTTGGCATTAAAAATCTGATTTTTGACTATGTATCAAAGTTATGAATTTGAAACTCTAATTCACTAATTGATTGATGTTTGTGTTGTTTGTTCATTTGTTTGATAATTTTGAACCATTTTGCCTAATTGAATCGAATATTGAATTATATTGAAAATTGGTTGCATTTGCTTGCATATACATATATATCATTGAACAGGTCATAGCAAGGAGGCTAGAGCCAGAGAATAAAAATTTGTTTGCCCGACAAATAGGTACATGTTTACTACATAATTTCCTGTTTTGTTTGGGTGATGATGATTTTGTGAGCCTATTGGCTAGCCGCTTGGCTTTTTCTTTTTCTTTTTGAGATCTGAAGGACCGGGGAAGCTATTTGAAATTCCCCGATGCTCCCGGTGCAGGGGAGGTTATGGCGAAATTTTTCGAAAATTTAGGGAGTTAGCCAAATTTTTGAAATTTTGAAAATTCTCAGAAACTGAAAAGTTGGAGGATGGAAGCCAGATCGAGCGTAGAGTTGATTAATCAAACCACTTTCGACTTTGTTCCTTTTCGGGGACGAAAAGTTTTAAGTGGGGGAGATTGTAATAACCCGCAAATTCTGGGCCAGTTTAAAATTTTTTATTTTGGCAATTTTAGCGAATTTTATATATTTAAAATAGATCATTTTAAATAATATTGACGAGAAAATTTATTTTTAATGGAATTAGAACGTATATATTTATACGCGTCGTCGTTAGAATATAAATATTTATATATAATTATAAATAGAATTGAAAATGGCGCGGTAGTTCGATAATTCGATTTCAAACTTCAATTGAATGTACCGGGTGCGAAACAATCCGGATTTTAGTGAAACCAGAAATGATAGGATCTAATTGATAATATCTTTCTATCGAATCCGGCAAATCGAGATTTCATAGCGGGAATCAAAAGATATGTCCAGTTGAAAATTCTGAATAGTCGCTATGGAATTCAGGCCCTTAAAAATGGACATTTTGCAAATGACCTCGGATTTCGACGAAACCAGTTTTGTTGGGTCCGTGGTGTCAAGTTATTGCTAGGTTTCAAATTTCATAATTTTTCGAATCAATATGTGAGTGTGGCAAAGGAAAACGCGTTTGACCGGTTTCAGTTGATTTTAATCGACTGGAAATTGGCCATTTTTCAAACGATCTCAGAATTTGACGAAACTAGTTTTATTAGGACCGTATCGTCAATACGAAGCTAGAAAATATTTTTCTAGAATTTTTCTAGTTAGTATGTGACCCCGGTAATTTGAAATGTACGTTTTAAAATTCAATATAAGGATTTAAATGTAAAATTCAACGGAAACTGATTGTAACGATCAAATCAGCTTACGATACATATCCCATTGTGTTCGGAATGGGGGTAAAACGCTATGGACGACAGGCGGTGGACCTCGTTTCGAGGTCGTAAGTAAAAGTTAACTTTTTGCAGAATAAAATAAATAAATAAATAAATAAAAAATAATTTTTAATCTCTTCCCCCTTTTATTCTGCCCCCCCCCCCCCCCCCCGTTCAAAAGGAAATCGACAGTCAAAAAAAAAAAATGGAGGGCGCGATGGCCGCCGCCCAGCCTCCTGGCGCCGCCGCGCCAGGCGCAGCCCCCTTCCTCCACTTCCTCCACGTCCCCTTCCTCTTTCTCCCCCCCCCTTCGTTCTTCAAGCCCCACACTTCCCAAAACCACCGCAGACCCCACGACCTAGCCCGGAGCCGCCGCCGCATCTAGCGCACCATCCTCCGACCCCCAGCCTCCGCCTTCTGAAGCTCCTCCGCAGCTCCGAACCCCCCCCCCCCCCCCTTTCCACTGACGAACAAGCACAGACCCCCCCCCCTTTTTTTTCTCTGTAAGTATTTCTTTTTTTTTTATTTTTTTTTATTATTTTATTTTTATTTTGTATAAGCAGAATTTAAAACTGGGTTTCTTTTTTTTTACTTTAATTAGGTTTAAACTGTTTTTCTTTTAAAAGCATTTTAAAACTGATTTTGAAAAGAAATTAAAACTGATTTGAAAAGCATTTTAAAACTGATTTTGAAAAGAAATTAAAACTGATTTGAAAAGCATATGAAACTGATTTTATATAAAAAGAAATAAATAAAACTGATTTTATTTTAAAGGTTTAAACTTTGAGATTTTTAAAAAGTAAAAATCAGATTTTTATATATTGAAAGTCGAAGTAAAAATCAGATTTTTATATATTGAAAGTCGAAGTAAAAATCAGATTTTTATATATTGAAAGTCGAAGTAAAAATCAGATTTTTATATATTGAAAGTCGAAGTAAAAATCATATCTTTATATATTGAATAGCGAACTAAAAATTCGATTTTTATATATTGAACTTCGAAATAAAAATATGATTTTTATATATCGAATAACGAAGTGAAAATTCTATTTTTACAAATATGAAATAGCGATGAAAATTCTATTTTCACAATATGAAGTTAGCGATAAAAATATGATTTTTATATAATAGAGAATATAAAAATGTGATTTTTTATATACAGTGTATACGGGCAACGAAGATGACGGGGATGCGATAACGACGAAGAATTCTGCAAAAGAAGTGTCGTGGAGCTAGGATAGCTATATGTGAGAATTTCTCACCTTTCAATTTATTTTTCTAGTTATATATATATACTAGGATGCAGACGGTGCTTAGTAGCACCCGACACAATCGTCCACAGACCATGGACTTGTTTGTTTGGTTGCATAGATTAGTTGAATTATTTGTTTGAATTGAATTGTTTGTTGAGATGAAATTGATTTGATTGATGTGTGAATAGCGTGGGCCTTCACTAGACCGGGGATAAGGCTAGGCCTCGTCCCGTTTCTAGTATCGTGCCGTTATGCCGCCGAAATTTTCTAAAATAAGTTAGAAAAAGAAAAATATCATTTTATAGAATAAAAGAATTGAATAGAAATTCATATGTTAAAATAAAATGTTTTATCGTTAAAAATATAATTTTTAACGTGAATATGAATATAGTGAATGTGAATAAATAAATATTCATTTACAAACCGGACGGTTTGTTTATGTACACCTATTTGAAGGACATTGATTGGGACGATAAATTTTACACATCGCCCAACTGCACAAATAAAATATGTGTTTGATTGTTTGAAACCCCACACGGGTGTTAGGATGAAATTTGAAGTTCACTCATCCTGATTGATTAAATATGTCGATCGATTGATTGACAGACTGTTATAAGCGTTAGATATCTATATTTGATGCTTATACAGTGTAGTGCACTTTGGTTGATGGTTGATTATTTTCAATGCTATTATATACATGTGTTGTATGAAAATCCATATAATTAATTTTATATGGTAATTGATTGGGCCTCATTCCAATTTAGAAAATAAAGAATATTATAAAATAAACGTTCATGTGTTGACAGTACTCATTCATTGAGATTGGTCATGTGTTGAACGAAATATTTTAGTAATAAAATTTACACCTTTATCGATATAAAATAAACGTTCATGTGTTGACAGTACTCATTCATTGAGATTGGTCATGTGTTGAACGAAATATTTTAGTAATAAAATTTACACCTTTATCGATATAAAATAAACGTTCATGTGTTGACAGTACTCATTCATTGAGATTGGTCATGTGTTGAACGAAATATTTTGATAATAACAACTATTTTGAAAAAGAAATATTTGAAATAGAATATTTGAAAATAGAAATTCATGAAGCCGTGTTGATTAGATTGACGCCATTTAGACGTGAACGATATTTATATCGATTGAAAACGATTTCGAAATGAATTGAATTGATAACGATTTCGAAATGAATTGAATTGAAAACGATTTCGAAATGAATTGAATTGAAAACGATTTCGAAATGAATTGAATATATAACGATTTCGAAATGAATTGAATTGAAAACGATTTCGAAATGAATTGAATTGAAAACGAATTCAAATAAAATTGAAAGCGAATTGAAATGAATTCAAATTGAATTGAAATTTGAATTGAATAGAAATGAATTTTAAAACGAATTTATAAAGAAGAATTCAATTTTGATTTGAATTGAAATGGAAGTTGAAATTGCTTTTGAAACGAATTTAAAACTATTTATATAATTCGTTTTGAATTGAAATCGACGATATATATATTATATATATTATATATATAATATAATGGCCTGAATAGAACGCGCCGCGCCGCGGCAGTTCGTGAATTTCGACCATTTATTTCAAACGGACATTACGGGAGATCCGACCGTCGGATTCTCCTAAAACCGGAACCGTTGGGTTCGTATCGAAAAGAGCTTTCTAACGAATATTAGAAATTTGAAATCTAACGGTTGGATTTGGAATTATGTCCAAATCAAATTCGAAAAAGGTCGCTGTAAGTGCAGTTCGATGGCCATTGATGGAAATCGACTGTACGGGCCTTGATAAAATTATTAAAAATAGTAATAATTTGTGTAAAATCATAAGAAATGATTTAGAAAGATGTGGGATAAAAAAACTCCCTATTTGAAAAGATAAAAATAGATTTTTATCGAAATGAACTAGTTTTGAACTAGAATTAAAATTCTATTTTTTTTTAAAATAAATAAATTGGGTTTGAAAAGGGTTTTAAAAATAACCAGAATTTCCAATGTTTGCATTGGAATGGATTTGAATCGAAATTGTCTTCGGAGTATTTCGATGTTGAAATTCGTGATTATACAGATGTTGTTATGGAAATTTGAAAGATATATATTTATATCGTTATTTCCAATACGACATTTGTTAATCGTAGAATTTGATATTGAATATAAGCCGATATATTTTCTATTCAGTGCCTTGTATTGAATATCAAATGTGATTTGGGTTTGTCGTGAATGGTGTCTTCATTAACACTGTTCTTGAACCCAGTTGAGAAAAGATTAAATCTTTTTATTTAGATTTAATGAAGTGTACCAATTAAATAATATTTAATTGGAATTGAATTGATATCGATTTTTGGGTTTATCGTGAACAGTGTTTTAAATAACACTCGTTCTTTAACCCGATCATTAATGAAATGTGATTTTGGGTTGTCGTGAACGGTATCTTCAATAATACAGTTCTTAGACCTAAAGGAGTTAAGAAAATCAGAAACTAACTGGAGATTAGTTAAGTTGAATAGTTTCCGAGGTATTGATCTGATGTTGGTTTCGGCCTTCGGGATTAATACTTAGGGAATTGCTCACTTGGTAATTTACAATTAGGGACTGATTGAAATGTGATGTGATTTTGGGTTTATCGTGAACCGTGTTTTAAATGACATTGATTCTTTAACCCAGTCACAGATTAAAACTAAGTGGAGTTTTAATGAATCTTTAATTAGATTGAAATAATCGAAATGGAGTATCACCAGTTTTGCTCCAGGCGATAGTTAAATCTTGAATTAGATTTGAACGTGAAATGGTAATTGAATTTACCGATAACACTGTGGTGTTAGATATGAAGTATTACCAGTTTTACTCCATGGGATAAATAGGTTGGGATTGGGAAATTAAAACCAATGATTACTTCGGTAAGGTTCGTTAATCTCGACTAGTTGAATCGAAATTCAAAAGAAGAATAAATTCAAGAAATTTATCTTGGATAAAATTAATGGGAACCTTTCCCTATGAATGTGAAATCAGAAACTAACTGTCGGTTAGCTAAGCAGAATGGTTTTCTGGATATTGATCTGATGTTGGTTTCGGCCTTCGGGGTTAATATTTGGGGAATTATTCTCTTGATTAATTTACGGTTAGTGACTGATGAATTGGAATGAGGCGTATGTTGTGTTTGTGTAACACTTATTTAAAATATACGCGAGTTATTCGGAAAGACCGGGTTTATCCCATTCTGAATAACTGATACGATGATAAGTCGAAGATGAAGACGATGGGAAGACCGGAGGTCTTCACGTCGTTTGGGTAATTACTGATGATCTTGATTGGGCTGTACACCCAAGAAGATAGAAACAGTTAGTGATCGTCCAGACGTACTTGGAGATCGATGGATATGCGGGGTACTAGGTGCCTCCGGTTTCGTTCAGACCCAGAACGGACTTGTAAATGGACTGTGTGTCTGACATTGGATTTTAGTCCGTGTGATTGATCTCTACTAAATATATATCTGTTTGGCGGCGGAGAATTTATTCTCTTGCTTAACGCCCTTCTCTGAGACGTACGAGCTCAGGGGTTATATATTGATGGATATCAATCGCATGGAGTGAATTGCCTGTGTGGCATGCTAAGATGCAAATGATCGAGGCTTCTGTTGAAAAGCAAAGTCTTGTGGTGATGATCAAAGCACGGCCTTTGTGGCGTAGCTTTGTGTAACGTTGATTCGCGAGTATCACACCCGGTATGAATCAAAAACGGGAGACGGACCTCAGGGAGGGCATGCGTTTCTTTCTAGTTAGGAGTGGCGTCAGTGCTTGAACTGGCTGACGAGTTTGACTCATGTGGATGTTACTTATTATTACTTGCTGAAAAGCGAGGCGCCTCGTGATATCGGTTTCGGCCGATGCTTCTGGTCGGCTGACGGGCCAGGCTTACGCCCCAAAGGGCGGGGAAACGCATGTTCAGGCATTTTAATCCACATCGGTGGACCGACCCTGACGATCCAAGGGCCCACCTGAGTCTGGGTCCTGAGGGGCGGACTAGAGCGTCTCGAATCGGTGAGGATCTTGCCCCTAGCCTCGGTTCATACCATAAATGATAACCCAACTTCCAATACGACATTTGCGGTTTTGATTGTAAACTTATATATGACGACATAGTGTTATGGGCCATTCATGCCGCCTATGATTGATACTTATGATTTGAAGTTGTTTTATACACTATGCACTTATTATAGTATCAAACGATTTGTTTTAAACGTATCAATCATTCTTTGGCTGTTATAAGGGAAAACCCTATCCTCGGCTGCGTTGCATTGTGTGATGGGACCTGGGTCTTATAACAGCTTCATTTTTCTTTATTTAGCATTGCGCTGTTTGTTTTATGAACTGGTATTCTTGGGAGGAAACCCGTTCCGTGTTATGCGGCGTGGTCCCTTGATTTACCGAACTTTAAAGATAAAGATTAATAACTGTTTTAGTTCTCACACCAGTCACATGACTGACCTGGAGTTTATTGTTTTAACCTAAACTCTGGGTGCCCCTATTTTGACACGGGCAGCTAGTAGTTTTGGTTTTGCAGATTTATATTCACAGGATCCTGGTTTACAGCTGGAACGATATCCGGAAAGCTTTGTATCCGTATATCTCTTCTAGTTGTATATTGTATTATTTTCCGCTGCGATGTATTTAAATGTAATTTAAATCTCTGATATTTCTGTGTAATATTTATTTGTTTATACTCTGTATATTCTTGTAATCTGATGCATTGGTGTAATATACAATGAAATGTTCTTCTGTATGAGTTCTGTTGTGGTTTGTTCTCGAACTATCCGTCGCTTTCCTTTACGGGGAAGTTACGGGTTTTTACACCCGGCTTAACTAGTAACCACAACAAGGTCTAATGTGAGAGGTTAAGGCGCATTAAATTAATTAATGCCTCATGATTAGGGTTAAGTCATGGTCCACTTAATACTTAACCAATTTGGGCTTGGTAGATTAATCGGGGTTAAGTCGTGAACTCATCGTTACACTTAACCAAGTTAATCCATGATTAGCAAGAGGGTTAAACCGTACTTAACCCACTAGAAAAATCCTAGCAATGGGGGTCCACTCCAACAGTAATCCCAAGTTTGTATCATTAAGGCCCTAGGGTCTAGGCTAGGGAGGGAGCACGATTACTGGACTGGAGGTAAGTGACCAAAAGCGACGGCAGAGGGTACGCCGGTGTAGTTCCGGGCGGACCATGGTCGTGCACATAGTCCGAAGCCGGGGAAAGCATGCACGGGTACCAGTAGATCGAGACTGTGCACTCATGTTTATGGTGTCCAGGGGTTGCCACCCTAGGGCTTGATACACCCGACGGGATACCCTGCACAGTCTGACTACAATTATGTTTGGGCCGTATGGACACCAACACGTGACGAGTTAGGCTTAGGGAGCCGATCGACTAGACCGTTTGGTTGGACCTTGTATTAGGGTCATTTCATGTTATTGGGCCAAAGCTTGGGCCAAGGGATCAATACTTGTTTATTCAAGTCATGTTAGTTTGCTAGTACACCTGTGGTGCAAAACCTTAATCCTGATTATGCGATGACACCTTTATCTACCTTGTTAGTTAATCATCATGCTAGTATGTTGTTATCCTTATCCTGCTGCTCATACCAGTTAACTTTATCAGTTTACATTGATTGTAGTAGGGCTTACTCAGTCTTTTTGACTGACCTGTTTTCTTTCGCCTCTTTTCTTCCGTTCCCCCCCCCAAGGTTCTCAGGGAGGGAATACAGGAGCCTAGCTTGGATTTTGGATTGCTTGCTTGTGGGATTTCAGCTCATGTACGCTTTCTACATGAAGCTAGCTATGGTTCTCACGTATTTTGGGGATAGCACTTATGTATTTCTGTTTTCAGATGATGTTGTTTTATCTAGACTTGTTTATTTGGAAAATTGATATTATGTTGTACCAGACTTGTTTTGAAATGGTTTAAATCTTCCGCTGTTTTATCTATGTTATTTACTCTGTTTACATATATACATATGTTCTTGTTCTGCCTTGATATATCATTATGCATGTTTACCTGATTCAAACGCCCCTCCAAAGTCAGAGTGCTTGCAAGAGTCACCCTGGCGGAGGTGGGGTGTTACAGAAGGCGCGATATCCACGCATGCGTCTTGCGTGGTTTACATAGTTACCTCGCAAAAAAGAAAAATTATAATTATATTTGACTTGTTTGCAAATAATGTAGGGGATAGTGTTCCAACCACATAGCATATTTACATGGTAATACAGATTACCTCGCTTCTTGCCTGCATGGTTGTACACCTTACCATGTACTATTTTTTCGTGGTTATACAACTGACCACGTATTTTTAGTGCATGGCTATAACAGAAAGTGAAAAAAAATTCAGATTGAATTCGAAACAAAATTACCTGTTGGATGCTAAGATGGAGATAAAAACGTTTTGTAGTACACCGAGAAGAACCCGGTCGATGTCTGAGTGGAAGAAAGCCGTGTTTTTTAATAGGGTTTTTGCCGAAAGGGTATTTGTGGAAACAATGGGAGGCTACTAAGTGTTTTTGTGGGTATACATTTTTTCTTTTTCTTTTGGGAGGCTACTAACTAAAAAATCGGGTTGAAATAGAATTAGTCGAGAAAAAAATGCAAAGAAGAGATAGGGAGAAACAAGAGAGACAAATTAGGCCAGACCCACACCAGCAAAAACTAAAAAAGCAGCATAAAATATACCTTCAACAAAATAAACCAAAAATATTTGCAATGGGTAAACAAAAAAGAATCACTAAAAACTCGTCCTTGGGACAATATTGAACACCTACATACAAAAACAAATTAAAACTAACATTACCAAGCAAAAATTTCAGGCAGTAGCACCCAAAAAACACCAATCATATAGAGAAACCTAAGGATACTGTCCCATAGACAGCAACACCTAGTGCCATAAACATCCACCAAGCAATCGAGCCATGCTCGTTCATTGGCCAAGGTCCAAACTCATATCATAATCAAATAATGTAGATATTCAAAAAAAGGAGGAAAAAGCCTACATTACAAGTGAGCGAAATGGGCTACAAAGGGTTGGGGTAGGAGTTTGGAAAGTAGTGTTTAGGCGTAATATTGAGGTGGAGTTGTGAAAAGTAAGAACAGGAAGGACTAGTAAAAGACAGGTGGAGAATAAGGGAGTTTCACGTACAGCAAAGCATGTTGGTGGTAAAGAATTCAAACTGAAAACAAGGAGAGATGGACAAATGAGGATGATAAAAAGCTTAGGGCAAGGCAGCTGAAAACTATGGCGTAAGGTTGAAAACCAAGAACGAGAGAAAAGCTAAGAATAAAGACGTATATGAAAATGTGGGATGTGCGAAAGCTAGAGACACGAGCATAAGATGAGACTTGAAAAGACGAAGGGCGCAGATCTGGATAAGAGAAGAAAAGAGGGGAAAGGCTTGGACTCCATTAAAGGTCTACATCTGGAATAAAATCTTATGACTCTTCATTAGTATGATCCAAAGCCTTCCGACTCAACAAACAAAGAAAATTGTGTTCTCGTTCTTTCTTTTGTAGTGGTGCAAATGAAAGGATGGTAGTAACTTTAGAGCTAAGTGGGATTTAGGAGTTTTTATCGGGTTTAGGTTAGGATCTGGAAGGACATTTCAAGATGTGTGGGAATTGAAGTTTGGTAGGGAGAGAGAATAGGAAGTGCTAATGGTATCTAAAAATATCAGTTTCGAGCCAAGAATTTGGTTCTGGAGCCAAACGAAATATGGTTTGTTTGTTCGTTTGGAGCCAAGGATATTTTGCGTAACCATACAACATTTTATGTAAATTAAGTCGAATGTGGGACTGCCAATGTATAATTGAAAAATTCAAAATCTATCTGCATTTATACTCGAAAAACAATAAATTACCTGACATCTAAAAATCAGATACGAATAAACTTGTTGTCAAATCCGCATGTGATAACCATCAATCTAGTTTAAATCAAGATTATAGTTACGTTTTGGTATGTTTAAGTGGTAAATGATTATCGTTTAACTTTTTATATACGTATTTTTATATTATATGTATAAAGATCAACGATTGCTCTTTTAAATTATTTCCCTTGACATATTTATTTAAAAAAATGGTATTAAAAATTGATTTATAATGAGTCAGAATATTCTATTTATTTGTTTAGACTTATTACTACTATTATTTAACATCAGATATTAACTTTTAACTATCATTATTCTAATAATTATTATTTAATATATATTTTTATTAATTATTCATCACTAATATTTATTGTGAACCATTCATAAATTATTAATTATATACTTAATGCTAAACATTTAATTATTGATTATTAACTTAATAATTGAATATAAATTATTAGTTAATTACTAATTATTAATACAAATTATTTCATATTTTAAAACAATTGTTAATATTTGTCATTTTAATTGTTTATCAATTGTTATTATTAATTAATGTTGATTTTTAAATTTGTGTTTCTATTTAAGTATTAAATAAAAATTATTTATTAAATAAAATTATTATATATTAATTATAAGTCATATTATCTAAAATTAATTATTATATATAAATTATTAATAAAAAATTAAATCATTTATTTATTTATAATTAATTATTCATTATTAACTACTTGTTAATTTTTATACAATTATTAATACGAATTATTTCAAATTTCAAATTAATTATTATTATTTTAGTAGTATTTATTAATTATTATATATTTATAATTAATTATTATTTACTGATATATTATTTATTTATTATTAGTATTATTATTTATTATTAGTGTTTTTAAAAATTACCAAAGTTAATTACGTAAATTAAATATTGCTTCCCAATTATTACATCCTAATTATCAATATTAATCATTGCTTCTTATACATTACTTCCTAATAATTAATTATTAATATTAATTATTCATTATTTAAACTTATTTCTTATTTATTTGTTACTAACTAATTAATTATATTTTTTATTTGATAGATAATTGAATAGTAGTTTTTATTAATTAAAAAGTAAAATTTTATCATATATTAATTAATTAATAATTAATTTTAATTGTTAATTATTAATAGGATGTATTTCGAATATCAAATTAATCATTAATTACTAGTATAGAATAATATTTATTAATTATTGTATATTTAAATATACAACTTATTATTATTAGTATTGAAGTATGATTAATTAATTATTAGAAACTTTATTTATTATTAATTATCAAAATTTATTTATAAAATGCTAAATATTTCTTCTTAATTATTAGATCATAATTATCAATATTAATTATTACTTCTTAGATATTACTTCCATATAATTAATTATTAACTATAATTATTCTTACTAAAAATTAATTCTTATTTATTAATAAGTAATTAATTAGTAGTAATTTTCATTATTAATCATTAAGTGTTGGATAGTAATTACTAGTGCTAAATATTTCAAATTTTCAAATTAATTACTTTTAATTTCATTGCGATTATTAATAATTAACATCATATTAATTATTAAATTGATAATTATTAATTTTTATAATTTAATTATAATAATTATTATATTATTACAATGGGAAATTGAAAATTGTTGTAATGGAAATCCATTACCATTGACAAAAAAGAGCTGTTAAAAATTGGCAACTATTACAATTGCTAAATGAAAAAGCTTGTAATTATCGTCTATTGCAACTGACAAAAAAAAGTTGTTGAAAATACGTATGTATTACAACTGACAACAAAAGAAGATTGTAATATGCAACTATTATAACTGCCAAAATTAAAAAATTGTTGAAAATAAGTTTAATATAAAAAAGTTGTAAAATCATATATTACAACGGCATTTTGTGATAGTTATAAAAGTACTATTGTGATATGGTCTTTTCGTTGTAGTGTTATTACTAGTAATTATTAGTGATTAAACATTACTTCTGTTTATTAATTATTACCTATTACTCTTTAGTTATAGTTAAATATTAATTATAAAATTTAAATTATATATATAGTTCATTAATTATAAGTTATTAAATGTTAATATAATTATAAATTCTAACTATTATATATTTATTATTAATTATTTATTGCTAATTATTAATTATTTAATGTTAATTATTAACTATTAGTTCTTATTTATTAACTATTAAAAATTAATTCTTATTTTCTTATTATTTAAAAATAACTTTTTACCATTGTTTTTTAAGTATTAGTTATTAAATAATAATTATTAATAGTGACTATTTCATGTCTCAATCGCAATTATCAATTATTTAGTAATAATTATTTTTTATTAGTCTTATTTATTATTATTAATTTTCTAATATAAATATTAATTACTAAATATTACTTTTATTTATTTATTATTAATTATTACTTATTTCATCTTAATTGAATATTAATTATTATGTAATTATTAAATATCAATAATAATTATAATTGTTAATTGATATATATTTAATATTAATAATTTAATCTTTATTATTAATATTTACTATTAATAGTAATTATTATTTTTTGTTATTAGTATATTATTATTAACATTAATAATTTAAATTTTATTTTTACTTGTCAATTACTTATTAAAAACATAAAAGTAAATCATTTAATGAAGAATAAGTATAGCCATCCCTTGCAAATCCCTTGAAAACCTAGTGCAAAATAGCTTCAAAAAATTCATGACGGTAAACTGTCTCAAATTGCAATGGAATTCAACGACGAAATAATGATGATGATAAACCGTTGCAATTTGCAATTGTTTAGTGACGGAAATCAGAACTTGACGGTAATATTTTAATATAAGTTCAAATAAAAAATCATAGATAATATCCCTTATATATTCCACGAAAATCCGTCGCTAGTTTGCAAAGTAATTTTCCACTGCTAAAATCTGCCGCTTTCTGCGGTTTTTCTTGGAGTGGTTTTATTTTTAAGAAATAATCATAATTCCCCAAATCTCAAAAATAACTTGTGTTTACTTAAAGATTTACATGTTATTTTTGATATATTTGTTAGAAAATCAAAACATTTCTTGTGAGAAAAATAAAATAGATCCAAGATATATAATGATTTTTATGTTTATGAATGACATAAATGGGTTAATGTAATGTAAAACTTTTTACAGGAGAATATAAATTTGATTTTATGATTATATTATTTTTCTCAATTTTTGATTGAGTATTGTATATCTAAGTTAATTATTTTAGAAATTTCAATTATTGAAAAAATAAATTATCTCTTTATGGTTTTCATTTTGGTTGTATTACAGAGTAACGCTATAGCTACATCTAGGATGAAACTTTGTTACTTCGGTAACAGTCATTTAATTGATTATATATTGGTAAAGGAATCATTCATTTTTACAATAGAATAGAATTAAAATTGCAGAATTGTTAATTACATTTAATTTTATCACAAGTGCATTAAATGTTGTTGTAGTAGTAATTAAGTGCATTAAATTTGGTCGTAATAGCAATAAATTAAATTATTTTACTGTCATAAATTTCATAAATGCATTAGTTAGAGAAATAAAATGACGTGTTAACTCTAAAATTGAAACCAAAACTAAATTGTAGTGAAAGCACCAGCCTTAAAAACAATTTAGCCATCACAGACACATGCCAAAGACAAACAACAGTTAAAATGAGAAATAGTTAAAGAGATACAATTTTTTGTAGTAGTTTGGCTGACTTCAACTGTAATGTCCCGTATTTTCGGTAGTCAAATATTTAATTAATTTATTATTTTAATTATTGATTTGGAATTTTAAATGGATTTAAAATATATATTTCGATTATATAACGAAGTTTGAATGTTAAATTTATATATAAATATAAAACGAGCTCGAAATGGCGTGGCAGTTCGTAATATTGAATTTTGAACTTCAATTGAATATACATAATCCGTTTTAAGTCGGAATTCTGTGAAACAAGAAACGTTGGAATCTTGTTGATTATAATTTTCATATGGAAGAGAAAAATCCAGATTCCGTGTTATAGATTATTAGTTATGTCCAAATCAAATTTTAAAATAGCCGCTATGGAAATCATTATTAAATTATAACATTTAGTTAATATATTTAAAAGAGGTTGATATAATTTGGATATCGTTTAACTTGAAATTGATGATGTTGAGTTGTATAAATTATATTTGAAGCTATATGATATTTCCAGTTGGATATTTACGATAATAATATATTATTATTATTGTTTAAATATGATGATTATTATTAATTTCAATTAAATGTTGTTTTATCAAAATTATATCAGCTTTAAATGCAGTTATTTTCAGACGACCTCCATTTTCAACGAAACGAGTTTTAATGAAATACGTATAATTAATAATTGCTAGATTTCAAGTTTGGAACCAATCGGAGTCATTTTATCTGTGCGTATAATTTAAAGGTTAAATGATAAATTAAGAAAACACCGTTGTGCAAACAGAGTCCGTTTTCAACGAAATAAATTTCATTGGGACCGGAACAGTAAGATGTAGCAGTGTGGCCATTTTTATTTCGTTTGGAGTTCGCGTGTGACGATATGAATTTAGAACACTCAACGATATTTAACGGTAAATAATCAAACCGCAAAAATGACTATAATAAAACAAAATGGAAGCTTCCACACTAAAAAAAAGTAAAATTGCACAGCCTGTCGTATATCAGCCTAGATCCACGCAGGGTATGGATATAACTTTTCTTCATTTTTAAATCTTCGACATTTGAAATTGCAGGCCTATTCTATTCCTTATGTCACCCTATATACTGTCACACAGCATACAGTAAATAAATGTGGAATCCCATCCTATAAACAATATTGTCCCATCAATAGAGTGGTGCAGCTTATATTACACGTACGACCCAAATCTGAAAAGAATGTACAAAGAAACCTACTCTACAATCTAATGTGTGCAGAGCACTTCCTTTCCCATTAAGTATGCACATGACTGGAAAAAAAATTGCAATGCACTAATCTATTCTACATGCCTACCCAACGTACTGTGCCTACGCAACCTGTAATGGCCCACAAATCCATGCTATCTGAGTTGACTACATACATCACATGTCTAACCCAAATATCACATAAATACAAATCATTTTTTAGAAGAAAAAGGTAGAAGAAGAACAGAAATAACAATATAGAATCTCACATCGCAGCGAACAAAATATAATATATCATAACTTTTAAAATATAAAATTTTAAGTGTATAACATACACTTATCATAGTACAACACTTACAACACAACGGAATAAAAATACTATTCTGAAGCCTCCTGCTCCAAGCTCCATTAGGTAAATTTATAAAATCCTGAACTACTTGACTGCCCGCACAGATTTGGGCACCCAAGAGTTTAGGTAAAACAAAACAAAATAAACTCTGGATCAGTCATGGGACTGGTATGAGTAAACAATTTAAAACGGTTTGGGAAAATAAACGATAACTCATAAGACCACGCCGTATAACACGGAATGGGTTTTTCCCTTATGAGAATCCAAAACACTTGATTTAACTTTCAAAATCCTTTTGAAAGGAACGATAATCTTTATATCAAAACTCTTTTTATATTATAATAGTGTCTAAATCAAATAAATAGAAATCTAGGGGAACGTTTTCATCTCACGTTCCACATATATATAATATACAATCAAAACCGCGACACTTATTGGGTAATGAATTTCCAACTATGACAAGGTATGGAACCACCTTCTGATAGTGTATCGCTAGAGGAGAATACATTGGGTTCAACAAGAACATCTTGTAATCCGGCCACACATGACCGACCACTCATTTCGCTTGAGTGTATCGAATGTATATCACCAACAGTTGGGATCAGCAACCGTTTTCCCGAATTGAACAACATCGAATAGAATAAGGAATTAAATGAATTTCTCTAGATAGGTGAAAATACACCCTAATGGGAGATACCCACATAGCCATGTTGCCTGCCCGATTTTTGTCATTTCCCGGTTGTTGAGGCCTGAGGCTACCCTTACTTGCCATTCATTGATAGCACAATCACTTTGAATGGCACATTGTCAGATATGTTAATCATTAATCGATTTGCACAAATATATTCTGGATATTACGCTAAGAGAATAAATTCTCCGCTACCATATATATCGATACAGACCAACATATAAAATCATTGGACATACTCTGTCAGACACTCGTCCATACACGTTCGTTCCGGGATTGAACGAAACCGAAGGCATAATTTCCATTAATAGAAAAAGTCCTTGCACTTTACTCCTTCTTCGATTATCTTCATATAATCTGGTTCGCAATGCTACTGCAAATACAGAGTGGTTCTCGGATAATAATCCAACCGGTCTCTCCATATTGACACCGATATTGGGAAATACTTCGATGGTCGGTTATTTAACTATCGAAGAAAAACAAACAAACATTCATCCATAACATCAAACAGTCATTGGGCCCGTTAATTAATATTTCATTAATTAAATCACTTCTCCCTTTTCTTATCAATATTCGTTAACTAAATATTTTCAATAATAATCTTGGCATCTTACGCTATTTGGAAAACATTTCCATATATCGCCTTCTTTTATTTTCTATACTTATAAAATATTTCCTATTTATAATCGGAAAATATTCCAATTACTTCTCCCTTTCACGACCATTCATTTCTACAGTTAGGAAATATTTATTGTAATATTTCCAAAATTCCACTTATGTGGGTTAAAACGAGTGTTGTGTAAAACATTGTTACAATAACCCAAAATACTGCATTCAACCAAATCTTATTCATAACATTGATCCTCGAGATTGAATCTTGCTATTTATCGGTTAGTAATGAAAACAATCGAGTTGGGGTACAACTACCTCTCAAACCTTGACTGAATAACATTCTTAACTTCAAAACAAACAAGACCACTTACCTCGAATAATAAACAACATAAAACCCAATTATTCATTTTTAAAAAATATATACATTACTCTTTATATTACCAGATTTAATTATAGATTTCCTTTTTATTTGTAATATTCTATTTTTAAGTTTATTTCCTTATCGAATTATATATATATATCAATACATTAATCTCTAACTATCAGATTTTCTTAAAAATATTCTAACTCCTTAAATTTCTAGAAAATTTCGCCATAACCTCCTTTGTACGGGTCACTCGATACAACTATAAAACGTCTCTCTGGGCCCTTTCCATTCAAAAAGAAAATTAAAAAGCCAAGCAGCTTGCAGATTTGCCGTATAAAACCTCATATGGAATTTAAACATGTACCTTTTTGTCGGGCACTTTAATTATAATCTTCATACACTTCATTCCATACCTGTCTAACCCATATACATCCATTCTCAATTTATTCCAACTCAATCTGGTCATTTTAACTCAATTCACTAATTTATTCTTTAATTAGCTTTTTTGCCTATTTCATAATTTTATTTGAACATATCACGTTCTAATACTATTTTTAATTTGGTTATAAATCAATCGAATTCCATTTTTCAACTCGAGCTTCATATTCGATTTCGAATATAAATTTACAAACCCAATTTACTATTCCAAAGCCCAATTTCAATTCAAATTCCATTAACTAATTATTCTTCAAACTAGTTAATTCTATTCAATAATTAACAACATATTATTTTTGTTTCAAAAATCATTTCATTACTCCACTTGAGTTCGGATATATTTTATAACTTAAATCTGAATTTTTCTGGTGAAGATTCGGATTTTATTTGCTTAAAATCCTTTTATAAATTTAAATAAACCATTACGGTTTTAAAATGGTTATGGCGTTGTTTTTCTGAAAATTTGATTTTGACATAACTCAAAATCTATAAGACGAAATCCATATTTTTCTCTTCCATTAGAAAACTATTATTCAGTCGGTCCTGATGATTCTTGTTTCAAAGGATTCCGACTTAAATTGAGTTCTATATATTTATGAACTGCCGTGCTGCGGCGAGTTCATTTTAATTATATTTATAAATAAACGTTTAAACTTCATTTAATATAAATTTCAACTCCATTCTAATATATTTTAATATATATATTAATCCAATTTTACTAATCTAACTTAAATACTCCGATTATCCCTAGTCATCGATTATTGCAGCACTTAATTATAAATTCAATCGCAGCTCCATTTTTAATATTAATTTCCAATTCCTTTAGGAATGAATTACTTTATAAAATTCGATGAAATAAAGTTCCCAATATAATTTCTTAAACTTATCTCAATTCGTTTTTATATTCTGAATATCGAAAGACAACCTGTCGTTCCTTTTCTGAAACGATTTCCAATTCATGGTTAAATTCATATTTGAATTTAAATTTCTAAATTATCAAATGATAATTTATTTTCCCTAATTTATAAAGGTTATTTATAAATTTAATTTCCTTCTTTTATAATTTAAAACAAATTTCCATTCCGATTCCATTTCAAATTCTATTTTCAAATCCATACTTAAATTTAAACCTTTAAATTATCTAACGATAATTTACTTTACTAGATTTATAAATATCGTTTATAAATCCAACTTCCTTGTTTCATATATTAAAACAATTTCCATTTCAAATCTACTCAAACTCAATTCATTTTATATTCCGAATCCTGGAATAAAACTGTCATTTCTTTTTCGAAATGATTTCAAATCATATTTTAAATTCATACTTGAATTTAAAATTGCAGATTATCTCCAGATAACTAATTCACTATATTTGTAAACATTATTTATAAATTTACTTGTTTTTATAAATTCCAACATGTTCCATTTCGTAATCTATTTAAAACCAAAATCTTATTTTGGAATATTCAATTTATTTTAACTTTTCCATATATAACATATAATCTATTTTAATATTAAATTTAACTTCTGCTTAATATAATCTTAATATTTTTCTTGACATATTTTATCTAAATAAATTCGAACTAATCAAATTCAAATCATAAATCCTTACGGATTTATTTTAGTTCACTTTATATTCTGAATATCAAAATAAATTTCATCGTTTAGTTCTTTAAACGATTCCCCATTTCTATTTTTAAATTTACATTTGAATTTAAATATTCAGTTTATTAAACAATAATTTTTCCACTTCATTTATAAACATTGTTTATAAATTGATTTTAATTCCCTGATTATCCAATGAAAATCATTACATTTTATTTATAAACACCATTTATAAATTTACTTCAATGTCCTGTATTATTTATTTATAATCATCGTTTATAAATATCTTCAATTCCCACATTATTTAATTTATAAACATTGTTTATAAATTTCTTTACTTGTTTCTATTATACAAACAAGTTAATATTTCTCAGTCCATTTGAAATTCGAATTCTATTTTTAGAGAAATAGATTTCCCCTTTTTATCTCAAAAATCCCCTTTCACGATATTTTTATAAATCAACGTTTAGGCTCAATGATATTTTAAACACCCAAAATAATCAATTATAAATGACAGGTTTTCTAACACATCATATATGATAATATATATGAAAAACAAACAAATAATAATATTTTTGAGGAATCCAGTTGAATCCCTCCAACCTGTTTTCCTACATCCACAGACGTTAGCCAACATAAATAAAATCCATCCTGTTTCGAGGCAGGATATCACGGTATAGAAGATCATCTACTATCATAGCGTGGGGCGTATAGGGTCATCCGCTAATGATACTGCGGGAATCCGCTAATGATACTGCGGGAATCCAACACCCAATATATGTATAATAACCACAAACATCAATCATAAATAACTAATATATATTTAATAGTCACAATAATATTTCAGTGCATGCAAACAACAAACGAACAATTATTTTTAATGACTAAAAATGATTCTAAATAATAAATTGAGTGAGATTTACTCGCCATGACTTTCCTATTGTCGAATATCCAGTTTAATGTTGTATTGTCGACTATGAAATTACTCGAATTATCTTGAAAGAAATTTATACCTACTATTATTTATTTATACCCAACAATTAACCGATTATTAAATTAAATTAACTATTAAAATAAATAACCACATTATTCTATAAATTTTTAAATTCCGTAAAACTCATACCTTACTGCTACTTCGATTTCTCGCTAATCCAATCCATAACCAGAACAACCAAATCGCTCCCTTCGACTTATCATTGCAACGCCGACTTGACTTGCGATTGAATGCCAACAACAAACACAAAATTGCCTGGACTTGCCTTCACCGATCCTTAGACCATGCTACAGTGAGGAGTAGATTTACTTATTCGAACCAAAACTAATCCAAAACCACTTTGCCAAGACCCAGTTTATCCACCGACCCTACATCGGACCCCCTGAGAACCCTAGTTTAGATCACGCACTCCATTTCCCCTTTATTCAAATCAATGTCACTTCAATTGATCCTCACAACTTAAACTCGCACCGATCTCGACTTTGAACCTCAATCCTGTTCCTAACCCTAAAGATCAATGACCCAAAAATCCACCGCAACCAAACTGTCAACTTCCCAGTCCCCTTGTCGTGACCATCGAGTTCCAAATCAGGAATCGTACCCTTCAAACATCACCCCATAACCCAATCGCAACTTCCATTTGGCCCCCAAACATCCATTGCGACCTGGTATGCTCACCCTCAACCTTACGCCATGAACATCACGAGCTTCAGAAACGTACGAATCCCTTTCTACCATTGTGAAGACTCGAAACGCGGTTTGGATCTAATGTAATTTAAGGGAAGACGGCTTTCGATTTTTGATTTTTGGAAATTTAAAAGAAAAGGCATGGCTTTACTTTAATTTACCTGAGAAGAAATCGAAACAAAAGAAATGGGATGGGTATTTGCAATATTTATAAGGAGGACTTACTTAAGCGTTAAGGAAAAATAGTCTATGTAAGGTACACTATAGGTTTAGGTTTGCAGTGTATGAAATATTGCTTAGGAGGAAAGGGAGCTATACTTTATAAATATTTTTATTCTATTTTATTTTAATTAAAAACTAAAACCGGTATCCTTCACTTTTAAATTATCATGCTGATTTAAACTCCTATTTGAGCCAACAACCGATATTTATAGGGTTATACCACTATTCTAAACACACTGGGACAAGTATCAAAGCCTAATTCGATCATATGGAGAAGATACTAATTTAAATTGATATAAATTAAATTCAAAACAATTAATTCCTCGATAATAAATTAATATTATTATTCTAATTCAAACAGAATTTTGAATCGATTATTAGAACTGTATTCAATTCAGTTTTAAACTTTGAATTCAATTAAATTTGTTTCGTATTACGATAATTTAATATATTTGATATTAAATCGAAATCGATTATTAAATCGATAAATTAATATAAAAATTCATTCATGTTGTCAACTCAATATTTAAAACCTTATTAAATATTTAAAATAAATTATTCGAAAATCCGGATCTTTACACAACCAAATCACAACCTACCTCGTACCCGCTACTATGTGCTACCCAAGCTTCCATGCAATATAAATTATACACATCAACCGTCATTCCTTGTTTCAATTCCTGAAAGTCATATATCTCCATTGCAAAAGGGAAACCGAACCCTCTAGTCTCCAAGTCTTTACTTAATATACTGAATATTTATATTGGCGCGAATGCTTCATCGCATGCATGCTTGTTCATCCTGCAAACATTAATAACGAAAACCGCAAGCTCGAGATGGTGGTTCACGGGTCCATGCATGGTTTCGAATATAACGGGATGGTCGTAGTTCATCACGAGATGGGAGCAGGCGCAGCAGGGAAGTAAAGTTCGCCTGAGGTGATGGATTTAGTGGTGAGGCGTGATGATTGGAGACAAGATGGCGTGCTTCTGGAACAGGGAAGTGGGGAGGTCGGTCTGCGAGGTTGGTTCTCTGACGTCGAAGAGCTGTCCGGTGGAATTGTGGGTTTACTGCATAAAAGAAGAAGAGGAAATCACATGCAGGTGCTCGGATGGGAGCAGGTGCTATTGAGTTCAAGGTGCGACCGAAGAGCGGCGGTGGAGTCTGGCGTTGGACAACAAACGGAGGAGGTAGGCGCTAGGGTTTTCAGTTTGTAGAGATGGAATTTGAAATGTCAGGTCTGGTTTTGCGTGTGGCTTAGATGGAGAAGTTTTGATGGTGACAGAAACATGAAGTAACAGAGTTCTGGAAGCAAGAAACCAAAGCAACATTTTGAAATGATAGCTGTATACGAAGACCATCAGTGATGAAGTTGTCACGCTGAAACGAGAGGAACGAAGTATACCAACATGTACAGTAATAATTAACTTAAGGTAATTATGTTTATAATTATAAGGTTTAGAAATTTTAAGTTTAAGTAATGCAGTGCAGGTTTCGAACATAACCAACTTGAAATGGGAGGCAGTATATTGGGAACGAAGCAGGGTGACTGACAACATGAGATGGGTGCGGTGCATTCAAAACGTGAAAAGGGAATTTTTGGCCTTCTTTGTCTATGGTTAATTTATAGTAATTAAAAATTACTAGTATAACCGCATAACGGTGGGAAACCGACCATTAGATTACATAGTTTTAAAAAGAAAAAAAATAGTTTTTTTATTAATCTTAATTGAAAATAACGTGATTAAGAATATTTAAAATTAGATATATCTAAAGAGACAAAAGTGGAGATAATTAATTAAACTGAAGAGATTTAAGAAGATATGTTATATACATGTTTCATGTTCTTTGGACTTCGGAAAAATTGATTTTGGCCAAATTACCGTAAACAAACATCCATAACGGTCGGTTCCGCATAACGGTGAGGAACCGACAGTTAGATTGCACAGTCTAAAAAAAAACTATTTTTTCATCAAACCGACCGTAAGGGACCCAAAATCAAACTCCGTAGAGCCAATTATATTCACCTGTAAAATCTATATTTCGCGTCTTTCTCTACTGTGTTCTCCATTTCTTCCTCCGCTGCTCAAATGCTAATTCCTCCGCTACCTAAATTATTGCGCAAATTCCTCTGCTTTTCTCACGTTTCCATTTGATCCAGATATCCGCGAGACCTCCATAAAGCCAATTTTTTCACGGATTCCTTCACCAAATCGCATGTTTTAACTCCGAAAAATCCCATTTTTCACGGATTCATTCACAAATCTCAATCCGATTTTGAACCAGAATTGTTAAACTGAAAGCCAATTTTGAACCGACGTTGATCGATTGAAAGACCGTCGCTTGGATTTCGCCAGCATCTATTTTAGGATTTCCATCAGTAAAGGAAAGGTATATGACAAGGTAAGCCATTTTTAGACTTCATGTAGTCATAGTGCTAACCTTATTTGGCAATTGCAGCAGATGAAAGTCTGTTATCTAGTAGTGATTCATATGAACCACATCCAATGATTGCAGATGCCTGGGAGTCACTTAGCGGAGTTTGATTTACTTTAGAGGGCAGCCCAAAGCCGGTCCTTGGCCAGGGCAACCTGGGCAAACGCCCAGGGCCAATATTTCCAAGGGGGCACTGGTATATAATATTATATATTGTTTTTACCATCAACCATAGTTGTGAAGACCGAACCGTACGTTAAACCGTGGTAGTGTAAGGTCCAAGGTTTTCGTGGTTCAACCGGCCAGACCGTGAGAACCAACTGATAGTTTATTTTTATTTTTCTGATTTAAACGTGAAATTATTTTAAATATAGATAAAGTTTAACCAATTATGAGAAACATTCGTGTCCAGTTTGGTTGGGATACTTTGACATGATCCAATAAGTCATGAGTTCAATTTTCGTTTTCAACCCAATTGTAACGTAGTATGTTATATACTACCTAATTGAAATAATTATATAACAACTTATCATAACAAAGCTGTAAATTTACTATTTTTTTATAGTGAAAGATGATTAGTTCAACAATAGTTCGTAAAATGTACAAAATAATGAATTATATCATCCAAAATTTAAAATACAATTGCTACGAAATTCTTTGTTAAATTTATTATGTCAAAAAAATGAAGAGTGAAGCAATTATTTTTTTCTCAAATTTGAAGAACCGCAAGTTTCAAAGAGGTCGGACTAGAGGGTTTAATGGGGTTTTCAGGTTAAATCACGGGTCTGTGCACGCGCAAGGTTATTTCATTTTCAGAGTCGTAACGCTCCAAAGTTGAAGGTTAACCGCGGTCGAATCAAGGTTGGGTTGGGTCTTTAAAACACGGCCATCAACATTATCATTAGTTTAAGAAAAATAAATAAAACAAAAAATGAGCTGTCAAACCTTGTTGCAGAATCCAAAGTGCAATTTCAATACCGTATCCGCATGCATGCAGCTTTTATACTCCAATTCCCAAAATGCCAACCTTACAATCCTGACATTACTGCATGCCACGTTTAAATGTATACACCCTTTTCTTAGTTCCAAAGCATTTCGTTTTGCTTTCTTTTATGGTTTTTTCATTTATTCCAACATTTCTATGATACCTGAAGTTCAATGTTTTAAAAAAACTTCACTTAATGTCAGGTGAAGATCCAAATCTCAGTTTAATATCAAAATTTTGGAACTGCAAGGAGGTATGTAATGTTATCTTTATGCTTGATTATATTATATAATATACAGGATTTTGGTTTTGTAACATTTATTTGCATTTTAATCAGTAGCCAGTTGTTGATAAGAAGTGTTAAATCCTTAGATTATACTAAAATTGGAATCAAGGATTGTAAGGTTGGCAAGATGTTATGTAATGGATTTAGGATTTGTGCATTTATTTTATTACTATAATCGCCTTAAAAAATAAGGTCATCTAATGTTTTTGTTGCTAAAAAAGAAAATTAATGTCAAACCGATGTTTAAGTACCCTAGAAAACACAAAATTATCTTATATTATTTTAGTCTCAAATCGCACATATATTCAAATGCATCATGTTTGAGGCATTTGGAAAAACAAATTTATTGATGATAATTATGTTTTTTTTTTTTAATTTTTTATTGATGATTATTAAGGGTCCAATCAAGAATTTTCTCCGGGGCCTAAACTAGCACAGGACCGGCCCTGGGGCAGCCTCGTGGGACTGTTGCCGCTTGTGATTGGGTACATGTTTATTCCTGATAATTTATGACTTGGTTACTTTTTTCTTCTCTTTTCTATTTACCGATGCTAAATTCCTCATTTTTCAGTGCAAATTATTAGTCTTATCTTTTTGGTGCCTAATCGCCTTGCATTGTAGCTTTGCACTGGAACATTTTTTTGGTACTTCGTTTGTTTCGTTTGTTCGAAAAATGAAATTTTCATGTTGGTTGAAGCTTCAATACCTTTTCCGTGTATATAATGTGTTCATTATGTTTCCAGGAATTTAATCAAATTCTACCATGATTCTTACACTCTTATCGGTTTATTGCAAATAAACAATAAATGAAAATTTTAGTAGCGGTGTTCTAAAGTTTTTTAATTCTAAAATTTTAGTAGTATTTTTTATTCTAAAATTTGTATTCTTTAACTCCATTCAGTGCAATTTACATCGTAACTGTTTTTGCTTAGTTTATTTTAGCTTGTTAATTTTAGACTAAAAATGCTTTAGAAGCGCACTACTAAAATTTGTAATAGATTATAGATTCTAAACATATTGGAAGATTCAAAAGCTTTTGACCAATTGTTTGTGTAACAAATTGACTTCCAACAACATGTTTATCATGTTCTTCATAAGACATGTCCACCATTGTGCAGTCCTGCAGGTATAACATAATTTGCTTATTCAGCATTTACATTGTTTTTATACATGCATATTTTGGTGACCTGATCTTTCGCTTGCCCAGTATGAATAATTCCTGAATGATTTAACATGCACATTGAATTTAGTCAGCCACTTGGTTTATTATGTTATTCAATATTGAAAATGTGCTAGTTGGTTAGAATTAGCCTAAACTAGAATAATAAAGTGTGGTACAAATTACATTTTGTGGGGTATTCATGTTATTTTACTACCCATGATTACGTTGACCAATGTGTGCATCATCTACTTTAAGTCAATATTCATGTTAACTAATTTGCACAAATCACTTTCTAAAAAACACTCATGAATGAAGCACATTTTTTAGCTTGTTCTCCCTCGGACACCCGACCCACCGCCAACACGAACGACAACCCATCCCATCTATGCTTTCCACTTTCTGGTCCGAACATCAGGTGTGTGCAGGCGATTCCAAAATCGGACGGAAGGAACTAAAATCCATAATACAACAATGAAAATTATTTTCTATACCAATTTTTATTTGTCATTATTTTTACCAGCTAAACTAAATATATGTAACATTCTTACCTCAAGGAAAAGATTTCTAGGAAACTTTTTGACGAATAACACATCGACCAAAACGGTGTTGGGTTTGAGGCTCTGCATGGGAATCGAATCGACCACGATCTCGGTCGAAAGAATCGAACAACAAGCTATGTTTTTATAGAAACTTGTGTTATTTTCGTTGCAATATTGGGAGCAGGCAGATCTCGACGTGGCTAGCACTTCACGATCTTGCCTTTTCAGACCTTTCGCACGAATGATGTTTCCAGTAATTGATATTTTAAGAATGGCGATCTTGCATCAATTGTTTTTGATCTGCTAGGCAAATATATTGATGCTGGAAATGGCATAGTTGTGACACTATTTAAAAAAGCTACAGCACTACATTCGTATTGTGATTCCCTACTGTAAAGGACCCTAAATCAAACTCTCTGAAGCCAATTATTATCGCCTACAATATCTCATTTCCGCGTTTCCTCATTTCTCTACTGCGATTCTTCCTCCCTTTCTCCCTCGTTCTTCTAATTCGATACACAAATTCCTCCGTCTCTTCTACCTTTTCTTTCCCCCATCCAATTCGCCAATTCCTCCTTTCTTTTCTCTTCGTTTTCAATTTGACCTAATTCCCCACACCTCAAAAAAAAAAAAAAAAAAAAAAAAAAAAAAATCACTGCCTGAAAAAAAAAATCAAATTTATCACTGATTTGTACTCAAATTTGCATTTATTCACTCTGAAAATTCCGCTTTTTAATCAGGTGATGAAAATCCGATTTTTAATCAGGCGATGGAATCAAGCGATGGAAATAAAGGCGATGAAAATCCGATTTTTAATCAGGCGATGGAAATAATGAGCAGTTTGATGAATGTTATTTTTGATCTATTTAGCGCAGGAAGCTTGTAGACTGGCAGGTATTTGGTCTTTCATATGCCTCATTTTTGTTTTTTTTTTTTTAGTTTCATTCCCAGAACGAGAATGTCAAGTTAAGAAGTTTTGTTTTGCTATTATATATCTAATACATATTATATTGTGAAACTGATCAATTAATTATTTTGATTGACTGCATTTTTTTTAAAATATCTGTATCATTTTTTTTTTTTTTTAATATCTGTATGGGGCTTAAGATTTTGTTGTATGTTTCATTTGGCTTTTTACTTGATCATCACAATACGCTTTCATGTATTTGGATTGCATGCATAGGTGATGAAAATCCCAACATAGTCAGAACTTGGTATTTGAAGTCCAATGAATGGTTTAATGTGTAGATAATTCTATCTTTATCAATGTTATGCTTTCGGATGTGAGATTTTGTGAAAAAACATTGTTTTTAACTATTTTATATGCACATAGTTTTTAAATTATTTTATTTTAGTTATTCCTATTTATTTAATTATGTTTTCATAATTTTTATAGTTATTCCTATTTAATTAATTATGTGTACATAATTTTTTCGATGTGCAGAAAAACATAGCATCAAAAAATGGTTCATATTGATTTGAATGTTACGCCTTTACATGATACTGATGAGCAAACATTCAAGCATCATGTTGAATCTACACAGGTGATTTGATGTGCAGATAATTCTATCTTTATTAATGCTATGCTTTCGGATGTGAGATTTTGTGAAAAAACATTGTTTTTAACTATTTTATATGCACATAATTTTTAAATTGTTTTATTTTAGTTATTCCTGTTTAGTTAATTATGTGTACATAATTTTTTCGATGTGCAGAAAAACATAGCATCAAAAATGGTTCATATTGATTTGAATGTTATGCCTTTACATGACACTGATGAGCAAACATTCAAGCATCATATTGAATCTACACAGGTGTCCACGTTGTAGTTAACCAATCATATGGTATTTTTGTCAAACTAACCAATTTTTATTTTTTATACTTTTATCATACACCTAATATGAATAATATTGTCTGCCTATCAATGAACAGTAACAATTTAAGAATCATATCAGTCATATGCAAGAAGCTGCAACTACAAAATCTACTAGGCAAGGTAATATTTCAAACCAACCAGCTATTCTTTTTCAAGATCATTTTTTGCTTTATGTCTTCCTTAATAAGTAATGCATCTTTCCATAATATATATATCAAATTTTTTATTAATTGATAAAATGTAAATCAATTTTTTTGTTAATTGAAATCTTATATAAATGCAGGCATCAAGCGTACGTTTGACTTAAATGTATCACCCTTATCTAGCATCAATGACCAACCATTTGAAGTTGCTCATGTGCAACAATCGTCAATATCATCCCTTTCGCATACGGTGATTATTTTCCATTCTACATTTAAACTTACTCTTAAACTGTATTAAAATGAATTTAGACCATGATTAAAATATAAATGCAGATGAATTTAAATTGCATAATTTCGAATTTTATTGATATGACATTCTTACATTATTTTGTTTTCGCTTCATTCTTAGATTCCATATGAATTAACGGATGAACCTACTATGCTACAAGGCACAAAAGCCTTCACAAACGGTTTATTACTTGAAGAGGTTCAAAAAAAAACACAAGCTCCTGTTCAAGGTGACTCTTTTATAAGTATCACAAATGTTGTATGCGCTTGTAACATAGTTTGTACAAATATGACATCTTTCATTCATCACAATTGCAGGTAGGTGTAGTTTTGATTTGAACACCTTACCATCTTATGATGATGACGTACAATCATTTGAGGATTTAATATATTATGTGCAAAGATCCCCAAAGGCTATGACTAATTCGCGTAAGGTAAATATACAAGCTTATCATTCTTTTTTAAGTGTTATCTGATTATTATGACTTCCATGTTACTTGTTTCCAAAATAAAGCTTGTATTACATCCAAGAATACTGAATAATGTACCCTGATATAATTAAAATCACCAAGTATTTTTACAATGTGCATGTGTATGTAGAGGCCGCATGAAGTTATGAGTGAAACGTCTACTGCGTTCAGTCTTGAGAACAATCTGGGTGCCCTGTCTCCACATCATCTATCATGTTACTCGCACATGTATATACAATTACAATTAGCGATAATGTTGCTCGATGTAATTATATATCTACATAGTTTAGATTGAATTCGTACTTTAAAATCATTTTATATGTGTGTATATATATACACACACGCGATATTATATTATCAAATTCAAAATGAATTCCTTCATAATTAACTAATGTTTTTTTAAATGTAAGAGTTATTTAATGTGAATTATTAGTTTTCATTTTTCTTTTAATTCTTTCACAATTATACGTTTGTTTCACCTCATTTTCTTTACATATGCTTATTTATGACAATTTTTAGACATTTAGTATATTTATGCAAAAATATGCATCACATCCATGGATAATACCACAATTTTCTCGTACTAATACATTAAAAAAATTTGCTCATGCATCATTTATGTAAAAACTTTTGTCTTTGTGATTTTGTCTCATATATTATTTTTTATTTACTTGTAACTGATAATCATTACTAAACAGAAGCTTCATTACGTTGGACAACCATGCTGAAAGAAATGCTAAGTATAATAGAAATCGTGCATCTAATCAACGAGCTAGAAATTTGAGAGAAACTAACCAACAACAACAACGTCGAAAATCCATGGATGTCGCACGACATAGGCAAACCACAGCTCAACGTAGAAGTTCAAACACAAAAAACTCATCCATTCCTACTTCGATATTAGAATCTTCAGGTGCAAAAATTACCAATGCCCACAAATTTAGAAAATCATGCCAAGATATGCAATGGAGATATTGTCGTGTTTGCACTTGGTATTTTCCAGATCTAATTGTCTCATCATCTTCTTGTTCTAATTGTCACAATGATAAACCACTGCATGACCTTCCATCCATGTTTAGTTCTCAAATTTTAATGGATCCTGGACATGTTCCACCTAAATTATCTAGCCTTACAAGCTTGGAGCAGATACTTATGGCACACATTCATCCGATGATGTCAGTTTATCGTTTTAAAGGACAACAATATAAATACAGCGGAAATGTTATTAATTTTCCACAAGACGTCAATGCAATTGTATCTTCTCTTCCGTATAAGCTAGATGATTTAACGGCGGTCTTAGTTGTTAATAGAAGTGGAGTATATGAAAACAAGGAGTTTCGAGCAAGATGTGAACATGTAAGACAAGCTCTACTTTGGCTTAAAACTCATAATAATTTTTATGCTGATATACACATCAACGAAGTGTCTCTCAATGAATTACCAGAAGACGGCGTACCTATTACACTTCCACGTATTCAAGATGATTCAGAAAACATTTCAACCCATAGCTATAATTTGGATCTAGTAGGGCCTTTAGAGATTGAAAATGAAATAATTGACATTGAAGAATTTGAATCATCTGGTGCAATAACGAATATGGTACAACCCAATCAAAAAGCCTGTGTATTATCCGTTCTACAAAGTCAACAAAATAATGAAACAGTAGTTGAAATGCCTATTTCATCTAATGCTATCGATGAGTTTAATACTTCCGTGTATATCTCGATGGCTTTTCCAACATTATTTCCATTAGGGAATGCTGATTTGAGACAAGCACGACAAAGAAAAATTAGACCTCTTCAGTATTTCCAGTACTTAATGAAATATCATGATCAAAGATTTGCAAAAGATGCTCGATTTCGTTATTTTGCTTACAATTCTGTTAGTAGATGGCGTGCACTAGATATTGGTAATATCTATGTGCAAAAAAAAACCCCGAAGATGGAAATTTGACAATTCAGGATATTTGTAAAATGTTAAAATCGGGAGATTGGCAGTTGTCTCAACGCATTTTCTATTTTGCCAAAGGCATCCGTGGAAGTCGTTCTTATTGGTTTGCAAGATTGAAAGAGCTTACAGCTATGGTAAAACAATTAGGGGCACCAACGATATTTTTCACATTGAGTTCAGCGGATATGCAATGGCCGGAACTTTATAAACTTCTCGATCTAGCAAATGAATTGCAAAATTTAAATCCTGCCGAGAAAAGAAAAAGAAAAGTACAATTGTTAAATGAAAACCCACTTGTTGCTGCATGGTTTTTCCAAGCGAGGGTTCATGTGTTCATAAAAGATTTTCTAACACCTGAGTTTTCTATTAAAGACTATTGGTATCGATTTGAATGGCAAAATCGTGGAAGTGGACATATTCATGGCTTTCTTTGGCTGCACGGTGCACCAAACCTATCTTTTAATACTGGAAATTTGCTTAATAATGATATAGTTATCGAGTATTTTGATCGTCTTGTTTGCACAACAAACCCTCATATCTTAGAACCTTTACATGAACAAGAACACCCTTGTGCAAGAGTTGTTCCGCTTGATGCAAATTTAGATATCGATGATGATGATTACGCAAACTTGATAACTTGGGTTATGCGTCATTCTAGATGTGGAAATCATTGTTTACGATTACATAAAAAAACCAAACAAATGACATGTCGCTTTAAATATCCATTTGACGTGTTGCCACGGTCTCAAATTGTAGAAGATCCTCCACATAGTAAAATTTTCCGGTTTCAATCAAAACGGAATGATCCTTTTGTGTGTTCACATAATAGAAAAGTCCTTCAAGTTTGGCGTGCGAATATTGATTGGTCTCCGGTCCTATCTGTTCATGCAGTGGTAAATTATATTGGAAAATACGCACCAAAAGCAGAGCCAGTATCAAAGACCTTCACAGATACGTTCAGAGCAATAGTCGAAAACATTCATCGTCCATGTCAAACTTCTACGTCTGCAGTAAAAAAAACTTCTACTTAAAAGTGTATCAGAACGAGATATTTCTGCACAAGAGGTATGTCATCTTTTAATGTCTTACTCACTTGTACATTCATCTAGAACCATGGTGCAACTTACAGTAAGTGAGAAAAGCATGTTATCAACAATTATACGACGTCGAAATGGTGCAACAGATGAAGATACGGTCGAATCAGATCCAAATTTTAATGCAAGGTATATGGATCGACCAAGCGAATATGAAAATCTTTCACTTTTTGATATGGCAAAAAACTATCGCTACTATAATAAATGTTGGCATAAGCTTCGAACTGAGGCGGTGGTTCGAATTACACCAGATCTAAGTAGTAAAATTTCTCCACTTAGCGATAAATGGGAACTTTTTTGTGAACATCAGGTATTCATTATTTACTGCATTTATATCCTTTGTTATTTCAGCTTTTCTACTTTTTATGAATTCTTCTCAAAACATCATATGTTCTTACTTGTATGTCACACGGTTAATCGTGTTTTATAATTCAAAATTATTTACACAATTCTGGATTATTACTCTTACTTCTAATCATTACATACAGGTGCTATTGCATCATCACTATCGAAATCTAAATGAAGCAAGAGGAAGCTTCGAGAAATGGTCTCAAAGATACGTTGATTTGGGTTTAATTCAACCTGATGCATTTCCAAATGCTATTGAAGACGAGTTTGAAGCTGATGATGATATTACAAATGATAATGAAGAAAATCGGCAAGAGGAATGGATGATTGCATCATCGATGGGGCCTCTACTTGTTGATGGAGGAGAGGTAGAAATGGGTTTAAGAGATTTAGATACCTCGCATAATTGGAATGAATCGCTTCAACGGTATCCTAATATAGATGTTGAATGCAATTTTTTACATGTCAATTTGTGTTCAACTATTGAATGTACAAATGAAACTATGAACAATTGCACTGACATTCCTTTACACATGTTATCGAACGATCAACAAATTGCACATGATATAGTATATAAAACTATATCGCAAGGAAAGTCAATTCGAATAATCATATGTGGTGGAGCTGATACAGGAAAATCAATTCTTATAAATGCAATTGTTCGTACAATTATTACTCATTTTGGAAGTAGTAAAGCGGTTAGCTTTATGGCTCCAACCGGAGTGGCCGCATTCAACATTGGGGGCAGCACTATCCATCATGAACTTTCAATCTCTACAGAAAGAAAGTCAAGCTATAAAGAAATTTCTGGAGAGCAATGTCGTCGTATGCAAGAAGAATTTCAGGATACCAAGTTGATTATAATTGATGAATATAGCATGCTTGGTAGAATGATGATTGCGAATGTTGATTTACGTTGCCGTGATATTTTTCCAGTGAATGACTTGTTCGGTGGTGTTTTAGTTGTCTTAGTTGGTGATATGCGACAACTGCCTCCTGTGTGTGATAGTCCATTGTACCTGAAAGGTGGAAATCTCTTGCAACAACGTGGAGGAGTTGCATATCCAGGTTTCAATAAGTGTGTAAGACTATCATATATATTCCGCCAAGCTGGAGATAAACAACTACCTTTACGGCAAGCTTTAGAAAGATTAAGTAGAGGTGCGTCTACTTTAGACGATTGGAAACTATTCCAAACAAGAGATTGGGCATTGCTATCAAACGAAGTTAAAGAAACTTTTAAGAACGCTCTTTATCTTTTTCCAACAAGGACGACTGCTAATGAACACAACAGAAATTGTCTAATTGAACTTGGAAAACCCATTGCATGTGTTCCTTCAATAAATAATTGTGAAACAGCATCTAACGCTTTTTCTGATGATGCAAAAGGTATAGAAAAATATGTTTATCTCTCAGTAGGTGCACAAGTGATGTTGCGGTCAAATCTTTCAGTGCAGAATGGGTTAGTTAACGGTGCAATGGGTACTATTGTGGATATCGGGTATTCTCATTCATCAAGCTCTCCTAATGATCAACCGCTGGCAGTGATGGTGGATTTTGATAATTATCCCGGTACTCGATTTCGTGAGGGAACAAACATTATTCCAATAGCTCCTCAAACGGTACATTGGAAAACTTATTTTGATACATCATGTGTGAGAACTCAAGTACCTTTGGTCTTATGTTGGGCAATAACGATACATAAAAGTTAAGGACTCACACTTGATCGAGCAATCATTAAAATTGGGGATCGGGAAAGTCTTGGTTTAACTTTTGTTGCAATATCACGAACTAGAAAATTAGATGATCTTGCTTTCAACCCTATGTTTACTTTTGAAAGACTTGCACAAATTGGGAAATGCAAAGGCTTACATTCAAGATTATTGGAGGAAGAACGGTTGCATAAAATGTCTCTAGAATAAATGGTAAGCAAAAGAATTATTTTTCCTTCATTTCTTTTGGAATAGTTATAAACTAATACAAATTCATGGTCAAATGACTCATACATTATACCTATAACACGTTATACGCATATTTGATTTTTGATTTATACTTGAATTTTTAATTCACCAACTATATTATTATTTAGCATTTTGATTTATAATGTAGGTGAGTCGATGAAATTATTCGTTGCCGTCATATGGGAAAGGAGAGAGTTACATATATGCGGAACCAAATGTGCACATTCAAAAGGAAAAAACTTAGGTACTTACTAGTTTTAATGTGGATATTTAAAACCACATATATACAGTATACAATGTACTTGAAAGCTGGATATATTCGAAGCCTTGTATACACGTTAAACTGTTATATGAGGTATATGAATTTGTAATATTATATATATAGATACACACACATGCAGTCTGAGTCTTACTTCTTTAGGAGCCTGATAATTTCAACTATAAAACATTTAAAGTTTCACATGTTTGTAATCTGATGATAAGTTTTATTTTTAGAACCTGATGGCACACATATTATTGAATCAATATCAGTTTCTTGCCCCTTAATTTTGTAAATAAGAGTACTAGGTTAATGATTGCTTTCAAAGATACATCAGTTTCAAGAGGGTGCATTTGTATGTGCACTAAGCATTTGTTTCCTAAATCATAATCAAAACATGTTGAAATGTTATGTGGACATTTGAATTTTTTGGTGTAAATGGTTGGTTAATGTTTGTGTAGTAATTCTGTTCCAATTTGAGTACTGAAATGTGTTATTAGTTAGCTTGAAAGAAATTGATTAACATAATTGATTAACACACCTTTTTTATTGTATTGAATTTCTTATGGCATTATCTCGTACTTAATTGAGATTTTATTCACAACATTCATTTTGAATTTGGACAAAAAAGGCTTCTTTAATTTGAACCATTGGACCAGCCTAAGATATTGTGATTGAATATTATGCAATATTTTAAAGAGACGATTTCATGCAAAATCTTAGTAAAAATATTACTGACAAATTTTACTTTCGGCATTAGATGTTGTGATCAAATGGTTGAATATTAGAGGGTGAAAATCCTTCCTTTTTTAATAATTCACTAGGTGAGACTATCTTTAAATTTCTTTCAGTTGTTAGATATACTCATAATGCCTATTAATTGTCATTTGTGCTTGTTATCAATATGAAGGCTAACCTTTGTCTCATTTACTTCTTTATGCAGCCTGAAACTTGGTCGACAAGGTGCAACTGAGACAGAGAAATGCTTGTAGGAGTCGAACTTTCTATTATATTTTAGTTAAGATATTTTGGACTATAAAATATTGTTTCTAAGATATTGGAATGAAATCATAGGCTGTTGCTGCAATGACAGTTATGTTGAGCTCAAGTTCAACTAATGTTGTTTAAATCATGTTGAATTTAAGGCAATTGCAAAAACTGGATAGCTACCAGTATATAATGAAGAAAAGGGCTTGTGGGGTGCTGACAAGTTAGACAATCAGAGATGTTGATTGCTGGGATGAAGCATTATTGAAATTTGAATAAAAATAAGCAGTTGAAATAGGACAAGTTCCTTCACATGTGTCAATTAATAATAACCTTCCTTAGTTCCTTGCATGTTAGATCTCTTTGCAAAAAAGGGTGTGAATATTCGTTCTCTAGTTAGATTAGTTTGCAATGTAGATATACTAATTACAATTTATTTCATGTTTTGAAGTGATTATTAGTTCCAAGTTAATTCAGTTTACAAAATATTTGTTTCAGACTTTTATATGTCCAAAATTTGTTTACTTTGGAATACTTATTACACCTATAAAAACGTTGAATAATATGAAAACAATAAGTTAGCATAATATAAAGGCTAACTTAAGTAGTGTATATAAGGTACAGAGTTCTCCTATAGATTAGTTGAATATGTAAGTAGACGTTTAATCTAAGAAGTGATTTAGTAATATATCATTTTCATTGTTTAATTGAAAAGAAATATTCACAATATGCTTACTGTTTGGTACTTGTATTCATGTTATTTTCTTTTTAAGTTCCTTATAATTTTTTAATAAAATCTGAATTGAAATATGTTTTAATAATTAATTTTATAACGGTCGGTTTTCCCACCGTTGTGCGGTAATACTAGTTAATCTTAGTTGAAAATCAAAAAATAATATGATAAAGAATATTTGATATTAGAGAGATCTAAGGAGATAAAAGTGCAAAGAATTAAGGCAATTAGGCAAGTAAAAGTTGAGTAAATGAAATTCAAAAGATTTAAAGAGACATGTGAAATCTGAATTAGTCATAATGGTTGAGAAAAAAGAGGAGATATTTAAGAGATGTGAGTCAAATTATGCAGGGAAGAAGAATGAAAGAGAAATAGGGAGACGAGAAGACAATGTTTATATATCAGACAACGCTGTTAGATTTGAGGCTATATTCATTGGGACGGACAAATTGATTTAGCCTCTCTTACAGTAGGGAAACCTCCCTAACGGTCGGTTAAGCTTTGATTAAGGAATAACCGTTTTAATTATACTCATGTACTAAAACGTGCATTTGGTACAGGCTTTTGCGAAGAAACGGTCATGTAAGAAACGATGGGGAAGCCTTTAACTGGACTGTTATTTGGTTTACAAAGGAATGAATCAGACGAAATTTAATAAAAGTAACTATAACTAAGGAAATTAAATTAATATTTAAATTGTTCTAGCTTTAAATATTAATAACCCAACCATATATTATCAGAATCGAACAAACAAGGCGTCATTGGGATCACATAGACGAACACTATGCCATGGAACAATACTAGATAGAATTGGAATCAACGAGATTTTCAGTTAAATTTAACGCTGGTTAATTAACTGAAAAGAGTTGTTTAAGAAACGAATTGACTCAGGTGAGTTCAACTCACTCATTATTTCCCACTTATATTTTATATAAGTCGGGTTTTATAATTATGTGCTATTGTTGCTAATGGTTGTTAATGATTGGCTATTTGTTATTTATATATTGATTGAATTTCTGAGATTAAATGTTGTTTAATTTCAGTGAAAAATCAAATTGTTATTTTAACGGTTGGTCCTAATCAAGGTAACTTACCTTGTTGGTCACGTTTATAAAATAAACGTGTTTAATTGATTGAATTGTTTTGTTAATTGTTTGATGTTAAATAGTCATTATTTACTACTATAGAAATTATCAGTTAAATTGAATTGAACGATATGATTTGAGATAACCGATTTTGATACAGGGAAGAACAGGTTGAAGGATCCAACGGGATTCCTCAAATATATTGGATGTTATTTATTCTCGTATTATCATCATATGAATTGTTCTGATTGAATGAGTAATCTGGTTGTTAATCATTGAGTAGAAATTCAACGGTTGTTTTATTTTAACCAATGAGTGATATTGGTTGAGTAGTTGACAGCATCTGCCAAAATAAATCATTTTATAAAAATCAATTTACCATTAGCCGAATCGATAAGAATGAAGTTATGAAATTTATTCGTATAACTAAAGGTTGATTTTTAAATATGAATTATGAATAAAGGTTTATTAAAAAGGAAACAAATATTTATTATTTATTATTTATTATTTAAATTTATAATTAATTATAAATTGATTTTATAAGATAAATCCTGATGTTAATCAGAATTATAAGCAAGAGAGTAGAAAATTTGCCTCACGGTTAAGATTTGTTAATTGTTTTTAAGAAAACAATTAAATGGAATTATTTAAATTAATTGTATTATTAGTTAATTTAAAAGAATGAGTAATTGGAATTAGTTAACGAAATAACCTTATTTGGGTTGACTAAGTCAACCGCTTTAAGTGAGAGTGATTATTAATTGGTTTGTTTTGAATTAATCTAAGCAAATGGTTTAATGAATGTTTGTTTTAATTTTTATAAGACTTTAAAAAGGGAATTATCTATTTTAGTTAATAAAGAAATTAACTACATCTACAGTAGTTAATGATTGAAATAAATTATTATTTTTTATAATAATTTAGGGGATTTCTTTTTACTTGAAATTCATTTAAAAAGTAATCGAAGTTGAAATAGAATTGAATTGAATTTTGAAATGAGTTACGAATGGGTTTTATATTTTGAACCCGAGCTTTTATAACAATGTTATAAAATAGATTTTAAGTGAATACGATGGCTTAAATTAAATGTTTATTTAATTTTTGAATTAAGAAAAAGGGAATTGAGATAAAAGTGTTTATAGTAAACCAGAATGGTATAAACGATGTTCATAAAAGAGATAAGGCGTTGAAGTGTTAATTAACGTTACTTAATAATGGAATTAAGTAAAATGAGAGAAAATGGAATAAGGTTTTCAAAGCGAAAATTGCTGAAATGGATTAGAAAAAGGAATTGTTAAAAGTGAATTTGGTAAAGGAGTGAGTGATAGGATTTTGTAACAAAAATCCATGTAATAAAATGAATTGTTAAAGAAGTAAAGGTGATATTTTAGTAAGAAATTACTTAATACATAAATTAAGGAATAATGATTTTATTTGAGAAGAAATTTCCAAAAGCAAGAAGTTTTATAAAACCATATTTCAAAAAAATAGAAAAATTGATTTGTTTTGATATTAGAATGAAATATCAATTTTGAAATTATAACGCATATCTATCTTAAGATAAGAACGTTGTTGATCTAAGTCTGAGAGGTAATTAAAATACCCCAACTAGAACGACTTCAGGATTATCTGAGATGATATTAGTTGTAATGATAAAGGGGAGTAATAATTTATTATTCCCATTAGAGAAATAATAATACAACATTATTGGTGAAAATGTAAAGAATATGTGATAAGAATTCCGAAGTAACGGAAATTAAAACGATATGAGGATATAATAAGATGCTCCAAAGTAATGAAATAAAGAGGGTTTCATAACGTTGTTTTATGGGGAATAAGTTGAATTGATTTTCTAATTATAGACAATGAAGAATGATGGAGCAAACGTTTTAAATGGAAATTGAGTATAGTTATAAGATATTTTTTTCTAAGTATTAAATGAAATGGTCTTGAAAATCATTTAGTACATTAAAATAAGATGAAAATACAGTATTTTAACCACGACATATATGTTGTTAACTACAAATCACCATTTTTACCAAAAACTTACCATGTGCAAAGCACGAGTCCCAGTTTTTAATTAACCATTTATTAAATTTTAGGCCAAATGATGCTGAATATTAGACCAGTGAACTCATTTTGTTTTCATGATTGAATAACTATTTATTTTGATAGTTAAATAACCGACTATCAAAACTGGCCAAATGCGTTGCAGGTACGGAAAGACCGGGATCGAATTTATGTTTGAAAACCATTCCGAACCAGCAAATACGAAAGTATAAAGATTGAAGATGGAGCATCGAAGATCGTGGATTTTCATAAAGCGGAAGAATTACTTAAAATCTATGGTTTAGCAGCTAGAGATACTGTGATTATGTCGTGGTTGGAATCTACGGATTGCAAGGATTGCTCACTACTGATCCTTAGGGTGATACCTATATAGGATGTGGTAGGAGGGTACCTTCAGTTTATCCTGTTCCCAGATGACTTATTTCTTAAGAATCACGTACATTGATTTTTACAAACATATGTCTATTAGCTGTAGAGTGTTTTTGTGGACGTCAATAAGTGATTTGATGGATCTTGCGATGTGGCATTCAAAGTGAATGGAGATGCGCCATTCTGAAGGATAAGCTTAACCTCTAGCATCATCAACCAGGAATGGAACAAAATCGGGTAGGCGGCATGGCTATGTGGGTCGCACCCATCAAAAGGGTATATCATTACCTGATCTGGTGAAATCAAATGCCTTCGGTTGTCCCTTTCTATTTATGAATGTATGCTATCGGTTCAGTTGGCTGGCCCACAACAGTGGTAATGATATATTCGGTACTCTCAAGAGAAAGTGAGGGGCGGTCATGTTTAGCCTGGGTTGCAAGATATTCTTGTTGAACCCCAATGTATTCATCTCCAGAGGTACATTGCCGGAAAGGTAGTCCCATACCTTGCCAGGAAATCCATTCTCCAATAAGCGCCCACGGTTTTGATTGTATACTATGTATGTAGAGTGTGAGATGCAAGCGTTCTACTAGTTTGATATTTATTTGTATTTAGACACTATTATAATATCAGAACCAATATTGACTTCAAAAAAATGTTTGAGTTATCATAAGGTAAAAACCGTCTGTATTTATGAGTGGATTTGGTCTTACAATTATCCTTTTCTTTCAAAAGATTTTGACTTTAAAATCAACTTGTGTGATGCCTTTAAACTTAGTGTGTTTTCCTCACACTGGTTCACCAGACTGATCAGTGCGTTTGTAATGCTCGGGTTATACCGGGTTATACAGGTTTAGGTTATCGGATGCAGTAAAGAGACATGCTGGAAGTGTCCAAACGTATGATATATGTTTATTCCGTTGTGTGTTGTATACGAGGACCGATATTATAACTGTCCATATGTATTGATGTACTCTGATGATTGTAAGTTTTATTTCAAGTTCTCTATAAAGATTTATTTCTATATTATATTTTGTTCCACTGCGATGTGAGACTCTGTGTTGTGTTGGTTCTTCTTCTTCTTCTATTCTAATATTTCTTTCTTTCTTATCTCACCCTTTATATTCTTTCTAATAGCTATCTGCTTTTCTGTATAATTTAAGTTGACTTGGGTTGATAAATGTCGGCTTAAACTGTACTAAAAAGTGGGTCGTTACATCAACCTCGTGTCTATTTTAATTAATCTTTTATTGATTATGGTAGTTAGTCTCTCTGTATCTTAACTAATTAGTTCATAGTTCTAGGCTTCAAACTTTGAATGTATGTTAAAGAAGATATGAAGCGAAGAAGCAAAAGCAATCCGACAGAGGAACGACATATCTAGCAAGATATGTTCTCCATTCTATTTGCACATATGTTGATATTCATAAGGAAATCCAGCGAATAATGGATCAGGAAACAAATGTGAAAAAGAGTCTACTTGCCATGATGAATCGTCATGATAAGTTACGAGTCCATTCAAGCCATATCTATGGCTCGACATCGAGTCATTTTGATGGTTAGTGCCAAGTTATGATATAACATAAGTTTTGCTTTTTAACTTTTGAGTCGTCTCGTCCAACCTTTAGTCATTCTAAGTCAGTCCAATTTTCCATCTTCATGACTCTTCCAGTCCATCCAATTTCAACATATGAGTCATCCATAATTCATTCAATACTTATTTAGATCACGTGAAACTTAGTAGGTGCAATGTAAAGGAGTAAAAAAACCACTTAGATGAATAGCAAATCTAGATCATCTAGCATTTATTGAGTATATTGATACGATTTTTGTTTGTTGGTGATAAACACACACACACACACCCACACACACACACACATATATATATATATGCGAGCGTTCAGTGACACCCCAAACAGTGCTAGCACCACTTTAATAAATATTTTGTTACATACTTGATAAGTACACATTTTACTTCCCACTAATTTACAGTCACAGTTCAAACTCTCGTACTTATACATTCACATCCTCACTTCAACAAATACGAGCATATGCAATACTTTCTTATTCATTCGCACTCAATCAAGATCTTTATCAGACTTGCTTCAGAAATTGACGAGTCATCCAGTATACTTGTTAAATAAATCAATGCAGTAAACTGGAAAAAGAAACGAATCTAAATTGCAAATATAAACATAAATTTATATTATTATTTGTCTTGTTGTTTGGGTTTGTTTTTCTTCATGTTTTAGATAGGGACAAATATGCATATACATATGTGTGTGTGTGTGTGCGCGCGCTTGAATAACTTGAAATATTTATAGTGATACACTGTAAATACCACAAGATCAAACACATTATCACCTTCATGCATAGCTGCAAAGGTCAAACCAAGTGGCTCAACTCAGTGCAAGTGAGCATAGGGTCAAATTTAAGCCAAGCGGGTCAGCTTAGCGCAATTCAAAGTGTAGCAATTTGCTAGTAGTAACTAACATCATTATGATCAACCAAAATCAATATGTAGATCGGGAAATGCAAATGAATGGACGTGACCAAAACTGGCTCGACACTAGGCTTGACATAACATCTTCAACACAAATATTAGACCGCTTAACATAAATATACACAAAGCACTATAGGCCAAAATTGGATTCAAAGTAACAGGTTGGAAAGAAGGTAACATGTGCACAAGACAACAAAGCAATACAGGCCTCGACGTGGCATACATAAAGCAGATCAAGGCAAATGAAGCAAAAACACATGTGCATAAGAAATTATATCCAAACTGCAACATAAGTCCAAAACTGTTCAAGCACAAGTCGTGCAACACTCAAACGCACAATACCAATATGATGCTCAGCCAAGTTCAGATGGAAGCAAGTCAAAACTCAGCACAAATACAAGTCAGTGAAAAGTACACAAGACTGCAACAACCAAAACAACAACCGACATACCAGTTTCAATGAGGAGCAAATAAGGCCGAAAATTGTGGAAAAGTACAAATGCAAACATAGCTTAGACAAATGCAAACTGCTACAATGCACATGTACAAGGGTACATGTTAAAGGATATACAAGGATAATGGTAGTTCAATGAAGAAACCTAGCACATAAGCCATATACATGTATACACATTCATACGTACGTATATACATAAATGTTATGTATTGCAAACTCAAGAATATTAATAACTTAATTCAATATCATAATTCCTTTTAAATCTTGTCACAATATCTTTGGTTTTTTCTAATGGCTCACCTCGTACTTGTTTTGAAATTAATGTCTTCACAGGATCACAAATTATAACGGGGCTACTAATAGTTCAAAAACCATCACCATATTTATGGTTAGACTGAAAAATTCTTATTAAAAAGCAATCTAATTGCCTCAACTTGCAGGAAAAGTGAATTTTAAAAGACCAAATTTCAATATAGATCTAATTTTAAATACATTCCTTGTGTAGTTCTTCATAAATTTAGGTGTAAACCCATTTTTAATACAATTTGCATTAACTATTCTATGAAAATCAAGTGTAGAATCAAACTTTTGTCCAACTTCAACAAAAAAAATCGAACTAGAACGCTTTTTCAACAGTTCATTAAAATTACCTTTTTTTATAGAAGAATCAACATTATCAACCGTACAATCATCAATATCAATAGATCTACTATCAGAGCAAGATATACTACCACTCCAAATAAAATTAATACGACAAACTTATTTTAATCTAACAAACAATACCAAACAATCCTCTTTTCTATAAAATGTCTAAGAAAATTACTATCCATCTTAATAAATATAGTCTTGGAATCCCTAACATTAGAAAAATTTAAAGACAAAAAAGTAAGATTTTTCCGCCCTTCACAAATCTTATCTCAAACAATTGATATTTGAGGATTCAAATGATATCTCGATGTAATGGTATGATTGTTAAAATAAAAAACAATCAAAATAGATTCTACATCCTTTTATATGAAGAAGGATAAGCCAATTCATCCTTATTCAAAAATGAATAAAAAATGTCATAAACAACTTCGGTATAAAACATACATTTATTTACCAAATATTATTCATCATAACAAGGAAAAATACCAAGTTGCAAGCAAAATCAGATCACAATGTAGAGAAACCAATGGCAATAAAATTTTAGAATATTATAAATCAATTACAAAAATATTCAGTAATCCTGAAAATACTGGAAATCGGGACTAAAGACATAAAACTATAAATGCATCTCATTTAGTAAAGCAAACCAAAGTTGAAGTTTAAATAGAAATGGACATAGATAACAAAGAGATGATGCAGATGCAGAAAAATCGAAGATCAGTAGTAGAGCCGCCCTAGTAATCGATACAACATTTCACTTTTAGAAATAATTTGAAAAATAAATAGGAAAATAGTGTCAAGGACAAAATTATTAGTATTTTCAGCGGTAAGTACGACCCGCCGAACTTTTATTCTAAAGGACAAAACATCAGATTTTACGTATCAGTTTTATAGTATGCATGGTATCAGAATTTGACTACCGGTTTTTAAATATCAGTTTTACAGTGTGTATAATATCATAATTTAACCATTAGTTTTTAAGTATTAGTTTTACAGTGTGTATGGTATAAGTTTTACAATGTATTGTCCTTGAGAATAATTTTTTGATGAATTGTCCTTGAGCTTAAGAAAGTTAAGAAATTTTCCTTAACATTAAAATCCCCAAAAACAAAAGGGGAGGAATTTTTCTGTGTTTATCTATTTTCCCAAACATAATATCATCACATGTCTAGCAAAATAGTGACATAATAAGAAAGAATCATAGCAAAAATATAAAACAAACTGTTGAGACAAGTCCCACACCGGGAAATTTATAAAATAAATTCCGTTAAATATTAAGAGTTCACCCTTCATATTGTTAATTGGTTTTGTGATAATCAATTTGGGGTTCTCTAACATGGTATCAGAGAAAGGTTTAATTCGTGTGCACATAACTGCCACGCTTGTTCACGTCACCCAATAAGATTCACGTGTTAGGCTCAAGATATATTGTCATACGTGTGGGGGTGTGTTGAGACAAGTCCCACACCGGGGAATTTATAAAATAAATTATGTATAAATATTAAGAGTCCACCCTTTATATTGCCAATTAATTTTGTGATAATTAATTTGAGGTTCTCTAACATGGTATCAGAGTAAGGTTTAATTCGTGTTCCCATAACTGCATACACTTGTCCATCTCACCCAATAAGATCCATGTGTTAGGCTCAGGATATGTCATACGTGCGGGGGACATGTTGAAACAAGTCCCACATCGGTGAATTTATAAAATAAATTATGAATAAATATTAAAAGTCCACTCTTCATATTGCCAATTGGTTTTGTGATAATTAATTTGGAATTCTCTAACATGGTATCAAAGCAAGGTTTAATTTGTGTGCACATAATTGCCACACTTGTCCATGTCACCCAACAAGATCCACATGTTAGGCTCAGAATATGCTACATATGCGGGGCATGTTGAGACAAGTCCCACATCGAGGAATTTATAAAATAGATTCTGTATAAGTTGAAGAGCCGACCCTTCACATTGCCAATTAGTTTTGTTATAATTTGGGATTCTCTAATACAAAAAATTACCTCTTCTAGAAATAATTGGTCTTTATGTGCTACATACTGTAAACAAAGTAAATTTAGTTAATAAGTTTTTGGTTTGTAGCTAGTTTGCACACTGACTACTATAAACATCAATAGACCTATTAACAAATCTATCATGTTTGAAAACCTAAAACCTGAGATCATGATAAAATAATTTTCTTGAACATAATCTGGGTAGTTATAAGGTATAACTTAGTTGTAGATCGAAATTTGCTTGCATAACTATATAAGTAGACCTAAAAATATCAAAGAAGATGTTGTACCTAGAAAAAAAATTGTTTTTCGAAAGCTATTGCAGTGCAAAACTGACTAATAACTTGAAATGAAAAGTGAAAAAACAGGGAGTTAATTATCTTTTTTTTTAATTGAATTGTTGTTAGATCTGCATTCAATGGAAGAATCGCTAGTTGAAAAATTAATAGGAAATTGAAAGAATAAAAAGATTGTAATCTTAGTAAGGAGGAATCGAAAAAAGAATCAATATTTCATGTTGTTGTGACAGAGAAGAGATACCAATGCATGATAAAATAGGGATAATTTGATCATAATAGTTGGATAATTTTATCCTTAAAACCTAAAATTTCGATTTAATGGACTAAACCAATGCACAAAAATCATCCAACAAACTAAAACATAAGGCTAATTCTATTCACACACCATTGAGTACTCTACATACGCTGTTAACATTTTAATAAAATTGAGAACAAAAACATCCTTACAGTTTAATTGTTTTTATTTTGAAGTTCTTATTTTAGCGGTTGTTAATTCAAAATCACTTCATTCAATGTCTGTTTTCTCCAAATTTGGAATCAACACTAAAGGTGCAAACGATGCACTTCACTGATTCGATAGGATTAAATGTGGAACCGCGTGATTACAAAAGCATAAAATGAAGACAAAGGAATTTTTATAGTGGTTTAATTCTAGAAGAATCTACATCCTCTTTACAATCAATTCTCATTATAGAATTTTGTTCTACAATATTCATGAAATTTCTCATACATATATTCCTCACTTTCTCTCTTTTTATGATCTAATTTACACTTGAATTTAGATAACGAATGGAAGAGATCGCTTGCTCTATGATGGTGGATGTATCAATCTTTGATCACTTAAGCATTCTTGTGATCTTCCATGCCTTTATGAGATTTCGTATTTAGATCCAAGTTTCGAGAGGATTGGAGAAGGTTTGAGATTCCTTGAAATGATGTTGGAGAACTTTCTTGTGAATGAGATTCAAAGTAGTGTATAATCCAATTGAAGATAGCTTTAATGATCATGATAATGAGTTTGATCCACATGAAGTTGGAGAATAATTCTTAGATTTATGTGATCCATAATTCAAGTTGAAGACAAGCTTTTAATTTGGCGGTATCTCCTTGTAGGAATGAAATTCGGCCCCCCTCTCTTATGAATTATGAGGGGTATTAATAAGTGGAATTCAGGCTAGGTGGCAATTCTATAATTTCCCTAAACTTCCTTTAGGTCGTCGGGTGAGCTAAAGGACTCGGGGGATGTTTCTCGGTTTAAGGAGTGGCGGTGCGAGCTTACAAGAACGGAGCGGGCTAAGACAAGGTGGTGCAAGCTTGTGCAAAGCAGAGCGACCCAATCATATCTAGAGCGGGACAAGCCAAGACAAATTATTCTGAGTCATGATGGAGTGGGCTAAAACCTTTAGCAGGCTATCGATTTGAGGTGCGGGCGGCATAAGAATATTGCAGGTTTAAGGCTTGGCATAATGACCCAAAAATCCCATCGAACCAAAGATCTAGAGGAACCATAACGACCCAAAGGGCCTGTCGACCTAAAATTATAAAATGATCCAAACACGCTTGTTATTTTCTGAAACATATTTTACGGGTCAACCTTTGCCCCTCGAAATTCGTATTTATTGAAAATAGTACGGGCATCGAACTATGTGACCTTAGCATGTCATTTGAGATTTTAGGTCGCTGGGGCTTTTAAACCATCCGAGTCCCTAAAATATTTTATCCTTAGGTCCTCCAGCTTCCTAGGTCGTGACACAGTCTTAAGTCGCTGTGACTTCTTGGTCACGCTTTGATTAGAGCCCGTTGGCATTCTCCTCGGTATTAGGTCGATGTGGGGCCCTGTAAACTTGGTTTATTTGTTTAATCCCTCTTTATTTTCTGTTCAAGCCTTCGTCCTCTTGAAATCCTCATCTAATCCAAAAACCCTCATTAATGGCAGCCATCATCAACTAAGTCCTCCGATCATCATCATCAAAGTGATTCAAGTCCAAACAATCCCTCAGTCTGGCAATCAAATTCGAAACTTTTCTCACCAAGAATCTGGTGCGATTCAAAGTTTTCTACTTGCTGTGTATACGTTTTAAGTTGAATTTTATACTTTCGGATTTTTTGGGATTATGACTTCACTAATTCGTTTGATGATAATGTTGATGTATGTAGCGATCTTGTGCTTGTTTACTTGTGATGGTTTCAGCCTAACTTTCATGTATAAATTCTTACAATTCAATCATGGCTTTTATTGCTAAGTGTTATGCACACTAGAATGATAATCTTGTTCAGTTCCATCACTCATTAACGATCTTAATTTGCAATAACATGCCTCGCTACTCTTTTCAAAGTTGAAGCGCCCCTGTTGGTTGCTTATTTTAGATCCTTGTTCTGTAATAGCTCATCTTGGATTAGGTCGTCGCACCCACTTTTAGGTTTTAGACCGTGACCCTTACTCTAGGTCGTTACGATAACTTAAGGCCTTAGGTCGTTATTTCAGTCCTCATCTTTGTGTCATTCAACCCTTGAAATTTATAGGTTGTTTACGACCTAAATTTTTTTGAAGTAGGGAAACTTCATAAGGAATCGAGCTGTTATAGCGACCTAAAGCTTCCTATTTGTTCAGAATGACGTAAAATCTGATACCAAACAGAACGACCCAAGCACTTAAGGTTGGCAAGAATGATTTGAAACATCTTGAGCAAGTTGCTTTCTGGTTCGTTATTCACTTCCAAACACCACTATTCATGTAGGATGTCCAAAAGAACTGAGGGGACCTCGAGCGAGGGCACAACTCGAAAACACCATACGTTGGACAAACCTCCTGTATCAGAAATTCAAACTACTTCTGTTACCCCAACTTTGGCTAAGCTACAAGCTATCATAGACAGACCTAGTTATACTTCCAAGCCACATACTTTTGAGCTTGCTGATCATTTCGAAGGCTGGTGTCTTCAAGGATTGAACTTTGATCAATTTGACTTGGACATATATCCATCTGATAAGCGATCAGTCCCTGAAGATTTGGATACTCTGAAGAATCACTCATTGATGCAACTTGATGCTATTAGGACTTGGATGGAAAAGCACTTCGAAGAAATTGGTCAATATCATGCGTGCAAATTAGGAGCCTGGAATACTTTTGCTTGTGATCTACGGAGGACGAACAGGGAGAATATTGAATGCATTACTACTCTGGAGATGGACAAAGCCGCGCTTGTTCAGGCTCTTAAGTCTCAGGATGAGATCGTTGCTGAATTATCGAGTCCTGGAGGCAAGGCAGAACCGACTGTGCTTCTCCCTCTGCTCAAGTTGGGGAATGATCTAACAATGAAAAGAAGTTCTCTTGTGTCTGACTTTTGCTATCATCTTTTATGTATTTATGCTATAGACCGGTTGTATATGCGAGTGTCGACCCTCGCTTAACACTCTTATAATATTTTGCGTCCGACGTCTCTGTACTGGACTTGTGATGTGGTGATGGGAATGCATTTTATCCACTGTACCTTAAGCCTTCATGTTAAGATTGAAAAATGTTTGCTGTGGCAATTTTTGTTTTGAACTCATACATCCCATGCTACCTGTTTTGCAATTAAGACAAGCTTTTGCATGATTTTGGACTTATACTCATTATCAATTGCCCATGTTGATAATGGATTAGTTAGAAATGAACTATAGTAAACTTTATTTTGCACTGACTAAAATGCTTGCCCAGAACCATTTTACTTGATGGTTCCAAACTCATCAACTATTGTTCACGCAGTCATGGTATTCTAATTCAAATTTGTGTTAACGCTTGAAATCGACCAATCAACTAAGGTTGATTGTAGATTCCAAATGCTATCATTTTAATGACTCATATGAGTGCTTGATATTTCTTATTTGAGAAATACATATTTACGATTCATTTTCTGCTTCCCTTCCGAGAAGCTTTAGCCTTTATGCCCCTTATTTAGGAAGTCGTTATTATTTTATCCCAGAAAAATACTTTGGATATTCGTGCCGCTGGAATGGACTATGGTTAAGGCCCCAATGTCTGTCGTTATCGGATTAGGTACTTCTTGTTCTGACGATCAATTGAGTGCCCGACATTCTTCACATCTGAGATTTCAGATGCTATGGGAATGGTTTGATACTCTTCAGATCTGAGATTCCAGATGCTACACAAGTGGACTTTTTATCCTTCACATATGAGATTTCAGATGCTACGCAAGTGGACTTTTCATCCTTCACATATGAAATTTCAGATGCTACGCGAATGGTTTGGCACTCTTTACATCTGAGATTCTAGGTACTACGCAAGTGGACTTTTCATCCTTCACATCTGAGATTACAGATGTTACGCGAATGGTTTGGTACTCTTCACATCTGAGATTCCAGATGCTACGCCAATGGACTTTTCATCCTTCACATCAGAGATTTCAGATGCTTCGCGAATGGTTTGGCACTCTTCACATCTGAAATTCCAAATGCTACGCAAGTGGACTTTTTCACCCTTCACACCTGAGATTTCAGATGCTACACGAATGGTTTGACACTCTTCACATCTGAGATTCAAGATGCTACGCAAGTGGACTCTTCATCCTTCACATCTGAAATTTCAGATGTTAAGCGAATGGTTTGGCACTCTTCACATTTGAGATTCCAGATGCTACGCAAGTGGACTTTTCATCCATCACATCTGAGATTTCAGATGTTACGCGAATGTTTTGGCACTCTTCACATCTGAGATTCTAGATGCTACGCAAGTGGACTTTTTCATCCTTCACATCTAAGATTTCAGATGCTATGCGAATGGTTTGGCACTCTTCACATATGAGATTCCAAATGCTACGCTAGTGGATTTTTCATCCTTCACATCTGAGATTTCAGATGCTACGCGAATGGTTTGGCACTCTTCACATCTGAGATTCCAGATGCTACGCAAGTGGACTTCACATCCTTCACATCTGAGATTTCAGATGCTACAGTATTGGTTTGTTTTTATAGCTATTTTATCGCTTCGTAGGGCAGCCGTCAGTCCCTTTATCAAAGGATTAACTTAGCAGGCTATTCTGGTTTAGGAATTGAAGCTCTGAACCTCTCACTTAGGGGGGGGTACTCCTCGATAAAAGTTTTTGCATTCGTTTGTCATGGCGCTTGCTCATTGTTTGAATCTTTGTGACTTTCCCACTCACTTCTCAAGGTTGTGTTTTCCTTATTTATGCATTTATGCATGTTGGAATTCACTACATTCATCCCTTGAACTAGCATTGTTGGGGTCGTGATGTTACAGGAGCAAGTGCTCAACAATTGGCAATATTAAATCATCATTTAAGAAGGTTTCGATTTGACATATTACTTTGCAAGCAAAACCATTAAAATAGACATGCTCTTATTTTTAGAGCTAATGTTCAGTGTATCACTTCCAGATTATTACAGACTGTTTACAAGAAGTTTCGTATATAACAAGCAGTAAGACGCAAAGTAAAGCAAGAGCTAAAGCAAGAAATAGAGTGTAAAGTAAGGAAGTAGCGACGCTGATCCCTTATTCCGACCCACCCAAATTGGAGCACCCTCAATAGTTATTAGTTGATAATCAGCCTTGGATGGGCTTGAATTGAAGCTATGTTGCCTGGACCGGACTGATCATTCGATTCCCCTTGCTCCTGAGGGATTGCGGAAGGATTCAAGGCTTGCGTATCCTTTACATACTACTGCAACCTGTTTTTCCTGATCAATTCCTCGATGAGGTTCTTCAGGTGTCGGCACTCGTTAGTGTTGTGACCCGACTGGTTGTGAAATCTGCAGAACTTTCCCGATTTTGCTGCTTTGTCGCTTATCCTTATCGGATTGGGCTCCGCATACTCTTCAGAATTATTTGTTGCAAGATAGATATTTTTAGGAGTGTCATTCAAAGGTGTCAGTTCTGACGAATTGAAAAGGCGAGACTTTTTATTAGCCTTGTCGTCATTCCCGTCATTGGTCTGCTTCTGTCATTGAGTATTCTTTTGATTAGATTGGATAGCTGCACTTTTAGGAGCTTCAAGGAGTTGGCTTCCGTCAATGATCTGAAGAGGTACAGGACTATTATCTACCCTCATGTACTCCACTGCTTTCTTGTAGAACTTTTCAAGCGTAGTCGGTTCCTTCATCTTTATCCATCTCCCGAATTTGCTTGTTTTGTCTATAGCATCAAGTAGAGCCATGAGGACTATACGTGGCTTCAGATTCCTTACCTTAGACAAGGCAATATTGAATCGACCAAGGAAGACTTTGACAGTTTCCCATGGCCTCTGCTTCATGGTTAAAAGTGTTATAGCGTCCTTGGCTTTGGTAGCATACAAGCGGAATTGCTCTTTGAACTTTCTGGTTAACTCGGAAAACCGATCGATAGATTTAGGAGGCAGCTTTGTGAACCATAGTGATGCAGCTCCTCCTACATATGCCACTCGTACTTGAACAGAAAGTAGTTTGAATAAACAAGGCCGTTGTACGGAGGCATAGTCGGTGGATTGAACTTCTTCAGACATTCTGCTTGCAGGATTCTTTCGGTGAATAGCGTCCTATCGAGAGAGAAGTCCCATTCCCTTTCATCGTCTTTGCTAACTTATTTCCTTTTCATGACTCATTCTATCATATTCGAGATGTATTCTTCAGTATTATGGCGCTCTGTGAAACTGAGATCTTTACCAAATGTTCGTCTAGGCATACGATCCCGATTTGAGAGCTTTGGTGCCTTTCCCTCTCGATAAGGTGGTGCCCCCGTGACAGGATAAGTGACATTTCGGGCATTTACCTTGAAACGGTTCTTAGCTTTCGACTTCAATTCTTTGATATTAGCGTCGTCCCTGTCGCTTTCCCCATCATAATCATCTTCCATATTGCCGTTGCGGTTACGACCGGAAGTGGGCGATTTGTCATTCTCTTCGAGATCCACATGCACTCTTGGAGGAGATGGATTTGATCGAGCATTAAGGATAGCATCAAATTTCTCCATCATCACTTTAGTAGAGGCATCCATTCGGTTGTTTACGTTGGCAATAACGGCTTTTAATTCGTTTCTAGTCACACCGGCTCCGCTTTCCGAGTTTTCACGGACTTTAAATCGGTTTGCGAGCGGTGTTTCTTCATCAGCAACATTATCGGCTTTTACCACGGTTTTGCTAGCGGTCTTCTTAGATTTGGCCATAATTTTAAAGAAGGATGGGGTTTAGAACTTTAATGGCACGACGTTTAACCTTATGAGAGAGGAGGTAGGAGATGCAAACGAGGCCCCACGTTGGGCGCCAAATTTTTCTCTAAATTTGGAATCAACACTAAAGGTGCAAACAATGCAATTCACCGATTCGGTAAGATTAAATGTGGAACCACGTAATTACAAAAGCATAAAATGAAGACAAAGGAATTGTTATAGTGGTTCAATTCTAGAAGAATCTACATCCACTTTACAATCAATTCTCATTATAGAATTTTGTTCTACAATATTCATGAAATTTCTCATACATATATTCCTCACTTTCTCTCTTTTTATGATCTAATTTACACTTGAATTTGGTTAACGAATGGAAGAGATCGCTTTCTCTATGATGGTAGATGTATCAATCTTTGATCACTTAAGCATTCTTGTAATCTTCCATGCCTTTATGAGATTTTGTATTTAGATCCAATTTTCGAGAGGATTGGAGAAGGTTTGAGATTCCTTGAAATGATGTTGGAGATCTTTCTTGTGAATGAGATACAAAGTAGCATATGATCCAATTGAAGATAACTTTAATGATCATGAGAATGAGTTTAATCCACATGAAGTTGGAGAAGAATTCTTAGATCTATAAGATTCATAATTGAAGTTGAAGACAAGCTTTTAATTTGGCGGTATCTCCTCGTAGGAATGAAATTCGTCCCTCCTCTCTTGTGAATTATGAGGGGTATTTATAAGTGGAATTCAGGCCAGGTGGTAATTCTGTAATTTCCCTGAACTTGCTTTAGGTTGTCGGGCGAGCTAAAGGACTCGAGGGAAGTTTCTGCAGTTTAAGGAGTGGCGACGCGAGCTTACAAGAACGGAGCGAGCTAAGACAAGGTGGTGCAAGCTTGAGCAAAGCGTAGCGACCCAATCATATCTAGAGCGGGCCAAGCCAGGACGAATTATTCTGAGTCTTGATGGAGCAGGCTAAAACCTTTACCAGGCTATCGATTTGAGGTGCGGGCGACCCAAGAATATTGCAGGTTAAGGCTTGGCATAACGACCCAAAGAGCATGTCGACCTAAAAACATAAAATGACCCAAATACGCTTGTTATTTTCTGAAACATATTTTATGGGTTAACAATGTCAAAATTTTATAATTTTAAATCTTGCCATTTAAACTCAAAGTTTAACCTTTTATGTCAAAGGTGGAATTTACCACTGGAAATTATATGCACTAAAAGTCAAAATATATCTCTGCTAAGCATTAGATTTTTGTTTCAAAGTTTAAAAGTTTTGTCAGATTACTGGTTTGAATGCAAAATTCACACATGAACTTGTATGTGTGGTTTTTATTTCATAATCAAATTCATTTCTTCTTAAAATAAAATTGAGAAAACATAATTTCAAATCATATTTGTATCTAAATTCATAAATTATGATCATTTTCAAACGAGCTTAGTTAATTGTTATGATGATTGAGAATTCGTTTTCATAAGCTCTTGTTCAAAAACTAAGGGTGCGCTCTCTTTCTATTTTTAGTTTTTGATTTTCGTACGTACAAAAGTACGAACGACGCATACATATTTTAGAAAACGATCATTTTACAAAACGAAGTTAACACGCAAAACAAAAAACAACTTTTTATCATTTTCCATATTTTAGGAAACAACGGAAGAACAACGTCAAATTCATCCATTCACCTTCCCCTCCAGCATCCCCTCTGTCTTTAGTTTGTCACCTCCGTTACACTTCAAATCTTCACATCTTTCGAAATTAACGTTGAAAACTCAAAACACAAAATAAACCAAGCACTACCTAAAATTTGGAATTTTAGGAAATTTATAAGTTTGATTAACTAAAGATAAAAAGAGAAAAATAATTGGAGAGAGTTTTAGTTTCATACCAAAAATGAGGGTAACATTAATACGCACGGTGTATAATAAATGAAATATGATATATATGATTTTAACAAGGTTAATGCTATTTATACAAAAAAAAATGGTAAAGATATATCAAAAATTATAATAAACGACTATACACCATATATTACTTTACATACACCACCGTTTCTTTTACTAAATTATCCATGTTTTCATCTTCTTTTTCTTTCCTCTTTCAGTCTTAGAACACAATTACCTTATCTAGAAATTCTTTGCATCACATTGAGTAAAATTTAACAAAATGAAATAAATTTTTTGTACTAATAATGTAGCTTTTATAAACTTTTTGAAAAAAATTAATTTCAATAAAATAACCCTAATTTTACAAAATAAATCAACGCTTTTAAATTATCCATTATTTTTGAATGTTTTCTTAATTGAAATTTCAGATTTTATGATTAAATAATTCATTAACATCTTCATTAATATATTTAATTTGCATCAAGTTTCAATACGTTTAAGAATAATTTGACTATTTATATGCAAAAGTTTTTAAAAAGCAATAATGAAAAAAGAGTAATTTAGTAATAGAATTTTATAGAAAAATAATGATGTATGTTAAGTGATTTTCGATGCATAAATAGAATTTGCCTTTTAACAAATTAATGTAAATTGATTTTTGTTGTAGGAATGGAACATGATGTTGTCCCAAACTAAACGAAAATGGACCGGCAAGTGCTTTGACGTAATTTTCAAATAATTTATTCGCTATATAACACCCATCTTCATCTTCACACTAATTCATCCCACTCGAAAAAGAAAATCCATTTGTACATCAATGGGTGATACTGCGTCTCTTTCATCAACCCCAGTTCCGCCTAAAAAGAGCAGTAGCTTCTTCCTGCAAATCGTCGAGCATGAGAACGGCACCATCACACGCCCCACCTTCCCCCTCATCCCGCCGTCGGCTGACGACAACTCGCCCGTCCTAACAAAAGACGTCATCCTCAATCCGATCCACAACACCAAGCTCCGACTCTACCTCCCAAACCCTATCCTCTCCAACAATCCCTCCAAGCTTCCGATCCTTGTCTACTACCACGGCGGCGGCTTCGTCCTCTTCAGTCCCGACTTCGTCCTCTACCACCAGTTCTGCCACGACATGTCTCTAGCTGTAGGAGCTTTGGTCGTTTCTTTAGACTACCGACTTTCACCTGAAAATCGACTTCCGGCGCAGTACGATGACGCAGTCGACGCGATTCGCTGGGTAGGGGAAACGACCGATCCATGGATCGTCGAGCACGGAGATCTGAACAGAGTTTTTGTAGCCGGAAGCAGTTCAGGCGGGAACATGGCCTTCTTCGCGGGCGTTAGGGCTATGAAAATGGAACTGGGGCTTTTCAAAATCAAGGGGTTGGTGATGATACAGCCGTACTTTGGAGGCGAATCGAGGACGGAGTCGGAAAAGGAATCTGAAGAAGACGAGTTACTGCCGCTGAGAGCGAGCGACATGATGTGGCGGATGGCGCTGCCCGTGGATGCAAACAGAGATCACGAGTACTGCAATTTTGAGACGGCGTTTGGGAAGGAAAGGGTTTTGCTGCCGAGGTGTTTGGTACTAGGGGCTAAAGGTGATCCGTTGTTCGATAGGCAGAAGGTGTTTGTGGAAAAGCTGAAGGAGATGGGAGTTGAGGTTGTTGGGAAGCTTTGGGAGGAAGAAGCGACTCATGCGATTGAGCTTTTTGATTCTGGTAAGGCTCGGATTATGTTTAGTCAAATTCATGAATTTGTCACCGGATGTTGATCGCGTCTCGTTCGGTGTGAAATATAAATTATACGCTGTCGCCATAGCCAAAAGTACAAGTTTCATATATTTTTTTTCAAAACAGGCTTATCCGATATTATAGATGGCATTATAGGTTGAGTAAATTTTGATATATTATTTTCCCAAACATTGCTAAGAAGGGAATACTTTCGTCCATGTAGCTTGTCGGTGGTTCATGTAATAACAAATGTAAATTATACGCATGAGTATATTAAATATTTCATGAATATAATTGTAATTTTCATTTTTTACGATATGCATATAAATATTGTTCTATTATATTATTTGTCTACACCAACATTAAATTAGATGTATTTTTTTGACGGTTTCTTACCTTTTTATGCTTTACATGGTGTTATTGGTAATACCAACATAGAAGATCGGATTCATTCCTTTCATGAAGGTTTATCTTGTTCTCTTAGTCAATTACTCAAATCAAGTATGGCTTCGAGGATTATTTTTCTTTGATTTCTTTAATTGAAATCAATATTGTTTATTCTTTCTAAATTAGTATTTGATCAATATTCAAATTTATAACTAGTGGTATTAGATCTACCTATCTTTGATTTAAGAATTTATATATATATATATATATATATATATATATATATATATAGTAACTTTGAATGGATTTTCTTTAATAGTAGTCATTGAATGCATATAACATTTAGTTCAAATTACAGATCCATTCGATCTATATATAATATTTTTTAAATATAATTTTGGATTTAATTTGATACTAAAATTGTTTTTCTAAACTAAAATGATTTTTTTTTTTTTTTGGTATAGATAGATAAATCTAAATGATCTTATATAATTTATGTAATAGAATAAATTTTTGGTTGTTTTATTTTGAGAAATAATTTTTACTCCCTAAATCTCGAAAGTAACTTGTGTTTACTTCAAGAGTAACATGTTATTTTTGGACATATTTGGTAAAAAAATCATACTGTTGTTTTTTTGTTAGAAAAATAAATTAGATTCAAGATATATAGTGAATTTTATTTTTAGGAATGACATATACGGATTTTACCTAATTTTGAATTATTCATAACAGAATATAAAACTTCATTCTATGAACAGCCTTATCTTAAAGGTGATTAACGTTTTTTTTTTCCATCGCCTTCCTTTTTTCACTTCTTTGTCTTCGTTCGCTACCCTTTGTTCACCGCCCCCTCCTCCCTTGATCTATCTTCCTTACCTTTCTCCATGTGGATCTAGCTGCTCTACCTACCTCTTTCGGTTTTCGTTTCGTTTTGTCCTACGACTTATTCCAACGTCAGGAACTTAGACACGTCTTCACATCTAGTCCCCTTGCCAATTCCGGTGATTTCCATTCGTTTGCCAGTAGTTTCGACTTCACATTATCTCTCGCTAAGCCTGTCTGAGTTCCTGCCTGACCATCGTGTTCCTGTCCTTTTGATCAATAGCCTTTACATTTCTTGACCTATCCTTCTCGGCAGCATCCCCTCTATGTCTCTCTTCTTCTCTTGCTCAGTTTGCCCAAGCACCTACTAAAAAGCAGAACATATCCTCCCTTATCAGCACGGATATCATCTGTGTTGTGTGGTTTTCTAATACGAGACCACTCAAACACAAACCCTAAGATAAATCGTGATAGAAGTGCAAAAACAACCAATCAATATCTCAAATCCAAACGCGATCAATCTTGTAACCAATCACAAATAATCAACAAACAATATTAAGAGCAATAACGATAAATAAATCACATACCGATTTGCAGTGGTTTCACTATTATCTTCTTAGTGTATACCCACTTGAGAGAGCTTTTATTAATACCAACGAGAAGAATACAAGAGTTTGATTACAATGGTCATAATAATTCTCAATAAAAAAAAATTGTAGAGATAAGAATTGAAGAAGATTACGATTGTCTAAACCCTAATTAATGGTGGATAAAACCCTTGCTTTGAGTATACTGGATTAGCTCCTTCAAATCTGAAGGGTAGCTTATATAGGAGAATAAAAACATAGGAAAATAGACCAAAGTGTCCTCAACTAATCACAAATCACATCTGGGCTCGAAGCCGGCTCAGACGTCTGACCCTAAAAGTTAGACGTCTGACATTTACCACTACGAAATTGTGTTTCCAATGTCCAAATGTTTGATCCTGACCCCTACATTCGGACGTTTGACCTAGTGCCAGACGCCTGGCTAGGGTGGCCAAACATCTAGTTTTGCTCACTGTTTTCAACTGAATCCTAGCTCAGATGTCTGGCCAAGCCCCTAAGACGTCTGAGTTGCTACTCTGACAGTTTCCTGCACCTGAGATACCTTATCTCCCTTCTTCGAGCTCCGATTTGCGAACTATCTTCTCTGCTTTGTATCTACATTCATCCATTTCAATCCAACCAATTTAGTGTCGCATAATTTAATACTCCACATTGACACTATATCCATCTCCAACACTCATGATACCATACCATCTCAAATCAATCGATAGCTCTAACTATCAACATGTCTACCTTCAGCCAAGGTTGAATGCTTTCCTAATGAGTTCTGGCAAAGTGACCACCCCATTGCACTCCACCAACAAGATCAGGCAAAGCCCCCACCCACCATTGAAGTGTGAAAGCATCCAACTCCAAAACCATCTTACCAAAGACAAGGTAGAACCATAATTTCATAACAATATTCTTCCTTGTCCAAAACCAAGCTCCTCTCCCACCCGTGCCACCTCGTGGTACCTAAATCAAGTTTAAGTACTGCTCAAACTTCTCACAGTCAATGCTTTCGTAGACATATCATCTGCATTATCCTTTGCATGTACTTTTCGAAGATATACTTGCTTATCTTCATCCACGGGTACTAGAAATGACTCTCTCACTACAAAAGAATATGATATATATTGCATTGTGTCATAGTATTATATTAAAGAGCTATAATAAAATAATCAAAGAAAAGAAAATAACAAATAATTTATGTTATATAAATAAAATAAGGTATAAATTGTGTTATTTATATATACGTTCCGCTATGTTAGTGATGCATGTCAAGAAGGTGGGAGCGAAAGACAAAGTGACAACCAAAGCCGCGAAAATAAAAAAATTAGTCTATCACTTCCACTAGGACCAAACATCTCATCGAATACCTATTTTTTTCAATTCACTCGACAAACTCCAAGAAATCCAGTAAAACGAATTCACTCCAGCATTCCACCAGCGTCGATTCAGTACACTGGCAAATTGATTGATTCACTCCAATATCCTATAAGTCGACATCGTTGATTCCTTGAATCGTAAATCTATGTTGTATCCCTGATTCACTCTATATTAGTCCTAATCAACGGTGGAATCGTCTAAAATAGGTAATATTTTTTTTTTATTCCAATGTTTCTGATAATCTAAAAGCACTTTACCAAACGATAGAATGTTAACATGAGTTCTAATCGGGTTCTTTTGTAGCACTTGATCTTCATGTATGTTGACATGGGGAATTGTTGTTTATTCGCGCACGCCAGCCCCTGAATGTACGTTTCATAGGAAATAACGGTAATCCAGGTCCAAAGTAGTGAAATTCAGGGAGAGCACAGCTTTTTATAGTGGTTCGGCACTAACGTCTACATCAACTTCATAGTAATCTTTCATCATATAATAGATGATTACAATCAGTGTACAAGTTCGGACAACATTTGCACTCAAAGCGCTACAGTAGAACAGCAAAATATTTGTTAATTCTAAATTTTGACAAAAATGCCCTTCTTCTTCTTCGTTGAGTGGAAAAAATGTTGACTTGGTCAACACTGTCCAAAATATAGCTTCAATGTCCAAGAAATCCAAAAATGTACAAAATAGTCCAAAAGTAGTGAAAAAATCCTTATGAATGTCCAATAGTTGAAGGAAAATGTTTGTGCGACGTTTTAGAGGTCCAAGCTATGTCCAATAGTCATGGGGAAGAAGGCAACACCCATTAATTATGCTTGAGAGCTCCAAGAAGTCCAAAATACCAAATAAGAACAGATTCCTTTGAATGCCAAGTTTTGGGATATTTATAGGTGAGTTTTGGGTGTGTCAGTCCAAATTTCGTATCCCGGAGGGATTCACATCCCAAAATCGAAGTAAAAAAAAACCAAGGTTTTGCCAAAAAAACATGAAAACTGGAAAATCTGGTGAAACATGTCTTACTTGATCAAAGGAAGATGTGTTTTGTGAGAAAAACAGAAATTCACGATCGCTTTGGATCGTATCATCCATTAACCAGAAATCCAAAAAGCCTGAAATCCAATGAAAGCCGACGATCGTTTTGGACCATCTAAAGATAACTAGAATCACTCCAATATTCGAGGGATTACAAGAGTCCAATAGCCCGAATAACCAGAAAGTTCATAGCTAAGCCAGGAAGTGAGCGATCTTGTCGTGTCACCGACGAGACTGCCACGGTGGCAAGAGTTTTTCAAGGCGATATTGCTGACGCAAGATGACCAAGGAGTGACACATATCCTTTCCTATGGCGGTCTTGCCGAGACTAGAAGACCAAAGGCTGTCGTTTTCTCCCAAGGCTATCTTGCCAAAACAAGACGACCAAAGCTCGTCATTTTTTCGAAGGCGATCTTATCGAGGCAAGACAACCAAAGGTTGTCATCTTTCCCAAGACGATCTTATTGAGGCAAGACGACCAAAGGTTGTCATGTTTCCCAAGGCGATCTTGTCGAAGCAAGACGACCGAAGGTTGTCATTTTTCCCAAGGCGATCCTGTCAAGGCAAGGCGACCAAGGGTTGTCATTATTTTCAGGGTGATCTGGTCGAGGCAAGACGACCAAAGGTTGTCATTTTTTCCTAAGGCGATCTTGTTGAGGCCAAAAGACCAAAGATTTTCATTTTTTTTCTCAGTGCGATCTTATCGAAGCACGAACAAGGGTTGTTATTTTTCCCAATGCGTATCTTGTCGAGGCAAGACGACTAAGGGTTGTCATGTTTCCCAAGGCGACCATAGGTTGTCATGTTTCCCAAGCCGATCTTATCGAGGCAAGATGACCAAAGATTGTCATCTTTCCTAAGGCGATCTTGCCGAGGCAAGACAACCAAAGGTTGTCATTTTCCCAAGGCGAACTTGTCGAAGCAAGACGACCAAGGGTTGTCATTTTTTCCAAGGCATTCTTGTCGAAGCCAAGACGACCAAGGGTTGTCATTTCCTTTCTTAAAGTTTGCAATCTGATTTCATACTTCATACTCCACAAGCGAACGTCCTTATTTTGCAAGGTAATCTTATTAAATTTATAAAACCTTGGAGTTTTTAGTAAAGCTAAAATGAAAACCTGACGGTTCGTCATTTGTAAAGACCATGCCTAGAGACTTGCCTGTCCCCGTACATGGGTATGCGGGCTAAGCCGTCTTTGATTTCAAATTCATTTGTAAAGGAGACTGAATGGTTTGTCGCCTGGCAAGAGCATGCCTAGGATCTTGTCGGTTCCCGTACATGGGTAAGCAGACTTAGCCGTTCCAGCTCGAAAAACAAGATTCTTCTCAAGGCGATCTTGTCGAAGCGAGACGACTATAACGATCCGAAATTCCCCAATCTTCGAAGAGACGAAAAAGGCTGGATTGAGTTGAGAACACGACAAATCGGAACACAAACAATAGAACATTTCATTGCTTATTACAACAATTACATCAAAGTACAAGGGTATAACAGAGTATGAATAAATAATATACATCAGAAAAATATCAGAGATTTAAATTACAAAGCAGTGGAAAAATAATACATAACACAACTGAAAGAAATACACGAATACAAAGCTTTCCGAATATAGCTCCAGCTGTAAATCCAGGATCCTGGGAAAAGAAATAATCTGCAAAACCAAAACTATTAGCTGTCCGTGTGGAAAATATGGGCACCCAGAGTTTAGGTTAAAACAATAAACTCCAGGTCGGTCAAGGGACTGGTGTGAGAACTAAAACAGTTATTTAAAACTTTATTTTAAAAATAAAGTAAATCAAGGGACCACGCCGTATAATACGGAATGGATTTTCTCCCAAGAATACCAGTGCATAAAATAGTTTATAAACAGCGCAATGCTTTTCGAAAAATGAAGCTATTATAAGACTCAGGTCCCATCACACAATGCAACGCAAGCGGGAGGATAGAGTTTTACCTTATAATAGCCAAACATGCTTGGTATGTTTTAAAACAAATCATTTTGATACTATTATAAGTGTATAGTGTCAAAATCACTTCAAATATAAATGTATCAATCATAGACAGCAAAGTATCTCATGCTACTATTTCGCCATACTAGTTCTACAATTAAAACCGAAATGTCACGTATTGGAAATTGGATTTCCATCATGAGTCGAGGCAAGAGATGTACTCCTAGCCGGCTTCGAGACACTCTAGAAAATGCCTCAAGGTTCCCCATATTGAACCCTTGGATCCTCCAAGGCCGGTCCTCCCTTACGTTTGAGGATTACTTATTCCTGAACACACGTTTCCCGGTCCTATAGGACCTATCCATCAGCCCCATAGTGACTGATATATCTGAGGTGCCTCGCTATCCATCATCTACATAGGTAAAAATAAATAAATGTCTGGGCTCCATACCATGACACCACCCATAGCTAGAAGGAAACATCATGCACTCTTTGGGTCCCTTATCCCGTTTTTGACTCATACCGAGGTATGAGACTCGCGAAATAACGCTATACACAAAGCTATGCTATTTAAAGCCGTGCTTTGATCGTCAACCACAAGACTCCGCTTTTCAACTAAAACCTTGATCATTTGCATCTCAGCATGCCACACTGACAATTCACGTCATGGGACTGATATCTATTGATATATAACCTCTAAGCTCATATGTCTCAGAGAAGGGTGTTAAGCAAGAGAATAAATTCTCCACCGCCAAACAGATATATATTTAATAGAAATCAATCAACACAGAATAAAATCCAATGTCAGACACACTTCATTTACTAGTCCGTTCTGGGTTTGAACAAAACCGGAGGTACCTTAATCCTCGTCCCATATGTCCAATATAGAAGAGAGGTCCTCGCATATCCGGTCGATCTCCAAGTACATCTGGACGATCACCACTTATTACCTTGTCTTGGGTGTACAGTCTAATCAAGACATCGGTAATCATCCAAACGATGTGAAGAACTCTGGTCCTCAACGACCGTCTTCATCGTTGACCTATCGTCGAATCTGTTATTCAGAATGGGTATAAACCGGCCTTTCCGAATAATTCACGTATCTTATAATCAAGTGCTATAAAAACACAACATACACCTCGTTCCAATACAGAATATTCTTTTATTCAAATATTCATATCATTAGGGAAAGGTTCCCATTAATTTTATCAAAGATAAATTCTTTAAATTTATTCTTTAATCTTCCTTTGGATATCAATTCAAACAAAATTAAGGTTTATAAACAAGTCGGGATTATCGAACCATACCGACGTAATCATTTCTTTTATTATCCCAATCCCAACTTATTCATCCCATGGAGCACAACTGGTAATGCTCCATATCTAACACCACGGTGTTATCGGTAAAATTAATTACCATTTCCCGTTCAAATCTAGATTTAACTATCGCTTGGAGCAAAACTAGTGATACTCCATTCTCGGTCATTTCCCAAATTTGATAATTTAAATTATCACATTCCCATTTTAATCTAATTAAAGATTCATTAAAACTCCACTTAGTTTTAATCTTCCAACATTCATTTTTAATGATTATTTAACTTTGAGAAATCAACCATGTCGCGTCGACAATCTACACCGTACCGCTGATTTCTGTCGATATATAACTTCTAAGCTCGTACGTCTCAAAGAAGGGTGTTAAGCAAGAGAATAAATTCTCCACCACCAAACAAATATATATTTAATAGATACCAACAACACAATTCGAAATACAATCTTAGACATGAAATCCTATCTTTAACTGGGTTAAAGAACCAATGTCATTTAAAACACAGTTCATGATAAACCCAAAATCACATTCCACTAATTATGGAATCTTCATGGAAAAACAGATCAATATATAATCGATATCAATTTCCTTATCCGTCTAATAATATAAATGGAATAACGACAAAGCCTTTTAAATCCCATATATATTAACAGTCTTCCTCTACAGAATCTCACTTTGATTATTACCAAATTGAATTCCAATTTAATATATTAAACTGGAAAACTTTACCATGGAAAATTTCCATTCTTAATAAAAGATTTATATATTCAAAATCACATTTCACTGTTAATCGGGATAAAGAACGAATGTCATTAAAAATACAGTTCACAATAAACCCAATTCACATTCTATTTTATTCCAGTTACTAAATATAACTGGAAACTTTAATAATCTTAATTAAAAGATTTATTCTTTTCACACGGGGTTCAAGAACAGTGTTACCGAAGACACCATTCATGACAAACCCAAAATCCAATTTAATGTTAAATATAAGGCTCTGAATAGAAATTATATCGGCTTATATTCAATATCAAATTCTGAAACCAACACATATCGTATGGGGAATAATGATATATATATATATATATATATATATATATCTTCCAAATTCCTCCATAATATCTGTATAGTCACAGAATCCAATATCGAAATATCCCGAAGATGATTTCTATTCAAGTCCATACCAATTTATAGATTGGAAATTTCTTTTATATTAAAAACTCTTTATAAATCCAATTTATTTAGTAAAAATTATTGGATTTCAAATCTAGTTAATAAGTAGTTCATTTTGATAAAAAATATATTTTATCCTTTCAAATATGGAATTTTTCATCGCAATTCTTTCCAAATCATTTATTATGATTTTACATAAATTATCAATATTTTTAATAATTTTATTAAGGCCCTTTCAGTCGATTTCCATTAACGGTCATCGAGCTGCACCTACAGCGACTTTTTCCAAATTTGATTAGGACATAATTCCAAATCCAACCGTTAGATTTCAAATCTCTTATATTCTTCGGAAAGACCTTTTCGATACGAACCCATCGGATGCTATTTTAGGAGAATTTGACAGTCGGATCTCTCGTAATTTCAATTCGAAGTCAATGGTCGCAATTTGCGAACGGTCGCGGCGCGGCGCGTTCTATTCAAGCCATTAACACACACACACACACACACATATATATATATATAATATAGAATATAGAATATATGTATATATTGTATTTCATTCAAAACGTATTTTATAAATTCGTTTCAAAACCGATTCCCACTTTTATTTCAATTTTAAATCAAAATTGAATACTCCTTATCATTATATTATTTAAATGTTAATATTTTCAAAATATCAGATTTTGAAATCATTTCCTTTTCGATATTCACTATATAAAAAAATCGATATAAATATCGTTCGCGTTAATGGCGCAAATCTAAACAACACAGCTTCACATATTTCAATATTTTCGTGTCCATCCAAAATTGAACATCAAATTCACATTTTAATCCTTCACTGAATATTATTTTAAAATATTCGTTATTTTAAAATATTTCCTTATTTTAAAATACTTGTTCCTTCTGAATTGAAATTAGACCCAATCAATTACCATATAATTTATTTATATGGATTTCATGCAACACATGTATACAACAACAATGATAACTAATCGTCCATCATCCTGAGTGCATTACACAACTGCATAAGCATTAAATATAAAAAATTAATGCTTACAACAGTCTGTCAACCAATCGATTGACATACAACTAAACAATTGGATTAGTGTATGTCAAATATCATCCCAATACCCGTGTGGGGTTTCAACCAACAAATACTGAATATTATTTGTGCAGTTGGGCGATGGTAAAATTTATCGTCCCAATCCATGTTAGTTAAATGGGTGTACATAAACAAATCGTCCGATTTGTAAATGAATATTTATTTTCATTTTAGGAGAATTTCATGCGGTTCATATATACGTTAAAAATTATATTTTTAATGATAAAATATTTATTCCAACACATGACCATTTTATATAGTTCATACATTCAATAAAAATAATATTTTTATTGTTCAAACATTTTATTCAATACATGAATATTTTATACAGTTCATATACACATTAAAAATTATATTTTTAATGAATAAATATTTATTTTAGAAAATTTCGGCATTATAACGGCGCGATATTAAAACCGGAGTAATGTCTGGTATTACCGCTCTCCTGATACTGGCTCGCACCATACACAATAATCGCAACCAAGTCAAACAATCACACAATCAATTTTACAATCACAATCCAAATTTCCACAATACAATCCAAACAAACAACTACGGTTTGTACAATAAATAAGGTCGGGGGCTTTTAAGCCCCATCTGCATCCTAGTATATATTTAACTGTAAAATAATTAGAGTGAGGAGTTCTCACATTGGATTCCACTCTGTCAGTCTTAACTGATGATTTTGGTATCGTTCAGGTTTGAATTTTCCTAGAATTTTAACGTCCTCCAAATTGGACCCACTTAGTCTTGTTGTGAATCTCTCGTCCCCACGATCGCAGTGGATCTAGTTTCGCTGAATTTGGACCTCGTATGGAAAAGATATTGAATTTTAAACATTTCATAATTAATTTTGTAATTAATTAATTATTAAACTTAACCCTCAATTTAATCCTCCTTCCTCATTGATTTTGCTACCTCGTAAACCAACTTCCAAACTAGGGCACTAAATCGCGCGAAATCCGATACACTTGGCGTCGATCAGACTGCTTCACGAGGTGCGACACCTCGAGCTCTCCCCCTGGTCGCCTGTGCATTGAACTCGGCGCCCTCCCGCTGTTGGAAATAGCGTGCAACGACGGCCTATTTGAGGGTGAAAATCTCGCGATTTATGAAATTAAAATCGATCTTGTCCGTTGAATTGATAGATCTTGTTGTGCTCTTTAATTTCCCTTTGGAATTTTTGAAAACCATTGAACGAATAAGAAGATCAAGGGGAAGGAAGATCGTGAAGAATCAACCTTTAATTGTTTTGCCTGACGATGGGTTTTTGGTTTTATGAAGATTAGGGTTTTAATTTTTTTCTATTTATATTTTATTAATATTATTTAATTCACTTTAAAACTCCAAATCATCACGAACTCCAAATCAAATCCAATGAGTGTCGCCTGCAGCTAAATACCCCCATTCCGAACACAATGGAATATGTTTTGTTAGTCAATTTTGTTGTTTTGATCAGTTTTTACGAAAATTAAAATATAAATCAATATATATTGAATTTATACGTACATTTTAATTTACCGGGGCCACATACTGACTCCAAAAATTACAGAAAAATTATACTGGCTTTGTTTTAACGATATAGTCCTAGCAAAACTAATTTCATCGAATTTGGAGGCTATTTGAAAATTGATCATTTTCCAGTCGATTATATTCAAATTGAAAGAACCAAACGCGTTTAAATCCACCACGCTCACATATTAATTCCAAAAATTATTAAAATTGTAATCTAGCAATAATTTGACATTCTGGATCCAAAAAAGTGGTATTGTCGAAAACGGAGGTTGTTTGCATGGCTATTCTAAGGGCTATATATTATATAAATATATATAAATTCCATAACGACTATTTTAAATTTTAAACTGGACATAACTTTCAATTTATATTATGAAATATGGATTTTTCACATTCATTAGAAAGATATTATTAAACAGATTCCAAGTTTCTGGTTTTACTAAAATCCGATTTATTTTGAATTCTGTACATTCATTTGAAATTTGAAATCGAATTTTCAAACTACTGCGCCGTTTCAGGCTCTTTTATAATTAAAATAAATTTATACATTCTAACTTCGATTAAAATAAATTTTTCGTTGTTATTATTTAAAATAAACCATTATAAATATTCAAAATCCATTAAAATAGCAAAAATTAAAATTTTAAATTAGTTCTGAAAATCCGGGTTGTTACAGTCTCCCCCACTTAAAATCCTTTCGTCCTCGAAAAGGAACGGAGCTGAAAGTTGTTTAACCAACCAACTCAACTTTCATTCTTCAACTTTTCAGTTTCTAAGAATTTCCAAATTCTTCAAAAATTAGGCTAACACCCTAAATTTTCGTAAAATTTCGCCATAACCTCCCTTTTATGGGTTGATATTTAAAATCGCCACTTTCCTCACGGGCCCCTCATCAATCCAAAAGAAAAGGAAAAGGCCAAGCGACTAGCCAGTCGGCTAATAAAATCATCATTCCCCAATAAATACAGTAAATATGTACCTATTTGTTGGGCATACAATTTTATTCCTCTTCTTAGCTTCCTTTTTATGACCTGTTCACACATATATACATGTATAAGTATGCAGTTTCAATCAATTTTCAATTTAGTTCAATATTTGATTCGATTTGGCTAAACTTTCCTGTTATTCTCTCATTGGTCCAACATTTTAATTAGTTAAACTAATTATCATACAACACAACCAGCAATCAATTTGTTGAATAGCTTTTCAATCATATATATTTAATATATTCAAAAATCATATTTTTAGTGTAAATCACAACAATAACCCCTATCTAAGCTTTGGTTCTCACACCAGTCAATTGGAAATATATAGATATCCCACTTTCGAAACTCAGACTCAAATACTGATGGTAATGCATTAATCACCAGGATCATCTCCGAGCGACTAAAGTGTGATTCTACATCTATCCAGTATATTTGAGGCTTTGTATATACGTTTGCAAGGCGTATATGCAAAATCTTCATATACTAGATTGTCCATATTTAATATAAAATTAAATACTCAAATACATATGATAAGTTATAATTTTCTAAATTAAATTCGTTTTTTATAAATAACACTCTTCTAACTCATTCTAGGATACTACTGATTCCATCTCTAACGAGTCATTCTTATAGGGTATTACTAATCCTATCTCTGATGAATTCTTTCGTTCGGTTCTAATGTGTCTTTTTCTCGAGCTCTGTAAACCAAAGCTATGATACCAAACTATAATGATCTAAAATCCCCCAGTCTCCGAAGAGATAGAAAAGGCCGGATTGAGTTAAGAAAACGACATATCGGAATACATACAATAGAACATTTCATTGCTTATTACAATAGTTACATCAGAGTACAAGGATATAACAGAGTATGAATAAATAATATACATCAGAAAAATATCAGAGATTTAAATTACAAAGTAGCGAAAAAATAATACATAACACAACTGAAAGGGATACATGGATACAAAGCTTTTCGAATATAGCTCCATCTGCAAATCCAAAATCCTGGAAAAAGAAATAATCTGCAAAACCAAAACTACTAGCTGCCCGTGTGGAAAATATGGGCACCCAGAGTTTAGGTTAAAACAATAAACTCCAGGTCAGTCATGTGACTAGTGTGATAACTAAAACAGTTACTTAAAACTTTACTTTAAAAATAATGTAAATCAAAGGACCACGCTGTATAACACGGAACGGGTTTTCTCCCAAGAATACTAGTGCATAAAACATTGCAATGCTTTTTGAAAAATGAAGCTATTATAAGACTCAGGTCCCGTCACACAATGCAACACAAGTCGGATAATAGAGGTTTACCATATAATAGCCAAACATGCTTGGTACGTTTTAAAATAAATCATTTTGATACTATTATAAGTGTATAGTGTCAAAATCGCTTCAAATATAAATGTATCACTCATAGACGGTACAGTATCCCATGCTACTATGTCGCCATACTAGTTCTACAATTAACACTGAAATGTCACGTATTGGAAATTGGATTTCCTTCATGAGTCGAGATAATGGATGTACTCCTCACCGGCTTCGAGACACTCTAGCAAATGCCTCAGGGTTCCCCGTAGTGAACCCTTCGATCCTCGAAGGCCGGTCCTTGCTTATGTTTGAGGATTAGTTATTCCAGAACATACGTTTCCCGGTCCTATAAGACCTATCCATCAGCCCCGTTGGGACTGATATATCTGAGGCGCCTCGCTATCCATCATCCACATAAGTAAAAGTAAATAAATGTCTAGGCTCCATACCATGACACCATCCATAGCTTGAAGGAAACGTCATGCACTCCTTAGTTTCCTTATCCCGTTTTTGACTCATACCGAGGTGTGAGGCTCGCGAATTAACGCTATACACAAAGCTATGCTATTTAAAGTCATGCTTTGATCATCAACCACAATACTCTGCTTTTCAACGAATGCCTTGATCATTTGTATCTCAGCATGCCACACTGACAATTCACGCCATGCGACTGATGTCTATCAATATATAACCTCTAAGCTCGTACGTCTCCGAGAAGGGTGTTAAGCAAGAGAATATATTCTCTGCCACCAAACAGATATGTATTTAATACAAATCAATCAACACAGAATAAAATCCAATGTCAGACACACATGCATTTACTAGTCCGTTCTGGGTCTGAACGAAACTAGAGGCACCTTATTCCTCGTCCCATATGTCTAATACAAGAGAGAGGTCCTCGCATATTTGGTCGATCTCCAAGTACGTCCGGACGATCACCATTTATTACCTTGTCTTGGGTGTACAGCCCAATCAAGACATCGGTAATCATCCAAACGATGTGAAGAACTCCGGTCTTCAACCACCATCTTCATCATCGACTTATTGTCGAATGAGTTATTCAGATTGGGTATAAACCCGGCCTTTCCGAATAATTCAATTATCTTATAATCAAGTGCTATAAAAACACAACATACGCCTCATTCCAATCCAGAATATTCTTTTATTCAAATATTCATATCATTAGGGAAAGGTTCCCATTAATTTTATCAAAGATAAATTCTTTAAATTTATTCTTTAATCTTCCTTTGGATATCAATTCAAACAAAATTAAGGTTTATAAACTAGTCGGGATTATCGAACCATACCAAAGTAATCATTCCTTTTATTATCCCAATCCCAACCTATTCATCCCACAGAGCAAAACTGGTAATACCTATATCTAACACCACGGTGTTATTGGTAAAATTAATTACCATTTCCCATTCAAATCTAATTAAAGGTTTAACTATCGCTTGGCGCAAAACTTGTGATACTTCATTCTCGATCTTTTCCCAAATTGGATAATTTAAATTATCACATTCCCATTTTAATCTAATTAAAGATTCATTAAAACTCCACTAATTTTTAGCCTTCTAACAATCATTTTTAATGATTATTTTACTTTGGGAAATCAAGCATGCCGCATCGACAATCTACACCGTACCACTGATTTTTGTCGATATATAACCTCTAAGCTTGTACGTGTCAGAGAAGGGTGTTAAGCAAGAGAATAAATTCTCTGATACCAAACAGATATATATTTAATAGAGATCAACAATACAGTTCGAAATACAATGTTAGACATGAAATCCTGTCTTTAACTGGGTTAAAGAACCAATGTCATTTAAAACATAGTTCACGATAAACCCAAAAATCACATTCCATTAATTATGGAATCTTCACGGAAAAACAGATCAATATTTAATAGTTTATTGATTTCCGTATCCGACTAATAATATAAATGGAATAACGACAAAGCCTTTTAAATTCCATATATATTAACCGTCTTCCTCCACAGAAGCTCACTTCGATTATTACCAAATCGAATTCCATTCAATTCCAATATAATATAATAAATTGGAAAACTTTACTGTGGAAAATTTCCATTAACTCTTAATAAAAGATTTATATATTCCAAATCACATTTTGCTGTTAATCAGGTTAAAGAACGTATATCAGTAAAAACACAGTTCATAATAAACCCAATTCACATTCCATTTTATTCCAATTACTAAATATAACTGGAAACTCTAATAATCTTAATTAAAAGATTTATTCTTTTCACACGAGGTTTAAGAACAGTGTTACTGAAGACACCATTCATGACAAACCCAAAATCCAATTTAATATTAAATATAACGCTCTAAATAGAAATTATATCGCCTTATATTTAATATCAAATTCTGAAACCAACACATATCGTATGGGGAATAACGATATATATCTATCTTCCAAATTCCTCCACAATATCTGTATAGTCACGGAATCCAATATCAAAATATCCTGAAGATGATTTCTATTCAAATCCATTCCGATTTATAGATTGGAAGTTTCTGTTTATATTAAAAACTCTTTGCAAATCCAATTTATTTATTTAAAAATTATTGTATTTCAAATCTAGTTAATAACTAGTTCATTTTGATAAAAATAGATTTTTATCCTTTCAAATATGGAATTTTTCATCCCAATTCTTTCCAAATCATTTATTATGATTTTACACAAATTATTAATATTTTTAATAATTTTATTAAGGCCCTTTAAGTCGATTTCCTTAAGCGGTCATCGAACTGCACTTACAACGACCTTTTCCAAATTTGATTTGGACATAATTCCAAATCCAACCGTTAGATTTCAAATCTCTTATATTGTTTGGGAATCTCTTTTCGATACTAACCCAACAGTTCCATTTTTAGGAGAATCTGATGGTTGGATCTCCCGTAATGTCAATTCGAAGTCAATGGTCGAAATTCGCGAACGGTCGCGGCGCGGCGCGTTCTATTCAAGCAATTAATATATATATATAATATAGAATATATATATATATAATATATTTCGTCCAAAACGTATTTTATAAATTCGTTTCAAAATCAATTCCCACTTTTATTTCAATTTTAAATCAAAATTGAATTCTCCTTATCATTATAATATTTAAATGATAATATTTTCAAAATATCAGATTTCGAAATCATTTTCTTTTTGATATTCACTATAAAAATGAATAAAATTGATATAAATATCGTTCGCATTCAAATGGCGCAAATCTAAACAACACGGCTTCATATATTTCAATATTTTTGTGTCCATCCAAAATCGAACATCAAATTCACATTTTAATCCTTCATTGGATATTATTTTAAAATATTCTTTATTTTAAAATATTTGTTCCTTCTGAATTGAAATCAGACCCAATTAATTACCATATAATTTATTTATATGGATTTCATGCAACACATGTACACAACAACAATGATAACCAATCATTCGTCATCCAGAGTGCATTACACAACTGCATAAGCATTAAATATAAATAGTTAACGCTTACAATGGTCTGTCAACCAATCGATTGACATACAACTAAACAATTGGGATTAGTGTATGTCAAATATCATCCCAATACCCATGTGTGGTTTCAACCAACAAATACTGAATATTATTTGTGCAGTTAGGCAATGTGTAAAATTTATCATCCTGATCCATGTTAGTTAAATGGGTGTACATAAACAAATTGTCCAATTTGTAACTGAATACTTATTTTCATTTCAGGAGAATTTCATGCCGTTCATATATACATTAAAAAATATATTTTTAAAAATAAAATATTTATTTCAACACATGACTATTATATATAGTTCATACATTCAATAAAAATAATATTTTTATTGTTCAAACATTTTAGTCAACACATGAATATTTTATACTGTTCATATACACATTAAATATTATATTTTTAATGAATAAATATTTATTTCAGAAAATTTCGGCATTATAACAGCGCAATATTAAAACCAGAGTAATTTCTAGCATTACCCCTCTCCTGATACTGGCTCGCGCCATACACAATAATCGCAACCAAGTCAAACAATCACATAACCAAATTTACAATCAAAATCCAAATTTCCACAATACAATCCAAACAAACAACTATTTTTGTACAATAAATAGTGTCGGGGGCTTCTAAGCCCAATCTACATCCTAGTATATATTTAACTATAAAATAATTAGAGTGAGAAGGAGTTCTCACATTGGATTCCACTATGACAATTTTTAACTGATGATTCTTGTACCATTTGGGTTTGAACTTGCCTAGAATTTTAACGTGCTCCAAATTGGACCTAGTTAGCCTTGCTGTGAAGCTCTCGTCTCCATGATCGCAACGGATTCATTTTCGCTGAATTTGGACCTCGTATGGAAAAGATATTGAATTTTGAACATTTGATAATTATTTTTTGTAATTAATTAAAATAATTAATTAATTATTAAACTTAACCCTCAGTTTAATCCTCAATCCTCATTTATTCTGCTTCCTCGTAACCCAACTCCCAAAATAGGTCACTAAATCACGCGAAATCCGATATATTTGGCGTCGATCGGACTGCTTCACGAGGTGCGACACCTCGAGCTCTCCCTCCGTCCGGCAGCGCATTGAACCCGGTGCCCTCCAGCTGCTGGAATTTGCGTGCAGTGGCGGCCTAGTTGAGGGTGAAAATCTCGTGATTTATGAAACTAAAATCGATCTTGTCGATATATCCTGTTGTGCTCTTTAATTTCCCTTTGGAATTTTTGAAAACCACTGAACGGATAAGAAGATCAAGGGGGAGGAAGATCGTGAAGAATCGACCTTCAATCGTTTTGCCTGGCGGAGGGTTTTTGGTTTTATGAAGATTAGGGTTTTAATTTTTTTCTATTTATATTTTTTAATATTATTTAATTCACTTTAAAAATCCAAATCATCACGAACTCCAAATCTAGCCCAATGAGTGTCGCCCTAGCAAAATACCCCGATTTCGGACATAATGGAATCTGTTTTGTCAGCCAATTTTATCATTTTGATCAGTTTTTATCAAAATTAAAATATAAATCAATATAAATCGAATTTATACTTACAGTTTAATTTACTGGGGCCACATACTGACTCCAAAAATTACGTAAAAATTATATCTAGCTTTCTTTTGACGATACGGTCCTAACAAAACTAATTTCATAGAATTTGGAGGTTGTTCGAAAAATGGTCATTTTCCAATCAATTAAATTCAAGCTGAAAATACCAAACACGTTTAAATTCACCGCGCTCACATATTAATTCCAAAAATTATGAAAATTGGAATCTAGCAATAATTTGACATTCTGGATCCAACAAAAGTAGTTTCACCGAAAACGGAGGTCGTTCGCAAATGTCAATTTTTAAGGGCTATATATTATATAAAAATATATATTCCATAACGACTATCTTAGGTTTTAATCTGGACATAACTTTTAATTTTTATTATGAAAACTGGATTTTTCACATTCGTTAGAAAGATATTATTAAACAGATTCCAACGTTTCTGGTTTTATTGAAATCCGATTTATTTTGAATTTTGTTCATTCATTAGAAATTTGAAATCGAATTTTCAAACTACCGCGTCATTTTAGGCTCGTTTTATAATTAAAATAAATTTATACATTCTAACTTCGATTAAAATAAATTTTTAGTTGTTATTATTTAAAATAAACCATTTTAAATATTCAAAATCCGTTAAAATAGCAAAAATAAAAAATTTAAATTGGTTCTGAAAATCCGGGTTGTTACAACGACCAAGAGTTGTCGAAAGGGTTCAAGACGGTCTTGCTGAAGCAAGACAACCAAGATAAGACATAGTGTTCAATGCGGCCTTACCAAAGTAAGATGACCGAGAAAAGCCAAATCATATCCACTTTATTGATAACCAAGGGGTGATGGTGTGTTGTCGAGCAAAGAGCATGCCTGAGGATTATAACAACTCCCATGCATGGGTAAGTCGACTCAACCATCTACAGTCCATGAAAGCAAAAAAAGATAAAATCTGAGGGTCGGAGCTTACAAAGCCAAATCCATATGCCGGAGTCCAAATATCCATATTCCAGAGAAAGTCGAGAGAGCCAGTGCCATAAGCTCAGAAACCAGAGTGAGAAAGCCATTAATGGGAAGCCCATTATCCAAAGTTCGAAAAATCCATGACCAATATCCAGAAGCCCAAGAAGAACTAAGAACTAAGAATCCAAAATATCCTCTAAGCCAGAAGTAACACCCACACTCCAGTACACGTATCCAGAAGCAGTGGTGTTACATATAAGCCATGGTGCTAATAGAACAGTATCACAACTTAACAAAAGTTTGTCGGAATATAAAATCATTCATAGTACATAATTTTAAATGTAAGAGCTATTATACAATCATCCCAACATATAACAATGTTACAAAAATCCAAGGATCTATAGGGGTACAAAAAGAGATAATATACATAATAAAAGTCTTCACTTCAAAGCGGGAAACTAACCTTCTAAACCTGAAAAGTTTTAAGTGTAGCATCATGAGCAACACATGCCTAGTGAGATAGCTATTTAAGCTTAGTTTTCAAATCATGTCTTAATTGGGTTGTATAATAGTCTCTCTTGAGAGGTTTCATCGATTCAAAGTTTAAATCAATAAAAAAGTAAGACTTCGAGATATTAAATCAAGCAAGTTCGTAATAAACTCCATTACATCGCAACCCATGCTTTTTCAAAGTACGTTATTATGAAACTATACCACACCCTCGATTTAGTTTAGATTTTAGGATATGTTATCCTGATGTGATTGGCATCCCGTCACTAATTAGGGATGTACTCTACTCTGCTCAATATAAACATAGAGTAGAAGTGCATTACCCAAGACCTATTGTCTTATACCACACCCTAACATAGAAATATAATTAAGAAAATGTTTCTCAAAAGTAATCTTAAATTACTTTTTCAATTTCCTACTTTTAAGGGTTGAAGACAAACCCAAAACTACCTCAAAATTATTCCAATCTATGTTAAGAAGAACCTCAAAACCACTTTATAAAGGTTTTAAAATCAAAGAAATAGAAAAGATAACATTTAAAAAATGCTACAATAAGTTTCAACATGAAAAAATAAAACTACAACGTTAAAAATGTTATGGAAAGTTTTGGACCTATTAAAGTGCTTTATAAACAATTCAGAAAAATGAAATCATTTCTAGAAATGCTATGAAAAGTTCTGGGTGGTTTATATTGGTTTCCTGCTTAAAATAGCTATTACAACGTTTATGATGTGCTGTGAAAAGTTTTGGGCTTATTAGAATAGTTCGTAAGTAATTCAGAAAAGACAGTGCTTCAGAAATGCTACAAAAAGTTTTGGTTTTAGACACTTCAATTTTAGAAACATATAAAAAGTGTTTCAAATTTCTAAAATTCATAATTTTGGCCAGTTTTTCGAAAAAATGTTTAATGCAATTGCTCTATGATAAATATAGTTTTTTTAACTCTAAATTTTATACAGTAAGAAGCTTCCTTAGTCTACTTAATTATCATGAAAAGAAACCCTTCAAAATCATTTATCGATTGAATATATAAAATTCAACATCATGAGGCATTTTTAACAGGTCCATTACAGGTAGATTTTTACCTGACTTCGCATCCAGTTTTCACGTACACAAATTACCGAACTAGAAAAGTGGCCAAAGTTAAATTGTAGGCCTTTGATTTAGCTTTCCAGATTGATACAGAAATCGAAATTTCATTAAGAATTGAGGAAGTTATCGTCAAAATACCGAACGTCATTTTCATAGGTTCGAGACCAATCATTCATTCATAAATTTCACAATTTTTCTTCAAAATGTGAAATGAATGCATGTACTTAAATAGTTTTCTCACCTTAGACTTGTAGATTGAACTTGTATTTCTTCTCTTGGCTTATCCCAAACTTCTTCTCTTTATCTTATCTTATTTTATTTTGTGAATGCATGAAAAGAAGTGAACATTTGCTCCCATTTTATAGTAATTTTCAAGGCTAGTTTGGTAATTTAGTTTGGGATGCTTGTCCATCTTATCTTCATGCAAGCTTTAGGACATAGACACATGCCCCCTTAGGTGTCTTAAGATGTTTCTACACATGGAAACCTAATGGGTTTATGTGTTTTTACCTCCTTAAATCTCATGACATGTGCATCATTCAATTTATGACAAATGTCCTTATCATTTCATGTCACCTTTTTTATTTTTAAAATATATACATGTACTATTTGCTTCTAGGTAAAAGATATGTATTATATACATGTATATACATCTATATATCTATATGTATGTATGCATTCATTGTACTTAAATGTTTGAACTGGATCGAATTAATATATTCAAAATTTCTAGAAGCTTTTTCATACCTAGTTTGTGAGTTAGGCTGTTACACTCCACCACCCTTAGAAAAAGATTTCATCCTCGAAATCTATGTTTTAAACAATTTTGGATACTCTATACGGATTCCTAACTTCACCTCCCATGATGCTTCATCTTCATTGTGATGGCTCCATTGAATTTTCACTCAGGGGAATTTCTTTCGTTCTTTGTTTCTTAAATTTTCCAGTCAAGAATTCGAAAAGGTCTTTCAATGTACTTGGTCCCCTTTTTAACTTCAATGTCGCTCAAATCAATCACATGAGATGGGTCAGAAATATGCTTTCGTAGCATTGATGTGTGAAACACATTACGTATATCTGATAATTTCTCAGGTAAGTCGAGTTTGTATGCAACTTTTCCAATTTTCTTCGTAATACGAAATGATCTGATAAATCTTGGTGATAGTTTTACCTTCTTCTTTCCAAATCGCATTACCCCTCGTACCAGAGAAACCATAAGGAGGACTTGATCTCTTACTTCGAATGCCAAATCATTTCTTCTATGATCTACATAACTCTTTTGTCTACATTGGGCTGCTTGCAATCTTTCCCTTATGATAGAAATCTTCTCAATTGTTTCGTTTACTAGGTCGGGACCAAGAAGCTCACGATCTCCAACTTCTTCCCAACATACTGGCAAATGACAAGGCCTTGCATATGAAGCTTCATAGGGGGTCATACCAATACTTTCATAATAACTATTTTTATATGCAAATTCAATTCATCGTTTGTGAATTTCCCACGTGATTTCAAATTCCATTATGCAAGACCTTAACACATCTTTTATGATTCGGTTCACCCTTTCAGTTTGTCCATTTGTTTATGAATGAATGGCTATATTCAGGTTTACTGATGTACCTAGTGCTTTTTGAAGACTTGTCCCAAACCCTGAAGTGAATTGTGAGTCTCTATCTGAAACTACGGTAACTGGTATACCATGTAGTCGAACAATTTCTTTCAAATAGAGTCTACTCAATTTCTCTATTGAGTTGGTCATGTTATAAGGTATAAATTGTGCTGACTTTGTCAAGCGATCCACCACTACCCATATTGCATCATGACATTATTTTGTCATTGGTAATCCAATGATAATATCCGTTGTTATATGCTCTCGTTTCCATTTAGCAATAGGAAGTGGTTGTAGAAGTCCTGCTGGTCATTGCTGCTCTGCTTTAATTTGTTAGCACATGAAGCATTTTGCCACAAATTCTGCAACATCCTTCTTCATTCCAATCCACCAAAAATGACGTTTAAGATCCTCAAACATTTTCTTTCTTCCTAGATGCACCATGAGCCTTAAGCGATGTGCTTCACTAAGAATTTCATTTTTCAGTTCAATTTGATTTGGAACACAAATTCAATTTTTGAATCTATAACCTCCATCTTTATCAGTGTTCCAATCCGTAGGTTCTTTATCCTTCATTTTTATAAATAACTCATTTAATTCCTCTTCTTCTTCTTGTGCTTTTAATATTCTACTTGCTATATTTGGCTGAATAATAAGATTACATAGAAGTGCTACTTTGTTAACCATATCTCCATTAATCATCCTTGTGCAAGCGTTCATCTCAGCAAGACTCTCCAGAGCCCTCCATTCTCTTATCATTAAATAGGCTACTATGCCATAGATCTTTTGACTTAATGCATCTGCAGCTATATTTGCCTTTCCTGGATGATAATGCAATGTAAAATCATAATCTTTTAAAAATTCCATCCACCTTCTTTGTTTCATATTTAATTCTTTTTGAGAGAACAAATATTTTAAACTCTTATGGTCAGAGTAAACATGGAATTATTCTCCACAAAGGTAATGCCTCCAAAATTTTAAGGTAAACACAATCGCAGCCAATTCTAAGTCATGAGTTGGATAATTGGCTTTATGGGGGCTTTAATTGACGAGAGCCATAAGCAATAACTTTGTCTTCCTAAATTACTATGCATCCTACTCCTTGTCTGCATGCATCAGAATATACTTTATATGGGACTCCACTCATTAACAATGACAGAATTTGTACCTCGATCAATCTTTTCTTTATGGTTTCAAATGTTATCTTACATTTTTCATCCAAATAAACTTGGATTCGTTACGAATTAGCTTTGTTTATGGGGACGCTATTTTTGAGAAATCTTGAATAAATCTTCGGTAGTAACTGGCTAATCCGAGAAAACTCCAAACTTCTGTTGGTGTTGTTGGAGGGTTCCATTTCAACAGCGCCTCAACCTTCAATGGGTTTACTCCTATTCCATTCTTTGAGACAACATGTCTAAGAAATTTTACTTCCTCCAACAAGAATTTACATTTACTTTATTTTTCATATAGCTAATGTTCTTTTAGTGTTTGGAGACATAAAACAGATGACATTCATGTTCCTCCTTGGTCTTAGAGTAGATAAGTATATAATAAATAAACACAATAACAAAATGATCAAGACATGGACAGAGCACACGATTCTTTAGATCCGTGAATACTACTAGAGCGTTGGTAAGGCCAAAAGGCATCACCAATAATTCGTAGTGTCTGTAACGTGTTTGGAAAGTCGTCCCTGGAATATCTTCTTCTTTTACTCTTAATTGATGATACCTAGATCTTAAGTCAATTTTTGAAGATACGGTATCTCCTTGGAGTTGATCAAATAAATCATCAATTTGAGGTAATGGATATTTGTTCTTAATTGTTACCTTATTAAGCTCTCGATAATCTACACATAAATGAAATGTTCCATCTTGCTTCTTTACAAACAACACTGGTTCTCCCCAAGGGGATTTACTAGGTCTAATAAATCCTTGATCCTCCATCTCCTTAATTTATCTCTTTAATTCTTGATTTTCCATAGGAGAGATACGATAAGCTTCTTTAGCAATAGGAGTTGTATTAGTAATTATGTCGATACTAAAATCAACTTCTCTTTTTGGTGGTATCCCTGGTATTTCTTGATAAATTTCTTTAAATTCCTTTGCTATCGGGATTTGGTCCACCATTTGACCCTTATACTCAATATTGATATTATCAATATATCCATATATAAAAGCATCTCCAACTTTATCACATGAGTAAACAAAGGTTTCATGTTCTCGAATTGTCAAACTTATGGTCCTGTTGTGACAATTCAGGATGGCTTGATATATTGAAAGCTAGTCCATAACAAGGATGATATCAAATATTCCATTGGGAAGATAACTAAATTGGCCACCATATCCTTTCCTTCAAAGTTAAGGATACAGTTCCTACATATACTCTCAAGTTTAGTTCTCCCTCCTAATACACTATATATTATCAAAGGGTTCGATAGTTGCTCAGTAGGCAAACCTACCTTAGTAGAAAATGTTTTAGATATAAAGAATGGGTGGTGCCAGTATCGAATAAAATTCTAGCTTGAAAATCAAAAAGAAACATAGTACCCTCTATGTGACAGCCCGCCCCGCACCAGCCGACATTTCCTGGAAATGCGTTGTGCCAATGCCCGACTAGCACGGGACGGTCGCCAAAAGAAAAGAAGCAAGACGATGAATCACCAAAAACCTGTAGTATATCTCATAGCGCATGGAATAAAATATAACAGTAACAAAACTTGATATAAAACAGATGAGACAGTGCATAAGCTGAAAACTAAACCATCATAGCAGTGGAATCCAAAATACAGCTTATAATCCAAACCATCATTATTACAACTTCAAAATACTGTCTCTAAAGCAAAATAGAAAGGTACACTACTAATGCCCAAAGCAACGACCATCAACAACATAGAGAGAATATATGTAAATAGCACGTGGAAACCTCCTGCTCATCTCTGGACAGCTACTCGCGCATAACCGCCTAATTTGTCTCTAGTATGCTCCTTTAGAAGCACCTAGAGTAATAAGAAGAGACATAAAACTCTGGGTTAGACAAAAGTCTAGTATGAGCGATAGCAGCTAAATAAAATAATAACAGGTATAAATAATCATACCTGAACCTGCAACCAAAAAGTTAGCACGACAGGATGTACAGTACTCTAAGGTGACACTAACATATGGTGTGAAAATGAGAGTGTGCGTATCATGGTGATAGCAAACATCAAACATAGCAATCACCCTCACATCTCTCACTCAGTGCGTAAAGTACACGATATCCATCGCACTGTTTACCAGAACCATTTGGGGGCTATGATGGAGCCCAACTCCATCCAACCCTTACTACGACCACTTTGCCCTTGGGGGTCTTGATGGAGTTCAACTCCATACAATTTTGACTCCATCGCACTGGTCCATAGTCAATGCCCCTCCCATCAATAGTGAATCAAAGCTATGGATATCGATAACCCCTTTGCACACGTCCCGCAACAAAGTCCAACCCTTGAAGTTTACTCGTTGGTTCCCATCTGGATCCTAAGTAATGACTTTCCATTTGGACTTCCTTTACATCATGGGTTTTGGTTGAATTTGAGTTGGTCTTCAGAAGAGTCATCGCGTGGTAATAATAGAGGTTCAAACCGGTTCAGTTCGGCCATCCGATTCAGTTCGGTACGCGGTGTCCAAATCACTCCTTTTGGTTCGGTTCAGTCCTCCACGTCACCTCGATTCGGCTCGGTGCTCCCATTCCTGCCTCGGTTCGGTGCTTCTGAAGCGGCTCGGCTCGTGCTCCTTTCCTCTAAATCCGACCCGATCCCACTCCCTTGCCTTAGCCCGGCCCAACCCCAACTCAACTCGAATGGCCTTCCTTCTTGCCATGCTACTGAAGATTCCACTACTCCGGTTCAGTTCGTCCCATCTGATCCGATCCCCTATACCTGATCCGATCCCCAACTGATCAGATCCCGATCCTGCAAAATTTCCAGCAAGCTATCCTTCGTTCATTCTCTCCATACGACGGCGTTTTCAACCATTCTAACTTTAATAAACAATCATAAAACATCCTAAACAACAGTAGCAACATATAGGTTCAATTAAAAGGATCAAAACATCAAGCATATAGGTTACATAGGATCTAACATACCCAAAACCATGATTTTCCCTAAATCCCTTTAAGCATGTTTAAACAATAGGATTAGCAAACTTAATCCAAATTAACCCAAATTTTTATCAGAGTTATAAAATAATATTTTAGAATTTTTTCAGATTTTCCTGAGTCATAATTTCGCTAATTATCACTAATCACCCCTAATTAGCCGTAATTAGTGAATAAATATGCTAATCACTCACCTTAGCCACAAATGAAATCTAAGATCTAAAACTTTACTGATAAGTCATGAATTCCAATGTATTCCAGCAACTCTACCTCGATTTCTATGCTAATCCGCCTTAATTTAATGTAGATTTGGCTAATATGTGATTAAAAAGTGATTAAAAGGTGATTTGGGTTGGAGGTCATTACTAGGGTTAGAGGAAGGTAAATGGCAGCTAGAAAAATGAATAAAATTGATTACCCAAACCCTACCCTCCCATAACCATAATCCCGAAATAGGTTATGGACCTAACCACTAAAGCTTGGTTAAGTTGTTTTTTCCACCTTCAAACCTTATTTTAGTCATATCTCCCAAATGGTAAGTTCATTTGGCAAACGTGACCACTCTACGGAAAGGTAAACCATCACCTGAATCCAATGGAAGTGGTTTCAAGTCAAATCTCCTTACCAATCAAAAGTTATAGGCGAAACAAGATTCGCTAGGGGAAAAACGGTCATTTAAAATTCAACAAAAATCGTGAACATTGGAAATGACCCCAATAGTCGTTCCCCAAAGTTACACGACAATAAGACTTCGTATGAGAATGAAATAAATATTCTATAATCCTTTGATGCGTAGAATGCAAGTTGTTACACTCTCTCCACCCCTTCCCCTCCCCTCCCCCCTTAAGAAATTTCGTCCCCGAAATTCCTTAACTAAGAAAATATCAATGGTTCCCGCATGCCTATCGACCATTTACAATCAATCAAACATACATGAAAAACACAGCAAACCTATCTTAGCATGCGGAATAACTATACTGCTATTAAAATCTTACTAGGCAAAGAGTTCTGGATGCATCTTCTTTATGTTCTCTGTTGTTTCCCAAGTGCAGTCATTCTAATTATCGCCCCACTAGACCTTGACTAGTTCCACAGTCTTTCTTCGAAGTTGTTTCGTACCATGTCTGACAATACGAATCGTCATGCGGCTCCCAACTGCCTCGGATTCTCCCTCGATATCATCCAACTGATCTAGTGAAATAGTCATATCAGAATCGTGCACGAGCTTCCTTAACTGGGAAACATGAAATACGTCATAAACTCCCAACATCTTATCAGGTAATCCAACTTTATACACCAAATTCCCAACTTGTTCGAAAACTAGAAATGGACCAACAAACCTTGGTGTTAATTTACCTCTCCTACCAAATCGAATCACACTCTTTAACGGAGAAATTTTGACGAATACCAAGCCGCCAATGGAGAATTTCAATTCTCTTCGACTTTTATCAGCATAACGCTTATGCCTATCTTGGGCAGCCTTCATTCGTTGTTGGATAACCTTGATTTTATCTAAGTTTTCTCTTATTACATCAGGCCCAAGCACAAATTTCTCATCGGTTTCTAACAAACATGATGGTGAGTTGCACGGTCTTCCATACAAAGCTTCAAATAGAGCCATACCAACACTGGACTGATAACTATTATCATATTCGAACTCAACCAGATGCAAATGGTCATCACATGAACCTCCAAAATCCAATATACAAGCTCTCAGGAGATCCTCTTGTACACAATTCACCCTCTCTGTTTGACTGTCGGTTTGGGGATGGTATGCGGTACTCAGATGAAATTCTGACCCTAAAGCCTCTTGTAAGCTCTTCCAAAACCCACTAGTAAATAATGGATCTCGGTCACTCACAATACCTTTAGGTACTCCATGAAATCTAGCTACCCACTTCATATACAGTTCTGCTAACTTAGCTGTCGTTTTACCCGACATGATTGGTATAAACTTTGCACTTTTGGTCAATCAATCCATAATCACCAAATGTTATCATGAACTGATCTAGTCCTCGGTAAACCATCAATGAAATCCATTGAAACTTGTTCCCATTTCCAATCGGGAATTTCTAATGGTTGTAATAAATCACTAGGCTTCTTTTGCTCGGCTTTAACTAGCTAGCAGTTCATGCACTTGAATATAAACTTCCCAACGTCCCTCTTAATCCCTTCCCAGTAGTAGGACTGCTTCATGTCTTGATACATCTTGTTACCATCGGGACGTAAGTTCAGTTTCGAGTGATGACACTCTCCAAGCACTTCATCTCTCAACCCATTAACGTTGGGTACAACCAGCCTCTCATTCTTTCGAAGCCATCCTTCTTTATCAAGCTTATGCTTGCTCATCTCCTAACCGTCGATACACATCTCTAACTTGGAGATGATTTCCAACAGGTTTGGATCGTCCCTCTGACTGGAACCAATCCGATCAATCAAAGTGGGTATGATCGTCAAACTTGCTAACATCTCTGGATCTAATTCACACTTAGGTCTGAAATCATATCCTACGATATACTTTAGTTGCTTCCATTCCAGAAACATAGCCCCCAAGTTGGCATGTCTCCTATTCAAAGCATCAGCTACTACATTTCCCTTCCTGGGTGTGTATGCGATATTGAAATCATATGAAGCCAAGAATTCTAAACAACTCTACTAGCGAAGATTTAAATCCTTTTGAGAGAAAAGATAATTTAAAGACTCATGATCGGTAAACAACTCAAAACTTTCTTTCAAGAGATAGTGTCTCCACATATTTAACGTGAACATGATCGCTACCAATTCCAAATCATGGGTAGGATATCTTTTCTCATGTGGTTTCAGTTACCGACTAGCATAAGCTACAACCCTACACCCTTGCATCAATACATCACCTAGTTCGGTACTATATGCATCCGTGTATATCGTCATCTCTTCGTTCCCTTTTGGAATAACTAACACTAGCACACACGTTACTTTTACCTTAGGCTCTCAAATGCATTCTCACTCCTTTCATCCAAAACGAAAGCTTGATTCTTCTTGGTCAACTGATTTAGCGGTGCCGCTATCTTGGAGAAGTCTTGGATAAGCTTATGATAGTGTCCAGCTAACCCCAAGAAACTTCTAACGTTCGTTGCATTCTTGGGTGTAGACCAATTTTGTACCTTAGCCACCTTCGCAGGATCCACGGCAATACCATTCTCTGAGACAACATGGCCCAAGAATCTCACTTCCCTCCTCCAGAAGTGACACTTAGAAAATTTTTCTTTTAATTGGTGTTTCCTCAACACCTCCATCACTGTCCTCAAATATTCCTTGTGTTCTTCCTCTGTCCTCGAGTAAACCAAGGTATCGTCCACGGACACAAGAACAAACTTATTTAGCTGATCTCTGAAAACTCTATTCATAAAATAAACAAAATATACGGGTGCATTGGTCAACCCGAATGGCATGACCAACCACTCAAAGAATCCATACGGCGTCTGAAATGTCGTTTTAGGAATACTCTCAACTGCTACTCGGAGCTGATGAAATCCTATCGCGAGATCTAACTGGGAGAACACTCTTGCTCCACTTAACTGATCAAACAAATCATTTATCCATGGAAGAGGATATTTATTCTTCCTAGTCACCTTGTTCAGCTCACGGTAGTCTACACATAAACGAAGGGAACCATCGGCCTTGGTAGCAAATACACCTGGTTCTCCCAATTCGGAAACACTTCTTCTGATAAATCCCTTCTTCAAAAGATCACCAACTTACAGTTCGAGCTCCCACGGCTCCCTTGGTGCCATACGACGAAGTGGCATCATTATAGGTCTGGCATCTTTCACTAAATCAATCTGAAACTCGATCTCTTGGTGTGGTGGAAGTTCGGTCACTTCCCCGAGATGTCCGGATACTCGCCAGTAATAGGCACATCTGACAACTCATCATGCAGGATGTCGAGGGAATTTAGAAAACTCGCCATCACCCCATCACTAAGTAAGCAACCAAACAGTACTCTACGCTCATCATCCGCTCTAAGGTCACCAAAGACCCCTCACAGTCTACCACCACCCTATACCTTTGGAGCCAATCGTCTCCCAAAATAATACCAAACCCAGTAAAACCTAAAACAAAGCAATCACAAGAAAACATACATCCATGACTCGATAAGACCAAATAACGACAAATCATACTAAGGCTAGTTGAATGACCAATTGGGTTCATCACAACTAAAGGTCTATCGACAATCTTGGGTTCCAATCCCAACCTATCTACCAGGTCACTACAAATGAAGGAATGGGAGGCCCCGGTATCAAACAATACTCGAATAGGAACATCATAAATGGAAAGCATACCTTGAATGACGACACCTTTCCTTTCTCCGCCGTAGTTGGGGCATTTGATGAAGAAGGAACAACGCTGATAGCATATGCTTTCACAATCTACTTCTCTTTAGGAGGTGTTGGACATTTATCCTTGTGATGTCCCACTTGGCTGCAATTGAAGCACTTCCGGTCCGCTGGCTTTGCTCGACATTCTTTGGCATTGTGGCCCTTCTTGCCATAGCTAAAGTACTCTATATCTGTCTTTTCCCTCTTTTTCTGACTATACTTGGTTTGTTTTTGCTTCCTCTTATTCTAGGAATTATTATTGCCTCCACCGCTTGCTTGAGGTTCTAACTCTCCTGCAGATGCAATGGCAACTTCGGTCTTTGACTTACGGTAAAGGCTCTCTGATCTCAGTGCTTTTCCCCACAATAGATTCAAAGGTCTCATCGATGTGGTTTATAAGTCTCTCCCCAAGTACTCATCTAAGCCGGTTATGAACTTCTCGTTCTTCTTTTTGGCAATATCAATAAGAGATAATTCATACTTCGATAAAGTATCGAATTCAACAATATATTCCGAGGTTGTTGTACCATTCTGCTTAAGCTCCAAGAATTTCCTAAACAATTATGATTTCTGAGCAGCTGGAATAAACTTGTCACTAAAGTGAGTCTTAAACTGATTCCAAGTAACTTGGTCCTCAGGAGTAGCTGCTTTAATAGCATTCCACCATTTCGTAGCCCATCCTTGAAGTTGACGCGATGCTAGCTTCCTCTTCATTGCGTCATCGATTCCCAAATCCTCGAAGATGCGCTCACAACTGTCAAGCCAATCTTGTACATACGTAACCGATTCCGTAACATGGAACGGCTTCCCACCAAGCCTAGTATAATCCTTGTTAAGCTTGGTGAAATCGGCTCTAGGCTTCTACACCGCTTCACCACCACCGTTAGCAAAACTAGGAATTGCTCCGTGAACATCCCTAAGCATCTCTTTCATAAAGGTAGTAAACATCGTACTCATATCAGGGACATTCCATTATTGGCCCCTGATCCTGTATTCCTTGTATATCTGCTCATCGTTCAATCTGTAAAGAGAAAACGATTAACCATCTCAATAATGGTGACAGTGCACTACGACTTTATCCTTAGACATACTAATAATATATATATATATATATCTATCTTTTGAAAACCAAAATATTACAAATACACGCTCTCAAATACGTGTACTATCACTCCCTGATGTCTTCCCCTAGGTTAAACTATGCAACTTAGGCTTTGATACCAAGTGGGACGACCCGCCCTGCACCAGCTGACATTTCCCCAAAATGCGATGTGTCAATTCCCAACTAGCACTGGACGATCCCCAAAAGAAAAGAAGCAAGATGATGAATCATCAAAAACCTGTAGTATATCTCATAGCGCATGGAATAAAATATAATAGTAATATAACTTGATATAAATAGGCGAGACAGTGCATAAGTTGAAAACTAAACCACCATAGCAGCGGAATCCAAAATACATCTTATGATCCAAACCATCATTATAACAACTACAAATTACTGTCTCTAGAGCAAAATAGAAAGGTGCACTACTAATGCCCAAAGCAGTGACCATTAACAACACAGGAGAATGTATGTAAATAGTACGTGGAAGCCTCCTGCTCGTCTCCAAACAGCTACTTGCGCATACCACCTAACCTGTCTCTATTCTGCTCATTTAGGAGCACCTAGAGTAATAAGAAGAAACATAAAACTCTGGATCAGACAACAGTCTCGTATGAGCGATAGCAGCAAAATAAAACAATAACAGGTATAAATAATCATACCTGAACCTGGAGCTGCAACCAAAGAGTTAGCACGACAGGATGTACAGTACTCTAAGGTGACACTAACACATGTATGAAAATGAGAGTGTGGTGTCATGGTGATAGCAAACATCAAACATAAGTATCATCCTCACATCTCTTACTCAGTGCGTAAAGTACACGATATCCACCGCTTTGATCACCAGAACCATTTGGGGCCACGATGGAGCCCAACTCCATCCAAACCTTACTACGACCACTTTTCCATTGGGAGTCCTGAGGGAGTTTGACTCCATACAACTTTGACCCCACCACACTGGTCCATAGACAATGCCCCTCCCATCAATAGTGAATCAAAGCTATAGATATCGATAACCCTTTTGCACACATCCCGCAGTAAAGTCCAACCCTTGAAGTTCACTCATTGGTTCCCATCTGGATCCTAAGTAATAACTTTCGATTTGGGCTTCCTTTGCATCTCGGGTTTTGGTTGAACTTGTGTTGGTCTTTAAAAGATTCGTCACGTGGTAATAATAGAGGTTCAAACCGGTCCGGTACGGCTATCCTGTTCAGTTCGGTATGCAGTGTCCGAGCCACTCCTTTTGTTTCGGTTCAGTCCTCCATGTCACCTCGGTTCGGTTAGGTGCTCCTTTTCCTGTCTTGGTTCGGTGCTCCTGAAGCGGTTCGGCTCGTGCTCCTTTCCTCTAAATCCGACCTGATCCCACTCCCTTGCCTTAGCCCGACCCGACCCCAACTCATCTCAAATGGCCTTCCTTCTTGCCATGCTGAGAAGATTCCACTACTCTGGTTCGGTTCGTCCCATCCGATCCGATCCCCTGTACCTGATCCGATCCTCAACCGATTCGATTTAGATCCTGCAAAATTTCCAGCAAGCTATCCTTCGTCCATTCTCACCATACGATGGTGTTTTCAACCATTCTAACTTTACTAAACAGTCATAAAACATCCCAAACAACAGTAGCAACATATAGGTTCAATTAAAAGGATCAAAACATCAAGCATATAGGTTACCTAAGATCGAACATACCCAAAACCTTGATTTTCCCTTAAATCCCCTTAAACATGTTTTAACAATAGGATTAACAAACTTAATCCAAATTAACCCAAATTTTTATCAAAGTCATAAAATAATATTTTACAATTTTTACATATTTTCTAGATTTTTTTGAGTCAAAATTTCGCTGATTATCACTAATCACCCCCTAATTAGCCATAATTAGTGAATAAACATGCTAATTACTCACCTTAGCCACAAATAAAAGCTTAGATCTGAAATTTTACTGATATTGCATGAATTCCAATGTATTGCAGCAGCTCTACCTCGATTTCTATGCTAATCCGCCTTAATTTAATGTAGATTTGGCTAACAAGTGATTAGAAAGTGATTAAAAGGTGATTTGGGAGTTGGAGGCCATTGCTATGGTTAGAGGAAGGTAAATGGCAACTAGAAAAATGAATAAAAATGATTTTCCAAACTTTATCAGTTCTCTCATAACCTTATTCCCGAAGTGGGGGTATAGGCCTAACCACTAAAGCCCGATTAAGCTGTTTTTTCCATCTTCAAACCTTATTTCAACCATATCTCCCAAACGGTAAGTCCATTTGACAAATGTGACCACTCTACAGAAAGGGAAACCATCATCTGAATCCAATGGAAGTGATTTCAGGTCAAAACTCCTTACCGATCAAAAGTAATAGGTGAAACAAGATTCACCAAGGGTAAAACGGTTATTTAAAATTCGTTAAAAATCGTGAACATGGAAAATGACCCCAATAGTCGTTCCCTACACGACCATACGACTTTGTATGAGAATGAAATAAATATTCTATGATCCTCCGATGCGTAAAATGCGGGTCATTACACTCTACTTGAGCTTATTCATAAACAACTGCATATACTCGTCCTTGTTGGACCTTGTTGTCCTTCCTCGACTTCATGCAATTCCGACTAATGTGCCCGTATTAATTGCAATTGTAACATATAATTGCCTTAGTATAGTTTGGAGAAATGTGTCATGTTTCATTGCACCGGTAACATCTCCTTACTTTTTCGGACTCCTTTTCTCGTCCCGTTGGTCCTTTACTATCTTTATTTGGTTTCTTCTTTTTCTCTTCTGGTTTCTTTTGATTGTCAAAAACTTTGTTTGGTTTCCTATTATTTGAAACCTTGCTTTCTAGCTGCAACTGAAGATAGACTTCTTCCAGATTTAAAGCTTCAGCAACTATCATCTCATAAGTTTTACGTCTATCACCAATAACATGTCTTCTTATAGGATGAATTGATCCCTTCTCAAATCATCTAACACGCTTTTCAGGTGTATCATTCAAATGATTCCCGAATTGGGACAGTGCTTCAAACTTATTTTGACATTGGGCTACTTACATAGCTTCTTGGGTAAGATTTTGAAATTTTGTCTCTATCTTCTCTCTCTCATTCTTTGGGAAATATTTATCAAAGAACTTTTCCTTAAGTTCTTCCCATGTCATCTGTTCCATCTCATCTGGACTAGCTGTTGTTCGAACTAGGTCCCACCAATTTCGAGCTTCTTCTGATAATCGAAAGACGACCAACTTCCTCTTGTCGATTTCATTACATTCCAAAACTTCAAATATATCCTCTAGATGTTGAATCCATTGCTCTGCCTTAACTAGACCTGCATCTCCAACAAAATTGTAAAGTTTCAAACTTTTAAAACGGCTTAAAATCCTATTTGTTGAAGATGTTGAACAAACATGCTCCATCTGCTTGATAAAAGATGCAAATAATTCCATAGCATTTGTTTGTGCGGAGGACTGGGACTCTTGACTTTGAGTTATCGACTTGTTTTGATTTGCCACGACCTTCGATAAAAATATCTAGTTATGGTCAGGGATGAAATATACCTTTAGTTATAAAGAATGTTTAATGACATACTCAAGCCATGAAACACACAAACATGTTATATTACTTAAATCTTATTTACAAACAAAATTTGGGTGTTTATCCACAACCTCCCCAAAATATAGATAGTCACTCGTACTACTTGATATGTTAACTAATACTCAACTTCCTATTTTGTTTTTAATCTATCACTATTATTTCCTTTGATGAAGAAGGACCCGTTCTATCCTTTACTTCTCGAGAAGGTCCAGTGACTTCTTGAGATTAATCAATTGAGCTAACTGTCTCAGACTCCTCTTTATCATGTTGTTATCTATTTTATTTGGAAATTGTTTACGTCTTATATTCCCTCGTTGTGCTAGGAGTTCTCCTTTTTGCTTTAGAAATTCTAAAGCTTCTCCCACTACAAGAAAAACAACATATAGCAGCGGCAATATCCGCTTCTAATCCGTCGCTAAATAGGCCTTAGCGACGGATTTCCTGCATAATGTTGTGGTCGGTAAAAACCATGACGGTATCTGTGTCCGATTTTTGCGACGGAATTTAGCATGAATTTTCCGATAATTTTCCGTCATTTTACTAATTATATAATAAAAATAAAGTTTTATTTATTAATTTAATTTTACTTTATATACCGACTATTTACCGATGGATAATTAATTTATAATAAATTATTATTTATAAAAGGCGTCGGTAAATCCTTACTAATTGCCAAGGAATTAGCGACGAAATTAAATTGAGATAAACTTAATCTTCCTTTTTTGTTGGTAATCCGCTGCTATTCCCCTTCTGATCTGCATATATATATATATATATATATATATATATATATATATCACACACAATACACAATCCTAATGTAAATACAATTAATATCAACACACACATCTCATAATCAACGTATTATATTAATCACTCATCTCATAATCAACATTCAACATTACATTTTTTTTCAAATAGAATATTTTCTAATCTTATTCTACGCTCGTTAATTTACATATGTTATAACAAGAAAATTAATATCATCAATTCATCAAAACAAATCTACTACTTCACTATTCACAACCTTCCTTTACCTCAAACTCACCTCAAACATATTCTCCAATCATAGCAACTTCTGCATGTTTTCCCTTCTTTTCGTCCATTTTCTACTTCTGTATGATCTTTAACAGCCTGTCGTTCTCCTCCGCAACTTCTTTCTTCTTCATACTATGCATGCATTAAAATCTCCTTATTACGATCACACAATGCTATATTTTTTGTCAGCTTTGAATCAAAAACTTATGACTGGAAGCAAAAGATGAATGCATTGCTGTAATCAATGAAACCAAAATCAATAGTAAGCAGGTCAGTCATTAAAATCTCCTTTAATATTGCAGTTGCAAACGCATTCGAGTGTACATCAAAATGACCAGAAGTTGCATTAGATTTGGCAAATTTGCAAGTGATTGGAGAATATTCAGTATAACTTTTGTATTTCCATTGTTCTTTTGTATTTTCAAATTCAAGATATTGAAGGTAAATTTTAGTATAACTTTTGTATTTTCATTGTCTGAAATTTAAATCAAAATATAAATTTATTTATAATTCAATTCTAGTCAGCAAGCTAACTGAACATGCTTTCCTGTTGTTCACCAACAGTGACAAAAAACTAGTCCATATTCATGGTATTTCTGGATGCAAAGAAGACTGGTGCACTAAACTAAAAATCTCTTATTAATAGTATAAGGCTGAGATGTACAACTCAGTATGCAAGAAAAGATCTTTATCATTATATAATAGTATGTTGCGGTTATGATATCATGAAGAATATAAGGCCGATATGAAAACTCACCTGGCCTCCACCTGCATCAGCAACCATCTCCGCAACAAAATGCAGAAAGTCATCACTCCATCATCAAAGCAATCCTGAGCCAGCTCAAATCCCATGCCCAAAAAATTACATGTTCTTATGTGCCTGTTATATTGTATTAACTGGAAACTTTAGTTTCAATTTAAAAAACAAAGTCAAACATAGAGTATGGGAAAGAAAACATGGTAGCTTATTTTAGCAACTGTCAGTATGACATGCGAACAATGTAAGTCGATGTAATTGTTAGCCTCAAACATAAGCTTCATTCTTTGCTTCAACAACATGGACATCAAGAAGACGCCCTTAATATTCCAATGCATCCATGGAGGTAACACCCTTTTCTAATTAGCAAGAGCCGTACAGGAAAAATGTCAACAAAAGGTATAATCGCAGGCCATGTTTGAAGACAAAATTATAAAAAGTTGGCAATGACATATGCTCATTTGTGAGAGTGAATTAATTTTATTTCATACAGTGAACAGCCGATTTAATGACCATTGCTACTTGTAAAAAAAAATATCAAAATACTTGGTTTTGAAAACATATAAATAATCAAACTCAAATGGCTCACATACGAGGATAAATCAACCAGTTTCTCCCGTATAAAAATATAATTTTCTAACTAATTAAAACTAATCAAATAAAGTATCTACCTGCTTCTACATAGCATGCTGGATCTAAACTTTGATTCGTGGAGGCAGATCAATCCAAAAATACCGTGTTTACTGTAGTAGTTTCTGCTAATTTACAAAGTCTGCCGTTAACCTGATGAAGGAGGACATTCCTTTCGCATGCCCTAGACTTGAATCAAATTTCTACAATCAAGCAGAAAACGATTAAATAAAACATTCAAACGCAATAACCAATAAATAAAGTAACAATTTTTAAAATATGTAGATCCAAACCGTTTGGAGAATTGATGTCAGTTGGTGATGGTTTCTCTAGAGAACCGTTTGGAGGATCAGATTTTAGGGTTTCCTTCCCAAGGCATTGATTGTGGTCGGAACTCAATGGAGAGGCGTCATGAGGAAGCCAAGGAATTGTCCGAGGCTGCGGCGGACTTGGAGAAGGCGGAGACGGGGGTTGAAATGTAGGCGGTGGACGCGCTTCTGTTTGCCACGAAAACTTTCGCGAGGTCTCCATTATTGACAAGATCGATTTTTAATTCAGGAGAGAAATGAAAGGAAGAGTGCGTGAGGGGCTAAAGTTATTACACATGACTTAGTTTGGAGCCTAATTTTCATTTGTCCCGCCTAAATTTCATGCTTTTACATTAACATTTTATGGCATGTCACCAATTTTAGACCAGCGTTAATTATTAGGCTTGGTTATGGATTATTAATTATTTATTACAACGAGTAAAAAAAGTAACTATTGATTACTATTTAATGGTAAATTATCAATTATGTCTATTATCATTAATATTTATTATTTGAACAAATTATTTAATATTTCAAATTAATTATAAATTAATATCCATTATTTGATTAATTATTAATATTTAAAAATAATAATTTTTAAATTGATCATTCATTATCACTATTTGGTTATAATTAGTATTTATTACTTATTAATTATATTTCCATAATGCCTCAGTCTTTATGAAGAATTTACGTTTAAAAATTACAGGAAGTAACAAATTTTGATATTCATTTCCTAATTTTCTATCTTAGGGAAATATCTTTTTATATTGCATGATACTAACACTTACCAAATGATGCTAATGTAGAATACTTTTTAAAATCTTTCTTTCTATTTAAGCTTTAATTTTGATGATTTAATCTTCAAAAATGTCTTTTTTCTTCTACACTCAAACCTTAATTAAAGTTCAACATTTTTGAACATTCGTATTTTTTCTAAGCTTACATTATAGCGTTTCTATGATACAAATTTACACAAAGATTTGAAATTTCCAAAAATCCATTACTTTTAGTGATATACATTTTTTTGAAGTTTAAAGTTTTATGTTATTTAACTATTTTTAAAAGGATATTTTAAGGCAGTGTGAATATTAGTGAAGCATACCTCCTTACAATTGGAAAAATATATTCTAACCTTTTAGACATTCGTAATAATGCTTCTTTTTTTTGTGAAATAAGTTAATTTCTTAACTTCTTTCTTTTTATTAAATCAAATCTCTTGTTTTGTTTTTAGTTTGCTATGAAAATATAGTTTTAGGGTAAACAAAATGTGTCATTTAATTACACTGCAAAACAACATTACATAAATGTTGTTGAGGAAAGTTATCTTTTATGATACATATTAAAGATGAATTCAAAATTTTAAAATTTTCAAAATATAAAATATAGTTATCAACTACAATTATAAAATATTATAATTATAATTACAGTTAAATACAATTATTTAAAATTAATTATTGAATATTAGATATCATTTCATAAGTACTAAATTTTATTATTAATTATTACATAATTATTATAATAAACTAATATTTTCATTATTTAGGATAATAAATATAAAAGAACAATTTAAAATTTTAAGATTTAGCACAAAATATAATGGCATACTGATTGAAATTTGTGATGAAAACAGAGAACTTAATTAAGAATTTAGTAATTACATCGGTTATGAGCAAAGATTATTTTGCTAAATCTAAATAAGAAATTATTATAATTTATTTAATATAGAACGTAAATTATTATTTATTACTACTTATAAATCATTAATAGAACAAATTAATTATTAATTATTGAAAATTTTAATAATTATTAAAAAAATAACACTAAGGTATATCTTAGAAAAATAATATAAACATATCTTGCAAATATTTATTTAACTTCTTATTTTTCAACTTTGACCATTTTGTTTTTCTTAATTACTAATTATTTAAAATAATACGTACCAATCAATTTCTTAAAAGCAAATATGTATTAATAATTTCTTGATATTAATTTAATTAATCGTATTAAAGACTATTAAATAATCATTGATTATCAATTTTTTTTAATAAACATCGAATAACAATGTATTTTATTAATTACTATTACCTCTTATTTATATTATATAGTAATTAATAATTAATCAGCATTAATTTTCAAAAAAAAAAATCAGCATTAACTATTGAATTTTATTTACTTCTAATAGTTATTATTTATTATTAATTACCAATGTATTATTAACATTAATTATTTAAAAGTTAAATTTACTAATTAATTACTAAGTAATAACACAAATTTAAAACATTTAATAAATAAAAAATATAAAAGTTCATTTCAAATCTCTTGGAAAACTGCAGGAAAATAGCTTCAAAATTATGTCGACGGTAATCCGACTCTATTAGCAACGGAATTTAGCATCAAATATTATATGACGGTAAAGAGCTGCAATTTCCATTGATTTAGCGACAGAATTAGTATTTTACGGTAATAATTTATAATAAAATGACATATAAAATCCTAAATATTTTCTCTTACAAAGCCCAAGGAAATCCGCCGCTAATTAGCGACGAAATTTTCCGCTGCTAAAAATCTGTCGCTAATCTCGGTTTTTCTTGTAGTGTCCAAATTTAGTCCTCTCTGCCACTTTAATGGTCATCTCGAATGGTTTCATTTTTTGGCATAAATGGTAAAGAATAAGGTCTTTTTTTAAACCTTATTCATGGTCATTGGCTCTATTATATACTTCATATAACTCATCGAGGAGAATCGTCTTTGCTTTCTTCTTAAGCATATGCTTTTTTGTTGTGTGGCTTGCAATAACTAATTTTCCCTTTGGTGTTGTGGTGCACTTGACACCACCCCATGAATCCCCCGTACACCAAGTTCTGTTGCTTGCCATAACAAATAACTACAAATAGTCAAAAGATGTCAGTAATTGTATAAAATTCCTATTCCTACAAATTAAATTGTGATACTATATAGTTTTCCAAAAGTACCCCTACAACCTTGGTCCCTGATACCAATTTCAGTAACACCCCCAATCTGGTACATGTATCCAGAAGCAGTGGTGCTACATATAAGCCATGATGCTAATAGAATAGTATCACAATTTAACAAAAGTTTGTCGGAATATAAAATCGCTCATGTTACATGATTTTAAATGGAAGAGCTATTATACAACTGTAACACCCCACCTCCGCTAAGGTCACTCACAAAGGGAATGCACTAGTTTTGGTGGAGTATTATCTAGGTAAACATGCATAGGGATATCACAAGGCAGAACATAAATAAAGCAGCGGTAGAAATTAAAACCCAACTTTTTATTATTTCCAAGAAAAGAGTCAAAAGCTCATATATCCAAGATACAAATTATTCCATTACATCAAGTTCATAGTAAAGAAGCATAAACTTTAAAACAAAAGTAAATTATTCCCCATAAATAGCAGAAGAAGCCATAGCATAGCCCAAGACCAAACCGTACATGAGCTATCAGAAAGCATGTTGAATCCAAGCTAAGAGCTAGTGTTTCCTCCTAGGGAACCAGGGGGGAGAAACGAAAGAAAAAGGGGCGAAAGAAAAAGGGTCAGTCATAAAGACTGGTAAGCCCTAGTGACTTTCAGTATGAAAACTAATAAAGGTAACATGATATGTGAAAACTGGAATTAAACATAAGGATGATAACAGAACTAGTTGGGTAATTAAGATAACAAGATAAGTCAAGTCTGGCATCGCATGTTCAAGGTTCGCTGCACCAACTGTACTAGTATTCTAACCCATATCAAGTATTAACCATGAAATGATCCCTTAGCCCAATGTCATGAAGTGACCCATTACGGGGTCCTACGGTACGATCTACTAATCGATCGGCTCCTTACAAGTCCTAGCTCGTCATATGTCTGTGTCATACGGCCCTATCCAGAAATGTAGTTACATGTGCTAGGTGCACCATAGGGTGTATCAAGTCCTGTGGTGCCAACCTCCGACACGAATCAAGCATGCACAGTGTAAATCTACGGGTGCCCAATGCCTGCTTTTTCAACTCCGGACTACGTGCACGACCATAGCCCGCCTGAACCTACAATGGCGCACCTACTCAGTCGTCGTTCTGGTCGCTTACAATCAGCCCAGTAATCGTGCCCCACCCTGCCTAGTCCCAGGGTATCGTGATACATCTAAGTGGGTTACTGCTGAAAAGGACCGCGTAACTAGGGTTTCTAATGGGTTAAGTGTTGTCATTCAAATTCGTGACTTAACCCTATCCAGATCATGTATCAAGTTGGTTAAGTATGTTCAAGCAGTTCATGACTTAACCCTATCAAGTCATCGTGTCAAGTTGGTTAAGTATATTCAAGTGGTTCATGACTTAACCCTATCATGTGGCATTAATTCATTAGTGCAAGCCAACCTCTCACATTAGACTAACTATTGTGGTTACTGGATTTGCCGGGCGGTTCCGGGCAGATTTACACCACAACATAGTCTAACCTCGGGTTTTTACATGCGATATGACCAACTACCCACATTGGATCCTATTGTTTGCAGCCACTGGATTTTCCGGGAGGTTCCGAGCAGATTTACACTGCAAACTCAACCCAACCTCGAGTTGGCCATTTTCAAGTTTATCTAACTGCCATGCCCACGTTCAAGTTTTCATGTTTAGATTCATGTCGAGTTTTCAAGTCATGTTTTATGTCAATTCGTGTCAAGTTCATGTCCATATTCAGGTTCAAGTCATAATAATGTTCATGTTCATGTTTAAAGCTAATTCATATTTTACCTAATCTACCCAAATTGTATTCCCAACGCACGAAGGTTCGAATCGATACAAATAAATCTAATTAGGGAGTGACATAAAAAGAAATGGGTATAAGGTGGCAAGAGTAATTACTAGCATAGCATGATATGAATTGAAATAAAACATTACTGGCATATGAAATATTGGCCTCAAACATAAAGATTCCAAATCTAGCAATATAAGGTACAAGTCAAAGTAACAGTTGTCACAAGGTGATAGTATAGTCATGGTAACGACTGTCATAAGGTGATAGTATAGTCATAGTAACGATTGTCATAAGATGATAGTATAGTCACGGTACGACTGTCATAAGGTGATAATCATAAACATGTGGCTAATAACAGGTTCAACATGATAATAAGAGGGGTTTCTCTTTTTGATTTACAACATGAATAGGCCCCAAATCGATGTCATAGTAATATTCAAGAGTCAAGATCCAAGATGAACAAGAATGAATGTAAACAGTCATCATACATAGGTCCAATTTCAATTTTACATCATATTCATAATACATTTACAGTTTAAATCTGAAAATAACTAGGGCTTACAGATCGTGGTTCGAGAATTAGAAAAGGAGAGTCATTTGTTGCTTCTTTATAAATGGTTTTGAAAACCGTTTCAGAAGGTTTTTAAAACTTTTGCCCAGCCTGGTAACCTTCTACTGTGATACCAAATTGTAACACCCCACCTCCGCTAGGGTCACTCACAAAGGGAATGCACTAGTTTTGGTGGAGTATTATCTAGGTAAACATGCACAGGGATATCACAAGGCAGAACATAAATAAAGTAGCGGTAGAAATTAAAAACCAACTTTTTATTATTTCCAAGAAAAGAGTCAAAAGCTCATATATCCAAGTTACAAATTATTCCATTACATCAAGTTCATAGTAAAAAAGCATAAACTTTAAAACAAAAGTAAATTATTCCCCATAAATAGCAGAAGCAGCCATAGCATAGCCCAAGACCAAACCGTACATGAGCTGTCAGAAAGCAAGTTGAATCCAAGCTAAGAGCTAGTGTTTCCTCCCTGAGAACCTGGGGGGTGGGGGAACGAAAGAAAAAGGGGCAAAAGAAAAAGGGTCAGTTATAAAGACTGGTAAGCCCTAGTGACTTTCAGTATGAAAACTAATAAAGGTAACATGATATGTGAAAACAGGAATTAAACATAAGGATGATAACAGAACTAGTTGGGTAATTAAGATAACAAGATAAGTCAAGTCTGGCATCGCATGTTCAAGGTTCGCTGCACCAACTGTACTAGTATTCTAACCCATATCAAGTATTAACCATGAAATGATCCCTTAGCCCAGTGTCATGAAGTGACCCATTACCGGGTCCTACGGTACGATCAACTAATCGATCGGCTCCCTACAAGTCCTAACTCGTCATGTGTCTGTGTCATATGGCCCTATCCAGAAACGTAGTTACCTGTGCTAGGTCCACCATAGGGTGTATCAAGTCCTATGGTGCCAACCACCGACACGAATCAAGCACGCACAGTGTAAATCTACGGGTGCCCAATGCCTGCTTTTTCAACTCCGGACTACGTGCACGACCATAACCCGCCTGAACCTACAATGACGCACCTACTCAACCGTCGTTCTGGTCGCTTACAATCAGCCCAGTAATCATGCCCCACCCTGCCTAGTCCTAGGGTATCGTGATACATCTAAGTAGGTTACTGCTGAAAAGGACCCCGTAACTAGGGTTTCTAATGCGTTAAGTGTTGTCATTCAAATTCGTGACTTAACCCTATCCAGATCATGTATCAAGTTGGTTAAGTATGTTCAAGCAGTTCATGACTTAACCCTATCAAGTCATCGTGTCAAGTTGGTTAAGTATATTCAAGTGGTTCATGACTTAACCCTATCATGTGGCATTAATTCATTAGTGCACGCCAACCTCTCACATTAGACTAACTGTTGTGGTTACTGGATTTGTCGGGCGGTTCCGGGCAGATTTACACCACAACATAGTTTAACCTCGGGTTTTTACGTGCGATATGACCAACTACCCACATTGGATCCTATTATTTGCAGCCACTGGATTTTCTGGGCGGTTCCGAGCAGATTTACACTGCAAACTCAACCCTACCTCGAGTTGGCCATTTTCAAGTTTATCTAACTGTCATGCCCACGTTCAAGTTTTCATGTTAGATTCATGTCGAGTTTTCAAGTCATGTTTTATGTCAAGTTCATGTCCATATTCAGGTTCAAGTCATAATAATGTTCATGTTCAAGTTTAAAGCTAATTCATATTTTACCTAATCTACCCAAATCGTATTCCCATCGCACGAAGGTTCGAATCGATACAAATAAATCTAATTAGGGAGTGACATAAAAAGAAATGGGTATAAGGTGGCAAGAGTAATTACTAGCATAGCATGATATGACTTGAAATAAAACATTACTGGCATATGAAATATTGGCCTCAAACATAAAGATTCCAAATCTAGCAACATAAGGTACTAGTCGAAGTAACAGTTGTCACAAGGTGATAGTATAGTCATGGTAACGACTGTCATAAGGTGATAGTATATGTAACACCCCACACCCGCTATGGTCACTCACTAAGGGAATGCCATAGCATCGGTGGAGTATTTTAGTGAATATAGAACAGAAAAATTACACCAAGACAGATATATATAGTATTTGAAATTTAAAACATCATCTCATAACAGCGGAAATAAACATGTCTGGTTACATCATAAAACCATGATAAAAGTCAAGTACAATATCTGTCTAAATAAAGAAGTACATAATCCCACTCTCTCATACAATAGCCATAACACAAGAAAAGATAACTGGATAACTGGAGCTTTACATCAACCCAAGCTCCTAAAGACTGGAACAACAATCCGATCAAGCTCTACTACCGCTAGGATCCACCGTAGAACCTGAGGGTTGGGAAAAAGATAAAAACAACGGGGTCAGACATAAGTCTGAGTGAGTCCTATAACTTTAACAATACAATCATTAAAGTAACCAGAGAAGACATAAACTTGACCTACGGTAATATCTGGGGATGAATGGCTACACTAAGCAGCTTGGTAGACTTAGGATAAACTAAGATAACCGTCAGGACGCATCTACCCACCCAAGGATAATTGCTAACTGCACCACACCAGTCATTCCTACTTAAAGGTTGATCCCTCCCAAGGACTTAGAAAATTTCCCCAGTAGTTTCATGTACTCCTAGCCCACTACATAGGTGCCGTCTGCCCCTATCTCCACTAGGTGTACTCGGTAATTCTTACCCAGTAGTTTCGTGTACCCCTACATAGGTGCCGTCTGCCCCTATCTTCATTAGGTGTACCCACTACTCCCCATCGATCGGCTCCCTACCGTAGATACCCGTGCTGGTCCCACAGTGGGGTGTATCACTCCCCTAAAGTGGCTACCCAATACTAACGGTGCACGGCTTTATATCTACACGATGCAACAACGGCTTATCTACCAGCCCGGGCCCACACACGCATATGAAGCCCGTTGGACTTGCGTTGCCACCGCTAACCCGTTTTGGCCTCTTATAATCAAGCCCAATATGCGTGTCCCGTCACTCGACTTGGGTCGAGCCCACAAAGATACGTTTGGGATATTGGTTGAAATGGGCCCCCACAAGCTACCCACTTAAGCTTGTCAAATATCTAGTGTATCCCACTTAACCCTTTAATCATGTTTAATTACATGTTTCCACTTGGTTAAGTATTCTAATCGTATTTTCTATTGCCACCCAAGGCAACCCACTAGATTCCACATGCCACCCAAGGCAACCACCAAATTTCCTTATGCCACCCAAGGCACCCACTTAACCCCTCATGTCCCACTACATGCTAATATGGTTAAGTGTTTCTTAATTAATTAAGACCGTGATCTCCCATAAAGACCTCCCACATTAGACTGACTGTTATGACCGCCTGGTTAAGCCGGTAGAGTCCGGGCAGTCTTACGTCATAACAGAGTCTAACCTCGTGTCTTTACCTTAATCACGTATTTAATTCATGGCTAAGACCTCTCACATTGGGCTGACATTTGTAGCAACTGGTTAAGCCGGTCGGGTCCGGGCAGTTTTACACTACAAATGAGTCCAACCTCGTGTCTTAGTCGATTAATTACACCTAATTAATCACCCCCATATTAATTATCCCTAATTAATATCAAGTTTTCCATAACATGGGTAGACCTAACTCAATAGGTAAATTCCCATGGGGTAGACCTAACTCAATAGGTAAATTCCCACTTATGGTAATTTATTTTTATGGTATGCTTAATCATACCCAAACATTCATTTATTAACATATTTACCAACCCCATCGTTCCCCACGTAAATCGTTCTCGTTACATGACATAATAAGGGGAAGATCATCACAAATATCATGGGTTTAGCATATAACTTTGTCATGGGTTAAGAGGATGTCAACTTGCATATATGAGCATATATTAACCCAACTACATACAACCCAAACTTGCATATTATCATACACATGATTTGCATAACATGTTGCATATGAGCTTGCATATTATCATACACATATCTTGCATAACATGTTAAACTTGCATATAGGCATTCTCAATCTTGCATAAAATGTTAAACATGCATTTAAGCATACACATAACTTGCATAAGCATCCACATACTTGCATAGGCATTCACATACTTGCATAACTTGCATATCATGTCATTTAAGCATATACATATCTTGCATAAGTGTTCATATACTCGCATAAGCATGCATAACTTGCATATCACATAAATCTAGCATTTAAACATATACATGACTTGCATAAGCATCCATACACTTGCATAAGCATGCATAACTTGCATATCACTTTCAACTTGCATTTAAACATACACTTAACTTGCATATCACTTTCAACTTGCATTTAAACACTTAACTTGCATATCACTTTCAACTTGCATTTAAACACTTAACTTGCATATCTCACTTTGCTAAACATGCATAATTCCACTTATTGAATATGCATAAATCCACTTATTAAACATGCATATATCAACTTGTTAAACATGCATAAATCAACTTATTAAGCATGCATAAACCAACTTATCAAATATGCATAAACATAGAACAACATAGAGTAACATATCATTATACATGATTCATACTCACTAATCCGCATTTAAGACCATAAGTCTCATTACACCCAATCTACTTACTTTAACAATTGATGTTAAAGTGATAGAAACTCACCAAACTCAAGATTAGCAACCTTATGAAGTAGAATTAGTTGCTAACTATGAAGATAATGATGATTAAGGATTGATTAGAGAGGAATTAGCTTGCAACTTTCTTCTTAGATTAGTGGAGGCTTCTCTTAGAATTTAATTTGGCGGCATGAGGCCATTGTTTCTATTTTTGGTGAGGATTAAGGTAGGTTTAGGGTGTATTTATAGATTAAGAGAGTGTTTTAGGCCCTTGGATTAACCCTAGATTAATTTAGGTCCATTAGATTTAGGAAACCTCTAGAACCAGACCCAGCCCAAGCCAGAAAACCAGATCTGGTGCACCCAAGCACCCTGGTTCGACACGCCAGGTCGACAGGCAAGTCGACAGGCATGTCGACACCCCTGTCGACAGGCCTGTCGACAGCCCTGTCGACATGCTTAGGCGGGAATCCTCCCGCCTGGCCCCGCTGGTTCTAAATTTAAATTTAAATTTAAATTCCTAAATCTGTTTTTATCTCTAATTTTTCTGCAAACTTCCTTGGGCCATAACCGGGCCATACGGACTCCGATTTTCGAAAACTCGGACTCTATTTCGCGTATTTTTCCGAGACGAACGCAATAACGTAGCCCGTTACCCCCAATTCCCACATCTGAGATTATTTATCCTGTAATTAGTGAATTTTAGTATTAACCCAAAATTCGGGGTGTTACATTCTCCCCTCCTTAAAGGATTTCGTCCCCGAAATCTCTAAGCTAAGGAGAATGCATATCCTACCATCCAAACAACCATCTACTCAAACCATCAACCACTGGCATCCATTGTCCTTAAAACAATTTCTAATGATGTATGAGCATATGCAAAAAGTGTGTGTATATGTTCCCTATCTAATGTATGAACATATGCAAACCATGATAGTGCCATGCATCCATTATGTATGCAAGAGAAACCTATCGACACATACAATATCTACATGAGTGCACAATCATTCACCAAAATGCATCATCCATGTGATAACACAACCATTATACATCCATAAATATATCTTCCTACACACAATTTTTATGCAATATGCAATATGAAGTGACTGAGCCGATCTAGTGCCTAGAGTGTGTGTATATGCATCCACGAGCAACCACTAGCAAACACTTGCATCCACTTGCATCCATCAACCATAACATGTCTCAAACACATGTTTCAACCATAGGTTTACCCTATCTAAAGGTCAAAGGTACTAACGAGAGGACATACCAAAGATAAGATAAGTACTAGACAAGCGATAAAGGAGAAAGTAAAGACATACCCTCAAAAAGAAATGGGTACAATGAACGCATCTTCGCTTCCGTCTCCCAAGTTGCGTTGCTCTCATCTTCTCCCCATTGCACTTTGACTAGCTGAACCTCTCGATTCCTCAATTTCCTAGTCTCTGACCCAAGGATGCGAGTAGGAGCTCGTCGAATCGTCGCATCACGCTCAACCTCCATATCCCTAAGCAAGCTCGGCTCTACCACCTCTGCGGTCTCATGTAAGCATTTCCTCAAATGGGACACATGGAATACATCATGGACACCACTAAGTCTGTCAGGCAACTCCACTCTATATGCCATCCGTCCAATCCTTTCCTTGATAGGAAACGGCCCAACAAACCTTGGTGCTAACTTCCCAACGGATCCGAAGCGAACAACATTTCTCAACGGAGATACCTTGACAAAAACCATATCCCCAACCTCAAACTCAAGATCCGTCCTTCTCTTGTCCGCATAAGATTTTTGCCTATCCTGCGCTGCTTTCATCCTTCTTCGAATCAAGTCAATCTTCTCAGAAGTCTCCCTAATCATATCAGGCCCAAGTAAGATCTTATCCGTAGATTCCCACCAACATGTAGGTGATCGACAAGGCCTTCCATAGAGAGCTTCAAAAGGAGCCATACCAATACTGGACTGAAAGCTGTTATTATATGCGAACTCCACCAATGGAAGATGCTCTTCCCATGTACCTCCAAAATCTAGGATACAAAGCCTCAAAAGGTCTTCTAGAACACGATTCACCCTCTCAGTCTGGCCGTCCGTCTGAGGATGATATGCAGTGCTCAGACACAATTGAGTCCCCACTGCTTCTTGCAAACTTCTCCAGAACTCGCTAGTGAAGATAGGATCTCGATCACTCACTATGCTAGAGGGTACCCCATGTAATCGAACTATCTCTCGAAGATATACAGAAGCTAACCATGGAGCGGTCCTCTTGCTCTTCACAGGTATGAAATGGGCGCTCTTAGTAAGTCTGTCTACCACCACCCAAATTCCTGTATTACCCTTCCTCGACCTGGGTAACCCGTCAATAAAATCCATCGAGACGCTATCCCACTTCCATTGCGGAACCTCCAATGGGTGAAGCAACCCACCTGGTTTCTTTTGTTCCGCCTTCACTTGCTGGCACACCAAACATCGAGCGACATACTCGGCCACATCTTTCTTCATACCGGCCCAGAAGAAAACCCTCTTCATGTCTTGGTACATCTTGTCCCCACCGGGATGAATGGTCATCCTAGAACGGTGTGCGTCATCAAGAATAGCCTTCCTCAAACCCTCGTCTTGCGGTATTCAAAGTTTACCGTCTCTACGCAAGTACCCCCTATCATCTAGGGTATACCTACTCAAATGGCTGGACGACTCCCCCCTTATGAGCTTCTCTATCAACTCAACCAACTGTGGGTCGTCCCTCTGGGCTTCCCCAATCCGTCCCAAAAGAGTAGGCCTAACTTCCAAGGAAGCTAACAAACCGGGTACAAAATCAATAGAAGGTCTGAAATCAAACATCGAGATAAATTCCAAGCTTTGTCGTTCCACGAACAATGGACTCAAGGACAACCTCTTCCTGCTCAAGGCGTCCGCCACCACGTTACCCTTGCCAGGGGTATACGCTATCTCGAAATCATAGGATGCTAAAAACTCCATCCACCTTTGCTGTCTCAAGTTTAAATCTTTCTGAGAGAACAAGTACTTCAAAGATTTATGGTCAGTGAACAACTCGAATCTCTCACCAAGAAGATAATGGCGCCAAATCTTAAGCGCAAAAACAATAGCGGCCAGCTCTAAATCATGAGTAGGGTAATTTTTCTCATGTGCCCTCAACTGCCTTCCACCATAGGCTATCACCCTTCCCTCTTGCATTAAGACTGCGCCAAGACCTGTCCCACAGGCATCAGTATAGACAACAAATGGCTTACTCCCATCTGGCAACACTAAAACTGGAGCAGTGGTTAAAGCTCTCTTTAACCGTCGGAACGCATCATCACAATCTACGTCCCATGTGAAAACAAGATTCTTCTTTGTTAAGCGGGTTAATGGGGCTGATATCTTCGCGAAGTCTTTGATAAACTTCCTATAATAACCCGCCAACCCCAAGAAACTTCTTACTTCGGTAGCATTCTTCGGAACCTTCCAATCCTGAATTGATACTACCTTCGCGGGATCCACAGCTATCCCTTCCTTGGAGACCACATGCCCCAAGAACCGCACTTCCCTCCTCCAGAAGTGACATTTAGAGAATTTAGCCTTAAGGCTATGTGCTCGAAGAGTCTTCAATACTTCCCCAAGATGTAGGGCATGCTCTTCTTCACTCTTAGAAAATACTAAGATATCATCCACAAAGACCACCACAAATTTATTAAGGAACTCCCTGAACACCCTACTCATCAAATCAACAAAGTATGCAGGAGCGTTCGTCAATCCAAATGGCATCACCAGCCACTCATAGAAACCATCCGGAGTTCTAAAGGCAGTCTTGTCTATGCTATCCTCAGCCACCCTCAACTGATGAAACCCCGTGGCTAAGTCCAACTGAGAAAATACTGAAGCGCCAACCAACTGATCGAAAAGATCATCAATCCTTGGCAATGGGTGTCTATTCTTCTTTGTGAGCTTGTTGAGTTCTCTATAGTCTACACAAAGTCAGAGGGACCCATCCGCCTTCGTAGCGAATACTACTGGAGCACCCCACTCCGATATGCTCCGTCTTATGAACCCCTTCTCAAGCAACTCCCCTACTTGCTTATGGAGTTCCCTCCTCTCACGAGGAGCCATGTGGCGCACTGGTAAAGATACCGGTTTAGCATTATCCACCAAATATATTCGGAAGTCAATCTCCCGCTTCGGAGGTAAGCCCTTCACCTCCTCAAACACATCCGGATATTCCCGGACCACTCTCATAGATTGCAAACTCTCGACCGAAGCGTCAAGCGATTCAAGATAACTTAGCATAACAGAGTCCATGGGATTACAAGAAATCTCGAGAGTGTTACCCAAGCGGGTCATGAGCCTAACAACTCTCCTTTCGCAATCAAGAATGGCACCATTACTGGATAACCAGTCCATGCCCAAAATCAACCCATAGCCCGTGAAGCCCAATACAAAAGCATCACATCTAAACTCAATGCTAAGTATAGAAATCTTCAAACCCAAACATATCATGGACAAATAAGTGGAGCCCCCAATTGGGTTTGAAACAACCAAGGGATCATCTACCAGACTGGTGTCTAAGTGCAGTGACTCAACTAATGATGATGAGATAAACGAATGCGATGCGCCTGAATCAAACAATGTACGGACAGGATGGTCAAATAGAAAAACCAGACTTTCAACGGAGATAGTTCTACCTCTTTCCTGAATTGGTGGAACCGCGAGAGCCTGTACTTGCCCCCTAGCCTGACTCGGTGCCATAAGAGCTTGCACCTGTCCTCCTGAGGTAGATCCCGTCCTTTGCCCTTTCTTAGGGCAATCCTTCACTAAATGCCCTGCTTCGCCACAGTTGAAGCAGCCAGTCTTCTTCTTCTTGCGACAATCCTTGCTTAGGTGGCCAGGTGTCCCACAATTGAAACACTTCTTCTTTTTGCCCTTGCCACCGTTGCCTTTCCCACCTTTGCTTTGCTGTTGTTGAGGTCTCTTTTGATCTCCCTTCTTTTCGGGTGCCTTATTAGCATTAGGACCCTTCTCTTCCTCATACATGAGTGCCATGTCAACTAGCTTCTCAAAGGTGGCCCCCATAGGGATGTGAGTCATAGCCAACCCATGCATCGGTTCATTCAAGCCTTTCACGAACCTCAAAGCCTTCTTCTCCGGTGTATTCACCATGTCTAGGCCAAACCTTGCCAATTGATTAAACTTGTTAACATATTCCTTCACCGAAAGATTCCCTTGCTTTAGAGTCAAGAATCTCTCCATATACAAGTTCTCCTCCGCCCTTGAGAGAAACTTTGCCACAAATCTTTGCCTGAAATCCGCCCAAGGGTCAACGGGGCGTTCTCCATTAGTGACCTCCCACCAGAATGAGGCCTCTCCCTTCATTAACCAAGCAGCCAACTTGACTTTCTTCCCTTCTTCCATCTCAAAGATATCTATCAACTCTTCCACCTCCTTAAGCCAATCTCTAGCCTCCACAAAAGTTTCAGATCCTTGAAAAGGTTTCCCTCCCATAGCTTTAAATTCCTTGCAAGTCTTAGCAAAAGTATCCGTGCGAGGAGGAGGGGGAGGAGGAAGATCGGGTGCTATGGTTGGTGGAGGAATATTTGCTGGACCCGCAGTAGTGGCCCTAGCCTCCATCAATCTCCTATACCATACTGGTACCGTCACACCCTCCGGAAGATTAAGATTCTCGGCCATGCTGAAACGGAAAAGGGAAGATTCAAAACGGAGAATTCGAAGGATATAGATATGGCTATTGGGGATTATGCTTTTCTTTCAAAAACTTTTCTCTTAAAAGACATGTTTTTGAAAATATCTTTTCCAAAAATGTTTTAGAAAAATAGTTTTCTAAAAATTTTATCTGTTCCGGTAACCTTTGCTCTGATACCACGTGTAACACCCCACGCCCGCTATGGTCACTCACTAAGGGAATGCCATAGCATCGGTGGAGTATTTTAGTGAATATAGAACAGAAAAATTACACCAAGACAGATATATATAGTATTTGAAATTTAAAACATCATCTCATAACAGCGGAAATAAACATGTCTGGTTACATCATAAAACCATGATAAAAGTCAAGTACAATATCTGTCTAAATAAAGAAGTACATAATCCCACTCTCTCATACAATAGCCATAACACAAGAAAAGATAACTGGATAACTGGAGCTTTACATCAACCCAAGCTCCTAAAGACTGGAACAGCAATCCGATCAAGCTCTACTACCGCTAGGATCCACCGTAGAACCTGAGGGTTGGGAAAAAGATAAAAACAACGGGGTCAGACATAAGTCTGAGTGAGTCCTATAACTTTAACAATACAATCATTAAAGTAACCAGAGAAGACATAAACTTGACCTACGGTAATATCTGGGGATGAATGGCTACACCAAGCAGCTTGGTAGACTTAGGATAAACTAAGATAACCGTCAGGACGCATCTACCCACCCAAGGATAATTGCTAACTGCACCACACCAGTCATTCCTACTTAAAGGTTGATCCCTCCCAAGGACTTAGAAAATTTCCCCAGTAGTTTCATGTACTCCTAGCCTACTACATAGGTGCCGTCTGCCCCTATCTCCACTAGGTGTACTCGGTAATTCTTACCCAGTAGTTTCGTGTACCCCTACATAGGTGCCGTCTGCCCCTATCTTCATTAGGTGTACCCACTACTCCCCATCGATCGGCTCCCTACCGTAGATACCCGTGCTGGTCCCACAGTGGGGTGTATCACTCCCCTAAAGTGGCTACCCAATACTAACGGTGCACGGCTTTATATCTACACGATGCAACAACGGCTTATCTACCAGCCCGGGCCCACACACGCATATGAAGCCCGTTGGACTTGCGTTGCCACCGCTAACCCGTTTTGGCCTCTTATAATCAAGCCCAATATGCGTGTCCCGTCACTCGACTTGGGTCGAGCCCACAAAGATACGTTTGGGATATTGGTTGAAATGGGCCCCCACAAGCTACCCACTTAAGCTTGTCAAATATCTAGTGTATCCCACTTAACCCTTTAATCATGTTTAATTACATGTTTCCACTTGGTTAAGTATTCTAATCGTATTTTCTATTGCCACCCAAGGCAACCCACTAGATTCCACATGCCACCCAAGGCAACCACCAAATTTCCTTATGCCACCCAAGGCACCCACTTAACCCCTCATGTCCCACTACATGCTAATATGGTTAAGTGTTTCTTAATTAATTAAGACCGTGATCTCCCATAAAGACCTCCCACATTAGACTGACTGTTATGACCGCCTGGTTAAGCCGGTAGAGTCCGGGCAGTCTTACGTCATAACAGAGTCTAACCTCGTGTCTTTACCTTAATCACGTATTTAATTCATGGCTAAGACCTCTCACATTGGGCTGACATTTGTAGCAACTGGTTAAGCCGGTCGGGTCCGGGCAGTTTTACACTACAAATGAGTCCAACCTCGTGTCTTAGTCGATTAATTACACCTAATTAATCACCCCCATATTAATTATCCCTAATTAATATCAAGTTTTCCATAACATGGGTAGACCTAACTCAATAGGTAAATTCCCATGGGGTAGACCTAACTCAATAGGTAAATTCCCACTTATGGTAATTTATTTTTATGGTATGCTTAATCATACCCAAACATTCATTTATTAACATATTTACCAACCCCATCGTTCCCCACGTAAATCGTTCTCGTTACATGACATAATAAGGGGAAGATCATCACAAATATCATGGGTTTAGCATATAACTTTGTCATGGGTTAAGAGGATGTCAACTTGCATATATGAGCATATATTAACCCAACTACATACAACCCAAACTTGCATATTATCATACACATGATTTGCATAACATGTTGCATATGAGCTTGCATATTATCATACACATATCTTGCATAACATGTTAAACTTGCATATAGGCATTCTCAATCTTGCATAAAATGTTAAACATGCATTTAAGCATACACATAACTTGCATAAGCATCCACATACTTGCATAGGCATTCACATACTTGCATAACTTGCATATCATGTCATTTAAGCATATACATATCTTGCATAAGTGTTCATATACTCGCATAAGCATGCATAACTTGCATATCACATAAATCTAGCATTTAAACATATACATGACTTGCATAAGCATCCATACACTTGCATAAGCATGCATAACTTGCATATCACTTTCAACTTGCATTTAAACATACACTTAACTTGCATATCACTTTCAACTTGCATTTAAACACTTAACTTGCATATCACTTTCAACTTGCATTTAAACACTTAACTTGCATATCTCACTTTGCTAAACATGCATAATTCCACTTATTGAATATGCATAAATCCACTTATTAAACATGCATATATCAACTTGTTAAACATGCATAAATCAACTTATTAAGCATGCATAAACCAACTTATCAAATATGCATAAACATAGAACAACATAGAGTAACATATCATTATACATGATTCATACTCACTAATCCGCATTTAAGACCATAAGTCTCATTACACCCAATCTACTTACTTTAACAATTGATGTTAAAGTGATAGAAACTCACCAAACTCAAGATTAGCAACCTTATGAAGTAGAATTAGTTGCTAACTATGAAGATAATGATGATTAAGGATTGATTAGAGAGGAATTAGCTTGCAACTTTCTTCTTAGATTAGTGGAGGCTTCTCTTAGAATTTAATTTGGCGGCATGAGGCCATTGTTTCTATTTTTGGTGAGGATTAAGGTAGGTTTAGGGTGTATTTATAGATTAAGAGAGTGTTTTAGGCCCTTGGATTAACCCTAGATTAATTTAGGTCCATTAGATTTAGGAAACCTCTAGAACCAGACCCAGCCCAAGCCAGAAAACCAGATCTGGTGCACCCAAGCACCCTGGTTCGACACGCCAGGTCGACAGGCAAGTCGACAGGCATGTCGACACCCCTGTCGACAGGCCTGTCGACATGCTTAGGCGGGAATCCTCCCGCCTGGCCCCGCTGGTTCTAAATTTAAATTTAAATTTAAATTCCTAAATCTGTTTTTATCTCTAATTTTTCTACAAACTTCCTTGGGCCATAACCGGGCCATACGGACTCCGATTTTCGAAAACTCGGACTCTATTTCGCGTATTTTTCCGAGACGAACGCAATAACGCAGCCCGTTACCCCCAATTCCCACATCTGAGATTATTTATCCTGTAATTAGTGAATTTTAGTATTAACCCAAAATTCGGGGTGTTACAGTATAGTCATAGTAACGATTGTCATAAGATGATAGTATAGTCACGGTACGACTGTCATAAGGTGATAATCATAAACATGTGGCTAATAACAGGTTCAACATGGTAATAAGAGGGGTTTCTCTTTTTGATTTACAACATGAATAGGCCCCAAATCGATGTCATATTAATATTCAAGAGTCAAGATCCAAGATGAACAAGAATGAATGTAAACAGTCATCATACATAGGTCCAATTTCAATTTTACATCATATTCATAATACATTTACAGTTTAAATCTGAAAATAACTGGGGCTTACAGATCGTGGTTGGAGAAATAGAAAAAGAGAGTCATTTGTTGCTTAGTCAAGTCCTAATAGAAGTCCCCTAATCAGCAATTCCTTTAACGCAGTCTCAACGTAGTAGAAGTAGTCCCTCTCTCAAACTTTTCAACCATAATCAGAGCAGCATAAGGTCAGAAAGAAATTTGGTGTAGAGAGACTGGTGTTAGTGGCTGTATTTATTGGGTCAGGTCAACGAATGTGGACAGGAACGAGGCCAAATACATCAAAGTGAATCCAGCTTCAGAAATGGACTCGGGCACCAGGTCGACCCCCAGGTCGACACTATGGTCGACCTGGCCCTGGGTAGGTCGACTACATAGTCGACCCCCAGGTCGACCTGGTCCTGGGCGGGATTTTTCCCGCCCAGTCCATTTGGAGGTTTGAAATTCGAATTTTGAATTCGAATTGAGTCTGTTTTGAATTTGAAAATTTCTGAAAACTTCGAATGGTCATATCTTGGTCATACGGACTCCGATTCTCGAAAACTCAGACTCGTTTCCAAGCAGAATTTCGAGACGAACGCAATGGCGTATCCCATTTCCCTTTATTCTTATTTTAAAAATTAATTCTTCCTTGATTTATGGTTATTACACGTTATAAAAGCACGGGTTGTTACATTCTCCCCTCCTTAAAGGATTTCGTCCCCGAAATCTCTAAGTTAGGGAGGATGTGTCCTACCATCCATCATCCATCTACTCAAAGCATCATCCACAGGCAACCATTGTCCTTAAGAGATTTCTAGTGTTGTATGAACATATGCAGTAAGTGTGTGTATATGTACTTATCTAATGCTAAAGATCAGGCGGTTACTGATTTAGTAAACCTCCTTAATGCAAAATATGTTAGTGTCATGAATCCAACATGTATGCAAATTCCTAGCATAGTTTATAATCTCTACATGAGTGCACAAGCATTCATCCATTTGCAACATCCAAGTGATAGCATAACAAGTTCCATCCATGTACAAGTATTAACACCCATGCATACGCAACATGAAAATGTGACTGAGCCGATCTAGTGCCTAATGTGTGTCATGCATCCACTAGCAACCACTTGCAACCATTTGCAACCATCAACCATAACATGTTTCAATCACATGTTTACATCCATACAGTTCTACCTAAGGTTCTCAAGATAAGATCGAGAAGATAACAAGACAAACATAGATATTAGAAGCATGTTACGAAAAGGTTTTCAAGTTTATAGGAAAAAGAGATCGAGAATGTACCCTCAAAAAGAAATGGGTAAAGCGCGCGTATCTTTTCTTCGGTTTCCCAAGTTGCATCCTCTTGGGCTTCACTCCACTGCACTTTCACTAGCTTGACTTCTCGATTCCTTAGCTTCTTAATCTTCGTTCCTAAGATACGAATCAGAACTCACCTCAATGTTGCTTCTTTATCCACTTCCATGTCTTCAAGGATGCTTGGCTCAACCACTTCGGTTGACTCATGCAAACACTTCTGGAGATGCGAGACGTGAAAGACATTGTGTACTCCAGACAACTTCTCGGGTAAGTCTACCTTGTAGGCCATCCGTCCAATCCTCTCAATGATGGGGAATGACCCTACAAATCTTGGTGCTAGCTTTCCAACTGCTCCAAAACGAACTACATTGCGTAACGGAGAAACCTTTATAAAGACCATATCTCCGACTTCGAATTCTAAGTCTGTCCTTCTCTGGTCCGCATAAGATTTCTGTCTATCTTGGGCCGTTTTCATCCGTCTTCGTATCAACTCAATCTTCTCAGAAGTGTCCCTTATCATGTCGGGCCCAAGTATAAGTCTGTCTATCGTCTCCCACCAACAAGTTGGCGACTTGCACAGTCTTCCATATAGGGCTTCGAACGGTGCCATTCCGATGCTAGCTTGGTAACTGTTATTATACGCAAACTCCACGAGAGGAAGATGGTCTTCCCAAGTACCACCAAAGTCAAGAATGCATAGCCTCAGGAGATCTTCTAGTACCCTATTTACCCTTTCGGTTTGTCCATCCGTCTGTGGGTGATAGGTCGTGCTTAAGTTTAGTCGTGTTCCCATTGCTTCTTGCAGACTATTCCAAAACTGGCTTGTGAAAATCGGGTCACGATCACTAACTATACTATAAGGAACTCCATGCAATCGTACTATCTCTCGAAGGTAAATAGACGCTAGCCCTGATGCGGTCCTCTTGCTCTTCACCGGAATGAAGTGAGCGTTTTTCATGAGTCTATCAACTATGACCCATATGCTAGTATTTCCCTTCCTAGACCTAGGCAGTCCATCCACGAAATCCATCGTGATACTCTCCCATTTCCATTGCGGAACCTCCAAAGGATGTAATAGCCCACCGGGCTTCTTCGACTCGGCCTTTACTTGTTGGCACACCATACACTTCGAAACGAACTCTGCCACGTCCTTTTTTCATTCCATCCCAAAAGAAAATGCATTTCATATCCCTGTACATCTTATCCCCTCCGGGATGTATAGTCATCTTCGAGTGGTGCGCTTCTTCGAGAACTCTCCTTACTAAGTCTCCCACTTGTGGGACACATAACCTTCCATCGCGCCTTAGCCATCCCTTATCATCTATGGCATACCTACTGAGGCGACTTGACGTCTCACCTCTAATCAGCTTGTCCATGATTTCAACTAACTGTGGGTCTTCCTTCTGTGAAGTCCCTACTTGATCTAGAAGTGTAGGTCTTAACTCAAGAGATGCAAATGTAGCAGTCAATGAATCAATAGCAGGTGTAAAATCAAAGGTTGCTATAAACTCAAGGATTTTCATTTCAACAAACAAGGGGCTCAAAGTCAGCCTTTTTCTACTTAGCACGTCTGCCACCACATTACCCTTGCCAGGGGTATAAGCTATATCGAAGTCATGTGATGCCAAGCACTCCATCCACCGTTGTTGTCTTAGATTCCAGTCTTTCTGTGATAAGAGGTACTTAAGCGATTTGTGGTCGGTATACAGCTCGAACCTCTTCCCTAGAAGATAATGGCGCCAAGCTTTAAGTGCAAAAACAATCGCGGCCAACTCCAAGTCATGCGTGGGATAGTTTTTCTCATGGACTTTAAGTTGTCTGCCCCCGTAGCATATTACTCTTCCTTCTTGCATTAGGACAGCGCCTAACCCCATGCCGCACGCATCTGTGTACACAGTAAACATCTTACCTCCATCGGGTAAAGCTAAGACTGGAGCTGTGGTGAGGGCTCTCTTAAGTCTCTGAAAAGCAGCATCACATTCTAGGTCCCATGCAAAAGGTAGGTTCTTCTTTGTTAATTTAGTAAGAGGGGCTGAAATCTTAGCGAAGTCCCTAATGAACTTCCTGTAGTAGCCCGCCAAACCAAGAAAGCTCCTCACCTGTGTTGCATTCTTAGGAATTTTCCAGTCCTGTACCGCAACTACCTTTGCCGGGTCCACGGCTATGCCTTGCTTAGAAACTACATGTCCAAGGAACCGAACTTCCTTCCTCCAAAAATGGCATTTGGGGAACTTAGCCTTTAACTGGTGTGCTCTAAGCGTTTCCATGACTTCCTTGAGATGCCTAGCATGCTCTTCTTCATCTTTTGAGAAGATCAAAATATCATCCACGAAAACTACCACAAACTTGTTAAGGAACTCCCGAAACACCATGCTCATCAAATCTACAAAGTATGCGGGTGCATTCGTTAACCCAAACGGCATAACGAGCCATTCGAAGAACCCATCCGGAGTCCTAAACGCAGTTTTGTCAATGCTATCCTCAGCCACTCTGAGCTGATGGAATCCTGTGGCTAGATCGAGTTGAGAGAAAACAGATGCTCCCATAAGCTGGTCAAACAGATCGTCGATTCTTGGTAGTGGGTGCCTATTCTTATTTTCAGCTTGTTTAACTCACGATAATCTACGCACAGACGAAGCGATCCATCCGCCTTAGTAGCGAATACTACCGGAGCACCCCATTCAGAAATGCTTCGTCTTATGAAATTTTTCTCAAGCAACTCGTTGATTTGTTTACTGAGCTCTCTTGTTTCTCGCGGGTCCATGTGCCTAACGGGCAATGAAACTGGCTTGGCATTATCAACAAGATAAATTCGGAACTTTATCTTGCATTTAGGAGGCAATCCCCCCACTTCATCAAAGACATCTGGATATTCTCGGACCACTCTTACAGATTGCAAATTATCGTCGGACGAGTCAAGGGATTCAAGATAACATAACATGACCGGACCCTTAGGGTTACAAGAAATTTCAAGGGTATTACCAAGGCGAGTCATGAGCCTCACTACCCTTCGTTCATAATCAAGAATGGCTCCATAATCGGACATCCAGTCCATACCTAGGATCAAACCGTATCCCATAAATCCGAGAACATAAGCATTACACGTGAATTCTACGCTTAAGATAGAGATCCTAAAATCCACACACATCATAGATAAATGGGCGGATCCCCCAATTGGATTTGAAACTATAACAGGATCCTCAACCAGACTAGTACTTAGGTGCAGATTTTCAACAATATCAGAAGAAATAAAAGTATGCGATGCGCCAGAGTCAAATAAAGTTCGAACAGGAAAGTCAGAAACGTAAACAAGGCTTTCTACGGAAATATTACTACCTCGGTCAGGAGCTGGAGCGGTGTTGAGAGCATGCAACTGCCCTCCAGAAGGTCCTGCTCGCTGAGTCTGCCCTTGCCCCTGCCCTTGCTTCTTAGGGCAATCCTTGCTGATGTGTCCAGTATCCCCACAATGAAAGCAGTCACCCAACTTCCTCTTCTTCCTTCACAGTTTTTAGCTAGATGTCCGGTAATACCACAGAAGTTGCACTTCCTCGTCTCACGTGATTTGTTGTTGTTCTTGTTATTCTTATTATTCTTGTTGTTTCCCTTCTTGAAGTCAGCCTTCTTGTTCTGAGTCTCATTAGGCTTAACCTCCTTCTTGCTATTCTTGTCTTCCTCATGGAGTAGAGCCATATCCACCAAGCTTTCAAAGGTCGCCCCCATAGGTATATGAGTTAGGGCCAAGCTGTGTAGTGGCTCGTTCAATCCTCGAGCAAAGCGTACAGCCTTTTTCTAGGCTGTGTTGACCAAATCCAAACCGAACCGAGCAAGCTGATTAAACTTATTCACGTACTCCCTCACAGAAATATCCCCTTGCTTGAGCGCTAGGAACCTCTCCATCTGAAGGTTCTCCTCTGCTGATGATAGGAATTTGAGCCCAAACCTTTCTCTAAAGTCTGCCCAAGTCTCAACTGGCCTAGTAGCGTTGGTGACTTCCCACCAAAATGCAGCTTCCTCTTTCAACAACCATGCTGCCAACTGAACTTTCCTATGGTCCTCCATATCAAAGATAATGAACAAGTCTTCTGTTTCCTTTAGCCAGTTTCGTGCCTCAACGAAGGTTTCAGTTCCAACGAAGTTCATGCCGCCATCGCTTTAAAGTCTTTGCATATTTTGGCAAAGGCGGTACCAGGAGGAGGAGGAACCGCGACCACTGGGGGAGGAGGAGGAGGGATGTCAGCCGTGACGCGTCGTTGGCCCTGGCTTCTAAGTACCTTCGGAACCATCCAGGCACGGGTATTCCCACGGGAAGGTTAAGATCGGCCATGCTGAAAAACGAAAAGGAAAGATTCAAACGAGGAAACAAAGGAAAGTGTTAATGGTTTCATGGGGAATAACCTTTTTAAACATAAAACTTTTCTTGAAAAATGCTTCTTTATAAATGGTTTTGAAAACCGTTTCAGAAGGTTTTTAAAACTTTTGCCCAGCCTGGTAACCTTCTACTGTGATACCAAATTGTAACACCCCACCTCCGCTATGGTCACTCACAAAGGGAATGCACTAGTTTTGGTGGAGTATTATCTAGGTAAACATGCACAGGGATATCACAAGGCAGAACATAAATAAAGTAGCGGTAAAAATTAAAAACCAACTTTTTATTATTTCCAAGAAAAGAGTCAAAAGCTCATATATCCAAGATACAAATTATTCCATTACATCAAGTTCATAGTAAAGAAGCATAAACTTTAAAACAAAAGTAAATTATTCCCCATAAATAGCAGAAGCAGCCATAGCATAGACCAAAACCAAACCGTACATGAGCTGTCAGAAAGCAAGTTGAATCCAAGCTAAGAGCTAGTGTTTCCTCCCTGAGAACCTTGGGGGGAACGAAAGAAAAAGGGGCAAAAGAAAGGGTCAGTTATAAAGACTGGTAAGCCCTAGTGACTTTCAGTATGAAAACTAATAAAGGTAACATGATATGTGAAAACAGGAATTAAACATAAGGATGATAACAGAACTAGTTGGGTAATTAAGATAACAAGATAAGTCAAGTCTGGCATCGCATGTTCAAGGTTCGCTGCACCAACTGTACTAGTATTCTAACCCATATCAAGTATTAACCATGAAATGATCCCTTAGCCCAGTGTCATGAAGTGACCTATTACCGGGTCCTACGGTACGATCTACTAATCGATCGGCTCCCTACAAGTCCTAGCTCGTCATGTGTCTGTGTCATACGGCCCTATCCAGAAACGTAGTTACCTGTGCTAGGTCCACCATAGGGTGTATCAAGTCCTATGGTGCCAACCACCGACACGAATCAAGCACGCACAGTGTAAATCTACGGGTGCCCAATGCCTGCTTTTTCAACTCCGGACTACGTGCACGACCATAACCCGCCTGAACCTACAATGGCGCACCTACTCAGCCGTCGTTCTGGTCGCTTACATTCAGCCCAGTAATCATGCCCCACCCTGCCTAGTCCTAGGGTATCGTGATACATCTAAGTGGGTTACTACTGAAAAGGACCCCGTAACTAGGGTTTCTAATGGGTTAAGTGTTGTCATTCAAATTCGTGACTTAATCCTATCCAGATCATGTATCAAGTTGGTTAAGTGTGTTCAAGCAGTTCATGACTTAACCCTATCAAGTCATCGTGTCAAGTTGGTTAAGTATATTCAAGTGGTTCATGACTTAACCCTATCATGTGGCATTAATTCATTAGTGCACGCCAACCTCTCACATTAGACTAGCTGTTGTGGTTACTGGATTTGTCGGGCGGTTCCGGGCAGATTTACACCACAACATAGTCTAACCTCGGGTTTTTACGTGCGATATGACCAACTACCCACATTGGATCCTATTATTTGCAGCCACTGGATTTTCCGGGCGGTTCCGAGCAGATTTACACTGCAAACTCAACCCTACCTCGAGTTGGCCATTTTCAAGTTTATCTAACTGTCATACCCACGTTCAAGTTTTCATGTTAGATTCATGTCGAGTTTTCAAGTCATGTTTTATGTCAAGTTCATGTCCATATTCAGGTTCAAGTCATAATAATGTTCATGTTCAAGTTTAAAGCTAATTCATATTTTACCTAATCTACCCAAATCGTATTCCCATCGCACGAAGGTTCGAATCGATACAAATAAATCTAATAAGGGAGTGACATAAAAAGAAATGGGTATAAGGTGGCAAGAGTAATTACTAGCATAGCATGATATGACTTGAAATAAAACATTACTGGCATATGAAATATTGGCCTCAAACATAAAGATTCCAAATCTAGCAACATAAGGTACTAGTCAAAGTAACAGTTGTCACAAGGTGATAGTATAGTCATGGTAACGACTGTCATAAGGTGATAGTATAGTCATAGTAACGATTGTCATAAGATGATAGTATAGTCACGGTACGATTGTCATAAGGTGATAATCATAAACATGTGGCTAATAACAGGTTCAACATGATAATAAGAGGGGTTTCTCTTTTTGATTTACAACATGAATAGGCCCCAAATCGATGTCATATTAATATTCAAGAGTCAAGATCCAAGATGAACAAGAATGAATGTAAACAGTCATCATACATAGGTCCAATTTCAATTTTACATCATATTCATAATACATTTACAGTTTAAATCTGAAAATAACTGGGGATTACAGATCGTGGTTCGAGAATTAGAAAAAGAGAGTCATTTGTTGCTTAGTCAAGTCCTAATAGAAGTCCCCTAATCAGCAATTCCTTTAACGCAGTTTCAACGTAGTAGAAGCAGTCCCTCTCTCAAACTTTTCAACCAGAATCAGAGCAGCATAAGGTCAGAAAGAAATTTGGTGTAGAGAGACTGGTGTTAGGGGCTGTATTTATTGGGTCAGGTCAACGAATGTGGACAGGAATGAGGCCAAATACATCAGAGTGAATCCAGCTTTAGAAATGGACTCGGGCACCAGGTCGACCCCTAGGTCGACACTATGGTCGACCTGGCCCTGGGTTGGTCGACTACATAGTCGACCCCCAGGTCGACCTGGTCCTGGGCAGGATTTTTCCCGCCCAGTCCATTTGGAGGTTTGAAATTCGAATTTTGAATTCGAATTGAGTCTGTTTTGAATTTGAAAATTTCTGAAAACTTCGAATGGTCATATCTTGGTCATACGGACTCTGATTCTCGAAAACTCGGACTCGTTTCCAAGCAGAATTTCGAGACGAACGCAATGGCATAACCCGTTTCCCTTGATTCTTATTTTAAAAATTAATTCTGCCTTGATTTATGGTTATTACACGTTATAAAAACACGGGTTGTTACAACAACCATCCAATCATATAATAAGGTTACAAAGATCTACGGATCTAATAATTATACATAGGGATACATAAAGAGATTATATAAATAATAAAAGTTTTCACTTCAAAGCGGGTAACTAACCTTCTAAACCTGAAAATCTTTAAGTGTAGCATCGTGAGCAACACAGACCCAGTGAGATAGCTATTTAAGCTTAGTTTTCAAATCATGTCTTAATTGGGTTTATTATAGTCTCTCTTGAGAGGTTTCATCAATTCAAAGTTTAAATCAATAAACAAGTAAGACTTTGAGATATTAAATCAAACAAGTTCATAATAAACTTCATTACATCCAAACCCTTGCTTTTTTAAAATACGTTTTTATGAATCTAAACCACACCGATTTAGTTTAGATTTTAGGATATGTTATCCCGATGCGGTCGGCATTCTGACAATAAGTAGGGACATACTCTACTCATCTTAATGCCAACACAGAGTAATAGTGCACTACCCAAGATTTATTGCCATATACCACACCCCATCAAAGAAATATAATTAAGAAAATATTTCTCAAAAGTAATCTTAAATTACTTTTTTGAATTCCTACTTTTAAGTGTTAAAGAGAAACCCAAAACTACCTCAAAATTATTCCAATCTATGTTAAGAAGAACTTCAAAACCACTTCATAAAGGTTTTAAAATCCAAAAGAAAAAGTGAAGATAGCATCTTAAAAAAGTGAAAATTAGGCACAGGTCCCTATTAAGTTTCAAAATTAGGCTCGCATCCAGTCATAAACTTATTGTAAATTAGGTCCCTATTTTTCGAAAATTCATAAAAAATGTAAATTTATATTTAAATATAACACGAAAACGTAAAAAAATTCAGTCGAAAAAACCACCGAAAAACATGTTAAAAAAAAAAAAAAAAACAGAAAAATAACGAAACTGCAATTAAATGCTTAATAGCAGGCACAAATTTGAATTTCCTTGCATACATCTGTGCAAGTATTCCAGTCATGCATCTGTGTTTGTTTTCATGCATACAAGCATGCAAGTAAATCATTATTCTTGCATACAAGTGTGCAAAATTTCACCATGCAAATAAGTTCATGATTATTTGCATTCATGTGTGCAATAAAAATAGAAAAGTTGCACGCATGTGTGCAACAATCTGCAGGCAAAATTCAGTATAGTTTATCTTCATGCAATACTTGCATACATGTGTGCAAGTATTTCAAAATAGTTTCATGCATATATGCAATTTTTTTTTCCATATTTTCAATGGAAACAACTTATGCAATAGTTGCATTCATGTATGCAGTTATTGGTAATAGTTGCATACTTATATGCAACTTTTTTTCGTAGACTTCTGGGAATATTTCTAGATTTTAGATTTTTTTTTACCTGACAGCACATTCTTTTGGGCAAAGAGACGTAAAACACTGAAGTTTGAAAAATAGGGACTGGGTTTAAAATGAAAAGTAGGGAGGGATGACGTTTACATTTTGAAACATAATAAGGACGTACAGCAAACGGACCCTTCAAAAAATGCTACAAAAAGTTTCAGCATCAAAAAATAAGAACATCTTTTAAAAAAGGTTAGGAAAGTTCTGGGCTTATTAGAGTGATTTATAAACAATTTAGAGAAAAGGCACCATTTTCAGAAATGCTATGAAAAGTTTTAGGTTTATAATGGTTTTCGGCTTAAAATAGCTACAACGTTTCTGATGTGTTGTGAAAAGTTCAGGGCTTGTTAGAATAGTTCATAAGTAATTCAGAAAAGGCAGTCCTTTAGAAATGCTACAAAAAGTTCTGGTTTTAGACACCAGTGTTAGAAACATTTGGAAAGCGTTTTCAAATTCCAGAAGTGTTTCATATTTCTGGAATTAATAATTTTGGCTAGTTTTTCGGCAAAATGTTTGATGTAATTTCTCAATGATAAATATAGTTTTTTAACTCCAAATTTTCTATAGTAATAAGCTTCCTTAGCCTACTTAATTACCATGAAAAGAAACCTTTAAAATCATTTACTGATTGAATATATAAAATTCAAAATCGTGATGCATTTGCAACATGTCCATTTCGGGTAGATTTTTACCAGAATTTGCGTCTAGTTATCAAGTACATAAATTATCGAATTAAAAAGTGGTCAAAGTGAAAGTTGTATTCCTTTGAATTAACTTTCTGAATTGATAAAGAAATCGAAATTTCATTAAGATATGAGGAAGTTATGGTAAATATCGAACGTCATTTTCTTAGCTTCGAGAATAATCATTCATTCTTAAATTTCACACCTTTTCTTCAGAATATGAAATGAATACATGTACTAAAATAGTTTTCTCACCTTAGAATTGTAGATTGAGCTTGTATTTCTTCTCTTGGCTTCTACTAAACTTCTCTTCTTTATCTTATCTTGTTTTAGTTTTGTGAATGCATGAAAAGAAGTGAACATTTCTACATTTTTTATAGTATTTTTCATGGCTAGTTTGGTAATTTATTTTTGGACACTTGTCCACCTTATCTTCATGCAAGCTTTAGGATGTAGACACATACCTCCTTAGGTGTATTAAGATGTTTCTACATATGGACACCTAATGGGTTTATGTGTCTTTACCTCCTTAAATCTCATGATATGTGCACTGTTCAATTTATGACATGTGTCCTTATCATTTCATGGCACCTTTCTTATTTTTAAAATATATACACACCATTTGTTTTTAGTTAAAAGATATGTATTATATATGCAAATATATATATGTGTATGTTTGTGTGTGCGTGTATGTGTGTATGTATATGTATGTATGTATGTATGCATTCATTGTACTTAAATGTTTGAATTGATCGAATTAATATATTTAAAATTTCTAAAAACATTTTCATGGCCTGTTTTTGAGTTAGGCCGTTACACTCTACCACCCTTAGAAAAAGATTTTGTCCTCGAAATTAAGTTTCAAGCATTTCTGGATACTCTCTATGGGTTTCTGGCTACACCTCCCATGATGCTTCGTCTTCTTTGTGATGGCTCCATTGTATTTTCACTAAGGAAATTTCTTTCGTTCTTAGTTTCTTAACTTTTTTGTCAAGAATTCAAACAGGTATTTCAATGTACTTGGTCCCCTTTTTAACTTCAATACCAATTAAATCAATCACATGAGATGGGTCAGAAATATACTTTCGTAGCATTGATATGTGAAAAACATTATGTATATCCGATAATTTCTCAGGTAAGCTGAGTTCGTATCGCATAATTGTTTATAAAGCACTCTAATAAGTCCAGGACTTTCAAAACGTTTTTTAAGCATTGTAGATTTTATTTTTTGATACTAAAACTTTTTGTAGCATTTTTTAACTACTATCTTTTTTTTCTATCGGATTTTAAAACCTTTACGAAGTGGTTTTAAGGTTCTTCTTAACATAGATTGGAATAATGTTGAGGTAGTTTTGGGTTTGTCTTAAACCCTTAAAAGTAGGAATTTGAAAAGGTAATTTAGGATTACTTTTGAGAAACGTTTTCTTGATTATATTTTTTGATGGGGTACGGTATAAGACAATAGATCTTGGGTAGTGCACTATTACTTTATATTGATATTGAGCCAAGTAGAGTACGTCCCTGCTTTGTGACGGGATGTCGACCACAACAGGATAACATATCCTAAAATCTAAACTAAATGAGGGTGTGGTTTAGATTCATAAAAATGTATTTTGAAAAAGCATGGGTTTTGATGTAATGAAGTTTATTATGAACTTGTTTGATTTAATATCTTGAAGTCTTACTTGTTTAATTATTTAAACTTTGAATTGATGAAACCTCTCAAGAGGGACTATAATACAACCCAATTAAGACATGATTTTTAAACTAAGCTTAAATAGCTATCTCACTAGTTCTGTGTTGCACATGATGCTACACTTGAAACTTTTCAGGTTTAGAAGGTTAGTTGCCCGCTTTGAAGTGAAGACTTTTATTATGTATATTATCTCGTTATGTACCCCTATGCATAATTATTAGATACTTGGATTTTTTTTTAACCTTTTTATCTGATGGGATGATTGTATAATAGCTCTTTCATTCAAAATCATGTATTATGAATGATTTTATATTCCAACAAACTTTTATTAAGTGTTGGTACTATTCTATTAGCACCATGGATTATATATAGCACCACTGCTTCTGGATAGGTATACCAGAGTGGGATGTTACAATGTTTTAATCCAATTGGAAATTTATTGATTAGAAATAAGTATATCTAGTTTAATTCTAGCCTGAGGGAACACATTGGCACAATCTTGACTCCTGGAACCGTGGGAGCACTACCAACCAAAGCTGCGCGCACTGGCGGTTGGAAAACATTACCAACAGCAGAGCTGACAACCTGACCAACAAAAGCATCATGGGCGGGAGCGAGGTTGGAATAAAGGGCACCCCTGAGTGAAGCGGGACCGGCACCGGTCCTGGGATTGGTGTCGGCCTTCTGATTAGTTTGTGGAGTTGCACCCAATCCCCAAGTTGCAGCTTGAGGAACATTGGTACTTGTTCCAATAATATATGCCTCGCTATTTAGCTTCTCAACGCTTCTTATCTTGTCCTCAATCCAAGTGAAAAAGGAAGTAAAAGCTTCTTCGTATTACTCGATGCGTGCATTCAAATTCATAGCTAAGTTGTATTCCATCGACGTCTTCACTAGTGACGTAATACAAGGGTACTCTAATCAAAGAAAGTTCTTGACTTCCTTCACCTCATACACCTTAAGCTTCAGCGTAGCATCGAGCTTCTTATAGTTGACCATAGTGAAAGCGAGTAACAAAGTCAAAGTTGAAAGCCGAAACCGAAGTTGAAATCCAAAACCAAATCCGAAGACAAAACACAAAGACAAATCCGAGAATCCAATTTGTAGCATAAGTCAAAGTTATGCACCCCCTTCCTGGCATGCCAAAATGTTGACCTGGGGAATTGTCACTTACTCGCGCACGCCAACCCTCAAGTGTATGTTTTGTAGAAAAAACTGTACTCCAAGTCCAAAGTAATGAAATGCAGGGAAAATACAACTATTTATAGTGGTTTGGCGCTAACTCCTACGTCCAATTCATTGTAATCATTCATTAAATAATAGATTGTGCAAGTACAGACAATATTTGTGCTTAAAGTGTTACAATAGAACAACAAAATATTTGTTAATTCCAAACTTTGACCAAACTACCCTTTTTCCTCTTCGTTGAGTGGAAAAAGTGTTGACTTAGTCAACAATGTCCAAGAAATCCAAAAATGACCAAGATAATCCAAAAGTAGTGAAAAAGTCCTTGTTAATGTCCAAAAGTTGAAGGAAAACGTTTGTGTGACATTTTATGTGACGGCCCGCCCCGGGCCAGCTGACATTTCCCATTAAATGCGATGTGCTAATGCCCGACAAGCACGGGACGGTTGCCAAGGAAAGGAAAAGAAAGGAAACTTAACAGTGAACTAACAAAGAACCTGTAGAATGTCTCACAGCGCATGTAATAAAATATAGTAATAACATACTTGACATAAAACATGCGAGATAGTGCATAAGCTAAAAACTAAACCATAATCATCATAGCAGCGGAAATCCAAAATACAGCTTATTACAACTCCAACATACTGTATCTAAAGCAAAGAAAGAGGTGCACTACTAATGCCCAAAGTCGTGACCAACAACAACACAGGGAGAATATATATATCATACGTGGAAACCTCCTGCTCGTCTCCGGTACGGCTACTCGTACATACCACCTAACTTGACTCTAGTCTGCCCTTTTAAGAGCACCCAAAGTAATAAGAAGAGACATTAAACTCTGGGTTAGACAAAAGTCTGGTATGAGCGATAAGCAGCAAAACAGAACAACAACAGGTATACTAAGCCATACCTAAACCTGGACCTACAACCAAAGAGTTAGCACAACAAGATGCACAACACTCTAAGGTGACACTTACATATGGTGTAAAGATACGGGGGAGGGGTGCGCATGTCATAGTGATGTCAGCAATCAAGCATAGCAACCATCCTCACATCTCTCACTTAGTGCATAAAGCATACGACATCCACTGCTTTGACCACCCAAATCCGTTGCTATGATCACTCTGCCCCATGGAGTCATGATGAATCCACCGCACTGATCCATAGCCACTAATCCCTTGCTATGTCCACTCTACCCCCATGAAGTCATGACGACTCCACTGCACTGGCTCATAGCCATGCTATGATCACTCTACCCCATGGAGTAATAACTACCCCACTGCACTGATCCGTAGCCTAACATTCGTCTTGGTGGCGAATCTAAGTTATGGACGTCGATAACCCCTTAGCACACGTCCCGCAGCAAAGCCCAATTCCTGAAGTCAACTCGTTGGTTCCCATCTGGATCCTGAGTTCTACCTCCTATTTGGACTCCCTTTGCATCTTGGGTTTTGGTCTTCTCCGGATCGGTCTCCATTTCATTCGTGATCATCATCTAGGCTCGGGTCCTCCATCGATTCGTGAGCACCTCTGGTTCGTGACCATCAAGCGGTTCGATTCATAGCACCCTTTCCAGATCGGTTCGGGTCGTGGTACCTCATTGGGTTCGTGGTCATTGCATCGGGTCGGGTCGGCTTCCCCCACCGAATCGGGTCGTGACTCCAGGTCGTGGCTCCAAGCTCTGGCTCGTGACTTCATGGCATCAGATCGTGATGCTTTGGTTCTAGACATCTGGTTCGGGCTCGCATGCTGGAGCGAATCGTGAGGAGCATCAGGGTCCAGCTCGTGACGTAGTTCAATTCGCAGAAGGGTGGTGCTCCGGTTCGGGTCATGATAACCTGGTCACGAATGGGTAGGGCGATCCAATCTGGTTCCTGCATCATTTCTTATAACCTTTCCAGCGACTGTTTTACACTACAGACGGCATTTTCGACCAATCTAACTGTTCTAAGCAATCATAAATCATACCAAACTGTTATAGCAACATATGACATCAACCATAAAAACCAAAATGATAAATAACCATGTCAAAATGGATCAAACACACCCAAAACCCATATTTTTTCCTTAATCATGCTTAACCACAACTAGTGATAGGATTAGCAAAACATATCCAAATTAACCCAAATTTCTAATAGAGGCTTAAAATAATATTTAAGAATTTCTAAACATTTTTCCAAATTTTCCTGAGTTATAATTTTGCTAATTAACACTAATCACCCTTAATTAACCATAATTTGTGAAAAACACTGCAAATCACTCACCTTAGCCACAAATAATTTATAGATTTGAACGTATCTCTGATTTGGGCCAAATCTCTAGGCAACACAATAGCTCCAACTCTGATTTGATGCTATTTTGACTTGATTTGATGCCGATTATCTTAATCCTTGATTAGAAAGTGATTTGGGATGATTTTAAAAGATGGAGGCCATGGCTTGGGTTAGAGAAATGTTTCAAGTGGCTGAGAAAATGAAATGAGATCATTTCCTAACTGATTTCAGCCTCCCCAGAACCCTAATCCCGAAATGGGTTATGGGCCTAGCTGCTAATTACCCTAATTAGGCCCGGTTAAGCTGTTTTCCACCTTCTAAACCTTGCTTCAGCCATATCTCCCACACGGTAAGTCCGTTTGGCTAATATGACCGCTGTACGGAAAGCTAAACCATCATCTCGATATAGTGGAAGTGGTTTAAGGTCAAAACTCTTTATCAATCAAAAGTTATAGGCGAAACAAGATTCGCCAGAGGCAAAATTGTTATTTAAAAATCGGCAAAAATCGTGAACATTCTCCCTAAAGTTACACGACCATACGATCTCAGATGGAAAAGAAATAAATATTCTATGATCCTTCGATACGTAGAATGCGGGTCGTTACACTCTCCCCCCTTAAGAAATTTCGCCCCCGAAATTCCTTAACCAAAAACATACAAAGGTGTTCCGCATGCATATCAGTCATTCACAATATACACAACAAACACAACAAGACTACCGTAGCATGCAGTTTACTAACAAGGGAAGAAACTATCACTATTAAAAGCTTACCAGGCGAAGAGTTCTAAATGTGATTCCCTTATGCTCTCATCTGTTTCCCAAGTACGGTCACTCTCATTCTCGCCCCACTGAACCTTGGCCAATTTCACCGCCTTCCTTCGAAGTTGTTTCGTATTGTACTCGACAATACGGATCGGCTTGCGGTTCCCAACCACCTCGGGTTCTACTTCGATGTGATCCAACTGATCCGGTGAAATAGTCATATCGGGGTCATGCACGAACATCCTTAACTGGGAAACATGAAACATGTTATAAACTCCTGCTATCTTGTCTGGCTACTCAACTTTATATGCCAAATTCCCAACTTGCTCAAGAAATGGGAATGGGCTAACAAATCTTGGTGTTAACTTGCCTCTCCTACCGAATCGAATCATGCTCTTCAACGGAGAAATCTTGACAAACACCAAGTCCCCAATGGAGAATTTGAAATCTCCTCTCCTCTTATCAGCATAACACTTCTGCCTATCTTGCGCAGCCTTAATTCATTGTCGGATAACCTTAATCTTGCTTGAAGTTTCTCTTGTTACATCTGACCAAGCACGAATTTCTCACCGGATTCTAGCCAACGTAATGGTGAGTTGCACGGTCTTCTGTACAAAGCTTCAAATGGAGCCATACTTGTACTGGACTGATAACTATTATTATATGCGAACTCCACTAGATGCAAATGGTCATCCCATGATCCTCCAAAATCCAATATACAAGCTCTCAAGAGATCCTCTAATATATGATTCATCCTCTCTGTCTGACCGTCGTTTTGAGGATGATACGTGGTACTGAGATGTAATTCTGATCCTAAAGCCTCTTGTAAGCTCTTCCAAAATCCACTAGTAAACAACGGATCTCGGTGACTTACAATGCTTTAGGGTACTCCATGAAATCTCACTACCCACTTCATATACAGTTCCGCTAACTTAGTTGTCGTTCTATTCGACTTGACAGGTATAAATCTTGCACTCTTGGTCAATCGGTCCACAATCACCTAAATGCTACCCTGGCCTGATCTAGTCCTTCGTAACCCATCAATGAAATCCATTGAGACTTGTTCCCATTTCCATTCTGGAATTTCTAATGGTTGCAACAAACCACTAGGCTTCTTTTGCTCAGCTTTAACTAGCTGGCAATTCATGCATTTGGATATAAACTTCTAAATGTCTCTTTCGTTCCTTCCCAGTAGTAGGTCTGCTTTATGTCTCGATACATTTTGTTACCACTAGGATGTATAGTCAGTTTTGAGTGATGACATTCTCTAAGCACTTCATCTCTCAATCCGTTGACATTGGGTACAACTAGTCTCTCATTTTTTCTAAGCCATCCATCTCGATCAAGCCCATACTTGTTCATCTCCTCGTCGATACCCATCTCTAACTTGGAGATGATTTCCAATAAGTTAGGATCGTCCCTCTGACTGGAGCCAATCAGCTCAATCAAAGTGGGTCTGATCGTCAAACTTGCTAACATTTCTGGATTCAATTCGCACTTTGGTTTGAAATCATACCCTGCGATATACTCTAGTCACTTCAAGAAACATAGCCCCTAAACTAGCATGTCTTCTACTCAATGCATCAGCTACCGCATTGCCATTTCCTGGTGTATATGTGATATCGAAATCGTAGGAAGCCAAGAATTCTAACCATCTTTGTTGTCAGAGATTTAGATCCTTCTGAGAGAAGAGATACTTTAACGATTTATGATCGGTAAACAACTCGAGTCTTTCTCCCAAAAGATAATGTCTCCACATCTTCAACGCGAACACGATCGCTGCCAATTCCAAATCGTGGGTAGGGTATCTTTTCTCATGCGGTTTCCACTGTCGACTAGCATAAGCTACAACCCTACCTCCTTGCATTAATACAACACCTAGTCCGGTACCACATGCATCCGTGTATACTGTCATCTCTTCATACACCTTAGGAATGATTAACACTGGTGCACACGTCAACTTTTCCTTTATACTCTTGAATGCATTTTCACATCTATCGTCCCAAACAAAAGCTTGATTCTTCTTGGTCAACTGAGTTAACGGTGCTGCCATCTTGGAGAAGTCTTGGTTAAACTTACAATAATATCCATCTAATCCCAAGAAACTTCTTACGTATGTCACATTCTTGGGCGTAGACCAATCTTGTACCGTCGCCACCTGTGCGGGATCCACGGCAATACCATTCTCTGAAACAACATGGCCCAAGAATCTCACTTCCCTCCTCCAGAAGTGACACTTAGAAAACTTCGCTTTCAATTGGTGTTTCCTCAACACCTCCGTCACTACTCTCAAATGTTCCTTGTGTTCCTCCTCTATCCTAAAAAAAACAAGTATATCATCCACGAACACAAGAACAAACTTATTCAGTTGATCCCTGAATACCCTATTCATAAGATCCACAAAATATGTTGGGGCAATGGTCAACCCGAATGGCATGACCAACCACTCATAGAATCCAGACGGCGTCCGAAAGGCCGTTTTAGCTATATTCTCAGCTTCCACCCTAACCTGATGGAAACCTATCGCGAGATCCAACTAGGAGAACACTCTCGTGCCACTCGACTGATCAAACAAATCATCTATCCGCGGTAGAGGATACTTATTCTTCCTCGTCACATTATTCAACTTGTGGTAGTCCGCACACAATCGAAGGAAACCATCTGCCTTGGTATCAAACATAACTGGTGCTCCCCACTTGGAGACACTCCTTCGGATAAATCCCTTCTTCTAAAGATCGCTTACTTGCACTCCGATCTCTCGCTGCTCCCTTGGTGTCATACGACGAAGTGGCATCACTATAGGTCTGGCATCTTTCACTAAATCAATATGGAGCTCAATCTCTCGGTATGGTGGAAGTCTGGTCACTTCCTCGAAGACGTCCGGATACTGGCCAGCCACAGGAACATCTGACAACTCATTATGCGGGATGTCGAGGGAATTTGGAAAACTAGCCATTACCCCATCACTAGGTAGACTACCGAACACTACCCTCTGGCCATCATCCGCTCTAACTATCAACAAAAAGCCCTCACAGTCTACCACCACCCCGTATCTTTGGAGCCAATCGACTCCCAAAATAATGCCAAACACAGTAAATCCCAAAACAAAGAAATCACAAGCAAACATACATCCATGACTTGATAAGACCACATTACGACAAGTCATAGTAAGGCTAGTCGAACCGCTAATCGGGTTCGTCACTGCTAAAGTTCTATCAACTATCTCGGGTTACAATCCCAACCTATCTACTAGGTCATTAGATATGAAGCAACGGGAAGCCCCAGTATCAAATATACTCGAACAGGACCATCATAAACAGAGAGCATACCTTGAATGACGACATTCTTTCCTTTCTCCGCCGCGGTTGGAGCATTCGACGAAGAAGGAACAACATTAATAGCATATGCTTTCACAATCTGCTTCTGTTTAGGGGGTTGTGGACATTTATCCTTGTAATGTCCCACTTGGCCACAGTTAAAGCACTTCCTGTCCGCTGGCTTTGCTCGGCATTCTTTGGCATAATGGCCCTTCTTGCCACAGCTAAATCACTCAATGTCTTTCTTACTCTTCTTCTGACCATCCTTAGTCTGATTCTGCTTCCTTTTATTCTGAGACTTATTCTTGCCTCCACCACTTGCTTGCAGCTTTGGCCCTTCTGCAGATGCAACAATAACTTCAGTCTTGGGCTTAGGATAAAAGCTCTATAATCTCAATGCTTTCCCAACAATCGATTCAAAAGTCTCATCAGTATGGTTTATAAGCCTTTCCCCCAAGTATTTCTCTAAGCCTGTTATAAACTTCTCATTCTTCTTCTCGGGAGTGTCAATAAGGGATAGTCCATACTTCGATAAATTATCGAACTCAGCAATGCACTCCGGGACTGCTCTACCATTCTGCTTAAGCTCCAAGAACTTCCTAAAAAATTATGATTTCTGAGCAGCAGGGATGAACTTATCACTGAATCGGGCTTTGAACTGATTCCAAGTAACTTGATCCTCAGGGGTAGCAGCCTTAATAGCATTCCACCAATTCATAGCCCGTCCTGCAGCAGACTGGATGCTATCTTCCTCTTCATCGCATCATCGATCCCTAAGTCCTCGAATATGTGCTCACAACTATCGAGCCAATCCAGAACTTCCGTAGCTGATTCCGTTCCGTGGAACAGTTTCCTACCAAGACTAGTGTAGTCCTTACAAAGCTAGGCGAAATCGGCCCTAGGCGCCTGCACCGCTGCACCACCACCATTTGCAGCATTAGGAACTGCCCTTTGAACATCCCTAAGCATCTCTCTCATGAAGTCAATGAACATCGTCCTCATATCAGAAGCATTCCCATTATTGGCTCCTCTACCAGTACCCCTCGTATATCAGCTCATCGTTTAATCTGTAAGGAGAAAACGATTAACCATCTCTTCAGTGATGCCAGTGCAGTGCGACTTCATCCTTAAATATACTAATAGTGTAGATATATAGCTTTTGAAAAACCAAAATATCAGAAATACGCGCTCTCATATACGTACTATCTCTCCCTGGTGTTTTTCCTAGGTTAACTACGCAACCTAGAGCTCTGATACCAAATGTGACGGCCCGCCCCGAACCAGCCGACATTTCCCATGAAACGCGCTGTGTCAATGCCCGACTAGCATGGGACGGTTGCCAAGGGAAGGAAAAGAAAGGAAACTTAACAGTGAACTAACAAAGAACCTGTAGAATGTCTCACAGCGCATGGAATAAAATATAATAATAACATACTTGACATAAAACAGGCGAGACAGTGCATAAGCTAAAATTTAAACCATAATCATCATAGCAGCGGAAATCCAAAATACAGCTTATTACAACTCCAACATACTGTCTCTACAGAAAAGAAAGAGGTGCACTACTAATGCCCAAAGTAGTGACCAACAAAAACACAGGGAGAATATATATCATACGTGGAAGCCTCCTGCTCGTCTCTGGTACAGCTACTCATGCATGCCACCTAACCTGTCTCTAGTTTGCCCGTTTAAAGAGCACCCAGAGTAATAAGAAGAGACATAAAACTCTGGGTCAGACAAAAGTCTGGTATGAGCGATAAGCAACAAAACAGAACAATAACCGGTATACTAAACCATACCTGATCCTGGATCTGCAACCAAAGAGTTAGCACAACAAGATGTACAATACTCTAAGGTGACACTTACATATGGTGTAAAGATACGGGGGAGGGGTGTGCATGTCATAGTGATGTCAACAATCAAGCATAGCAACCATCCTCACATCTCTCACTCAGTGCGTAAAGCATACGACATCCACTGCTTTGACCACCCAAATACTTTGTTATGATCATTCTGCCCCATGGAGTCATGATGACTCCACTGCACTGATCCATAGCCACTAATTCCTTGCTATGTCCACTCTGCCCCATGAAGTCATGACGACTCCACTGCACCGGCTCATAGCCATGCTACGATCACACTGCCCCATGGAGTAATAACTACCCCACTACACTGATCCGTAGCCTAACATTCGTCTTGGTGGTGAATCAAAGTTATGGACATCGATAACCCCTTAGCAGATGTCCCGCAGCAAAGGCCAATTCCTGAAGTTAACTCGTTGGTTCCCATTTGGACTACTTTTGCATCTCGGGTTTTGGTCTTCTCTGGATCGGTCTCCATTCCGTCCGGGATCATCATCTAGGCTCGGGTCCTCCATTGATTCGTGAGCAGCTCTGGTTCGTGACCATCAAGCGGTTCAGTTCATAGCACCCTCTCTAGATCGGTTCGGGTCGTGGTGCCTCATTGGGTTTGTGGTCATTGCATTGGGTCGGGTCAGCTTCCCCCACCGGTTCGGGTCGTGACTCCAGGTCGTGGCTTCAAGCTCTGGCTCGTGGCTTCATGGCATCAGATCATGATGTTTCGGTTCAGGGCATCCGGTTCGGGCTCGCATGTTGGAGCGGATCGTGAGGAGCATCAGGGTCTAGCTCGTGACACAGTTCAGTTCGGAGAAGGGTGGTGCTCCGGTTCGGGTCGTGACACCCTGGTCACGAACGGGTAGGGCCATCCGATCTGATTCCTGCAATCTTCCCGGCTATTGTTTTACGCCACACGACGGCGATTTTCAACCAATCTAACGTTATAAGCAATCATAAATCATACCAAACTGTCATAGCAACATATAACATCAACCATAAACACCAAAATGATAAATAACCATGTCAAAATGGATCAAACATACCCAAAACCCATATTTCCATTTTAATCATACTTAACCACAAGTAATGATAGGATTAGCAAAGCATATCCAAATTAACCCAAGTTTCTAACAGAGGCTTAAAATAATATTTAAGAATTTATAAACATTTTTCCAAATTTTTCTGAGCTAATTAACACTAATCACCCCTAATTAACCATAATTAGTGAAAAACAATGCAAATCACCCACCTTAGCCACAAATAATTTATATGTCTGAAAGTATCTCTTATTTTGGTCAAATCTCTATGCAACACAGCAGCTCCATCTCTGATTTGATGCTATTTTGACTTGATTTGATGCCGATTAGCTTAATCCTTGATTAGAAAGTGATTTGGGATGATTTTAGAAGGTGGAGGCCATGAAGAAGGTTAGAGAAATGTTTTAGGCAGCTGAGAAAATGAAATGAGATCGTTTCGTAACTGATTTCAGCCTCCCCATAACCCTAATCCCGAAATGGGTTATGGACCTAGCTGCTAATCACCCTAATTAGGCACAGTTAAACTGTTTTTCACCTTCTAAACCTTGTTTCAGCCATTTCTCCCAAATGGTAAGTCCATTTGGCTAATGGGTCCACTGTACAGAAAGGTAAACCATCATCCAGATCTAATGGAAGTGGTTGTAGGTCAAAACTCCTTACCAATTAAAAGTTATAGGCGAAACAATATTCGCTAAGGGAAAAATAGTTATTTAAAAATCGGAAAAAATCGTGAACATTGGAAATGACCCCAACACTCATTCCCCAAAGTTACACGACTATACGACCTCATAAGAAAAAGAAATAAATATTCTACGATCCTTCGATACGTAGAATACGGGTCGTTACTCTCTCCCCCCTTAAGAAATTTCGCCCCCGAAATTCCTTAACCAAAAACATAAAAAGGTGTTCCGCATGCCTATCAGTCATTCACAATATACACAACAAACACAACAAGCCTACCCTAGCATGTGGTTTACTAACAAGGGAAGAAACTATCACTATTAAAATCCCACTAGGCAAAGAGTTCTGGATGCGATTCCCTTATGCTCTCCTCTATTTCCTAAGTACGGTCAGTCTCTTTCTCACCCCACTGAACCTTGACCAGTTTCACCGCCTTCCTTCAAAGTTGCTTCGTATCATACTCGACAATACAGATCGGCTTGCGTTCCCAACCGCCTCGGGTTCTACTTCGATGTCATTCAATTGATCCGGTGAAATAGTTATATCGGGGTGGTGCACGAACTTCCTTAACTGTGAAACATGAAACACGTTATGAACTCCCGCTATCTTATTTGGCAACACAACTTTATATGCCAAATTCCCAACTTGCTCGAGAACTGGGAATAGGCCAACAAATCTTGGTGTTAACTTGCCTCTCCTACAAAATCGAATCACACTCTTTAACGGAGAAATCTTGACAAACACCAAGTCGCCAATGGAGAATTTTAAATCTCCTCTCCTCTTATCAGCATAACTCTTCTTCCTATCTTGGGCAGTCTTCATTCATTGTCAGATAACCTTAATATTGCTTGAAGTTTCTCTTATTACATCTAGCCCAAGCACGAATTTCTCACTGGTTTCTAGCCAACATGATGGTGAGTTGCACGGTCTTCCGTACAAAGCTTCAAATGGAGCAATACCAATAATGGACTGATAACTATTATTATATGCGAACTCTACTAGATGCAAATGGTCATCCCATGATCCTCCAAAATCCAATATACAAGCTCTCAAGAAACACTCTAATATACGATTCACCCTCTCTGTTTGACTGTCGGTTTGAGGATGATATGCGGTACAGAGATGTAATTCTGATCCTAAAGCCTCTTGTAAGCTCTACCAAAATCCACTAGTAAACAACAGATCTTGGTCACTTACAATGCCTTTGGGTACTCCATGAAATATCACTACCCACTTCATATACAGTTCTGCTAACTTAGTTGTCGATCTATTTGACTTGAAGGGTATAAATCTTGCACTCTTGGTTAATCGGTCCCCAATCACCCAAATGCTATCATGGCCTGATCTAGTCCATGGTAACCGATCAATGAAATCCATTGAGACTTTTTCCCATTTCCATTCTGGAATTTCTAGTGGTTGCAACTAACCACTAAACTTCTTTTTCTCAGCTTTAAATAGATGGCAATTCATGCATTTGGATATAAACTTCCTAATGTCTCTTTTCATTCCTTCCTAGTATTAGGTCTGCTTCCTGTCTCGATACATTTTATTACCACAGGGATGTATAGTCAGTTTTGAGTGATAACATTCTCTAAGCACTTCATCTCTCAATCCATTGACAATGGGTACAACTAGTCTCTCATTCTTTCTAAGCCATCCATATCGATCAAGCCCATACTTGTTCATCTCCTCGTCGATACCCATCTCTAACTTGGAGATGATTTCCAATAAGTTAGGATCATCCCTCTGACTGGAATCAATCCGCTCAATCAAACTGGGTATGATCGTCAAACTTGCTAACATTTCTGATTCAATTCGCACTTTGGTCTGAAATCATACCCTGCAATATACTCCAGCTGCTTCCATTCAAGAAACATAGCCCCTAAACTGGCATGTCTTCTACTCAATGCATCAGCTATAGCATTGCCCTTTCCTGGTGTATATGTGATATCAAAATTGTAGGAAGCCAATAATTCTAACCATTTTTGCTATCGTAGATTTAGATCCTTCTTAGAGAAGAGATACTTTAATGATTTATGATCGGTAAACAACTCGAATCTTACTCCCAAGAGATAATGTCTCCACATCTTCAATGCGAATACCCAATTCCAAATCATGGGTAGGGTATCTTTTCTCATGCGGTTTCAACTGCCGACTAGCATAAGCTACAACCCTACCTCCTTGCATTAATACAGCACCTAGTCCGGTACCACATGTATCCGTGTATATAGTTATCTCTTCATTCCCCTTAGGAATAACTAACACTGGTGCACACGTCAACTTTTCCTTTAGACTCTTGAATTCATTTTCACACCTTTCATCCCAAACAAAAGCTTGATTCTTCTTGGTTAACTGAGTTAACGGTGTTCTATCTTGGAGAAGTCTTGGATAAACTTACGATAATATCCCGTTAATCCTAAGAAACTTCTTACGTATGTCGCACTCTTGGGCGCAGATCAATCTTGTACTGTAACCACTTTCGCAGGACCCACGGCAATACCATTCTCTGAAACAACATGGCCCAAGAATCTCACTTCCCTCCTGCAGAAGTGACACTTAGAAAATTTCGCTTTCAATTTGTGTTTCCTCAACACCTCCATCACTACTCTCAAATGTTTCTTGTGTTCTTCCTCTGTCCACAAATAAACAAGTATACCGTCCACGAACACAAGAACAAACTTATTCAATTAATCCCTGAATACCCTATTCACAAGATCCACAAAATATGTTGGGGGCATTGGTCAACCCGAATGGCATGACCAACCACTCACAGAATCCAGACAGCGTCTGAACGGTCTTTTTAGCTATACTCTCAGCTTCCACCCTAAGCAGATGAAAACCTGTTGTGAGATCCAACTGGGAGAACACTCTCGTGCCAATTAACTAATCAAACAAATCATCTATCCGTGGTAGAGGATACTTATTCTTCCTCGTCACCTTATTCAACTCGCGGTAGTCCACACACAGTCGAAGGGAACCATCTGCCTTGGTAGCAAACACAACTGGTGCTCCCCACTCGAAGACACTCCTTTGGATAAATCCCTTCTTCAAAATATCGCTTACTTGCAATCCAAGCTCTCGCTGCTCCCTTGGTGCCATACGACGAAGTGGCATCACTATAGGTCTGGAATCTTTCACTAAATCAATACGGAGCTCAATCTCTCAGTGTGGCGGAAGTCCGATCACTTCCTCGAAGATGTCCGGATACCAGCCAGCCACGGGCACATCTGACAACTCATCATGCGGGATGTTGACGGAATTTAGAAAACTAGCCATTACCCCATCACTAGGTAGACCACCAAACACTATCTTCCGCCCATCATTCGCTCTAACTGTCACCAAAATGCCCTCATAGTCTACCACCACCTCGTATCTTTGGAGCCAATCGACTCCCAAAATAATGCCAAACCCAGTAAAGTGCAAAAAAAAAAAGCAGTCACAAGCAAACATACATCCATGACTTGATAAGACCACATTACGACAAGTCATACTAAGGCTAGTCGAACCGCCAATCGGGTTTGTCACTGCTAATGGTCTATCGACTATCTCGGGTTCCAATCCCAACCTATCTACTAGGTCACTAGATATGAACGAATGGGAAGCCTCAGTATCGAACAATACTCGAACAGGAACATCATAAACAGAAAAAATACATTGAATGACGACATTCTTTCCTTTCTCCCCCTCGGTTGGGGTATTCAACAAAGAAGGAACAACATTAATAGCATATGCTTTCACAATCTGCTTCTCTTTAAGGGGTTGCGGACATTTATCCTTGTGATGTCCCACTTGGCTACAGTTAAAGCACTTCCAGTCCGCTGGCTCTGCTCGACATTCTTTGGCATAGTGGCCCTTCTTGCCACAGCTAAAGCACTCAATATCTTTCTTACTCTTCTTTTGACCATCCTTAGTCTGATTCTGCTTCCTTTTATTCTGAGAATTATTCTTGCCTCCGCCGCTTGCTTGCGGCTTTGTCCCTTCTGCAGATGCAACAACGACTTCATTCTTGGGCTTAGGATAAAGGCTCTCTGATCTTAATGCTTTCCCAACAATCGATTCAAGAGTCTCATCAATATGGTTTATAAGCCTTTCCTCCAAGTACTGATCTAAGCCTGTTATGAACTTCCCATTATTCTTCTCGGGAGTGTCAATAAGGGATAATCCATACTTCGATAACTCAGCAACATACTCCTAGACTGCTCTACCATTCTGCTTAAGCTCCAAGAAATTCCTAAACAATTCTGGTTTCTGAGCAGCTGGGATGAACTTATCACTGAATCGGGCCTTGAATTGATCCCAAGTAACTTAATCCTCAGGGATAGCTGCCTTAATAGCATTCCACCAATTCATAGCCCGTCTGTGCAGCTGACGGGATGCTAGCTTCCTCTTCATCGCATCATCCATCCCTATGTCATCGAAGATGCACTCACAACTATCGAGCCAATCCTGAACTTCTATAGCCGATTCCGTTCCGTGGAACGGCTTCCTACCAAGACTAGTGTAGTCCTCACAGAGCTTGGAGAAATTGGCCCTAGGTGCCTACACCGCTACATCACCACAATTTGTAGTATTAGAAACTGCCCTCTGAACATCCCTAAGCATCTCTCTCATGAAGTCAGTGAACATCGTCCTCATATCAGTAGCATCCCCATTATTGACCCCTCTACCAGTACCCCTCGTATGTCAGCTCATCATTCAATCTGTAAGGAGAAAACGATTAACCATCTCTTCAGTGGCGCCAGTGCAGTGCGACTTCATCCTTAAATATATTAATAGTGTATATATATATCTTCTAAAAACCAAAATATCACAAATACACGCTCTCATATACATACTATCTCTCCCTGGTGTCTTTCCCTAGGTTAACTACGCAACCTAGGGCTCTGATCCCAAGCGTGACGGCCCGGCCCGGACCAGCCGACATTTCCCATGAAACGCGCTGTGCCAATGCCCGACTAGCACAGGACGGTCGCCAAGAAAGGAAACTTAACGGTGAACTAACAAAGAACCTGTAGAATGTCTCACAACGCATGGAATAAAATATAATAATAACGTACTTGACATAAAACAGGCGAGACAATCTACAACGCATGTCATAGTGATATCAACAATCAAGCATAGCAACTATCCTCACATCTCTCACTCAGTGCGTAAAGCATACGACATCCACTGCTTTGACCACCCAAATCCTTTGCTATGATCACTCTGCCCCCATGGAGTCATGATGACTCCACTGCACTGATCCATAGCCACTAATCCCTTGTTATGTCCACTCTGCCCCATGAAGTCATGACGACTCCACTGCACTGGCTTATAGCCATGCTACGATCACTCTGCCCCATGGAGTAATAACTACCCCACTGCACAGATCCGTAACCTAACATTCGTCTTGGTGGTGAATCAAAGTTATGGATGTCGATAACCCCTTAGCATATGTCCCACAGCAAAGCCGTATTCCTGAAGTTAACTCGTTGGTTCCCATATGTATCCTGAGTTCTACCTCCTATTTGGATTACCTTTGCATCTCGGGTTTTGGTCATCTCCGGATTGGTCTCCATTCCTTTCATGATCATCATCTAGGCTCGGGTCCTCTATCGATTCGTGAGCAGCTCTGGTTCATGACCATCAAGCGGTTCCGTTCGTAGCACCCTCTCCAGATCGGTTCGGGTCGTAGTGCCTCACTGGGTTCGTGGTCATTGCATCGGGTTGGGTCGGCTTCCTCCACCAGTTTGGGTCGTGACTCCAGGTCGTGGCTCCAAGTTCTGGCTCATGGCTTCATGTCATCATATTATGATGCTTCAGTTCAGGACATCTAGTTCGGGCTCGCATGTTGGAGCAGATCGTGAGGAGCATCAGGGTCTAGCTCGTGACGCAGTTCGGTTCGGAGAAGGGTGGTGCTCCAGTTCGGGTCGTGATACCCTGGTCATGAACGGGTAGGGCGATCCGATCCGGTTCCTGCAACCTTTCCAGCGACTGTTTTACGCCACACAACGGCGTTTTTGACCAATCTAACTGTTTTAAGCAATCATAAATCATACCAAACAGTCATAACAACATATAACATCAACCATGAACACAAAAATGATAAATAACCATGTCAAAATGGATCTAACATACCCAAAACCCATATTTTCCCCTTAATCATGCTTAACCACAACTAATGATAGGGTTAGCAAAACATATCCAAATTAACCCAAATTTCTAGCAGAGACTTAAAATAATACTTAAGAATTTCTAAACATTTTTCCAAATTTTTCTGAGTTATAATTTTTCTAATTAACACTATTCACCCCTAATTAACCATAATTAGTGAAAAACAATGCAAATCCCTCATCTTAGCCACAAATAATTTATAAATCTAAAAGTATCTCTGATTTGGGTCGATTCTCTATGCAACACAGCAGCTCCAACTCTGATTTGATGCTACTTTGACTTGATTTGATGCCGATTAGCTTAATCCTCGATTAGAAGGTGATTTGGGATGATTTTAGAAGGTGGAGGCCATGGCTAGGGTTAGAGAAATGTTTTAGGCAGCTGAGAAAATGAAATGACATCATTTCCTAACTGATTTCAGCCTCCCATAACCCTAATCCCGAAATGGGTTATGGGCCTAGCTGCTAATCACCCTAATTAGGCCCGGTTAAGATGTTTTTCACCTTCTAAACCTTGTGTCAGCCATATCTCCCAAAAGGTAAGTCCGTTTGGCTAATGTGACTACTCTAAGGAAAGGTAAACCATCATCCGGATCTAATGGAAGTGGTTTCAAGTCAAAAATCCCTACAAATCAATAGTTATAGGTGAAACAAGATTCGCTAGGGGCAAAACGGTTACTTAAAAATCGACAAAAATCGTGAACATTGGAAATGACCCCAATAGTCGTTCCCCAAAGTTACACGACCATACGACCTCATATGAAAAAGAAATAAATATTCTACGATCCTTCGATACATAGAATGCGGGTCGTTACATTTTAGAGGTCTAAGCTTTGCCCAGTATTCGTGCAGAAGAAGGTGGCAATCATTAGTGATGCTTAAGAGCTCCAACAAGTCAAAAATATCAAATGAGAACCAATAGTCGTTCCCCAAACTTACGTATGAATTTTAAGCGAAAATTTACTTTTATGGAAGATTTTGAATTTTATAGGCACATGTAAAGCGCAAGGAAAATTTTGGACAATTTGTTTGTGCATTTTAACGGTGCATTCGGGACGACGATGCGAAAATATGATAAGGATTATAATGGAAAGAAGGTTTTATCCATGGAAATGTTGTTTTCATACCCTGTCGATGATGCACGTGAGTTATTATTTTAACTCATTCTATGTTTTAGCACTTGTCTTAAACCTTTTTATTAGTCTACAAATAGAAATTTTGGTTTATTTTGGGACTATTGAGGTAAAATTTCACTATAGGTCAGGAATTGGAACATTTATAAGCGAAAAGAATGTTGAATTTCCTTTCTTTGATCCCCTTTTTCCGACTTAGGAGAAATAAATAAGGGACGATTTAGATGCATTAACGAATTGAATGGTAGGATTTAGATGCAAAATTTGTTGCTTTACACTTCTATTCATAGTTGTGTGAGAGTTATGGATGAAAAATATTTTTCAAATTTGCATTCTTTTAAAACTGCCAGTATATTTTAGTATGTTTTCATCATGATTTCAAAAGTGTTTTCAAAATGTAATTCATATATTTAGGAGGCTCCGATCACTACACCATAAATGACCTTCTGCAATAGATTTGCAAGGTGTTTCCATCAAGAATGCTGCAATAGCTATAAAATTTTGGTTTTACTGCAACATTAAAATTTTGGTGTCACCTTAACCATAATCATGTGTTGCTGTAGCTAAACAAGTGTAACAAGATGCAACATTATGAAATAGTTTTTCCATAGAATATTAATAAAGAAAATTTTATTTTTCAAAAAAAAATGACAATCTGCGTCCGAATAATATCCACCATCCATTTTCACCTCTCCATTCAAATATGGGCCGTCAATGATTCCTAGGTCATCAATCTATCACGTTACAATCCAACTAATCACCTTTTAGTCCTTGGATCTGTAAATTAACTTTGCTTCATTTATATTTTTCCATCAATCCACTCTTTGTATTTTCGCCATACCATCAAAATCCCAATTCGAAAACCCTAATTTTGCTTTATTTTGCCATACCGCCATGCCATCATCAATTCGAAACCCAATTGGAAAACCCTAATTTCTCCATACCGTCATCAATCTATCAAGGCAGATTCAAACATATGTCTGTCTTATTTCAGGCGATTGAACGGAGGCGGTGTTAATTTCACTGAAGTGAAGTGATTGTGAGTCTACATATTGCACTGTGGTCTTGCACTTGGGGACTATTTCTGCTCAATTCAACATCCTCAAATGTTTCTGTTTCATCATTACCTTTCATGAATCGATTCTCTAATGTATGGTTTCTTTTATAGCTACAATTATCCTCAAAAGTATAATTATTATCATCTAGTTTAATGTTCATGAAATATGATATTATTTCTTCTCCTGTGAAACTACTTCAGGAAACGGTTTCAAGACCAGTAGCTAGGATTTCTATAGCTGTAGTTGCGTTCAATTCTTCACTTCAATTCTTTCTTCAGTTCGAGGTTGATGACCACTCAATCAATTTCTGCTTCAAATTCATCAAGAGCAGCGACAAGTAAGAACTGCCACCACAAAATCCTAGCGAATATGAGGACTGTGAAGGTAGGGTCGAATGCGGGGAAGAATTTTTTTGGTTGCTTCATGTGGCTTATAAGTAAAAATTAGGTTTTTTTTTGGTTGCTTTGTTGATTATATCTTTCAGCGAGGTTTTAGTCGAGAATTTAAGATATGTGCAGAATGGTGGTTGTGGATATTTTATCTAGCATGAAGCATGTGAAATCAATAACAATGCTGAATTGGGTGATACTACCGCTAAATTGATGGAAAAAGAAAAGATTGTATCGTAATTACTCGTGGAAAGGAAGACAATTGAAGACAAACTGCTAAAGCAAAAGCAAAAGAGAGCAAAAGTCGATGAATCTGTGGCAAATATAAAAAAAGAGTTGGCCCTAATGTGCGTTGAATGTAGAAAATACCAGAAAAGGGACAATTATTTGCAACAGCTTTAGCAACGTCCTGGATCATTTTTAGAATTATTTTTTTTATTGTTATGGCAATCTAGTGCAATGAAGTACCACAACAGAAGCAGGAGTGTTGCCTTTGTCCCATTAAAGGTACGTCAGTCCAATTTTATAGTTTCACTAGCAAATCTTTAATCTAGGAAAAATGTACAACTGTACCCAATTGAGCGATGTTTGTTAATAATTAATCTTATAATACAAATTCAAGTTACTTGTGGTTCTGGATCAGAGAGCTGGAATTTCTGTATTAACCTGCAGACTGTAGCTTGTCATGATTGTCATAAGAATTTTTAACTCATGCTCTATCAACTTGATGTTGGTTGCTATATGACTTGATTTTCCTGTATTTTGTAGTTCCCTTGCTTTTATTTTTGTATGACATCTCATACATGTAAGGTTGTGGTATTATTCTTTGCGGCATATGTTGATATCCCTACATTTTATAATATAGTAAACAACCTGATTTTTCAATCGGTGATGAAGATTGAATTCATAACCTTTTTACAGGCTCTATTGATTTCATGAACATACTAGAAATGAAACGGAGTGCTCTGAACTGGACGCTCCACTTCATCATCAGCATTATCAACCATGATCAATTGTGCTATCTGCTTGTCAAGGTCGGTAAAAAGCACATCATCTTCTATTTCCATGGCCATGATTAATTGATTATCAATTACTATATTTGTAATTTTATACTTGACTCTACTTTTTTTTGTCAATTTCTACTTTTCTTTACATAGAAGAACTTGAATTTAGTAAGGTATGGTTTTAGTTTAGTACTTGTATGTATTCCTCTTTTTTCACACACTTTTTAAGTTACATGGAGACATATTCTTTCAAACAAACTCAGTATTAAACTTGAACCTGAATCTTAGTGACTTTTTGCTATATTTATTCTTTAAATAGAAATATTTATAACATTTATTATTCTTCTTATTGTTTTGTTACTAATATTTTTGCATGTATAACAAGTATCTTCATCAGAGGTTGGAGTGGTGCCAGACAATAGCACATTCATGGTAGCAACTTAATGTTTTCCATAATTTCATTATCATAACATTTTCCAAGTGAAATAGCATGCATGGACAGTTTTTCTACACAAATTTTTCCATGATCCATTTTGTTGACTATGAATTGTAATGTGTATTGATGTATGTTTTGAAACGAATCTACGAATGGTTTATTATGCAAGTGGTGTGTGTGATATTGTATTATTATATGTTATATTGTATTATTGTACTGTTGATGACATAATTGCTATGAAATAATTGCAATGGTGTATTATGCAGGTAGTTGTAGTATAGTGTTGCCAAAGGGTAACAAATGTTTCCCTACATTGTGGGCCCTGCGAAGATGTGGACCCAAACAAATTCAGAAAGTTAATGTCTATAGCAACATTTTTGGAATGTTGCTACAAACACTTACGGATGTTGTTATGGACATAAATCTGGTTCTATTGCAATAATATCTCTTATGTTGCCTTAGATAGTCAAAATGTTGCCTTTGAGGTATGCAACAATGGTGAAAATTGCAACACCGGAAAAGTGTTGCCAAAGACCTATGGCAACATTTTTTGGGCTTGACCTAACACTTTTTTATGTTGCAGAAGGCCATCTATAACGTAGTGGATTTAGAATCATTATGCATGCATAATTTGTTTTTGCAGTTCATTATGCACATTGTGCACATGTGCATGTTGGTTGTAAAATTGGCTATACACTAATTGGTTGTGTATTTTAGGAAAAATTAGGCATTAGCACCATGACTTCATCATTGATAAAATTCCGGGATGAATTTTCCGAAGGGAAGAATTGAACCATCAGAAATTTTGATGATAAGTAATTTAGTTAAAATCTTGAAAAGTAATTTTTGCAAATGAAATTCTAGTCAACTTTCATGTTTGGAACTTCACGAACATAGTCCGTATGAAAAAGTTACGGATGAATTACGAAAATGGATGATAAATAAATAAAATAGAATATATGTACAGTAATTAATTAATTACTTTAAATACCCTGCCCCACCGCTAACAAGTCGATCGACGATTGACAGGGAGGTCGACCACTAGGTCGATGGAAGCAGGTAGCGGCAAGGGTTAAAAGTAATATAAACTATATTTTAATGGATGGATTTTTCTTGAAATCTATCTAGAAGTTGAGGAACATATCAATGTCTAAAAATAAAAGACTAGACCCTCATTCTCTTATTCATATTTTGCTCTATCATTCCCAATCCTCCAATCTCTTCTAAAATATAAATTATAAACACATACAAATCAGATTTATGAAAAAGAGGTGGTTCTTCGCTTAGGTAATTTATATTATTTATATTCCTTCTTCTTTTTGTATTTTTTTCAGATCCGTAAATCTAAATCTTTGTTTGTAAATTCCCTTATGAAATAAATTGTAGATCTGTAGGATTTGTGAATTTTAGACCTAAAAGTTGTGTTAGATTCGGATTGGGATAACTTGCAGGTGAGTGAGAAATTGTATACATTGTTTATAATAAACCTACATGATTTTTTTGTGTTGAACTGGAATTTTAAGCCTAAAAGTTTAACAGATTTGTTTGTTCATATCAAATATGCAATATTATGTTGGAAGTTTGGACATAGATTTGTAGGCTTTTTAAATTAATCTCATTGGTTAGCCTATAATTATTTATAGATTTGTTGTGGTTATTGGAAACACTTTGAATCTGCGAATCACCCCTAAAAACCATTGTTAGATTTGTAGGTTTATTCCAGATTCATAGATATTAGGTGTTGGACTATAACTATGTTGTTTTTGTTAAAATAGTAATAATCTTGTTTATGTTTGATATTGTTTGTGGCTGTACTTGGTTATTGTAGTTTTGTCCTTTTTTTCTTTTTACAATAAAAGACACTATTTGAAATATACAAGGAACATAAATAATTCAAATAAGAAGGGATGTGCAAATTCACGTAGTTTGCAACATCCATTCTAAATAAAATATTAACATGTTTCCTTGTGAATTGGAATGTGTTAGTTTTCCTCTTTCAAAATAGTTTTGACAAAATATACAAGTTACAATAAATATCCATTTATAAGATCTTGAATCTTAAAACAAGATTAAACACAAAAAGGGTTATTTCGGTCGCTAATTTAGACCGGAACATAATAAACAATAATAATAAATATAAACTAGTAACTACGTTAACTTCACATTTAAATTATATATAAAAATATATATTAATCTTATCTATCCAAATCTACTTAAATGACGCTGTTATAATAAATAAATGCTTGTGTGCTAATGTGTTTGAATTTTAAGTGTTTTTTCATAAGAATAAATGCATGGTGATAATTCCCATAATGAGTGGAAATTAAATGCTTGTGACCATTGTAATAATCAATATGGAATTCATAGCTAAAATAAAAAGGTCATAAATAGAGTAATAAGTATTGTAACCATATTTGTTTTGGGAAATTAATTGAATAAGATAAATATGCCTAAATGGTTACAATTAAAATTGGTATTTAGGAATAAATGATTATAGTTCCAACTAGGGACCAAATAAATAGCAAACTTATATATATATTCACATAGGAATTAAATGGAATTAAATTTACAGTTGTATCTGAGAGTTACAATAATTTGATCAGAATTCAAAAAGGGATTGATGTAAAAGTCATTTAATAATGAATGCCTTAGAAAAATATGACCGTTGGTGCCATAAATGGCAATAAATAGGTTAATTATTGCCTTCGGAAATATGACCGTTAGTGGTAGGTAACCTAATTGCGTAGCGAGGATTATTTCCGAAAATGAGTTTTATTTCAAGTGTGAGGTATTAAGTAGTTGTAGAACTCGCCTCTAGCCCAAAACAGGAAACCTTAAAAAGGAAATGATTTATAAGCGTAAGACTGCTTCGAGTAGAGGTATTAAGTAGTTAGATCCACCCTTAAAAGGGTATTAAGTAATCACGTAACTCACCTCCCCATAAACAAGAAGTGTTAAATGGCTATTAGGTACAATCTTGATTATCCCTGCGTTGGTCTGCTTCCTTTAGGTAGTAAGTGACTAGGCTGAGAGTCGGCCTTGGGATCAGATATTAAATGACCGCTATGGAGCTACCATAGGTCTTCCTATCCTGGGGGAAGTAGTAAGTGGCTAGGGGATTATCTAATAAGGCCAGATGGATAGTAACATAGGGGTCAGCCAGGGGAAGGTCATAAATGACGAGATGTCGTCTACCTATCCTGTAGGTAATAAGTAATTGTTTGCTATCTCTCGTCTTATGCAGCAATGGGTATATGCGTGAATGATGAAAGCCTTACATTAGTAGGACTTAGTAGCCGATATCCTCTAATTTAATTATTGAGAATAAACCACTGAATAAGGGATTAAGTGATCGATGGATCCACCTTGGGTCTTAAGTGATCGAAATGATCCACCCTTATCTTATATTAGTAGTGAGGTCTTAAGTGGCTATATAGAAATAATTAACCTATTTATGGGATAACGAGTGGTTGAGAGACCACCTCTTAATCCACGATATTTAGTTTGAATGGTGGTTTAAAGGCCACATACTTATGTCCAAACATTCTATCTCAATATTGCGATATCGTTGTGTTTAGGATACTACCTCGGGTATGGTAGTTAGTCGTCGTGCGTAAATCTTTAAAAGGTTAGGATAGAATTACTAGCCTTGTTAAACATATGTTTTGGTTCTAACCAAACGGGATACATTTGTGTATTGTAAACAGTATTGTACGTTTTCTACTTACCAGGGCTTGTTGTTCTGACTCTCCTCCTCATAAAACTCTCAGGTTTATCTCGAGGAAGTCAGTTCTTGGCAGAGGTTCAATTTAGTTTTTGGTTCTCGTTCTCTCATGCTCGATATCAATGTGATGACGTACTTTAAGGTAGTCATCTTATTAAGTATTAGTTATCTTATTTCGTTTCCGCTGTGAGTTGGATTTATTTTACTCTGATTATGTTCATGCCCATTATTTGCAGGTACTAGACTTATACTCTTCATTATTGGACGGATTTGAGTTTCAATTTTGTCAAAACTCGTGCTTAGAAATGTGCGGGGTGTTATGCAACTGGTGCGAATATCCTATCGTACTCCTTTCCTTTTCTTTGTGCAAACCCCTTAGCCATGAACCTATCTTTGTATCTTCCATCATACTTCATCTTGTATATTCATTTGCATCTAATAGCATAGTTTCCTTTAAGAAATGGAACAAAATTCCGAGTTTGGTTCTTTATTAACGATTGCTTCTCTTCCTTCATAGCACAAATCCACTTCGATTTGAACCCGTGAAGTCATTAAGGTCCATCAGCTCATCTTGGACTACATGAAGAGCATAGTCCAAATTATAACTAAAGCTAAGACGGTTCCAATCACCATATCTTTCGGGTGGCTTATTGCACGTCGACCAACCCGAACAGCAATTCCTTCAACTGGTCTTCCTTTAGCTCCACCTTGAACTGAATCCTCTTTATAATCATGCACATCACCCGCACTACTAGAGGAACAATGTGGACTATGATGTATCATCCACTGCATTCTCCCCACAAGCATCTTCAACTCCTCGACTCTTTCTACCCCTTGGAAAAAAGTGGGAATAACTTCCTTCTCCTTTGATTCACCATGAACCAAATCAGGAATAGCTGACGATCCTCATTCTCCTTGAACATATCTAACTAATAAAAAGTAACGTGATGAGAATTCAATATCTTCTTTGTTTACGGATTTCAAATCCGATAGCCTTGAACTTCGTTCGTATAACCAAGAAAAATCCTCCTTAAAGTTCTAGGCGCAAGCTTATCATTCCCCAGATCATGCACATAAACTGGACTTCCAAACACACGAAGATGGCTCAAGTCAATGCTCTTTCCCTTCCGTATCTCCTCTGGAATTTTATTAATAATATCCGTGCATGGAATTCGATTCACGATATGCATTGCAATTGAGAAAGGTTCGGCCCAAAATCTCTTAGACAAACCTGATGTAAACCTCAAGCATCGAGTTTTCTCTAGTAGAGTACGGTTCATCCTCTCTGCAACTTCATTTAATTATGGATCTCCCAATGTAGTAAAATGCCATCAAATACCATAATGCTTGCAATAATCCCAGAATTCTTCGAAAACATGCTCCTTGTCGTTGTCTGACCTAAGAACCTTCAAAGACTTACCACACTCAGTCTCAACAAGAGCTTTCCATGCTTTGGACCTTGCAAATGCCTTCGACTTGTCCTTCATTATATACACCCAAAATTTCCTAGAAAAGTCATATATAAAGGATATATAATATGTCACTCCACCCAAAGAAGCTATGGGTGCTGGGCCCCCAAAACATCTGTGTGCACACACTCAAGAACGCCTCTTGAATCATGTTTTCCTTCACTAAATGATACACTAGTTTGCTTCCTCGTTGCACATTCTTCACAAAACTCCTACTTGTTGAAACTCTCTCCATTAGTCATCCCTCTTTTTCGAAGAATATCCAAACTCTTCTCTGAGTCGTGAGCCAATCTCAAATGCCGCAACCTTGTCGCATCCAACCCACAAGAACCATCAATACTAACGCAAGTTTCACCTTCAATTGTCACATCTTAAAACAAATAAACACCATTGGATCTAGCACCTTTCACTATCATAAGCACACACTTAGAAACCCACAAGTTGTCACTCTCAATAGTGATCTTACATCCCAAAGAATCCAACTTCCCCTAAGAGAAAAGAGACTTTATAAGTCCTGGAACATAGCATACATTAGTGAGAGTACGAGCTACTTAGTCAAAGATCCTAATTTTCATGGAAACAATTCTTTTAGACTTATAAATAGTACCGTTTTCCATAACAATTGCATTTCCTTCCTTATCGGCATAAGAAGGAAAACAATTCCTATTTGGCCTCATATGAAAAGACATCCCCGAATGAGCAACCCATTCGTTACCCGAAACTTTCATTGTTATTATCGTCAAAACATCCATTTCCCCCTCACCAACACCACTCTACAACTAAAACCGATGAAGATGCTACATCTATTATTGCCTTCTCCTTATCCAGACACTCATTTTTCCAATGACTGGCTTCTTGTAAATATAACTCTTTCCTTTCCTTTCTCCGACTTTCCTCTTCAACCGAGATTTCTAGATTTGGAACGCCCTCGGTTCTCCTTCTTCACATATCTCTCCTTCTCCATAAATAAACCTTGATCATTATCTGCACTATTACTTTCCACACTCAACTACTTCATTTGATTCTGCAACTCCTAACTAAGATGACCTACCTTGACATCATCCAACAACAAACTATCTTAACTAAAACAGATATGATGGTCCAACAATGCACATAACAATATCATTACCTTTTGCTCTTCCTCGATTTTAAAATCTACAGCCTTCATCTTTATTAGCAGATCATCAAACACATTCAAGTTCGCGTCGAAGTTCCTACTTACATCTTATAGGTGAAAACTGTTCGCAGCAAGATCAAATGATTAGTAAGCGACTTCTTCATATATATATATATATATATATATATATATATATAGACACACACACATATATATACACCTCCTCCAACTTATCCCAAAAACCCTTAGCAATTGTTTCACCACTAATTTTAGAGATAACATTCTCCTCCATAACAAGTTGAATTGCAGTAAATACCCACTTTTCATTCCTTTTCTCCGCATCTAAGATGTCCCCCAATAACAAATGTGTATTAAACACTGTCCGATGTACCCAATTCGGCCTAAGAATCATTATCACCATTTCACTTGTCAATAACTAGTTGTGATCCTGAAGCCGCATATGATCTACGTAATTACGGCGCTGTAACGCTGGGACTAACCATGCAGGACTATTTGAACCTGATTCTGATATTTCTACGACTGTCTACCAACACCAAAGCTGTGATACCTAATTTTGTGTTGTTTTCCAATTTGGGAACCCTTAAACACAAACCCCAATGAAACAGAAATAAGCTAGATCATAATAGAATTTAAAAAAAACCAATCGATATCTCAAACCAAACGTGATCAATCCAATAACCAATTACAAACAATCAAAATTTGGTATTAAAAGAAATAACGATAAACAAATCATAGATAGATTTATAGAGGTCTCACTAATGTCTTATTAGTGTACATCCACTTGAGAGAGAGCTTTTATTAATACTAATCAGAAGAGTACAAGAGATTGATTACAATGGTCACAATAATTCTCAAAGAAAAAACTATTTTGTGGAGATAAGAATTGAAGAAGATTAGGATTACCAAGCCCTAATTAATGGAAGATAAAACACTCTCTTGGAGTGTAATCTGGGTTTGTAACAACCTGCATTTTACATATTGAAGGATCAAAATTATTTTTATTTAATTCCCTGAGGGTCGGGTCATTCTCATATTTTGATATGTTGTTCATGGGGATGTGAGACATGTCCACGATTTTCACCAATTTTATTTGTGACCATTTTGCCTCTGTCAGTTTTGTACAGGGAATAACTTTTGACTGGGGTCGAATCAAGTGCTGAGATCGATTTCATTAGAAAGGAAATGGTGTAGCCAATTTCATAGAGTGGTCACATTAAAGATTTGGTTTAGCGGTTTTGGGAGGAATCACTGTTTTAGTGTTGCACTTTTTCTGTGCAGGTTTGGGTAGTCATTAATGGGTTGATTTGGTGTGGCCCATTAGTGGGCTGGTTGGAGGCTATAAATATGGGGTTTGAGGTATGGAGAGAGGGTTACTTTTCTTTATTCTCTCGTTTCGTTGAGCTCCTGATCCTCCTGGCTCAATCAAATACACCTTTCCACCATTAAAATTCTAGATCTACATGTGAAGAATGAAGATCTACATCAAACAAAGCTAGATCTACATCAAATGAAGGGAGATTGCATCAAATTGAGAGGTTTGATGATAATTCTTCGCTGTCCGGATTGAAAATTTAGTATTTTCAAGTGATTTCGAAGATTTGGTGAGTGATAAGCATCTCTCACACGGATTTAATCAAGTATACGAGTTGTTTGATCTTATTTTCATCATTTATGTTCTTTTCACCAAGATCAACATCGTGTTAAGTATATTTTCATTTGAATCACCCTAGGATCTAATCTTGCAACTTAATTCATATGTTTATGCAAGTTCAGATCCATTGTTTTGTTTATTCATTGATTTATCATGATTTGGTGAATTCTATATGGTTGATGAATAATTGTTATTTTAGTGTTACTGATGATTTTGTAAAGTGTTGATGGTTGAATTGGATGATTTGGATGAGTTGTTTGCATTGATATTGTTGTTTGGTGATAATTTGGTCAAGATTGCAGGTAGACTGGTCAGGTCGGGAGTCAGGTCGTTTTTGGATGGGTCGCTGGCTTGTGCTCCAAGAAATGAAGGTCAGGTCGTTAAAGTGCTTCGGGTCATTGGAGTCACGTCGCTGGCACAAAGTCGGGTCGTCCAAAATGGATGGATTATGGAGCATCTGAGTTGAAGACAAATCGCCCGAAGATTGGGTCAGGTCATCCTTAGGTTGGTCGTTGGCTTCAGGTCGTTCATGACCTAGTGAGTAAGGTCGTTTTTGACCTAGTCAATTAGATTGTTTTTGACCTGGTCAGTTGGGTCTTTTTTGACCTGGCCTGTTAGGTCGTTTTTGACCTGATGAGTCGGGTTGTGCATGACCTGATGAGTCAGGTCGTTCATGCCATGATGAGTTGGGTCGTTTTTTCTCTAGATTGAATGTCAGCCAAAGGTGATGTTTTTTTGGTTCAATAATGGACGTGGCCTCAAAGTGAATTCAAGGAGGAATATTCGAGGTGATATGAAGTGTTCGTTGATCGTCCTAATGCAAAGAATGTGAGGATGACTCAAGGTGGTGAGCTCATGGATAATAGTTGATCGAGAAGGTTGCTTGATCTATGAATAGTCGTGAGGAAGGACGACTAGAGATATTGATGGCTAAGAGATTATCGTTATCATTTGTTCTAGCAGGCTCAAAGCAAGGGTACAATGGGGATGCCTAAAAGACTGGTTGGATGATCGAATACCTTGGGTATCGTTGAAAGGCCTAGATACGTATCGATGAAAGGCATATGGAGTTTTTCATAGAACCAGGGTTACGATTAGCCTGTGACAAATAGCTGGTTGGCCAGTCATATGATTAACGATGGTTTCGAAGCTGGTTTGGCGGTGATAGATAGAGTCATGGATGCTATTTGTTTTTCTTATATCTTCTTATGTTGATTGCTCGACGTCAAAGGAGATATCTCTTGGGTGCTTGTCTAATGTTTGTTTTAGCCTTCGGGGCCTGTGCTTAAGGGATGTTGATCTCAATTAGGACAGTTTGCATAAGATTTAATTGGTTGACATAATTATTGTTGTTTTTTTACTTCTGATTGTTTGTAAAGACTATCATTGTCAGATGTAGAGAAGACGAGTTTGGGTTTCTTCTCTGTTGATGTTGGTAGATTAGTTGGTTGGTCTAACTATTCTCGTATTGTTAATCCCTCAAAAAATCCATACGCACATTGAGTTACAAAGGCTAAGCGGAAGAAACAGGACGGATACCATCAGAGTCGGTCATGCACAATGCTATCAGAGGCACTCAAACGACTCACGAAGGACAGGAGGCAACTGTGCAGAATAAGGTTTAAACATCAAACCTAAGACAATTCAACTGCCTAACCCGATCGAGAGTGGTGGCACAATACATTATGAGTAGTGCGACTCAATAGAATAAAGATTGTATATCCTACAAAGATCGCCCACAACAATGGAAGACACTTGACCTAATATTAAAGTTTGATCGCAAGTATCAGAGCAGGAGTCAAGGTCGCGCGTGCAATTAACAACCTCTCATGGATTGCAACTCCTATCGCTCGTACGTTCCTGATAGTCAAACTCCAATACTTTGGTCATCCACCAACTACCGGTCGGTCGTAAACCAGTTCTTAGAAAGAGCGCACTTACATATCAAGTTGCAAGCCTTGGTCAGTGACCTCCAAACTAAAAAGGTCATCGCCAGCTCACTCAGGATCAGACATAGCTACATCAGAAAATCATGATCGTCCGCCCGTTTACCCAAAACGCTCGCTCCTATAGAGTCACTTGCACATGACAACTGGAAACAGCTACGGATAGCAGGCTACAGCTAGGCGATGGCACGTTTGTAATTAATGGGATGAACGACCTGTAGCCTGCATATACAGATTTCAGATCACTTGCTCAAGGGAGCTCTCCTATAGATACGCCATGGCTGCCAGCGTAAAAGGGATCCAATTTTTCTAACCACAAGGTGCTGCTATATTCTATCCTGATGACTCCTCAAACACTTGGAAGTAATGATCATCTTCTCCACTCAAAGTTCCATCATTCATTTGGCCATGGCGTCAAGTACAACCTTGTAATTGGAGGAAACAAAGACATCTTCCTTCTCAATCATTCACCCATCCTTCTCCTCCTCAAACTCTACCATTCTCTCATAAAATCCCAGGATTGAAATGTATGAATGAGAGTATATTGAGTGGGTACAGAGATGTATGAAAAAAGAGAGTTTATATATTTTGTAATCCCCGTTATAAGAATGCAAGTACCTTCATAGTGGATGTAGGCCTAATATAAGGCCGAACCACTCTAAACCTTGTCTCCATTTTATCTTCCTCGCATTTTCAATTATTGTTAAGTGCGGCTCCATTTATTTCCCTACTATTTTGGTGAAGTACAATTTTAGTACCTTTGGTGTTTAAACCATTTTTTGGTGTAAACATTTTCGCGCCTACCGTGGGGCCGTATTTGCTTTTTTCCCCCATTAAGGTCTGACGAGATTTTCTGAGAAAAATTGTGCTTGGAATCATGGACATGCTGAGAGGAGTCATAGACAAAGTCAATAGCCCCAAAAACAGTGTTAACACCATCACGTCGCCCACTACCCATTCCCGGGCAGAAGAGCCGCCTGAAATTGAAGAAATTGTAACCAGGAAAGAATTAGAAGAAGCAATGACAGGTTAATGAGTCGAATAACTATAGCGAACAATGCGATGATGAAGAAACTTGAGTCAATACTCACTATTCAAGCCGCCACTGCAAAAGCCACGCTGATTGCCACTTGTTCTTCGTTCGCTCGAGCGAATTGCGAGCTAGAGGCAGAATTCTCTACTTCAAGCTCAAAACTGCAGAATTCCATTCATAAAGTTGTGCATCACGCTGATCTGGATTATGGAAAGAACAAAGCAATTGTGCATGACCACTTTGACGATATAATCGCGAAACCGATAGACGGTCCCACCATTAGAAGGACGTCTCTTCCAAAAGAATGCCCAATTCCTTGATTCTAGGTCATAAGAACACATCTGGACCAAAATTTGGTGAAGAAGAAGGCGCTCAATCCATGGATCAAAGCAGGAAGCGGAAATACATTTAAGGAATGGCGCGTTCAATTGTGTAGGAAAGTCTCAAGAAGAAGGATGATCGAAAAGAATGGGAATCCTTCCCGACTAAAACCCCACTCACTGAAAGGATCAAGAAGACTATATATCCACAAAAATTTGAGCCTCCAACGTTGCAGTCCTATAATGGGACAAGCAACCCTAATATATTCCTGTGTAAATACGACCAGTATATGAATGGGGCATCGCTACTGATGAAATCAAGCGCTTATATTTCCCAACTTATCTAGAAGAGGTGGCTTATCTATGGCTCGCAAAGCTGCCGCTGCAATCTGTGGACGACTTCACTGCCCTGGCAAAACTATTCAGCAAGTAAATCAAATCTCAGGAACCCAGAGTTCGGGATGTTATGGAGCTAAGTGAATTACAACAAACACCAGGAGAGTCCATCAAAGCTTTTCTCACTCGCTTTGATGCGGCAGTGGCTGAAGTCGAGAATTTTGAGCCCCGTCTAGTCCTAATGGCTCTGAAAGGAGGCATATGTAAAAAGACTGAATTGGGGCGGTGGATCAAGAAGAAGAAACCAAGTACTTACTCAACAAAGCTGAAAAATACATGTATTGAAGAAAAATCGAAATACGGACAAATAGAGAAGAAAGGAAATGCGCAAAGTAGCACTAATAGTCAGAAAAGGAGCAGCGAAGGGAAACACAGTCGGGCAAAAAAGAAAATACGTTTTTTTTAAGAACTCCGAGTTCACTCCCCTTAATGATACTATTGAAAATATCTTCATGGAAACTAAGGACACCAAGAGATACCCGGTCTTAAAACAAAGGCAGGTCAAAGATGTCGCTATGAAGTCAGGAAGATTTTGTCAATTCCATAAACAGCCAGGACACGATACCAACGACTGTAGGCACTTGAAGTCAGTAATCAAGGGACTAATCAGAAAAACCATTTACAGCAATATGTACAAGAACATAATGTTGTTCCGGCTCTCCGTAAACAAGTGGCAACAAGCTTTAAAGAAAAAAGGCCTAAATCAATCCGAAGCGAACGCTTGCTTGAAGATCAATAACTGGTGTCTTGATCAGGGAGCTTTGAACTTGAACCCCCATTACTTTGCTTTACTACTTTTCTTTTATCTTATTACTTAAATCGCTTTTCCCTACTTTGTTATTCGCTATGTTCATATTTAGGGATGGTCTGCTTACAAATGCCTTGTACAAAGGAAATTATTATGTGCTTACCTGAGTAACATATTTATTAGTCCATGCTAAAAAAAATGTCTCTTGGAATGTAGGCATGGTAAAAGCAATTGATCATATACAGTTGAACTGTAACGAGAAGAGCCTCAAGGCACATCTTAAACAAAGCAGCTTCAGAACCACAAACATTAGGCAAAATCAAATAGGATGAATAGACACATCGCTCAAGAGAGCAGGCTACTCTGAGACAAACAGCGAGTCAAAAAGCCGTGCCTCTCGCTATGGAATATGCCGAATTCTTAGCAAACATTCATTCGAGGGATTGGCATCAGGCTTCGTTGGAAATGAAAGAATATTACCAAATCTGTCCCACGGATAAAACATTTTAGTCCCAAAGAGGCGCCTTATCAGGTGCAGGACACGAACTCCTTAAAACTGAAATCAATTTCGGTAGCAAGGACTAATCTCCGCCACCTAGAGGCAATGCAATAAAATAATCAAGGCTAGAAAACACCAGTCCTAGTATCGGAAAGACCCATAAATATGCTAAAAAACCAGTGCAATCAGAAATCCTAGCTGCAAGGGGGTAATAGAAATCCTAGCCGCAAGGGAGTAACAGATATCCTAGCCGAAAGGGGGTATCCATTCTAGGATCTTTTTGAATAACTAAAAAATCTTATCAAACAGGGCCTAGAATGGATCGAAAATTTATCACCCAAGACCTCCCCAAGGGGAACGTATTCAAAATCCGCAAGGGGGTAACAGAAATCCTAGCCAAAAGGGGGTATCCATTCTAGGATCTTTTTGAATAACTAAAAAAAAATCTTATCAAACAGGGCCTAGAATGGATCGAAAATTTATAACCCAAGGCCTCCCCAGGGGGCACGCATTCAAAACCAGTCTCCGAAGGGGTTGGTCCACCAGGTCAGTCAGGCGCGGGGTTGAATACAATTTAATAAAAATACCAAATACGTTTATAATATTAAAAACGTGTAATAACCTATGATGAATAACAAACTTCAGGACTTGAGTAAATCTTGTCAAAAACAAAAAAAATCGGGTGCAACTGTATGATTAACAAAGCGCCCAACCAAACATATAAATCAAAATAAAGGTGCAGCATGCGACACACTAACGTAAAGATAGCTGGGTTACATAACAAAACCACAGCACATTAAGGTCCAAAGCAGGCCATAAAAGTTACTAATATAAACGTACGATAAAAAGCGAAGCTGGCTCCCGCATACACAAGCCAGACTAAAAGTATCACCCTAAATTAAAACCAAAATAACAAAAGGTAAAACACCACCAAGACACAACATTTATATGAGATAAGCAATGATCTTCTCCCTGGATTCAAGTGCCTTAACGAGCTCGAGCCTGTCTTTTTCCAAAGCATGGAGTAGATCAACATTCTCTTTATTTTCTTTATGAAGATCTTCAACAAGAGAATGCCAAGCACCTAATTTCTTTACAATGTAATCCCTAACATTTATGATAAGGTCTTCGACCAGATTCGGACGTGCCTCCAACTGCTTCAACTCAGCCAATATGCAGTCCTTCATAGCACCCATTTTGCCGGCAATAATCCATCTATCAAATGGATCTATATCCACATCAAAACGTGTTATAGCTGGGCACCAACCCTTAAACTACTCAGCAAGTTCAGGATGGCAAGGATTGGGAACATAAAGAGGTCTCTGGACAGTTGTAGGGTTTGGAGTGATGGACGAAGAAACTGCAGGTGGACGACCAAGAGCAATTTGAACATTTGGGAAAGGGAGTTCATTTAATGATCGATGACATTGAGTATCTGTTTCACGCAGGTCCTTTTTACCTTGAAGCCTCTTTTTGCTACCATCCTTTCCCATCGACTTCTTCCTAAGCCTCCTAGACATGAAGAACTCCATCCTTGGGCGACCTATTTTAAAGAAAAATCAATATAGACTTAGACATGAACAGAAGCATTCCAACCAGAGAATCGTGGGGTATTCCATCAAACAACTTATAAGCAATACCGACATCAAGATTTCAAAGAAAACCACTAGACGGTTCAGATTCTTTAAGATAATTATGGAAACGGCATCTTTGCTATACAAAACTTGACTATTGCCAAAATCCCAAGTTCGTAATCCCGAGTTTGTGTTTAACCCAATCAGACCACACTCAGAACATCCTAGCCTGGAAATGTATAAGTACTCAAACAAAACGAGGCAAAATAAAGGGAAAACTCACATAAAAAGATCATGATGCTTCAGATTCGAAAGGAAGTTGCTCGAGGTGAACAGGTGCTACTGCAAGCGCTAAGCAAAATAATGAGATAAGGAAGCCAAAACCTTTTGAAGAAGAGCCAAGGTAGGAATAACAGACATGGATTACCTGGTAAAACCCTCAGGGAAGCACACCTGTAGCTGAAAGAATTTCTCGAAAAGAAAAGGTAAAAAAAGAGAAGGCTAAAAGTAAATAAGGGGGAAGATTAAAAGGCATGCATCCAGAGCATTATCACAACGTCAACTTAGTACTCGATTGCACAAAGAAGTGTCCTGTCAAATTCCAGTTGGCGTCCCACAATTCGACCGTTCGCGTAATAATGATAAGACACATCAGACTTCTCACTCACAGAAAGTGACAATACCAGTCCACCACAACGAAACAATCCTAAGTTTTGCACGAACGACCATTCGACCAGCCAGGTTAGACCTACCAAACAATGTTGCAATCAATTATGTCGAAGCCAATAATTCTTTGCCAAAATAAATTACGGACTTCGAGGGGCATGTGTTAATCCCTCAAAAAATCCATATGCACACTGAGTTAAAAAGGCTAAGCGAAAGATATAGAATGGATACCATCAGGGTCGGTCGTGCACAATGCTATCCGAGGCACTCAAGTGACTTACTAAGGATAGGAGGATACTGTGCAGAATAAGGTCTAAACATCAAACCCAAGACAAGTCAATTGCCCAACACGATCGAGAGTGGTGGCACAATACATTATGAGTAGAGCGACTCAATAAAGACAAAGGTCGTATATCCTACAAAAATCGCCCACAATAATGGAAGACACTTGACCTAATATCAAATTTCGGTCGCAAGTATCAGAGCAAGAGTCAACGTCACGCGTGCAATTAACAACCGCTCATGGATTGCAACTCCTATCACTCATAAGCTCTTGATAGTCAAACGCCAATACTTTGGTCAGACACCACCTACTAGTCGGTCGTACACCAGTTCTTAGAAAGAGCGCACTTACATCTCAAGTTGCAAGCCTTGGTCAATGACCTCCAGACTAAAAAGGTCATCGCTTGCTCACTCAGGATCAGACATAGCCGCATCAGAAAACCATGATCGTCCGCCCATCTACCCAAAATGCTCGCTCCTATAGAGTCGCCCGCACATGACAACTGGAAATAGCTACGGACAGCTAGCTACAGCTAGGCAATCACACGTTTGTAATTAATGGGATAAACGAACCATAGTCTGCATATACATATTTTAGATCACTTGCTCAAGGGAGCTCACCTATAAATACGTCATGGCTTCCAGCGTAAAAAGGATCCAATTTTTCTAGTCACAAAGTGCTGCTAAATTCTATCCTGAGTGAGTCCTCAAACATTTGGAAGTAATGATCATCTTCTTCACTCAAAGTTCCATCATCCATTTGTCCATGGCGTCAAGTACAACCTTGTAATTAGGGGAAACAAAAAAATCTTCCTTCTCAATCATTCACCCATCCTTCTCCTCCTCAAACTCTACCATTCTCTCATAAAATTACAGGATTGAAATGTATGAATGAGAGTATATTGAGTGGGTATAGAGATGTATGAAAAAAGAGAGTTTATGTATTTTGTAATCCCCGTTATAAGAATGTAAGCTATCTTCATAGTGGATGTAGGCCTAATATAAGGCCGAACCACTCTAAACCTTGTCTCTATTTTATCTTTCGCGCATTTTCATTTTCAATTATTATTAAGTGCGGCTCCATTTATTCCCCTACCATTTTGGTGAAGTACAATTTTAGTACCTTTGGTGTTTAAACATTTTTTGGTGTAAACACGTATACTTTATTGTTGATGTTAGATAGCAATTTTATTGCTCATGAAGACTGTTGCCTGACTCAAGGTTTTATGTTTCCTTATCACCTTGGGCTGTTCATCCTATTGTGATGGGTAGACTGAGTAGTAGGTCACAGGTAGAAGATCTTAGTGGACGGCATTACCCATCTTTGACGAGAAGGCGGCTTATTTATTGGTTTTCTTATACTCACACCTAGTTGTTGTTTCACCTGTTGCTTTTTTGTATGATTCTCTGAGTGATTGTATTGAGGCACCTTTGTACAGACTTTTAAAGTGTAATCCAATCTTGTGTGGACATTTCTTGGTGATATGAAAAAGTTTAAGATTTTGATCATCTCTGCTTCACTATAATTGCCTGTCGTGTATGTTCTATTATATTTTATCCTTGCATTGTGAGTTATACGATAGATTTCGTTTGTGTTGACCTACTTTAATGATTGTCCATAGCTGCCTTGCACAACTTTCAGCGTAACATTCCTCTTGTTAAATGCGGGGGTTATGGGCGGTCGTCAAATTTGGTACTAGAGCTCTGGTTAATTGATTTTAGCCAAAGTTTGAAGACGTAATAACGTATGAGAGGCGTATTTATATATTTTTGATGGATGTATACTATATGTATTGGTGTATAATATAATAATGCTAGATCTCTATTATAGTTTCCTCGTATGTGGTCTAATCATTCTATATTACAAATTTAGAATGAGTCGTCGACCGTCGAGACACACTGCAAGGGAGGAAATTATTCCTGGAAGGGGAAATGGTGGTACACTAGATTACCTAGGCATGTTTGAGGCTATGATGGAAGCATTCATAAGAAGGGTACCCACTCCAAGAGTAGCTGTGGTCGAAGTAGGTGTTTAGGTGCAGGTACCAAGGGTCGTGGACTTCGCAAAGTTATGCAAGGACTTCACTTCTCTCGGAGGGAAGCCGTTCAAAGGGACAAAGCTTACTGAGGAGATTCAGGGATGGCTTGATACTTGTATTCGAATTTTTGGAGACTTGGGCATTGACGATGCAACTAAGAGAAAGCTTGCATCGAGGTAGCTACAGGGAAGAGAGGTGGATTAGTGGAACTCTGTCACGCTTGAGACTCCAGGAAATGGGATTAAATGGGATCAGTTCCAAGTCAAGTTCGAGACACGGTCCATTTCGACCGCTCTGATGTCAGTTCTGTTCAAAAACTTTATAGAGTTAAAGCAGAATGGTCGACTAGTGCTGGAGTATGTTTCTAATTTTAAGCCTTGTCTAAGTATGCTTGTTCATATATTAAGACTCCTTATCAGAAGAACGAGAAGTTTCTGATGGGTTTGGATACCTACATCGGAAAAACCTTGGTTGATCATTTGGATGACCTGTATGAGAAGAATGTGGGAAAATCCATGAGACATGAAAGCTTATTTCCTAAAGAAGAAACTATTGTTGTTGCGACCAAGGGAGAACCGAAACCACAACAGGGTGGTAATAAGAACAAGAAGAGAAGCAACAACAGCAGAATGGGAAGAATGGCTAGAAGGAGCCAAAAGGTGAGGTGGTTTGCTACAACTGCCAACAGAAGGGCCATTTTGCTAATGAATGTAAGAATCCTAAAGCTGAAAAGAAGTGTTTCAAGTGTGGAAAACCTAGGCATGATAAGAAGGATTGTCCGAAGCTAGCGAAAGGGAAGCAGATAGTGAAGGCTTAAGCTTTGGAGGTTGTGCCATCTTCTTCGAGGGCTCTTACTATAGAGGAGAAAGGGAAGAGTGCCATCGTCCAAGGTACTCTTTAGTTAAAGGTATTTCAGTTTGAGTATTATTTTATACTGGAGCATCGCATTCATTCATTTGTAATAAGCATGTGTGCCGCTTGGGTTTAGAAATCGAGACTTGTGATAGACCTTTGGTTGTGACTAATCTAGTACGGAGTTCATCCAGTCTTTGTATGCTTTGTCATGGTCTAGTGTTATCGAGTCATGGTTGCACCTTTATGTTAGATTGTTTTGTTTTAAACTTTGTTGGGTTTGGGATCATCTAGGGTATGGATTGGCTCAAGAGGTGTACGACAAAATTGAATTGCGAGAAGCTTGAGGTGAAAGTTGGTAATGTGGAAGGGCGAAGGGTTTTGATTTGATGTAAGCCCGAAGATGGTGTCTTCGTGAGCTTTTTATATTCGCTTGTGATTCCACAGGAAGATTTGTCATCTATGTTGATCACTAATGAGTTTGAAGATGTCTTTGAGGAGGTCAAAGGTTTGCCGCCGGATCGTGAGATTGAGTTTAGAATTGATTTGGTCGAGGGTGCTATACCTATCATTATGCCTCTTAGGTAGATGGCGCCTAAGGAATAATGAGAGTTACAAGTGCAAGTCCTTGATCTTTTGGGAAAAGATCTCTAGAGAAGCGTGTCCGAATGAGGTGCACCAGCTTTGTTTGCAACCATGGCTGACGGATCATTGAGATTGTGTGTAGGTTATCCTGAGCTGAACAAGGTGACCAAGAAGAACAAGTATACTTTTCCATGGATATATGACTTGTTTGATCATCTTCACGACACCAAAGTGTTTTCTCAGATGGGTTTGGCAACGGGATTCCACTAGTTGAGAGTGGCGAAGGATAGTGTACGAAGACTGCTTTTAGGACACCATCTGGTTTCTTCGAGTGGTTGGTGATGCCATTGGGTTTGACTAACGCACCTGCGTATTTCGTAGATCTTAAGGATAGCGTTTTCAAAGATCAGTTGAACAAGTTCATTCTTGTGATTGCGGATGATATTCTGGTTTACTCCTGGAATTAGGAAGAGCATAAGACACACTTGTGAGTTGTTTTGGAAATCTTTCGAAAGCATCAGCTGAAGGCTAAGTTTTCAAATTGTCACTTCTGGATGGGTGAAGTGAGGTTCTTAGGCTATGTTGTTTCTAAGAAATGGAATAGCGGTTGATGCCGCTAAGGTGGCAGCAATCCAGGACTGGTATACGCCTAAGAATGTGATGGATGTGAGAAGTTTTTTTGGATTGGAAGGTTATTATCGATGGTTTATCAAAGATTTCTCCAAGATATATGCACCATTAGTAGGAATGACGAAGAAAAACCAAGTGTTTGCATGGGATGCGAAGTGTGAGCAATCTTTTGGAATCCTGAAGGAGAGACTGACAAGTGCTCTTGTTCTGACCATTCCACGTGAGAATGAAGATATGATTGTGTATATGATGCATGTGGTACTTGGCTTGGAGCAGTGATGATGTCAAAGGATAAAGTTGTGGCATACGCAAGTCGATAACTGAAGCTGCATGAAAGGAATTATCCAACTCATGATTTAGAGTTAGCGACAATAGTGTTTGCTCTGAAGATGTGGAGACATTACCGGTTGGGGGTTCGATTCGAGTTGTTTACGGATCATATGTCATTAAAGTATCTTTTCTCCCAAAAGGATTTGAATCTTTGGCATCAAAGGTGGTTAGAGTTTTGGCATCGTATGATTTTGGTATAGCCTATACTCTTGGTAAAGGGAACGCAGTGGCAGATGCGTTGAGTCAAAGACACGCAAGTTTGGGAGCGATGTTTCCAGAGTAGAAGCACCTCAGTACTTGGCAAGATTTCATTTCAAACCACAATGTGAGTTGGAACCTGAAATGTTAGCAATCTTATCGATAAGACCTACTCTCATCGAAAGGATTGGTGAAAGTTAAAAGCGTGATGGAAATCTTGTCGCGATCATCCTGAAGTTGGGACCAGAGAATAAAGAATTCGAAATCGATAAAGATGGTTGGCTTCGTAAGAAAGGACGACTGGTTGTTCCCGATATTGAAGGATTGAGAGATAAGGTTCTGAAGGAATGTCATCACTCAAAGTTGATGATTCATCCTGGTGGTAATAAGATGTCTCGAGATATGAAGCGAGCTTACTATTAGGACGGGACGAAGAGGGATGTTGGAAAGTTTATTTCCAAATGTATGAACTGTCAGTTGGTAAAAGCTGGACAGAAAAATTCGAGTGGATTGCTTCAGATATTGGAAGTTCCTATGTGGAAATGGGAGCAAATATCGATGGATTTTATTGACAGACGACCTAAGACTAGGGCAGGAAATGAATGAATTTGGGTCATCGCAAATCGCTTAACCAAAAGCGCGAGGTTCATTCCTGATAGATTGATTAGGACAAGTTCCAAGTTGGTTGAGCTATATATAAAATAGATAGTCAGATTCCATGATAACCCGAAGAGCATAGTAAGTGATCGAGATCCACTGTTCATGAGTGGATTTTGGAAAAGTTTGTAAGAAGCCTTGGGAACCGAGTTGTGTTTGAGTACGGCTTATCATCCCGGACTGATGGTCAGATCAGGAGGGTTAACTGGGTGTTAGAAGATCTCCTTAGAGCTTGTGTATTGGATTTTGGAGATCGTGGGAAGACCATCTACATCTGTTTGAGTTTGCGTGTAATAACAGTTATCAGTCAAGCATTGGCATGGCACCATATGAAGCATTGTAAGGAAGACCGTGTAATTCTCCGACATGCTTGGTAGAAACTGAAGTTATGATGATACTTGAGCCAGAGATGATAAGAGAAACATTAGATTGTATTGAGATTGTTCGACAACGAATGAAGACAGCCCAAGATCGTTAGAAGAGTTACGCAGGTAAGCGTCACAAGGATTTGGAATTCGACGTTGGCGATATGGTTTTCATAAAGATTTTACTGTTAAAGAATGTTGTTCGATTCGGAAATAATGGAAAGTTAACTCCAAGGTTCGTTGGACCATTTCCGATAATCGTCAGATTGAAAATCTCGCATATAGACTGGATTTACCCAAGAAGAGGTCGAGTGTGCACAATATTTTCCATGTGTCTTTTCTATGGAAGTGCATGCATGATTAAAATGTGGTGGTATCTTTGGATTAGTACGAAGACCTAGAAGTCGAGACCGTAGTTATAAAGCCTCGTAAGCCGCTTCATGTTGTGGGAAATAACATGAAACAACTTAGAAGGAAGACAGTTAAGTTGGTCAAGGTACAATTGAGTAAGGATGATGACGATTGTACATGGGAAACAGAAGAGAAAATGAAGACGACCCATCTAAAACTCTTTGTTAGTATGACCCATAAATGTCGTGTCGCTCTTACCCCATCGTACTATCGTCATTAGTAGAATTTCACGTGTTAGGGTATGGTTATGGATGCATGGTTTGATGGCTGCTAGTCTGGATGATAGAATTGGATACTAATGGATGATAGGCATGCAGAATTGTTTTTCTTTCTTGTATTGCTGGGAATTTCGGGCGCGAAATTCCTAACGAGGAGAAATTATAACAACCTGCATTTTACATATCGGAGGATCCTAAAATGTTTTTATATAATTGCCTGAGGGTCAAATCATTCTCATATTTTGATATGTTGTTCATTTGGATATGAGACAATTCCATGATTTTAACTAATTTTATTTGTGACAAATTGGCCCCTGTCAGTTTTGTACAGGGCGTAACTTTTGATTGGGGTCGAATCAGGTGCTGAGATCGATTTCATTGGAAAGGAAGTGGAGTTGCCAATTCTGTAAAGTGGTCACATTAAAGATTTGGTTCAGTGGTTTAGAAGGAATTGCCGCACATTTTCTGTACAGATTTGGCTAGTCATTAATGGCCTGCTTTGGTGTGGCCAATTAGTTGGTTTGTTGGAGGCTATAAATAGGGGGTTAGAGGTATAGAGAGACAGTTACTTTTCTTCATTCTCTCATTTCATTGAGCTCGTGATCCTCCTTGCTCAATCAAATACACATTTCCACTATTAAAATTCAAGATCTACATGTGAAGATTGAAGATCTACAACAAACAAAGCTTGATCTACATCAAGTGAAGGGAGATTGCATCAGACTGAGAGGTTTGAAGATAATTCTTCGTTGTCCAAATCGAGAATTTAGTGTTTTCAAGCGATTTCAAAGATTTGATGAGTGATAAGCATCTCTCACACGGATTCAATCAAGTATATGTGTAGTTTAATCTTATTTTCATCATTTAAGTTGTTTTCACCAAGATTTAGATCATGGTAAGTATATTTTCATTTGAATTACCCTAAGATCTAATCTAGCAACTTAAATTGGTAATTCTTATGTCAAATCATATGTTTATGCAAGTTTAGATCCATTGTTTTGTTTATTCATTGATTTATGATGATTTGGTGAATTCTGTATGGTTGTTGATGAATAATTTTCATTTTAGTATTGTTGATGATTTCATAAAGCGTTATGGTTGAATTGGATGATTTGGATGAGTTGTTTGCATTGATGTTGTCATTTGGTGATGATTTGGTCAAGATTGGAGGTAGATTGGTCAGATCTAGAGTCGGGTCATTTTTGGATGGGTCGCTGGCTTATGCTCCAAGAAATGAAGGTCGGGTCGTTAAAGAGCTTCGGATCGTTGGAGTCAGGTCGAATGGATGGGTCATGGATCATCTGAGTTGAGCTCAAGTCATCTGAAGATTGGGTTGGGTCATCCTTGAGCGAGTCGTTAGCTTCGGTCGTTCATGACCCAGTGAGTTAGGCTGTTTTTGACCTGGTCGGTTAGGACGTTTTTGACCTGGTCAGTTAGGTCGTTTTTGATCTGACGAGTTGGGTCATTTATGACCTGATGAGTTCAGTCGTTCATGACCTGATGAGTTGGGTCGTTTTTTCTGGATTGAATGTCGACCAAAGGCGACGATTGTTTCGGTTCAATAATGGACGTTGCTTCAAAGTGAATTCAAGGAGGAATATTCGAGGTGATATAAAGTGTTCATTGATCGTCGTAATGCAACAAATGTGAGGATGACTCAAGGTGGTGAGCTCGTGGATAATAGTTGCTCGAGAAGGTTGCTTGAGCCATGAATAGTCGTCAGGAATGACGACTAGAGAAATTGAAGGCTGAGAGATTATCATTATCGTAGGTTCATGCGGGCTCAAAGCAAGGATACAATGGGGACGCCTAAAAGACCGGTTGGATGGACGAGTACCCTGGGTATCATTGAAAGGCCTAGATACATATCGATGAAAGGCTTACGGAGTTTTTGCTAGAACCAGGGTTACCATTAGCCCGTGACAAATAGTGGGTTGGCCAGTCATATGATTAACGATGGTTTCGAAGCTGGTTTGGCGGTGATAGACAGAGTCATGGATGTTATTTATTTTTTTGCTTGTATCTTCTTACGTTGATTGCTCGATGTCGAAGGAGATATCTCTTGGGTGCTTGTCTGATATTGGTTTCGGCCTTCGGGGCCTGTGCTTAAGGGATGTTAATATCGATTAGGACAGTTTATGTAAGATTTAACTGGTTGACATAATTGTTGTTGTTTTTTTACTTCTGATTGTTTGTAAAGACTATCACTATCAGATGTGAAGAAGATGAGTTTGGGTTTGCTCTCTGTTGATGTTGGTAGATTAGTTGGTTGATCTAACTATTCTCATATACTTTATTGTTGATGTTAGATAGCTATTTTATCACTCATTAAGAATGTTGTCTGACTCAAGGTTTTATGTTTCCTTATTACCTTGGGTTGTTCATCCTGTTGTGATGGGCAGACTAAGTAGCAGATCTTAGTGGACGGCGTTGTTTACACCAAAAATGGTCTAAACACCCAAGGTACTAAACTGTACTTCACCAATTCGGTAATAAATAAATGGAGCCGTGTTTAATCAGCAATAAAAAGTGAAAATGCGAAAAAGTAAAGTAGAGGCGAGATTTAGAGTGGTTCAGCCGTTAATGAGGCCTACGTCCACTATGAAGGTGATTTCCTGCCTTATAATGAGAACACATCAACTCTTTTTTTTCGTACGTCTCTATACCGGCTAAATATACCCTCATTAATATATTTCAATCTAAGGAGTTATAAAAAAGAATAGAGGAATTTGAGGAGAAGAAGGATGGATGAATGATTGAGAAGATAGGTGTCTTCGTTTTCCTTCCTCATGAAATTGTGCTTGACGCCATGGATGAATATGTGGTTGAGGATGAAGTTCGGCAGCACTTCGTGGTTTTTAGAAGCCGATCCCCTTTACGTTGGTAGTCATGGTCTATTTATAGGTGAACTCCCTTGGTAAATAACCTGGAATTCCTTTATCCATGCTATGGATCGTCCATTTTGCTAATTACGACCATGCCACCGGCTAGCTATAGCCAGCTGTCCATGGTTGTATCTAGTTATCATGTGCGAGCGGCTCATTGGAATGAGTATCTTGAATAGCTGAGCGGGTCTATGTAAACGATCGTCCCATGAGCGCCTCAATAGATTTTGTAAGAGTGAGATGTGGGTTTGGAGTTGAGTCTCCTTTTCCCTTTGTGCGACCGTCCTTCTCGGTCCAAGGGCGCTTGTCTTCGTGTCGCCCTTGTATGTCGCTTTTTGGCTTCAAGGCTTTGTTATGAGGTCTCTCCTGCTTAGGTTGAGTGGGCAACTTGCCTCATTTTGGTGTTTGAGCGGTTCTCAGGATATGCGATCTTTATCTTTATCAGGTCGTACTTCTTATAATATGTTATACTGTTATCTTCGGACGCAGTGGTTGACTTGACCTGCCTTGGGTTCGACATTTGGATCTTGCTTTGTGCGGGTGCATTGTGCACAACCGGCCTTGATGATATCCGCCTTGTACCCTTTTCCTAATGTGCGCATGAATTTTTTGGGATTAACACTTGCCCCTCGAAGTCCGTGATTTCTTTTGTATATGGAATCGCTGGCTTCGACGTATTTGATCGCACATTGGTTGATGGGTTTGTCCTGACTTGCTAAGGGCTCGGTCCTACCAATCATTTAGATTACTTCATTATCGCTGATTGATATTGTCTTTTCCTATGAGCGAGAGGCTCTATGTATCTTTTTGATAACCGTGCGAATAGCTGATTTTTGGGATGCCAACTGAGGCTTAACGAGAGACTTCTGTGTAGTCAGGTACTAAGCTGACGTGGCGAGAATTTCCTAGATGAATGCCTTTTAATCTCCTTTATTTACCTCTATCTGTTCGCTTTTGATTGGTTTTCCCACGTGCGTCTATGTATGCTTTCTTTAGGCGATTCCCTGTTTGCTTGAACGTTAGGCTTTATGATTTGAACGTTGGTCTGTTGAATGACCAAATGAAAATTCTATTTTGGCCTGCCAGCCCTTTCGTTTATCCTTAACATATTATTTTGCCATATATTTTAAAAGGAAAGTTTTAATGGCGGCGTCGTTTTGAGCGGTCTTCTTTTCCACTAGGATCCCCCTTTGCAATTCCTAAATATCATAGCTTTTTTATTGTTCCAACTTGCATCGTGCGTGACACCATCATCAAGGCTTCTGCAAACTTGATATCGATTCGGCCGGATTGTTTGCCTCGGTTCGAAACTGTTTACTTGTCTGTAAGTGAATTTCTCCCTTGATTTTATCTTAACCCACCTTTGGAGCATGAGTGTTATTGTGCGATCTTGGGTTTCTAGGTAGGGTTTTCCTTTTTCCTAAACTTTCATAATTTCAGGGAGTTATCCATGTCGGACTAGGCCAGAAGGTTAGATCGAGAAGAAAGTTCCGACCGAGTTACGTCTACACCCTATATTGTTTCTTTGATAGGTGCTGCCTAAGAATTCCCGCAACCTCGTGCGCTTTCTGAAACACCGAGTGAGAGGCATCCAACGGAGCTTTCGCCCGGTTCGTTTCGTCAACTATGCAAGCAATTTGGGATTTTGGAAAAAGGAGAGGCCAAGCTGCCTAAAGGAGAGGAGTTTGCTGAAATCCCTCCCAAAGGATATGTCGTTGTTACTCGCGGTATGTTGAAAAGCGGAGCGGTTCCTCCCTTTAATCCTTATATAGAGATGATTCTCCGGAATTTGGCCATTGCCCCGTATCAGTTACATCCTAATGGTTATGTGATTTTGACAAGCCTTTATGTCCTTTTTATGGGGGAGAAACATTGGTCTCCTTCATTTAGGGACATACGCCCATTGTATGCTTTTAGGAAAAGAGACCAGCGTTCCTCATTTATCTTTGTGGAAAGCCGGGGTTCGAAAATAATCACTAGTCTAGAGGACAGTGTGCGAGGCTTTCCCAATCAATACTTCTTTGTCCAATGTCTTTATAATTCTGCGGCCTTTGGAAGGCAGTCGGTAAGTATCATTATTCCTTGAATCCCAGCTCGCTCTTTCTTCCTTTCATTTTGGCTTTCCTGAAGTCTTTTGGATATATTGCAGTGCTTCCCGACCAAAGCATACCCTTTGACCAAGATCTATGCAACTCGTTATTAGCCGTTGACGAGAGCTAGAGGAACAAGAAATTTTTGATTAACGAAGGGTTCTAAAGGCAATACAACTTTCTTTCTCCTCTGCGTACCTTTCCGGCGGTGCTTCCGGCAAACAGAAAGCTATCAGGAAATTCCCTTGTCAAAAAATCTTTGGAAAAAGGGTGTTCTATTGTTATAGGGAGCAACGGGGTACCTTCTTGCAGCAGAGCGATCCCTGCCAAAAAGGTAGTATCCAAGCATCCAAAGCGCAAAGGCTCTAAGACTTTAGTGATTTTGCGCGAAGAAGATAGGTCTTTACTAGAGGGAGCCACCGGAGGAGATGTGAATGTGACTCCTTCGATGTTGCCCCGGAACAAGTTCGGGAAGCGGAGCGGCTCGACGAAATTGTAGAAACTTCTGTAGAAGACCTGGAAAGCGGAGGGAACTCTTCTAAAGAAGACCAAGAAGAGAGTGGTTCAGATAATTCAAAAGTACTTAATACTCCTGACTTGGCTGGAGAGCTCGTTCAAGATAAGATCGCTTCCTTTTAATTGTGAGGAATTTACGGAAAAAATCCTCTTGTTTTTGGGTCAAAGCGATATCTCATAAAGCTTTTATTATTCTTTTCTCATTTTTCTACAACCACGGTGTTTAAATTTTCTTTTTCTTCTTAGATCCAGAAATGGAGTCATCTTTATCAGAAAGTTTCTCCCAGCAACTTGCTTTCATTGATCCATGGAATCTCTTGCAATCTAGTATTTCTCATTGTCTCAAGCATTCCCGTCCATCTTCAGATCTTCTAACCCAAGATGCTCTTGAAGCACCACTGGAGAGTTTGATAAAGAAAAAGAAGCATGACCATTCCCGGGTATCTGGAGGAGAAAACCAGGATACCGAGAAGAGAGGGGGTAATAATGAGCAGGCTATCCTCGATGGGTCTTCTGAACTAGCTGAACTTCCATGCCCCAGTTCTTTGGTCCCTGTGAAGCCGCTGGTTAGAACCTCTATCTCTGATGCACCTGCTCTTTGCCAGATTCAGGCGATTCTTGATAGACCTCCCTACAGAGTTTCCCCTGGTAATCCTAAGTTGATGGATAGGTTTGGAGACCGGGACTTGAGGGGAATGGAACTTGACTTAGATTTGTCTCCATACGACGACCAGGGCGCCGTTAGATAGTTGGGTGCCATAAAAAACTATGCGACCTCCTAACTTGCCACTATCATGGGCCAGCTTGAAGTTCAGTTAGATGAAGCCAAAGATACCTCCAAAAATCGGTTTGAGTCTTGGGATAAGTTCTGCTTCGAATTTCAGAAGTTGAATACTCAGCACCTTGAACATATTGAACTCCTGGAGAGCGATAAGACTGAATTGAGCCGTGTGATTGAGGGTCAAGCGGCCGAAATCGCACTCTTTAAAGATGGGAATAGCAGGATGAGAAGCTTAGAAGCCGACAATAGATGACTTCGGGAAGAGATTGAAGCTGCCAAGAAACGACTTGATGAGGCTCATACAGGTCGTGAGTTTGCTGAATCTCAATTAACTTCCGTACAACAGGCTGTGGTCGCTTGTCGGCAGGAGAAAGCGCGCTCGAGGGTAAACTCGCTTTCCAGAATAAGGCTCTTGAAACTTTAGAAGGAGATAAGGTAAGGTTAGCCGGCGACCTTGAACAAGCCCGAACTTAAACTAAAGAAACCCTATTTCTTTTACACCCTCAGTGTTATAACCCGTGGAAGCTTGAGCTATATTAAAAAGGATTTTCCCCGTACATTAGCCCTTGTCTGGGAGGAGGTGCTCAGTTACTCCAAAGATAAGGAAGACAGCATTCTGCAAGAAGCCCTTCTTGAGCCAAAGGAATGTGATGCTTTGGAAAAAGGCAGGAGAATATTGGCCAGCGAGTGAGCTCGACCCCTTGGAAAAGAAATCCAGAATGTTGTTCCTATTCATGCCTCCGGTCCTACAGGAGGTGAAGATTTGGGATCCCAAATTCCTTTGACGGGATCTTCCGTCGCTAATGAAGGTACTTCTGAGGTTCGTGATGGTCATGATGTCCTTGAAAAAATTGCCACATGATATGTTGTTGTTGTGTATTTTGCAGTTCCAACTTTATTACCATGTATCTTTATGATGAATTTGTATTTCGTTATCGCGCGTTACTGTTGAAACGCTATAACTTATCGTTATCTTATTTTGTTATATTTATCCCCTTTTTTATGGGTCACGCGATGATTACGTTCTTACATCGTTCGTCGTCTAATATCGCTGGTTTGCTTTGAATTTGAAACATCATATTTCACATTTTTGCCCCTCTCTTTGAGGGGTTTAGTTCTTATTATGCTTGCATTCGCGTTTTTATTTGGTCTGGTGATTCGAACCTTTAAAGTTTATTTTTTGGATAGGTACCCTTATTATAAGATGAAGATATCTTGCTATACATTTAATCTTGTTGTACATTTAATCTTGTTCCTCATTGATTTGGCGTCCCAAATCCTTTGGAAACATGAATAAATGTAATATGTATGTTTAGTTCGCGTGTTTTCTTTTTATGTATCCAATCCCATATTTTACTGACTTGGTGACCCGAACCCTTTGGTTACCGGTTTTGGATACGTGTTCCCATGGGAGGACTTGGGTTACAATTTTTGACCCGATTTTGATCTTATTTGATCCTACTCGTTATGATCAAATAGAGACCTAGACTAGATACCCCCAAATGGCTAGGATTTCTGATCCCCCTTTCGGCTAGGATTTCTGCTGTTGTAATCCACCCTTGACTCTGTTTGACTTGGTTAACAACAAAGAACAAGGGTAGCCTCCTCCTTTCGGTTGGGTTTCTTTTTTTTCTTTTTGGGACATGTCAGTTTTTCCAACTTTGTGCTTCGACCAATGACACAGATGTTGGTTTGCCTCGTTGAGTTACTTTTTCTCAAGTTGGAAAACCCGTGTCCAACACCTAGGAAGGCCATCTAAGAAGGTGCTTCTTCAGTGGGCTTTAGCAATTTCATCCGTGGGACTTTTGAGTTCTGCAGGACGGTGGTTTTGATGGCCCTGCCTTTTTTGACCAATGCTCTTGATGTGCGGTGCGCGTTTTGCCCTGCATCAGAGACCAATTTCAACATTAGTTCATAAATAATTTTTGGCTTTCATGAGACTATAATCAGTGAGTGAGTATCTTTTATCATATAGAGTTTTCACTCGACATAATAGAAAGGGGAATCACAGATCACCTCATGAAAATACAATTGGAAAAGACAAAATATAGAAGTAGAAAAATAAAGGGAATGGGGGTTGCGCATTCCCAGTTCTAGATATTGGAGTGCGCCCAGTTGCCATTAGTCAATGATTGGTCGTAAGTCTTTGGGTGTTCGAGTTACCTCGTGCGATCCAGCCTGATCGGCAACCTTACCTTGCCTCTAACCTTCTGATGCATTTTGTGGATTCTTAACATATTGCTGCAGTTGATTTTTTCGAATGAGCTCCTCATTCAAGTTTCTCAAGTGTCGACATTCATTTGTGTTGTGTCCTGGCTGATTGTGAAACCGGCAGAACTTTCCAGAGTTTGCATGTTGTTCTGTGATTCTTTGCGGCTTTACCTGAGGAAACATGCCTGAGTCCTTGGTGGTAGAGTAGATTTTATCTAGAGTTTCATTTAGGGGAGTCAATTCTGATTGCTTAAAGAATTTTGACTTTTTTTGTACTCGCTGCTCCTTCCATTGACCCCTTTTTTATGCCCAAGATTATCCTTCTGAATTATCTGAGGAGATTCGTTGCTTCTTCCTTCCTTAACAGTGTAATTCCTTGTGCCTTCTGAGCACCCAGGGTGTTTGTTTCCACACTCATTTACTCTTCGGCTTTCTTATAGAATTTCTTTAGAGTCTTTGGTTTCTTCATCTTGAGCCATTTTCCGAATTCTGACTTCTTATTGATAGCCCCTTTCAAGGCTGCCAACAAGTAACAACGTTCTGGTTCAATAACGTCTGTTGTTGCAACGTGGATGCATGTAAGGAAAGCTTTGATGGTCTCTCTGGGCATCTGTTCCATTTCACTTAGTGTCATCACGTCCCTTGCCTTGGTGGCCTGCAATCGAAATTGATCTTGAAATCTCCTTGCTAGATCAGCAAACTGGTCAATACACCTAGGTGGAAGTCTGGTGAACCATAATGAGGCCACACTTTCCAGGCAAACGGGAAAGTATAAGCACTTGATTTCGTCAGTGGCCCAAGCTCCATTCATGTGCTGGTCGTATTTGAATAGAAAAATGGTTGGATCTCTGACTCCGCTATAAGGTGCTATTGTTGGCGGTACGAATTTCTTCGGGAATTTCGCTTGACGAGTCTCCTCTATGAATGGATTTTTACTGTGGGAAAACTGCCATTCTTTCTCCTCATCCTCTCGAGTCGCCTTCTCCTTTATTACTCGTTGGATTAGGTTTGTGATGCGCCTTTCATCGCCTGCTTGTTTATCAGGATCGACGCTGATGTTATTATCAGCGCGACCATGTTATAAGCTTTGGCACCTCGCATCCTTCTTGAGGGAGGTTACGTTGGTGTGATTCATTGTACGTTCTTCTTTGCGCTGTGGAGATCTAACCTTAGGGTCCTCAACGCCGGTCTCCCCCTGTCTCTCACTGAGCTGTTAGGTCGTTTAGGGTCTGAGGCTGATGAGTCCTCTTTTCCATCAACATTAGCCACAGCATTTAGTAGTAAGAAATTGGCTTGACTATTGGTTAGGACATCAAACGTTTCCATTATCATCTTCGCTGTATTATCCACTTTCTCGTTCAAGCCGGGTACAACCACATTCAATTCGTTTCGTGTTACAAATGGCCCAGGGGTTTCCCCAGCCCCTTGATTCAAGATCTGACGTGTAGCTTCGTCAGCATTACCATCCTCATTGATCGCATCGACTTTAGTAGATTTGCCGCTTTTCTTTGATCCAACCATGATTTCAAAGGAGAAAACAATTTTGAGATGTTTTTGTTACTAAACTACAAATTTATGAACACGGCCCCATGGTGGGCGCCAAAATGTTTACACCAAAAATGGTCAAAACACCCAAGGTACTAAACTGTACTTCACCAATTCGGTAAGAAATAAATGGAGCCATGTTTAGTCAGCAATAAAAAGTGAGAAATGTGAAAAAAATAAAGTAGAGACGAGATTTAGAGTGGTTTAGCCGTTAATGAGGCCTACGTCCACTATGAAGGTGATTTCCTGCCTTATAATGAGAATTACAGAACACGTTAACTCTCCCTTATCTCTATACCCGCTCAATATACCCTCATTAATATATTTCAATCTAAGGAGTTATACAAAAGAATAGCGGAATTTGAGGAGAAGAAGGATGGATAAATTATTGAGAAGATGGGTGTCTTCGTTTTCCTTCCTCATGAAATTGTGCTTGACGCCATGGATGTTTCTGTGGCTGAGGATGAAGTTCGGCAACACTTCGTGGTTTTTAGAAGCTGATCCCCTTTACGTTGGTAGTCATGGTCTATTTATTGGTGAACTCCCCTTGGTAAACAACCTGGAATTCCTTTATCCAGGCTGTGGATCGTCCATTTTGCTAATTACGACCATGCCACTGGCTAGCTGTGGCCAGCTGTCCGTGGCTGTATCCAGTTATCATGTGCGAGCGGCTCGTTGGAACGAGTATCTTGAATAGCTGAGCGGGTCCATGTAAGCAAGTGTCCCATGAGTGCCTCAAGAGATTTTGTAAGAGTGGGATGCGGGTTTGGAGTCGATTCTCCTTTGCCCCTTCTGCGAACGTCCTTCTTGGTCCAAGGGCGCTTGTCTTCATGTTGCCTTTGTATGTCGCTTTTTGGCTTCAAGGCTTTGTTATGAGGTCGCTCCTGGTTAGGTTGAGTGGGCGACTTGCCTCATTTTGGTGTTTGAGCGGTTATCAGGATATGCGACCTTTATCTTTATTGGGTCGTACTTCTTATAATATGTTATACTGTTATCTTCGGATGTAGTGGTTGACTTGACCTGCCTTGGGTTCGATATTTTGATCTTGCTTTGTGCGTGTGCATCGTGCGTGGCCGGGCTTGATGACATCCACCTTGTACCCTTTGCCTAATATGCGTATGAATTTTTGGGATTAACAGGAGTTACCCATTGATGACAAGCAGGAGGTTTACTTATTGGTTTTCTTATACTCATACCTAGTTATTGTTTCCACTGTTGCTTTGTTTGTATGATTCTCTGAGTGATTGTAGTGAGGTACCTTTGTACAGACTTTTAAACTGTAATCCAATGTTGTGTGGACATTTCTTGGTGATATGAAAAAGTTTAAGATTTTGCTCATCTCTGCTTCACTATAATTGCCTGTTATATATGTTCCATTATATTTTATCCTTGCGCTGTGAGTTATACGGCAGGTTCCGTTTGTGTTTACCTACTTTGATGATCGTCCATAGCTGTCTGGCGCACCTTTCAGCATAATTCTCCTCTTGTTTAGTGCGGGGATTATGAGCGGTTGTCACAAGATTAACTCCTTCAAAGTTAAAAGAAAACTTATATAGGAGAATAGAAACCCAAACAAACAGACCAAAAATCTCTTAGCTAATCACGAATCACATTTGTGCTCGTAGCCGGCTCAGACGTCTGATCTTTACTGCAATAAACTGTGTTTCCAGTGTCCAAACATCTGACCCCTAGGGTGATACGTCTAACCTAGTGCCAGACGTCCAGCCGCGTTGGCTAAACATCTTGTTTTGCTCTCTGTCTTCTACTCCATCCTGGCTTAGATATCTAGCCAAGCCTCTAAGACGTCTGAACTATAATGCTGGAAAATTCCTACACCTAAGACGCCTTATCTCCCTTCTTCAAGCTCAAATTTGCAAACCATCTTATCCTCTTCAAAGCTACATTCACCCACTTCAATCCAACCTATATAGTATCGCATAATTTCAATAGGCTGTCAATCAAGAAATCGACATGCTGGTTTGTACTGGGCTCTCTTGACTTGATCTGGTGATGGCTGTAAGGGATAATCTCGAGAGGTTGTTAGGTGGATTTGCTTGAAGTCGTCTATTCAGATGTGCTTTGTGTTCATGTAGCGTATCATCTTGGGTATATTGTTGTTGGTCTTGAGTTGTTGTGCAGTTGGTAAGCTTTTGGTATATTTGGTATTATTAGGCAGATGCCAATCTCTGTTATTAGTCGTTTGTCTTTTCTTTTTGTTTGTTTAAGATATCTTTTTAGGCTTATCTTGTGAGTCGTTAGAAGTGGTCATGATAGCTCTTGTGTTGTGATAGATTATTAGCGATAACCTCGTGCTACAGTGATTTATTGTATGATCTTGTAAATATTTACCCTGCGTGGTGTAGGTATGTTCAACCTACATGGTGATAATTGTGGATATTTAGTGGATTAGGCTTGTTTGCTTTTCCTATGTACTATAAGCTGGTGTATTTTTTTTCATTTTAGTAGTTAGACATTCTGCATAACTCCTGGATCCTATGTGTATTTATTACTTGCTATAATGAAAAAGCGGACGGTTCATTATAAAAATCAATTTTCCTTGCCAAGATTTTTTATTTTATGATTATATTATTTTTCTTAATTTTTGATGTAGAATTATACAAGGAGTTGTTTATTTTAGAATTTTTTATTATTGAAAAATAAAGTATAACTTTAGGGTTTTCATTTTGATCTTATTATTGATTAACATTGTTGCTAGAACTAAGTTGAAATTTTGTTACTTAGGTAATGGTTGATTAAATCATTCCTTTTTGACAATAGTTTAGAATAAAAATTGCACAATGATTAATTGCGTTAAATTTTATTATAAGTGCTTTTGAATATGGTTACTATAGTAACAAATTAAATTACCTTATTATCATAAATGCACTAAATGCATTAGTTACAATAAATTAAATGATACTGCAAGCACTAACTCTAAAATTGGAATCAACCTCGAATGGTAGTGAAAGCACCAACCTTAATGGGAATCTAAATGACATCAGGCATAAATCATAAAAAAACAATAGATAAAAATAGAAACAGGTAAAGAGACACATTTTTTATAGTGGTTTTACCGAATTCGACCTATGTCTATTTTAATCAATTTTTTTTATTGATTATGCTAGTTAGATCTCTCTGTATCTTAATTAATTAGTCCTTACATCTAGGATACAAACCTTTGATGTGTGTTAACGAAGATAAGAAGCAAATAAATGGCAACAATTCGATAGACTAATGGCATCCCTAGCAAGATATGATCTAATTTTTTGTTGTTGGTGTGTTGATATTCGTAATCCAATTCAGCGAGTAAGGGCCAGGAACATAGGTGTTGAAGAATTGATGAATATGAAGAATTGATGAATCTCTACTTGCTTTCTTATCAACCATGAAACCATATATTTATAGTACAAGCACACCAAATTTCCTCTCCTGTTCAAATCTAGAAAACATGAAACAAATAATCTAGAAAACAAGAAACAAGTACCCTATCCCTGAAATCACATCCGAATCTAGAAAACAGGAAACAAATAAATAAAAAGATACTTCCTAACAATTGTTTTCCAGAAAATGTCCTTTTCCAAAAATATCTCTTTCTACATATATCTCAATACCCTCCCTCAAGTTGGAGCATGGGATTCAAAAATGCCCAACTTGGAAAGGAGAGAATCAAATCGAGTCTTTCTTAGAGCTTTTGTAAAAATATCCCGCAGTTGAAATGATGTAGAGACATGAGATGGTTAAATCAAATACTCATTTATTGCATCCTGAATAAAATGACATTCATCTTCAATATGCTTTGTTCGATCGTGATGGATTTTTTGCAATATGCAAAGCAGACTCACTATCACAATATAATTTAATCGCCTCAAGATGATGAACACCCAAACTCAACAATAGACCTTTTAGCCACTTTAATTCACAAGTAACCACAGCAATGGACCTGTACTCAGCTTCGGCAGAGGACCGGGAAATCGTGCGTTGTTTCTTCACCTTCCGAGAAATCGGATATTGACCTAAAAACCCTAGCCATTCTAGCAGAGAACGGTAGGTAAGGGGACATGCTGCCTAGTCCGAATCAAGCAAACCTTCTAATGTCAACTCACTATTTGCACGCAACAAAATACCTTAACCGGGAGTCCCTTTCAAATAGAGAACGACTCGAAGGGCCGATTCCTAATGCTACATGCGAGGTTCATACATAAATTGACACAAAAAATGAACCGAATAAGCCAAGTCTGGTTGGGTGATGGAATAAATTAGACGACCCACGAATCGTTGATATGATTCGGAATCCTGCAAAAATACGTCAGTAGCAAGATCAAGCTTATGATTTTTCTCAATTGGAAAGGCACTTAGCTTTGCTCTTGACAAACTTGTTTCAAAAATAATGTCCAAAGTGTATTTTCATTTACAGAAAAATTAATCCTAATGAGCTACGAGCCACTTCAATGCCTAAAAAATATTTGAGACCTCCTAGGTCTTTCATTTCGAAACAATCACTAAGATAAGCTTTGAAAACGGTAAGTGCATCGGAATCATTCCTAGAAAGAAGAAGATCATCTACGTAAACTGAGATATTAATGCAAACAGTGCCTTTAGTAAATGTAAAGAGAGAATAGTCTGAGTAGGATTAAGAGAAACCATAGTCTTTCAAAGTTGACACCAATTTTGCAAACCAACACCTAGGAACTTGTTTCTAGCCATATAATGACTTGCATAATTGACACACCAAAGATGGTTTAGAACTCTCAAACCCGGGAGGTAATTTTGTGTACACCTCTTCATCTAAATCAACATACAAAAAGGCATTATGGACATCCATCTGGTGTAGTTCCCAATTTTTTGAAGTTGCTACTACTAGGAAGACACGAACTGTGTCATCTTGGCCACTGGAGCAAATGTTTGTAGTTAATACCCTTCTTTTGGTGATTGCCCAACATTACCAATCTTGATTTGAGGCACTCAACATCCCCATTTGACAAATACTTGGTCTTGTACACCCATCGACTACCAAAAGCACGTTTTTTGGCGGGAGATGTTCCAAAGACCATGTTCCATTGTCCTTAAGAGCCTGGATTTTCTCCTTTATTGATCGTCTCCACCCAACGTACTTCATAGCATCTTTAAAAGATTTAGAATCATTACCCTTTACAATAGCTGCAAGAAATCTTCGATAATTTACAGAAAAATTGTCACAATTTAAATAGTGTGCTAAAGGATAAGGAGTGTTTGAGGATAGGTCGGAAGAGGAAGGAGATGAGGATGTATTATTAGCAAAAAATGTATGTGTCACAAAGTCTCGATACAAGACGTTCGGGAAATTTTATCAAAACCCAAGGCCTATTTCCTATTCACGGACTGTTGGAGCTACTACTGTAGATGAAGATGTAGCGGCCTGATTAGTCGCTGGTGAGATCTCGGAAGATGCTAGGTCTGATGGTTGGACTTGTTGTTCACCCATAATTTCGCCAACCTCGGTTTCATTATAAAAAATTAATTTAGTAAACTTCTCATGAATTTCTTGATCAATATGTTCATTATTCGTGGTGTTCACATCCTCTAAACACCTAAATGGGAACGCATCCTCAAGAAATTTTACATCTCATGAAACAAAAAATTCTTTTGTATCCAAATCTAACAAACTTTATCCCTTTTCACCAAATGGATATTCAACAAAAACATATTTTCTACTTCGACTAACAAATTTATCTCCTTTAGTTTTCTGATTATGAGCAAAATACAAGCACCCAAAGGTTTGAATAGAACCAAAAGAGGGGGTTTATTAAAAAGCATTTCGAATGGTGTTTTATTCAGTAAAAGAGGAGTTGGGTATGATTGATTAAGTGAATAGCAGCAAGAACACATTCTCCGCAAAAATAAATAGGTAATTTTGCTTGAAAACGCAATGCTCGACTAACATTCAAGATATATTTATGCTTCCTCTCAACTCTCCTATTTTGTTGAGAAGTACCCACATAAGAAGTTTAAAACAAAATTCTGGTTGCATTAAAATATTCAAGAAAAAATATAAACTCAGTCCCGTTGTCACTTTAAACTACTTTAATGGTTTGTGAGAATTGTCTATCAATTATAGAAAGAAAAGTCATAAACATTTGAAATACTTCCAATTTATCAACTAATAAATAAATCCAAAGTACTCTTGAAAATCATCAACTATTGTCATAAAATAACGAGCTCCACATGATGAAACATGTTTATATGGACCCCACAAATCACAATGTATTTTCTCAAAAATTCGAGAAGCTTTATTACTACTCAAAGGAAATTTGTCTCTACGATGTTTAGCATGCATACACACTTCACGTCTCTTATTTAAATGATCTTTATTACTATTAACACAAGATATTAACTTAACTACTTTTTTTGAAGGATGCCCGAGCTAATGATGCCTCAACTCCAAATTTAATGTAGCTTCAATAGTAGACACAAATTTCGATTAGCTAAAGTTGTATAATCTGTCTCTCCTAATTCCCGTTTCAATCAGCTCCTTCATTCGGTTCTTTATAGCACAAATATGATAATCAAATTGTACAACAGTTTGTAAATCATCCTTAAGTTGAGAGATAGAAAGTAACTTGCAACTCAAATTTGGAACATAAAGAACTCCGGTAAAAGTTATCATGTCCGATAAACGAACGAATCCCACCAAAGCGAAAACAACTTTTTTACCATTCGCCAAACCAACCGAGCATTCAAATTTTTTTGTGTCAAACAACCAAGAGTTTTCTACTGTAACATGGTGAGTTTCTCCGGTATCAATAATCCAAGACGAGGCACCAAACTTGTCATTCAATCTATTTCAGGAATTTTAGCATTACCAAGAAGACTTGATATAGCCATATCAGATTATTCTAAAAAAAAACGTTCTCAGTGGCCCCGATACCATGAAGAATTGATGAATATGAAGCATTGATGGATCTCTTCTTGCTTCCTTATCAATCATGAAACTATATATTTATAGTACAAGCACACCAAATTTCGTATCATGTACAAATCTAGAAAACAGGAAACAAATAACCTATCCTTGAAATCAAGTCCAAATCTAGAAAATAGGAAACAAATGAATAAAAAGATATTTCATAACAATTGTTTTCCTAAAAATATCATTTTCCAAAAATATCTCTTTCTAAATATATCTCGATAAAAAGTGTTTGCATGCCAAGATGAATCTTCACGGTAGTTGCGAGTCCATTCAAGCCATACTTATGGCTCTTTGCCGACTCATATTGATGAGCCAGCGCCGAATTATGACCGAGTTATGACATAGCATAATTTTTGCAACTTTTGAGTCATCTAGTCCTGAGTCATTCTGGGTTAGTACGAACGTTCGTCTTTATGATTCTTCTAGTCCATCCAATTTTAGGGTATGAGTCATCCATAACTCATTCACTACTTATCTACATCACATGAAACTTCTATGTGCGATGTAAAGGAGTAAAATAACCATTTTAATGAATTGCAAATATGGGTCATCTAGCATTTGCTGATTATATTGATATGATTTACATACTTGTCTATCCGTGGTTGAAAGTACACAGACGTTGATTGTTAACACGATGCTTCCGTCGTTTTCTTAGTTCTTCATGTTTATCTTGATCTTTCATCTTCATTTTTGCAATTTGGACCATCGACCGTTGTAGCTTGCTAGAGTGTACTTGACTTTAGTTGTTGGTACAGAAATCAAGTTCACCTTGAAGCTCTTATATGGCTGAAGAGGTTCGGTTTGAGTAACAACTAGGGTTGTTATGGTAATGGTTACCATTATCATTTGGCAAATATTGTTGCTGCACCGTTTTTACTGGTAAATCAGAATTGCTTACCATTACCGTCATTGATTGACTATTACACCGAAGGTTGGTATACCAATAACTTGGTAACCTTTACACTGGTAATGGTAAATTACCGTTAGTCCATTAAAGTTTGTATCTTGACGTGTTTTTCTGTATGCTTTATTATACTACATGTAGTGTTGGTTAATAAAAATCATAAATAAGAAAGAAAATAAGTGTACTTGAAATTATTTTACCTTATTATTAAACTAATACTGTTGTGGAGAAATTTTGATTCAAGACCGCTTAAATCAAAAATCCCCAACACCGCGAAAAACTCGATTGTGGTAATAGTGCAAGAACAACCAATCGAACAATCTCAATCTTATCCAAGCCAATCACAATCACCAAACAATGGAAATAATAGAGAAATAACGAGAAACTAAATCATACAGGGATTTATAGTGATTCCACCGATGACTTGTCAGTGTACGTCCACTTTGAGAGAGAAACCTTTATTACTATCAATAAAAGAGTACAAGAGATTGATTACAATGATCAAATTTACTATAAAAATTTGATTTTGTGGAGAAAGGAATTGAAGAAGATTAGGATTGCCTAAACCCTAATTAGAATAAACCTTGATCTTATATCTTGATTTTGTTGTACCTCCTCCTTTTGGATCCGATGTAGCTTATATAGGCATATGGAAGTATATGGAAATTCCCAAAATTTCCTTTAGATCCGAAATTTCCTCCAGATCCTAAATATCCTCCAAATCTGAAAATATCCTCTAGATCCTAAATATCTGAAATATCCCGAAATATCCTCCATATCCTAAATATCTGAAATATCCCGAAATATCCTCCAGATCTGAAATTTCCTCCTCGATCTAGCATATAGTATCGCATACTTCAACACTCCACCTCGATACTATATCCGTCTACATCACAAACTTCAATGCATCCAAGCATTTCCTTCTATCTTCAATCAAGAAAGCTTGAATGTTTCCCCAATGAACTCCGGCATAGCCACCACCCATTGCACTTCACTAACAAGTTCAGGCATAGCCCCCACTCGTCAATGAAGTGTTGAAACATCCAACTCCTAAACCAGTCTCACCAAAAGACAATGTACTCGGGAGTGAAAACGAGTACTTACCATGAAGATAGAACACCAACCTCTCACCGATACTTTTCTACATCCAAGTTTCTCTCTCAACTGTGCTACTACGTGGCATCTAGCATCTCTCCAAGCAAATTAAGTTCGAGCAATGCTCGAATTTCCCAATTGGCAATGCCTTAGTGAACATGTCCACCGCGTTATCCTTTGTGCGCACTTTCTAAAGGCATACTTGCTTGTCTTCGTCCATGGCTACTAGAAATGACTCTCTCACTTCAATATGCTTCGTTCGTGAGCTAAATGCCAAATTCTCTGCCAAATGTATAGCACTTTGTCTATCACATCGAACATCGAACATCGATACTCTCATGTTCGAAACCCAAGTCACACAATAATCGCTTCAAATAGAGTGCCTCCTTTGTCGCTCCTCCGTAATGGATAAAGCAACTGCGGTTTGCAATATCGATCTCCAACTAATGGCCGTACCACCAAGTGTGAAAAAATACACGGAAGTTGATTTCCTCCGATCCCTATCACCGACGTAGTCCGAGTCACAATAACCAAATAACTTGCAACTCAATCCATCACTACCACCAAAAACAAGACCATGAGATGTTGTGTCTCAAGTATCTCAATATAGCCTTCACGGCTTCCCAATGCGATTTCCCCAGATTATCCATATACTGACTAACCACCCCGATGACATTTGCAATATCGGGTCTTGTACACACCATGACATACATCAAAATTCCAGTCGCACTAGCATATGGAACCTTTTCCATATATTCCTTGTCTTTCTCCTCGATAGGTGATCCCTTACTCGAAAGCTTTATATGCAAAGGTAAAGGTGTATTTGATGTCTTTGCATCCTCCATGCTAAACCGGCAAAGCACTTTCTTAATGTACTCCTTTTGAGTTAATTTCAACTCGGATTGCTTTTGATCTCTTTCAATTTCCATGCCCAAAATCTTCTTTGCTTCTCCAAGGTCTTTCATTTCGAACTTCGCCTTTAATTTCTCTTTCAACTTGTTGATTTCTGCCTTGTCCTTAGAAGCAATGAGCATATCGTCCACATACAAGAGTAAATACATTCAACAATCATTTCCTAACCTCTTGAAATAAACACAAGCATCCTTGATGCTTCGATGAAAGCCACTTTCAAGCATGAAATGATCAAATCTCTTGTACCATTGCCTAGGTGATTGCTTCAAACCATATAGCGATTTCTTCAACTTGCAAACTAGTTCTGACTTACCTTCTATAACAAGCCCTTCTGGTTGCTCCATGTAGATGTCTTCATCCAAGTCTCCATGCAAGAAGGTGGTTCTCACATCTAGTTGCTCCAACTCCAAGTCATAAATAGCAACTAATGCAAGTAATATCCGGATAGAAGTATGCCTCATAACCGGTGCGAAGATCTCATCATGCTCCTTTCCTTTCCTCTGTGCAAACCACTTAGCCACTAGCCTAGCTTTGTATCTTCCATCGTCCTTTACCTTATATATATCCATTTGCACCCAACAACACGGTTTCCTTAAGGAAGTGGAAGCAAATCCCAAGTCTGGTTCTTCATCAACAATTGCATCTCTTTCTCCATGGAGCAAATCCACTTCGAGCTATCACTCGAATCCATGACATCATCAAGGTCCATTGGCTCATCTTGGACTACATGAAGAGCATAGTCCAAATTCTCACAAAAGCTAATATAGTTCCAATCACCATATCTTTCGGGTGGCCTTATAACATGATGACCTACCCGAGTAGCAATGCCATCACCCGGTCTTCCTTCAGCTCCACCTTGAATTGAATCTTCTCTAGGCTCGTGCACATCACCAATACTACTAGAGGAATCCTCTATACTATGTGATGTAACATCAACCGCATTCACCTCGCAAACACCTCCAACAACTCTACGCTCTCTAGGCCTGAAAGTGGGAATAACTTCTTTGTCCTTTGATTCACCATGAACCAAATCATGAACATCCGATGAGCCTTCGTTCTCCTTGAATATAGCCGACTCATCAAAAGTAACATGATGAGAAACCATAGCCTTCTTCGTTTTCGGATTCGAAATCCGATAGCCTTTGAACCCATCCATATAACCAAGAAAAATCCCTTTGAAAGCTCTAGGCGAGAGCTTATCATTCCCCGGATCATGCACATAAGCAGGACTGCCAAATACACGAAGATAACTCAAGTCAATGCTCTTCCCCTTCCACACTTCCTCAGGAATTTTGGTATCAATAGCCGAGCACGGAATTCGATTAATAATATGCACTGCGGTTGACAAAGCTTCGGCCCAAAATCCCTTAGACAAACCCGATGTCAATGTCAAGCATCGAGCTTTCTCTAGTAGAGTTCGGTTCATTCTCTCTGCCACTCTATTAGATTGCAGATCTCCCGGTGTAGTAAAATGCCTCCGAATACCATGATGATTGCAAAAATTCAGAAATTCTCCGGAAACATATTCGCCTCCATTATCGGACCTAAGAACCTTCAAAGTCTTTCCACTCTCATTCTAAACAAGAGCCTTCCATTCTTTGAATCTTGCAAATGCCTCCGACTTGGCCTTCATTACATAAAGACCCAAGCCTTCCGAGAAAAATCATCAATGAAAGAAATATAGTATCTTGCTCCTCCCAAAGAAGCTACAGGCGCTGGTCCCCAAACATCTGTGTGCACATACTCAAGAATCACTCTTGAATCATATTTCCTTCATCGAATGATACTCTAGTTTGCTTTCCCATGACACATTCCTCGCAAAACTCCAACTTGCTGAAACTCTCACCATCAATCAACTCCCTTCGACGAAGAACATCTAAACTCTTCTCCGAGACATGACCCAATCTCAATTGCCACGGCCGTATAGCATCTAAGCCACGAGAACTATCAACACTGACACAAGTTTCGCCTTCCATGGTCACTCCTTGAAGAAAATAGATACTATGAGTTTTAGCACCCTTCATAACCACATGCGCACCCTTCGAAACCCTCAAGCTATCACTCTCAATGGTGATCTTACAACCTAAAGAATCCAACTGTCCCAAAGAGATAAGTGACTTTCGTAGTCCCGGAACATAGCGCACATTAGTGAGAGTACGAACCACTCCGTCAAACATCCAAATTTGCACGGATCCAATGCCCTTTGACTTGCAAACTGCACCATTTCCCATAGCAATTGATTTTCCCTCCCATTCAACATAAGAAGAAAAACAATTCCTATTAGGCATCATGTGATATGAAGCCCCCGAATCAAGCACCCAACCGCTACCCAAAACATCTGATGCTACTGCCGCCAAAACATCTACGTCTCCCTCACCAACATCTCTCTCCGCCGTAACTGATGAAGATGCTACTTCCTTCTTCCCCTTGTCTGGACAATCATTCTTCCAGTGACCAGGTTTCTTACATATAAAGCACTTGTCATTTCTTTCTTTTGATTTTCCTCTTCCATTGGGCTTCTTAGACTTAGAACGCCCCCGGTTTCCCTTCTTCTCCTACTTTTCTTTCTCCGCAAATAAACCTTGACCATTACCAGCACCACTACTACCATCACTCAGCTCTTTCATCTGATCTCGCAATTCCTCACTAAGAAGACCCGTCTTGACATCATTTAGAGTCAATGTATCTCAGCTATAGATCAAACTGTTTGAGAACCTAGTATCTAGCGCTCAGGCAACGAACATAGCAATATCATCGCCTTATGCTCCTCCTCAATCTTCAAATCTACCGCCTTCATCTTCATTAGCAGATCATCAAACACATTTAAGTGTGCCTCTAGCGAAGCTCCTTCCTTCATCTTGTAGGTAAAGAAAGTCCGCAACAAGATCAGTCGATTTGTGAGTGACTTCTTCATATATAACTCCTCCAACTTATTCCAAATACCTTTAGCAGTCATCTCACCACTAATTTCAGAAATAACATTCTCCCCCATGACAAGTTGAAGTGTAGTGAATGCCCACTCTTCCATTTCTTCTCTCTCCACATCTGAGATGTCCTCTGGCAATAAATGTGTATTAAACACCACCCGATGTACCCGATTCCGCCTAAGAACCGCTTTCATCTTCCATTGCCACTTTTCGAAATCATTACCGCCATTCCACTTGTCAATAACCAATTGTGAACCAGCAGCTGCATACGACCCACGTACATAAGGAGCTACACCACTTGGACCAACTGTTGATGGATTATTTGAACCTGATTCCGACATTTCTACAACTATCTACCAACACCAATGCTCTGATACCAAATGTTGTGGAGAAATTTTGATTCAAGACCGCTTAAATCAAAAATCCCCAATGCCGCGGAAAACGAGATCGTGGTAATAGTGCAAAAACAACCAATCGAACAATCTCAATCTTATCCAAGCCAATCACAATCACCAAACAATGGAAATAATAGAGCAATAACGAGAAACTAAAGCACACAGGGATTTATAGTGGTTCCACCGACGTCTTGTCAATATATGTCCACTTTGAGAGAGAAACCTTTATTAATATCAATAGAAGAGTACAAGAGATTGATTACAATGATCAAATTTACTAGAAAAAATTGATTTTACGGAGAAGGGAATTGAAGAAGATTAGGATTGCCTAAACCCTAATTAGAAAAAAACCTTAATCTAATCTCCTGATTTTGTTGTATCTCCTCCTTTTGGATCCGGTGTAGCTTAAATAGGCACAAAGAAGTATACGGAAATTCCTAAAATTTTCTTTAGATCCGAAATATCCTCCAAATCCAAAATATCCTCCAGATCCTAAATATTCTCCAGATCTGAAAATATCCTCCAGATCCTAAATATCCGAAATATCCCGAAATATCCTCCAGATCCTAAGTATCCTGAAATATCCTCTAGATCCGAAATTTCCTCCTCAATCTAGCACATAGTATCGCATACTTCAACAAATACAATAATTTATTTGGTTTTAAATGCATGTGATATGTTATATCAGATGAATGTACATATGTTTCAAATTGACTTGTGAAATTAACGTTACCGTTGGTATTGAAGAAATATTACTGATAATTTACCATTAAAATGGTAAATTTACCGTTAACGTATCGTTTTAACAGGTATATCGATTTCAATTAAAAATGATTACCGATCGACTGCTAATTGTACTGCATTGATAAATTTACCATTACCATACTGTGGTGGATCCAACTTCTAAGTTGAGGTAGGGCAAAGCCAAAACACAATTGTCCCACATCACAAAATTAACAAAGTTCCTCTTGTATGTATACCAGTATGTATCAACTTAATGCAAATTAACTTACTGTGTTATGGTGCATGGCAAGCATTAGCAGCTTTGGGTCCTCATATAGGGCAAGAGCTTCAGCCCAGGTAGACCCAAACCATTGGTTTGTGGTCCATTTTGCCAGAAATTAATTATTCCACCTACGGGCGGTGGCCCTTGCTGGCCCTAGTGTGGATCCGCCCCTGACCATAGCAGCTCTAATAACAACATACGTTCTTGGTCGCTATTAATTTTGTTGCATGTTTTCAAACTTACTGGTTTAGGTCATTACTTTGAATGCTTCTTTGTTAAGAAACAATAAACTAACATTTTTTTTTTGGTGGGAGGGGCCTGACGAAACCTTGAAGATTTGGTGAAGGTTCATGAATTCACTAGCCGACGAAGAGAAATAAAAGTATATGTCGCTATAATAAAGCAGAAAACGTTATCATTTTATTTCATCTTGAATAGCATACAATCCCTGATTTTGATGGTGGGTGGTCGGCTAAGTCGTACTATTGGTAAGAAAAAAGGCTTTGAAAAAGAAAAAGAAAAAACTACTATATAACAACGTTGAAATTATGATCCTTACCTATACTGTTATCTTGACGTCATTTTCCATAAATTGTAGTATATATATAATGGTATTGATGACATATTACTTATTTTAATTTGGTCAAACATACACATGAATTTAGGTGAGGCATGAGTTAATGCTGGGCCACCCGTAAACACGTGTTTTATCATATAGTAAAATTACTTGTCATTTTTATTAAATTTCGATAATTTTTCGTAGAAAAAGAAATAATACATTGAATACTTCATTTCTGGTTGTTTGCATTGCATGCCTTGTTTTGTAAGCGTAACATAGAACGCGCGTAATAAACAATGTGAAATGAGATACACATGCATGCTAAGTCGAATTATCAGCCTACCCTGCACTGGATAGGCTGAAACTGTGACTCGTAGGATTCCAAGGAACACCGACTAAGATATTGGCTTTAGCGATATTGGCATACGCTTCACGTATATTTTTTCTTTCTTTCAAAAATCATAGGTGTTTAACATATTCAAAAAAGATGATTTTCATAAATATTTATCGTTGTTTTTACATTGTAAACGTAAGATTTTAAAATTTTATTTCTAAATTACAATTATTTGTTTATTAATACAATTTTTTTTTTGTTATTAATCAATAAATTATGAAAATGTATATAGAATTTATTTGTTAGATCTTACATTTAAATGATATCAAGTTTGGTAATTTATACCAAAGAACACTTTGAATTTGTAAAAGAAAATATATGCTAGATTCTACTTTGAACTGGAAATGCATCAAAAGTCGCACTTTTCACTAGTTGATGCAAAAACATTGGAAATGAGAGGGTTACGTGGCTCCAACTTGGAGGGTTGCGTTTCCCAATTCTCTTTATAGACACAAGAGTGCATAATTTACGTAAGCCATTTAGCACTAGAAATCTCCAGGTAAGATGCATACACATATATCTAGCTAAATATGCTGATATGATGCAAAAACCTAATAATATGATGCAAAAGCGACGTCACCTGCCTCTGAAGAAACCAATTAATTGAAGGTGAACATTTTGCTAGTTTAGTTTAGATGGAGATTAGTTTTTATTTAAGTCAAATTAAGATAAAAAAACTGAAAATCAAATCAAATCAGCAAAATTAAGTTTGAATGATCTGATAGTAAATAATGATTTAAGTATCATATTTATTTATTTACTATACTTATGCTTTCTAAAATTTAGACAAATATGTGATAAATAAAACTTATTTGGACCACTAGACTAATCTAAAAAAATTATTATAAGATTAATTATTTCAAAAATTAATAAAAGTTTGGTTAAACCAATAATCAAACTTACTTTTTTACGAACAAATTATAAATCAATCTGGTTTCAAAAATGAATTAAACTGACCAAAATGAACTAACTTAGTTGGTTTATCTTGTTTAGCCAAATAGTGTTCAGCCCTACGGTTAATAAGGTTTCCATAATGTGTTTTAAACTTTCGAAAATACTCTTATTCAATGATAAAATCTCACGTTCTCTTCACACCCTCCACCACCATTCGCAACGCAATTTTATCACCAATTTACATCGACACCAATCTGCACCGACAGTATTATCGTTAGATGCACAGAAGCCTTCCTTATGCTAGTATATAATAATGGTTTATCAGTGGGATAATTGGTGCATAGGGCATGTGTTATATCGCGGATGAAACAAACCAAAACAATCATATTTAGGGATGGCTTCAACATAAATACGTGTAACTACAAATCAACGAGCACTAGACTTATTGTTGCAAGCAAGAAAAGGATAAAAAGTCATCAAAGGAAGGAGAAAAAATTTTGTTCACATCGATTTGAACAAAAAAAAAAAAAAAATAACAAAAGCTCTTATTTATTGGCATGTCATATAAAATAAAATTTACATTAATATTACTGTAACATTAGCATATTCACATTTATAAATTTACATATATTATAACACCCCCTTGAATATGCCTTGTAGAAATCGGAGATGTTTGCCTCTTTTGAATCGTATTTGATGATTGATTTGCCTCATTATTCTCTTGCATACATGTACTTACTCAACCGATATTGATGTTGTCTCTTGCCTTAACATAAACTCTATTAAGAAAATCTAATGCAAAAAAATTGAATTAGGAAAAGGAGTGCAAATTTTAAAATAATTAGTATAATATAAAAATGATACTCCTTATAAAGAGTTTGACACTTAAGGAACAAAGTAATGCCTTAATCAAGACCTTCTACAAAATCCCTATAGGGAAAATCTTAATAAAGAAAAAAAGAGTACAATGACATATATTTTTAATATCTTACTTCATCAAAATAAATTTGACACATCAGATTCAGGATAATGTTTTGTTAAACTTCACCAATAAAAACTCAATAAGAAAAACCTTAGTGAAGTAAAAAAAGAATACAATATAGAATGTCTTATTTTAATAATTTAATATATCAAATGCAGTTCGATACTTCCAAATCAACATACTTCCTTGTCAAAAACTTATCAAGAAAAGCTTATAGGAAAAATCTTACTGAAGAAAAAAAAACTGTTGGAATTGAATAAGTGGATTTGGGGTAATTAATTAGTCCCACATCGAGAAAAACTAATACCTATGTCACTTTATTTGTAAAGGCTTGATATACAAAATCAAAAGAAAGAGGAAATGGATGAGAGGCAATGGCATGAACAAAAGCATGAAAAATCTTTCATATAAATATTAAAAGGTCAAAAACGAGGGCCTTGGGGCTCTTGGGGTCTCGTGATTATATGGGCCTTCGATTGTCGTTGGGCTTGCTGCGCTAAGAAACGATTATATTTGAATATGGTTGCGCAACCGTTGCAATTCAAATAACAACACCTCCTCATTAATAGATGTCTCTCTCCAGCCTATATACAGGCACTTGAAAATCAAAACATAAAATAAGTTTTGAAGTTCGGTTTTCTTCTCCTCCCTTCTATATCTTCCTCTTAGAAAATTCTGTTCTAATATTATCAACTTCCTTGCGTTTGTCATCGCTCTGCGATTGCTACGCAACATCGCAGAGAAGATCCATTTCATCCTTGGAATGTGATTGCTCAACCAAAACCTATCGGCGCGTAGAGAGAGCAACTTCGTTTCTTGCTAGAAAACAACACTCGCTAGACTCGAACATTGATCGGTTCATTTTCTCTTACTTTCCTTAATTTTGACTACATATAATTATTTTTAACGAATGCTTTGCAAATTGTGACTGTTCCTTCTTGTTGTGAATTGCTACATCATTGAAACATTATTACTGATGCTTAAAAGCGTTCCAGTTCATTGGGTCGGTTTTCTACCATTTTTATTGATTGGTTTGAAACGAAATTGTGTTATTGTTGCTTGTATTGCAAACGACGATGTCGCAAAGTAGCAAAAACAAATCTATGCTGGCACAGACCGTGCCACCGGCTCTGCCTCTGATTCCACCAACCATCCCACATTCACATGGTGAGCGACCAGAAAAGTTTAATAACCACGATTTCAAACGCTGGCAATAGAAGATGCTTTTTTATCTAACAACATTAGGCCTAGCAAAATACCTTTTGGAGATGCCCCGGTTGTTGATGAACTGGAGCTTGACTCCACCAAAGTCGAGACTCTTACTGCATGAAGAATTCTTATTTTATCTGTAAGAATTACATTCTCAACGGTTTGGGAAACTGTTTATATAATGTATATTACACCGTTGATACTACAAGGGCTCTTTGGTTATCTCTTGAAAAGAAGTACAAAACTGAAGACGCCAGAATGAAGAAATTCATTGTCGGTAAGTTTCTAGACTTGAAAATGGTCAATTCCAAAATAGTCGTTAGTCAGATTCAGGAACTTCAAGTAATTATTCATGAAATTCACGATGAAAAGATGGAGTTATGTGAGTCGTTCCAACTGGCCGCCGTTATCGAAAAGTTTCCTCCGGCATGGAAGGATTTCAAAAACTATTTGAAGCATAAGCGCAAGGAAATGACCATGGAAGATCTGCTTATTCGTCTACGAATCAAAGAAGATAATACAAAATCAAAGAAAAAAGTTATCAGTTCTTTACATGCAAAGGCTAATGTGTTTGAGGATGAGAAGATAAACAAAAAAAAGCGCGAGTAGAATCCTAAGGCAAAGAAACAAGAAAAAAAGTTTCAATGACCTTGCCACAATTGTGGAAAGAAAGGCCACAAAGAGTCGTGTGTCATGCATCCAAAAAGAAGAAACCAGAAGCAAATGTGACAGAAAATTCAGATGATGTTACAAATATGGATTTGTGTGCGGTTTTTTCTAAATGCAACCTTGTTGGCAACAACAAGACGTGGTTTCTGGATGCAGTAGCCACTCGTCATATATATGCCAACAAGTGGATGTTTATAACCTACAAAACTGCCATTGATAATGAGCAACTATTCATGGGCAATTCACCCGCATCAAAGGTGGAAGGCAAAGGAAAGATTGTACTGAAATTAACTTCTGGAAAGAAACTTAAATTGAATGACGTTCTCCACGTTTCGGAAATCCGCAAGAATCTGATTTCAGGATCGTTGCTTAAACATGGCCTCAAACTAACTTTTGTTGCTAATAAATTTGTAATATCAAAGAAAGGAGTGTATGTTGGAAGAGGATATGTGTGATGGCTTGTTTAAAGCAAATGTAACCACCGTTGTACCAAACAATGATATGAATAAAACTGAATCTTCTGCTTATATTGTTGACTCTTCTAACGTATGACATTCTTGATTAGGGCACGTAAAATTTGATACATTGCGAAAATTGATTAATCTAGAATTTATACCAAAATGCAACATAGATTCCACCTACAAATGTCAAGTTTATGCAGAAGCAAATTTGACAAGAACTTCGTTTCATCATGTTGAACGAGAGACCGAACCTTAAGACTTAATACATACTGATGTATGCGATTTGAAAATATATCAAACTAGAGGTGGAAAAAAGGTACTTAATTACATTCATTGATGATTGTACCAGATATTGTCATGTATATCTCGTTAGAAGCAAGGACGAAGCATTTGAAATGCTTAAACAGTATAAAACAGAAGTTGAGAACCAACTCAACAAGGAAATAAAATCTTCAAGAAGTGATAGAGGAGGAGAATACGAGTCTCCATTAGAGGATTTCTGTGCTGAACATGGAATTATACATCAAAGTACATCCTTGTATTCTCCTCAATCCAAAGGTATAGCCAAACGAAAAAATAGAACTCTTAAAGAAATTATGAATGCCTTACTAATTAGCTCTGGCTTGCCTGATAACTTTTGATGAGAAGCTATTCTTTTGGAAAATCACATTTTGAATAAAATACCGCAAAAGAAAATATCTAAATCTCCCCATGAATTTTGGAAAAACAGACCACATAAATACTTGAAAGTGTGGGGGTGTCTTGCCAAAGTAGAAATACCAAAACCGAAAAAGATCAAAATTGGACCAAAGACTATAGATTGCATATTCATTAATATGCTCGTAATAGTAGTGCATATCAATTTTTGGTGTACAAATCAAAAATTGACGACATTCATGAAAACTCCATTATCGAGTGGTGAAATACTAGATTCTTTGAATATATTTATCCTCTAAAATCCTCTATTGAAACCATTGTTCAAAAGAGATCAAGAGATACAGATACTCCTAAGGATAATGTTAATCAAAACTCGAATGAAAGAAATGTCAAAACAGAGGTAGAGGAACCCAGAAAGAGAAAACGTCAAAGAACTTTTAAAATCTTTGGACCCGATTTATATGCATATATGATAGAAAATGAACCTCTTACTTACCAACAAGCAATGTCATCTCCCGAGGCTCCATACTGGAAGGAGGCTGCCAACAACAAAATAGAATCCATTTTACAAAACCATACGTGGGAACTAGTGGATCTACCCAAAGGATCAAAACCACTAGGATATAAATGGATATTTAAGAAAAAACTAAAACCTGACGGCTCAATAGACAAGTATAAAGCAAGATTTGTAGGATGCTTATTGCAATCACATCCATATTAAATTTGAAAATACAACAAATGGATGCGAAAATTGTGCGTTTAAACGATGAACTAGAAGAAGAAATATATATATATATATATATATATATATATGCATCAACCTGAAGGGTTTCTAAGCGCAGGAAATGAAAATAAGGTGTGCAAGTTAGTAAAATCACGTTATGGTCTTAAACAAGCACTGAAACAATGGAACGAGAAATTTGATGAAACTATGTTATCAAATGGATTCAAAATAAATGAATCAGATAAATGCGTCTATGTAAGATATACGGATACTGGATATGTCATTGATTGTCTTTACACTACGCCATAGATGGTCTACTACAACGAAAATCCAAGGTGTTGCTAGCTACTATGTAACGATAGGTATGTTGATTTTTATTGCAATACACGCTTCAGGATGTTAGCATAGAAAATTCAAGGTGTTGCAGCAGCCACATGAATAAAATTATCAATCCGGGTAATTAAGATCCAATGGTCCGCGTTACCAATCCGCCTGAAATAATCTTTTACGCGGGACACAAAAACAAAAAACAAAGCGGCAAAACACTTCGCAAAATATTCAAGGTTTTCAATCGAAAACTTAACAAAATACTACGTCGCTCAACCTATCAAATACTCTCACTCGCAGGTTCAACTAGCGCTAAAAGTTCAAGTTTACAAACTTGATTGGGGTTCGATTATGACAAGTTCGAGTTCAAGTTCAATTAGGGCTTCAATGTTTCAATTAGGTCTTCGATTGGGGTTCGTTTGGGTTTCAAATTTCAGTTAGGGCTTCAATTTAATATACTGCTTAAGGTATCACTCAATGTATATTTCAAGTATTTCCTGATTTGATTGTTATGTTACCTAGTTTACTGATTTACTTATGCGAGTGTTAATCATATTCCTGATTTTATTATAATGTTTGTCTTTGTAACTAACTTGTGTTAAGCAGTGCTTATGCGATATTACTGTGTTTTTTTGACTTATAGTCATGGCTAAATAATATTTGCGTATATTTTTTGTGTGTAAATTAGTGATAAACGATGAAAAAATATGGGCAGAACTTCCTAAGTTCAGATGACTGCATGTTATTTCTGTTTCAATTAAGTTGGGTCTGCGCATTACCATCCGGTGAGTATACCTTGACTAAAATAGTAGTTTGGCAGTCAGAAGGCTATGGCGGTATGACATTGGTGTGATTCGACAATTTGCCTATAGAGAGGCTGGTCAGGACCAAATAAAGGATAGTACTCGTTGAGTATCTGTCATTGGCAGTCAGTGTGATGAGGAAAGACTAGAGCTAATTAAACCTACAGACCATATATCTTTCACTATTGAGACTTTGGTTGCGGGACACACCAATTTGGACATATATTGTTTGCTAGGGGCATGTCCCTTAGCTCTTGATGTAGTCTTTCACTAGTTGAGGGAGGGGTCGAGGTGGGACCATATCCACCGTAGAATTGCAGACCTTAGTTTAGATATATGTACTTTAGGCCTCATTGGCAGACCTATACAGATATGGAAAAAGGCTCCCAACCGAGTTCTATGCATTCAGATGTAGCCCTATTACATAACTCGGGGTATAGTAGATAATACGTACGTGTGAGGATCTGGATACATGCACGCTGCTCCGAGTGGTGTATCGTAGATGCTAGGACATTACTCCGTGTTAAGGTCGAGCTTGGCAGAGGAGTTTCGGATATGGAAGTCCCTACGCTTACTTAGCATGACAATGGTAGTTCTATGCAAAATGTGGCATAGTTTGGTAAAGACCCGTAGGTCGCTCTGGCGTAGGATGAGAGTTTCATACGCTTCTGTGGTATGACGGCGTAGACTGTGCGAGCCGAGTAACATGAGAGGTACCTCCATATTGGGGTAGCTATATATATATGTTATATTAGGTTAACCTGCTGGGAGGTAGATGGATACGACGTGTGTGTAAGGCCGTGAGTGATATTAACCCAAACGACCTAATAAATAAGTAACATAACTGAACGGTATATGTAGGATTATTTCAGATTGTTAATTTAGTCCAATCACCAGAACGTGTGTTCTAACCCCCTCCTTATAACACACTCGCAGGTTAGGTTTATGACAGAGATATGATAGTTTTGGATACTGATTAGGCAGTATTATTACCTTGGTAAGGTTATATTCCATTATTTTATATTTTATTCCATTCCGCTATGAGATGTTTTCAGACCTCTGATATATTTTATTTATGTCTTCTCAGCAGGATACCGTACATGCCAACTCGGGTTCTGGAAGATAGGGATTTTTTTCAAAATTTTGAATCTGCCGGAATTCGGGTTGTTACATATGTGTGTGCAAAGGCATAAGAATTAAGTATTGTAGATTTAATAGGTTTAAGCTCTATTTCCAACAGATAGTTTAAATGTATTATATACAAATCTCTAAAGTCTAAGTTTTTGTGTATGTATATATATATTTATTTATAAACCATATGAAAAGTGAAGTAGTACCAAAAATAAGATTTTACATATCGCACATTGACTTTCTTTTATTTTTGAAATAATCTTTTAAACTTTGGTTACAGGTTTTTATGTATGTTTTGTTATTTCTTTGTTGTTGATTAAATGTGAATATGCATATTTATGCCTTGTTGATGAAATTAGAGAAATAAACTTGTAAACCTTATTTTGATGTTAGGATTGACATTTCAATGACATAGTCGCACAGGATGTTCCTTATGTGAGCTTGGTTTACATTTTATTTATTAATATTTATAACGTAATTAACATATTATAAGTGTGTATTAAATTCATATTAAGAGTGTACTAAATGCGTTAAAATAGGAAATTAGAATTATAAATGTCCACACAATAAATTTGTATATGTGTGACTATTAATGGCTTTATTTGTATTAACGACACATAGACACGAGGTTACTCCCAACTTGTAGTAGAAGTCCACCCAGAACCGATCGATATATAGCATCTACAAGTTAGTCGGGTTAATATGAGAGATCTAAGAGCCATGGGGAATTATCATTATTACACGAGGACATGAGGTCAAACCCGACTTGTAGTAGAAGTCTGTCCGGAACCGTCCGGTGAATCCAGCATCTACAAGTGGACAATTTAATGTGAGATGTATTTTATGTGTGTGTGTGTATGTGTGTATGTGTATATGTATATATTTGTGAGTAGTAGGTTTGTCTCGAGAAGGTATTAAGTGGCTAACCTACCTCATTTAGGTGTTAAGTGGTTAGGACTAGGTTTGTTACTAAGGTTCACTCCTTAGTATTGAGCCAAAGTCATGGAACCTGCCCTTATCAGGTCTTAAGTGGTCATGGGGTCCTCCTTTCTCTTATAAACTAATGAGGTATAAATGGTCCTTAGTAAAATGATAGACCTATGAGTAAAGTAGTTCTCTGAAAGTTGTTCGCTTCTTATCTAGGGGCTATGTAGGGGCATACCTAGGGATGGGTAGTACAAAAATTTCTAAGGACTGTCTATTTAAGGGAAGTATTAAGTGACTAGGAGTTCACTTGTGAAGGTAGCTTGATAGTAACACATGGGTCCATCAGGAAGTTTATGAGTGGTAATAAATGCCAACCTAAACTGGTATTAAGTGATAGATTGCTATCTCTTGATTTACATTGAGAGTATATTTTATAGTGATGACGATTTTAAGACAAGGCTTTAAATGTCTTTAGAGTAGTCTGCCTAATATATATTACATATATTGTTTGTTGTATTTGCGTAGACATAAATTGACGTATTTATACTGCCAAGTATAATAAATAGATATTTCATAAACTTTTGTGATTTTCATTCATCTGAACATACTGTTCTAACCTCCCTGCTCTTAACATGTAAACATGCTAGTAAGTGGGAAACGCTTGATTGATGCATTCGTGGAGGTTGGAGCTTAACAAAGGAGGATCTATAATAATCATTATCATTAGTATCGTCTTTGGCAGTATTACTGTACCCTTGGTATATTATTATTATTGATGTTCACTTGTTGATAGTTGAGATATGATGTAATCAACATTTTTATGAATTTTATTTAATGGTACATCTATTTTCTGTTATTTCTAATATAATGTTATGTTGTGAGAATCTGATGTCGTTTTTAGTTGGATTTGTTTATGTAATCCTTATAGGAACCAACAATCCATTTAGAATGGCTCTAAGTTCTGATGGGTCTTTTCTGAGTCGGAATTCAGGATCATTCGTAGCAGGTTGTTACAAATATGCCTTCAAAGGTTCTTTGCAATTGGCACTCCAAAGGAATACCTTTTCCAAGGTGAGCTACCCCTTCATAACATATATTTTATTTTAGATCAAATGGTTGGAACTCCCCTTCGAATGAATCGAACAATGCATTTGGTTCGAAGCATACGAGTGAGCCTTCCTTCTAGCTTGTTTAGATGTTGTTGTTATGGTAAAGATAGTGTGCCTTTTGAGACCATCGAAGGGGATTATCTTTATAATACGGATTCTTCAGCTTTTTGTTCTTATAGAAGTATAATATGTAATGTAGTGCCTTCGGTTGTTCAATAAGCTCTTTCCTCTTGACATTACATCATTGTATACTGCTGTGATTTTTTTATTACTAAGAAATACTAAGATTTTTAGATATTTATTTGTTTGATTCTATGTTTAAGAAATGTGATTTGATCATATCTAGAGAAGATAATTTTGAATTTATAAAAATAGTAAGATTCAGTTTTATAGTGATAATAAGATAGAATATCATTTTGGATAGTCCAAATTGATATCAAAAGAATGTGATACCAAACCCATCATAACTATCAATAAAGATAACTTACAATGTGAACGACTGAATTGAAAAAAGCCATTGAAAGCCATGAGAATCAAGGATTTGAGCTGAAAGTTAATAAGTGAAAGGATAAACGTGGATGTCACATTCTACTTTGTATATAATAGTGTGTTTTCATGAACTTACCTAATCATAGTCCAAACTCGGATAAACTTGAACCATAGATCACTATGGTCCATAACTCAACCAGACTTTAATCATGCATAAAACCAAGTAGGTTATTTAAAACAACAATTCAACCATCAATTTTAGACGGATGAGCCATGGTTTTTTTCCGCTTACTTTCTCCCCATGCAATTTTTCTCACTATAATTATTTGTATTGCTTTGAAGAAAATAAATAAATCTATATTACAAAAATCATCATCTTCCCAAAATTTAACCACGCACTAAACCACTTCAATCTTCATCGCTCCTAGATTCTCAAAGATCACTGTAAAATTCATTAAGTTTGTCGTCACTAAGCTCTATCATTGTGCGTTACCCTTGAATACAAATTGTTGCTATGTTTGTGCAGTTGTGCACTGCAACAACACTTGAAGTCGGCCGTAGAATTTAAGACTATTCACAACTCACATATATTGTATTTTTATTACAAAATTATTGCATATAACCCGTTATTAAATGTGTGAATTTCATAGAGAAATTCATGCTTCTAACAATTTGACCAGTTGAACCATCAAAAGTCTAAAGCTTGAATCATCAAGGTCCGATTATGAAGAATATACATAATAGAATTTGTATTACATAGGTAGAATTGTTTTCTCATTTATAGTAAATACAAAATGCCACCTAAGAAACAGAGTTTTATTTCTTTTTGTAACTATCCAACATAACCATCACCTCACAACCAACCCTCCCCACCCTCAACACACACATACACAAACACCACCCCTCCTACTTTTTGTTGAAAGCAACAATTCGTACATATTCCTCATCTACAGCGCAAAGAACAACCAAAGGTTAGGGTTGTATATCGGACACGACAGTCCGTTGTCCGGCTCGGTCTTAGGCTATAAGGTGTCTGGTTCGTGTCCATACGATTCTCTTATAAGACAGGATTAGGACACTCCACTGTCCAATCCGATCCAACATGTTTTATGTTTTTCTATTGTTCGAACGTTGTCTGTCCATTGTCCGGCTCGTACGAACAATTTCCGAACATAATGATTGGCAGGTCTGTGTCCGTCTGAATCTTTTATCCGATAGAATTAGGACTAGGGTTGTCAATTTCCAACACGACCCGAAACCTAACCCGAAACCCACATGGAAAATTAGCGGGTGACCCGACCCGTTTAATAACGGGTCTTTTTAGGATCAACCCGACTTTGACCCGTTTATAAACGGGTGGGTTTAGGGTTGACCCGCGAAACCCGAATTTGACCCGAATAACCCATTTGTGGGCTCTATATTATTGTAAAATTCTCATCTTAGCTTGAAAATGAAGGATGTTGTCATTACTCAATTATTCATACACACTAACACTTAACAATTTTTCATGTTTTCATGTTTATTAACAACTTTTTACATTTTTATTCTCATCTTAGCTTGCAACAAGTGAACGACGATAATACCATTCTTTCATGTTTTCATGTTCATTAACATCTTTTTATACAAATATCTTCCTTAACGGGTTACACGAATCAAACCCGAAACCCGCACGATTATAAATGGGTCAACCCGAAACCGATCCGTTTAATAAACGGGTTGAGCGGACCCGACCCGAACTCAACCCGAATACGACTTGACCCGACCCAGCCTGACCCATTGACATCCCTAACTAGGACACACCTCCGTTTGGTCCGACACGTTTATAGCCCTACTGCCAGTGTACTTATAATATGATAGGCTTCTTTCCTATTCCTCTACCTTACTTGTATGCGTAGAGCTTATATTATATGATCAACTGATGTTTGCATGTATTCGTTTTCTATTTCTAAAAGAGAACGTGCATGCCGAGGAGTGAATTTCCAAGCTAATTATTTGCGCCCGCTAGTTGTTAGAGATCTCAAATAGTGAATGAGATATAAGTCCCATATCAACAAAAATAAGAATGTAGTCATGCATAAATAGTAGATCCTCAATCTTATATTGGTCGTTAGGATTAGATAATTTTGTGCGAGGGATGACTTATATGGCCATGGATTAACGCGCGCGCATCGCCGCCCGCCCGTCTCGTATCGGACCGAGTTGGGTGCACATCCTAAAAGAATGGACCGTATTATATTTTTGCCACACAAAAGTGAACAATTTTTTAAATTCAGACGTGCCTATTTACAATTGGAAATAGTTGTTACAAAATGAATGGGGACGACGTTTGCTAACGGAAATGATCGTTGCAAATAAAGAGACACAGATGCTCGCAGCGCAAATGACCGTTGTGAATTACTGTTGCAATTGCTGATGAGACGCGGCCAAGCGTTGCAAGTGTTAAAGAGGCACATTTTTTTTCAACGGAAATAAGCGTTGCAAATGCAAATTGAAGAGATATAACATTTCCCAATGGAAAAAATCGTTGCAAATTAGACTATAAATAGAGAAGGAAACCTGATCACTTTCCTTATGCAAACTTTTCCAAATTATTTCTTGTTCTTCATTTCTGCAAAATAAAAAACTGTCCTACGAATCACATAAAAGATCATACACACCACAATCTCGAATAAATCATGTCTATTGCATATTGAGAGACTTTGCATAAAGTCTTAAAGAAATTGTGACGACAGGTCTCAAACGAAATTTCCTTCTATATCTCAGTTAGATTCTGTTTTCTATAAATTTATTTACATATATAGCTGATATCTTTTCTATTGGAAGGTGTATCGTTTCTACTTAATAGTGAAACGGTATTTATCATTGTTATTTAGCATAACACATTGCTGCTGTCGTTTTTAACATAATTAGTTGTACATTTGTTAAGACAAAGTTTATTGTTGAAGAATTACTAAAATCATATTCCAAAATACTGAAATTTTGATTTATAAACTTGTGAAAGGAATTTATAATTGCTTAGTTTCTGTTCTGCTATGCTAATCGTATAACACTAGTGACTTGTGGGATGATTTTTGGTTGCTTATACTACATCTCTCTATGGTTGCAGAGTCAAATTGAGAGCTTTTGTTCCTGGCCTTTACTCACCTTTGTTCCTCAGTTTATTAAAGAGAAAATTGTACCTAGTGCTACTACTGTCTACGCGGTTCTTTTGGCTTGAGAGATTTTTTTACCAAGCTACTTCTTTGGATTGCTTTTAGCTCTTGTTTTCAGATGAATCTATTTCAGACGTTTTCTTTTCATAGCATGTTAATGACACATTTACTTGTGGATTTTTCCTCTGAGTTCGGTACCCAAACATAATGTAAGATTCTAACTGCAAAGACAATAGTAGAAAAAAGCCTTAAAAGAGAATCCAAGTATACATTAACCTAAAATATCACGTGCAAACACCATAATCCAAACACACTGAATCCATTTTCGTTCATACAACAACAAAAAAAACATCCAATCCGACACGCAACAGCATCAAGAGCCTTTAAGTACGTCAGTCGGAGACAAGGGGGGAGCATCAAGCTGATAAAGCCCAAGTGCCGGCCCGACAAAACGGAACAGGATCCAGCCGCCGATGATGATGAAGATGGAAGCGTAAGCGGACTTATTGAGCCAAAAGAGCAAACCTTTCTCGCCCACGTACAGCTCGACGGCTTTCTCAGCCAAGCTCATCTCCTCCCACTCCTTCTTCGGAGGCGCCGGCTTGGGCTCGACCCTGCCTTCCTGTTTCCTTGCCTGACGCTTGGACCTTGCTCGGTATCTTATGTTTAGAGATTTCACTTGCTGTTTTGGTTCTTCTTCTTCTTCGGCTTCTTTGAGGTCTTTGTTTGATTGTGCCGCTTCTTGTTGATTGTTTGAGGAGGCGTTGAAGAGGAGGTTTGAAGCTCTGGGAGGAGGAGGAGGGGGTTTGAGTGGCTTTGTAAATGGGAAGGGATGATGAGAGGATGGCAGGATATTTGCTTGCATTATCCTTCTTTTTGGTTTTTCCTTTTCTCTGTGCAGAATAATACCTGCCAGTTGAACGGATATGGCGCTTTGTTAATAAGTTTAGACCCATTAGGCCTTCCAGCCGAGACGTCCGTTTTTTCTTCGAAATTATGAAAGATAAATAAGGCCCAATTACATTAGGCCTTACAAATGGCTACACGGTCCTGATGACGTGAAGGGGATAATCCCAGTCAAGAAGTTAGGGCTTCCTATAACGTACAAACATAAAGAGGAAAGAATCAAAGATGCAAGCTGAGTGATAAAAACTCGACTTCATTTATCCACCGAACATAATTAAATCATAAAACAGGTACTCCAAAAACAAAACATAGAGATTAGAATAAGGACAGAAACACCCCAAATGGTACAACACCCCTTTAACCTCCTAATTTCCACCACATAATCATCTTTGGCAAATTCCATTTAAACCTCCAAATATGCTGAGTTGTCCACCTCTTTATTAAAAAATTGATATACCTCAGTTTTGACTAAGTTGCCCCTTACATTCCAAAACCACCCTTACTTTAAAAAAATAAATAATCGAACCCTAAGTCTCCAAGTCCTTCAGTCGCTCTCGTTCTTTTTCTTCCTGTTCTCGATCGATCGCCTTCCACCACTCTTGAAGCAGCTCCAAGGTCCTTCATCAAAGCCGTCGAGTTCATCAAAGAATCTGCTATGGGCTAAGGTAAACGTTCATTATTAATTGCGATTTGTAGTTTGATTTTGGTTGCAATCGATTTGAGGAACAATAGGGAGTTTTATTATTCACTCGTGTTTGTTCCTGGGTACTTGAATTGGGGGGAATCGCATGTTTCACTGGCTACTTAATTTTTTTTTTCCCCAATTCAATATGCCCCGGAAAACTGTACGTTGTTGGAATGGATTCCACGGGCAGGCCAAACGTGGTAGAACTCCTAACCACGCAGGAAGTATACGAGGCAAGTAATGTTTCGACGTTGATTGTTTCCATGGTTTTGTTTCTTACTACGTTTGTTCCCTGCATCGTGGTTACAAAATGCCACAAAAAAAAAAAAAAAAAAAAAAAAAAAAAACATTGAGTAGTCATTTACATTTTCCCACAGTGTGAAATCTGCTTTTGAGAACATTGGAAAGAAAAAGAAGATGTGGGAGAGAGGATGGGCATTTTTGACCTTGGAAAAAAAAGGGGGGAGAGGGGGGCAACTCAGCATATTTGGAGGTTCAAATAGAATTTGTCATCATCTTTTTCTCTCCTTCCACTGACTCTTTCACTCACATTATTTAAATACTATTGAGTGGCTCTCCTTGCGGTGCAAAAGGGATGCCACAAAAGAGGGATGTCATATAACCCTCTAATATATATATATATATATATATATATATATATATATATATATATATATATATATCATCGCACTAACTCTCTCTCCCTCTACTAATTTAATAAATAATAAATGAGTGGCTAATATAGAGATGCAAAAGGGGTGCCAACAAAATGAGGTGCCATATAACCTTCCTTATATATATATATGTAGAGAGAGAGAAGCGTTCAATTGCACCCCATTTGTCCATCGAACATAATTAAATCATAAAATAAGTACTCAAAAAACATAGAGATTAGGGTAAGGACTAAAACACCCCAAATGGTGCAGCATCCCTTTAGTCTCCTAATTTCCACCACACAATCATCTTTTTTTCTCCTCTCATTAACTCTCTCACTCACACATTATTTAAATACTATTAAGTGATTCTCCTTGGGGTGCAAGAGGGATGCCACAAATATATATATATATATATATATATATATATATATATATGGAAAGTCTACAGAGACACAAATTTTTGACACAAATGGCGACACAATGGTATAGAGGAGAGAGAAAATGCATGTATGTGGAAAACAAGGGAACCAAAAGGGTGCTGCACTGTTTGGGAAGTCATTTAACGCTCGTAATGGTAACCGATTACCATATTACCACTTACCAACCGCTACCCACCAAAGTGGTACCAAACAATTGGTAACCAATTTAACTGGTATGATATGTCAAACCACATGAAAATATGCGGTATTGTAATGGTAATCGAACATTTACAATGACAATTACCATACCTACTACATATATTATACAATATGTTAGAGTTAAGAATAAGATATGTTGCCTTTATTTGGTATTGCATTGATTACCATTTATATTTGGTATTATATTGATTTAGATCTATATTCGGTATAGAATTAATTATTATAATTAACCCAAATATATGCTCTAGAATATTATTATCTAGAATGCTCTTGTAGATAATGATAAACCATGTATAAATAGAGGCAAGGCTTAGCATTGTAAATCAATCAAGCATCTTTTGTAACAATCAATCAAGTAATCTATAAAAATTTTGCCTTTCAATTGTTTTATCGTTTCATCTCTCTCTTCTCTCTAGATCAAATTCTAACATGATATCAGAGCTTGGTTATACAGAGAGATAGAGAGAGGGTTGCTGCAAACATGGTATCAAAGCGGGTTGCTATCGCGGATCTGTTACTTTTTCTTCTTACTTCTGATGTTTCTTCTTTGTTAGTTTTGAGATCTATTATTTGTTCATGTTGATTGTAGTAGACGAGTGTTGTTTGTAATTGTAACACCCCACCTCCGTTAAGATCACTCACAAAGGGAATGCCTTAACTTTGGTGGAGCATTTTAGTAAACAGAACAGAAACTTACAAGACAGATAAAACAGTACTTGAATATTTTTAACTTTATTACAGCGGAAACAGAAATTAATATGGTTACATCCTTTCAATTTCAGAATTCAAGTACAAAATATCAGTCTTGTACAAAAGCCTTCAAAATGCATAGTTTAAAATCATAATCCCCATGGAACGGAAGCTATACAGAGCCAAGCCATACTTTAAGCACTTCAAGCATAGGGAAATCCGGATCAAGCTAAAGTATTTCCCCTCTTGGATAACCTGGGGAGGGGGGGGGGAACGGAAGAAAGGAGGCGAAACAACAAGGGTCAGACAAAAAGTCTGGCAAGTCCAGTGACTTTCAGCTTATGAACAGATAATAATAATATGATATGAACATAAAACTGGATGTGAGATAACTATAACAGGTGTAGCAGATATAACAGAAAAACAGAATGATATAAACTATTGTTTTACACTTCTCTGCACTAATACTAGTATAGTAAAATTAGGTGTCACCCTAATGTCTAAATTGAAGCAGGAACGGGTACAGAATACTTTAACAGAAACAGAATGCTAATAATGGGCCTTTACTACCCGATCAGAAACAGACAGAAGAAGAAACAGATTTATCCCTATGGAGACAGAATGTGGAATTAGGTGTACACTAGTAATGGGCCTTTACCACCCGAACAGACGGTACCACACAGAAACAGACAGGTGTTACCACCCAACAGAAACAGACGGTACCAACAGAAACAGACAGAACTAAGCGTACCCTAAAACCCTACCCCAAGCGATCGGCTACCTAATACATAAATATCCTGTGTCGGCCCCACAGTAGGGTGTATCACTCCCTAAAGTGACAACCAATTGGCACAGACCTATTTACAGATGTCACGGCGTCTTACATCCTCAGAGGCAGACCGGGGTCCATGCACGCACATGACCCGGTTGGAACGCACCATCAACACCCCTCGCCATTATCAGAGTGAACCACTTATAATTAGTTCAGTAAGCGTGCCCGGACCCTACCTACTGTTGGGTCAAAGTTTTGATACCAGAAAGGGTTACTGACTAATATGGGTCCCAAACAACAGATGACACAAGTAATTCCCCTCCTAACCTTGTGTCCCCAGACTAACAGATTTCAGATTGACTTGTTTACAAGTTCAGACATACAGAATTCAGATTTACTAATTCACAAATTAAGTTAACAAGTTTTCAGACTAACAGGTCAGATGTACAGATTTTTCAGATTTGTCTAACTTTGTATTGGGCCTACAGATTCATGGACGGGTTTTACTACATCTATTAATCCCTTTGGTTTAACCCTATTTTCCCCAATACGTTTCAGACGTCATTCTTATCTTAGATTTTGCATTAATTAATTATTAATGCACAGACCTCTCACATTAGGTCGGTAGCTTGTGGCCGCTGGATATGCCGGGCGGTTCCGGGCAGACTTCTGCCACAAGCCAGACCTAACCTCGTGCCTTACGCATGTTATGACTAACTTCTCACATTAGAACCTATTGTTTGCGGCCACTGGATGTGCCGGGCGGTTCCGGGCAAATTTACGCCGCAAACTCATTCTAACCTCGAGTTAGCCATGTTTATCTTTGCGGCCAATTAATTAATAATTTACCGTTTATGCGCACGCCCAATATATATACCAATTCAGATTATATCAATCACAGGATGATTATATCAACATAGCAGATAACAGATTTTATATGACTTAACGGATTTAACAGATTTAGCAACTTAGCAGATTTTGGCATATAACAGGTTAGGCATTTCAACCGACAAATTTAACAGATTAGGCATTTCAATCTAATTAGCAGTCTAGGCAATATAACATAACTAGTAGTTTAGGCAACTAGACAAATTAGCAGATTTAGCAAATTTAATATTCCTAAAAGTTCTATTTACATGCCTTGCCCAGTCATAAATTGGCCTAAATTCATATGCCTACATAATTGTCATGATTCACAACATATACTCCATGTTTGCATAAGCGCAGAATATGGACATAATTTGCCATATAACATATGTTCCAATTTTTGTTAAAATAGCATCTTACAGCAGATTCATATATAAATTATACCAAATATAACCATTAATTTCAATGCATGCCATATATCCAAAAATCCCTATTTAGGTGTAATCACAATAATAGATATCCTAATTAATGTAAATCTTTACACCTAAGTTTCCATATCTTCTTCTTTTTGAGTCATGAATCATTATGCAAACTATACCCAACAATATAAATCTTTAAATCATATCTTCTAAAAATCAGATCTTGACTTTTATATGCATTTTGTCCAAAGTCTCAAATCATATGTAATCTTACAATGGTTCCTCTTTTCTTCTATCATAGAATATGCATAGATCCAAATCTAGTTTACAACATATGCTCATTAATTACAGTTCTAAATTACAACATAACTATGCATACAACATGCATAAATTATATGTTCATAGTCAAATTTATGCATATGTCCAATATATTTTATGCCTCAGACCTAAAGTCATACATTCAATTTGGTCTTGTCAAATTTCGCATCATTCATCCCAAAATTTGCGTTCATACGTTTATCTCTTATGAGATTAGGCACAGGCTCGTGGTAGCCTGGCTATAAAAACAGAAAAGAAGAAAAGGGATACAGAAGAACAGATCTGACAGAAGAGAATATATATACAATCTCAGATTCAGAATCAAAAACATATCAAAATTATTATTAACGTTTATAGCGGAAAATAACTGTACTTGCCTTGATTGGATTAAAGAAAGAACTTTAACTTGTTGTAGAATCTTTGCAGAAACTTTAATCTCTAGTTTGAATTGAGTTTCTTAGGCTGATGTTGATTATCTTCTAGTTTTAATTCCAGCAGAGCAGAGACGCCATTTTTATTTTTAATTAGAAGAAGAGAGCAATGGAGGCTATAGAATTGTGTAGGAAACCTAGGTAGAGTCCAGGGTCATTTTTATAAGGGTTATGAACTGATTAGGACCATTGATGTCGCTTGGATTGATCGTAGCCTTTCATCCTAAGGAGAGACCAATTAGAGCCTGCCACCTAGCCCTAATGACAAAGCAGACTGCAGAAAATCGACCAACATAGAATAGGCCAGCCAAGTTGGGCTGGGTTCGACCTGGCTCTGGACCAGGTCGACAGCCCTGTCGACAGCCCTGTCGACCTGGCTAGACCAGGTCGACAGCCCAGTCGACCTGGGTGTCTTAGGCGGGACTTTTCCCGCCCTGGCCAATTGGGCCCGATTTTTAATTTTAAACTTGATTCAGAAACTTCCGGAGGCTATATCTTCTTCATACAGACTCCGTTTTTCGAAAACTCGGACTCTATTTCGCGTATTTTTCCGAGACGAACGCAATGGCGTATTCCGTTTCCCTTAGTTCTTTGATTTCAAATTAATTATACTTTAATTTGTTAATTCCAAAGTTATAGAATACACGGGGTGTTACATTCTCCCCCACTTAAAAGGATTTCGTCCCCGAAATCTTCAAGTTAAGAAGAATGTGTCCTACCATCCAATCACCCATCTACTCAACCATCATCCACAAGCATCCATTGTCCTTAGAAAACTTCTAATGTTGTATGAACATATGCAAAAGTGTGTGTATATGTTCCTTATCTAATGCAAAGATCAGGCGGTCTACTGATTCAGTTGACCTCCTTAATGCGAATTATGTCAGTGCCATGAGTCCAACATGTGTGCAATAGAATTCTGATGATATATATTATTTCTATATGAGTGCACAACCATTCACTCAAATGCAACATCCATGTGCTGAATCAACCATTTTGCATCCACAAGAATTGAAAAATGCTCACCCATCCATATGCAGTATGAGAGTGTTTTCGAGCCGATCTAGTGCCTAGTGTGTGTATATGCATCCACGGGCAACCACTAGCAACCACTTGCATCCACTTGCAACCATCAAACATAACATGTCTCAAACACATGTTTACACCCATTAGTTTCTACCTAAAGTTCAAATATTCGATCGATAGGATACAGTCGAATGATGGAAGCGAGTACAGATAGAACGAAAATTTGGTTCCCATTAGACATGGGTCCTAAGTATCGGCCCCAAAGACCGAAACCAATATCAAATTGACACCCTACGAAAACTCAGAATGTATGCGTCATACTTGACGCCTAACACAGATATCCCTCAAACCCCAGTCTCCAACAGATGATCTATAACCCTTATGGGTCTGAGTCTATAGCGGAATTCAGAAATAATACTAGCATTAAAGTGCAGAGTATCGATTACAAAATCAAAATACCAAAATCAGAAAAAGTCACAATCAGATAAAGAAATTAAACCTAATATAAAAAATTTCCTATTTCTATCCTAGCCACTAGCCTCAAGAGTGTTCGCCTGCCCTCCTTGTCCTCGTCTCTTCGGGCAGTCCCTAATGAAGTGTCCCATCTCCCCACAGTTGAAGCAAGCGCCCTTCCTTTTTCTGCAATCCTTGTTCAGATGAGTTGAGCTCCCACAAGTAAAGCACTTTTTCCCCTTCTTATCTTCAGGCTTCTCATCCTTCTTTTGTGTTTCCTTTTTGGGCCCCGCTTTCTTATTCTGTGGTTCTTCCTTCTTTGTTTCTTTCGGGCCCTTGTCTTCCTCGTGCAGTAGTGCCATATCCACCAATTTCTCGTAAGTTGCTCCCATGGGTACATGGGTCATGGCTAGGCTGTGCAGTGGCTCATTCAATCCTTTAACAAAGCGGAGAGCCTTTTTATGCTGAGTGTTGACTAAATCCAATCCGAATCTTGCTAGTTGGTTGAACTGGTTGACGTACTCCTTGACCGTCATACTTCCTTGCTTAAGAGACAAGAACTTTTCCAATTGTAAACTTCGTTCAGCTTGCGAGAGAAATTTTGTCTCAAACCTTGTTCTGAAATCCATCCATGTCTCAACCAGCCTCTCGGCGTTAGTGACTTCCCACCAGTAGGAAGCTTCGTCTTTGAGCAGCCATACTGCCAACTGTACCTTCTGCCTATCGTCCACCTCGAAGATAACGAATAGATCCTCAGTTTCTTTGAGCCAATTCCTTGCTTCTACGAATGATTCAGTTCCTTTGAAATCCTTCCCACCCATGGCCCTAAAATCTCTACAGATTTTTGAGAAAGCAATAGCACGAGGAGGGGGTGGAGGAGGGGGATCATTTGCTGGACCTGCAGCGGCGGTCCTAGCCTCAAGATATTGACGAAACCAACCGGGTACATGAACACCCTCTGGTATCTCAGATGCTTCAGACATGCTGGAACGAAAAAGGAAAGGTTCAATACAAAAAGGACTGAAAGAAAGATATATGGCTCTTGGGGATCATGTTTTTTAAAATAAGCTTTATTTTTGAAAATACTTCCTTTCAAAACCTTTTTGAAAACAGTTTTCAAAAACTTTACCCAATCTGGTAACCTTCAGCTCTGATACCAAGTGTAACACCCCACCTCCGTTAAGGTCACTCACAAAGGGAATGCCTTAACTTTGGTGGAGCATTTTAGTAAACAGAACAGAAACTTACAAGACAGATAAAACAGTACTTGAATATTTTTAACTTTATTACAGCGGAAACAGAAATTAATATGGTTACATCCTTTCAATTTCAGAATTCAAGTACAAAATATCAGTCTTGTACAAAAGCCTTCAAAATGCATAGTTTAAAATCATAATCCCCATGGAACGGAAGCTATACAGAGCCAAGCCATACTTTAAGCACTTCAAGCAAAGAGAAATCCGGATCAAGCTAAAGTATTTCCCCTCTTGGATAACCTTGGGGGGGAAACGGAAGAAAGGAGGCGAAACAACAAGGGTCAGACAAAAAGTCTGGCAAGTCCAGTGACTTTCAGCTTATGAACAGATAATAATAATATGATATGAACATAAAACTGGATGTGAGATAACTATAACAGGTGTAGCAGATATAACAGAAAAACAGAATGATATAAACTATTGTTTTACACTTCTCTGCACTAATACTAGTATAGTAAAATTAGGTGTCACCCTAATGTCTAAATTGAAGCAGGAACGGGTACAGAATACTTTAACAGAAACAGAATGCTAATAATGGGCCTTTACTACCCGATCAGAAACAGACAGAAGAAGAAACAGATTTATCCCTATGGAGACAGAATGTGGAATTAGGTGTACACTAGTAATGGGCCTTTACCACCCGAACAGACGGTACCACACAGAAACAGACAGGTGTTACCACCCAACAGAAACAGACGGTACCAACAGAAACAGACAGAACTAAGCGTACCCTAAAACCCTACCCCAAGCGATCGGCTCCCTAATACATAAATATCCTGTGTCGGCCCCACAGTAGGGTGTATCACTCCCTAAAGTGACAACCAATTGGCACAGACCTATTTACAGATGTCACGGCGTCTTACATCCTCAGAGGCAGACCGGGGTCCATGCACGCACATGACCCGGTTGGAACGCACCATCAACACCCCTCGCCATTATCAGTAAGCGTGCCCGGACCCTACCTACTGTTGGGTCAAAGTTTTGATACCATAAAGGGTTACTGACTAATATGGGTCCCAAACAACAGATGACACAAGTAATTCCCCTCCTAACCTTGTGTCCCCAGACTAACAGATTTCAGATTGACTTGTTTACAAGTTCAGACATATAGAATTCAGATTTACTAATTCACAAATTAAGTTAACAAGTTTTCAGACTAACAGGTCAGATGTACAGATTTTTCAGATTTGTCTAACTTTGTATTGGGCCTACAGATTCATGGACGGGTTTTACTACATCTATTAATCCCTTTGGTTTAACCCTATTTTCCCCAATACGTTTCAGACGTCATTCTTATCTTAGATTTTGCATTAATTAATTATTAATGCACAGACCTCTCACATTAGGTCGGTAGCTTGTGGCCGTTGGATATGCCGGGCGGTTCCGGGCAGACTTCTGCCACAAGCCAGACCTAACCTCGTGCCTTACGCATGTTATGACTAACTTCTCACATTAGAACCTATTGTTTGCGGCCACTGGATGTGCCGGGCGGTTCCGGGCAGATTTACGCCGCAAACTCATTCTAACCTCGAGTTAGCCATGTTTATCTTTGCGGCCAATTAATTAATAATTTACCGTTTATGCGCACGCCCAATATATATACCAATTCAGATTATATCAATCACAGGATGATTATATCAACATAGCAGATAACAGATTTTATATGACTTAACGGATTTAACAGATTTAGCAACTTAGCAGATTTTGGCATATAACAGGTTAGGCATTTCAACCGACAAATTTAACAGATTAGGCATTTCAATCTAATTAGCAGTCTAGGCAATATAACATAACTAGTAGTTTAGGCAACTAGACAAATTAGCAGATTTAGCAAATTTAATATTCCTAAAAGTTCTATTTACATGCCTTGCCCAGTCATAAATTGGCCTAAATTCATATGCCTACATAATTGTCATGATTCACAACATATACTCCATGTTTGCATAAGCGCAGAATATGGACATAATTTGCCATATAACATATGTTCCAATTTTTGTTAAAATAGCATCTTACAGCAGATTCATATATAAATTATACCAAATATAACCATTAATTTCAATGCATGCCATATATCCAAAAATCCCTATTTAGGTGTAATCACAATAATAGATATCCTAATTAATGTAAATCTTTACACCTAAGTTTCCATATCTTCTTCTTTTTGAGTCATGAATCATTATGCAAACTATACCCAACAATATAAATCTTTAAATCATATCTTCTAAAAATCAGATCTTGACTTTTATATGCATTTTGTCCAAAGTCTCAAATCATATGTAATCTTACAATGGTTCCTCTTTTCTTCTATCATAGAATATGCATAGATCCAAATCTAGTTTACAACATATGCTCATTAATTACAGTTCTAAATTACAACATAACTATGCATACAACATGCATAAATTATATGTTCATAGTCAAATTTATGCATATGTCCAATATATTTTATGCCTCAGACCTAAAGTCATACATTCAATTTGGTCTTGTCAAATTTCGCATCATTCATCCCAAAATTTGCGTTCATACGTTTATCTCTTATGAGATTAGGCACAGGCTCGTGGTAGCCTGGCTATAAAAACAGAAAAGAAGAAAAGGGATACAGAAGAACAGATCTGACAGAAGAGAATATATATACAATCTCAGATTCAGAATCAAAAACATATCAAAATTATTATTAACGTTTATAGCGGAAAATAACTGTACTTGCCTTGATTGGATTAAAGAAAGAACTTTAGCTTGTTGTAGAATCTTTGCAGAAACTTTAATCTCTAGTTTGAATTGAGTTGCTTAGGCTGATGTTGATTATCTTCTAGTTTTAATTCCAGCAGAGCAGAGACGCCATTTTTATTTTTAATTAGAAGAAGAGAGCAATGGAGGCTAGAGAATTGTGTAGGAAACCTAGGTAGAGTCCAGGGTCATTTTTATAGGGGTTATGAACTGATTAGGACCATTGATGTCGCTTGGATTGATCGTAGCCTTTCATCCTAAGGAGAGACCAATTAGAGCCTGCCACCTAGCCCTAATGACAAAGCAGACTGCAGAAAATCGACCAACATAGAATAGGCCAGCCAAGTTGGGCTGGGTTCGACCTGGCTCTGGACCAGGTCGACAGCCCTGTCGACAGCCCTGTCGACCTGGCTAGACCAGGTCGACAGCCCAGTCGACCTGGGTGTCTTAGGCGGGACTTTTCCCGCCCTGGCCAATTGGGCCCGATTTTTAATTTTAAACTTGATTCAGAAACTTCCGGAGGCTATATCTTCTTCATACGGACTCCGTTTTTCGAAAACTCGGACTCTATTTCGCGTATTTTTCCGAGACGAACGCAATGGCGTATTCCGTTTCCCTTAGTTCTTTGATTTCAAATTAATTATACTTTAATTTGTTAATTCCACAGTTATAGAATACACGGGGTGTTACAGTAATTTTGAGAACTGTTATTTGATGTTGCTAAAAAAAAGAAAGAAGAAGGTATGGTTATGGTTGGAGATCGAAGGAGATTGAAGTTATTTAATTGAATTGGCTCAGATTGAATGCAAGATTAGATTGAAGTGCACTTTCGGACAGGGGATGGTGATCGGGTTTAGGAAGAGCTTGAAGAGTTAGTTCGGATCATGTTGAGGTAAAGGTGATGGTTTGATTGAGTTGTTAGAGAGTAACATTAGTTTGAAGTTGTTTGTTGTTTGTTTGATGTCTGTGTCGGTAATCCTGTGTATTAGGAGGGCAATTGATATTGATTGAAGGTGGTAGATGGTATTGTAAGGTATGTTTGGAGGATGCAAACATATGATGATCCATCCTTATTGATTTGGTTTTGTTTTCTTTTGATATGTTTAGGGGATGCAAACATATGCAAACTCATCCCATTTTGGTTTATTTTGTTTTCTTTGTATGTTTGGGGGATGCAAACATACAAACACTTCTGGGACCAGTTTTGTCATTTGACCGCTCAGATCTTTTGCTTACCGATCAGATTGAAGATAGTTGAGTTGTTTCGAAGTTTCAGATTGAAGATTGTTGAGTTGTTTCAAGTTGGAGTTGAATGTCTGATGCTTGGTGTTACTCTCTAACAATATTGAAATGGATGCACGATCTTTCCACTCTTCAGTTTGCAGCTTCTATTTGGCAGACTCATGATTTTTCGCATCGTGAGTTTGAGGGGGTATGTTAGAGATAAGAATAAGATATGTTGCCTTTATTGGGTATTGCATTGATTACCGTTTATATCTGGTATTGTATTGATTTGGATCTATATTTGGTATAGAATTATTTATTATAATTGACCTAAATATATGCTCTATAATATTCTTATCAATAATGCTCTTTTAGATAAGGATAAACCATGTATAAATAGGGGCAAGATTTAATATTGTAAATCAATCAAGCATCTTTTGTAATAATCAGTCAAGTAATCAATAAAAATATAGCCTTTCAATTGTTTTGCCGTTTCATCTCTCTCATCTCTCTGGGTCACATTCTAAAACAATATATATGTATATTCTTATATTTCATCATATATGTTTATCGTATAACATCGAACTTCTAATATGTAATTATTTTATAAAATACCTAGGAAAATACTATTACGGTACAAGATTGAATGCAATTTTTATCATATATCTTAGAAATAGTATAACTTATATTATATTTTAGTTCATCCATAACGTTTTCTTGCATGTTTGACTACATAAAATGAGATAGCTAAATAATAATATAATCACAAAAGTAATCAATTTTAATATTTAATGTTTTAACGTGAAATATTGTAAATAAAAAGTTCTCATACTAATAAACGGCAAAAAACTTATTACCGACCTCTGCCAACCATTACCAACCATAAACCGAACCGTTGGTAACCGATTTCTTTGACTGGTAATGGTATAATTTTTATATTACCATATAAGTTGGTACGATAATGGTTTTGTATACAAAGTTCCGGTACTGAACTAACTCCACCCCTATATATTAGCATTCAGTGACATTCCAAACAGTGCAACACCTCTTTAACCCCTTGATTTCCACCTTTCGTTTCCTCCTTTCTCTCATTCCACTTACTCTCTCTCCACTCCCTAACTTGATTTAATATAAACAGGTGTGGAAATCGGGGGCGAAATTGATGATGCACTATTTGAGGTGTTATTAAACGTTGCTCGTGTGTGTGTCGGGGGAGGGGGGGTGCAGACAAGCACACACATCCACACAGTAGAAGAAGATATATCCACATATTAATCTATCCTAGGACCAAGCCAAGCATCTAAAAGTAAATAAAACTATTTTTCTATATTATCAAAAATTAAAAAGATAAATATGATAAAGCAATTATAAACATCTCAAAGAAAACTAGCTTGACATATAATACTAATAAAGAGCTAAGATAAAGCAAGAAAATAAAAAATGAAAATCATTTATACATTCTCATTACCTGAGTTTCATTTCTAATTACATAAATTTAAGTCATGGTGCACAAAGAAAAGGCAACTCAAACAACATATCCTAACCTAACAAATTATCAATATACAAAAAGAAAATGAACGAGACTGTGTTCAGGAGTGGTGACATCCCGTGTCTACTTTGGAAGCATCATAAATAAAGGCAGTGGAGGCAGTGTTGCTACTACCTTTGTAGTTCTCATATTCTCCCAATCTATATAAGTAATCATTTGCAAATTCGGCAGTTGCACTGTCAACTACGAAGAAGAAATCGACCTCACAACGCTGATCTTTGCAGCCAGCAAAAAATCATTCTTTCCCAACTCATTGATGCGATATAGAACTTCATCAGTAGTGTTCTCAATAGCCTACTCCCATTTTGCCTCTGTGCATTCAAACTATTCAAAAGTATTATATAATAATATTGTCCGATAACAAAGAGAATGAGGCTCTGTGAGATACATTCTAAGTGTTCTCTGTTAGAATGCTGCAGTAGCCCTAGTGAACTACATGGTGTTAGGGATTGCGGAATGCAGATCTTAAGGCAAAACAAGCACTGAAGAAGGGGGGATGAATAGTGTTTATGAGGAACTTATGAAAATCATAAACTTAAATGATCTACTTGTTGGGTGCAACAATGTGTTGTTTAGTATGATTTTTGTTTGATGATAACAAACATATGATATTATTTAAATGTATTTGTAATTGTACTATTTTATATTACATCGTTTCACAATAATAAATATTTATTGAATAATATACAATTATACACAATTGAATATGTTCACAGTACATTTATTCAACAAACAATTTATTTCAATATTTGAAGTAGTACAACAGTTTAACTCCATCATTGTATATTCATAGATATTTTTCACATGATATTGTGCTTGTAAATAAACTGAATACGATAGACAAATTTTTTAAAACACAATAAAATAATATCTTATTTCAATCAAATTTGTTTATTACAAATATCAGTACAATTTTCACATTTTGTACAATTGTCTCTCATTACAACTCTCATCACTCAATACATTCATTGCCTCACTACATATTCGCTCGTTCACTCATTTACCTATTTACTGACATTGACACGTATACTTGTCTCCATGTGCTCTAGATCCAGTCCAGCTATCAGTACAGTCATTCACACCTGTCACATATAGAAACATACACAGTAGACTGCGATAGAAATAAAACTGAATACATGCAAAAATAAATTTATTTAAAATTTTATTTGCCTCAGTATTTCGGTGTGTTTCTCATCATTTTTCTGACTTAGTCTGATATATATTTTCCGATGATATAAAAGTATGGCACAATACTATACAAGATTAGAAATGATCAAATATAGAAAGAAAGCCAAATACTTGTATATACCGAAATCAAGCACATTCAAACTAGACCAAGAATAGTTTCTATTCTGTTCAGTTTTTTGTTTCAGGAACATAGGAGCTTGCGTATACAGACGTGTACATGTACACGCGTGCACCGCCACCGCATCCTGGATACGTGTATATACATGGAGTAGTGCAAGCAATTTTAACAAGGGACAATATCCAAAAGAATGAATATATACATTGCAGCAATGCACATACACAAGTGGCAAAACCACAAGTTCAAGTGCACGTGCATAGTTCAAGTATGACAATGAGAAATGCACTGTCAAAGGTCAGAAACAAGCATATATGTATGTGCAGAACTACAAGTACATAGCATGGGTCAAGTGGATACATGAATAGCCAAGAGTAAGCAACAAAGTATATTGTGAAACCATATTATAGTGAAGAACATGGTTACAAAGCAATGGGGAACGCAGAGCAGCAAGCAAATGGTGGGACATCACAAGTGCACATATACAAATAGGTGACAAAAAATCAATGTAATCAAAATAGCAGGGAAGTGCAAGTGCATCTAAAATGGTCAAGCCCACTAGCATGCAAAAGTTTACAGCAAGCCATACTATACATGATCGAGCAGCATGAACATAACCATCGTGATGATGTCCAACCAAAGCAATTGACCATATATTTTCATCTTAGTTACACACACATAAACAAGTTAACAAGGAAGCACACAAGTGCAAAATGTTACAAGCAGCATGATTGCAAAATGTACAGGAGTAACTGCATGAAGCAGTAAATAGTTTACAAGGTGTGTCAACAAGTGCAGGTAGCTTCAATGATGTGCACATATCTGGCCGAACAAGGCAATTTCAGCAAAAGGCAAATGGAACAATTTATTCTCTGGTTTGAAATGTATTTCCAGAAATTCACATTTTTTAAGGGGCCAAGAATCTGTTTCCAAAACTCAGTTTCAATTATATCCAGAAAATCTCAATATCATGTTTGGAATTTACTCACAAATTTTATTCAGTCATGACATCAATCAAGACAAAGCAATTCAAGAAATCGAACCATATGTTTAAGCAGAGATTCATTTGTATCAGCATTCAATGATTTTAAAAGAGTCCCACAAATTCAGTTATTCATTTTGAGTAATAGTTCAAGCTAGGAATTCATGCAAGCATACATAAAGTCAAGAAATCATTTCTGGATGGTAATCAATATTCGCAAGGGCCAAGAAAATTATTTCTGTTATTTCATGAAATCAACAATGCAAACTCGGCAAGAACAATTTTATTTGTTTCCTCAATTTTTGAGAGAATCATTTTTGGGCATAATCTAAATCAGTGGAAACAAAGAATCACGCAGAGCTATAATCACACAAGGGGATATTTCAAGGGGCCACAAGATTAAATCGTATATTTCCAGAATTGCTAATGTTAACCAAAGCAACAAAATGTCACGCAACAAAATCAAAGTCGAGGAAGCAAAAGAGGAATTTCATGCAAAAAAAATCAGAGGAAGTCATTCATTAAAATCAGAGACGTCATAGGGTTTCTATATCTTATATGATACACCGATTTCATCATGGGCTAGTGATAGAAAACTAAGCAACGCAAATTCTAGATCAAACCAAAACATTAAATAAGAACTCTCACCAAGTTTTCGATTGTTAGAAAATCCCTAATCGATCGACAAAGCAAGCCACAAGAGTATAGAGCCACAGAGATTCAATTCCTTAAATCAATCATTCTAGATTTGGGATTCACATTAAACCCTAGAATAGTCGTCGCCATTTTTAATTCCAGAGAAAGGAGTCGGGCTTAAAGAAGGAAAGGGGGGCCGACCTATTTTTAATTTATACAAAGGGGTTTTTCTATTTTTGTTTCAATTGTTTTGTTTGAATTTAAATATGTAAAACAAATATAAGTTTCCTAGTTTGTGTGTAAAACTAGGTTTTTTGTTACAAGGTTTATAACGGGGAAAAAAATCCGATTTTTGGGTTAAAATTGGTACAGGGTTTTGAGCGTAGGATTAGTGCAACTAGAGCGAGATTTTGAGGCCTTTTGTGTCGCACCTGGTAGAAACTTGGGGATAAGTTTTAGGGTAGGGTTAGGACATTTAGGCTAGGAATTGTCGCAAGTTTACAGGTGTTATAAGCGTTGTAATAGTTGACCAATATCTAGTAGAAACTTTGGGGAATGCAGCGCTAGGTAGGGTTTGCCGAAGCTGGGTAAAATCTCTTTGTTATTTATTTTCTGCATTTATTTTATCTGCTGCAATTTGTTCTGTGATCTGTTTTAATATCTTGAATTATTTTAATAAATCCTATTCACCTTCCTCTGGGGTTAAACTAGATCCAACAATTGGTATCAGAGCGGGTAATTCATTAACTCTAGAGTCATGGTGTTCCTTAAATGTTAGTATAGCGAGAGTCAGTCCAGTGATATTCCAATTATTTTCAATGTGACAAATTTTTTAATTTGGAAATCGAAAATCAAAATCTTTTTAAAATCTGTTAATTTTGAATATTGGAATATTATTGAAAATTTGGGAGATATGCTAGATAAGAAAAATAAAGTTGTCAACGCTTGTGTTATGCATATTCTGTATTCTTATCTCAGTAATATTCAGCTTAAACTTATCTCTCATTGCTTGACTGTGCAGAATATTTGGAAAACTCTCGACAAGTTGTGTGGAACAGGCAACTGTTCAAAATCTCGAAATGTCAATTCAGATTCAAATCTATACTAGAAAGGAGAAACATAAGAAAATTCTAGTAGATCAGACGATGGAGATTCAACAGACTATGAAACCGAAAGTTTCGTATGAAGAGTTAGTCTATATGTGTGCTGACCTAACTAAAACTGTTGATAAACTCCAACAAAAAAATAAACTTTAGAAATCTGACAGTTCTGAGTTACGATGCAAAAATAATATGTTGGAACTAAAATTTAAAAACTCCGATTGCAAAAATTGTAAAACTTTAAAAACTGATTTAGCTTATCTAAATGAAAACTTTCAAAAGCTTGAAAAAAATATTATGGTTTTAAAACAAAAAGAGGATGAGCTAATTTGTAAAAACGATGCTTTACCAAAGGAGTTAGATAAGTTTAATACCAAACATAAAAATTTTGAACAAGAGAATTTACTAAAAATAAAAGCAATTCTATATGAACCTGAAAAAGAAATTAAGGATTTCAATATTTTTGAGATTAAAAAACAAAAACAATTTGATACTGAGATTTTCTGAGTCTAATGCCAAAATTGAGAAGCTTCTATATGAGAATGATTTTTTGAAATCTAAAATCAACAGTCTTGAGATGAGTTTGAAATGTTTTTCTATTGGAGAAAAATCTTTGAATATGCTGTTGAAAAATCATTTTCCTTCTGGTAATAAGAATGGTCTTAGTTTTGGGAAAATCAATGGTTTTGATAATCTGAATTCTTGTGATTTTAAAAGTTCTTCAAATTGTTTTAAAAAGGGTCTTTTTGGAAATTTAAGCTCTAAAAATTTCAAAGGATTTTTAAATCACAACCGAGATAAGAATTTGTTTTATAATAAACCATTTGAATAATCTTGGATCCCAAAAGGAAATAAAACGGGCTTCGTTAAATTTAAACAGATTTGGGTTCCTAAAGGCAGAAAGATAGATTCGAATGGATTATTATATAAACAGCTTTGGGTACCTAAAGACGTGAACACATTTCAAAGTGGTTTTACAAATTTTGTTAGACCACTCAATCCTCTAAACGGTTAGGTACCAGATGAGGACGGGGAACAGCTTTGCAAAAAGAGAATTGAATTCAAGCTGTTCCATATTTCTGTATCATTTATGAGTTCATTAGCCAAGATTGCTGAGTTAGATATTCATTTGCATAAATTGAATTCATGTATGATCTCTAGACTCATCTTTGTTAATATTCGTTATTTCTTCTTTATTTATTCCTTTTTATACTTCTTTTGTTTATTTGATTTTACTAATTTGATTTTTCACTACTATATTATTTTTCTTTTATTCTGGGCTTTCTTAACTTCAGATTGTAGAATTCACAATCTTCTGGAAATTCGCTTTATTTGTATAAAACTTTGATGTTTTAATGATTTTTAGATCTTGAATTTACATATGTAATTATCTGCAATTATTTTGAAGTTTAATTGATTTATGATTTTTGAACTCCTAACATTGCTGAAGCATAACTGTTATATTAAAAACACTGTTAATTTGAAATCTAAATTTTTGAAGATTCGAAAAATTATTGAAATTTCACACACCTCTGATGTTTTGAGTTTCTTCTAATTCATTTTGGAAAGGCTTGAAAATTATACTCATTACAGCACATTGCTATTTTTCAGTTGTGATAATTTCATTGACTTTTAGGATTGGCTTGATTATTTCTGAACTGAAAATTTTGTGACTTGACTCATTGTTTACATCTTGAAATTCATCTTTATTCATGATCATCTTTAGTGAGAATGTGTTTGTTTAAAATCATATGAAATTTATGATATTATGAATCTCACACACTTCTCAGATTTGAAATTATTAATCTTGTGTGATTGATCCACCATATCTCAAAATTTACATCTATTCAAGTGATTTCAAATAAATTATTTTTTATTTTTGGATCATGAATATCTCTCGAGCTTGATGTAAATATTTTGAAAATTTATCTTGTGCTTGTCAGAAATAATTATGGGAAATTCATTGAAAACCTTATACTAAAACTCACTGTTATTTCATGATCATTTGATTTGAATATTTGTTTGTTTGAAATCATTTGAAATTATTGTTTTCGTAATCTCACACAAATCTTGGATTTGAAACTTATCATCTAGTGTGATCGATTCGTTGAATCTTGAGATGTTCATATTTCTTCAAATGATTTAAAATAAACTATATTTTTTATTTCGGATCATGAATCATCTTTTATGACTGTCAGAGATAGCTGTGAAAAATTCACTTATAAGTCTGCTTTGAATTTGTTTGTTGTGTTGCTCTGATAAAAGGAATCATTTTGAAAAGTTTTGATGGCTATTTTTTTGGTATCATCTGCTACCCTGAGAAAAAGGTCTGAAACTGAATCATGATTTGTCTCTTAAACTTGTTGAAAATTGTTTGAAAACTTTCTTGTGAAGCTTCTTTTGATTTTGTCTTGCTGCTTTGATAAATGGATCTGAATTGTTAAAATTATCTGCTTGGGTGTAGCGACCCGGGAATTTCGACACTAGAATCCAGACATTTATACATTCCTTGTCAAACTCAAGTATCGAAAACCTAGAAGCTAGGAGAAAGAAGTTAGGGGGTGAGAAAAGAAAGAAAGGATATTAGAATAGAAGAACAAGAAGAAGAATAAACACAACACAGAGCCTCACATCGCAGCGGAATAAAATATAATATATAAATAACTTTATAGAGAGCTTTGACATAAAAACTTAGAATTATCAGAATACATCAATACGCTGGGGCAGTTATAATAATCTATCCTCATATACATCACATAGCGGAATAATATTAGATAATATCATACGTCTGAACACCTTCAGCTCGTCTTTGGACTTCACAGCATCCGATAACCTGATCCTGTACAACCCGGTCTAACCTGAGCATTACAAATACCGGGTCAGTCTGGTGAACCAGAGTGAGAAAAACTAGCTAAGTTATAATATCATCCACCTTTATTTTAAAGTTCAAATTCCTTTTGAAAGAAAAGGATAATCGTAAGACCAAATGCACACATAAATATGGACAGTTTTTACCTTATGATAACCCAAAACATTTTGAAATCAACATATTATTCTGATATTATCATAGTGTCTAAATACAAATAAATAGAATCTAGCAGAACGCTTGCATCTCACGCTCCACATATATAGTATACAAACAAAACCGCGAACGCTTATTGGAGATTGGATTCCGACTATGACAAGGTATGGAACCACCTATTGATAGTATATCTCTAGAGGCGAATACACTGGGTTCAACAAGAACGTCTTACAACCCGGCCCACACATGATCGACCACTCATTTCACTTGAGTGTATCGAATGTATATCACCAACGGTTCGGAGCTACCCACCGTTTCCCAAAAAGGTACAACATCGATAGATTAAAGAAGCAAAAGGAATTTCTCTAGATAGATGATTATACACCCTAATGGGAGCGACCCACATAGCCATGCTGCCTGCCCGATTTTTGTCATTTCCCGGTTGCTGAGGCTTGAGGTTATAATCGACTTTTGAAATATCTGGCCACCATTCACTTTGAATGTCACATTGTCAGATCCGCTAGATATCACTAATTGACGTCCACAAAAATACACTAGTCGTTAAGCTAAGAGAAGGTGTCTTCTCCGCCACTAACAGGAATACGTTTGAGGAAATCAATGTACGTGATTCCTTTGGAAATACTCTATCAAACACTCGTCCATACAAGTTGTCCTAGGACTGGACAAACTGAAGGTACCCTCCTACCGAATCCTTGAATTACCTATTGATCAGTTGCGAGTAGTCCTTACAATATGTAGATTTCAATCATGACAGAATCACTGTCAAATATCTCTAGGGAACAGCTAGAGAAATCCAACAATAGTTCTTTCATTCATGAAGATATGCGGCCTTCAATAGCTCCATCTCGACCAGCATCAAATATCTTCTTCGTTTACGTATTTGTTGGTTCAGAATAGTTTTCGAATATAATTCGATCCCGTCTTTCCGTACCAACGTGCATTTGGTATGATTTTGATAGTCGGTTATTTAACTATCAAAATAAACAATCAATAAAATAAATCCATTGGTTCAGTACACAACATCCCTTGGCCATTAGAAATAGTATATTAGTTTTAATATATTAATATTCTCAAATTATTTATTTATATACTTAGGAAATATATCTTAAGATTCTATCGTTGAAAATTATTCATTCATTTGCTACTTATCTTCTATCATTTGGGAAATCGATTTAACTTATCATCGTAAACAATCATTATGATATCCCTCTTGGTTTCGTTATTTTACCCCAAAATCGTCACTTTCCTTTTCGGGGTAAACTCATTCCAAATCTCGTCTCCTTGTATTTTCACAAATCTCTTTTATTTGTACCTTTACTATGAAAATATCATTTCATATCCTCAAGACCTTTTTATTTCCTTTTATCGCATTATATATTTTCAAGTTCTTCAAACAATGTTACACTGTTATTTCCCAAAATAAATTACACTAACATCTTTACCATCACAACAAATACTATCCTCCGATAATCCCGAAGTCATTCAAGTTGGGGTATTTAATTACCTCTCAGACCTTGATCAACAACGTTCTTATCCTAAGATGATATCATTTGTAATACCGAACCCGATATTCCCCAATATCAACACAAATCTCATTTGGTTATACGTTGATGAAAACTCACTTATTCTTTAAAATAGCATATTTAAATTGCATCTTTTCCACTCAACTCACCTTGCCACTTTAATTCAAACTTGGGTTTCAGTTTTGATTTCCAGTTCAAACCTTCATCAGTTCCTAACCGTAAATCAGTAAGAAAATAACTTCCTAAATATCAACCCCGAAAGCCAAAACCAACATCAGATCAATATTTAGAAAATCATTTATCCCAAACAATTTGTAGTTAAATTCCAATTCTTTTATTTCATATCTTGGCTTTTCTTTCCATTAATATATACGGTAAAACTTTGGGTTTTATGTCTTCACAAAATCTTGGATTTCACAAATCCAATTAAATAAAGCCTTAAACCACAATATAAATTTAACTTATATTATCATTAATAAAATTTACTTTTAAAATATCATTTTATTATAATAAGCCTTATCGTTTCATAAACTTCCATTACTCATTTAAATCCCAACGTCTTTACTTTGGTTATTAAATAAATGATAATTAAATATCACCATTTAAAAATGGTTTACTTAACCAATAAATATTTCCATTATATAAATTAATTAATTTGATAAATCCATTTTTGTTAACACAGTTGACATGGTAAACTCTAACCATGATTAACTTGTTAATCAAATCTCGATTCATCTTCCTATTTAAATTCAATTAATTTAAATAATCCCATTTGATTATTAAAATAATAATCAATTCAATATAATCTCCTTTTAATTTTCTCATAAATAAATTTATCTCAGTTACTAGCCGTCACGTTAATCCATGCTTACTTGCTTATCAATTTTATTAATATAAGAACTTAAGTTATAAATCATTTAAAAAATAAGAAGAGGCACGTGCTTCGCACACGACAGATTTTGGTACAAAAATAGTGACTGGTGGTTAAACAAACAAATATATATGCTGTTGGTTTATTCCCTTTTTATAAACTTCATTTAATATTTAAAAAAAACTATAGTCGGTTATAAAATAAATTCATAACTTCGTTTCTATCGATTTACCCGACGGCAAACCAATCTTTATAAAACAGCGTATATTTGGCCATCTTCTATAAATTCCTCGACCAATATCACCCATTGGTTAATATCAAATAAATGTTGAATTTGGGTTTAACAAGCAATAACTAATTCACTAATCCAATCATATGGGTTCAACAGTTCACATGATGATGATAAACAATAAATTTAACTGATAACGGTCAACTGATAACAACCAATCAAGCATCCAATTTAATTTAATACGTTTATATTGTTATAAACGTAACCAACGAGGTAAGTTACCTTGTTTGGAAATCATCGTTAAAAATAACGATGTCATTCCATTTAAATTAAACAACGTTTAAATAAACGATACAACAATATTTAAATAATCAAATCAACCAACAACTAGCAAATATGGCATACAAATAATAAACCCAACTTATAATAATTATAAGTGGGGGAAACCGAGTGAGTTTAACTCACCTTGATTAACGTTGTCGACAAAAACACCTATTCTAATTAAATTAAACAGCTGTTTAATTTAATTAAAAATCACGGCTACCTGCAATCTCGACTTTCATGCTTAATCTCGAATTCTTCATCTATACAGTTCTAACTGAACCGACCGCGCGCAACTCAAATTTGCATCGGTCCATCACCATGCTTTAAACCCATGAACCACATGTTCTTCTCCTACTCTCTGAAGTTCTTCCTCGGGTTCCCTTCCTTTTTTTCTTTCTAAATGTAACGGTCCAACTGAACATGTCCTCATGTTCCCCTTGTTGCTGCACGGTGTATAGTGTATACGCAATTATCCTTCCTACGCCTTATCTTCTTTCCATCACATTTTTATTGATGGCCTCACCATTTACTCCAACCCATTACGCTGTACCCCAAGCCCACCTAGAACGGTGGAGCATCTTCTCCCTCACGATCCTTTATTCTATCCCAAACCTGAAGCTTTCATGCTCAGCTTCTCCAATTTATACACTTTTTTTATGTAAACTTTAGTTGCCCAAGGCCTCCATGCAAAACCAAAACCCAGTCCCCGAAACCCGCTTCAGATCCTATCCTCCCCAATGAGGAAACTTTACAGTCTCATACCCGTGCAAAACCACCTCGACATTCAACACCGCTCCACCTGCTTGCCATAATGCCACCACTTCTGTTTGCATAACCATAGTACCACTACCCCTCAATCACCATAACTCGTATATGCTAGAAACTGGATATCGGCATGCTTCACGATCCAACGCCCATGCACCGATACACTGCATGCTGCCACTACCCGCGACTGGACTCCACTTCTTCCACTGCTCCCTCCGCACCGAACCTCACACAACCCCCTCGCGTCAGTACCCGGAAAACCCAGCCACCCCGTATGGCTTGGACTCCAGAACGAGACTGCCCAGAAACCAAGCTCCAGTTCAAGTGACATGAATTCTCCTTTCTTTACTTTTGTTTTCACGTTTATCCTTTTTTTTTAATGGTGGAGTTTTTTTTCATCACAGTAAGCAAATCAAACGAGGAAGAGTGGAAGCCTGCACTATTTATAATGGCTACACCGTGGTAGGCAGGGTATTGAAGTTTGGCCATCAAGGAATCCCTGACTTGGGCATCACGGTTTAGATATTTGGTGGCCATGGCATGTAAACTTTGCAGGCAAGGCACGAGGTATAGGGTTGCAGCGTAGAATAGGTTTGCAGAGGGTTCCTTTTTTTATTGGCTGTGTGGATGTTGATTTTCGATAGGTGCTTGAAGAAATTACAGCCACTGAGTTTTCTCTTCAATAGCTTTTAGCTGTAAACATAGGGGCATATTTTAATTTACTGATAGTGACTTGGTTTAATACCTCACAAGACCACGCTGTGCGCGTGTACAACATGAAGTAGCATACTTGGGTAGGCGTGTAACTCAGGATTATATATATTTTATTCATTGCTTAGGGCAGAGGTATATTATTAGATATGGTTAGTTTTAAATTTAACCACTAGTTAACGCTGCACGTTAAATGCATGCACTGCAACACATAAAATTTCAAATACAATGAAAATAGACAAATTGTTACGTCTCGACGTTCCATACCCAATGAAATTAATTTCGTTGAATTCCGACTCCGTTTGCACAACAGTGTTATCTAAATCGAAATTTATCCATCGGTTCATTTTTAAATTTTGCCTATCGACAAAACAACTCTGATTCGCTCCAAACTGGAAACCTAGCAATAATTAGTTATGCGCGTTCCATTAAAATTCGTTTCGCTGAAAATGGAGGTTGTTTGAAAAACAGTTATTTCTACTGCTTATCAAATATCGGTATAATATGAAATAAATTATAAAATAATTAAATTTAACAATAATAAATTATTATCTTTATATATTTTCAAATAAAATAACATATCACCTCAGATTTAACAAAATGTGAAATTATAAATCTATATTAACATTTTCGAGATTGTGATATCCGAAATACATAAAAATTTCCTGTATATTTATTAGCGATTCCATAGCGACTATTTTAAAATTTGATTTGGACATAACTTACAATATATAAACCGAAATCTCGATTTTTCTCATTCACTAGAGAATAATAATAAATAAGATCCTAACTTTCTTATTTCATAGAATTCCGACTTAAAAAGGATTCTGTATAATCAATTGAAGTTCAAAACTCAATATTACGAACTACCGTGCCGTTATGAACTCGTTTTTATATTAAATATAAATATAACGTTTAATCGTCGCTTTATAACGAATTCAATATTAAAATCCATTAATATTCAAAAATATAATATTTAAAACAAGTTTAAATATTCAATTCAAATAACCGAAAAATCCAGGTTGTTACATTCTTCCCCCTTAAAAGAATTTCGTCCCCGAAATTGCTAAGTTAGAAGAATGCTCCAAACCCATTTTAATAATTATATTAAAATATTATCAAAATATATTCTAAGTCTTAAAAATTTACGAAAAATTTGCCAGCACTTCCTCTGTACTGTCTGATCCGAACAACCACAACACGCCTCTCCGGCCTCACATTAATCAAAAGAAAACCAGCCAAGTGGCTACCAAACTCAGGGGTTTAAAATCAATCACCAAATCAATATATTAAGGTTTACCTATTTGTCGGGCTACCCATGCTCAAATCAGGAGGCAAATCAACTAATAGCTCTTTGCCTTTCCAACCTGCACTTAGCTCAATATCCAATGCCAATAACAGATATAAGGTTAAATCATTTCAGTTTCATTCCACGAGTGATTAAATCCTCAAATTTATTATATTGAGATTTACTTCCTTTATCTTTCAATTCATCTAACGGTTGATGAATTTCTATCATGCAATAAACCAACAAACAACAACCAACATAATCCAAACCAATTTAATTCATTTTTTTAATCATTAAATAATTTTACTCTTCATCTTGCGATTTTCATTTAACTTATCTTCGGTTAAATTCTGGTTTATTTAATTCCATATTATATTTTTATCCATAGATTCCATAATTTAAATTATCTTCTGGTTTTATTAAACCATTCAAATTCATTGTAACACCCCACCTCCGCCAGGGCCATTCACGAGAGAATGCACTAGCTTTGGAGGGGTGTTGTCAAGGTAAACATGCACAGAGATATCACAAGACAGGACATAGATAAATAAATAAGTAAAGCACCGGTAGAAATTTAAAAACCATCATTTCAAAACCAAATAGTCAACTTACATCAAAGTACTTAGTCATTATTTTCCAACTACCACAAGTCTAGAAAACATAAACTGAAAATAACATAAAGTAAACTATCCCCAAGATAGATGTGATGAAGCCATAGCAAGCTCAAGTCCAAACCGTACATGAGTTGTCAAGAAAGCAAGCCAAAGGTCCAAGCTAAGCACTAGCGTTCCCTCCCTGAGAACCTGGGGGGGAAACGGAAGAAAAGAGGCGAAAGAAAAAGGGTCAGTCATAAAGACTGGTAAGTCCTACCTACTATTAGTATAAAAACTAATGACGTTAACTAAACATGAGAAACTGAGATGAAACATAAAGATGATATCTAACTGGCATGATAAATAGATAACAAGGTAGATGTGGCATCGCATATACAAGGTTTTATTTGCACCAATAGTACTAGTAATCCAACCCATGTCAAGTATAAATAAGAAATGATCCCATGGCCCAATATCATGAGATGACCCAAGTCGGGGCCCAACTACACGGTCTAGTCGATCGGCTCCCTATAAGCCTAACTCGTCGAGTGTCGGTGTCATACGGCCCAATCACGGAATGTAGTCAAACTGTTCTAGGTCCACCCTAGGGTGTATCAAGTCCAAGGGTGCCAACCACTGACACGAATCAAGCACGCACAGTCTAAACCTACTGGTGCCCGTGCCTGCTTTTTCAACTCCGGACTATGTCCACGACCATAGTCCGCCTGAACCTACACCGGCGCACCAACTCAGCCGTCGTTCTGGTCGCTTATAATCAGCCCAGTAATTGTGCCCCACCCTAGCCTAGTCCCTAGGGTATCGTTGATACATCCAAGAGGGTTACTGCTGAAAAGGACCACGTAACTAGGGTTTCTAACGGGTTAAGTGTGGTTAACCCTATCCAATCATGTATCAAGTTGGTTAAGTGTACCCAAGTGGTTCATGACTTAACCCCATCCAATCATGTATCAAGTTGGTTAAGTTTTTCCAAGTGGTTCATGACTTAACCCTAACATGTGGCGTTAATTAATTTAATGCACCCAACCTCTCACATTAGACTTTGTTGTGGTTACTGGATATGCCGGGCGGGTCCGGGCAGCTTTACACCACAACCTAGTCTAACCTCGGGTTTCAAGCGCGATGTGACCAACTTCTCACATTGGGTCCTATTGTTTGTAGTCATTGGATTTGCCGGGCGGTTCCGGGCAGGTTTACGCTACAAACTCAACCCAACCTCGAGTTGGCCACTTTACGGTTTTCTACATGTCATGACCATATTCAAATTTTCAAGCATAATAAAGTTTCATGTCACATTTCAAGTCATGTTTTTCATGTCATTTCAGGTTTGCCTAACTACCCATAACGTATCCCCATCGCACGTAAACTCGCATCAACACAAGTGAATCAAGGAACATAAAATATGACCAAGAGGGGCATAAGGTGGTAAAGGTGGTCATAAGTTAAACATGATGATATTTAAGGCAAAGGTGTTCATCACAACTAGCATATAGGGGTTATTGGCCTCAAAACATGCATGACATCAAACTTAGCAAATAAACTAGCATGTAGTTCAACATCATAGGCAAAGGTGAAACATGATAATAGTTGACATAGAGTGATAAACTTGTGGGTAGCATGTGGTTCAACATCATATGCAAGTTAACATCAAGGTTATGAGGGGTTCTATGTTGCATTATGCATAACCACCAAGTTCTATGTTGCATTATGCATAACCACCAAATAAAGCCCATAGCTTTCTACCCAAAAATCAAGGTAAAGGGTACTAGGTTCATGATAGTGCCACAATCATAGATCAAAAGAGTCATAAATGGATCTATGCATACAAATATAGCCCCAAGACAAGTATTATTCCCAAAAGTCCCATTTCAACTTGCTACATGATCATATTAACTTCATAGTTTAAATCTAAGAGTAGAGTGGAGCTTACAAAGCGTGGCTATGAGAACTAGAAACCAAATAGAACAAGATAGAGACGTTGTAGAAGCTCTAGGAATGATGTAGCAACACTAGAAGCCTTGAGAATAAGTAGATCCTTTGATTTGATGAAGAAAGATGGATCCTTTTTGCCTTAGAAGCTCTCAAGATGAAGATGGAGGCCATTATTAGGGAGCATTTTGGCAGAATTTAGTTGTTAGGATGATTTGTGATGGTTTAGGCTAGGTATTAGGGTGTTTTTATAGGTGTAGGGACTAGTTTAGGCCATAGAATTAACCCTAATTTAGATCTAAACCATCAAATCCCGTCACAGGCTAAGTAAACAGACCAAAGGAGCAAACTGGTGCACCTGACCAACAGGGTCCGACCGGGGGGGGGGTCGACACCCCAGTCGACCTGGGGGGGGGGGGGCAGGTCGACACCCCAGTCGACCCCCCTGTCGACCTGGGGTAGGGCGGGAAAATTTCCCGCCCAAATCTGCTTGGATCTGATTTTGAATTTCGGGCTGAATTTGAATTTTCTGAAATCTTCTATGGGCCATAACTTGGTCATACTGACTCCGATTTACGAAATTTCGGACTCGTTTTCAAGCAGAATTTCGAGACGAACGCGATGGCGTAACCTGTTCCCATTGATTCTTAACTTAGAATTTAATTCTGCCCTGATTTCTTGTTTTAACATGTTATTAAAAATTCGAGTTGTTACATTCTCCCCACCTTAAAGGATTTCGTCCCCGAAATCTCCAAGTTAGGAAGAACGTATCCTACCATCCATCATCCATCTTCTCAAACATCATCCACGAGTAATCATTGTCCTTAAAAGATTTCTAATGCTGTAAGAACATATGCAAAAGTGTGTGTATATGCTCCTATCTAATGCAGAAATCAGGCGGTTACTGACTCAGTAAACCTCCTTAATGCAGAATATGTTAGTGCAATGAGTCCAAATGTATGCAAATTCCTAATCATAATTTAAAATCTCTACATGAGTGCACATAACATTCAATCATATGCAACATCCACGTGATAACATAACAAGTTTCATCCATGAATAAGCATAAACACTCATGCATATGCAATATGAAAGTGTGTGATCCGATCTTAGTGCCTAACGTGTATCATGCATCCACGAGTAATCACTTGCAGCCATTTGCAACCATCAAGCATAACATGTTTCAAATACATGTTTCATCCAAAGGGTTTCTACCTAAGGTTCTCATGACAAGATTAACGAGATAACAAGATAAACATGGATAGTAAAAGAAAGACATGCTGACTAGGAAAAGAGATCGAGAATGTACCCTCAAAAAGAATTGGATAAAGCCCATGCATCTTCTCCTCGGTTTCCTAAGTTGCATCTTCATCGGCTTCACTCCACTGAACCTTTACCAACTTGACTTCTCGATTCCTTAGCTTCTTGATCTCCGTTCCCAAGGTACGAATCGGAGCTCGCCTCAGGGTTGCCTTTTTCTCTACCTCCATGTCTTCAAGAATGCTAGGCTCAACTACTTCGGCTAATTCATGTAGGCATTTTCGGAGATGCGAGACATGAAAAACATTGTGCACTCCAGCCAGCTTTTCGGGCAATTCCACTCTATAAGCCATTTGTCCAACCCTCTCGATGATAGGGAAGGGTCCTACGAACCTTGGTGCTAGCTTTCCAACTGCTCCAAAGCGAACCACATTTCACAAGGGAGAAACCTTCACAAAGACCATATCTCCAACTTCAAACTCTAAGTCTGTCCTTCGCTTGTCTGCATAGGATTTCTGTCTGTCCTGGGCCGTTTTCATCCGCCTTCGAATCAACTCAACTTTCTCGGATGTGTCCCTTATCATGTCGGGCCCAAGTATAAGCTTATCCGTCGTCTCCCACCAACATGTTGGTGACTTACACGGCCTCCCATACAAAGCTTCGAATGGTGCCATCCTTATGCTTGCTTGGTAGCTGTTATTATAAGCAAACTCTACGAGAGGAAGATGGTCTTCCCAAGTACCACCAAAGTCAAGAATGCATAGCCTCAACAGATCTTCTAGTACCCTATTCACCCTTTCGGTCTGGCCATCCGTCTGTGGGTGATAGGCTGTACTTAGATTCAATTGCGTACATATCGCTTCTTGCAAACTACTCCAAAATTGGCTAGTGAAGATTGGGTCACGATCGCTCACTATGCTAGAAGGAACCCCATGCAATTGCACTATCTCCCGAAGATAAACAGATGCTAGCCATGATGCGGTCCTCTTGCCCTTTACTGGGATGAAATGGGCGCTCTTCATGAGTCTATCCACTATGACCCATATGCTAGTATTCCCCTTCCTTGATCTCGGCAATCCATCCACAAAATCCATAGAGATACTTTCCCACTTCCATAGCGGGACCTCCAATGGATGCAGTAGCCCACCGGGCTTCTTCGACTCGTCCTTTACTTGTTGGCAAACAATGCATCTAGAAACAAACTCTGCCACATCCTTTTTCATCCCATCCCAAAAGAAAATGCGCTTCATGTCCCGGTACATCTTATCCCCTCCGGGATGTATGGCCATCCTCGAGTGATGCGCCTCCTTAAGAACTTTGTTTACTAAATCTCCCACTCGTGGGACACATAGTCTTCCATCACGCCTTAGCCATCCCTTGTCATCAATAGTATATCTAGCGAGGTGACTTGACGTCTCACCCCGAATCAACTTGTCCATGATCTCGACTATCTGCGGGTCTTCCCTCTGTGAAGCCCCAACTTGATCAAGAAGCGTAGGTCTAAGCTCAAGGGATGCTAACGAACCAGTCATCGACTCAACAACAGGTGCAAAATCAAAGGTTTCCAGGAACTCTAGGCTCTTCATCTCAACAAACAAGGGACTCAAAGTCAACCTTCTTCTCCTTAGCGCATCTGCCACAACATTACCCTTGCCAGGGGTATAAGCTATCTCGAAGTCATATAATGCCAAGAATTCCATCCACCTCTGCTACCTCAGATTCAGATCTTTCTGCGAGAAGAGGTACTTGAGCGACTTGTGATCAGTATATAACTCAAGCCTTTCACCTAGAAGATAATGGCGCCAAGATTTGAGTGCAAAGACGATCGCCGCCAACTCCAAATCATGAGTGGGATAGTTCTTCTCATGAACCTTGAGTTGCCTACCCCCAAAGCATATCACTTTCCCCTCCTGCATCAGGACAGCGCCTAATCCCGTGCCACATGCATCGGTGTACACGGTAAACATCTTCCCTCCATCGGGTAATGCTAGAACTGGAGCTATGGTGAGGGCTTTCTTGAGCCTTTGAAAAGAAAGCTCACACTCTAAGTCCCATGCAAAGACTAAGTTCTTCTTCATTAACTTAGTGAGAGGGGCTGAAATCTTAGCGAAGTCCTTAATGAACTTCCTATAAAATCCTGCCAAACCGAGAAAGCTTCTCACTTCGGTTGCATTCTTCGGAACTTTCCAGTCTTGTACCGCCACTACTTTAGCGGGATCCACAGCTATGCCCTGCTTAGAAACTATATGCCCAAGGAACTGAACTTCCCTTCTCCAGAAATGGCATTTAGAGAACTTGGCTTTCAACTGATGAACCCTAAGCGTATCCATAACCTCCTTGAGGTGTGTAGCATGCTCTTCCTCGTCCTTAGAGAAGACCAGAATATCATCCACGAAGACAACCACAAACTTGTTAAGGAACTCCCTAAACACCCTACTCATCAAATCAACGAAGTATGCGGGTGCATTAGTCAAACCGAACGGCATGACGAGCCATTCAAAGAATCCATCTGGAGTCCTAAACGCAGTCTTGTCAATACTATCCTCAGCCACTCCAAGCTGATGGAATCCGGTGGCTAGATCGAGTTGAGAGAAAAAAGAAGCACCAACAAGCTGGTCAAAGAGATCATCAATCCTCGGTAACGGGTGCCTATTCTTCTTTGTCAGCTTGTTCAACTCACGATAATCAACACATAGACGAAGCGAACCATCCGCCTTAGTAGCGAATACCACAGGAGCAACCCATTCAGAAATGCTTCGCCTAATGAAATTTTTCTCAAGCAACTCCTTGATTTGCTTGCTAAGCTCTCTTCTTTCTCGCGGGGCCATATGCCTAACAGGCAATGAAACTGGCTTGGCATTATCAACAAGATAAATACAGAAGTCTATCTCGCGTTTAGGGGGTAACCCCTTCACCTCATCAAAAACATCAGGATATTCTTGGACCACCCTCACAGATTGAAGATTGTCAATAGACGAGTCGAGGGATTCAAGATAACATAACATGACGGGATCCAGAGGGTTACAAGAAATCTCTAGGGTATTGCCAAGGCGAGTCATAAGCCCCATTACCCTATGCTCACAATCGAGAATGGCTCCGTAACTGGACAACCAATCCATGCCCAAAATCAACACATATCCCATGAACCCGAGAACATAAGCATTACATGTGAATTCTACGGTCAAGATAGAAATCCTCAAATCCATACAAATCATAGATAGATGGGCGGAACCCCCAATTGGATTTGAAACACTAACGGGATCCTCAACTAGACTAGTACTTAGGTGCAAACTTTCAACAATGTCAGAAGAGATAAAGGTATGCGATGCGCCAGAATCAAATAAAGTTCGAACAGGAAAACCAAAAATGTAAACAAGGCTTTCTACAGAAATACTACCTCGGTCCGGAGCTGGAGTAGTGTTGACAGCATGCATCCGCCCTCCAGAAGGTCCTGCTCGCTGAGTCTGTCCTTGCCCCTGTCCTTGCTTCTTTGGGCAATCCTTACTGAAGTGTCCAGTCTCTCCGCAATGAAAGCATTCTCCCAACTTCCTGTTCTTCTTCCTACAATCTTTGGCTATGTGTCCAGTGATCCCACAGAAGTTGCACTTTCTTATGTCCTTTGCCTTGTTGTTGTTGGCCTTGTTACCCTTGTTGTGCTTGTTATTCTAGTTGTTCTGATTGCTCTGATTTCTCTGGTTGCCTCCCCACTTGGAGTCCGCCTTCTTAGCTTGAGTCTCATTAAGCTTAACTTCTTTCTTGCCATTCTTATCATCTCCTTGCAGCAAGGCCATATCCACTAAGCTCTCAAAAGTGGCCCCCATGAGTATATGAGACATGGCCAAACCTTGTAATGGCTCATTCAACCCTCGAGCAAAGCATAGAGCCTTCTTCTGAGGTGTGTTAACCATGTCTAAACCGAATCGAGCAAGTTGGTTAAACTTATTCACATACTCCCTCACGGTCATGTCCCCTTGCTTCAAAGATATAAACTTCTCCATTTGCAGATTCTCCTCAGCAGATGATAGAAACTTAAGCCCAAACCTCATCCTAAAGTCGGCCCAAGTCTCTATAGGTCTAGCAGCGTTGGTGACCTCCCACCAATAAGCAGCTTCCTTTTTCAATAGCCATACTGCCAACAGAACTTTCCTACGGTCTTCTACTTCAAAGATAGCAAAAAGATCTTCAGTTTCCTTTAACCAGTTTCTTGCCTCAACATAAGTCTCTGTCCCAACAAAATTCTTGCCACCCATCGCCTTAAAGTCCTTGCAAATCTTTGTGAAATCCGCTTGTGGACGCTGAGGAGGAGGAGGAGGAGGAACCTCAGGTACGGGAGGAGGAGTGGGAGTGTTTGCTGGGCCCGCATCGTTGGCCCTAGCTTCCTAGTACCTTCGTGTGAAAACCCGTAACTTCCCCGTGAAGGAAAGCGCGGATAGTTCGAGAACAAGCCACAAAATAGAACGCAGACGGAAGAACATTTCATTGTATATTACAACAATGCATCAGATTACAAGAATATACAGAGTATAAATGAATATTACACAGAAATATCAGAGATTACAATAAATTACATAGCAGCGGAAAATAATACAATACACAATTAGAAGAGATATACGGATACAAAGCTTTCCGGATATCGTTCCAGCTGTAAACCAGGATCCTGTGAATATAATTCTGCAAAACCAAAACTACTAGCTGCCCGTGTCAAAATAGGGGCACCCAGAGTTTAGGTTAAAACAATAAACTCCAGGTCAGTCATGTGACTAGTGTGAGAACTAAAACAGCTATTAATCTTTATTTTAAAGTTAGGTAAATCAACGGACCACGCCATATAACACGGAACGGGTTTCCTCCCAAGAATATCAGTGCATAAAACAACAGCGCAGTGCTAAATAAAGAAAAATGAAGCTATTATAAGACCCAGGTCCTATCACACAATGGAACGCAAGCCGGGGGATAGGGTTTTTACCTTATAATAGCCAAGAATGCTTGATACGTTGAAAAACAAATCATTTGATACTATTATAAGTGCATAGTGTATAAAACAACTTCAAATCATAAGTATCAATCATAGGCGGCATGAATGCCCCATACCACTATGTCGCCATGTATAGGTTATACAATCAAAATCGAAAAGTCACGTATTTGGAAATTGGGTTTCCATCTATGAACCGAGGCAAAAGATAGCCCTCAACCGATTCGAGATGCTCTAGCCCGTGTCTCAGGAACAGCCGCAACTGCCCCTTGGATCGTCAGGGCCGGTCCACCAATGTGGATTATAATGCCCGAACACTACGTTTCTCCACCCTTTGGGGCGTAAATGAGCCAACGAATGACTCCATCGGACCCGGATCATCCGATCAAACCGAGGCGCCTCGCAACAACAACAACCACACAGGTGAAAAGTATGTAAATGTCAGGGCTGGTAGGTCACTGACACCACCCTAGCTAGAAAGAAAACGCAAGTCCCCCATGAGGTTCGTCTCCCGTTTTTGGTTCACCACCGGGGTGTGAGGCTCGCGAATTCACGTTAAACAAAGCTGTGTCACACAGGCTGTTCTTTGATCATCACCACAAGACTTTGCTTTTCAACAGAAGCCTTGATCATTTGCCACTTAGGCATGTCACACAGGCAATTCACTCTATGCGTTTGATATCCATCAGTATATAACCCCTGAGCTCGTACGTCTCAGAGAAGGGCGTTAAGCAAGAGAATAAATTCTCCGCCGCCAAACAGATATATATTTAATAGAGATCAATCACACAGACTAAAATCCAATGTCAGACACACAGTCCATTTACAAGTCCGTTCTGGGTCTGAACGAAACCGGAGGCACCTAGTACCCCGCATATCCATCGATCTCCAAGTACGTCTGAACGATCACCAACTGTTTCCATCTTCTTGGGTGTACAGCCCAATCAAGATCATCGGTAATCACCCAAACGACGTGAAGACCTCCGGTCTTCGACCACCGTCTTCATCTTCGACTTATCGTCGTATCAGTTATTCAGAATGGGATAAACCCGGTCTTTCCGAATAACTCGCGTATACTTTAAATAAGTGTTACACAAACACAACATACGCCTCATTCCAATTCATCAGTCACTAACCGTAAATTAACCAGAGAATAATTCCCCAAATATTAACCCCGAAGGCCGAAACCAACATCAAATCAATATCCAGAAAACCATTCTGCTTAGCTAACCGACAGTTAGTTCCTAAATTTCACATTCATAGGGAAAGGTTCCCATTAATTTTATCAAAGATAAATCTTTAAAATTTATTCTCTAATCTTCTTTTGAATTTCGATTCAATTAGTCGAGATTAACGAACCTTACCGAAGTAATCATTTGTTTTAATTTCCCAATCCCAACCTATTCATCCCATGAAGTAAAACAGGTGATACTTCATATCTAACACCACGGTGTTATCGGTAAATTCAATTACCATTTCACGTTCAAATCTAATTAAAGATTCAACTATCGCCTGGAGCAAAACTGGTGATACTCCATTCTCGATGATTTCAATCTAATTAAAGGTTCATTAAAACTCCACTTAGTTTTAATCGTTAACTGGGTTAAAGAAACAGTGTCATTTAAAACACGGTTCACGATAAACCCAAAGTCACATTCCATTAATTATCGGGTTAAAGAACGAGTGTTATTTAAAATACTGTCCACGATAAACCCGAAAATCAATATCAATTCAATTCCAATTAAATATTATTTAATTGGTACACTTCATTAAATCTAAATAAAAAGATTTAATCTTTTCTCAACTGGGTTTAAGAACAGTGTTAGTCAAGACACCATTCACGACAAACCCAAATCACATTTGATATTAAATACAAGGCTCTGAATAGAAAATATATCGGCTTATATTTAATATCAAATTTTATGACCAACAGATATCGTATTGGAAATAAAGATATATATATCTATACCTTTCAAATTTCCATAACAACATCTGTATAATCACGAAATCCAACATCGAAATATTTCGAAGACAATTTCGATTCAAATCCATTCCAATGCAATCATTGGAAATTCTGGTTATTTTCAAAACCATTTCAAATTCAATTTATTTATTTAAAAATAAATAGAATTATAATTCTAGTTCAAAACTAGTTCATTTCGATAAAAATCTATTTTTATCTTTTCAAATATGGGGTTTTTCATCCCAGTTCTTTCTAAATCATTTCTTATGATTTTACACAAATTATTACTATTTTTAATAATTTTATCAAGGCCCGTACAGTCGATTTCCATCAACGACCATCGAACTGCACTTACAGCGACCTTTTTCAAATTTGATTTGGACATAATTCCAAATCCAACCATTAGATTTCTAATTCCTAATATTCGTTAGAAAGCTCTTTTCGATACGAACCCAACGGTTCCGGTTTTAGGAGAATCCGTTGGTCGGATCTCCCGTAATATCCGTTTGAAGTCAATGGTCGAAATTCGCGAACTGCCGCGGCGCGGCGCGTTCTATTCAGGCCATTATATTATATATATTTTATATATAATATATACTTCGTCGATTTCCTTTTAAAACGTAGTTTATAAATCGTTTTAAAATTTATTTTCAAAACGGTTTCAACTTCATATTCAATTTCAAATCAAAATTGAATATTCCAATATAAATTAGTTTTAAATTCATTTCAAATCGATTTCAATTCGAATTGATTTCTAATTCAATTTCAATTCGAATTCATTTCTATTCAATTTCAATTCGAATTCATTTATATTCAATTTCAATTCAAATTCATTTCTATTCAATTTCAATTCGAATTCATTTCTATTCAATTTCAATTCGAATTCATTTCTATTCAATTTCAATTCGAATTCATTTCTATTCAATTTCAATTCGAATTCATTTCTATTCAATTTCAATTCGAACTCATTTCTTTTCAATTTCAATTCGAATTTATTTATATTCAATTTCAATTTGAATTCGTTTATATTCAATTTCAATTCGAATTCATTTCTTTTCAATTTCAATTCGAATTCATTTATATTCAATTTCAATTCGAATTCATTTATATTCAATTTCAATTCGAATTCATTTCTATTCAATTTCAATTCGAATTCATTTATATTCAATTTCAATACGAATTCATTTATATTCAATTTCAATTCGAATTCATTTCTATTCAATTTCAATTCGAATTCATTTATATTCAATTTCAATTCGAATTCATTTCTTTTCAATTTCAATTCGAATTCATTTATATTCAATTTCAATTCGAATTCATTTATATTCAATTTCAATTCGAATTCATTTCTTTTCAATTTCAGTTCGTATTCATTTATATTCAATTTCAATTCGAATTCATTTCTTTTAAATTTCAAATTTTGAAATCATTTTTGATATTCATTATAAAATGAATAAAATCGATATAAATATCGTTCACGTCAAAATGGCGTCAATCTAATCAATATGGCTTCATATATTCCTATTTTCAAATATTCTATTTCAAATATTTCTTTTTCAAATATTTCTATTTCAAATATTTTATTTTCAAATATTTCTTTCTCAAATATTTCTTTCTCAAATATTTCTATTTGAAATATTTCTATTTCCAATATTTTATTTCAAAACTGGAATGAGGCCCAATCAATTACCATATAATGTTAATTATATGGATTTTCTACAACACAGGTATATATCAACAAAGATGAATAATCAACCATCATCCAAAGTGCATTCCACACTGTATAAGCATCAAATATAAATAAACAACGCTTACACAGCCTGTCGACCAATCGATCGACATACAACTGAACAATCGGGATTAGTGTACGTCAAATATCATCCCAATACCCGTGTGGGGTTTCAAATAATCAAACCCAGATTTTATTTGTGCAGTTGGGCGATGTGTAAAATTTTATCGACCCAATCAATATTAGTCAAATGTGTGTATATAAACAAATCGTCCGATTTGTTTACTTTTATTTCATTTCATATACACGTTAAAAATTCTATTTTTAACTATAAAATATTTTAACTATATAAATATTTTATTTCATTTCACATCACATCACACAATCCACTATACAGCAAAATCAAACAAACAAGCATACAAGCCGTCCATGGTCTGTGGACGACGGGTGTCGGGTGCTACTAAACACCGTCTGCATCCTAGTATATATTTCAACTAGAAAATTAAATTAAAGAGTGAGAGATTCTCACAGATAGCTATCCCAACTCCACGACACTTCTATTGTAGAAAATCTTGTCGTTCTCGCCTTTTGTCACTTTCATTGCCCGTAGCCACTACATATATAAAAATCACATTTTTACTTTGCTATTCAATATATAAAAATCGAATTTTTACTATGATATTCAATATATAAAAATCGAATTTTTACTATGCTATTCAATATATAAAAAATCGAATTTTTACTATGCTATTCAATATATAAAAATCGAATTTTTACTCGCTATTTTTATACGATAAAAATTGTTTCTTTGATATGATAATCGTCGCCAATTCTATATGACAAAAATTGAATCTTTATTCCATGAAAAATTAAATCTTTATATTCATAGCAAAATCAAATCCTTTTATTCATAAATATATAACCTTTTTCTTACACACAAACATGAACTTTTCTTATTTAAAAACATGAACTTTTCTTATTTAAAAACATGAATTTTCTTATTTCAGATTTTTATTTAAAGATTATATAAACAAAAAGAAAAGAAGAAGTAAAAACTGAAATAAATTAAAAACATAAAGAAAGAAAAAAAACTCACTGTGTTGCGCGCTCTAGGGTGGTCGGAGGCTGACTCAGGCGACGTGGGAGTTGCCATCGGCGGTGGGTGGTTCTGCTAGGCGGATCTGGGCGTGTGGGGGGGGGGGGGGGCGTTGCGATTGGAGATGGGGCTCGGGCGAGGGTTTCTGCATCGAAGAACGGGGAAGGAGAGAGGCGACTGGATGGGGGGCATCGCGCTTGGCGGCGAGGGGGGGGTGCGGCGTCGTCGTCGACGGGGGGGGAGGGGGGAGGGGAAGGGGGCTCCGCGCGATTTGATTTTCCTTTTTCTTTTTTTTTTCCTCTACGGTTTTAACTGAAGGGAGAAGGTAAAGATTGAATATATATTTTAATTTAATTATTTAATTATTTTATTCTTCAAAAAGTTACCTACAGTTTCGATCTCAAAACGAGACCCACCGCCTATCGTCCCTAGCTAATTACCCCCATTCCGAACACAATGGGATATGTATCGTAAGCTGATTCGACTGTTTCGATCAGTTTTCGTCAAAATCAACATATAACTCTATATATTGAATTTGAACGCACATTTCAATTTACCGGGCCCACATACGAACTCTAAAAATTCCCGAAAAATATTTTCTAGCTTCGTATCGACGATACGGTCCTAACAAAACTAGTTTCATCGAATTCTGAGACCGTTTGAAAAATGGCCATTTTCCAGTCGATTAAAATCAACTGAAACTGGTCAAACACGTTTTCCTTTGCCACGCTCTCATATTGAATCGAAAAATTATGAAATTTGAAACCTAGCAATAACTTTACATCCCGAATCCAACAAAAGTGGTTTCGTCGAATCCGAGGTCGTTTGCAAAATTTCCATTTTTAAGGGCCTGAATTCCATAGCGACTATTCAGAATTTTCAACTGGACATATCTTTTGATTCCCGCTATGAAATTTCGATTTTTCGGATTCGTTGGAAAGATATCCCCAATTAGATCCTAATGTTTTTGGTTTCACTAAAATCCGGATTGTTTTGCACCCGGTACATTCAATTGACGTTTGAAATCGAATTATCGAACTACCGCGCCATTTTCAATTCTATTATAATTATATATATAATTATTTATATTCTAACGACGACGTATATAAATATATACGTTCGAATTATATTCAAAATAAATTTCTCGTCGATATTATTTAAAATAATTCATTTTAAATGTGCAAAATTCATTAAAATTGCCAAAATAAAAATTTTAAACTGGCCTAGATTTTCAGGTTGTTACAATCTCCCCCACTTAAAACTTTTTCGTCCCCGAAAAGGAACAAAGTCGAAAGTGGTTTGATCAATCAACTCTACGTTCGATCTGGCTTCCATTCTCCAACTTTTCAGTTTCTGAGAATTTTCAAATTCTTCAAAAATTTGGCTAACACCCTAAATTTTCGAAAAATTTCGCCATAACCTCCCCTGCACCGGGAGCTACGGGAAAATCCCAAAATTGCCATATAGGCCTTCTGATCTCAAAAAGAAAAAGAAAAAGCCAAGCGGCTAGCCAATAGGCTCATAAAATCATCATCACCCAAACAAAACAGTAAATTATAGTAAACATGTACCTATTTGTCGGGCAAACAAATTTTATTCTCTGCTCTAGCCTCCTTGCTATGACCTGTTCAATGTAAGTATATGTATATGCAAGCAAATGCGACCAAATTCCAATACAATTCACTATTTGATTCAATTTGGCTAAAGGTTCAACATTTAATTATTCAAACAATAATCAAACAACACAACCATCAATCAATTAGTGAATTATCATTTCAAATTCATAACTTTGATATTTAGTCAAAATTCTCATTTTTGGTGCCAATTCACAACAATGTATTCTAGCTATATTTTGGTTCTCACACCAGTCTAATGGAAATATATAAATATCACACCTTTGAAACTCGAACACAACACTGATGATGGGTACCCATCATCAGAATCATTCCCGGGCGACTACAGTGGGATTCTATATCTACCCAGTATATTAAAATTTCGAATATACGTTTGCAAGGCGTATATGCAAAACCTTTATATATTGGATTGTCCAAATCAATATAAATAAATAATCAAATACGTATAATTGATTTAAATTTTCAAAACAAAATTTGTTTTCAATTTTAAAAATATACTCTTCACACTCGTTCTAGGATACTACTGATCCCATCTCTAACGAGTCATTCTAATTGGATATTACTAATCCAATATCTGATGAATTCTTTCGTATGGTTCTAATGTGTCCTGTTCTCTGCTTTGTAAACCAAAGCTCTGATACCAACTGTGAAAACCCGTAACTTCCCCGTGAAGGAAAGCGCGAATAGTTCGAGAACAAGCCATAAAATAGAACGTAGACGGAAGAACATTTCATTGTATATTACAAAAATGCATCAGATTACAAGAATATACAGAGTATAAATGAATATTACACAGAAATATCAGAGATTACAATAAATTACATAGCAGCGGAAAATAATACAATACACAACTAGAAGAGATATACGGATACAAAGCTTTCCGGATATCGTTCTAGCTGTAAACCAGGATCCTATGAATATAAATCTGCAAAACTGTAACAACCCGTATTTCGATAACATGTTAAAACGAGAATCAAGGCAGAATTTCATTTTTAAATTCTGAATCAAGTAAAACGGGCTATGCCATTGCGTTCGTCTCGAAAAAATACGCGAAATAGAGTCCGAGTTTTCGAAAATCAGAGTTCGTATGACCCGATTAAGGCCCAACGAAGTTTTCAGAAAATTTTCAAAGTAAAAACAGATTTCAAATTCAAGTTTGAATTTGGAAATTTGGGCCAGTTTGGGCCAGGCGGGAAAATTCCCGCCAGAGCACCCAAGTCGACAACCCTGTCGACTTGGGAGTCGACTTGGTTGGACCCAAGTCGACAGCCCTGTCGACTTGGGTGTCGACTTGGTCCAGCCGGGCAGTTCTGCCTGGTGCACCATTTTGGGTTTGTGTTGAGTTTGGGGGCCAGATTCGGTTTTAAGGGCTGAGATTGCAACTAGGGTTTAATCCTATGGCCTAAAACACTTGCCTAATCTATAAATAAGACCCTAACCTAACCCTATATCATCATTATTCATTCATACAACTAAACTATGGCAAAATTTTACCTCTCATGGCCTCCACTCTCTTCATAAAATTTCTAAATTGTTTCTATGAGAGATTTTCCATGCATACAAGTGTTTTCAAGCTTGTATGAGTGCCATTAGCTTGCATTCAAGTCAAGTTTCTATATTTGCATCATAAAGCAAGGGTTTTGATCATTTTGGCTCAAGGATTTTTATGTTAGAGCTCGAATTTTGGGTCTATTTGATTGCCTAAGGGCTTTGTCATATCTTTTGTGCCTTCATAGCAATGTAAGCCCTTTCCCTACTCTTAGATATTAACTATGAAGTTAAATGTTCATGTTGCAAGTTTGGGTTTGATCATTGAGTATGATACATGCTATCATGTCATGCAAGTTTATGAAGTCATTATCTTGATCTTGTGGGCTAAAAGCTACAACCTTTATGTTGAAATATTGCATTATGCAACATGAGAACCCTCATAACCTTTATGTCAACTTGCATATGAAGTCATAACCCTTATATGATGATATATGCGAGTTACTAGTCATCATTCCATGTCTTTTGTCACCATGATTCGCTTATGTGCCAAGTTTGGGTTTATGCATGTTTTTTAGGCTTAAGAATGTAACATGCAAGTTAATGAACACATTTGTGCCTCATTTGCCACCATGATTAACTTGTGGCTTAATATCCATTTTTGTCATGCCTTTGCCAAGTCTCTTCTTTTAATCCATTACGTTGTTGCGAACGTATATGCGAGTTTAAAAGCGTTGGGTTATGTTATGGGTAATTTCTAATGACATGAAATACAACTTGAAAACATGACTTGTAATATAACATGGAAGTTGACATGTGAGTATGTTTGAAAATATGAAATTGGGAATTTACCTATTAAGTTAGGTCTACCCATACTATGGAATTGAGAATTCACCTATTAAGTTAGGTCTACCCAAATCCTTGAAAACTTGTAATATGTGTTGGAAACATAATGAACATGACACTTAGATAATATAAGTGTGGCCAACTCGAGGTTGGGTTGAGTTTGCAACGTAAAACTACCCGGAACCGACCGGCCTAACTAGTAGTTGCAAACAATAGGACCCAATGTGAGAAGTTGGTCATGTTGTGCTTGAACCCGAGGTTAGACCAAGTTGTGGTGTAAAGCTACCCGGAACCGACCGGCTTAACTAGTAACCACAACAAAGTCTAATGTGAGAGGTTGAGGTGCATTAAGTAATTAATGCTACATGATAGGGTTAAGTTAATTTGATTAATGACTCTTAACCAAATATGACATGGACAAATGGGTTAAGTAATTTGATTAGGCTAATGATACTTAACAAAACATGACAAGGTTGGGTAAGGTTAAGTAACTTGATTTGCCTAATGACACTTAACCATTTTTATACGACTAGTGGACGGGGTTAAGTTAACCAACACTTAATCAATCCAACACGATAATTTGGTAAGGTTAAGTAAGTTCTCTTAATGACACTTAACCGAAAGATACAGTTAATGGATGGGGTTAAGATTAGACTTAACTAGTCTAAACATGGAAATCGGATGGGGTTAAGTTAACCTAGACTTAATTAATCCCACTTGGTAGTTTGATGGGGTTAAGTTAACCTAGACTTAATTAATCCCACTTGGTAGTTTGATGGGGTTAAGTTAAACACTTAACTAATCTAACACGATGATTTGAAGTGGTTAAGTTAACCAACACTTAACCAATCTAACTCGGTAATTTCGAAGTGATTAAGTAACCTATACTTAAACACTCCAACTCGGTTATTTGATAAGGTTATGTTAACCAATACTTAACCAATCTAACGTGATAACATGATAAGGCTAAGTCACGAATCGCTTAAATACGCTTGACCGATTTGACTCAGTAATTTGATAGGGTCAAGTTAATATATACTTAACCAACTTGAGCATGGTTTGTAGGGTTAAGTCTTGAACTTGGATACTTAGCCAATTTTGACATGATTTGTAGACGGGTTAAGTCATGAACTTAAGTGACACTTAATCCATTATGTAAACCCTAGTTCTGAGGATTAGGTGGATAACCGTAGTTAACAAGGATAACGGGAATAAGGCTAAGTGGTAAACCTTAGTTGAAGAATAACTAAGTAATGATTCTTAGTCAAGGAAATTTAGACCAGTTCATAGATAGATGAGTAACCTGATACGGTAGGTCATTGTTTAAGTATACGACTAGGAGCAAGTATCTGATTTAGATAAAGGCTCCAGCGAACTGGGTAACGAAGCAGCGGCTTCGGGGAACGTGAGGATATCCTTGGTATCCCTCTATGAGCTGCCAGGTGATTATACTAGGCTCATGAGAGGTTAAGGTCTGCGTTAGAAGAACCAAGAGTATGCCTTGGTTGCTATACGAGCGACCTAAAGACGGGGATGGATAGGGGATAGTCGACGATACACGGTCGTACCCTAGATAGCATTTCGTCAGGCTACCTACCATCTTTGGTCAAGCGTGTACGTACGGAAAGGCAGAGAACACCCAAAAGACCATAATTGCTATCTAATTATGGTTGCGGTAAGGCTAGGATTGTGGGTTGGCCAGTAGTGTGTTCTCATACAGGATTTATCCTGTCTTGTCTTTCACTAGTTGAGGGAGTGGTCTCGTGGGACCATAGCCACGTATAGAAAAAAACAGACTTTAGCATCTGCATCGGCAGATAAATCGAAAGCTCCCGACCGAGTCCTGTATTTCCTGGTCTGCCCTGTGACAGGACTCGGATGGAACGATGTGATACATGTGCATACAGTCATGGAAAAACGATTCACGATGAATGCGTGGGAAAAAGGGCGCGGTTGACGGTTAGTGTAAATCCTAGCGGCCCTGGGTGGTTGAACCAAAACCGAGATACGAAAACGTGCAATAGGTAAGCATAATCCCTAGTAGTCCTAGGTAGCATAAGTCCTAGTTGTGCAAACGATGATTCATGTTGAAAGACCCTAGTTAGATATAGGGTGACAATCCAAAACGATCTTAAGGATCATGGAACTATGTTAAAGTAGTATAGAATCTCATGGGAAAGCCCGTATGGTCTACGGCAAGGGACTGAACATTTACATGAAATAAAACATACGAGTTGAGTAACCTATATATGCGATATATTAGGTTGACATGGACCATTACACGACTTTTGAGTAAGGGTCATTCATGGTTAACACATGATACGGTGGGGATACTAGTATGATAGGTGCAGAGCTAAAATACAGGATTGATACCATGGGACGTTATACGTGATAGACATCTTGGGGATATTATAGTTGATAGGAACCTGACGATGGGATACCTTGTTTTATCTTGACATCGTAATTTATCATGACACTTTAGTTTATCTGAGTTCAGTAGTTCATCATGTTATTTTGATTTTGCTTATCTATCTTGTCATCATGCTTATGTTCATCTCAGTTTCTCATGTCAGTTAACTTTACTAGTTTTTATGCTGATAGTAGATAGGGCTTACTCAGTCTTTTTGACTGACCCGTTTTGTTTCGCCTCTTTTCTTCCGTTTCCCCCCAGGTTACAGGGAGGAAATACTGTTGTTTAGTTCGGACTTATTCTGCTTGAAGGTCATCATGGATGGCTTGGACTTCTCTTGGCTATGGCTACTTTACTGTTTTTACTTGGGGAATAATTTATGAAAAAGTCTTTATGCTTCTTTACTATTGCAAGACAGGTTTTGATGTACTCTGATGTAAAAGGCTTTAGACCTTAATTATTAATGTTTATGAAAGTTCGATTTTACTTCCGCTATTTTATATGTTCTGTCTTGTGATATTTCTGTGCATGTTTACCAATAATGCCCCTCTAAAGCTAGTGCATTCCTTTGCGAGTGACCCTAGCAGAGGCGGGGTGTTACACGTGGTATCAGAGCAGAAGGTTACCAGACTGGGCAAAAGTTTTTAAAGACCTTCTGAAAACTATTTGAAAATCGTTTACAAAGAAGCATTTTCCAAGAAAATTTTCTTTTAAAAGAAAAAGGCTATTCCCCAAAGGCCATTAGCACTATCCTTGTTTCCTTAATTGAATCTCTTTTCCTTTCTTTCCTCCATCTGTAGTCACAGTGGTTTTAACTGCGACTAGTCTTTTCTATCTACGAAAGTGCTTTCCATACGATGGAGGTGGTTTTCGAGAGACCAGTGGCCGCGTTATAAGAAAGGATAGTGAGGAAGAGGATTAAGGATACGAGCTTAAGGATGAGCAACTTGTTGGTATGGCTTAGTCCTCAAAGGAGGGAGAAAGATGAACAATGAAACCCATGACGAGAGAATACCTTTGGCATGGTAAAACGGGGCGGATAGTTAAGTATTATGGGACAAGGACAAGATCATCGGGAGGGCAATAGTATGCTCTCATTTCTAGGGTACCTCGGAAGGAGGGTAACGATCTTGTTAAAGGTTTTTCTTCTCTATCATCCCGTTAGGACTTCGTTTTTCGTATCATTTAAGTCTGCTTCGATAGTTGAGTCTCTGCACCTTAAGTACTAGCGTAATAGAGAATCCCATTTTTGTCTCAAACTCCTATTGGAGAATCAGTCCATTTATACATGACTTGTTTGGATTTGAGAATGTCTATGCCAAGTGTTGAGTTTGGAAATAATGCTTATGTTTATAAGCTATGGATGGATTCTAGGGATGAAGTGGTTATCCAGTAGGGGGTGCCACTCTCGGTTTTGATAGGAGGGTAGTTAGACCTTTTGACTAGCCTTGGTAATACCCTCGAAGTATCGTGTAACCTTTTTGAGGTTCTGTCATGACTAGTTACTTAGGATCTCTTGATGCCTTTATTGGAAATTTGAAGCCCGATCGAGTGGTGTTCGCCGATAAGACGGATGGTTTACTTCATTTATGCATGGGTTATAGAGATCACCCTAGTAAGTGCGCATGATAACCTGGTTGACATATGTTTACTTTCAAGAGAAAGTTCTTCTACATGGAATACCTTATAGTATATAAACTAGATCCAAGATTCACTAGTGAATTTTGGAAAGCTTGCATGAGATCATGAGTACGCAGTCATGTTTGCGCCAAGTATTCTAGAAAAAGGATACGTGCAAGTGGAACGAGAGGCGACGAAGAAATGAGTTCCAGCTCATGTTATGGAAACAGGAAATAAGAAGCTACGAAATCGCGAAGTTAAAAGACGGTCAAGGCACAATGGAATTAAGCTCGAGGAAATACGACTTTGATGGTCAAAGACTAGATACGCGCATGATATCTCTTTTTGGGAGTATATCCTTGATCCCTGTTTTCTGTAGAGCTTACTTGTAGGCTATCTTCTGTGGACATCCTCTCGGTCCTATTTTCTGTTACAAACCCCGTAAGAAGTTTGTCTTGTTTATCTTCTCGACCCTGTTCCAGGGAATCCTAGGTAGAACCCTATGGATGTAAACATGTATTTGAAACATGTTATGATTGATATGGTTGCAAGTGGTTGCTCGTGGATGCGCGAATACACATTAGATACTAGCTTGAATCGGTCACATTTCATATTGCATATGCACGAGTATTTATACTTGTTTATGGATGAAATCGAATGTATTATCATGCGGTTGTTGCATATGAATGAATGATTGTGCACGCATATAGTATCTATATGACTAGGACTATTTGCATACATGTTGGATTCATGGCACTATACATATTTTGCATTAGAAAGATTATTCAGGCCTGATCATTAGCATTAGCTAAGGAACATGTACACACACGTTTTGCATATATTCATACAGCATTAGAAATCATCTAAGGACAATGGTTGCTTGTGGATGATGTTTTGAGTAGATGAATGATGGATGGTAGGATATGTTCTTCCTAACTTGGAGATTTCGGGGACGAAATCCTAAAAGGTGGGGAGAATGTAACAACCCGTATTTCGATAACATGTTAAAACGAGAATCAAGGCAGAATTTCATTTTTAAATTCTGAATCAAGTAAAACGGGCTATGCCATTGCATTCGTCTCGGAAAAATACGCGAAATAGAGTCCGAGTTTTCGAAAATCGGAGTCCGTATGACCCGATTAAGGCCCAACGAAGTTTTCAGAAAATTTCAAAGTAAAAACAGATTTCAAATTCAAGTTTGAATTTGGAAATTTGGGCCAGTTTGGCCAGGCGGGAAAATTCCCGCCAGAGCACCCAAGTCGAAAGCCCTGTCGACTTGGGAGTCGACTTGGTTGGACCCAAGTCGACATCCCTGTCGACTTGGCTGTCGACTTGGTCCAGCCGGGCAGTTCTGCCTGGTGCATCATTTTGGGTTTGTGTTGAGTTTGGGGGCCAGATTCGGTTTTAAGGGCTGAGATTGCAACTAGGGTTTAATCCTATGGCCTAAAACACTTGCCTAATCTATAAATAAGACCCTAACCTAACCCTAAATCATCATTATTCATTCATACAACTAAACTATGGCAAAATTTTACCTCTCATGGCCTCCACTCTCTTCATAAAATTTCTAAATTGTTTCTATGAGAGATTTTCCATGCATACAAGTGTTTTCAAGCTTGTATGAGTGCCATTAGCTTGCATTCAAGTCAAGTTTCTATATTTGCATCATAAAGCAAGGGTTTTGATCATTTTGGCTCAAGGGTTTTTATGTTAGAGCTCGCATTTTGGGTCTATTTGATTGCCTAAGGGCTTTGTCATATCTTTTGTGCCTTCATAGCAATGTAAGCCCTTTCCCTACTCTTAGATATTAACTATGAAGTTAAATGTTCATGTTGCAAGTTTGGGTTTGATCATTGAGTATGATACATGCTATCATGTCATGCAAGTTTATGAAGTCATTATCTTGATCTTGTGGGCTAAAAGCTACAACCTTTATGTTGAAATATTGCATTATGCAACATGAGAACCCTCATAACCTTTATGTCAACTTGCATATGAATTCATAACCCTTATATGATGATATATGCGAGTTACTAGTCATCATTCCATGTCTTTTGTCACCATGATTCGCTTATGTGCCAAGTTTGGGTTTATGCATGTTTTTTAGGCTTAAGAATGTAACATGCAAGTTAATGAACACATTTGTGCCTCATTTGCCACCATGATTAACTTGTGGCTTAATATCCATTTTTGTCATGCCTTTGCCAAGTCTCTTCTTTTAATCCATTACGTTTTTGCGAACGTATATGCGAGTTTAAAAGCGTTGGGTTATGTTATGGGTAATTTCTAATGACATGAAATACAACTTGAAAACATGACTTGTAATATAACATGGAAGTTGACATGTGAGTATGTTTGAAAATATGAAATTGGGAATTTACCTATTAAGTTAGGTCTACCCATACTATGGAATTGAGAATTTACCTATTAAGTTAGGTCTACCCAAATCCTTGAAAACTTGTAATATGTGTTGGAAACATAATGAACATGACACTTAGATAATATAAGTGTGGCCAACTCGAGGTTGGGTTGAGTTTGCAACGTAAAACTACCCGGAACCGACCGGCCTAACTAGTAGTTGCAAACAATAGGACCCAATGTGAGAAGTTGGTCATGTTGTGCTTGAACCCGAGGTTAGACCAAGTTGTGGTGTAAAGCTACCCGGAACCGACCGGCTTAACTAGTAACCACAACAAAGTCTAATGTGAGAGGTTGAGGTGCATTAAGTAATTAATGCTACATGATAGGGTTAAGTTAATTTGATTAATGACTCTTAACCAAATATGACATGGACAAATGGGTTAAGTAATTTGATTAGGCTAATGATACTTAACAAAACATGACAAGGTTGGGTAAGGTTAAGTAACTTGATTTGCCTAATGACACTTAACCATTTTTATACGACTAGTGGACGGGGTTAAGTTAACCAACACTTAATCAATCCAACACGATAATTTGGTAAGGTTAAGTAAGTTCTCTTAATGACACTTAACCGAAAGATACAGTTAATGGATGGGGTTAAGATTAGACTTAACTAGTCTAAACATGGAAATCGGATGGGGTTAAGTTAACCTAGACTTAATTAATCCCACTTGGTAGTTTGATGGGGTTAAGTTAACCTAGACTTAATTAATCCCACTTGGTAGTTTGATGGGGTTAAGTTAAACACTTAACTAATCTAACACGATGATTTGAAGTGGTTAAGTTAACCAACACTTAACCAATCTAACTCGGTAATTTCGAAGTGATTAAGTAACCTATACTTAAACACTCCAACTCGGTTATTTGATAAGGTTAAGTTAACCAATACTTAACCAATCTAACGTGATAACATGATAAGGCTAAGTCACGAATCGCTTAAATACGCTTGACCGATTTGACTCAGTAATTTGATAGGGTCAAGTTAATATATACTTAACCAACTTGAGCATGGTTTGTAGGGTTAAGTCTTGAACTTGGATACTTAGCCAATTTTGACATGATTTGTAGATGGGTTAAGTCATGAACTTAAGTGACACTTAATCCATTATGTAAACCCTAGTTCTGAGGATTAGGTGGATAACCGTAGTTAACAAGGATAACGGGAATAAGGCTAAGTGGTAAACCTTAGTTGAAGAATAACTAAGTAATGATTCTTAGTCAAGGAAATTTAGACCAGTTCATAGATAGATGAGTAACCTGATACGATAGGTCATCGTTTAAGTATACGAGTAGGAGCAAGTATCTGATTTAGATAAAGGCTCCAGCGAACTGGGTAACGAAGCAGCGGCTTCGGGGAACGTGAGGATATTCTTGGTATCCCTCTATGAGCTGCCAGGTGATTATACTAGGCTCATGAGAGGTTAAGGTCTGCGTTAGAAGAACCAAGAGTATGCCTTGGTTGCTATACGAGCGACCTAAAGACGGGGATGGATAGGGGATAGTCGACGATACACGGTCGTACCCTAGATAGAAGTTCGTCAGGCTACCTACCATCTTTGGTCAAGCGTGTACGTACGGAAAGGCAGATAACACCCAAAAGACCATAATTGCTATCTAATTATGGTTGCGGTAAGGCTAGGATTGTGGGTTGGCCAGTAGTGTGTTCTCATACAGGATTTATCCTGTCTTGTCTTTCACTAGTTGAGGGAGTGGTCTCGTGGGACCATAGCCACGTATAGAAAAAAACAGACCTTAGCATCTGCATCGGCAGATAAATCGAAAGCTCCCGACCGAGTCCTGTATTTCCTGATCTGCCCTGTGATAGGACTCGGATGGCACGATGTGATACATGTGCATACAGTCATGGAAAAACGATTCACGATGAATGCGTGGGAAAAAGGGCGCGGTTGACGGTTAGCGTAAATCCTAGCGGCCCTGGGTGGTTGAACCAAAACCGAGATACGAAAACGTGCAATAGGTAAGCATAATCCCTAGTAGTCCTAGGTAGCATAAGTCCTAGTTGTGCAAACGATGATTCATGTTGAAAGACCCTAGTTAGATATAGGGTGACAATCCAAAACGATCTTAAGGATCATGGAACTATGTTAAAGTAGTATAGAATCTCATGGGAAAGCCCGTATGGTCTACGGCAAGGGACTGAACATTTACATGGAATAAAACATACGAGTTGAGTAACCTATATATGCGATATATTAGGTTGACATGGACCATTACACGACTTTTGAGTAAGGGTCATTCATGGTTAACACATGATACGGTGGGGATACTAGTATGGTAGGTGCAGAGCTAAAATACAGGATAGATACCATGGGACGTTATACGTGATAGATATCTTGGGGATATTATACTTGATAGGAACCTGACGATGGGATACCTTGTTTTATCTTGACATCGTAATTTATCATGACACTTTAGTTTATCTGAGTTCAGTAGTTCATCATGTTATTTTGATTTAGCTTATCTATCTTGTCATCATGCTTATGTTCATCTCAGTTTCTCATGTCAGTTAACTTTACTAGTTTTTATGCTGATAGTAGATAGGGCTTACTCAGTCTTTTTGACTGACCCGTTTTGTTTCGCCTCTTTTCTTCCGTTTCCCCCCAGGTTACAGGGAGGAAATACTGTTGTTTAGTTCGGACTTCTTCTGCTTGAAGGTCATCATGGATGGCTTGGACTTCTCTTGGCTATGGCTACTTTACTGTTTTTACTTGGGGAATAATTTATGAAAAAGTCTTTATGCTTCTTTACTATTGCAAGACAGGTTTTGATGTACTCTGATGTAAAAGGCTTTAGACCTTAATTATTAATGTTTATGAAAGTTCGATTTTACTTACGCTATTTTATATGTTCTGTCTTGTGATATTTCTGTGCATGTTTACCAATAATGCCCCTCTAAAGCTAGTGCATTCCTTTGCGAGTGACCCTAGCGGAGGCGGGGTGTTACAAAAACCAAAACTACTAGCTGCTCGTGTCAAAATAGGGGCACCCAGAGTTTAGGTTAAAACAATAAACTCCAGGTCAGTCATGTGACTGGTGTAAGAACTAAAACAGTTATTAATCTTTATTTTAAAGTTAGGTAAATCAAGGGACCACGCCGTATAACACGGAACGGGTTTCCTCCCAAGAATACCAGTGCATAAAACAACAGCGCAGTGCTAAATAAAGAAAAATGAAGCTATTATAAGACCCAGGTCCTATCACACAATGCAACGCAAGCCGGGGGATAGGGTTTTTACCTTATAATAGCCAAGAATGCTTGATACGTTGAAAAACAAATTATTTGATACTATTATAAGTGCATAGTGTATAAAACAACTTCAAATCATAAGTATCAATCATAGGCGGCATGAATGCCCCATACCACTATGTCGCCATATATAGGTTTTACAATCAAAATCGCAAAGTCACGTATTTGGAAATTGGGTTTCCATCTATGAACCGAGGCAAAAGATAGTCCTCAACCGATTCGAGACGCTCTAGCCCGTGTCTCAGGAACAGCCGCAACTACCCCTTGGATCGTCAGGGTCGGTCCACCGATGTGGATTATAATGCCTAAACACTACGTTTCTCCGCCCTTTGGGGCGTAAATGAGCCAACGAATGACTCCATCGGACCCGGATCGTCCGATCAAACCGAGGCGCCTCACAACAGCAACAACCACACAGGTGAAAAGTATATAAATGTCAGGGCTGGTAGGTCACTGACACCACCTTAGCTAGAAAGAAACGTCGTGCTCTCCCTGCAGTCACTATCCCGTTTTTGACTCATACCGAGGTGTGGAATTCACGTTATACACAAAGCTGCGCCACACAGGCCGTGCTTCGATCATCAACCACAAGACTTTGCTTTTCAACAGAAGCCTTGATCAATTGCCACTTACGCGTGCCACACTGGCAATTCACTCCATGCGACTGATGTCCATCGATATACAACCTCCGAGCTCGTACGTCTCAGAGAAGGGCGTTAAGCAAGAGAATAAATTCTCCACCGCCAAACAGATGTATATTTAATAGAGATCAATCAACATAGAATAAAATCCAATGTCAGACACACAGTCCATTTACAAGTTCGTTCTGGTTCTGAACGAAACCGGAGGCACCTAGTACCCTGCATATCCATCGATCTCCAAGTACGTCTGAACGAACACCAACTGTTTCCATCTTCTTGGGTGTACAGCCCAATCAAGATCATCAGTAATCACCCAAACGACGTGAAGACCTCCGGTCTTTGACCACCGTCTTCATCTTTGACTTATCGTCGTATCAGTTATTCAGAATGGGATAAACCCGGTCTTTCCGAATAACTCGCGTATACTTTAAATAAGTGTTACACAAACACAACATACGCCTCATTCCAATTCATCAGTCACTAACCGTAAATTAACCAGAGAATAATTCCCCAAATATTAACCCCAAAGGCCGAAACCAACATCAGATCAATATCCAGAAAACCATTCTGCTTAGCTAACCGACAGTTAGTTCCTAAATTTCACATTCATAGGGAAAGGTTCCCATTAATTTTATCAAAGATAAATCTTTAAAATTTATTCTCAAATCTTCTTTTGAATTTCAATTCAACTAGTCGGGATTAACGAACCTTACCAAAATAATCATTTGTTTTAATTTCCCAATCCCAACCTATTCATCCCATGAAGTAAAACTGGTGATACTTCATATCTAACACCACGGTGTTATCGGTAAATTCAATTACCATTTCACGTTCAAATCTAATTAAAGATTCAACTATCGCCTGGAGCAAAACTGGTGATACTCCATTCTCGATGATTTCAATCTAATTAAAGGTTCATTAAAACTCCACTTAGTTTTAATCGTTAACTGGGTTAAAGAATCAGTGTCATTTAAAACACGGTTCACGATAAACCCAAAGTCACACTCCATTAATTATCGGGTTAAAGAACGAGTGTTATTTAAAATACTGTCCACGATAAACCCGAAAATCAATATCAATTCAATTCCAATTAAATATTATTTAATTGGTACACTTCATTAAATCTAAATAAAAAGATTTAATCTTTTCTCAACTGGGTTCAAGAACAGTGTTAGTCAAGACACCATTCACGACAAACCCAAATCACATTTGATATTAAATACAAGGCTCTGAATAGAAAATATATCGGCTTATATTCAATATCAAATTTTATGACCAACAGATATCGTATTGGAAATAATGATATATATATCTATACCTTTCAAATTTCCATAACAACATCTGTATAATCACGAAATCCAACATCGAAATATTCCGAAGACAATTTCGATTCAAATCCATTCCAATGCAATCATTGGAAATTCTGGTTATTTTCAAAACCATTTCAAATTCAATTTATTTATTTAAAAATAAATAGAATTATAATTCTAGTTCAAAACTAGTTCATTTCGATAAAAATCTATTTTTATCTTTTCAAATATGGGGTTTTCATCCCAATTCTTTCTAAATCATTTCTTATGATTTTACACAAATTATTACTATTTTTAATAATTTTATCAAGGCCCGTACAGTCGATTTCCATCAACGGCCATCAAACTGCACTTACAGCGACCTTTTTCAAATTTGATTTGGACATAATTCCAAATCCAACCGTTATATTTCTAATTCCTAATATTCGTTAGAAAGCTCTTTTCGATACGAACCCAACGGTTCCGGTTTTAGGAGAATCCGACGGTCGGATCTCCCGTAATATCCGTTTGAAGTCAATGGTCGAAATTCGCGAACTGCCGCGGCGCGACGCGTTCTATTCAGGCCATTATATTATATATATTTTATATATAATATATACTTCGTCGATTTCCTTTTAAAACGTAGTTTATAAATCATTTTAAAATTCATTATCAAAACAATTTCAACTTCATATTCAATTTCAAAACAAAATTGAATATTCCAATATAAATTCGTTTTAAATTCATTTCGAATCGATTTCAATTCGAATTGATTTCTAATTCAATTTCAATTCGAATTCATTTCTATTCAATTTCAATTCGAATTCATTTATATTCAATTTAATTCGAATTCATTTCTATTCAATTTCTATTCGAATTCATTTCTATTCAATTTCAATTCGAATTCATTTCTATTCAATTTCAATTCGAATTCATTTATATTCAATTTCAATTCGAATTCATTTTTATTCAATTTCAATTCGAATTCATTTCTTTTCAATTTCAATTCGAATTCATTTATATTCAATTTCAATTCGAATTCATTTTTATTCAATTTCAATTCGAATTCATTTCTTTTCAATTTCAATTCGAATTCATTTATATTCAATTTCAATTCAAATTCATTTATATTCAATTACAATTCGAATTCATTTCTATTCAATTTCAATTCGAATTCATTTATATTCAATTTCAATTCGAATTCATTTATATTCAATTTCAATTCGAATTCATTTCTATTCAATTTCAATTCGAATTCATTTATATTCAATTTCAATTCGAATTCATTTCTTTTCAATTTCAATTCGAATTCATTTCTTTTCAATTTCAATTCGAATTCATTTATATTCAATTTCAATTCGAATTCATTTATATTCAATTTCAATTCGAATTCATTTCTTTTCAATTTCAATTCGAATTCATTTATATTCAATTTCAATTCGAATTCATTTCTTTTCAATTTCAAATTTTGAAATCACTTTTGATATTCATTATAAAATGAATAAAATCGATATAAATATCGTTCGCGTCAAAATGGCGTCAATCTAATCAATACGGCTTCATATATTCCTATTTTCAAATATTCTATTTCAAATATTTCTTTTTCAAATATTTCTTTTTCAAATATTTCTATTTCAAATATTTTATTTTCAAATATTTCTTTCTCAAATATTTCTTTTTCAAATAATCAGAGTACATCAATACACTGGGACAATTATAATAATCTGTCCTCATATACATCACACAGTAGAATAATATTAGATAATATCATACGTCTGAACGCCTTCAGCTCGTCTTTGGATTTCACAACATCCGATAACCTAATCCTATACAACCTGGTCTAACTTGAGCATTACAAATACCAGGTCAGTCTGGTGAACCGGAGTGAGAAAAACTCGCTAAGCTATAATATCATCCATCTTGATTTTAAAGTTCAAATTCCTTTTGAAAGAAAAGGATAATCGTAAGACCAAATCCACACATAAATACGAATGGTTTTTATCTTACGATAATTTAAAACATTTTGAAATCAATGTATTATTCTGATATTATCATAGCGTCTAAATATAGATAAATAGAATCTAGCAGAACGCTTGCATCTCACGCTCCACATATATAGTATACAAATAAAACCGCGGCCGCTTATTGGAGGTTGAATTTCCGACTATGACAAGGTATGGAACCACCTGCTGATAGTATATCTCTAGAGGCGAATACACTGGGTTCAATAAGAACGTCTTGCAACTCGGCCCACACATGACCGACCACTCATTTCGCTTGAGTGTATCGAATGTATATCACCAATGGTTGGGAGCTACCCACCGTTTCCCGAAAAGGGACAGCATCGGTAGATTAAAGAAGCAAAAGGAATTTCCCTAGATAGGTGATTATACACCCTAATGGGAGCGACCCACATAGCCATACTGCCTGCCCGATTCTTGTCATTTCCCGGTTGCTGAGGCTTGAGGTTATAATCGACTTTTGAAATATCTGCCCACCATTCACTTTGAATGTTACATTGTCAGATCCGCTAGATATCACTAATCGACTCCACGAAAATACACTAGTCGTTAAGCTAAAAGAAGGTGTCTTCTCCGCCACTAACAGGAATACGTTTGGGGAAATCAATGTACGTGATTCCTTTGGAAATACTCTGTCAAACACTCGTCCATACAAGTTGTCCTGGGACTGGACAAACCGAAGATACCCTCCTACCGCATCCTTGAATTACCCTATGGATCAGTAGCGAGTAGTCCTTGTAATCCGTAGATTTCTGTCACGACAGAATCAATGTCAAATACCTATAGGTATCAGCTAGAGAAATCCAACAATAGTTCTTCCATTCATAAAGATATACAGCCTTCAATAGCTCCATCTCGACTAGCATCAAATATCTTCTTCATTTACATATTTGTTGGTTCAGAATGGTTTTGGTAACACCCCGTATTTTCTGAGAATATTAAATTAACAAATTAAAGAATATTAAATAGTAAAAGTGAGAATTAAGGGAAAGGGTTATGCCATTGCGTTCATCTCGGAATTCTGCTTGGGATAGAGTCCGAGTTTGCATGAATCAGACTCCGTATGAAGAAGTTATGGAGTTCAGAAGATTTCATGTTTAAACAGAAAATTAAATAATTAAATAAACAAAACAGTTCGAATTTCAAAATCACGTAAATCAGCTGGATGGGAAAATTCCCGCCCATAGGGGCCGACTTCCCCCAAGTGGGGTCGGCATAGGTGTCGACCCCCCAAGAGGGGTGTCGACTGGGGTGTCGACCCCCTATAGGGGCCGACCCCCTCGCCCAGATCCAAACAGTGACGATTTTCTGACTTGTTGCTGAGTCACTAGGGCATAGGTGGCAATTTCTGAATAGATCTATCTAGTCTGGATGGTTGTGATTGCTCCTAGGTTGATCTAACGACTCACATAAATCTAAACCTCTATAAAAGCAACCTCAACCCTCAACCCTAAATCACACAATTTCAATCCAAGGAGCCATCATGTTGTCCATGGTCAACCTAGCATAGCAAACATTTCTTCTCCAACGAGGAAGCAAACTAGAAAGCAAGTTAGAATCTACGAATCAAATCTAAAATTAGAGAATTGATAGTCTACGTCAAGTGATTGCTTTTCAGTTTAAGAAATTAGATCCCAGAATTCAAGACCGTCCTGTAATTTGTAAGTTCATGTTACTTTCAGAAATAAAATTTAATTGTGATTATGACATTGTAATAAATCTGAATTTGATATTATGCCTATATCTATCTGTCTTTCTATATTCGTTGGATCTATCTCATTGATGTTAGTATGTCCATTCTTTTCTCTTCTTTCCTTCTTCCCTTTTTGTTTTTATAGCCAGGCTACTATGAGCCTGAGCCAAATCTCATAAGAGATGAACGTATGTTGGAAATAAAATTGGGCATAATATATGATTTGAACATGACCAACGCTAAAATTGGGCAAAAAATATGATTTGGACATGACCAGCGCTAAAATTGGGAAAGGTATTAAATTATGTATAATTGGGCATAACTGATTTATAGTTGATTTGAGGACATAACATACGTTGTATTTAAAACAAAAAGTGTATTGAACATATGACTTGAGATTTGAGACATAAAGTATATTGGACATATGACTTGGGATTTGGGGCGTAAATTGAACTGTAAACATGTAAGGCATAGTACATGTTATGGTTTAAGACCGAAAAATTGGGGCATATTATATAGTTTATGACTTGGAAGAAGGAGATTATGCATGAAAACCTATAGTAAGATTGGGATAACTGTTAAATGTGAACACGCCTAAATTGGGATTTTGGGTAAATTGGCATGCATTGTAATTAAAGGCTATAATTTGGCATAGTTTATACTATGAATCATGATTGGGGGTTCTTAGAGAATATTTTTTACGGTGCAATATGACTAAACCTTAGGGCATGTGTTGTATTGTGGATCATGGCCATGATTTTGGGCATGTAAGTTCATAGGCTTAATTTATTAGGCGAGATATGTTAATGGAACTTTAAGTGAGGTTTAGTTTGTTAAACTCACTAATATGCTGAAATCTGTTGAAAGTGAATTTGTAGGGCATAACTTGAAATTAGCTTTGTTGAGGTATAACTTGAGAATTGGAACATGACTAGTTTTGTGAATTTGGGAAAATTAGCATATAAAATCTAGACATGGACATGTATGGTAAATATGCTAAAAGATAAACATGCCTAACCCGAGGTTAGATTGAATTGCGATGTAAAACTGCCCGGAATCGCCCGACACATCAAGTAACCACAACAACACCAATCTAATTGTTAGGTTAGTGCATCATGCCCAAGAAAAACCTAAGGTTAGATTGAGTTGTGGTGTAAAACTGCCTGGAACCGCCCGACACATCCAGTAACCACAACAACATAGATCTAATGTGAGAGGTTGGTGCATTAATAAATCAATTAATGCTAATGAACAAGACATGGTAAGAATGGTAAGGTTAAGTTAACTAAGGCAACACTTAACCATTATAACTTGTTAATTAGACAAGAAGATGGGGTTAAGTAAATTTAAAACACTTAACCGTTATAACATGTTTATTAGACAAGAAGGTGGGGTTAAGTAAATTTAGAACACTTAACCGTTATAACATGTTAATTAGAAAAGTGAGAAGGGTTAAGTTAATAAGAAACACTTAACCAATATGACATGATGAATGTCCAGGTTTATGTTAAAACAAGAGAGAAACACTAAACAATATAACAGGATGCATGGAAGGGTTAAGCTAACACAAGAAGGCAACACTTAACCAATGTAACAAGACAAGTGGGTGAGTTAAGTTAACTTGAATTGATTGATGACACTTAACCAATACAGCATGATGAACGCGTGGGTATAAGTTAATAAGATATACTTAACCAATATAACATGATGAATGTACGTGGTTAAGTTAATAGGAAACACTTAACCAATCCAACATGATGAGTGAGAAGGGTTAATAAGAAACACTTAACCAACATGACATGATGAACGGGTGGGTTAAGTTGACATGGGTTAGTGACTGAAGAATTGGAATGAGGAGTATGTTGTGTTTGTGTAACATTTGTTTATTATATACGCGGGTTATTCGGAAAGGCCGGGTTTGTACCCATTCTGAATAACCGATTCGACGATATGTCGAAGAGGAAGACGGTGGTTGAAGACCGGAAGTCTTCACATCGTTTGGGTGATTACTGATGTTCTTGATTGGGCTGTACACCCAAGATGAGGGAATCAGTTGGTGATCATCCAGACGTACTTAGAGATCGATGGATATGCGAGGATAGTGACTCCGGTTTCGTTCAGACCCAGAATGGACTTGTAAATGGACTGTGTGTCTAACATTGGATTCTATTCTGTGCTGATTGATCTCTATTAAATATACATCTGTTTGGCGGTGGAGAATTTATTCTCTTGCTTAACGCCCTTCTCTGAGACGTACGAGCTCAGAGGTTGTATATCGATGGACATCAATCGCATGGAGTGAATTGCCTGTGTAGCATGCCTAAGTGGCAGATGATCAAGGCTTCTGTTGAAAAGCAAAGTCTTGTGGTTGATGATCAAAGAACGACCTAAGTGGCACAGCTTTGTGTATAGCGTGGATTCGCGAGCCTCACACCTCGGTATGAGTCAAAAACGGGATAAGGACTGCAGGGAGAGCACAACGTTTATTTCTAGCTATGGGTGGTGTCAGTGTTTAAACTGGATGACATTTATATATATTTTTACCTATGTGGTTGTTTTAATGAGGCGCCTCGATTTTAGGTCTGTTAGGACCGGGAAACGTGTGTTTAGGAATACTAATCCACTAACGTAAGTGTGGACCGGCCCTGAAGCATCCAAGAGTTACCCAGAGTGTGTAGTCCTGAGGCATTTGCTAGAGCGTCTCGAAGCGGAGAGGAGCTTGCCCCTTGCCTCGACTCATGACGGAAATCCAATTTCCAATACGAGATATTTCGATTTTATTTGTAAAGCCTAGTATGGCGACATAGTAGCATGAGATACTATGCCGTCTATGATTGATACATTTATATTTGAAGTTGTTTTCATACACTTTACACTTATAATAGTATCAAATGATTTGTTTTAAACGTACCAAGCATTTTTGGCTGTTATAAGGTAAAACCCTATCCTCCGGCTTGCGTTGCATTGTGTGACGGGACCTGGGTCTTATAATAGCTTCATTTTTTGAAAAAAAGCATTGCGTTGTTTATTCTATGCACTGGTATTCTTGGGAGGAAACCCGTTCCGTGTTATACAGCGTGGTCCCTTGAATTACTCTCTTTTAAAGTAAAGTTTAAATAACTGTTTTAGTTCTCATACCAGTCACATGAATGACCTAGAGTTTATTATTTTAACCTAAACTCTGGGTGCCCTTATTTTCGACACGGGCAGCTAGTAGTTTTGGTTTTGCAGATTTATATTCATAGGATCCTGATTTACAGCTGGAACGATGCTAGGAAAGCCCTGTATCTGTGTATTACTTTCAGTTGAGTTTTATATTGTTTTCCCACTGCTACGTAATTTAAATCTCTAATATTTTTCTGTTGTATAATATTTATTCATACTCTGTATATTCTTATTATCTGATGGAATTGTTGTAATAACAATGAAATGTTCTTCTGTTTGCGTTCCGATGTGTGTTGTCCTCAAGATAATCCGGGCTTTCCTTACCGGGGAAGTTACGGGTTACTACAGTAACTGATTTGAGGACATAAAAAACATTGTATTTAAAACATAAAGTGTATCGAACATATGACTTGAGATTTGAGACATAAAGTATATTAGACATATGACTTGGGATTTGGGGCGTAAATTGAACTGTAAACATGTAAGGCATAGTACATGTTGTGGTTCAAGACCTAAAAATTGGGGCATATTATATAGTTTATGACTTAGAAGGAGATTATGCATGAAAACCTATAGTAAGATAGGGATAACTGTTAAATGTGAACACACCTTAATTGGGATTTTGGGTAAATTGGCATGCAGTGTTATTAAAGGCTATAATTTGGCATAGTTTATACTATGAATCATGATTGGGGGTTCTTGGAGAATATTTTGTACGGTGCAATATGACTAAACCTTAGGGCATGTGTTGTATTGTGGATTATGACCATGATTTTGGGCATGTAAGTTTATAGGCTTAATTTATTAGGCGAGATATGTTAATGGAACTTTAAGTGAGGTTTAATTTGTTAAATTGACTAATATGCTGAAATCTGTTGAAAGTTAATTTGTGGGGCATAACTTGAAATTAGCTTTGTTGAGGTATAACTTGAGAATTGGAACATGACTAGTTTTGTGAATTTGGATTAATAAGCATATAAAATCTAGACATGGACATGTATGGTAAATATGCTAAAAGATAAACGTGCCTAACCCGAGGTTAGATTGAGTTGCGGTGTAAAACTACTCGGAACCGCCTGGCACAAACAGTAACCGCAACAACACCAATCTAATGTGAGAGTTTAGTGCATCATGCCCAAGAAAAACCCAAGGTTAGATTGAGTTGTGGTGTAAAACTGCTCGGAACCGCCCGTCACATCCAGTAACCACAACAACATAGATCAAATGTAAGAGGTTGGTGCATTAATAAATCAATTAATGCTAATGAACAAGACATGATAAGAATGGTAGGTTTAAGTTAACTAAGGCAACCCTTAACCGTTATAACATGTTAATTAGACAAGAAGACGGGGTTAAGTAAATTTAAAACACTTAACCATTATAACATGTTAATTAGAAAAGTGAGAAGGGTTAAGTTAATAAGAAACACTTAACCAATATGACATGGTGAATGGGTAGGGTTAAGTTAAAACAAGAGAGAAACACTTAACCAATATAACAGGATGTGTGGAAGGGTTAAGTTAACACAAGAACGCAACAATTAACCGATGTAACACGACAAGTGGGTGGGTTAAGTTAACTTCAATTGATTGATGACACTTAACCAATACAACATGATGAACGCGTGGGGATAAGTTAATAGGATATACTTAACCAATATAACATGATGAATGAACGGGGTTAAGTTAATAGGAAACACTTAACCAATTCAACATGACGAGTGAGAAGGGTTAATAAGAAACACTTAACCAACATGACATGATGAGCGGGTAGGTTAAGTTGACATGGATGGGCAATACTTAACCAATATGACATAATGTGTGGAAGGGTTAAGTACATATCGGTTTGGTGGGTAATATTAGTAAATATAGGCCGACAAACTTAACCATTAAGTAAACATGTTTGAATCAGTGGGAGGGTTAAGTACATATTAGGTTGGTGGGTAATATTAGTAAATATAGGTCCACAATCTTAACCAGTAAGAAACCTAGTAACGGGGACCCATTTCAGCAGTAACCCACATGGATGTATCAAGGTACCCTGAAACTAGGCAGGGTTGGGCACGCTTACTGGGATGATTATAAGCGATCAAAAATAGCGGTAGGGGGTACGTCAGTGTAGGTTCTGACGGATTACGGGCGTGCATGTACTCCAGAGTGGGAAAAAGCAGGCACTGGGTACCAGTAGTTATACACTGTGCATCTTGAATCGTGTCGGGTTTCTATCATAAGGATTGATACACCTTATGGTGGGACCATCACAGGGTATCTACACGCAAGAGAGGGCCGATTGACACAGTCACATGGAACATTAATACAAGTAAGGTGCCGATCGATAGGGTAGTAAGGGTACATCTAACATCTTCATGGAAATTTGGCAGATTGGGGTGGAATCCTCACAATAGATGTACACCTAAAGGCTACCACAATTGCGGGGATTGGGATCACATTATCATATGATCATTTTATATAGACTTATAGTTGGGACACTAGTTAGGCGGTGCAGAGATATAAAGATAAGAATAACAAGGTAGTAGCGAAGCAGAGAAAGAGTAGAAGCGCATTCAGTTTATCTTGCCTTATCATATCTCTGCTAATCGTATGCTACCTTGTTATCCTTGTTATCACGGTTTTGTCTTATGTTCAGTTTATTCATGTCATGATGCTTTTGCCTATTTACATGCTGAAAGTCATTGGACTTACCAGACTTATGTCTGACCTAGTTTGTTTTGCCTCTTTTCTTCCGTTCTCCCCTCCCCAGGTTCACAGGGAGAAAATGTTACCACTTAGCTCAGTTTTCTTTCCAAGCTCGAAGATAGTCGATGTATTGCTTTGAACTCTCTCTTCCACTGCTATGGCTGGTTCATGCTTTATTGGGGAATATCATTGTTATTTTTATGCTTCTTTTATACTTGGAAGTTTTTGAATCAAGACAGAATTTCTATGTATTATTTTTAAGTACGATTGAGACAATTGTTGTAAAAGCTTGACAGAACCACATCATTTATGAAATGACCTTATTTTCCACTGCTTTATTTGTCTATCTTGTAATTTATCTGCATCTTTTACCTAAAACGCTCCACCGAAGTTAAGGCATTCCCTTGGCGAGTGACCTTAATGGAGGTGTGGTGTTACACTTGGTATCAGAGTTGAAGGTTACCGGATCAGATAAAAGATTTGAAAAATTATTTTCAAAACGGTTTTAAAAGAAGCATTTTCAAAAGAAAAGTTTTGTTTTAAAGGCATATTCCCCAAAGCCATATGCACTATCTTTTGATCCTCTGTTTGAATCTTGGTTTCCTTCTTTCTTGAGTCTCTGGGCTCCTGGCTGTCTGGGAGGTAACCTCATCGCGGCATGGTTCCGTAGGCTTGATGAGACTACGACACCTGTCAAAGGGCGAAGAAGTGCCCAACTTCCATCTATAGATGCTATAGTTTCACATATGGCTAATTTTCTTTCAAGCTTAGTAGGGTTTTCCGTGCGATGGAGGCAGCTTTCAAGAGACTTGTCAACCAGTTACACAAGGATGGCAAAGATGAGAATAAGGGAGTCTAGCTAAGGAGCACAACCCAAGGATGAGGAACTCATGGATATAGACTTGGTTCACAAAGGGGTTAAAAAGAAAGAGGTGTAAGGAGAAAAATCACAGGACAAGAAGGGAAGGAAGAATAGGAAAATCTAAGACAAGAGGAAGTGTCGTTATTATGGTATAACAGGTCATACAATTAAGGACAAGGGAAAGAACAAAGGACAGGATTTTCCGGAGGTCAAGTGCATACTATTTTTTATCATCCTATTAGTACTCTTTTGATTTTAGCGCTTCACATTCATTTATGTCTGCTTCCATAGTTGAGTCTCTGCACCCTAGAGCTTGTATAGTAGAGGATCCCATTATTGTCTCAAGTCCAATTGGTGGTTCGACTCATTTGTATTTGGTTTGTAAGGATTTGAGAATAGCTATGTTAAGTATTGAGTTTAAATGTAATGCTTATGTTTTTGGTTTCATGGGTTATGAGTTGATTCTAGGCATGGATTGGTTAGCTAGTAATTGTGAAAGGAGGGTAGTTAGACTTTCGACTTGCCTCGGAAATACCCTCGAGATTTCGTACGATCCTAAGGGATCAGTTTGTCTTAGCTACCTAGAATCACTTGATGCATTTATCGACGATTTGCGATGCATTGGAGTAGTCCATGAGTACGCAGATGTTTTTGATTAGGTTAGGGGTTTATCCCCTAAAATGCGAAGATAGACATCCGCATATATCTAGTTGACAATGCAAAGCTAGTTACATTACCTGTACGACACATGACTCCAAGGGAAAGGAAGGGCTCAGTAAAAAAGTTACTTGAAAAAGGATTTATAAGGCAATGTATTTTTGAATGGGGTACTCCAGTCATTTTCGTTACCAAGGCGGCACTTCGCTTGTGCATAGATGATATTTTGGAATGAAGAAGAACACGCTTTGCATCTAAGGGAAGTCTCGGATACCCTCCAAGCACATCAACTTAAGGCGAAGTTCTCCAAAAATGTCATTTTTGGAGAGAAGAAGTAAGGTTTCTAGGACATGTGGCGCCCAAAGAAGGGATAGCAGTAGATCCCGCAAAAGTAGTTGCGGTGCAAGACTGGAAGGTCCCAAGGAATGCAACAGAAGTAAGAAGCTTTCTTGGACTAGCAGGCTACTATAGGAAGTTCATTAAGGACTTTGCGAAGGTATTAGCCCCACTTATAAGATTGACAGAGAAGAATCTAATCATCTTAGTATATACACTTGGTAACATGGTTAGCATCTGTTTATTTTCAAGAGATAGTTCTGGGAATGTTAGCATGACACGGAGGAAGTTGTAGTGCTAAGTATACTATAAGAAGAAAAGGTGGAATGAGAGGCGATAGTGAAATATGTTCCAACGCATATTCTGGAAACAGAAATTAAGAAGCTACGCAATCGTAAAGTTAAGACAGTCAGAGCAATATGGAGTAAAGCTCAAGAAGATGCGATACACACATCATACCCTTTCTGAGGGTATATCCTTGATCTCTCTGTAAAGTTTATTTGCTAGTCCTTATCTTTTAAGTATATCCTCTCGATCCTATCCTCAATCCTTAGGTAAAAGCCAATGGATGTAAACATGTGTTTGAGACATGTTATGTTTGGTGGATGCAAGTGGATGTAAGTGTTTGTTAGTGGTTGCTCATGGATGCATATACACACATTAGGCACCCGATCGGCTCAGTCACTTTCATATTGCATATGCATGAGTGAATTTTTATCTGAATTGAAACTTGATGTGTTATCATACGGATGTTGCATTTGTATGAATGATTGAGCACTCATGTAGAAGTTATAAAGTACGATTAGGAATGATTGCATACATGATGGACTCATGGCACTGACATAATTCGCATTAAGGAGGTCAACTGAATCAGTACACCGCCTGATTTTGCATTAGATAAGGACATATACACACACTATGCATATGTTCATGAAAAGCAGTAGAAATCTTTTTAAGGACAATGGACGCCTGTGATTGAATGGTTGAGTTGATAGATGTTGTGTAATAACCCGGAAAATACGAACCAATTTAAAAATTTTAAATTGGTTATTTCAAAGGAATTTGAACAATTGAAATATAATATTTCAATAAAATAGTGAATTAGGAATAGTGAGTCAGTTTGAAAATTTGAATTCGAACTTTGACCGACTATGCAGGGTGGAAAATATAACGGATTTTAGCGAAACCAAAAATATTTAAATCTGTTAGTCAATACCTTTCTAACGAATCTGGAAAATCGAAGTTTCATAACGGGAATCAAAAGTTATGGCCGAATGAATTTCCAGAAGGGTCGGTATATAGAATATATAGCCCTGGAAAATTGATATTTTGCATACGACCTCGGAATTCGACGAAACCACTTTTGTTGGGTCCGGGATGTCAAACTATTGCTAGGTTTCAAATTTCATAATTTTTGAAGCTAGTATGTGAGCGTGGCAAAAGAAAATGTGATTGGTCAATTTCTGTTAAATTGGATCGACCAGAAAACGGCCATTTTTCAAACGACCTCAGAATTCGACGAAACTAGTTTTGTTGGGACCGTAGCATCAAAACATAGCTAGATTTATTTTTTTGGAATTTTTCGAATCAGTTTGTGGCCCTGGAAAATTGAAATGTGCGTTCAGAGTTAAAAATTAAATGTTTTATACTTTAATTTGAAAAATAACTGACTGTAACAGTCGAATTGGCCTACGAAACATATCCCATTGTGTCCGGAATGGGGGTATTTAGCTAGGGACGACAGTCGTTGGGGTTAAAAAGGAGTCCGTTTGAGAAAACACTATTTAAAAATTTAATATAACCCTCGGCTAATCAGAATTTTCCTTTCATAAATTTTTTTTTTAAAAAAAGAAAACCCCAGCTATCAACGGCGACCCGAGCTCCCTACCTTCTCTCATCCATCGCCGCCGCCACAGTCGCTTCCAGACTTCGCCACCGCCACCCTTCGACGCGTCTCAGCCCCCTCTTCAAATCCGACCCCAGCATCGCCAGCCTCGTCGCCTCCTCCGCCCGTATCGACGCCAGGAAGTCGAGCACTTCCCGCCGCTGCCCTGAACGCCACCGAACGCCACCAAACCACCACCGATTTGAAGCCCTCTCTTCCCTCTTCCACGTCCAACTCCCCGATCGTCCCCACGTGCCACTGATTTCGCGAAAACAGTAAACCTAGTTTTGAAGCTTTGTGAAAGTGAGTTCTTCTTTGATCTTTACACTTTGAAAAATCATATCTTTTTGGTGTGTTGACGAAATTCGATGAAACAGGAAACATTGAGACCGCAAGGAAGCTCTCTACCCAATAGAAGAAGCTGTGGATTTTTCTGACATCGTATCGATTTTTAGCGCTCAGAAAACCAAGGTGAGAAATCTAAATTAACGTGAAATTGAATGGAAAATGTCGTGTATAATTTATATAAGCGAAATATAAATTACATACGTGTTGTATATCTCATGTACATACGTAGTGTAAGCTATATAAGCGAAGTATGAATTTTTACATGCATAGAATAAGTGATATATGTGTTGAAATGCTAGTGAAATATAGCAAATATATATTATATTATATATATACTCCCCTCGTCCACAAACCATGAACGATATTTATTGTGGTGAATTGGTGTGAAATATTGGATGAAAAATACGAATGGTTGAATAATTGTTTGTGGTTGATATTGTTTGATTGTGGTTGAAAAATACCCATTGTTGATTGAAATGAATTGAAAATATTTGTGGAAATAAAAATAAACATGCCGCCTGCGTGCGAATTAGATGCATGAACCGCGAGGTTTTAAGGTAGAGCGAGGAGCCGTACTAGGGACGGGACGGTGCCGGTTTTAACTACCCTGCCGTTATGCTGCCGAAATTTTGAATAATCTTTGTGTGTTAGAATTATTTTCATATGTTGAAATTATTTTCATGCGTTGAAATTAAAGCCATATGTTGAAACTATATCCATGTGTGGAAATATTCATGTGTTGAAAAGTGTTGTATGAAAATTAAATTCATTTGTGAATGAATGAAGTGTTTAAACAATAAAAATCACATTTTTATATATATATGAAGTATGAAAAATATTCGCCTTATATAAATAATTTCAATCATAAAAATCCCATCTTTCTAATATGAACAACATAAATAAAATATCCATGTGTGGAAATACTCATTTGTTGAGAAGTGTGTGTAGTGGAAAGGTTCATGTGTTGAATAAAAAGATCGAACGATAAAAACTACATTTTTATTGAAACTATGAAGTGCTGAAACATCTATTTGTCGAATAAATATTTTAAATTATAAAAATATCATTTTTATCATATGTGTGATATGCTAAAGATATGCGGACGTTGAAATAAATATTTGTAAAAGGAATATTATTTTTAACATGCATAGGAACTAAATAAAATAGTTATGTGTTGAAATCTATTTAAGTTCGCCAAAATTATCATCTTTGAAATGTGAAGTGTTAAAAATAGCCACTTGTTCAAATAAACGTGCATGAGTTGAAATATACATTAACTAGCTAATGATATGATTTTAGCCTATGCATGACACATTAGAATGAATGGTGTTTTTAAACCAAAGCAAATCAAATATATGAAATTGAATGGAAAATGATAAATGTTAGAAATTGTATATATGTACATGCATATCTATTGAACAGGTTAAAGCAAAAAGGGGCTAGAGAAGAGAAATAGAATTTTGTGCCCGACAAATAGGTACACATTTACCGCTTTGTTTGGGTGATGATTTTATGAGCCTGTTGGCTAGCCGCTTGGCTTTTTCTTTTTCTTTTTGATATGAGACGCCCGTGTGGCTATTTGGGAATTTTCCCAGACCCTCCCGTACAAAGGAGGTTATGGCAAAATTTACCAAAATTTAAAGGCGTTAGTGAAATAATTGAAGTGGAAACGATATAGGAATTTTTGAATGAACTATATTTATATAAATATATAAATATAAATAGAATTAAAACGAAACGTGACCGTGCAGTTCATGTTTTGAAACCGTGATTTCAAATGACTAGTGCGGGAAATCCGACCATTAGATTTTCCCGAAACCGCAACCGTTGGGTTCGCCTTGGAAATATCTTTCCAACGGCACCAACTTTGTGAAGATCCGACGGTTGGATTGTCTGGAATGTTTAATTCAAAACTAAAGAAAAACAGCGCCAGAAACGATTATATTTACATATATATATATAAATATAATTAAATTAAATCGAATAACGACGCTGCAGTTCGTAAATTGAAATCGTAACTTCAAATGGTTAGTGTGGAAGATCCGACCGTCGGATTTTCCCAAAACTGAAACCGTTGGATTCGTTTTGAAATGACCTTCCTAATGATGTAAAATTTGTGAAGATCCAACGGTTAGATTTTAATATATGTGTAAAACAAAATTAATGAAAAGCAGCGCCAGTGCATCGACACGACCTGAAACGTCGTTTAATTAAATATGGCCGTTTTAAATTAAATAAAAATGGCGATATATCGTTATAAAGTACTATAGATGATATAGAGTGAAAATAAACCAATTTTGTTGTGTTTGCTTGATATGTGATGGTTGAATGTATTTGACATGAAAATTATAACTAAATAACTGAAATGTGAATGTTGAATAGTCCAACCACGTGGTTAATTGATTTGAAAATCTAAATATACGTGGGTTATTTGAAAAGGCCGAGTTTATCTCATTTCAAATAATCGATCGACGTTGAGAAGTCGAAGAGTTGAAGACGACTGAAGACCGACGATCTCCACATTGGATGGATGGGCGCTACTGATGCTCGTGATTGGAGTAGCTACCATGAAGGAATTGAAGTAGTAGCCGTCCACACATACTGTTGATTGTACGGATATGCGAGGAATTGGTGCCTCTGGTTTCGTTCAGACCCAGAACGGACTTGTAAATGGACTGTGTGTCTGACATTGGACTTTGTTCTGTGTTGATTGATCTCTGTTAAATATATATCTGTTTGGCGGTGGAGAATTTATTCTCTTGCTTAACGCCCTTCTCTGAGACGTACGAGCTCAGAGGTTATACATTGACAGAAAATCAGTCGCACGGAGTGGATTGCCTGTGTGGCATGCCTAAGTGGCATAGGATCAAGGCTTCTGTTGCAAAGCAAAGTCTAGTGGTTGATGATCAAAGCATGGTCTGTGTGACGTAGCTTTGTGTGTAACGTGAATTCGCGAGCCTCACACCCCGGTATGAGTCAAAAACGGGAGACGGACCGCTGGGAGTGCACGACGTTTCTTTCTAGCTATGGTGGTGTCAGTGACCTACCGGCCCTGACATTATATATACTTTTCACCTGTGTGGTTGTTGGAATGCGAGGCGCATCGATTATAGGTCTGTAAGGACCGGGAAACGTGTGTTCAGGAATTGCCAATCCTCAAAAGTAAGAGAGGACCGGCCCAGCCGATTCCAAGGATCATAGTGGGGTCCTGGGACATTTGCTAGAGTGTCTCGAACGGAGAGGAGCTTGCCCCTTGCCTCGACTCATGAAGGAATCCAATTTCCAATACGAAATATGCAGATGTGATTGTATTACTAGTATGGCGACATGATATATGGTACCCATGCCGTCTAGGATTGATATTTGTGATTGAATTTGCTTTTGAAACATATATGCACTAGTAATAATATCAAACACTTTTGTTTTATACATATGAAGCATTTTTGGCCATTATAAGGGAAAACTCTATCCTCTGGCTTGCGTTACATTGTGTGATGTGACCTGAGTCTTATAATGGCTTCATTTTATAAAAAGCATTGCGTTGATTTAATCATTTATTTTATTTCATGCACTAGCACTCATTGGAGTAAACCCGTTCCGCGAAAGTGGCGTGGTCCTTTGATTTGCCTTATTGTTGTTGTTAATAAGTTGAGTAGATTTCTCATACCAGTCCCATGACTGACTCGTAGTTTGTTTCACCTTGCAAACTCGGGTGCCCTCATTTTCACACGGGCAGCCTAGTTACAGGTTTCTGACGCACCTTTTGGCTCATGGCGAGGCTTGACTACACTGTGCTGACTTGGATTTTCTCCGCCATTATTGTATCTATATTATGATTCCGCCACTGGCAATGTAGACTGATATTCCTTTTGTGTACTCTTTATGTATGATTCCGCCTCAGGCGATGGTGACTGATTATGTATCATTATGCACTAAGTTGTATCCTGTACTATGCTTCTCTGATGTGATGATATCTATATGATTCCGCTGTCATATGTGTGTAAATTATTCTATTTTCTGTTTATGCTATTATCTGTGATCTGCTAATGATGATTAATGTGTTATATTCCAATGATTATCCTTAACACCGTGTCACGGGGTTTTGGGATCGTCACAGCTGGTATCAGAGCTTTGGTTAACCTTAGTTCTGGAGTCTAACACATTTAACGCTTCGTCAAAATAGAATCAGTAGTATTCTAAGGCGAGTCGCTCATTAGAGATAGGACTAGTAAAGTCCTAGAATGAGCTGAGCAGAATAGCAAAAACAATTGATCAGTCCATCGTTATCTTTCCGTAAAATTTTCTGCTAAACTATGCATTAGACTATCATTTCTATTAGCTGACTTTTTCGTTGCTTATACAGAATTTGACAAATGGCTAACAGAGCAGCCGCCGCTAGAGGAGGCCGTGCCGGCCGAGGCCGAGGAAGGGGAGAAATCCCTGCTCAAGAAGGACCTTTGATACAACCTCCGGCAGCTCAATACTTCGAGCTTGACCGTGTAGCTAAGAGATATAAGAACTTAGGAGACAAGACCTTCTCGGGAACTGGCACCGTAATAGAGGCCCTTGCATGGCTCAAAACATGCGAGAAAATTCTTGAAGGCCTAAGGCTTGGAGACGAAGACAAAGCTATTATGGGCGCCTGGCTTATGCAGGAACAAGCTGAATTATGGTGGGAATCTCTTACCGCCGGGAATAGAGAAGCTGGAAGAACATGGGATGGATTTAAAGAACTCTTCAAGGAGAAATATGTCCCAGAACAAGCTCTAGAAAGAATGCACGATGACTTCGCCAATCTCCAGCAAGGGGATCTTTCCGTGCAAGATTATCTGAACAAATTTACAATGTTGTCGCCCTATGCTCCAGAGCTCGTTGCTACCGCAAAATCCCAAAATAAGAGGTTTATCCTTGGACTAAGACGACAATATCATGATAGAGCCATGGCCCATGTCAAGCTGGAATTCAACGAGCTGGTGGAAATGACATGCAACTATGAAGACCTTGATCAAAGGCATCTGGATCAGGATCGCGCTAGAAGCCAAGCCGGAAACAAGCGCAAGCCTGCAGTAAATCAAGGCGAGTCAAGCCAAGCAGCATCTTCAAAACCTCAGACTAGCAAGCCGCCAAGAGGAAATTGCTTTAACTGTGGTAAGCTGGGGCACTACTCAAACGTCTGCACAGCTCCGAAGAGACAGAAGACAAATTCTCAAGGCTCAAGCCAAGGCTCTCAGAACCCTCGCTCGTGCTTCAACTGTCGCAAGACCGATCATCTAGTCAAAGACTGTCCTTTGCTGAAGAAAGCTACAGTAGCTCATGTCTATGACGGGTCTAGCCCGCCAGCTGCTTCCGATGGAGCAGGTAAACCTGATGTTTTGGGAGGTACCCTTACAATTAAAAATATTCCTGTTTCTGTATTATTTGACACAGGTGCGTCGCGTAGTTTTATTGCTAAAAACACAGTGCACAAATTAAAGTTAAAACAGCGAAAGCTCAAAGAATCGGTTGAAGTTCATAACCCGATAGGGGGTCCTATTACTCTAGGTTCATATTGTAAAGTTCCTATTTCTTTTTCTCGATACAAGTTTCCTTTCGATTTAATCGTTATGGATTTCCCCGAATTCGATATTATTCTCGGGCTGGATTGGTTAACGAAATACGAAGCCAAAGTGAATTGTGCGGAAAGAATCGTTAAAATTCGTACGAAGCTTGGATATATTACGGTTCCCTGTCATGGTTCGAATCCGAATAGAGAAGAATTTTGGTCAGCATTAGAACTTATCCCCACTTCCATGGAAAAGATTCCGATTGTTAGCAACTATGCGGATGTGTTTGAAGAAGTTGAAAACTTACCTCCGCAAAGAGAAATAGAATTCCGAATCGATTTAATTCCCAATGCCAGACCAGTGGTGCATCCAATTCGTAGAATGACTCCAAAAGAAAAAGAAGAATTAGGCGATCAAACTCGTCAACTGCTGTGGAAGGGTCTAATCAGACCTAGTTTTTCTAATTGGGGTGCAGCTGTTGTGTTTGTCCCAAAGTCAGACGGTACTCTTAGATTATGTGTTGATTACCGAGACCTCAACAAACAGACGCTTAAAAATAAATATCCATTACCCCACATTGATGATTTGCTAGACCAATTGAATGGGGCGAAAGTATTTTCCCGAATGGACCTAGCTACAGGTTTTCATCAATTGAGAATAGCAGAAGAGTGTGTTCCTTTGACAGCTTTCAGAGGTCCAGACATATTTTATGAATGGTTAGTAATGCCGTTTGGCCTATGCAACGCTCCATCATACTTTGTCGATCTAATGAATAGAGTGTTCAGGGTAGTTCTGAATAAATTTGTCCTCGTATTTATCGATGATATTTTAATCTACTCCAAATCAAAACCCGAGCATGAAAAACACTTAGAACAAGTATTGGAGATTCTAAGGAAGAACGTCTTCAAAGCCAAATTCTCTAAATGTGTCTTCTGGCAAGAAGAAGTTAAATTTCTTGGCCATGTCGTGTCAGAGAAAGGAATTTCTGTTGACCCAAGCAAAATAACAGCGATTCAAGACTGGAAACAACCCACTACTCCCACAGAAGTTAGAAGTTTTATGGGGTTGGCTAGTTATTATCGAAAGTTCGTTAAGGATTTTTCGAAGATATCCGGTCCGTTAACGAAGCTCACAAAGAAACACGAGAAGTTTAAGTGGACTTCCGACTGTGAAGAAGCTTTCCAGGAATTGAAATCGAAGCTGACCACCGCTCCAGTGTTAACTATTATTGATGGCAATCAGGATTTAACGGTTTGGACAGATGCTTCTATTAGAGGTCTTGGTGCAGTGTTAATGTAAAGAGGCCAAGTAGTCGCTTATGCAAGCCGCCAACTGAAACCGCATGAGAAGAATTATGTGACTCATGATCTTGAGTTGCTAGCCATCGTTTTTGCATTGAAAATCTGGAGGCATTATTTATTGGGCGAGAAATTTATACTGTACACAGATCATCAATCGTTGAAGTATTTATATACCCAGAAAGATCTGAATCTGAGACAGCAGCGTTGGCTAGAATTTCTTGCAGCGTATGATCTTGATATCCTGTATACGCCGGGGAAGGCTAACGTTGTAGCGGATGCACTTAGTAGAAAAACCGCAATTGTTGCCCATCTTATAATTACACCTAGCTTGATCGATAAGATATGTGCTCTCCAGAAGAATGATTATTTCATTCAAAAGATCAAGGAAAGAATCCAGAAAGGAGAACCCTCAAGCTTTCAAGTAGATAAAGAAGGAGTTCTGAGGCTGAATGGGGGAATTTGTGTTCCCAACCTTCCTGAGCTCAAAAGAGAAGTGCTGGATGAATGCCATAAATCCAAATTTTGCATTCATCCTGGGGTGAGTAAAATGTACAACGATATCAGACGCACTTTCTGGTGGAAGGCAATGAAAAGAGATATTTCTTTGTATGTTAGCAGATACCCTACTTGTCAATTGGTCAAGAGTGACCAGCAGAAGCTAGCTGGACTGTTGCAACCGTTGGAAGTCCCAGGCTGGAAATGGGAACAGATTTCCATGGATTTCATAGATGGTTTGCCGCGAACCAAGAAAGGTAATGACATCATTTGGGTAATCGTAGATCGTTTCACGAAGACTGCCCATTTTATACCTGTCAGGTCCAATAGAACTGCCCAAAGTCTAGCACAGATATATTTCAGAGAAATTGTTAAGCTGCATGGAATTCCCATCAGCATATTCAGTGATAGAGATCCCCTATTTACTAGCAAGTTCTGGGAGGCTTTCCAGACAGAATTGGGAACAAAACTGAATATGAGCACCGCTTATCACCCTCAAACAGATGGCCAAACTGAGCGGGTGAATAGAATTCTAGAAGATTTATTGCGGGCTTGTATAATCGATTTTGGTGGGTCATGGGAAGATCATTTGCATTTGGCAGAATTCTCATATAACAATAGCTATCAAGCAAGTTTGAGAATATCACCATTTGAAGCATTATATGGCAGACCCTGCAGATCTCCTGCATGTTGGGTAGAACCTGTCAACAAACTTGTACTAGGACCCGATATGATTAGAGAAGCATCTGATAAAGTGGACTTCATCAAGAAGCGATTGAAAACCGCCCAAAGCAGACAGAAAAGTTATGCAGACTCTAGAAGGGGAGATGTGACATTTACTGTTGGTGATCATGTTTATTTAAAGGTTTCTCCGATGAGAGGAGTAGTCAGATTTGGAAAGACTGGGAAGTTGGCTCCGAGATTTATTGGTCCCTTTCCTATACTCGAACGAATTGGAACTCTTGCTTATAGGGTTCAATTACCAAATTGGTTGCCTGGAGTGCACAATGTTTTTCACGTATCTCAACTTAGGAGACATGTGCATGATCCGGATCTTGTTGTAGAAGAAGCAGCGCAACGAGATGTGGAAATAACTCCAGAATTAGCACTCAGAAGAGAGCCAATAAAAATTGTTGGCAAAGAAACTAGAGAACTCAGAAGCAAAAAGGTTCATTTAGTTAAAGTGCAGTGGAGCAGTGATCCTAGAGACTGTACTTGGGAAACTGAGGAAAGCATTAAGCAAGCTTACCCCAAATGCAGAGTGGATATCTCTGACTAACTCCGGTGCAAGGTACCTTTACAATACTTCGCATTTACATTTTATTTCCTACTTTACTGTTGTTTCCTTTTCGAGGACGAAAAGTTTTAAGTAGGGGAGATTGTAATAACCCGGAAAATACGAGCCAATTTAAAATTTTTAAATTGGTTATTTCAAAGGAATTTGAACAATTGAAATAGAATATTTCAATAAAATAGTGAATTAGGAATAGTGAGTCAGTTTGAAAATTTGAATTCGAACTTTGACCGACTATGCACGGTGGAAAATATAACGGATTTTAGCGAAACCAAAAATATTTAAATCTGTTAGTCAATACCTTTCTAACGAATCTGAAAAATCGAAGTTTCATAACGGGAATCAAAAGTTATGGCCGAATGAATTTCCAGAAGGGTCGGTATATAGAATATATAGCCCTGGAAAATTGATATTTTGCATACGACCTCGGAATTCGACGAAACCACTTTTGTTGGGTCTGGGATGTCAAACTATTGCTAGGTTTCAAATTTCATAATTTTTGAAGCTAGTATGTGAGCGTGGCAAAAGAAAATGTGATCGGTCAATTTCTGTTAAATTGGATTGACCAGAAAATGGCCATTTTTCAAACGACCTCAGAATTCGACGAAACTAGTTTTGTTGGGACCGCAGTGTCAAAACATAGCTAGATTTATTTTTTTGGAATTTTTCGAATCTGTTTGTGGCCCTGGCAAATTGAAATGTGCGTTCAGAGTTAAAAATTAAATGTTTTATACTTTAATTTGAAAAATAACTGACTGTAACAGTCGAATTGGCCTACGAAACATATCCCATTGTGTCCGGAATGGGGGTATTTAGCTAGGGACGACAGTCGTTGGGGTTAAAAAGGAGTCCGTTTGAGAAAACACTATTTAAAAATTTAATATAACCCTCGGCTAATCAGAATTTTCCTTTCATAAATTTAAAAAAAAAAAAAAACCCCCGCGATCAACGGCGACCCGAGCTCCCTACCTTCTCTCATCCATCGCCGCCACCACAGTCGCTTCCAGACTTCGCCACCGCCACCCTTCGACGCGTCTCAGCCCCCTCTTCAAATCCGACCCCAGCATCGCCAGCCTCGTCGCCTCCTCCGCCCGTATCGACGCCAGGAAGTCGAGCACTTCCCGCTGCCGCCCTGAACGCCACCGACCACCGAACGCCACCAAACCACCACCGATTTGAAGCCCTCTCTACCCTCCTCCACGTCCAACTCCCCGATCGTCCCCACGTGCCACTGATTTCGCGAAAACAGTAAACCTAGTTTTGAAGCTTCGTGAAAGTGAGTTCTTCTTTGATCTTTACACTTTGAAAAATCATATCTTTTTTGTGTGTTGACGAAATTCGATGAAACAGGAAACATCGAGACCGCAAGGAAGCTCTCTACCCAATAGAAGAAGCTGCGGATTTTTCTGACATCGTATCGATTTTTAGCGCTCAGAAAACCAAGGTGAGAAATCTAAATTAACGTGAAATTGAATGGAAAATGTCGTGTATAATTTATATAAGCGAAATATAAATTACATACGTGTTGTATATCTCATGTACATACGTAGTGTAAGCTATATAAGCGAAGTATGAATTTTTACATGCATAGAATAAATGATATATGTGTTGAAATGCTAGTGAAATATAGCAAATATATATTATATTATATATATATACTCCCCTCGTCCACAAACCATGGACGATATTTATTGTGGTGAATTGGTGTGAAATATTGGATGAAAAATACGAATGGTTGAATAATTGTTTGTGGTTGATATTGTTTGATTGTGGTTGAAAAATACCCATTGGTGATTGAAATGAATTGAAAATATTTGTGGAAATAAAAATAAACATGCCGCCTGCGTGCGAATTAGATGCATGAACCGCGAGGTTTTAAGGTAGAGCGAGGAGCCGTACTAGGGACGGTGCCGGTTTTAACTACCCTGCCGTTATGCTGCCGAAATTTTGAATAATCTTTGTGTGTTAGAATTATTTTCATATGTTGAAATTATTTTCATGCGTTGAAATTAAAGCCATATGTTGAAACTATATCCATGTGTGGAAATATTCATGTGTTGAAAAGTGTTGTATGAAAATTAAATTCATTTGTGAATGAATGAAGTGTTTAAACAATAAAAATCACATTTTTATATATATATGAAGTATGAAAAATATTCGCCTTATATAAATAATTTCAATCATAAAAATCCCATCTTTCTAATATGAACAACATAAATAAAATGTCCATGTGTGGAAATACTCGTTTGTTGAGAAGTGTGTGTAGTGGAAAGGTTCATGTATTGAATAAAAAGATCGAACGATAAAAACTACATTTTTATTGAAACTATGAAGTGCTGAAACATCTATTTGTCGAATAAATATTTTAAATTATAAAAATATCATTTTTATCATATGTGTGATATGCTAAAGATATGCGGACGTTGAAATAAATATTTGTAAAAGGAATATTATTTTTAACATGCATAGGAACTAAATAAAATAGTTATGTGTTGAAATCTATTTTAGTTCGCCAAAATTATCATCTTTGAAATGTGAAGTGTTAAAAATAGCCACTTGTTCAAATAAACGTGCATGAGTTGAAATATACATTAACTAGCTAATGATATGATTTTAGCCTATGCATGCAACATTAGAATGAATGGTGTTTTTAAACCAAAGCAAATCAAATATATGAAATTGAATGGAAATTGATAAATGTTAGAAATTGTATATATGTACATGCATATTTATTGAACAGGTTAAAGCAAAAAGGGGCTAGAGAAGAGAAATAGAATTTTGTGCCCGACAAATAGGTACACATTTACCGCTTTGTTTGGGTGATGATTTTATGAGCCTGTTGGCTAGCCGCTTGGCTTTTTCTTTTTCTTTTTGATATGAGACGCCCGTGTGGCTATTTGGGAATTTTCCCAGACCCTCCCGTACAAAGGAGGTTATGGCGAAATTTTCCAAAATTTAAAGGCGTTAGTGAAATAATTGAAGTGGAAACGATATAGGAATTTTTGAATGAACTATATTTATATAAATATATAAATATAAATAGAATTAAAACGAAACGTGGCCGAGCAGTTCATGTTTTGAAACCGTGATTTCAAACGACTAGTACGGGAAATCCGACCATTGGATTTTCCCGAAACCGCAACCGTTGGGTTCGCCTTGGAAATATCTTTCCAACGGCACCAACTTTGTGAAGATCCGACGGTTGGATTGTCTGGAATGTTTAATTCAAAACTGAAGAAAAACAGCGCCAGAAACGATTATATTTACATATATATATAAATATAATTAAATTAAATCAAATAACGACGCTGCAGTTCGTAAATTGAAATCGTAACTTCAAATGGTTAGTGTGGAAGATCCGACCGTCGGATTTTCCCAAAACTGAAACCGTTGGATTCGTTTTAAAATGACCTTCCTAATGATGTAAAATATGTGAAGATCCAACGGTTAGATTTTCATATATGTGTAAAACAAAATTAATGAAAAGCAGCGCCAGTGCATCGACACGACCTGAAACGTCGTTTAATTAAATATGGTCGTTTTAAATTAAATAAAAATGGCGATATATCGTTATAAAGTACTATAGAAGATATAGAGTGAAAATAAACCAATTTTGTTGTGTTTGCTTGATATGTGATGGTTGAATGTATTTGACATGAAAATTATAACTAAATAACTGAAATGTGAATGTTGAATAGTCCAACCACGTGGTTAATTGATTTGAAAATCTAAATATACGTGGGTTATTTGAAAAGGCCGAGTTTATCTCATTTCAAATAATCGATCGACGTTGAGAAGTCAAAGAGTCGAAGACGACTGAAGACCGACGATCTCCACATTGGATGGATGGGCGCTACTGATGCTCGTGATTGGAGTAGCTACCATGAAGGAATTGAAGTAGTAGCCGTCCACACATACTGTTGATTGTACGGATATGCGAGGAATTGGTGCCTCCGGTTTTGTTCAGACCCAGAACAGACTTGTAAATGGACTGTGTGTCTGACATTGGACTTTGTTCTGTGTTGATTGATCTCTGTTAAATATATATCTGTTTGGCGGCGGAGAATTTATTCTCTTGCTTAACGCCCTTCTCTGAGACGTACGAGCTCAAAGGTTATACATTGACAGAAATCAGTCGCACGGAGTGGATTGCCTGTGTGGCACGCCTAAGTGGCATATGATCAAGGCTTCTGTTGCAAAGCAAAGTCTTGTGGTTGATGATCAAAGCATGGTCTGTGTGACGTAGCTTTGTGTGTAACGTGAATTCGCGAGCCTCACACCCCGGTATGAGTCAAAAACGGGAGACGGACCGCTGGGAGTGCACGACGTTTCTTTCTAGCTATGGTGGTGTCAGTGACCTACCAGCCCTGACATTATATATACTTTTCACCTGTGTGGTTGTTGGAATGCGAGGCGCCTCGATTATAGGTCTGTAAGGACCGGGAAACGTGTGTTCAGGAATTGCCAATCCTCAAAAGTAAGAGAGGACCGGCCCAGCCGATTCCAAGGATCATAGTGGGGTCCTGGGACATTTGCTAGAGTGTCTCGAACGGAGAGGAGCTTGCCCCTTGCCTCGACTCATGAAGGAATCCAATTTCCAATACGAAATATGCGGATGTGATTGTATTACTAGTATGGCGACATGATATATGGTACCCATGCCGTCTAGGATTGATATTTATGATTGAATTTGCTTTTGAAACATATATGCACTAGTAATAATATCAAACACTTTTGTTTTATACGTATGAAGCATTTTTGGCCATTATAAGGGAAAACTCTATCCTTCGGCTTGCGTTGCATTGTGTGATGGGACCTGAGTCTTATAATGGCTTCATTTTATAAAAAGCATTGCGTTGATTTAATCATTTATTTTATTTCATGCACTAGCACTCATTGGAGTAAACCCGTTCCGCGAAAGTGGCGTGGTCCTTTGATTTGCCTTATTATTGCTGTTAATAAGTTGAGTAGATTTCTCATACCAGTCCCATGACTGACTCATAGTTTGTTTCACCTTGCAAACTCGGGTGCCCTCATTTTCACACGGGCAGCCTAGTTACAGGTTTCTGACGCACCTTTTGGCTTATGGCGAGGCTTGACTACACTGTGCTGACTTGGATTTTCTCCGCCATTATTGTATCTATATTATGATTCCGCCACTGGCGATGTAGACTGATATTCCTTTTGTGTACTCTTTATGTATGATTCCGCCTCAGGCGATGGTGACTGATTATGTATCATTATGCACTAAGTTGTATCCTGTACTGTGCTTCTCTGATGTGATGATATCTATATGATTCCGCTGTCATATGTGTGTAAATTATTCTATTTTCTGTTTATGCTATTATCTGTGATCTGCTAATGATGATTAATGTGTTATATTCCAATGATTATCCTTAACACCGTGTCATGGGGTTTTGGGATCGTCACATGTTGGATGTTAGGATACATTCTCTTTGACTTGGAGATTTCGGGGATGAAATCCTTTAAAGGAGGGGAGAATGTAACACCCCGTACTTTTTGAGAATATTAAATTAACAAATTAAAGAATATTAAATTGTAAAAGTGAGAATTAAGGGAAACGGGTTACGCCATTGCGTTCGTCTTGGAATTCTGCTTGGGATAGAGTCCGAGTTTGCGTGAATCGGACTCTGTATGAAGAAGTTATGGAGTTCAAAAGATTTCATGTTTAAATAGAAAATTAAACAATTAAATAAACAAAACAGTTCGAATTTCAAAATCACGTAAATCGGTTGGGCGGGAAAATTCCCGCCCATAGGGGTTGACTTCCCCTGGGGAGGTCGACATAGGTGTCGACCCCCCAAGAGGGGTGTCGAGTCCCCTATAGGAGTCGACCCCTCGCCTAGATCCAAACAGTGACGATTTTCTGACTTGTTGCTGAGTCACTAGGGCATAGGGGGCAATTTCTGGATAGCTCTATCTAGTCTGGATGGTTGTGATTGCTCCTAGGTTGATCTATTGGCTCACATAAATCTAAACCTCTATAAAAGCAACCCCAACCCTCAACCCTAAATCACACAATTTCATTCTAAGGAGCCACCATGCTGTCCATGGTCAACCTAGCATAGCCACCATTTCTTCTCCAACTAGGAAGCAAACTAGAAAGGAAGTTAGAAGCTACGAATCAAATCTAAATTAGAGAATCGATAGTCTACGTTAAGGGATTGCTTTTCGGTTTTAGAAATCAGATCCCAGAATTCAAGACCGTTCTGTAATTTGTAAGTTCATGTTACTTTCAGAAATAAAATTTAATTGTGATGATGACATTGCAATAAATCTGAATCTGAGATTATGCCTATTTCTATCTGTATTTCTATATCCATTGGATTTGTCTCATTGATGTTAGTATGTCCATTCCTTGTCTCTTCTTTCCTTCTTCCCTTTTTGTTTTTATAGCCAGGCTACTACGAGCCTGAGCCAAATCTCAAAAGAGATGAACGTACGTTGGAAATAAAATTAGGCATAATATATGATTTGAACATGACCAGCGCTAAAATTGGGCATAATATATGATTTGGACTTGACCAGCGCTAAAATGGGGAAAAGTATTAAATTATGTATAGTTGGGCATAACTGATTTGTAACTGTAATAACCCGGAAATTCTGAGCCAATTTAAAATTTTATTTTGTCAATTTTATTGAATTTTGAAGATTTAAAATGAATTATTTTAAATAATATCGACGGGAAATTTATTACGAATAGAATTAGAACATATATATTTATATACGTCGCCGTTAGAATATAATTATTTATTTATAATTATAAAAGGAATTGAAAATGGCGCGGTAGTTTGAAATTTCGATTTCAAATGAATGTATGTCCAGTTCAAAATTTAGAAAAGTCGCTGTGGAATTTATATATATTTTAATATATATAAGCCTTTGAAAATGGAAATTTTGCAAACGACCTCGGATTTCGACGAAACCACTTTTGTTGGATCCAGGATGTCAAATTATTGCTAGGTTTCAAAATTCATAATTTTCTGAATCAATATGTGAGCGTGGCGAAGTTAAACGTGTTTTGACAGTTTCACCCAATTTCGATCGACCAGAAAATGGCCATTTTTCAAACGATCTCAAAATTTGACGAAATTAGTTTTGTTAGGACCGAATCATCAATACGAAGTTAGAAAATATTTTTCAGGAATTTTTAGAGTCCGTATGTGGCCCCGGTAAATGGAAATGCACGTTCAAATTCAATATATAGAGTTATATTTTGATTTTTATGAAAACTGATCAAAACGATCGAATCAGCTTACGATACATATCCCATTGTGTTCGGAATGGGGGTAATTAGCTAGGGACGACAGTCGTTGGGTTTGATTTGGGGTTCAAATGAAAAGTCAACCTATTTGGAGATTAATTAATAAATATAATATAAAATTATATAATGCCCCTCCACCTTCTCTCTCGTTCTGTCAACCCTAACCTTTCAAATTGGAAAAATAACCCGTTGCTCCGTCATCTGAGTCACCGCCGCTTGCCCTCCGACACCCCCGTCGTCGAGCCACCTCCCCAGACCTCTGGCGCGCCACCCCCTTCTCTCCCCTCCCTCAGTTCGACGTCCTCTCCCCTCTACAGCCCAAACCCAGGCCAAAACCGCCCGCTCCACCACCCTGCCCCATTGTCCAACCACCACGACACCCAAGCGACCCTGCCGCCGCCCCACTGGCCATCCACGACCCCCTCCAACGGAGAAACCCCTCTTCCACCAAAATCCTATTTTTTTTTTAAAAAAAAGAAGGAAAGCCACACCCCTCCTGTCGTGACTCCAGCACCATACCCCGCTGCTACGATGACCGTCGCCGGCCCCCTTACCGTCCACCGCAGCTCCACCAGCGAGATCGACGGTGAAAGGTGATTTTTTTATATATATATGTATAAAATCAGTTTTTGATTTGTAAAATCAATCTATAAAATCAGTCTTATCTATATAAATTAGAGGATGAAGATTTGATTTTTTTTTATAGTGTGAATGGTTACAAAAAGGTTAGATGGTTACGAAAAGGTTAGATTTCTGAAAAGAGAAAGGTTCGATTTTGACTAGAGAAAAGAAACGATTTTGTAAATTATAAAGATAAAATTTTTTATATTATAAAGTTGAGATTTTTATATGTATGAAGTGAAGAATAAAAATATGATTTTTATTCATGTAGAGTAATAAAAATAGAATTTTTATCTATATAGTAGCGGTATAAAAATAGAATTTTTAGATATATAGTAACGGTATAAAAATAGAATTTTTATCCATATAGAGTGATTATAAAAATGTGATTTTTATATACATAGCAAAAATATAAAAATGTGATTTTTATATATGTAGTGGCTACGGACAATGAAATTGACAAAAGGCGAGCACGACGAAGATTTCTACATAAGAAGAATCGTAGCATTTGGTTTAGCTAGTCGGTTAGAACTTCTCACCTTTAATTTAATTTTCTAGTAAAAAATATATACTAGGATGCAGACGGTGTTTAGTAGCACCCGACACCCGTCGTCCACAGACCATGGATGGCTTGTATGTTTGATTGTTTGTTGTGATGAAAATTGATTGTGTGATGTGAAATAAAATAAAATATTTATATAGTTAAAAATATTTTATCGTTAAAAATATAATTTTTAACGTGAATGTGAATAAATAAATATTCATTTACAAACCGTACGGTTTGTTTATGTACACCTATTTGAAGGATATTGATTGGGACGATAAATTTTACACGTCGCCCAACTGCACAAATAATATTCAGTGTTTGTGGATTGAAACCCCACACGGGTGTTGGGATGATATTTGGCGTACACTAATCCCAATTATTTAATTGTATGTCGATCGATTGGTCGACAGACTGTGTAAGCGTTAATTATTTATATTTAATGCTTATGCAGTTGTGTGGTGCACTTTGGATGATAGTTGATTGTTTATCGTTGCTATTATATACATGTGTTGTATGGAATCCATATAATTAACATTATATGGTAATTGATTGGGCCTCATTCCAATTGGAAAAATAAAGAATATTATAAAATAAAGGTTCATGTGTTGACAGTACTCATTTGTTGAGATTAGTCATGTGTTGAACGAAATATTTTAACAATAGAATTTACATCTTTATCATATATAAAATTTGAAACTAATTGGAAAATAGATAAGATGAGTGGTCTCCTGGATATTGATCTGATGTTGGTTTCGGCCATCGGGGTTAATATTTAGGAAATTGCTCTTTTGCTAATTTACGGTTAGAGTTTGATTAAAAATTAAACGATAGAAATCATAATTTTATAAAATATATTAAATAACGAAAATAGTCACGTGTTGACAGTACTCATTTATTGAGATTAGTCACATGTTGAAAGAAATATAGATTCATGTGTTGAATAGAATAAATATTCATTTGTTGAATAGAATAACGAAGTTATTGAAAAATATAAAGCCGTATTGATTAGAGATTGGCTATTTTGATGCGAACAATATTTATATCGATTATATTCATTTTTATAATGAATATTGAAAAGGGATTGAAGAATCGAATTGAATATAAAACGAATTCGAATTGAATATAAAATGAATTCGAATTGAATTGAATATAAAATGAATTCGAATTGAATATAAAATAAATTCGAATTGAATTGAATATAAAACGAATTCGAATTGAATTGAATATAAAATGAATTCGAATTAAAATGAATTCAAATCGAATTGTAATCGAATTGAAATTGAATTAAATAGAAATGCAATTGGAAATCGAAATGAATTCGAATTGAAATGAATTCAAATCAAATAGAAAACAAACTGAAATTGAATTGAAATCGATTTGAATTGAAATCAAATAGAAATGAAAGTAAAAAGAATTTATAATGGAATATTTAATTTTTATTTGAATTTGAAATCAAGGTTGAAATTGTTTCTGAAACAAATTTGAAACGATTAATAAAAAAAATTTAAAAGGAAATCGACGAAATAATATATATATATATAATGGCCTGAATAGAACGCGCCGCGTCACGGTAGTTCGTGAATTTCGACCATTGAGTTCGAGCGGACATTACGGGAGATCCGACCGTTGGATTATCCTAAAACTGGAACCGTTAGGTTCGTATCGAAAAGAGCGTTCTAACGAATATAAGAGATTTGAAATCTAACGGTTGGATTTGGAGATAAGTCCAAATCAATTTCAGAAAAGGTCGCTGTAAGTGCAATTCGATGGTCGTTATTGGAAATCGACTGTACGGGCCTTGATAAAATTATTAAAAATATTAATAATTAGTGTAAAATCATAAGAAATGATTTGGAAAGAATTGGGCTGAAAAATCCCATATTTAAAAAGATAAAAATAGATTTTATCGAAATGAACTAATTAGTAACTAGAATAATAATTTATTTATTTTTAAATAAATAAATTAGATTTGAAATGGTTTTTAAAATAACCAGAATTTCAAATTATTGAATTGGAAGGGATTTGAATCGAAATTGTCTTTGGAATATTTCTATGTTGGATTTCGTGATGAAACAAATATTGTTATGGAAATTTGAAAGATATATTTATATCATTATTTCCAATACGTTATTTGTTGGTCGTAGAATTTGATATTGAATATAAGACGATATATTTTCTATTTAGAGCCTTGTATTTAATATCAAACGTGATTTGGGTTTGTCATGAATGGTGTCTTCATTAACACTGTTCTTGAACCTTGTTTAGAAAAGAATAAATCTTTCAATTAAGATTTAGTGAAATTGTCCAGTTAATTAATATTTAATTGGAATTAAATTGAAACTGATATTTGGGTTTATAGTGAACGGCGTTTTAAATAACACCCGTTCTTTAACCCGATTAACAATGGGATGTGAATTTGGGTTTATCGTGAATCGTGTTTTAAATGACATCGGTTCTCTAACCCAGTTAAAGTTTAAAACTAAGTGGAGTTTTAATGAATCTTTAATTAGATTAAAATGTGAATTGATAATTTAAATTATCAAATTTGGAAAGTGAGCGAGAATGGAGTATCACCAGTTTTGCTCCAAAGCGATAGTTAAATCTTTAATTAGATTTGAACGTGAAATGGTAATTAATTTTACCGATAACACCGTGGTGTTAGATATGGAGTATTACCAGTTTTGCTTCATGGGATGAATAGGTTGGGATTGGGAAATAAAATAAATAATTACTTCGGTGTGGTTCGCTAATCCCGACTACTTTGGAAAACCATAATTTGGTTTGAAATGACATCCAAAGGAAGATTAAAGAAATTATTTAAAAGAATTTATCTTTGATAAAATTAATGGGAACCTTTCCCTAAGAATGTGAAATTTAGAAAACTAACTGTAGGTTAGCTAAGAAGAATGGTTACCTGGGTATTGATCTGATGTTGGTTTCGGCCTTCGGGGTTAATATTTGGGGAATTGTTCTCTTGCTAATTTACGGTTAGTGACTGATGAATTGGAATGAGGCGTATGTTGTGTTTGCGTAACATTTGTTTATAATATACGCGGGTTATTCGGAAAGGCCGGGTTTATACCCACTCTGAATAACCGATTCGACGATATGTCGAAGAGGAAGATGGTGGTTGAAGACAGGAAGTCTTCACATCGTTTGGCTGATTACTGATGATCTTGATACACCCAAGATGACGGAATCAGTTGGTGATCGTCCAGTCGTACTTGGAGATCGATGGATATGCGAGGAAAGTGCCTCCGGTTTCGTTCAGACCCAGAACGGACTTGTAAATGGACTGTGTGTCCGACATTGGATTTTATTCTGTGCTGATTGATCTCTATTAAATATACATCTATTTGGCGGCGGAGAATTTATTCTCTTGCTTAAAGCCCTTCTCTGAGACATACGAGCTCAGAGGTTGTATATCGATGGACATCAATTGCATGGAGTGAATTGCCTGTGTGGAATGCCTAAGTGGCAGATGATCAAGGCTTCTGTTGAAAAGCAAAGACTTATGGTTGATGATCAAAGCATGACCTAAGTGGCACATCTTTGTGTATAGCGTGGATTAGCGAGCCTCACACCTCGGTATGAGTCAAAAATGAGATAAGGACTGCAGGGAGAGCACGACGCTTCTTTCTAGCTATGGGTGGTGTCAGTGCTTAAACTGTCTGACATTTATATATATTTTTACCTATGTGGTTGTTGGAATGAGGCGCCTCGATTTTAGGTTTGTTAGGACCGGGAAACGTGTGTTCAGGAATACTAATCCACTAACGTAAGTGTGGATCGGCCCTGAAGCATCCAAGGGTTACCCAGAGTGTGTAGTCCTGAGGCATTTGCTAGAGTGTCTCGAAGCGGAGAGGAGCTTGCCCCTTGCCTCGACTCATGATGGAAATCCAATTTCCAATACGAGATATTTTGGTTTTATTTGTAAAGCCTAGTATGGCAACATAGTAGCATGGGATACTATGCCGTCTATGATTAATACATTTATATTTGAAGTTGTTTTCATACACTTTACACTTATAATAGTATCAAATGATTTGTTTTAAACGTACCAAGAATTTTTGTCTGTTATAAGGTAAAACCCTATCCTTCGGCTTGCATTGCATTGTGTGATGTGACCTAGGTCTTATAATAGCTTCATTTTTCGAAAAAAAGCATTGCATTGTTTATTTTATGCACTGGTATTCTTGGGAGGAAACCCGTTCCGTGTTATACGGCGTTGTCCCTTGAATTACTCTCTTTTAAAGTAAAGTTTAAATAACTGTTTTAGTTCTCACACCAGTCACATGACTGACCTCGAGTTTATTGTTTTAACCTAAACTCTGGGTGCCCTTATTTTCGACACGGGCAGCTAGTAGTTTTGGTTTTGCAGATTTATATTGACAGGATCCTGATTTACAGCTGGAACGATGCTCGGAAAGCCCTGTATCCGTGTATTACTTTCAGTTGTGTTTTATATTGTTTTCCCGCTGCTATGTAATTTAAATCTCTGATATTTTTCTGCTGTATAATATTTATTCATACTCTGTATATTCTTATAATCCGATGGAATTGTTGTAATAACAATGAAATGTTCTTCTGATTGCGTTTCGATGTGTGTTGTCCTTAAGATAATCTGGGCTTTCCTTACCGGGGAAGTTACGGGTTACTACATTTGGTATCAGAGCTTTGGTTTACAGAGCTCAAGAACAAGACACATTAGAACCGAACGAAAGAATTCATCAGATGTTGGGTTAGTAATATCCAATTGGAATGACTCGTTAGAGATAGGATCAGTAGTATCCTAGAACGAGTGTGAAGAGTATATTTTTCAAATGAAAACAACTTTGTTTTGAAAATTTAAACCATTTCATACGTACTTGAATATTTATTTGTTTTGAACTTGGACAATCGAGTATATAATGATTTCGCGTATACGCGTCAAACACGTATAGTCGAAGTTTTAATATACTGGATAGATATAGAACCGCACTCTAGTAGCCCGGAGATGTTCTGATGGTGGTTCGAAACATCATCAGCATTTATGTTCGAGCTTCGAAGGTGTGATATCTATATATTTCCATTAGACTGGTGTGAGAACCAAAATATAGCTAGAATACATTGTTGTGATTTGGCATCAAAAATGTGATTTTTGACTATATATCAAAATTATGAATTTGAAAAGCTAATCAACTAATTGATTGCTGGTTATGTTGTTTGATTATTGGTTGAGTAATTAAAATTTGAACCATATAGCCAATTTGGACCAAATAGTAAATTGTATTGAAAATTTATCACTTTTGCATGCATATACATGTACTTACATTGAACAGGTCATAGCAAGGAGGCTAGAGCAGAGAATAAAATTGTTTTCCCGACAAATAGGTACATGTTTACCATAATTTACTGTTTTGTTTGGGTGATGATGATTTTATGAGCCGATTGGCTTTTTCTTTTTTCTTTTGGATTGAAGAAGGCCATGGGAGGCTATATGAAATATCCCGAAGTCCCCGGTGCAGGATAGGTTATGGCGAAATTTTTCGAAAATTTAGGGTGTTAGCCAAATTTTTGAAAAATTTGAAAAGTTCTTAGAAACTGAAAAGTTGAAGAACTTAAGCCGTAATGAAAATAACGGAAGTTGAGTTGATTAGTTAAACAACTTTCAGCTTCGTTCCTTTTCGAGGACGAAAAGTTTTAAGTGGGGGAGATTGTAATAACCCGGAAATTCTGAGCCAATTTAAAAAATTTATTTTGGCAATTTTATTGAATTTTGAAGATTTAAAATGAATTATTTTAAATAACATCGATGAGAAATTTATTTCGAATAGAGTTAGAACATATATATTTATTTTCGTCGCCGTCAAAATATAATTATTTATTTATAATTATAAAAGGAATTGAAAATGGCGCGATAGTTTGAAATTTCGATTTCAAAGTTCAAATGAATGTATAGGATTCAAAATAAACTGGATTTTAGTGAAACCAAAATATTTGAATCTGTTTGATAATATCCTTCTAACGGAAGTAAGAAACTGAGATTTCACTTTAGAAATTGAAAGACATGTCCAGTTCAAAATTCAGAAAAGTCACTGTGGAATTTATATATATTTTAATATATATAAAAGCCTTTGAAAATGGAAATTTTGCAAACGACCTCGGATTTCGATGAAACCACTTTTGTTGGATCCGGGATGTCAAATTATTGCTAGGTTTCAAAATTCATAATTTTCTGAATCAATATGTGAGCGTGGCGAAGTTAAACGTGTTTTGACAGTTTCAGTCAATTTCGATCGACCAGAAAATGGCCATTTTTCAAACGGTCTCAGAATTTGACGAAATTAGTTTTGTTAGGACCGTATCGTCAATACGAAGTTAGAAAATATTTTTCGGGAATTTTTAGAGTCCGTATGTGGCCCCGGTAAATGGAAATGCTCGTGCAAATTCAACATATAGAGTTATATTTTAATTTTCATGAAAACTGATCAAAACGATCGAATCAGCTTACGATACATATCCCATTGTGTTCGGAATGGGGGTAATTAGCTAGGGACGACAGTCGTTGGGTTTGATTTGGGGTTCAAATGAAAAGTCAACTCATTTGGAGATTAATTAATAAATACAATATAAAATTATATAATACCCCTCCACCTTCTCTCTCGTTCAGTCAACCCTAACCCCTCAAATTGGAAAAATAACCCGTCGCTCCCTCATCTGAGTCACAGCCGCTTGCCCTCCGACACCCTCGCCGTCGAGCCGCCTCCCCAGACCTCTGGTGCGCCACCCCCTTCTCTCCCCTCCCTCAGGTCGACGTCCTCTCCCCTCCACAGCCCAAACCCAGGCCAAAACCGCCCGCTCCGCCACCCTGCCCCACTGTCCAGCCTCCGTAACACCCCCGCGACCCTGCCGCCGCCCCACTGGCCATCCACGACCCCCCTCCGATGGTGAAACCCCCCTTCTACCAAAATCCGATTTTTATAAAAAAAAAAAGAAGAAGAAGGAAAGCCACACTCCTCTTGTCGTGACTCCAGCACTATACCCCGCTGCTCCGACGACCGTCGCCGACCCCCTTACCGTCCACCACAGCTCCTCCAGCGAGATCGACGGTGAAAGTTGATTTATATATATATGTATAATCTGCTTTTGATTTGTAAAATCAATCTATAAAATTAGTCTTATCTACATAAATTAGAGGATGAAGATTTGATTTTTTTTTATAGTGTGAATGGTTACGAAAAGGTTAGATTTCCAAAAAGAGAAAGGTTCGATTTTGACTAGAGAAAAGAAACGATTTTTGTAAATTATAAAGATAAGATTTTTTATATTATAAAGTTGAGATTTTTATATATATGAAGTGAAGAATAAAAATATGATTTTTATTCATGTAGAGTCATAAAGTTAGAATTTTTATCTATATAGTAGCAGTATAAAAATAGAATTTTTATCTACATAGTAACGGTATAAAAATAGAATTTTTATCCATATAGAGTGATTATAAAAATGTGATTTTTATATACATAGCAAAAATATAAAAATGTGATTTTTATATATGTAGTGGCTACGGACAATGAAATTGACAAAAGGCGAGCACGACGAAGATTTCTACATAAGAAGAATTGTGGCGTTTGGTTTAGCTAATCGGTGAGAACTTCTCACCTTTAATTTAATTTTCTAGTTAAAAATATATACTAGGATGCAGACGGTGTTTAGTAGCACCCGACACCCGTCGTCCACAGACCATGGATGACTTGTATGTTTGATTGTTTGTTGTGATGAAAATTGATTATGTGATGTGAAATAAAATAAAATATTTATATAGTTAAAAATATTTTATCGTTAAAAATATAATTTTTAACGTGAATGTGAATAAATAAATATTCATTTACAAACCGGACGGTTTGTTCATGTACACCTATTTGAAGGATATTGATTGGGACGATAAATTTTACACGTCGCCTAACTGCATAAATAATATTCGGTGTTTGTGGATTGAAACCCCACACGGGTGTTGGGATGATATTTGGCGTACACTAATCCCAATTATTTAATTGTATGTCGATCGATTGGTCGACAGACTGTGTAAGCGTTAATTATTTATATTTAATGCTTATGCAGTTGTGTGGTGCACTTTGGATGAAGGTTGATTGTTTATCGTTGCTATTATATACATGTGTTGTATGGAATCCATATAATTAACATTATATGGTAATTAATTGGGTCTCATTCCAATTGGAAAAATAAAGAATATTATAAAATAAAGGTTCATGTGTTGACAGTACTCATTTGTTGAGATTAGTCATGTGTTGAACGAAATATTTTAACAATAGAATTTACATCTTTATCATATATAAAATTTGAAACTAACTGGAAAATAGATAAGATGAGTGGTCTCCTGGATATTGATCTGATGTTGGTTTCGGCCTTCGGGGTTAATATTTAGGAAATTGCTCTCTTGCTAATTTACGGTTAGAGTTTGATTAAAAATTAAACGATAGAAATCATAATTTTATAAAATATATTAAATAACGAAAATAGTCACGTGTTGACAGTACTCATTTATTGAGATTTGTCACGTATTGAACGAAATATAGATTCATGTGTTGAATAGAATAAATATTCATTTGTTGAATAGAATAACAAAGTTATTGAAAAATATAAAGCCATCTTGATTAGAGATGCGCTATTTTGACGTGAACGATATTTATATCGACTATATTCGTTTTTATAATGAATATTGAAAAGGGATTGAAGAATTGAATTGAATATAAAATGAATTCGAATTGAATTGAATATAAAGTGAATTCGAATTGAATTGAATATAAAATGAATTCGAATTGAATTGAATATAAAACGAATTGGAATTGAATATAAAATGAATTCCGATTGAAATGAATTCAAATCGATTTGTAATCGAATTGAAATTGAATTAAATAGAAATGAAATTGGAAATCGAAATGAATTCAAATTGAAATGAATTCGAATTGAAATGAATTCAAATCGAATAGAAAACGAACTGAAATTGAATTGAAATCAAATAGAAATGAAAGTAAAAAGAATTTATATTGGAAATTTCAATTTTGATTTGAATTTGAAAAGAATGTTGAAATTGTTTTTGAAACAAATTTGAAACGATTTATAAAATTCGTTTTAAAAGGAAATCGACGAAATATATATAATATATATATATATATATATTATATATAATGGCCTGAATAGAACGCGCCGCGCCGCGGTAGTTCGTGAATTTCGACCATTGACTTCGAACGGACGTTACGGGAGATCCGACCGTCGGATTCTCCTAAAACCAGAACCTTGGGTTCATATCGAAAAGAGCTTTCCAACGAATACAAAAGATTTGAAATCTGACGGTTGGATTTGGAGATATGTCCAAATCAATTTCAGAAAAGGCCGCTGTAAGTGCAGTTCGATGGCCGTTATTGGAAACTGACTGTACGGGCCTTGATAAAATTATTAAAAATATTAATAATTAGTGTAAAATCATAAGAAATGATTTGGAAAGAATTGGGCTGAAAAATCCCATATTTGAAAAGATAAAAATAGATTTTTATCGAAACGAACTAATTAGTAACTAGAATAATAATTTATTTATTTTTAAATAAATAAATTGGATTTGAAATGGTTTTAAAAATAACCAGAATTTCCAATAATTGAATTGGAATGGATTTGAATCGAAATTGTCTTTGGAATATTTCGATGTTGGATTTCGTGATGAAACAAATATTGTTATGGAAATTTGAAAGATATATTTATATCGTTATTTCCAATACGTTATTTGTTGGTCGTAGAATTTGATATTGAATATAAGCTGATATATTTTCTATTCAGAGCCTTGTATTTAATATTAAACGTGATTTGGGTTTGTCGTGAATGGTGTCTTCATTAACACTATTCTTGAACCCAGTTTAGAAAAGAATAAATCTTTTAATTAAGATTTAGTGAAATTGTCCAGTTAATTAATATTTAATTGGAATTAAATTGAAATCGATATTTGGGTTTATAGTGAATGGTGTTTTAAATAACACCCGTTCTTTAACCCGATTAACAATGGGATGTGATTTTGGGTTTATCGTGAACCGTGTTTTAAATGACATCGATTCTCTAACGCAGTTAAAGATTAAAACTAAGTAGAGTTTTAACGAATCTGTAATTAGATTAAAATGTGAATTGATAATTTAAATTATCAAATTTGGAAAGTGAGCGAGAATGGAGTATCACCAGTTTTGCTCCAAAGCGATAGTTAAATCTTTAATTAGATTTGAATGTGAAATGGTAATTAACTTTACCGATAACACCGTGGTGTTAGATATGGAGTATTACCAGTTTTGCTTCATGGGAAGAATAGGTTGGGATTGGGAAATAAAATAAATAATTACTTCGGTGTGGTTTGCTAATCCCGACTAGTTTGGAAAACCATAATTTGGTTTGAAATGACATCCAAAGGAAGATTAAAGAATAAATTTAAAAGAATTTATCTTTGATAAAATTAATGGGAACCTTTCCCTAAGAATGTGAAATTTAGAAAACTAACTGAAGGTTAGCTAAGAAGAATGGTTTCCTGGGTATTGATCTGTTGTTGGTTTCGGCCTTCGGGGTAAATATTTGGGGAATTGTTCTCTTGCTAATTTACGGTTAGTGACTGATGAATTGGAATGAGACGTATGTTGTGTTTGTGTAACATTTGTTTATTATATACGCGGGTTATTAGGAAAGGCCGGGTTTATACCCATTCTGAATAACCGATTCGACGATATGTCGAAGAGGAAGACGGTGGTTGAAGACCGGAAGTCTTCACATCGTTTGGGTGATTACTGATGTTCTTGGTTGGGCTGTACACTCAAGATGAGGGAATCAGTTGGTGATCGTCCAGACGTACTTGGAGATCGATGGATATGCGAGGAAAGTGCCTCCGATTTCGTTCAGACCCGGAACGGACTTGTAAATGGACTGCGTGTCTGACATTGGATTTTATTCTGTGCTGATTGATCTCTATTAAATATACATCTGTTTGGCGGCGGAGAATTTATTCTCTTGCTTAACGCCCTTCTCTGAGACGTATGAGCTCAGAGGTTGTATATCGATGGACATCAATCGCATGGAGTGAATTGCCTGTGTAGCATGCCTAAGTGGCAGATGATCAAGGCTTCTGTTGAAAAGTAAAATCTTGAGGTTGATGATCAAAGCACGGCCTAAGTGGCACAGCTTTGTGTATAGCGTGGATTCGCGAGCCTCACACCTCGATATGAGTCAAAAACGGGATAAGGACTGCAGGGAGAGCACGACGTTTCTTTCTAGCTATGGGTGGTGTCAGTGTTTAAACTGGCTGACGTTTATATATATTTCTACCTATGTGGTTGTTGGAATGAGGCGCCTCGATTTTAGGTTTGATAGGACTGGGAAACATGTGTTTAGGAATACTAATCCACTAACGTAAGTGTGGACCGACCCTGAAGCATCCAAGGGTTACCCAGAGTGTGTAGTCCTGAGGCATTTGCTAGAGTGTCTCAAAGCGGAGAGGAGCTTGCCCCTTGCCTCGACTCATGACGAAAATCCAATTTCCAATACGAGATATTTCAGTTTTATTTGTAGAGCCTAGTACGACGACATAGTAGCATGAGATACTATGCCGTCTATGATTGATACATTTATATTTGAAGTTGTTTTCATGCACTTTACAATTATAATAGTATCAAATGATTTGTTTTAAACGTACCAAGCATTTTTGGCTGTTATAAGGTAAAACCCTATCCCCCAGCTTGCGTTGCATTGTGTGATGGGACCTAGGTCTTATAATAGCTTCATTTTTCAAAAAAAAGCATTGCGTTGTTTATTCTATGCAGTAGTATTCTTGGGAGGAAACCCGTTCCGTGTTATACGGCGTGGTCCCTTGAATTACTCTCTTTTAAAGTAAAGTTTAAATAACTGTTTTAGTTCTCACACCAGTCACATTACTGACCTGGAGTTTGTTGTTTTAACCTAAACTCTAGGTTCCCTAATTTTCGACACGGGCAGCTAGTAGTTTTGGTATTGCAGATTTATATTCATAGGATCCTGATTTACAGCTGGAACGATGCTCGGAAAGCCTTGTGTCCGTGTATTACTTTCAGTTGTGTTTTATATTGTTTTCCCACTGCTATGTAATTTAAATCTCTGATATTTTTCTATTTTATAATGTTTATTCATACTCTGTATATTCTTTTAATCTGATGGAATTGTGGTAATAACAATGAAATGTTCTTCTGTTTGCGTTTCGATGTGTGTTGTTCTCAAGATAATCCGGGCTTTCCTTACCGGGGAAGTTACGGGTTACTACAGTAATTGATTTGAGGACATAAAAACATTGTATTTAAAACATAAAGTGTATCAAACATATGACTTGAGATTTGGGACATAAAGTATATTGGACATATGACTTGGGATTTGGGGCGTAAACTGAACTGTAAACATGTAAGGCATAGTACATGTTGTGGTTTAAGACCTAATAATTGGGGCATATTATATAGTTTATGACTTAGAAGGAGATTATGCATGAAAACCTATAGTAAGATAGGGATAACTGTTAAATGTGAACACACCTTAATTGCGATTTTGGGTAAATTGGCATGCAGTGTTATTAAAGGCTATAATTTGGCATAGTTTATACTATGTATTGTGGATTATGACCATGATTTTGGGCATGTAAGTTTATAGGCTTAATTTATTAGGCGAGATATGTTAATGGAACTTTAAGTGAGGTTTAATTTGTTAAACTGACTAATATGCTGAAATCTGTTGAAAGTGAATTTGTGGGGTATAACTTGAAATTAGCTTTGTTGAGGTATAACTTGAGAATTGGAACATGACTAGTTTTGTGAATTTGGAATAATTAGCATATAAAATCTAGACATTGACATGTATGGTAAATATGCTAAAAGATAAACGTGCCTAACCCGAGGTTAGATTGAGTTGTGGTGTAAAACTGCTCGGAATCGCCCGGCACATCAAGTAACCGCAACAACACCAATCTAATGTGAGAGTTTAGTGCATTATGCCCAAGAAAAACCCAAGGTTAGATTGAGTTATGGTGTAAAACTTCCCGGCACCGCCCGTCACATCCAGTAACCACAACAACATAGATCAAATGTGAGAGGTTGGTGCATTAATAAATCAATTAATGCTAATGAACAAGACATGATAAGAATGGTAGGTTTAAGTTAACAAAAGCAACCCTTAACTGTTATAACATGTTAATTAGACAAGAAGATGGGGTTAAGTAAATTTAAAACACTTAACCGTTATAACATGTTAATTAGAAAAGTGATAAGGGTTAAGTTAATAAGAAACACTTAACCAATATGACATGATGAATAGGTAGGGTTAAGTTAAAACAAGAGAGAAACACTTAACCAATATAACAGGATGCGTGGAAGGGTTAAGTTAACACAAGAAGGCAACACTTAACCAATGTAACATGACAAGTGGGTGGGTTAAGTTAACTTGAATTGATTGATGACACTTAACCAATACAACATGATGAACGCGTGGGGATAAGTTAATAAGATATACTTAACCAATATAACATGATGAATGAACGGGGTTAAGTTAATAGGAAACACTTAACCAATCCAACATGACGAGTGAGAAGGGTTAATAAGAAACACTTAACCAACATGACATGATGAGCGGGTGGGTTAAGTTGGCATGGATGGGCAACACTTAACCAATATGACATAATGTGTGGAAGGGTTAAGTACATATCGGGTTGCTGGGTAATATTGGTAAATATAGGTCGACAAACTTAACCATTAAGTAAACATGTTTGAATCAGTGGGAGGGTTAAGTACATATTAGGTTGGTGGGTAATATTAGTAAATATAGGCCCACAATCTTAACTAGTAAGAAACCTAGTAACGGGGACCCATTTCAACAGTAACCCACATGGATGTATCAAGGTACCCTGAAACTAGGCAGGGTGTGGCACGCTTACTGGGATGATTATAAGCGGTCAAAAATAGCGGTAGGGGGTACGTCAGTGTAGGTTCTGACGGATTACGGGCATGCATGTACTCCGGAGTGGGAAAAAGCAGGCACTAGGTACCAGTAGTTATACACTGTGCATCTGAATCGTGTCAGTTTCTATCATAAGGATTGATACACCTTATGGTGGGACCAGCACAGGGTATCTACACGCAAGAGAGGGCCGATTGACACACACATGGAACATTAATACAAGTAGGGAGCCGATCAATAAGGTAGTAAGGGTACATCTAGCATATTCATGGCAATTAGGCAGATTAGGGTGGAATCCTCACAATAGATGTACACTTGAAGGCTACCACAATTGCGTGGATTGGGATCACATTATCATATGGTCATTTTATACAGACTTCTAGTTGGGACACTAGTTAGGCGGTGCAGAGATATAAAGATCAGAATAACAAGGTAGTAGCAAAGCAGAGAAAGAGTAGAAGCGCATTCAGTTTATCTTGCCTTATCATATCTATGCCAATTGTATGTTATCTTGTTATCCTCGTTATCACGGTATTGTCTTATATTTAGTTTATTCATGTCATGACGCTTTTGCCTATTTACGTGCTGAAAGTTACTGGACTTACCAGACTTATGTCTGGCCTAGTTTGTTTCGCCTCTTTTCTTCCGTTCCCCCCTCCCCAGGTTCACACGGAGGAAATGTTACCACTTAGCTCAGTTTTCTTTCCAAGCTCGAAGATAGTCGATGTATTGCTTTGGACTCTCTCTTCCACTATTATAGCTGGCTCATGCTTTATTGGGGAATATCATTGTTATTTTTATGCTTCTTTTATGCTTGGAAGTTTTTGAATCAAGACAGAAGTTCTATGTATTATTTTTAAGTATGATTGAGACAATTGTTGTAAAAGCTTGACTGAACCACATCGTTTATGAAATGACCTTATTTTCCACTGCTTTATTTGTCTATCTTCTAATTTATCTGCATCTTTTACCTAAAACGCTCCACCGAAGTTAAGGCATTCCCTTGGCGAGTGACCTTACCGGAGGTGTGGTGTCACAGTTTTCGAATATAATTCGATCCCGGTCTTTCCAAACAAACACGCATTTCGTATGATTTTGATAGTCGGTTATTTAACTATCAAAATAAACAATCAATAAAATAAATCCATTGGTTCAGTACACAACATCACTTGGCCATTAAAAATAGTATATTTGTTTTAATATATTAATATTCTCAAATTATTTATTTATATACTTAGGAAATATATCTTAAGATTCTATCATTAAAAATTATTCAATCATTTGCTACTTATCTTCTATCATTTGGAAAATTGATTTAACTTATCATCGTAAACAATCATTATGACATCCCTCTTGGTTTCGTTATTTTACCCTAAAATCGTCACTTTCCTTTTCGGCATAAACTCATTCCAAATCTCGTCTCCTTGTATTTTCACAATTCTCTTTTATTTCTCCCTTTACTATGAAAATATCATTTCATATCCTCAAGCCCTTTTTATTTCCTTTTATCCCATTATATATTTTCAAGTTCTTCAAACAATGTTACACTATTATTTCCCAAAATAAATTACACTAACGTCTTTACCATCACAACTAATACTATCCTCCGATAATCTCGAAGTCGTTTAAGTTGGGGTATTTAATTCCGCTCAGACCTTGATCAACAACGTTCTTGTCTTAAGATGATATCATTTATAATACCGAACCTAATATTCTTTCCCAATATCAACACAATTCCCATTTGGTTATACGTTGATGAAAACTCACTTCTTCTTTAAAATAGCGTATTTAAATTGCATCTTTTCCACTCAACTCACCTTGCCACTTTAATTCAAACTTGGGTTTCAGTTTTGATTTCCAGTTCAAACCTTCATCAGTTCCTAACCGTAAATCAGTAAGAAAATAACTTCCAAAATATCAACCCTCGAAAGCCGAAACCAACATCAGTTCAATATTTAGAAAATCATTTATCCCAACCAATCTGTAGTTAATTTCCAATTCTTTCATTTCATATCTTGGCTTTTCTTTCCATTAATATATACGGTAAAACTTTGGGTTTTATAACTTCACAAAATCTTGTATTTCACAAATCCGATTAAATAAAGCCTTAAACCACAATATAAATTTAACTTATATTATCATTGATAAAATTTACTTTTAAAATATCATTTTATTATAATAAGCCTAATCGTTTCATAAACTTCCATTACTCCTTTAAATCCCAACGTCTTTACGTTGATTATTAAATAAATGATAATTAAATATCACCATTTAAAAATGGTTTACTTAACCAATAAATATTTCCATTATATAAATTAATTAATTTGATAAATCCATTTTTGTTAACACAGTTGACGTGGTTAACTCTCATCATGATCAACTTGTTAATCAAATCTCGATTCATCTTCCTATTTAAATTCAATTAATTTAAATAATCCCATTTGATTATTAAATTAACAATCAATTCAATATAATCTCCTTTTAATTGTCTCATAAAATAATTTATTTCAGTTACTAGTCGTCACGTTAATCCCTGCTTACTTGCTTATCAATTTAATTAATATAAGAATTTACATTATAAATCATTTAAAAATTAAGAAGAAGCATATGCTTCGCACATGACAGATTTCGGTACAAAACTAGTGATTGGTGGTTAAACAAACAAATATATATGTTGTTGGTTTATTCCCTTTTTATAAACTTCATTTAAAATAATATATTTTAAAAAAAACTATTGTTAGACCAAAAAATGGTCCTAACACCCAAATCGTCGTATTTTGAGCATAGGATATGAAGAAATAACTGAAAAATAGAGAAAAAAGCAAGACAACGAGATTTTTATAGTGGTTCGGCGTTAACGAGCCTACGTCCACTTCATATTTTATCATTTCACTCATAGATTACAATTACAATGAATATTGTCTTTCAATCACTTGAATTCAATGAATAATTCTCTCCGAATCCATTGAATTTATTGAGGAAGATAGTGGTTATTCATGGAGAAGTGTTGGCTATGGCAGCCATGGATGAGGAGATGCCAAAACTCCCCTGAAAATGCCCTCTGAAGGTGTATTTATAGCTGTAGGATAGATCCTGGGAGGACTGGTTCGTGATGGGGTACGTGGCAGGCGATCCGGAAAAATAGGAGAGCCAGTAGCCTTGAGAATAGGTCAAAACAAGCTGCGTTTGAACAGGTCCGAAGGTCGGATCGCGGTCATGGGTCGGATCGGATCGCGTAGGCAAGGGCGGATCGGATCGCGGTCATGGGTCGGATCGGATCGCATAGGCAAGGGCGGATCCGATCGCATAGGCAAGGGCGGATCGGATCGCGTAGGCAAGGGCGGATCGGATCGCGGTCATATGCCAGCTTACACTCGTTCACGGAAATGGGCGTAACTTTCAAACCGTAAGTCCGATTGAGCCAAACCAAAGCTCAAACTGAAGCTAATTCAAAGGGCTACGAGTATATGAGGTGAATAGATCCAAATGAGGTCATTTGATAGGGGTTTCGGGCCAGTTTATACTGATGTTGTGATTTTGACCAAACTGCCTTGTGTCTTCTGACGATGCTTCCAATGCCAGAGAGCGATGTTATCTAGAGATTCCATATCAGACAGCATTTACCGAGAGGTGTGTCAACATGATCTTTGCTTTGGGTAGCCTGGTCACAAAGCAGGCTAACAACTATATTTTATTAAATAAGCTTCATAACTTCATTTCTATCGATTCACCTGACGGTAAATCAATCATTATAAAACAGTGTATATTTGGCCATCTTCTATTAATTCCTCAACCAATATCACCCATTGGTTAATATCAAACAAATGTTGAATTTGGGTTTAACAAGCAATAACCAATTCACTAATCCAATCATATGGGTTCAACAATTCACATGATGATGATAAACAATAAATTTAACTGATAACGGTCAACTGATAACAACCAATCAAGCGTCCAATTTAATTTAATACGTTTATGTTGTTATAAACATAACAAATGAGGTAAGTTACCTTGTTTGGAAATCATCGTTAAAAATAACGATGTCATTCCATTTAAAATAAACAACGTTTAAATAAACGATATAACAATATTTAAATAACTAAATCAATCAACAACTAGCAAACATGGCATACAAATAATAAACCCAATTTATAACAATTATAAGTAGGGGAAACTGAGTGAGTTTAACTCACCTTGATTAACGTTGTCGACGAAAACGCTTATTCTAATTAAATTAAACAGCTATTTAATTTAATTAAAAATCATGACTGTCTGAAATCCTGACTAGACATGCTCCAATCTCGAATTCTTCGTCTATACAGTCCTAACTGAACCGACCGCGTGCAACTCTAATTTGTATCGGTCCGTCATCATGCTTTAAACCCATGAACCGCATGTTCATCTACAATTCTCTGAAGTTTTTCCTCGGGTTCCCTTCCTTTTTTTCTTTCTAAATGTAACGGTCCAACTGAACATGTCCTCATGTTCCCTTTGCTGCTGCATGGTGTATAGTGTATAAGCAATTATCCTTCCCACGCCTTATCTTCTTTCCATCACTTTTTTTTTCTGATGGCCTCACCATTTACTCCAGCCCATTACGCTGTACTCCAAACCCACCTGGGACGGTGGAGCTTCTTATCCCCCACGATCCTTTATTCTATCCCAAACCTGAAGCTTTCATGCTTAGCTTCTCCAATCTATATACTTTTTTTAATGTAAATTTAACTGCCCAAGGCCCCCGTGCAAAACCAAAACCCACTCCCCCAACCCACTTCAGATCCTATCCTCCCAAACGAGAAAACTTTCCAGTCTCATACCCGTGCAAAACCACCTTGACATTCACCACCGCTCCACCTGCTTTCCATAATGCCATCGCTTCTGTTTGCACAACCATAGTACCACTACCCCTCACGCACCATAACTCGCATATCCTAGAAACTGGTCATCGGCTTGCTTCACGATCCAACACCCATGCACCGATACACTGCATGCTGCCACTACCCACGACTGGACTCCACTTCTTCCACTGCTCCCTCCGCACCGAACCTCACATAACCCCCTCGCGTCAGTACTCGGAAAACCCTGCCACCCCGTATGGCTTGGACTCCAGAACGAGACTGCCCAGAAACCAACCTCCAGTTCAAGTGCCATGAATTCTCCTTTCTTTACTTTTGTTTCCACGTTTAGCATTTTTTTTAAAGGTGGAGTTTTGTTTTTTGTTTTTTTTCATCACAGTAAGAATCAAACGAGGAAGAATGGAAGCTTGCACTATTTATAATATCTACACCGTGGTAGGTAGGGTATTGGAGTTTGGCATCAAGGAATCCCTGACTTGGGCATCACAGTTTAGATATTTGGTGGCCACGGCATGTAAACTTTGCAGGCAAGGAACGAGGTATAGGGTTGCAGCATAGAATAGGTTTGCACAGGGTTCCTTTTTTTATTGGCTGTGTAGATGTTGATTTTCGGTAGGTGCTTGAAGAAACAAGACATTTTAGAGGATAGGGGATAAATAAATTACAGCCACTGAGTTTTCTCTTCAATAGCTTTTAGCTATAAACATAGGGGCATAATTTCATTTATTGATAGTGACTTGGTTTAATACCTCATAAGACCATGTTGTGCGCGTGTACAACATGAAGTAGAGTACTTGGGTAGGCATGTAATCAGGATTATATGTATATTTTATTTATTGCCTAGGGCAGAGGTATGTTATTAGAATTTCAAATACAATGAAAACAGACAAATTGTTACGTCTTGTCGTTCCATACCCAATGAAATTAATTTCATTGAATTTCGACTCCGTTTGCACAACGATGTTATTTAAATCTCAATTTATCCATCGATTCATTTTTAAATTTCGCATACCGACAAAACAACTCTGATTCGCTCTAAACTGGAAAACTAGCAATAATTAGCTATGCGCATTCCATTAAAATTCGTTTCGCTGAAAACGGAGGTTGTTTGAAAAATAGTTTTTTCTACCGCTTATCTAATATCGATATAATATAAAATAATTAAATTTAACAATAATAAATTATTATCTTCATATATTTTCAAATAAAATAACATATCACCTTAGATTTAACAAAATGTGAAATTATAAATCTATATTAACATTTTCGAGATTACGATATCTGAAATACATAGAAATTTCCTGTATATTTATTATCGATTCCATAACGACTATTTTAAAATTTGATTTGGACATAACATACAATCTATAAACCGAAATCTCGATTTTTGTCATTCACTAGATAATAAATAAGATCCTAACTTTTCTTGTTTCTTAGAGTTCCGACTTAAAACGGATTCTGTATAATCAACTGAAGTTCAAAACTCAATATTACGAACTACCGTGCCGTTATGAACTCGCTTTTATATTAAATATAAATATAATGTTTAATCGTCGCTTTATAACGAATTCAATATTAAATTCCATTAATATTCAAAAATATAATATTTATAACAAGTTTAAATATTCAATTCAAATAACAAAAAAATCTGGGTCGTTACATTGGGCTTTGGGATTAAGTTCTATTGTCTGAGATAGCCTTTTTAACCACTAGTGGCATATCAAAATCCTCGTTTGCAGAGACAACAAGTGGTACCAGATTAGGAAGTGCTAAAAATTTTTATTGATCTTATTCTCATTATATATATATTGTTTATATCCTTCTTGGCTTGTATAATCTTTCTGAATTCCCCCTTGTAAGTGATTTTTCAATTTTAAATCATTTATTGATTATTTATTCAGAAATTGAAATCAATAATCCAAATGAACTGTATTTACAATTCATCAAAATTATTATCTGATTTTGAAATTGTGATGAGTTGTGAGTACAGTATACATCACAACAAGAGGAGATTTTATTTAATTTTCATGATGATTGAACAATTTTTATAATATGTTTGAATTAGCGGCTATTTCACGAACATCTCCTTTATCTATCATTATTTTTCCATCCATCATGATTTTATATTAATGTGAAGAGTTACAAAATTTTAAAATCATCTTGAATAAACAATGGAAATATTTGTGATGGAATTGTGATTATATTATTTTTCAGAATTAGTGATAAGTGAAAATTTTCAAGAATCCTGGTACAGTTGAGCATATTTCATAATGTGATTAATTTAGAAATTTATTTCACAAACCATTACTATACCTACCACATTTCTATTATCCATATTGGTTTTATATACTGAGGATTTTTTCTTTTGAACCAGAAAAATAATATAACATTCATAAGTGTTTCTCTAACCTCATTTAAAAATCCAAGCTCTAGTTATGCATGGTTATAAGATTACTTACTTTTAAGCTGCAACTGACCTCATTTAAAAATCCAAGATCTGGTTATGCGTGGTTAGTGTGCTCTTAAATAAAATGAAAAGAAAATAATTTGCTATAAATAATTTTTTTATATGAAATTCTTCTTGGTGTGTAAAAACCAGCCTATCAATCCATTTTCTAATTTGTGAAATGTGTTAATATTTTATGAAATATTATGATTTGTTGATTGATAGTTATTGGGATTTGAGATTATTTGATTTTTTCACTTAAGTTGAATTTATAACAGTAGTCCAAATTCATCTTTGTTTTATGCCTCTTCTTTTTATAAAAAATATTTTGAGAATAATTGGAAATCATTTGTTTTAAAACTCTCTCCATTTATATAAATTTCATCGTAAATATGTCATTCTACAATGTTAAATTTGCCACTAGTTCTTATAATATTATGGTTTTTTGCTTGATTAATTGAGATTTATGATGATCGTTCTTCCTCTTAAGCTGATATTATATTTTTAGCCATTTTTCATCACTATTTTAATTTCTGTATCCTTTTGATGATAACAAAAGGGGGATAATGGATTAAGATTTTGATCGACGAGTGGATAATCTTTGGATATTTTAATATTGAAAGTTCAGTTGTTGTTTTTCACTCTTGCACATATTTAGGGAGAGTTTTGTTGTAGGGAGAGCATACAAATAGGGGGAGTAATATATTTCACATTCAAACACATTTAACACATTCAAAAGGGGGAGATTATTGGGTACAATAATGTGTTGTTTAATATGATTTCTGTTTGATGATAACAAATATATGATATTATTTAAATGTGGTTGTAATTGTACTATTTTATATTACACCATTTCACAAAAATAAATATTTGTTGAATAATATACTATTATACACAATTGAATATATTCACAGTATATTTATTCAACAAATATTTTATTTCAATATTTCGAATAGTACAACATTCTAACTCCACTGTTGTATATTCATAGATATTTTTCACATGATATTGTGCTCATAAATAAACTGAATACAATAGACAAATTTGTTTAAACACAACAAAATAATATCTTATTTCAATCAAATTTGTTTATTTTAAATATCAGTACAATTTTTACATTATGTACAATTGTCTCTCACTACTACTCTCATCACTCAATACATTCATTGGCTCACTACACATTCGCTCGTTCACTTATTTACATATTTACAAACAATGACACGTATACTTGTCTCCATGTGTTCCAGATCCAGTCCAGCTATCAGTCCAGTCATCCACACATGTCATATACAGAAACATACACAGTAGACTGCAATAGAAATAAAACTGAATACATGAAAAGATAAATTTATTTTAAATTTTATTTGCCTCAGAATTTCAGTGTGTTTCTCATCATTTTTCTGGCTTGGTCTGATATATATTTTCTGATGTCATACAAGTAAGGTACAATACTATACAAGCTCAGAACGATCAAATATAGCAAGAAAACCAAATACTTGTATATATCAAAATCGAGTACATTTAAACTAGAACAAGAATAGTATCTGTGACACCCTACGTCCGTTAGTGTCACTCATTAAGAGAATAAATTAAGTTTCGTGAAGCGTTAAAGGTAAACAGAAATAGAAACATTACAAGGAAGATATAAAAATAGCAGCGGAATAAAACTAACTTTATTAATCATAAAGCATCGTGGTTCAAAACATGATATGTCTGCGTTATATAAAAACTAGTACATAATGAAAACTTCTGTCTTACTTTTAAACATCAGAGTACAAAATAAAAGAAGCAAAATCTCCAAATAAAACAAAAATAGCCACAGTAGCAAAGGTAGGACCTTGAGCAATACATCTAAACTACTCTAGATAAATGATAGTAGAATCGTTGTTAAGCCTCAGTATTCCCACCCTAAGAATCTGGAGAGGGGAACAGAAGAATGAAGAGGAAACAAAAAGCGTCAGATATAAAGTCTGGCGAGTCCAGCTAACTTTAGCAAGTAAATAAGTAGAAGTAGCATGACAGGCATATAAAGTGGATAAGAAAGATAACATCACAAAAGGCAGTTATAACAAGGTAAACATGATAGAGTGTATATGCTTCTCTAACGATTACTCTTATTCCCTACACTAATACTAGTATAACTTGGAATGAGATGATCCCAACCACTATCAGATGATAGACTTAGGCGTACTTCTGGAAAGAGGTTTTATCCCCATACAATCCACAGGCAGCCCAACAGCCCAACCTAACAAGCTCCTAAACTTTTTACCAGAGTCTAGATGTACCCTAACGACTACCCTAATCGACTGGCTTCCTACTCCGTAGATACCTTGTGTGGGCCCCACAGTAGGAGGTATCACTTCCTAAAGTGGAAACCCTTCCTTGATGTGCACAACCATATCTACTGGTGTCACGGTCATCTTACCCCCTTCTGCCTGGAAATGCATGCACATGCTCCGGTCGGTTTGCACTGCCCACATTGTCCTCCACGTTTGGATCTCTTACAATCATCCCAGTAAGCATGTCCCGTCTTCGACCTAGGGCAGAGTACTCGTTTGATACCGTTATATTGGTTACTGATTGAAACGGGTCCTACACATAAGATGATACAAGATCTCCCCCTTGTCTTGTGTCCCCACTAGGATTTCCTCGAGTTATGTATAACAATTGGTTTCTTTGATTACATAACCCCCTCGGGTTATGTTTGTGGGCCTATATATAAATATCAACCACCCCCTCAGATTTACTTAACCCACCCATTGTTCAAACAAATTTACTTAACCCTTATTCAAGTTCATTGAAGCGACCCGAACTTCCCCGGTCTCCGAAGAGATGAGAAAGAACGAATTACTTTGAGAACAACACACATCGGAACACAGACGGAAGAACATTTCATTGTTATTACACAATTCCATCAGAATATAAGAATATACAGAGTATAAATGATTAAATTACATTCGACAAATATCAGAGATTACAATAAATTACATAGCAGCGGAAAAATATACAAAACACAACTAGAAGTGATACACGGATACAGAGCCTTCCGAGCATCGTTCCAGCTGTTAATCAGGGCCCTGTGAATATAAATCTGCAAAACCAAAACTACTAGCTGCCCGTGCGGAAAATAGGGGCACCCAGAGTTTAGGTTAAAACAATAAACTCCAGGTCAGTCATGTGACTGGTGTGAGAACTAAAACAGTTATTAATATTGGTTTTAAAGTTAGGTAAATCAAGGGACCACGCCGTATAACACGGAACGGGTTTCCTCCCAAGAATACCAGTGCATAGAACAAACAGCGCAATGCTAAATAAAGAAAAATGAAGCTGTTATAAGACCCAGGTCCCATCACACAATGCAACGCAAGCCGGAGGATAGGGTTTTTACCTTATAACAGCCAAAGCATGCTTAATACGTTTAAAACACATTATTTGATACTACAATAAGTGTATAGTGTCAAAACAATTCAAATCATAAATATCAATCATAGGCGGCATGGGTACCATCTATCATGTCGCCATACTAGTTCTACAATTAAAACCGCAATACACGTATTGGAAATTGGATTTCCGTCATGAGCCTAGGCAAGGGGCAAGCTCCTCTCCGCGTTCGAGACACTCTAGCAATGCCTCAGGACCCCACTCTGATCCTTTGGAACCTCCAAGGCCGGTCCTCTCTTACTTTTGAGGATTAATTATTCCTGAACACACGTTTCCCGGTCCTTACAGACCTATATCCGAGGCGCCTCGTATCCAACAACCACACAGGTGAAAAGTATATAAATGTCAGGGCTGGTAGGTCACTGACACCACCCTAGCTAGAAAGAAACGTCGTGCACTCCTTGGGTCCGTATCCCGTTTTTGACTCATACCGAGGTGTGAGGCTCGCGAATTCACGTTATACACAAAGCTATGCCACACAGGCCGTGCTTTGATCATCAACCACAAGACTTTGCTTTTCAACAGAAGCCTTGATCAATTGCCACTTACGCATGCCACATTGGCAATTCACTCCATGCGACTGATGTCCATCGATATACAACCTCTGAGCTCGTACGTCTCAGAGAAGGGCGTTAAGCAAGAGAATAAATTCTCCGCCGCCAAACAGATGTATATTTAATAGAGATCAATCAACACAGAATAAAATCCAATGTCAGACACACAATCCATTTACAAGTTCGTTCTGGGTCTGAACGAAACCGGAGGCACTTTCCTCGCATATCCATCCATCTCCAAGTACGTCTGGACGATCACCGACTGTTTCCCTCATCTTGGGTGTACAGCCCAATCAAGATCATCAGCAATCACCCAAACGATGTGAAGACTTCCGGTCTTCAACCACCGTCTTCATCTTCGACATCTCGTCGAATCGGTTATTCAGAATGGGTATAACCCGGCCTTTCTGGATAACCCACGTATATAATTAACAAATGTTACACAAACACAACGAACGCCTCATTCCAATTCAGAATATTCCTTTATTCACAAAATCACATTCTTAGGGAAATGTTCCCATTAATTTTATCCAAGATAAATTCTTCTAAATTTATACTTTAATCCTCCTTTGGATATCGTTTCAAACTAGTCGGGATTAACGAACCACACCGAAGTAATTATTTATTTTATTTCCCAATCCCAACCTATATCCCATGGAGAAAACTGGTAATACTCCACATCTAACACCACTGTGTTATCGGTAAAATTAATTACCATTTCACGTTCAAATCTAATTAAAGATTTAACTATCGCTTTGGAGCAAAACTGGTGGTACTCCATTCTCGATCACCTTTCAAATTTGATAATTAAAATTATCAATTCACATTTTAATCTAATTAAAGATTCATTAAAACTCCACTTAGTTTTAATCTTCTCAAAAATCGATATCCTGCCTTTAACTGGGTTAAAGAACCAATGTCTTCTAAAACACGATTCACGACAAACCCAAATCACATTTGATATTAAATACAAGGCTCTGAATAGAAAATATATCGGCTTATATTCAATATCAAATTCTGAAACCAACATATATCGTATTGGAAATAACGATATAAAATATATCTTTCAAATTCCCACAACAATATATGTATAGTCACGAAATCCAACATCGAAATATCCCGAAGATAATTTCGATTCAACTCCCGCCCAATTCACGTATTGGGAATATTGATTATTTTTAAAATCATTTGCAAATTCAATTTATTTATTTCAAAAATAAATTGATTTTAATTCTAGTTCAAAACTAGTTCATTTCGATAAAAAATCTATTTTTATCTTTTCAAATGTGGAGTCTTTCACCCCAGTTCTTTCCAATTCACATATTATGATTTTACACAAATTATCAATATTTTCAATAATTTTATCAAGGCCCGTACAGTCGATTTCCATCAACGGCCATCGAACTGCACTTACAGCGACCTTTTTCGAATTTGATTTGGACATAATTCCAAATCCAACCGTTAGATTTCAAATTTCAAATATTCATTGGAAAGCTCTTTTCGATACGAACCCAACGGTTCCGGTTTTAGGAGAATCCGACGGTCGGATCTCCCGCAATGTCCGTTTGAAATAAATGGTCGAAATTCACGAACTGCCGCGGCGCGGCGCGTTCTATTCAGGCCATTATATTATATATATAATATATAATATATATATTTCGTCGATTTCTATTTAAAACGAATTTTATAAATAGTTTTGAATTCGTTTCAAAAGCAATTTCAACTTCCATTTCAATTCAAATTAAAATTGAATTCTCCTTTATAAATTCGTTTTAAAATTCATTTCTATTCAATTCAAATTTCAATTCAATTTGAATTCATTTCATTTCGAAATCGTTTTCAATTCAATTCATTTCGAAATCGTTTTCAATTCAATTCATTTCGAAATCGTTTTCAATTCAATTCATTTCGAAATCGTTTTCAATTCAATTCATTTCGAAATCGTTTAAAATCGATATAAATATCGTTCACGTCGAAATAACGCATCTCTAATCCACACGGCTTTATATTTTTCAAAACTCTTTTATTCTATCCAACAAATGAATATTTATCCCATTCAACACATGAATCTATATTTTTTTCAACCCACGACTAATCTCAACACATGAGTACTGTCAACACATCACTATTTTTGTTATGTAAAATATTTTATAAAACTATGGTATCTATCGTTTGATTTTCAATTAGACTTCTACCACGAAGTAGTTCTAATTTTAAATATGATAAAGATGTAATTTTTATTATTTAAAATATTTTACTCAACACACGAATATTTTCAACACATGAACATCGTCAACACATGACTATTTCTATATTCAACACATGAATTTTCTTTTATAATATTCGTTGTTTTCCCGATTGGAATGAGGCCCAATCAGTCACCATATAACGTTAATTATATGGATTTCCATACAACACATGTATATAATAGCAATAATAAACAATCAACCATCAACCAAAGTGCACTACACTGTATAAGCATCAAATAAAGATATCTAACGCTTATAACAGCCTGTCAATCAATCGATCGACATATTTGATCAATCAGGATGAGTGAACTTCAAATTTCATCCCAACACCCGTGTGGGGTTTCAAACAATCAAACACAGATTTTATTTGTGCAGTTGGGCGATGTGTAAAATTTATCGACCCAATCAATATCAGTCAAATCAGTGTATATAAACAAATCGGTCGATTTGTTTATAAATATTCATTTATTCACTTTCACGTTAAAAATTATATTTTTAACGATAAACATTTATTTTAACACTTGAATTTCTATTCAGTTCATTTATTCAATAAAAATGCTATTTTTATTTTTCTAACATATTTTAGAAAATTTCGGCGGCATAACGGCACGATACTAGAAACGGGACAAGGCCTAGCCTTATCCCCGGTCTAGTGAAGGCCCACGCCATTCACACATCAAATTCTAATCAATTCAAGTTCACCAAATAACCCAATTCAAATCAAATAATCTAACCAACTACACAACCAAACAAACAAGTCCATGGTATGTGGACGGGTGTCGGGTGCTTCTAATAAGCACCGTCTGCATCCTAGTATATATATATATAACTAGAAAAGAAATAGAAGAGTGAGAAGTTCTCACCGATAGCTATCCAACTTCACGACACTTCATTTGATAGAAATCTTCATCTTCATCGTATCTTCGTCATCTTCGTTGCCCGTAGTCACTATATATATAAGAATCACGTTTTTATATTTTGATGTCTTTAAAATAAAAATCACATTTTTATTTATTCACTTTCAATTCAAAAGTCATATTTTTATAATCACTCATATATATTTAAAAATCCAATTTTTCACTATGCTATTCAATATATAAAAATCGAATTTTTACTTCGCTATTCAATATTTAAAAATCAAATTTTTACTTCGCTATTCAATATTTAAAAATCAAAATTTTACTTTGGCGTCATATAGATAAAAATTCCATTTCAAAAATATTGATTTCGCCTTTATAAAAATAAAGTTTTCACCTTTATAAAAATAAAGTTTTCGCCTTTATAAAAATAAAGTTTTCTCCTTTATAAAAATAAAGTTTTCACCTTTATAAAAATAAAGTTTTCACCTTTATAAAAATAAAGTTTTCACCTTTATAAAAATCATCACTTTACTTCAACGTATATAAAATAAAAATCAGATTTTTATTTCGCTATATATACAAAGATGATATTTTTATATTCTCTATCCCATAAAGATTATATATATTTTTTTTCCTTTCAATCCATTTTCTATATAAAGATTCCACCAATTAACATACAAAAATTCCACCTTTACTTCATATAAAAAAAATTCCTCCTTTATAATTCTAACTTCAAAATCAAATATATTCATATTTCAGCACAACGGAAATTTATATTTCAGATTTTGCTGTTTAATAAAAGTTTGATTATATAAAATAAAATAAGCTAAGCTTACTGTTTTTCAGATCTGGCCATTTTCAGAGGAAGCCGCCACCTAGGGTTCATCGTGGCTCGAGAATGGAGGTCGGAGCTTCTCTGGCCGGACTTAGGCTTTCAGGGTTTTGGGCTGTCGTGGTGGCTGAACGGAGGAGGTGGAGGCTGGTTGCGCGTTCAACGGAGCAGCGGTGGTCGGAGGTCTTCAGGCAGGGGCTCGCGTCGGGGGGGGGGGGGGGGGGGAAAGGCGGTTGCGGTCATCTCTGGTGGCGCGATTGGGTTGAGGGGGCACGGCAGCTTCTAATTGGAGGAGAGGAGAGGAGCAAGGGAGGAGGGAGGAGCAAGGGAGGAGGGGTCGTGGCCTGGAGGGGGGCGTTACCGGAGAGAGGCGGAGGCGTCAACCGCGACGGCAGCGGAGGCGTGAGGCACGCGATTTAGGTTTAGGACCCCTTTTCCCTTTTTTTTTTTATGTCGTGCTTTGTCTGAGAGAGGAGGGAAAATAGGAGAGAGAAAGGGGGGGTAGGGACCTATAATAATATATATTATTTTATTTAAATTTTGCTTCTTTAAGTTGACTTTTAATTCGAACACAAAATCGAACCCACCGACTGTCGTCCGTAGCGTTTTACCCCCATTTCGAACACAATGTGATATGTATCGCAGGCCAATTCGACTGTTTGAATCAGTTTCCGTTAAATTTAAAGTATAATTCTTTATATATTCAATTTAAACGCACATTTCAATTACCGGGGCCACATATTAATTCTAAAAATTATGAAATTTAAAACCTAGCAATAACTTGACACTGCGGATCCAACAAAACTGGTTTCGTCGAAATCCGAGGTCGTTTGCAAAATGTCCATTTTTAAGGGCCTGAATTCCATAGCGACTATTCAGAATTTTCAACTGGACATATCTTATCATTTCTAAGATGAAATCTCAGTTTCTTACATCCGTTAGAAAGATATCGTCAATTAGATCCTAATGTTTTTGGTTTCACTAAAATCCGGATTGTTTTGCTCCCGGTACATTCAATTGAAGTTTGAAATCTAATTATCGAACTACCGCGCCATTTTCAATTCTATTTTTAATTATATATAAATATTTATTTTCTAACGACGACGCGTATAAATATATACGTCGAATTATATTCAAAATAAATTTCTCGTCGATATTATTTAAAATAATCTATTTTAAATGTTCGAACTTCACTAAAATTGCCAAAATAAAAATTTTAAACTGGCCCAGATTTTGCGGGTTATTACAATCTCCCCCACTTAAAACTTTTCGTCCCCGAAAAGGAACAAAGTCGAAAGCGGTTTGATTATTCAGCTCTACATTCGTTTTGGCTTTCATTCTCCAACTTTTTAGTTTCTGAGAATTTTCAAAATTTCAAAAATTTGGCTAACACCCTAAATTTTCGAAAAATTTCGCCATAACCTCCCCTGCAATGGGAGCATCGGGGAATTTCAAATAGCTTCCCCGGTCCTTCAGATCTCAAAAAGAAAAAGAAAAAGCCAAGCGGCTAGCCAATAGGCTCACAAAATCATCATCACCCAAACAAAACAGGAAATTATGTAGTAAACATGTACCTATTTGTCGGGCAAACAAATTTTATTCTTTGCTCTAGCCTCCTTGCTATGACCTGTTCAATGTAAGTATATGTTAATGCAAGCAAATGTAACCAATTTTCAATACAATTCAATATTTGGTTATATTAGGCATAATGGTTGAAAATTAGTAAACAATTAAACAAACAACACAAACATCAATCAATTAGTGAATTAGAATTGCAAATTCATAATTTTGATATATATACAAAAATCATGTTTTTGATGCCAATTCACTACAATGTGTTCTAGCTATATAAGTTTTGGTTCTCACACCAGTCTAATGGAAATATATAGAAATCACACGTTCGAAATTCGAATATGAATACTGATGATGATGCACCATCATCAGAATCATCCCCAGATGTCTAGAATGTGATTCTATATCTATCCAGTATATTAAAACTTCGAATATACGTTCATGACGCGTATACGCGAAATCTATATATACTCGATCGTCCATACTCAAAATAATCAAATACGTTTTAAAATAGCTTAAATTTTCAAAACAAAATTGTTTTCATTTGAAAAATATACTCTTCACACTCGTTCTAGGATACTACTGATCCTATCTCTAACGAGTCATTCTAATTGGATATTGCTAATCCAATATCTGATGAATTCTTTCGTATGGTTCTAATGTGTCTTGTTCTCGAGCTCTGTAAACCAAAGCTCTGATACCAACTGAAGCGACCCGAACTTCCCCGGTCTCCGAAGAGATGAGAAAGAACGAATTACTTTGAGAACAACACACATCGGAACACAGACGGAAGAACATTTCATTGTTATTACACAATTCCATCAGAATATAAGAATATACAGAGTATAAATGATTAAATTACATTCGACAAATATCAGAGATTACAATAAATTACATAGCAGCGGAAAAATATACAAAACACAACTAGAAGTGATACACGGATACAGAGCCTTCCGAGCATCGTTCCAGCTGTTAATCAGGGCCCTGTGAATATAAATCTGCAAAACCAAAACTACTAGCTGCCCGTGCGGAAAATAGGGGCACCCAGAGTTTAGGTTAAAACAATAAACTCCAGGTCAGTCATGTGACTGGTGTGAGAACTAAAACAGTTATTAATATTGGTTTTAAAGTTAGGTAAATCAAGGGACCACGCCGTATAACACGGAACGGGTTTCCTCCCAAGAATACCAGTGCATAGAACAAACAGCGCAATGCTAAATAAAGAAAAATGAAGCTGTTATAAGACCCAGGTCCCATCACACAATGCAACGCAAGCCGGAGGATAGGGTTTTTACCTTATAACAGCCAAAGCATGCTTGATACGTTTAAAACACATTATTTGATACTACAATAAGTGTATAGTGTCAAAACAATTCAAATCATAAATATCAATCATAGGCGGCATGGGTACCATCTATCATGTCGCCATACTAGTTCTACAATTAAAACCGCAATACACGTATTGGAAATTGGATTTCCGTCATGAGCCTAGGCAAGGGGCAAGCTCCTCTCCGCGTTCGAGACACTCTAGCAATGCCTCAGGACCCCACTCTAATCCTTTGGAACCTCCAAGGCCGGTCCTCTCTTACTTTTGAGGATTAATTATTCCTGAACACACGTTTCCCGGTCCTTACAGACCTATATCCGAGGCGCCTCGTATCCAACAACCACACAGGTGAAAAGTATATAAATGTCAGGGCTGGTAGGTCACTGACTGTGACGGCAAGGAATCTCGCTCGGTCCGAACCAGTCGTTAAACCGACCCAGGCCGTTCGAAACGCCCTATCGTTTGAGAACACGACAAAACAGAACGCAAACAGAAGAACATTTCATTGTATATATCAACAATGCATCAGATTACAAGAATATACAGAGTATAAATGAATAAAAATTACACAGAAATATCAGAGATTTAAATTACATTTAAATACATAGCAGCGGAAAATAATACAATACACAACTAGAAGAGATATACGGATACAAAGCTTTCCGGATATCGTTCCAGCTGTAAACCAGGATCCTGTGAATATAAATCTGCAAAACCAAAACTACTAGCTGCCCGTGTCCAAAATAAGGGCACCCAGAGTTTAGGTTAAAACAATAAACTCCAGGTCAGTCATGTGACTGGTGTGAGAACTAAAACAGTTATCTTTATTTTAAATCATTAGGTAAATCAAGGGACCACGCCGTATAACACGGAACGGGTTTCCTCCCAAGAATACCAGTGCATAAAACAAACAGCGCAATGCTAAATAAAGAAAAATGAAGCTGTTATAAGACCCAGGTCCTATCACACAATGCAACGCAAGCCGGGGGATAGGGTTTTCCCTTATAACAGCCAAAGAATGCTTGATACGTTTAAAACAAATCATTTGATACTATTAGAAGTGCATAGTGTATAAAACAACTTCAAATCATAAGTATCAATCATAGGCGGCATGGGTACCATATATCATGTCGCCATACTAGGTTCTACAAATAAAACTGCAAATGTCACGTATTTGGAAATTGGATTTCCATCTATGAACCGAGGCAAAAGATAGTCCTCAACCGATTCGAGACGCTCTAGCCCGCCCCTCAGGCACAGCCGCAACCGTACCTTGGATCGTCAGGGCCGGTCCACACGAAGTGGATTATAATGCCTAAACAATACGTTTCTCCGCCCTTTGGGGCGTAAGCGAGCCAACTAAATGACTCCATCGGTTCGAGAACGACCGATCAATCCGAGGCGCCTCGCAACAGCAACAACCACATAAGTCAAACTCGTCAGGGCGTGTAAAACCACTGACGCCACTTCTAGCTAGAAAGAAAACGCATGTCCCCCCTGAGATCCGTCTCCCGTTTTTGGTTCATACCGGGTGTGAAACTCGCGAGGTAAACGTTACACAAAGCTACGCCACAAAGGCCGTGCTTTGATCATCACCACAAGACTTTGCTTTTCAACAGAAGCCTCGATCAATTTGCATCTTAGCATGCCACACAGGCAAACCATCCTATGCAACCGATATCAGTCACACAGAATGAAATCCGATGTCAGACACACAGTCCATTTACAAGTCCGTTCTGGGTCTGAACGAAACCGGAGGCACCTAGTACCCCGCATATCCATCGATCTCCAAGTACGTCTGGACAATCACTAACTGTTTCCATCTTCTTGGGTGTACAGCCCAATCAAGATCATCAGTAACCACCCAAACGACGTGAAGACCTCCGGTCTTCGACCATCGTCTTCATCTTCGACTTATCGTCGTATCAGTTATTCAGAATGGGATAAACCCGGTCTTTCCGAATAACTCGCGTATATTTTACATAAGTGTTACACAAACACAACATACGCCTCATTCCAATTCATTAGTTACTAACCGTAAATTAATCAAGAGAATAATTCCCCAAATATTAACCCCGAAGGCCGAAACCAACATCAGATCAATATCCAGAAAACCATTCTGCTTGGCCAACCGACAGTTAGTTTCTAAATTTCACATTCATAGGGAAATGTTCCCATTAATTTTATCCAAGATAAATTTCTTGAATTTATTCTTCTTTTGAATTTCGATTCAACTAGTCGAGATTAACGAACCTTACCGAAGTAATCATTGGTTTTAATTTCCCAATCCCAACCTATTTATCCCATGAAGTAAAACTGGTAATACTTCATATCTAACACCACAGTGTTATCGGTAAATTCAATTACCATTTCACGTTCAAATCTAATTAAAGATTTAACTATCGCCTGGAGCAAAACTGGTGATACTCCATTTCGATTTTTTTTCAATCTAATTAAAGATTCATTAAAACTCCACTTAGTTTTAATCTGTGACTGGGTTAAAGAATCAGTGTCATTTAAAACACGGTTCACGATAAACCCAAAATCACATCACATTTCAATCAGTCCCTAATTGTAAATTAGCAAGTGAGCAATTCCCTAAGTATTAATCCCGAAGGCCGAAACCAACATCAGATCAATACCTCGGAAACTATTCAACTTAACCAATCTCCAGTTAGTTTCTGATTTTCCTAACTCCTTTAGGTCTAAGAACTGTATTATTGAAGATACCGTTCACGACAACCCAAAATCGCCTTTCATTAATGATCGGGTTAAAGAACGAGTGTTATTTAAAAACACTGTCCACGATAAACCCAAAAATCAATATCAATTCAATTCCAATTAAATATCATTTAATTGGTACACTTCATTAAATCTAAATAGAGAGATTTAATCTTTTCTCAACTGGGTTCAAGAACAGTGTTAGTGAAGACACCATTCACGACAAACCCAAATCACATTTGATATTAAATACAAGGCTCTGAATAGAAAATATCCCGGCTTATATTCAACATCAAATTCTACGATTAACAAATGTCGTATTGGAAATAACGATATAAATATATATATATCTTTCAAATTTCCATAACAACACCTGTATAATCATGAATTCCAACATCGAAATATTCCGAAGACAATTTCGATTCAAATCCACTCCAATGCAATCATTGGAAATTTTGGTTATTTTTAAAACCCTTTTCTAATTCAATTTATTTATTTAAAAATAAATAGAATTTTAATTCTAGTTCAAAACTAGTTCATTTCGATAAAAATCTATTTTTATCTTTTCAAATAGGGAGTTTTTCATCCCACATCTTTCTAAATCATTTCTTATGATTTTACACAAATTATTACTATTTTTAATAATTTTATCAAGGCCCGTACAGTCGATTTCCATCAATGGCCATCGAACTGCACTTATAGCGACCTTTTTCGAATTTGATTTGGACATAATTCCAAATCCAACCGTTAGATTTCAAATTTCTAATATTCGTTAGAAAGCTCTTTTCGATACGAACCCAACGGTTCTGGTTTTAGGAGAATCCGACGGTCGGATCTCCCGCAATGTCCGTTTGAAATAAATGGTCGAAATTCACGAACTGCCGCGGCGCGTTCTATTCAGGCCATTATATTATATATATAATATATATAATATATACTTCGTCGATTTCTATTTAAAACGAATTATATAAATAGTTTTAAAATTCGTTTCAAAATCTATTTCAACTTCCATTTCAATACAAAGCAAAATTGAATTCTTCTTTATAAATTCGTTTTAAAATTCATTTCTATTCAATTCGAATTTCGATTCAATTTGAATTCATTTCAATTCGTTTTCAATTCATTTCGAAATCGTTTTCAATTCAATTCATTTCGAAATCGTTTTCAATTCAATTCATTTCGAAATCGTTTTCAATTCAATTCATTTCGAAATCGTTTTCAATTCATTTCATTTCGAAATCGTTATATATCGATATAAATATCGTTCACGTCAAAATGGCGTCAATCTAATCACACGGCTTCATAAATTTCTATTTTCAAATATTCTATTTCAAATATTTCTTTTTCAAAATAGTTGTTATTATCAAAATATTTCGTTCAACACATGACCAATCTCAATGAATGAGTACTGTCAACACATGAACTTTTATTTTATAATGATAAAGATGTAAATTTTATTACTAAAATATTTCGTTCAACACATGACCAATCTCAATGAATGAGTACTGTCAACACATGAACGTTTATTTTATAATATTCTTTATTTTCTAAATTGGAATGAGGCCCAATCAATTACCATATAATGTTAATTATATGGATTTTCATACAACACATGTATATCATAGCATTGAAAAATAATCAACCATCAACCAAAGTGCACTACACTGTATAAGCATCAAATATAGATATCTAACGCTTATAACAGCCTGTCAATCAATCGATCGACATATTTAATCAATCAGGATGAGTGAACTGCATATTTCATCCTAACACCCGTGTGGGGTTTCAAACAATCAAACACAGATTTTTATTCGTGCAGTTGGGCGATGTGTAAAATTTATCGACCCAATCAATGTCAGTCAAATCAGTGTACATAAACAAACCGTCTGGTTTGTAAATGAATATTTTATTTATTCGCATTCACGTTAAAAATTATATTTTTAACGATAAAACATTTTATTTCAACATATGAATTTCTATCCAGTTCATTCTTTAAATAAAATGATATTTTATTTTTCTAACTTATTTTAGAAAATTTCGGCGGCATAACGGCACGATACTAGAAACGGGACGAGGCCTAGCCTTGTCCCCGGTCTAGTGAAGGCCCACGCCATTCACTCATCAATCAAATCAATTTCATTATGCAAACCACAAGATTTGGAGTAAGGGTCTAACCTAGCCTTACTCCTTCGCCTTATAACGGCGCACGTCTAATCCTAACCAATTTATCGATTCGATTTTTCACACCACAAACCACATTCAAACCAATATCGCAATCAATCACCAAACAGTCAAACAAACAAGTCCATGGTCTGTGGACGATTGTGTCGGGTGCTACTAAGCACCGTCTGCATCCTAGTATATATATATAACTAGGAAAATAAATTGAAAGGTGAGAAGTTCTCACAGATAGCTATCCAGCTCCACAGCACTTCCTTTGCAGAAGTCTTCGTCGTTTCGCCTTCTTGTCACCTTCGTTGCCCAAGGCCACTATATATATAAAAATCGAATTTTTATTTCAAAGTTCAATATATAAAAATCGAATTTTTATTTCAAAGTTCAATATATAAAAATCGAATTTTTATTTCAAAGTTCAATATATAAAAATCGAATTTTTATTTCAAAGTTCAATATATAAAAATCGAATTTTTATTTCAAAGTTCAATATATAAAAATCGAATTTTTATTTCAAAGTTCAATATATAAAAATCGAATTTTTATTTCAAAGTTCAATATATAAAAATCGAATTTTTATTTCAAAGTTCAATATATAAAAATCGAATTTTTATTTCAAAGTTCAATATATAAAAATCGAATTTTTATTTTGTAAATTTCTAACCTCCTTCTATTTTTAATTTAAAACTTTTTCCTTTTAAATTTCAAACCTTTTTCTATTTAAAGTTTAAAACTTTTTCTCTTAAACAAAATCAGGTTTTAAATGCATAGAAAAATCAGTTTATATATTTCCTTTAAAAATCAGTTTATATTTCTAAAACAAAAATCAGTTTTTATTTTCCTAAAATCGAAATTAGTTTAACGAATTAAAATAAAAATAAAGTACGATAAAATACTTACAGTTTTTAGGGTTTAGTCACCGGAGAATCAGAGGAGGGTTGGGGCGGTGCGGTTCTAGACGAGGAGAGAGAATAGAAGGAGGCGGCGGGGCAGGTGTTGGTGGCGATTGGGGCTTCGCGGTGGTCCAGGGGCGCGTTCGATTCTCGATTTTTGGGCGTGTAGGTGGACCTCGCGCGAAGCGCTGGAAGGGGAGAGGAGAGAGAACGGGGAGGACGGTGCGTGAGTGGGAGGTGACAGCGGAGGCGCCCGCGATGGCGAGGCGACGAGGTACTGGCGATCGACAGTCGCCATTTTTTTTTTTCATCTGAATCGATTTTTGATTTTAAAGAAACGAGGGGGGGAGTATATATAAATATAATTATTTTAATTAATATTTAATTCTATTCTTCTTTTAAAAAGGGAATTTTCATTTAAACTCCAAATCAAACTGAACCAGTGTCGCCCCTAGCTAACTACCCCCATCCCGGACACAATGGAATAGGTTTCGTAAGCCATTTCGACTGTTACAGTCAGTTTCCGTAAAATTTAAAATATAAATTTTTATATTGAATTTTAAACGTACATTTCAAATTACCGGGGCCACATGCTAACTCTAAAAATTCTCGAAAAATATTTTCTAGCTTCGTATTGACGATACGGTCCTAACAAAACTAGTTTCGTCGAATTCTGAGACCGTCTGAAAAATGGCCATTTTCCAGTCGATTAAAATCAACTGAAACTGGTCAAACGCGTTTTCCTTCGCCACGCTCACATATTGATTCGAAAAATTATGAAATTTGGAATCTAGCAATAACATAACATCACGGACCCAACAAAACTGGTTTCGTCGAAATCCGAGGTCGTTTGCAAAATTGCTATTTTTAAGGGCCTTATATATATAAAAATATATATAAAATCCACAGCGACTATTTCTAATTTTAAACTGGACATATCTTATCATTTCTAAGATGAAATCACAGTTTGTTAACTTCGTTACAAAGATATAGTTATACAGATTCAAATATTTCTTGTTTCGTTCAATTCTGACTTATATTGAATTCTGTATATTCATTTGAAATTAGAAAACGAATTTTCGAACTACCGCGCCATTTTCAATTCCTTTTATAATTATATATAATTATTATATATTCTAACGACGATGCGTATAATATATACGTTCGAATTATATTCAAAATAAATTTCTCGTCGATATTATTTAAAATCATTCATTTTAAATAATCAAAATTCGTTAAAATTGCCAAAATAAAAATTTTAAACTGGCCCAGATTTTACGGGTTGTTACAATCTCCCCCACTTAAAACTTTTCGTCCCCGAAAAGGAACAAAGTCGAAAGTGGTTTGATTAATCAACTCTACGTTCGATCTGACTTCCATTCTCCAACTCTTTAGTTTCTGAGAATTTTCAAAACTTCAAAAATTTGGCTAACACCCTAAATTTTTGAAAAATTTCGCCATAACCTCCCCTGCACCGGGAGCATCGGGGAATTTCAAATAGCTTCCCCGGTCCTTCAGATCTCAAAAAGAAAAAGAAAAAGCCAAGCGGCTAGCCAATAGGCTCACAAAATCATCATCACCCAAACAAAACAGGAAATTATGTAATAAACATGTACCTATTTGTCGGGCAAACAAATTTTATTTTCTGGCTCTAGCCTCCTTGCTATGACCTGTTCAATGTAAGTATATGTATATGCAAGCAAATGCGACCAATTTTCAATACAATTCAATATTTGATTCAATTAGGCTAAATGGTTCAAAATTAGCAAACAAATAAACAAACAACACAAACATCAATCAATTAGTGAATTTAACGTTTCAAATTCATAATTTGATATATATATAAAAATCACGTTTTTGATGCCAAATCACAACAATGAATTCTAGCTATATATAAGTTTTAGGTTCTCACACCAGCCTAATGGAAATATATAGAAAATCACACCTTCGAGACACGAACATAAATACTGATGATGTCATGACAATCATCAGTACCATCTTCGGGCGACTAGAGTGTGATGCTATATCTATCCAATATATTAAAATTTCGAATACACGCGGATCAGACGTATACGCAAAATCTATATATACTGGATTGTCCACACCAATATAAATAGACAATCAAATACGAATAATTGATTTAAATTTTCAAAACAAAAGTTTGTTTTCATTTTAAAAATATACTCTTCACACTCGTTCTAGGATACTACTGATCCCATCTCTAACGAGTCATTCTCATTGGATATTACTAACCCAATATCTGATGAATTCTTTCGTATGTTTCTAATGTGTCTTGTTCTCTAGCTTTGTAAACCAAAGCTCTGATACCAACTGTGACGGCAAGGAATCTCGCTCGGTCCGAACCAGTCGTTAAACCGACCCAGGCCGTTCGAAACGCCCTATCGTTTGAGAACACGACAAAACAGAACGCAAACAGAAGAACATTTCATTGTATATATCAACAATGCATCAGATTACAAGAATATACAGAGTATAAATGAATAAAAATTACACAGAAATATCAGAGATTTAAATTACATTTAAATACATAGCAGCGGAAAATAATACAATACACAACTAGAAGAGATATACGGATACAAAGCTTTCCGGATATCGTTCCAGCTGTAAACCAGGATCCTGTGAATATAAATCTGCAAAACCAAAACTACTAGCTGCCCGTGTCCAAAATAAGGGCACCCAGAGTTTAGGTTAAAACAATAAACTCCAGGTCAGTCATGTGACTGGTGTGAGAACTAAAACAGTTATCTTTATTTTAAATCATTAGGTAAATCAAGGGACCACGCCGTATAACACGGAACGGGTTTCCTCCCAAGAATACCAGTGCATAAAACAAACAGCGCAATGCTAAATAAAGAAAAATGAAGCTGTTATAAGACCCAGGTCCTATTACACAATGCAACGCAAGCCGGGGGATAGGGTTTTCCCTTATAACAGCCAAAGAATGCTTGATACGTTTAAAACAAATCATTTGATACTATTAGAAGTGCATAGTGTATAAAACAACTTCAAATCATAAGTATCAATCATAGGCGGCATGGGTACCATATATCATGTCGCCATACTAGGTTCTACAAATAAAACCGCAAATGTCACGTATTTGGAAATTGGATTTCCATCTATGAACCGAGGCAAAAGATAGTCCTCAACCGATTCGAGACGCTCTAGCCCGCCCCTCAGGCACAGCCGCAACCGTACCTTGGATCGTCAGGGCCGGTCCACACGAAGTGGATTATAATGCCTGAACAATACGTTTCTCCGCCCTTTGGGGCGTAAGCGAGCCAACTAAATGACTCCATCGGTTCGAGAACGACCGATCAATCCGAGGCGCCTCGCAACAGCAACAACCACATAAGTCAAACTCGTCAGGGCGTGTAAAACCACTGACGCCACTTCTAGCTAGAAAGAAAACGCATGTCCCCCCAGAGGTCCGTCTCCCGTTTTTGGTTCATACCGGGTGTGAAACTCGCGAGGTAAACGTTACACAAAGCTACGCCACAAAGGCCGTGCTTTGATCATCACCACAAGACTTTGCTTTTCAACAGAAGCCTCGATCAATTTGCATCTTAGCATGCCACACAGGCAAACCATCCTATGCAACCGATATCAGTCACACAGAATGAAATCCGATGTCAGACACACAGTCCATTTACAAGTCCGTTCTGGGTCTGAACGAAACCGGAGGCACCTAGTACCCCGCATATCCATCGATCTCCAAGTACGTCTGGACAATCACTAACTGTTTCCATCTTCTTGGGTGTACAGCCCAATCAAGATCATCAGTAACCACCCAAACGACGTGAAGACCTCCGGTCTTCGACCATCGTCTTCATCTTCGACTTATCGTCGTATCAGTTATTCAGAATGGGATAAACCCGGTCTTTCCGAATAACTCGCGTATATTTTACATAAGTGTTACACAAACACAACATACGCCTCATTCCAATTCATTAGTTACTAACCGTAAATTAATCAAGAGAATAATTCCCCAAATATTAACCCCGAAGGCCGAAACCAACATCAGATCAATATCCAGAAAACCATTCTGCTTGGCCAACCGACAGTTAGTTTCTAAATTTCACATTCATAGGGAAATGTTCCCATTAATTTTATCCAAGATAAATTTCTTGAATTTATTCTTCTTTTGAATTTCGATTCAACTAGTCGAGATTAACGAACCTTACCGAAGTAATCATTGGTTTTAATTTCCCAATCCCAACCTATTTATCCCATGAAGTAAAACTGGTAATACTTCATATCTAACACCACAGTGTTATCGGTAAATTCAATTACCATTTCACGTTCAAATCTAATTAAAGATTTAACTATCGCCTGGAGCAAAACTGGTGATACTCCATTTCGATTTTTTTTCAATCTAATTAAAGATTCATTAAAACTCCACTTAGTTTTAATCTGTGACTGGGTTAAAGAATCAGTGTCATTTAAAACACGGTTCACGATAAACCCAAAATCACATCACATTTCAATCAGTCCCTAATTGTAAATTAGCAAGTGAGCAATTCCCTAAGTATTAATCCCGAAGGCCGAAACCAACATCAGATCAATACCTCGGAAACTATTCAACTTAACCAATCTCCAGTTAGTTTCTGATTTTCCTAACTCCTTTAGGTCTAAGAACTGTATTATTGAAGATACCGTTCACGACAACCCAAAATCGCCTTTCATTAATGATCGGGTTAAAGAACGAGTGTTATTTAAAAACACTGTCCACGATAAACCCAAAAATCAATATCAATTCAATTCCAATTAAATATCATTTAATTGGTACACTTCATTAAATCTAAATAGAGAGATTTAATCTTTTCTCAACTGGGTTCAAGAACAGTGTTAGTGAAGACACCATTCACGACAAACCCAAATCACATTTGATATTAAATACAAGGCTCTGAATAGAAAATATCCCGGCTTATATTCAACATCAAATTCTACGATTAACAAATGTCGTATTGGAAATAACGATATAAATATATATATATCTTTCAAATTTCCATAACAACACCTGTATAATCATGAATTCCAACATCGAAATATTCCGAAGACAATTTCGATTCAAATCCACTCCAATGCAATCATTGGAAATTTTGGTTATTTTTAAAACCCTTTTCTAATTCAATTTATTTATTTAAAAATAAATAGAATTTTAATTCTAGTTCAAAACTAGTTCATTTCGATAAAAATCTATTTTTATCTTTTCAAATAGGGAGTTTTTCATCCCACATCTTTCTAAATCATTTCTTATGATTTTACACAAATTATTACTATTTTTAATAATTTTATCAAGGCCCGTACAGTCGATTTCCATCAATGGCCATCGAACTGCACTTATAGCGACCTTTTTCGAATTTGATTTGGACATAATTCCAAATCCAACCGTTAGATTTCAAATTTCTAATATTCGTTAGAAAGCTCTTTTCGATACGAACCCAACGGTTCCGGTTTTAGGAGAATCCGACGGTCGGATCTCCCGCAATGTCCGTTTGAAATAAATGGTCGAAATTCACGAACTGCCGCGGCGCGGCGCGTTCTATTCAGGCCATTATATTATATATATAATATATATAATATATACTTCGTCAATTTCTATTTAAAACGAATTATATAAATAGTTTTAAAATTCGTTTCAAAATCTATTTCAACTTCCATTTCAATACAAAGCAAAATTGAATTCTTCTTTATAAATTCGTTTTAAAATTCATTTCTATTCAATTCGAATTTCAATTCAATTTGAATTCATTTCAATTCGTTTTCAATTCATTTCGAAATCGTTTTCAATTCAATTCATTTCGAAATCGTTTTCAATTCAATTCATTTCGAAATCGTTTTCAATTCAATTCATTTCGAAATCGTTTTCAATTCATTTCATTTCGAAATCGTTATATATCGATATAAATATCGTTCACGTCAAAATGGCGTCAATCTAATCACACGGCTTCATAAATTTCTATTTTCAAATATTCTATTTCAAATATTTCTTTTTCAAAATAGTTGTTATTATCAAAATATTTCGTTCAACACATGACCAATCTCAATGAATGAGTACTGTCAACACATGAACTTTTATTTTATAATGATAAAGATGTAAATTTTATTACTAAAATATTTCGTTCAACACATGACCAATCTCAATGAATGAGTACTGTCAACACATGAACGTTTATTTTATAATATTCTTTATTTTCTAAATTGGAATGAGGCCCAATCAATTACCATATAATGTTAATTATATGGATTTTCATACAACACATGTATATCATAGCATTGAAAAATAATCAACCATCAACCAAAGTGCACTACACTGTATAAGCATCAAATATAGATATCTAACGCTTATAACAGCCTGTCAATCAATCGATCGACATATTTAATCAATCAGGATGAGTGAACTGCATATTTCATCCTAACATCCGTGTGGGGTTTCAAACAATCAAACACAGATTTTTATTCGTGCAGTTGGGCGATGTGTAAAATTTATCGACCCAATCAATGTCAGTCAAATCAGTGTACATAAACAAACCGTCTGGTTTGTAAATGAATATTTTATTTATTCGCATTCACGTTAAAAATTATATTTTTAACGATAAAACATTTTATTTCAACATATGAATTTCTATCCAGTTCATTCTTTAAATAAAATGATATTTTATTTTTCTAACTTATTTTAGAAAATTTCGACGGCATAACGGGACGAGGCCTAGCCTTGTCCCCGGTTTAGTGAAGGCCCACGCCATTCACTCATCAATCAAATCAATTTCATTATGCAAACCACAAGATTTGGAGTAAGGGTCTAACCTAGCCTTACTCCTTCGCCTTATAACGGCGCACGTCTAATCCTAACCAATTTATCGATTCGATTTTTCACACCACAAACCACATTCAAACCAATATCGCAATCAATCACCAAACAGTCAAACAAACAAGTCCATGGTCTGTGGACGATTGTGTCGGGTGCTACTAAGCACCGTCTGCATCCTAGTATATATATATAACTAGGAAAATAAATTGAAAGGTGAGAAGTTCTCACAGATAGCTATCCAGCTCCACGGCACTTCCTTTGCAGAAGTCTTCGTCGTTTCGCCTTCTTGTCACCTTCGTTGCCCAAGGCCACTATATATATAAAAATCGAATTTTTATTTCAAAGTTCAATATATAAAAATCGAATTTTTATTTCAAAGTTCAATATATAAAAATCGAATTTTTATTTCAAAGTTCAATATATAAAAATCGAATTTTTATTTCAAAGTTCAATATATAAAAATCGAATTTTTATTTCAAAGTTCAATATATAAAAATCGAATTTTTATTTCAAAGTTCAATATATAAAAATCGAATTTTTATTTCAAAGTTCAATATATAAAAATCGAATTTTTATTTTGTAAATTTCTAACCTCCTTCTATTTTTAATTTAAAACTTTTTCCTTTTAAATTTCAAACCTTTTTCTATTTAAAGTTTAAAACTTTTTCTCTTAAACAAAATCAGGTTTTAAATGCATAGAAAAATCAGTTTATATATTTCCTTTAAAAATCAGTTTTTCTAAAACAAAAATCAGTTTTTATTTTCCTAAAATCGAAATTAGTTTAACGAATTAAAATAAAAATAAAGTACGATAAAATACTTACAGTTTTTAGGGTTTAGTCGCCGGAGAATCAGAGGAGGGTTGGGGCGGTGCGGTTCTAGACGAGGAGAGAGAATAGAAGGAGGCGGCGGGGCAGGTGTTGGTGGCGATTGGGGCTTCGCGGTGGTCCAGGGGCGCGTTCGATTCTCGATTTTTGGGCGTGTAGGTGGACCTCGCGCGAAGCCCTGGAAGGGGAGAGGAGAGAGAACGGGGAGGACGGTGCGTGAGTGGGAGGTGACAGCGGAGGCGCCCGCGATGGCGAGGCGACGAGGTACTGGCGATCGACAGTCGCCATTTTTTTTTTTTTCATCTGAATCGATTTTTGATTTTAAAGAAACGAGGGGGGGAGTATATATAAATATAATTATTTTAATTAATATTTAATTCTATTTTTCTTTTAAAAAGGGAATTTTTATTTAAACTCCAAATCAAACCGAACCAGTGTCGCCCCTAGCTAACTACCCCCATCCCGGACACAATGGAATAGGTTTCGTAAGCCATTTCGACTGTTACAGTCAGTTTCCGTAAAATTTAAAATATAAATTTTTATATTGAATTTTAAACGTACATTTCAAATTACCGGGGCCACATGCTAACTCTAAAAATTCTCGAAAAATATTTTCTAGCTTCGTATTGACGATACGGTCCTAACAAAACTAGTTTCGTCGAATTCTGAGACCGTCTGAAAAATGGCCATTTTCCAGTCGATTAAAATCAACTGAAACTGGTCAAACGCGTTTTCCTTCGCCACGCTCACATATTGATTCGAAAAATTATGAAATTTGGAATCTAGCAATAACTTAACATCACGGACCCAACAAAACTGGTTTCGTCGAAATCCGAGGTCGTTTGCAAAATTGCTATTTTTAAGGGCCTTATATATATAAAATCCACAGCGACTATTTCTAATTTTAAACTGGACATATCTTATCATTTCTAAGATGAAATCACAGTTTGTTAACTTCGTTACAAAGATATAGTTATACAGATTCAAATATTTCTTGTTTCGTTCAATTCTGACTTATATTGAATTCTGTATATTCATTTGAAATTAGAAATCGAATTTTCGAACTACCGCGCCATTTTCAATTCCTTTTATAATTATATATAATTATTATATATTCTAACGACGATGCGTATAATATATACGTTCGAATTATATTCAAAATAAATTTCTCGTCGATATTATTTAAAATCATTCATTTTAAATAATCAAAATTCGTTAAAATTGCCAAAATAAAAATTTTAAACTGGCCCAGATTTTACGGGTTGTTACACTGACACCACCCTAGCTAGAAAGAAACGTCGTGCACTCCTTGGGTCCGTATCCCGTTTTTGACTCATACCGAGGTGTGAGGCTCGCGAATTCACGTTATACACAAAGCTATGCCACACAGGCCGTGCTTTGATCATCAACCACAAGACTTTGCTTTTCAACAGAAGCCTTGATCAATTGCCACTTACGCATGCCACATTGGCAATTCACTCCATGCGACTGATGTCCATCGATATACAACCTCTGAGCTCGTACGTCTCAGAGAAGGGCGTTAAGCAAGAGAATAAATTCTCCGCCGCCAAACAGATGTATATTTAATAGAGATCAATCAACACAGAATAAAATCCAATGTCAGACACATAATCCATTTACAAGTTCGTTCTGGGTCTGAACGAAACCGGAGGCACTTTCCTCGCATATCCATCCATCTCCAAGTACGTCTGGACGATCACCGACTGTTTCCCTCATCTTGGGTGTACAGCCCAATCAAGATCATCAGCAATCACCCAAACGATGTGAAGACTTCCGGTCTTCAACCACCGTCTTCATCTTCGACATCTCGTCGAATCGGTTATTCAGAATGGGTATAACCCGGCCTTTCTGGATAACCCACGTATATAATTAACAAATGTTACACAAACACAACGAACGCCTCATTCCAATTCAGAATATTCCTTTATTCACAAAATCACATTCTTAGGGAAATGTTCCCATTAATTTTATCCAAGATAAATTCTTCTAAATTTATACTTTAATCCTCCTTTGGATATCGTTTCAAACTAGTCGGGATTAACGAACCACACCGAAGTAATTATTTATTTTATTTCCCAATCCCAACCTATATCCCATGGAGAAAACTGGTAATACTCCACATCTAACACCACTGTGTTATCGGTAAAATTAATTACCATTTCACGTTCAAATCTAATTAAAGATTTAACTATCGCTTTGGAGCAAAACTGGTGGTACTCCATTCTCGATCACCTTTCAAATTTGATAATTAAAATTATCAATTCACATTTTAATCTAATTAAAGATTCATTAAAACTCCACTTAGTTTTAATCTTCTCAAAAATCGATATCCTGCCTTTAACTGGGTTAAAGAACCAATGTCTTCTAAAACACGATTCACGACAAACCCAAATCACATTTGATATTAAATACAAGGCTCTGAATAGAAAATATATCGGCTTATATTCAATATCAAATTCTGAAACCAACATATATCGTATTGGAAATAACGATATAAAATATATCTTTCAAATTCCCACAACAATATATGTATAGTCACGAAATCCAACATCGAAATATCCCGAAGATAATTTCGATTCAACTCCCGCCCAATTCACGTATTGGGAATATTGATTATTTTTAAAATCATTTGCAAATTCAATTTATTTATTTCAAAAATAAATTGATTTTAATTCTAGTTCAAAACTAGTTCATTTCGATAAAAAATCTATTTTTATCTTTTCAAATGTGGAGTCTTTCACCCCAGTTCTTTCCAATTCACATATTATGATTTTACACAAATTATCAATATTTTTAATAATTTTATCAAGGCCCGTACAGTCAATTTCCATCAACGGCCATCGAACTGCACTTACAACGACCTTTTTCGAATTTGATTTGGACATAATTCCAAATCCAACCGTTAGATTTCAAATATTCATTGGAAAGCTCTTTTCGATACGAACCCAACGGTTCCGGTTTTAGGAGAATCCGACGGTCGGATCTCCCGCAATGTCCGTTTGAAATAAATGGTCGAAATTCACGAACTGCCGCGGCGCGGCGCGTTCTATTCAGGCCATTATATTATATATATAATATATAATATATATATTTCGTCGATTTCTATTTAAAACGAATTTTATAAATAGTTTTGAATTCGTTTCAAAAGCAATTTCAACTTCCATTTCAATTCAAATTAAAATTGAATTCTCCTTTATAAATTCGTTTTAAAATTCATTTCTATTCAATTCAAATTTCAATTCAATTTGAATTCATTTCATTTCGAAATCGTTTTCAATTCAATTCATTTCGAAATCGTTTTCAATTCAATTCATTTCGAAATCGTTTTCAATTCAATTCATTTCGAAATCGTTTTCAATTCAATTCATTTCGAAATCGTTTAAAATCGATATAAATATCGTTCACGTCGAAATAACGCATCTCTAATCCACACGGCTTTATATTTTTCAAAACTCTTTTATTTTATCCAACAAATGAATATTTATCCCATTCAACACATGAATCTATATTTTTTTCAACCCACGACTAATCTCAACACATGAGTACTGTCAACACATCACTATTTTTGTTATGTAAAATATTTTATAAAACTATGGTATCTATCGTTTGATTTTCAATTAGACTTCTATCGGGAAGTAGTTCTAATTTTAAATATGATAAAGATGTAATTTTTATTATTTAAAATATTTTACTCAACACACGAATATTTTCAACACATGAACATCGTCAACACATGACTATTTCTATATTCAACACATGAATTTTCTTTTATAATATTCGTTGTTTTCCCGATTGGAATGAGGCCCAATCAATCACCATATAACGTTAATTATATGGATTTCCATACAACACATGTATATAATAGCAATAATAAACAATCAACCATCAACCAAAGTGCACTACACTGTATAAGCATCAAATAAAGATATCTAACGCTTATAACAGCCTGTCAATCAATCGATCGACATATTTGATCAATCAGGATGAGTGAACTTCAAATTTCATCCCAACACCCGTGTGGGGTTTCAAACAATCAAACACAGATTTTATTTGTGCAGTTGGGCGATGTGTAAAATTTATCGACCCAATCAATATCAGTCAAATCAGTGTATATAAACAAATCGGTCGATTTGTTTATAAATATTCATTTATTCACTTTCACGTTAAAAATTATATTTTTAACGATAAACATTTATTTTAACACTTGAATTTCTATTCAGTTCATTTATTCAATAAAAATGCTATTTTTATTTTTCTAACATATTTAAGAAAATTTAGGCGGCATAACGGCACGATACTAGAAACGGGACAAGGCCTAGCCTTATCCCCGGTCTAGTGAAGGCCCACGCCATTCACACATCAAATTCTAATCAATTCAAGTTCACCAAATAACCCAATTCAAATCAAATAATCTAACCAACTACACAACCAAACAAACAAGTCCATGGTATGTGGACGGGTGTCGGGTGCTTCTAATAAGCACCGTCTGCATCCTAGTATATATATATATAACTAGAAAAGAAATAGAAGAGTGAGAAGTTCTCACCGATAGCTATCCAACTTCACGACACTTCATTTGATAGAAATCTTCATCTTCATCGTATCTTCGTCATCTTCGTTGCCCGTAGTCACTATATATATAAGAATCACATTTTTATATTTTGATGTCTTTAAAATAAAAATCACATTTTTATTTATTCACTTTCAATTCAAAAGTCATATTTTTATAATCACTCATATATATTTAAAAATCCAATTTTTCACTATGCTATTCAATATATAAAAATCGAATTTTTACTTCGCTATTCAATATTTAAAAATCAAATTTTTACTTCGCTATTCAATATTTAAAAATCAAATTTTTACTTTGGCGTCATATAGATAAAAATTCCATTTCAAAAATATTGATTTCGCCTTTATAAAAATAAAGTTTTCACCTTTATAAAAATAAAGTTTTCACCTTTATAAAAATAAAGTTTTCGCCTTTATAAAAATAAAGTTTTCTCCTTTATAAAAATAAAGTTTTCACCTTTATAAAAATAAAGTTTTCACCTTTATAAAAATAAAGTTTTCACCTTTATAAAAATCATCACTTTACTTCAACGTATATAAAATAAAAATCAGATTTTTATTTCGCTATATATACAAAGATGATATTTTTATATTCTCTATCCCATAAAGATTATATATTTTTTTTTTCCTTTCAATCCATTTTCTATATAAAGATTCCACCAATTAACATACAAAAATTCCACCTTTACTTCATATAAAAAAATTCCTCCTTTATAATTCTAACTTCAAAATCAAATATATTCATATTTCAGCACAACGGAGATTTATATTTCAGATTTTGCTGTTTAATAAAAGTTTGATTATATAAAATAAAATAAGCTAAGCTTACTGTTTTTCAGATCTGGCCATTTTCAGAGGAAGCCGCCACCTAGGGTTCATCGTGGCTCGAGAATGGAGGTCGGAGCTTCTCTGGCCGGACTTAGGCTTTCAGGGTTTTGGGCTGTCGTGGTGGCTGAACGGAGGAGGTGGAGGCTGGTTGCGCGTTCAACGGAGCAGCGGTGGTCGGAGGTCTTCAGGCAGGGGCTCGCGTCGGGGGGGGGGGGGGGGAAGGCGGTTGCGGTCATCTCTGGTGGAGCGATTGGGTTGAGGGGGCACGGCAGCTTCTAATTGGAGGAGAGGAGAGGAGCAAGGGAGGAGGGGTCGTGGCCTGGAGGGGGGCGTTACCGGAGAGAGGCGGAGGCGTCAACCGCGACGGCAGCGGAGGCGTGAGGCACGCGATTTAGGTTTAGGACCCCTTTTCCCTTTTTTTTTTTATGTCGTGCTTTATCTGAGAGAGGAGGGAAAATAGGAGAGAGAAAGGGGTTGTAGGGACCTATAATAATATATATTATTTTATTTAAATTTTGCTTCTTTAAGTTGACTTTTAATTCGAACACAAAATCGAACCCACCGACTGTCGTCCGTAGCGTTTTACCCCCATTTCGAACACAATGGGATATGTATCGCAGGCCAATTCGACTGTTTGAATCAGTTTCCGTTAAATTTAAAGTATAATTCTTTATATATTCAATTTAAACGCACATTTCAATTACCGGGGCCACATATTAATTCTAAAAATTATGAAATTTAAAACCTAGCAATAACTTGACACTGCGGATCCAACAAAACTGGTTTCGTCGAAATCCGAGGTCATTTGCAAAATGTCCATTTTTAAGGGCCTGAATTCCATAGCGACTATTCAGAATTTTCAACTGGACATATCTTATCATTTCTAAGATGAAATCTCAGTTTCTTACATCCGTTAGAAAGATATCGTCAATTAGATCCTAATGTTTTTGGTTTCACTAAAATCCGGATTGTTTTGCTCCCGGTACATTCAATTGAAGTTTGAAATCTAATTATCGAACTACCGCGCCATTTTCAATTCTATTTTTAATTATATATAAATATTTATTTTCTAACGACGACGCGTATTAATATATACGTCGAATTATATTCAAAATAAATTTCTCGTCGATATTATTTAAAATAATCTATTTTAAATGTTCGAACTTCACTAAAATTGCCAAAATAAAAATTTTAAACTGGCCCAGATTTTGCGGGTTATTACATTCATGTTCATACAATCCCTATGGATTCAACTAGGTTAAGTATTCCAATTCATTACCATGTCCATTTCTGCTTATAATGTTCCAACCTCCCGCGTTAAACCTACAACTTGCGGATGCTGGTTATGCCTGGCAGCTCCGGGCAGACTTCTTCCACAAGGTGGGTTTAACCTCGTGTCATAGCACGTCTCGTATTTGTGCACCAAGACCCCTCACATTAGATTCACCCCTTGTGGACGCTGGATATGCCAGACGGTTATGGGCAGACTTCCACCACAAGTGTAATCTAACCTTGTATCTAGGCGCAGTTATAGTTTCTTGTTACTATAATCCGAGGCATTTCATTATTAATCAATTTTTTTTTACCTATGTCATTATAGGTTTCATGCCCCTTTTTCCCCAATAATGTTCACAATGAATTATATGCCCTAGATTTATATTTATACATTTTATTCAGGTTATGCCTCAAATTCCAAATTATAAGTTATGCCAAATTTCAATGTTTCCCCCTCGTTTTCCCATTTAACGTATTCGCATATTTCAGCGGCATGCATAGGCTCTAAAGTATCCTGGCTATATAAAAAAAAAGGGAAAGATAAAGGGAAGATGACAACGATGATTATACTAACAAAATTGACATAAACATATAGTGGTGTAATGATAAAATGGGCATACAAGAATAGATCTGGTGAATCTAAGATAATGGAACTGTGTCAACATAGTAGGGATGTCATAATAGGCATGGTAAGATCTAAACGATAATTTAGATGTCCAACAAATAACTGATCCAATTTAACCACAAACATGATAGGTACAAGGTGATCTAAATAGAAAATTAGATCTATAATCAAAGGTAGATTTACATGATAAAGGTTAAGATCCAAGTCATAGTTATGTCAGAATGTCATGGATTCACAAGTTATTATGGATCTGACATGATAAAGGTTAAGATCCAAGTCATAGTTATGCCATAATATCATGGATTCACAAGTTATTACAGATCTGACATGATTCAAGAATTTACAGGCATAGATCCAAATTACATTCATATCATGATTTAATTTTTAATTATTTAAATCTAAAAGTAACTTAAACTCACAACGTTTGGACCTATAAAGGTAGAAGAAGAATAGCAGAGGTTGAATCATAGATCTACACTTGAATAACTTGATTAACTTGATTGCAGAAGAAGGAAAAATGTTTGGTTCAATCCGGGCACCGATAGCATCTAGACCTCCATTAATTTTCAGTGTAGAAAACAGGAGAAATGGAGCCATATTTATAGTTGCCAGCCCCCAAACACTAACTGAGAGGTTGACCTAGGTGTCGACTCCCCTGGGCAGGATTTTTCCCGCTCACCTAGATTTTTGTGATTTTGAAATTTGAATTGAAATTTTGAATTCCTGAACCCTATATATATATATATATATATATATATATATATATATATATATATTCTCTTACGCGTACACAAACTTCAAGCTTTCATAACTTCTGCATATGGTGTCCATTTTATGCAAACCAAATGTTTATCTTGACAGAAGTTCGAGACGGACGCCATGACGCAGTCCATTTCCCTTATTTCTGAATATTAAATTAATTGTTCTTTAATTTATCCTCTTTAGTGTTGTTAAAATTATGGGGTGTTACATTCTCCCCTACTCAAAGGATTTCGCCCTCGAAATCTCCAAGTTAAGAAGAATGTATATCCTACCATCCACATCCATCTACTCATCCACCAATCACTGGCATCCATTGTCCTTAAAAGATTTCTAATGTTTATATGAACATATGCAAAAGTGTGTGTATGTGTCCCAATACTAATGCGAAGATCAGGCGGTCTACTGATTAAATCGACCTCCTTAATGTAATGTATGTTAGTGTAATGAATCCCACATGTATGCAACAATCCTATTATAACATGTAAGTTCTATATGGGTGCACAATCATCCGTCCAAATGCAACATCCATATGATGATACATACAATTTTGCCCATAAAGAAAAAAAGAAAAATGCACACACATCCATATGCAGTATGAGAGTGATTGAGCCGATCTAGTGCCTAATGTGTGTGTATATGCATCCACGAGCAACCACTAGTAAACACTTGCATCCACTTGCATCCATCAACATAACATGTCTCAAACACTGTTTACATCCATGGGATTCCCACCTAAAGGTTGAAGATTCGATCGATAGGACATACTTAAATGATAGAAACAAGCAAAAATAAAAGCTTTGGAAAAGGAGTTAAGAACATACCCTCGAAAAGAAAAGGGTACAAAGCACGAATCTTGTCGTCGGTCTCCCAAGTTGCATCCTCTGGGTTATCTCCACACTGAACCTTCATCAACTTGACTTCTCTATTGCGTAGCTTCTTAACTTCTGATCCAAGAATACGGGAAGGAACTTGTCTGACTGTCACCTCCTGTTCCACCTCTGCTTCCTCCAATATAATCGGCTCAACTACTTCTATTGTATCATGCAAGCATTTCCGCAAATGAGAAATGTGGAAAACATCATGAACACCAGATAGTCTCTTTGGTAGCTTTACTCTATAGGCCATTTGGCCAATCCTTTCCGTTATGGGAAATGGCCCTACAAATCTTGGTGTCAATTTCCCTACAAATCTGAAGCGAAACACATTTCTCAAAGGTGACACTTTATGAAAACCATATCTCCTACCTTAAATTCAATGTCAGTCCTTATCTCGTCAGCATAAGATTTCTTCATGTCTTGAGAGGTCTTCATTCGTCCTAGGATAAGATCAATTTTCTCGGACGTTTCCCTAACCATTTCTGGTCCAAGTAATAGTCTTTTCTGACCTACATGGTCATCCATATAATGCTTCGAAGGGTGCCATGCCAATGCTAGCTTGATAACTGTTGTTGTAGCCGAACTCTACTAAAGGAAGATGCATTTTCCAAGTCCCTCCAAAGTCTAAGATACGCAGCCTCAAAAGATCTTCTTGAACTCTGTTTACCCTCTCCGTCTGTCCATCGGTATGAGGATGATAAGCGGTGCTCAAAATAACTGTGTACCTAATGCTTCTTTCAAGCTCCTCCAAAATTTACTAGTGAAGATTGGGTCGCGATCGCTTATGATATTGGAAGGTACTCCATGAAGACGGACTATCTCTAGAACATAAACTGCTGCCAACCATGTTGTCGTCCTCTTACTCTTAACTAGAAAGAAATGGGCGCTCTTAGTAAGTCGATCCACCACGACCCAAATACTGGTATTGCCTTTCTTTGATCTAGGCAAACCATCTACGAAATACATAGAGACGCTCTCCCAATTCCACTGTGGGACCTCCAAAGGATGAAACAAACTACCAGGCATCTTTTGCTCATCTTTCACTTGCTAACAAACCAAGCATTGAGAAACAAATTCTGCCACAGCTTTCTTCATTCCAGCCCAAAAGAAAACCCTCTTCATATCCCTATACATCTTATCATCACCTGGATGAATAGTCATCTTAGAATGATTGGATTCTTCTAGGACTGTCTTTAACAAACTTCCAGTTTGAGGAACACAAAGCCTTCCATCTCGTCGCAACCACCCTTTATCGTCTATGGAATATTTATTGAGGTGACTAGATGTATCCCCTTTTCTAAGCCTATTCAAGATGTCTGAAATCTGTGGATCATCTCGTTGCGAAGCTCCTTTCTGATCCATAAGTGTAGGTTGTATCTCTAGCGATGCAAACAAACCAGGCAAAAATTCAGTGGAAGGTCTAAAGTCAAAAGTCGATATGAACTCCAAGCTTTTGCTTTCCACAAACAAAGGACTTAAGGCCATCCTCTGCCTACTCAATGCGTCTGCCACCATATTACTAGGGGTATAAGCAATCTCAAAATTATAGGATGCTAGGAACTCTATCCACTTTTGTTGCCTTAAATTAAGATCCTTCTGCGAGAACAAGTACTTGAGAGATTTATGATCGGTGTACAACTCGAACTTCTTTCCAAGAAAATAATGACGCTACGTCTTAAGCGCGAACACTATGGCAGCTAGTTCTAAGTCGTGGGTAGGGTAGTTCTTCTCATTAACCCTTAGTTGTCTACCTCCATAACATACTACCCTTCCCTATTGCATCAAAACCGCACAAAGCCCTGTACCACATGCATCAGTGTATGATGTAAATACTTTGTTCCCATCGGGCAAAGTAAAGACTGGGGCTGTTATCAGAGCCCTCTTCAATTGCAGGAAAACAACATCACAATCTATATCCCATGAAAATGCCAAGTTTTCTTCGTCAGCCTGGTGAGTGGGGCTAATATCTTTGCGAAGTCCTTAATGAACTTTCGATAATAACCTGCCAAACCCAAAAAGCTTCTCATCTCCGTTGCATTCTTTGGAATCTGCCAATCCTGAACTGCAACCACCTTTGCGGGATCTACTGCTATCCCTTTTTTAGAAACCACATGATCTAGGAATCTCACCTCTTTTCTCCAAAAGTGGCACTTGGAGAACTTTGCCTTAAGCTGATGTGCATGGAGAGTTTTCAAAACCTCCTTCAAATGTTGGGCATGCTCTTCTTCGTTCTTTGAGAAGATCAAGATATCATCAACAAAGACCATGAAAAATTTATTTAGAAACTCCCGAAACACCCTACTCATCATATCAAAAAAATAGGCGAGTGCATTCATCAACCCAAAAGGCATAACTAGACATTCAAAGAAACCATTTAGAGTCCTAAAAGCAGTCTTATCTGTACTTTCCTCAGCCACCCTCAACTGATGAAATCCCGTGGCCAAGTCTAACTGAGAGAATACTGATGCACCGACAAGCTGGTCAAACAAGTCATCTATCCTTGGGAGTGAGTGCCTGTTCTTCTTAGTGAGTTTATTCAACTCCGTATAGTCTACACACAAGCGAAGTGAACCATCCGCCTTAGTCGCGAATACTACTGGAGCTCCCCATTCAGGTATGCTTCGCCTAATAAATCCTTTCTCATGTAGCTCCCCTGCCTATTTGCTAAGCTCTCTCCTTTCCCTTGGAGCCATATGGCGCACATGTAATGCAAATGGCTTTGCATTATCCACCAAATATATACACAAATCGATCTCGCGCCTCAGAGGTAAGCCTCATACCTCATCAACAACATCAGGATAATCCCGGACTACCGGAACAGATTGCAGATCGTCGATAGATGCATCAAGTGACTCTAGGAAATTAAGCATAACAGATCCTTGCGGGTCACAAGAAATCTCAAGGGTCCTCAAGGACAAATAAGAAGCCTAACCACCCTCTTCTCACAATCCAGAATGTCACCATACATGGCTAGCCAATCCATCCTGAGAATCATCCCGTAACCTATAAAACCGAGCATATATGCATCGCACTCAAAATCGATGCCTAAGACAGATATTCTCAAACCCCGACAAATCATGGATAAATGAGGCGAACCACCAATGAGGTTTGAGACAATAACGGGATCCACTACCATACCAGTATTTAAGTGCAGAGATTCAACAACAGAACTAGATATAAATGAATGTGAAGTGCCAGAATCAAAAAGAGTTCTAATAGGATGATTGGAAAGAGAAATCAAACCTTCCACGGAAATTTTCCTACCTCTATCTGGATCACTGGTCGCGAGAGCATGCACCTACCCTTCAGAAACTCCTGCCCTTTGACCTTGTCCCTTTTCTTCAGGCACTCCCTAGCACAGCGTCCGACCTCTCCATAATTAAAGCAAGCATTCTTCCTTCTTTTGTAGTCCTTGACCAAGTGACCCTCTTTTCTACAACTGTGACACTTCCTCTCATCCGTAGCCTTGTCATTCTTTCCACCCTTCTTCTGTTGTTGTTGTTGTCCTTTCTTGGGCCATACCTTCTTGTTCTGCGTTGTTTCCTCATCCTTAAACTTCCTTCTTTTATCCTTTGTCTTCCTCATGCATCAAGGCCATATCAACAAGCCTTTCAAAAGTAGCTCCCATTGGAATATGGGACATAGCTAACCCATGAAGGGGTTCATTCAGCCCTTTAGCAAACCGCGAAGCTTTATTATGCGGAGTATCTACAACTTGCTAGCTGGTTGAATTTGTTTACATATTCTTTAATAGTCATGTTTCCATGTTTAGGTGCCAAGAACCTGTCTGTTTGCATGCTTTTCTCAACTTGAGAAAGAGACTTCATTTCCAACCTCATTCTAAAATCATCCCATGTCTCCACCAGGAGTCCATCTTGGGTAAATTCCCACTAGAATGAAGCTTCATCTTTCAGAAGCCACACAGCTAACTGAATTTTCCTTCGATCTTCTACTACAAAAATTCCAAACAAGTCCTCGGTCGCATTGAGCAAATTCCTTGCCTCTACGAATGTTTCGGTTCCACGGAATGCCTTCCCTCCCATGGCAAAGAAATCTTTGTAGATCTTAGCAAAATTATCTGCTCTTGGAGGAGGAGGAGGAGGAATGACGGGTTCATCTGGGGGAGGACCGTCAGCTTGACTACCGGCAGGCGCCGTGACTTCTAGATACCTACGGAACCAGCTTGATATCGTAACGCCCTCTGGAATATTAGGTTCCCCAGACATGCTAAAAAGAAAAGGAAAGAGATTCAGACAATGGACTGAAAGATATTACATATGGCTTTGGGGAATATGCTTTTCAAATCAGACTTTTATTTTGAAAATGCTTTCTTCCAAAACCATTTTGAAATAATTCTCAAAATCTTTTATCTAATCTGGTAACCTTCAGCTCCGATACCAAGTATGACACCCCACGTCCGTTAATGTCACTTATTAAGAGAATGCATTAAATATCATGAAGCGCTAAAGGTAAATAGAAACATGAACATTACAAGGCAAATATAAAAATAGCAGCGGAATAAAACTAACTTTATTAATCATAAAGCATCATGGCTCAAAAAATCATATGTCTGCATTACATAAAAACCAGTACATCACAAAAACTTATGTCTTACTTCTAAACATCAGAGTACAAAATAAAAGAAGCAAAATCCACAAATAAAAAACACGTAGCCACAGTAGCAAAGATAGGAACTTGAGCAATACATCTAAATAGCTCTAGCAAAATGATAGAAAAATCCTGATCAAGCCTGAGTATTCTCACCTGAGAACCTTGGGGGGACGGAAGAAACAAGAGGAAAAGTCTGCCGAGTCCAATTACTTTTAGCAAGTAAATAAGTAAAAGTATCATGACAGGCATATAAAGCGGATAAGAAAGATAACATCACAAAAGGCAGGTATGACAAGGTAAACATGAAAGAAGTGTATACGCTTATCTAACGATTACTCTTATTCTCTACACTAATACTGGTATAACTTAGAATAAGAGGATCCTAACCACTATCAGATGGTAGACTTAGGCATACTTCTGCTGCGAGGTTTTACCCCCATATAATCCACAGGCAACCCAACCTAATAGGCTCCTAATTTTTTTACCAGAGTCTAGAAATACCCTAACTACTACCCTAATCAATCGGCTTCCTACTCTATTGATACCCTATGCCGGCTCCACAGTAGGAGGTATCACTTCCTAAAGTGGCAACCCTTCGTTGATGTGCACAACCATATATACTGGTGTCATGGTCATCTTATCCCCTTCTGCCCGGACATGCATGAACATGCTTCAGTTGGTTTACGCCGCCCACACCGTCCTCCACGTTTGGATCTCTTACAATCAACCCAATAAGCTTACCCCGACTCCAACCTAGGGCAGAGTACCCATTTGATACCGTTATATGGGTTACTAACAAAAACGGGTCCTACACACAAGATGATACAAGCTCTCCCCCTTGTCTTGTATCCCCACTAGGATTTCCTCAGGTTATGTATACCTATTGTGTCTTTAATTATATAACCTCCTCAGGTTAAGTTTGTGGCCTATATATAAATATTACCTACCCCCTCAGATTTACTTAACCCAGCCATTGTTCAAACAAATTTACTTAACCCCTATTCAAGTTCATGTTCATACAATCCCTATGGATTCAACTAGGTTAAGTATTCCAATTCATTACCATGTCCATTTATGGTTATAATGTGTCAGACCTCCCACATTAAACCTACAACTTGCGGATGCTAGTTATGTCGGGCGGCTCCGGGCAGACTTCTTCCACAAGTTGGGTTTAACCTTGTGTCATAGCATGTCTCGTATTTGTGCACCTAGACCCCTCACTTTAGATTCACCACTTGTGGTTGTTGGGTATGCCGGGCAGTTCCGGACATACTTCCACCACAAGCGTAATCAAACCTCGTGTCTAGGCGTAGTTACAGTTCCTAGTTATTATAATCCTAGGTTTCATTATTAATCAATTTTTTTACCCATTTCTTTATAGGTTTCATGCCCCTTTTTCCCCAATTATGTTCATAATGAATTATATGCCCTAAATTCATATTTATACATTTTATTCAGGTTATTCCCCAAATTCCCAATTACAAGTTATGTTAAATTTCAATGTTTTCCCCTCATTTTCCCCGTTTAATGCATTCGCATATTTCAGCGGCATGCCTAGACTCGAAAGTATCCTACTATATAAAATAAAAGGGAAAGATAAAGAGAAGATGATTATACTAATAAAACTGACATAAACGTATAGTGGAATAATGATAAAATGGGCATATAAGAATAGATCTAGTGAACCTAAGATAATAGAACTGTGTCAACATAGTAGGGATGTCATAATAGGCATGGTAAGATCTAAATGACAATTTAGATGTCCAACTAATAACTAATACAATTTAACTACAAACATGATAGGTACAAGGTGATCTAAATAGCAAATTAGATCTATAATCCAAGGTAGATCTAACATGATAAAGGTTAAGGTCCAAGTCATAGTTATGACAGAATGTCATGGATTCACAATTTATTACAAATCTGACAAGATAAAGGTTAAGATCCAAGTCATAGTTATGTCAGAATATCATGGATTCACAAGTTATTACAGATCTGACATGATTCAAGCATTTACAGGCATAGTGTAACACCCCGTATTTTCTGTAAACATAAGAGTTAAAAATCAAGGTATAATTAATTTTTAGGAGAAGAAATAAGGTAAACGGGTTGCGCCATTGTGTTCGTCTCGGAAAAATACGCGAAATAGAGTCCGAATTTGCGTAAATCGGAGTTCGTATGAAGAAGATATGGACGAACGAAGTTAGGCAGAAAAACCGGAAACAGACCAGAATACACTGGCGCCCTTGTGAAGTGCGCCAGTACAAAAATACACTGGCGCACCTGCCAAGTGCGCCCATACAAATCCAACACCGAATTCTGGAGTGTTCTAAGGTGACGTGTCTTCTTTTGAGTGGCTGGATGATGTGTATTCGAGCTGTACGATTCTGATGACTTCTGGACTGATCTGAAGGCTCTAAATCACCCTATTCTCCTATAAAAACACCCCCAAACCTCACTTTCTCTCCACACAACTTCATTCTACCTATACTCGGCCTTTATTCTAACTAAAATAAAATAATGGCATCGCTACTCTGCTGGAATCAAAACTAGAAGATAATCAACATCAACCTAAGCAACTCAATTCAAACTAGAGATTAAAGTTTCTGCAAAGATTCTATAACAAGTTAAAGTTCTTTCTTTAATCCAATCAAGGCAAGTACAGTTATTTTCCGATATAAACGTTAATTCTGATTGTGACATGAATTGTAAATCTGAATATGAGATTATATCTATTCTTTTCTGTTCTGTTTGGATCTATCTTATCTCTTTCCTCTTTTTGTTCTATAGCCAGGCTACCACGAGCCTGAGCCAATCTCATAAGAGATTAACAGACGCTAAAATATTTGGGACAATAAAATGAATGATGCATAATTGGACTGATTTGTGACTGATTTGAGTGAAGGACATAGGTTGTAAACTAGATCTAGATCTATGCATATATGACAATTTGGGATTATCATATGATAATATATGACTTGTAAATCTGGAATATAAGGCATGTTAAAAATTAAGATCTGAATAGAAAGACATAATACAGGTTAGATCTAGATCCTTGGGCATATTTTATATAACGGACTATGACTTTAAAAAAAAGGGAATATGGCTTAGGTAGAAAGATTTACATGGAAGTAGGATATCTATTATGTAAATAAACACCTAAGTAAGGGATCTTTGGGATATATGACATGCATAGTAATCTATGGTTATATTTGGTATAATCTATATATGGATCTTCTGTACTTTGCAAGTTTAATAAAAAGGGGAACATATGATATATGGTAAATTATGACCATAATCTGTGCTATGTGAATTTAATGCAAATATGGGATAAATGATCATATTGGGAATCATGACTATTATTTATGCATGTGAACTTAGGCAAGATTTATATTTATGCAAGATATGTTGTGAAACCTTAAGGAATGATTAAATCTAATATATTTGCCTAATTTGCTAGTTCTAATCTGCCAATTCTGCCTAAACTGCTAATTAGATTGAGATGCCTAGTCTGTTAAATTTTTCTGTTGAGATGCCTAATCTGTTGTATGCTAAAATCTGCTAGTTTGTTTAATCGGCTAAATCCGTTAAGTCGCCTAATCTGCAAAACTTGTTATCTGCTATATCCGTTAAGTTGATATATTCAGTCTGTTGTTGTCATTAGCTATGAATAATTGACATGTATATTAGGCATGAGTATAAATGGTAAATCGTTAATTAATTGGCCGCAAAGATAAACATGGCTAACTCGAGGTTAGAATGAGTTTACGACGTAATTCTGCCTGGAACCGCCCGGCATATTCCAGTGGTCGCAAACAATAGGTTCTAATGTGAGAAGTTAGTCATAACGTGCTTGAAACCCGAGATTTGACTCAGTTTGCGACAGAAACCTGCCCGGAACCAACCGGCCTAACCAGTAGCCGCAAACTGTCAGTCTAATGTGAGAGGTTTGGGCATTAATATTTAATTAATGAAAATCTGAGATAACTGTGATGTCTAAAACGTGTTGGGTAAGGTTAAACCAATTGGACCAATGAATCTGATAAACCCGTTTCGTGAATCCATAGGCCCAATACAAAGTTAGATAATCTGGAACCAGTTAATCTGTAAGCCTGTTAATCCGAACATCTGATCCGTTAGTCCGAAAACCTGTTAACTTGATTGCCTGATCAGTGAACTAGTTAATCTAAATTTTGTATGTCTGAAACATGTAGACAAGTTAAACTGAAATCTGTTAGTCTGGGGACACAAGGTTAGGAGGGGAATTACTTGTGTCATCTGTTGTTTGGGACCCATATTAGTCAGTAACCCTTTCTAGTATCAAAACATTGACCCAACAGGAAGTAGGGTCCGGGCACGCTTACTGAACTAATTATAAGCGGTTCATTCTGATAATAGCGAGGGGTGTTGATGGTGCGTTCCAACCGGGTCATGTGCGTGCATGGATCCCGGTCTGCCTCTGAGGATGTAAGACGCCGTGACATCTGTAAATAGGTCTGTGCCAATTGGTTGTCACTTTAGGGAGTGATACACCCTATTGTGGGGCCGACACAAGATATTTATGTATTAGGGAGCCGATCGCTTGGGATAGGGTTTTAGGGTACACTTAGTTCTGTCTGTTTCTGTTGGTACCGTCTGTTTCTGTTGGGTGGTAACACCTGTCTGTTTCTGCGTGGTACCGTCTGTTCGGGTGGTAAAGGCCCATTACTAGTGTACACCTAATTCTACATTCTGTTTCCGTAGGGATTAATCTGTTTCTGAATCTGTCTGTTTCTGATCGGGTAGTAAAGGCCCATTATTAGCATCCTGTTTCTGTTAAATTATTCTGTACCCGTTTCTATTTCAGTTTAGACATTAGGGTGACACCTAATTCTGTTATACTAGTATTAGTGCAGAGAAGTGTAAAGCAATAGTCTATGTCATTCTGTTCTTCCGTTATATCTGCTACACCTGTTATAGTTATCTCTCATTCAGTTTTATGTTCATGTCATATTATTATTATTTGTTCATATGCTGAAAGTCACTGGACTTGCCAGACTTTTTGTCTGACCCTTGTTGTTTCGCCTCCTTTCTTCCGTTCCCCCCAGGTTATCCAAGGAGGGAATACTTTAGCTTGATCCGGATTTCTCTCTGCTTGAAGTGCTTAAAGTATGGCTTGGCTCTGTATAGCTCCCGTTCTATGGGGATTATGATTTTAAAACATGCATTTTGAAGGCTTTTGTACAAGACTGATATTTGTACTTTAATCCTGAGATTTGAAAGGATGTAACCATATTGATTTCTGTTTCTACTGTAATAAAGTTAAAAATTTTCAAGTACTGTTTTATTTGTCTTGTAAGTTTCTGCTCTGTTTACTAAAATGCTCCACCAAAGTTAAGGCATTCCCTTTGTGAGTGACCTTAACGGAGGTGGGGTGTTACACTTGGTATCAGAGCTGAAGGTTACCAGATTGGGTAAAGTTTTTGAAAACTATTTTCAAAAAGGTTTTGGAAGGAAGTATTTTCAAAAATAAAGCTTATTTTGAAAAACATGATCCCCAAGAGCCATATATCTTTCTTTCAGTCCTTTTTGTATTGAACCTTTCCTTTTTCGTTCCAGCATGTCTGAAGCATCTGAGATACCAGAGGGTGTTCATGTACCCGGTTGGTTTCGTCAATATCTTGAGGCTAGGACCGCCGCTGCAGGTCCAGCAAATGATCCCCCTCCTCCACCCCCTCCTCGTGCAATTGCTTTCTCAAAGATCTGTAGAGATTTTAGGGCCATGGGTGGGAAGGATTTCAAAGAAACTGAATCATTCGTAGAAGCAAGGAATTGGCTCAAAGAAACTGAGGATCTATTCGTTATCTTCGAGGTGGACGATAGGCAGAAGGTACGGTTGGCAGTATGGCTGCTCAAAGACGAAGCTTCCTACTGGTGGGAAGTCACTAACGCCGAGAGGCCGGTTGAGACATGGATGGATTTCAGAACAAGGTTTGAGACAAAATTCCTCTCGCAAGCTGAACGAAGTTTACAATTGGAAAAGTTCTTATCTCTTAAGCATGGAAGTATGACGGTCAAGGAATACGTCAACCAGTTCAACCAACTAGCAAGATTCAGATTGGATTTAGTCAACACTCAGCATAAAAAGGCTCTCCGCTTTGTTAAAGGATTGAATGAGCCACTGCACAGCCTAGCCATGACCCATGTACCCATGGGAGCAACTTACGAGAAATTGGTGGATATGGCACTACTGCACGAGGAAGACAAGGGCCCGAAAGAGACAAAGAAGGAAGAACCACAGAATAAGAAAGCGGGGCCCAAAAAGGAAACACAAAAGAAGGATGAGAAGTCTGAAGATAAGAAGGGGAAAAAGTGCTTTAGTTGTGGGAGCTCGACTCATCTGAACAAGGATTGCAGAAAAAGGAAGGGCGCTTGCTTCAACTGTGGGGAGATGGGACACTTCACTAGGGACTGCCCAAAGAGACGAGGACAAGGAGGGCAGGCGAACACTCTTGAGGCTAGTGGCTAGGATAGAAATAGGAAAATTTCTATAGTAGGTTTAATTTCTTTATCTGATTATGGAGTTAAGACTTTTTCTGATTCTGGTATTTTGATTTTGTAATTGATACTCTGCACTTTAATACTAGTATTATTTCTGAATTCCGCTGTAGACTCAGACCCATAAGGGTTATGGATCATCTGTTTGAGATTGGGGTTTGAGGGATATCTGTGTTAGGCGTCAAGTATGACGCATACATTCTGAGTTTTCGTGGGGTATGATTTTATCATGCTTAGCTTCCTAAGAATCATTAGGGAACCTGATCTGTACCAGTAGTCTGTAAATATCTAAATACTTTTGATAGGATTTCCAGTTTTGACATTGTCTAAAGAAGGTAATCCTCTGGGTGTCAATTTGATGTTGGTTTCGGTCTTTGGGGCCGATACTTAGGACCCATGTCTAATGCGAACCAAATTTTCGTTCTATCTGTACTTGCTTCCATCATTCGACTGTATCCTATCGATCGAATCTTCGAACTTTAGGTAGAAACTAATGGGTGTAAACATGTGTTTGAGACATGTTATGTTTGATGGTTGCAAGTGGTTGCTAGTGGTTTCCCATGGATGCATATACACACACTAGGCACTAGATCGGCTCGAAAACACTCTCATACTGCATATGGATGGGTGAGCATTTTTCAATTCTTGTGGATGCAAAATGATTGATTCAGCACATGGATGTTGCATTTGAGTGAATGATTGTGCACTCATATAGAAATAATATATATCATTAGAATTCTATTGCATACATGTTGGACTCATGGCACTGACATAATTCGCATTAAGGAGGTCAACTGAATCAGTAGACCACTTGATCTTTGCATTAGATAAGGAACATATACACACACTTTTGCATATGTTCATACAACATTAGAAGTTTTCTAAGGACAATGGATGCTTGTGGATGATGGTTGAGTAGATGGGTGATTGGATAGTAGGACACATTCTTCTTAACTTGAAGATTTCGGGGACGAAATCCTCTAAGGAGGGGAGAATGTAACACCCCGTATTTTCTGTAAACATAAGAGTTAAAAATCAAGGTATAATTAATTTTTAGGAGAATAAATAAAGGAAATGGGTTGCGCCATTGTGTTCGTCTCGGAAAAATACGCGAAATAGAGTCCGAATTTGCGTAAATCGGAGTCCGTATGAAGAAGATATGGACGAACGAAGTTAGGCAGAAAAACCGGAAACAGGCCAGAATACACTGGCGCACTTGTGAAGTGCGCCAGTACAAAAATACACTGGCGCACCTGCCAAGTGCGCCCATACAAATCCAGCACCGAATTCTGGAGTGTTCTAAGGTGACGTGTCTTCTTTTGAGTGGCTGGATGATGTGTATTCGAGCTATACGATTCTGATGACTTCTGGACTGATCTGAAGGCTCTAAATCACCTTATTCTCCTACAAAAACACCCCCAAACCTCACTTTCTCTCCACACAACTTCATTCTACCTATACTCTGCCTTTATTCTAACTAAAATAAAATAATGGCGTCGCTACTCTGCTGGAATCAAAACTAGAAGATAATCAACATCAGCCTAAGCAACTCAATTCAAACTAGAGATTAAAGTTTCTGCAAAGATTCTACAACAAGTTAAAGTTCTTTCTTTAATCCAATCAAGGCAAGTACAGTTATTTTCCGATATAAACGTTAATTCTGATTGTGACATGAATTGTAAATCTGAATATGAGATTATATCTGTTCTTTTCTGTTCTGTTTGGATCTATCTTATCTCTTTCCTCTTTTTGTTCTATAGCCAGGCTACCACGAGCCTGAGCCAATCTCATAAGAGATTAACATACGCTAAAATATTTGGGACAATAAAATGAATGATGCATAATTGGACTGATTTGTGACTGATTTGAGTGAAGGACATAGGTTGTAAACTAGATCTAGATCTATGCATATATGACAATTTGGGGTTATCATATGATAATATATGACTTGTAAATCTGGAATATAAGGCATGTTAAAAATTAAGATCTGAATAGAAAGACATAATACAGGTTAGATCTAGATCCTTGGGCATATTTTATATAACGGACTATGACTTTAAAAAAAAGGGAATATGGCTTAGGTAGAAAGATTTACATGGAAGTAGGATATCTATTATGTAAATAAACACCTAAGTAAGGGATCTTTGGGATATATGACATGCATAGTAATCTATGGTTATATTTGGTATAATCTATATATGGATCTTCTGTACTTTGCAAGTTTAATAAAAAGGGGAACATATGATATATGGTAAATTATGACCATAATCTGTGCTATGTGAATTTAATGCAAACATGGGATAAATGATCATATTGGGAATCATGACTATTATTTATGCATGTGAACTTAGGCAAGATTTATATTTAGGCAAGATATGTTGTGAAACCTTAAGGAATGATTAAATCTAATATATTTGCCTAATTTGCTAGTTCTAATCTGCCAATTCTGCCTAAACTGCTAATTAGATTGAGATGCCTAGTCTGTTAAATTTGTCTGTTGAGATGCCTAATCTGTTATATGCTAAAATCTGCTAGTTTGTTTAATCGGCTAAATCCGTTAAGTCGCCTAATCTGCAAAACTTGTTATCTGCTATATCCGTTAAGTTGATATATTCAATCTGTTGTTGTCATTAGCTATGAATAATTGACATGTATATTAGGCATGAGTATAAATGGTAAATCGTTAATTAATTGGCCGCAAAGATAAACATGGCTAACTCGAGGTTAGAATGAGTTTGCGACGTAATTCTGCCCGGAACCGCCCGGCATATTCCAGTGGTCGCAAACAATAGGTTCTAATGTGAGAAGTTAGTCATAACGTGCTTGAAACCCGAGGTTAGACTCAGTTTGCGACAGAAACCTACCCGGAACCAACCGGCCTAACCAGTAGCCGCAAACTGTCAGTCTAATGTGAGAGGTTTGGGCATTAATATTTAATTAATGAAAATCTGAGATAACTGTGATGTCTAAAACGTGTTGGGTAAGGTTAAACCAATTGGACCAATGAATCTGATAAACCCGTTTCGTGAATCCATAGGCCCAATACAAAGTTAGATAATCTGGAACCAGTTAATCTGTAAGCCTGTTAATCCGAACATCTGATCTGTTAGTCTGAAAACCTGTTAACTTGATTGCCTGATCAGTGAACTAGTTAATCTAAATTTTGTATGTCTGAAACTTGTAGACAAGTTAAACTGAAATCTGTTAGTCTGGGGACACAAGGTTAGGAGGGGAATTACTTGTGTCATCTGTTGTTTGGGACCCATATTAGTCAGTAACCCTTTCTGGTATCAAAACTTTGACCCAACAGGAAGTAGGGTCCGGGCACGCTTACTGAACTAATTATAAGCGGTTCATTCTGATAATGGCGAGGGGTGTTGATGGTGCGTTCCAACCGGGTCATGTTCGTGCATGGATCCCGGTCTGCCTATGAGGATGTAAGACGCCGTGACATCTGTAAATAGGTCTGTGCCAATTGGTTGTCACTTTAGGGAGTGATACACCCTATTGTGGGGCCGACACAGGATATTTATGTATTAGGGAGCCGATCGCTTGGGGTATGGTTTTAGGGTACACTTAGTTCTGTCTGTTTCTGTTGGTACCGTCTGTTTCTGTTGGGTGGTAACACCTGTCTGTTTCTGCGTGGTACCGTCTGTTCGGGTGGTAAAGGCCCATTACTAGTGTACACCTAATTCTACATTCTGTTTCCGTAGGGATTAATCTGTTTCTGAATCTGTCTATTTCTGATCGGGTAGTAAAGGCCCATTATTAGCATCCTGTTTCTGTTAAATTATTCTGTACCCGTTTCTATTTCAGTTTAGACATTAGGGTGACACCTAATTCTGTTATACTAGTATTAGTGCAGAGAAGTGTAAAGCAATAGTTTATGTCATTCTGTTCTTCCGTTATATCTGCTACACCTGTTACAGTTATCTCTCATCCAGTTTTATGTTCATGTCATATTATTATTATCTGTTCATATGCTGAAAGTCACTGGACTTGCCAGACTTTTTGTCTGACCCTTGTTGTTTCGCCTCCTTTCTTCCGTTCCCCCCAGGTTATCCAAGGAGGGAATACTTTAGCTTGATCCGGATTTCTCTCTGCTTGAAGTGCTTAAAGTATGGCTTGGCTCTGTATAGCTCCCGTTCTATGGGGATTATGATTTTAAAACATGCATTTTGAAGGCTTTTGTACAAGACTGATATTTGTACTTGAATCCTGAGATTTGAAAGGATGTAACCATATTGATTTCTGTTTCTACTGTAATAAAGTTAAAAATTTTCAAGTACTGTTTTATTTGTCTTGTAAGTTTCTGTTCTGTTTACTAAAATGCTCCACCAAAGTTAAGGCATTCCCTTTGTGAGTGACCTTAACGGAGGTGGGATGTTACACTTAGATCTAAATTACAGTCATATAATGATTTACTTTTTAATTATTTAAATCTAAAAGTAACTTAAAACTCACAACGTTTGGATCTAGAAAGGTAGATTAAGAAAGCAGAGGTTGAATCACAGATCTACACTTGAATAACTTGATTGCAGAAGAAGGAAAGAGGTTTGGTTCAGTCTGGGCATCGACAACATCTAGACCTCCATTAATTTTTAGTGTAGAAAACAGGAGAAACGGAGCCATATTTATAGCTGCCAACCCCCAAACCCTAACTGCCACGTCTGCCCTAGGGGGTCGATACCCCCATAAAGGGGTCGACTCCCTTGGGCGGGATTTTTCTCGCTCACCCAGATTTTCATGATTTTGAAATTTGAACTGAAATTTTGAATTCCTGGACCCTATATATACATATACATATATATATATATTCTCTTGCGCATATACAAACTTCAAACTTTCATAATTTCTTCATACGGTGTCTGTTTTACGATAATCAAATGTCTATCTAGACCAGAATTTCGAAACAGACGCAACGGCGCAGTCCGTTTCGCTTAATTATAAATATTAAATTATTAGTTCTTTAATTTACCCTCTTTAGTGTTGTTAAAATTATGGGGTGTTACAGTATCTATTCTTTTCTGTTTTTTGTTTTAGGTACACAAGAGCTTGTGTATGCACACATGCACATGTACACGCGTGCACCGCCACCGCATCCTGGATATGTGTATATACATGGAGTGGTGCAAGCAATTTCAGCAAGGGAATATATGCAAAAGAATGAATATATACATTGCAGCAATGCACATACATAAGTGGAAAAACCACAAGTTCAAGTACAAATGCACGAGTATATTTCAAGTGTGACAATGAGAAATGCACTGTCAAAGGTCAAAAACAAGCATACATGTATGTGCAGAACTACAAGTACACAACATGGGTCAAACGGATACATGAATAGCCAAGAGTAAGCAACAAAGTATATGGTGCAGCCATATTACAGTGAAGAACATGGTCACAAAGCAATGGGGAACGCAGAGCAACAAACAAATGGTTGGACATCACAAGTGCACATATACAAACAGGCAACAACAAATCAATATAATCAAAACAGTAGAGAAGTGCAAGTGCATATAAAAATGGTCGATCCCACTAGCATGCAAAAGTTTACAGCAAGCCATATTATACATGATCGAGCAGCACGAACATAACCATGGTGATGAAGTCCAACCAAAGATTGCTGGGTACAACAATGTGTTGTATGATTTTTATTTGATGATAACAAATATATAATATTATTTAAATGTGTTTGTAACTGTACTATTTTATATTTCATTTCATAGAAATAAATATTTATTGAATAATATACTATTATACACAATTCACGGTATATTTATTCAATTAAATATTTTATTTCAAAAGCTAAAATTGTACAACATTCTAACTCCACTATTGTATATTCGTAGTTATAATATGTTATATGGAATTGTACTACTAAATTAAATTGAATACAACAATTTGATTTGAACACAATAAAATAATATTTTATTTCAATCATATTTGCTTATTACAAATATTAGTACAATTTTCTCATTCTGCACATTTATTCCTCACTATATCTCTCATCACTCAGTACATTCATTACCTCACTACATATCACTCGATCACTCAATTATATACAGACACAGTTATACATTCACTGACACTGACACACTGAATCTCCATATGCTCCAAAACAGTCAAGTCTCTACATACCTGCCATAAACAGAAAACACACAGTACACTGCAATAGAAATATAATTGAAGTGCATACAATTTTTTTTAAAATTTTTTGTTTGCCTTAGAATTTTGGTGTGTTTCTCATCATTTTTCTGACTTGGTCTGATATATTTCTGATGATATACAAGTATGGCACAATACTATACAAGATCAGGGACGAAAAAGTATAGCAAGAAAGCCAGATAATCGTATACACCAAATTCGAACACGTTTAAACTAAATCAAGAGTTGTATCTGTTCTTTTCAGATTTTTTTTACAGAAAACAAAGACCTATAAGCTTACATGAATTCAAATATACATGTCGACGAGCAGATACACATGGCAGAAACAAGACAAGTCGCAAATGGACGATGACAATGTAAACAAAAAGCAGGTTGAACCCAATAGCAATACACAATAGAGACATGTATGTATACAACAAATCAGTTTTAGGCAAGTAACCAGGTCAGGTAGCTTAATGTCACATCCAAGCAAGAGTTCAAGTACATGGACAATATATGGTAGCTAATACAAATCAACATCAAAATGCAAACAAGCATGTAGTGCAAACAGTTTGAAATACATATATTGGAGGAACAAAACATGCAAGCACAGTTGCAAGCAAATGGACAGAGTGCACAGCAACATGGTAGTATATTAAGGGTACTGGAAGGAGCATGTTCAAGTGAACATAAGGTGAAGCAAAAAAAGGGTGCAGCATGGTTGTGCCATGCACAAGCAATGGTCAAGCTAGACAAAGGCCAAGGGAAGTAACTATTCTTACAAACAAGGAAACTCCATGGTATGGCAAATGTCACAATATAGTCTGCGCAAGCAATATACACTAGCATGCACTACAACAAAAAATAGTCTATTACAACGTCATTTTTACAACGGGCAGTGGTTGCCCATTGTAATAGAGTTCTATTACAACGGTCAATTAAGGCCCGTTGTAATAGATGCCCTATACAACGCCTTTTTCACAACAGGCACTGGAAGCCCGTTGTAAAAGGTCTCTATTACAATGGTTCTTCCTAGCCCGTTGTAATAGATATCAATTTTACAACGTTCAGTAAATGCCCGTTGTAATAGATGTCAATTTTACAACGGGCAAAAAGTGATCGTTGCAATAGGTGCCAATTTTACAATGGCCCAAAAGTGCCCATTGTAATCGTTATAGTGAATGTCTACTGTGAATTTTAAATAATAAACAATTAATTATCACAATGTTTTCTTAAAATTAATATCTATTATTTATTAGTATTTAATAATTTATCATTAATAATATTATATATATTAGTCACATGTTACTAATTACTAGCTATAATACTAATAATATTTATCATAATAATCATACGCTACTAATAATATTATGTTATTTGTTAATATTTATTAATTATTAATATTGTATTAATCATTTGTAACTTATAATACTTAATGATTATTAATAAATAATCACTAGTTACTAATTCTTATATATAATTAATAATTAATTTTTTTATATTTAATAATTAATGATATTTAATTATTAACAATTAGTAAATTAAATTCAGTTGTTTTCTTCCAAATGTAATAGATATCAGTGTTCATTGATATTTGTCCATTTTAATAGATGCTTGTTACAAGCATTTTATTTTGTCCGTTGTAATATGTCTATTTTAACATTGTTCTTGTAATCGTAATAGTATTTAGTACATCCTTTTTAGTTTACCACTTGTAATTGTGCCAATTTTCAACAATTCTTAACCAATCATCGTTATCTTAGATCCATTACTTAATTTTTCAAATGCTTGGTCGTCTCTATTAAAATCTCCTCATTTATCTAAATAATTGCATAATTTATATATCTTTGGATAGATTCTTTGATAACGCTAAGCAAAAATACAAATAAAATAGTTATGCTAGACGTGTTTGACACTAAATAACCAAAATTTCTAAATTTCTAAATATTAAAGGGAATCTCTTAATAGTCTAATTTAAAATATATTACTTCATAGTCTATTTCTATTTTTATTTTTTATAAATTTGGACTGCCGCATGCGATTTCTTTAAACGAATTTCTTTACACGTTTTGCTTCAGACCGTGAAATTTTGGCTCCACTGTTTTGGTTCAATAAACCTCCATTCCATTTTATATTTGTTCCCCAGATCTGAAAAGTTAATCTCTTTCTCAAACCCTAATCCCGCAACTGCTTCCATCATCGTCGAAGAACAAGCTACCTTCGATCCCGCTCCTGCTTTCATCATCGAAGATACAACCGCGAATTTGATTTCTGGCAATCTGATTTCAGCCCTAAACTTCGAGTATTTCGGGCCTCAACTTCAGATAATTTCAGGTGTTCTTTCCCTTTGATTCTTCCTAATTATTTAACTAATTGGTTTTGATAGTAGTTAATTGTCATTATCCATGAGTTCAATTGTTATTTTTACATGTGTTTTCAGAACCACAATTTTCTTGGCGTTTGTTTTGGCTTTCATCGTTTTTAGAGACACCATCAGAGTGGCTCATAGAAATAGGACTTCCAACCTTTCTTTCATTATCCTTTTGAGTTGTATCAGCGCACTTTATAGTACACCTTGTTTACTGATGATATCCAAATAAGATAAAAAAAAGTCTTTTAAATAACAATATCATATACCCTGTGTTCCATACCCCAACAAAATATAAGCTTACTTTTATATACTTTATGTAATCCATAAAGTAAGTTTGATTTCCCTGAATACAAATGTTTTAATTTGAAAACTTTGAAATTAAATGTGTTGTCTTCTTTTGTGCATGTATTTGTTTAAAGTTGAGTTCAAATGATGTTGTATAGAATAATAGAAATTATAATCCAATTTTTTTAATATCTGTAATTAGTTAAGCATATGAATTTTGAAACCCTAGAACTCATAAATGAGCAAAGTACCAAAAGTGTAGTGTATGCTGAATCAGTTATATCAAGGATGCACATTGGGTACTTTAACTGGGATGTCAAATTTTTTATTCGTAAAGAGCACAGGAACGGTCTTCAGCTCATCATTTTTGTTTGGCCATAACCATTCAATTTCATTTAAACTACCTCTTTGATGGCCTTGTTAAGGATGCTCAACAGGGATAGCCTATGATGATAACATCCCTTGGTTTAATAGTAAGTATGTCATACATTCCAAGATGAATTTAATATAACAAGTAATTTGGCACATGATTTGATGCATTGAAATTTAGAGGAAAATAATTTACTAAATAATATACCAGTAATATATTGAATAGTACCTCATTGGTACATTAGGTTAAGTAGCATTTTAGAAAGCTTCACTCAAGTGTCTGGCTTGTTACATTGTTTGCTATGTTGTGCATCAGAACAAATTTTTATTTATAATCCAAAGTCTTCAAAATGTGTTTATCATTTTAGCTTTCTGATACAAGAATACAGAGGTACCCACATTAGTTGGAGTTAGACCAAGGTTTAAAATATCCATTTCCGATTGCGATGTGGACATTATAAATTTTCAAATTTTCTATTTTGTTTCAGAAATTTTGGACGTTCCGTCACAATTCTGATTTCGGATCTTATTATCATTCCGAAAATTGTTTATTAAGAAATACGACAAATTTGTACGATTATTATTACGTTTGGGCTTTCACTATCATTAGAATTATTTTTTCGTCAAACATAGTACAATCTCTTGCCAAATTCTGAAATATATTTCATTTGAATGTCTTGAAATTAAAAAGAGCCCAATCAGCCACATTTTCTAAACAGCCTGGCAGTATACAAAATATCAGCTCCTGTTTCCTTACCTAAAAGCAGCATCTTCAGCAAAAAGTTTCTTGATTTCTTCCTTAGTGCAATTTATCCTACTCTATTTCTCTTGCCTAAAATAAGTCTTTGCAGTGTTAAGGGGTACAATGTGTTTATAATGCTAAGTTCAAAACATCTTGGTTCAAAATATACCTTTTACATTACATATATGCATTTTTATGGCTAGTTAACGATTCATATTTGCATTTTACTAAGTTACAAGTGTGATGTCCTTATAGCTTATTAATGCAAAATCTTAAGAACGTACTCTCTGAGTAATGAATATGCCTTGCTTTCTTCAGTTGCATTCAAAGTCTCATGTTATTATTACTTTGGACATGCATAACTAGTTAGAAGTAGCTTTGAGTTAGCAACTTCTGAATGTTCCAAGAGATTAGTAAAAAGCAAAGGCTTTGAGCGAAAAGTTAAAATTTTGATAAAAGTCCGTCGGAAATGAAATGATTCATCAATATATGTTTCTTATGACTAATCCATTTTGGCAATTATATCTCATTCATACGTGTCGTTGTCAAAATATTCAAATGCAAATGAATAACTTAGTTATAAGCTTTTTTATTCTTGGTCTTTGACTAGTTGTACAAGTAGTTACTGCAAAAGCTTTTAGTAATTTTAACTTCTGTTGTCATTTAGAAAAACTATACTTGGTTATGGCATCTCAAGCATTTAGTGTTGAAGCATTGGATGCTGATTTATATTCTAAGAGGGATTTTATTGATGTTGTTGCTACCAAAAAAAAAACCAAAATTATCTGGTTTGTACAAACCACTTTTATTATTGAATAACTTATTGCTCTTGAATTTTATATAATGCGTGATCATTATTAGGTTCTTATATTTTGTTATCGAGATATTCAAATTCAAGCGTGTAACTTAGTTATAAGCTTTTTTATTTTTTGACCACTTGTACATATTAATACATATTGGACTATGTAATTCAAATAAAAGTTTTGACTTTGCTTAAGCAATGACTTCATTTAGCTAGAAAATCAGTGCTCGGATCACACATTCTAAGTTTTACATTTTACATCCTCACAATAGAGTTTTTTTGATTAGAATGTTGTTCGATATTCATTTTACAACAAAACCTTTAGTTTTCTACCATGTGTCATTTTTCAACATTTTATGCGCTTTTTTCCCAGACATATCTTCAATAATATGTTTTTGGAAGTTCCCCTCTTCTTATTTTTTGCATCTATATTGCATCCTATAACATATTTCTTCTTCAACTTTTTGAAACAATCAATGCATCAATGCCTCAATTGAATGATTCAACAACCATCAAATTTTGCTCTGGAACATGTTGAACACACCATAGCAATAGCAGAACTAGAAAATTTTGGGACTTGTATCAATGCAGGTCGTGCATTGCCGACTTGATATATTTCCCAAATTTATGTGTTATTACGTTTTCAAACATAGATTTTGTCGATGTCTGCATTGCTTTGACGTTGAACCTTTCGTTCTATAAGGGAATATTTGGAAAAAAAAAATTTTGATTTAATCGTCCACGAAGCAAGAAAAACGTTTGCAGGTTCGAATCGAATAGGATTTGGAAACTATGTTCAATTCATTGAAAGTTGGAAAATTCCAAATATGTGAAAATGAAAATTGATAACTTTATTATGACAAATTCCAAGTTGGAGAATTCATTGAAGAGAATGTGATTCTACGCAAAGTCTTTTTTGTTATGTAAACTATGGAGTAGCATGTTAAATTTATCCTGCTTGTATGTTGGAGAACGTCAGATATAACTTGCATGGTGTTGAAAGTTTGCCTAAAACTTAATGTAATGGAATTCTATGTTAATATGATTGTCCCAATTTAAATTCAATTGATGATTTTGGTTGTTTTAGGCTTTCTGCCTTTTGTTGTTGAGTGGTTAACATAGCTTTCCACCCATGTAATAGACTTAGTCTGTTTGCCCCTAGTGGAGATTGCTTTCTCCAGAGATGAGGTAACCATATCATTTTGTTCTGCATTTACTATAATAAAAACACTTAAATATTTCTTAGTGTCTGCATTAGAAAGGTTTAACTTAAGAGGCGTTGAGGACGTTGCTTGACTGTGCATTTCTTTGTTATGGTTTATAGTTTTACAACCAATTTTTGATTGACCTGATCCTTTGTCATTTAAATTATGATTTATTAATTCAAACCATTTACCAAACTGGAAATTGATATTTGCCTGATATATGCATTTATTATGCAGATTTAGTCCGATGTCAATGGATAACCTGAATGATGAAGTGCAGAACCATAATGAGACTGGGTATGCCTCTGAATGGACATGATGTTATCACAACTGTGTTAGCCTTTGATATATATATATATATCTCCTAGTTTGTATGGTACTGCAAAATTTTCTACCAGAAGCTGATGTTTGGAAGATGTGTGAATGTAGCGGTGGAACCAGAAGCTTTTTTGTTTAGGCCAAATTCGGAGATGTCCATTATCAAACATGCCGTTTGATCTACCGTCACGTAGCACAAAGATTACGTTTCCTTGGTCTAGTGTAGGTACTTATGAAACTAGTTATGTAATTTATGTTAGAACTATGTCGACATAACTTATCTAACCTTTTATAATGTAAACTTATATAGTCTTTTGGAGTGTAAACTTATCGAACTTTTTGAAATGTGTTGGAATTATATGACTTGCTTTCGTCTTTTAGCATGTGTTATTATGTGATTTTGATCGTTGCATTACAATATTTGTTGCATGTTAAAATATTCATTATTATTATGGATGTATATCACAGTAATTATATTTAAATCTGCATTTATTTCGCAATGGGCAAAAACCGTTGTTATATACTGTATTACAACGGGCAGAAGCCGCTTGTAATTAATCAGCTATTACAACGGGTTTATAGCCATTGTCATAGAGCCCGTGCACGTGATAGAGGCACGTTATTACAACGGTCTTTTACAACAGTCAGCGACCGTTGTAAATTAGAAAGGACCTATTACGACGGTACATATTAGGACGGGCTTTTGCCCGTTGTAAAAAGCATATAACAACGGTTTTTGCCCGTTGTAAAAGGACTGTTTTGTTGTAGTGATGGGAGTTTTCCAAATACATGGATAGTACAAACTGCATGAACGTGGTGCAATAATATTTCAAGTTTTTTAGCAACTATTCCTATCAATAAAGTCTGCAGTTAAAACAATACTAAAGCATAGTTTGAGTTAGCATCAGTATCACTCATGGAAAATCAAGGTGGAGCAGCAGTGTCAACATGGTCAAGGATGGAAAATGCAGCGTGATAGATGAATACAAAACAGCAAAATTATCATGACATTCACAGTAATTTAAATCAAGTCAAGTAACAAGTCAGTTTTAAGTTCAAAAATATGCATATTAACATGGACAGTGAACATAAGTGTCGAGCAAGTTAACAATATTGGAGCAACATTCATGTACAAGCACAAGTTCAGAAATGGAGCCAAATTAGTTGTGTGCAACATGATACAAGTAAGCAAAATTCAAGTAAGGCAAATGGCAGCATATACATGGAGACAAAGAGGGACAAGCGTGAAATTTGTTCTTAGCAATCAAAAGGAAAAACTAGGCTGAAAGTTCAAGTTAATTTGCGATTGCCAAAACATGAAGGAACAACAATGAACGTATATGCAAGAGCAAATTACTTAAGTGAAGTATCCATTCACAAATTCAAGTGTTCATCTGTTCTTATCAGTTCAAATCAGACTTGGCAAAGTGTATAGCAACTGTTAAATTTTAAGGCACAAACTTGTCGAGACAAATAAATGAAGTATCAGAATCTAAAGGCATAATCAAGCATTATATCAGTTCTTATCAAAGTCAAAGCATCAATCCAAGGTCGAGGCAATCCAAGAGTAATATCAGTTCATAAGCAATATCATTGGAGCAGCAGATTAAAGTCAAGTACGAGACAGATTTTTTTTAAAAAGAAATCATTTTTAATGGTGTCGAAGGTATTAACAATTCAGAAATCCTAGTATCAATATATTTACTTTTTGAAGAGGACCAATTCAGAAATCTCGAGATATTTTTTAAAAGTATGAATATACATGGCGGTTTTAAATTCAAAGAAATATCCAGAATATTATGAAGAATTCCAGCCTAATTTTTTTTATATATCATGACCGAGTCTAATACGAAATCAGAGCATATATATCGGATTAAAATCCTATATAAACACCAATAATCACTGGCAATTGATCCATCAAAAATCAAAACAATAAAATTTAGAGCAATCAATTTTAAATTAGAGAACTCATAGAGGATTTCGATCGCCATCCCAGAATCAATCGACGATAGAGCATCAAAGGTCTCAAGCTTCAGAGATTAATCAATTGATCAAGCATCAAATTGATTTAGAAAGATTTCAGAAAGCCCTAGTAGTCGCTACCATTTTTCAAGAGAAAGAGATCGGCTTAGAAATTAAAACAAGGGCAGACCGAGTTTTCAAATAAAGGGGATAACCCTTATTTTATTTCTAGGGTTTTAAATTAAGGGCTTTTTTTGTTTTTATTTTTAATTATTTTTAGTTTATAAACCATCAATCAGTTTCTCGAGTTTGTAAATCTAGCAGTTTTCCAGTTTGTTTGTAAAACTAGGGAAACAAATTACAAGGTTTGTAATTCGGGGAAATCTGGTTTCGGGGATAAAAACCAGTGCAAGGTTTTGAGAAGAGGGTTAAGAACAGTTAGGAGCGAGTGTAGCGAGTTTAAAGGGGATTGTAAGCGTAGAGATTATTTTAACTCCCAGTAGAAACCTTGGGGAATGCAGCAGTAGGCAGGGTTTTTCCAAAGCTAGGTATATCTGTGTTATTTATTTTCCGCATTTACTCTGATTATTATCTGTGATTGGTATTATTTAATTATTCTGCTAAAATCTGCGATAAACCCTATTCACCCCCCTCCCCCTCTAGGGTTAATTTAGATCCTATACAATTGACCATATATTTTCATCTTAGGTGTACACACACAAACAATTTAACAAGGAAGCATATAAGTGCAAAATGTTACAAGCATCATGATTGCAAAATGTACAGGAGTAACTGCATGAAGCAGTAAATGGTTTACAAGGTGTGTTAACAAGTGCAGGTAGCGTCAATGATGTGCACATATTTGGCCGAACAAGGTAATTTCAGTAAAAGGAAAATGGAACAATTTATTCTTAGGTTTGAAAAGTATTTCCAGAAATTCACATTTTTTTAAGGGGCCAAAAATCTGTTTCCAAAACTCAGTTTCAGTTATATCCAGAAAATCTCAATACCATGTTTGGAATTTACTCACAAATTTTATTCAGTCATGACATCAATCAAGGCAAAGCAATTCAAGAAATCAAACCATATGTTTAGGTAGAGATTCATTTCTATCAGCATTCACTATTTTTAAAAGAGTCCCAAAAATCCAGTGATTCATTTTCGGCAATAGTTCAAGCTAAGAATTCACGCAAGCATAAATAAAGTCAAGAAATCTTTTTTGGATGGTAATCAATATTCGCAAGGGCTAAGAAAATCATTTCTGTTATTTCATGAAATCAACAATGCAAACTCGACAAGAACAATTTTATTTGTTTCCTCAATTTTTTGGAGAATCATTTTTGGACATAATCTAAATTAGTGGAAACAAAGAATCACGTAGAGCAATAAACACACAAGGGGATATTTCATGATGCCACAAGATTAAATCATATATTTCTAGAATTGCTTATGTTAACCAAAGCAACAAAACGTCGAGAAACAAAATCAAAGCCGAGGAACCAAAAGAGGAATTTCACGCAAAAAAAATCAGAGGAAATCATTCATTGAAATTAGAGACATCTTAGGGTTTTTATACCCTATATAATACATCGATTTCATATAGGCAAGGGATCGAAAACCAAGCAACGCAAATTCGAAATCAAATCGAAACATTAAATAAGAATTCTCACCAAGTTTCCAATCGTCAGAAAAACTCAAATCGATCGACAAAGCAAGCCACAAGAGTACAGAGCCACAAAGATTCATTTCCTCAAACCAATCATTCGCGATTTGGGACTCACATGAAAACCCTAGAATAGTCGCCGCCATTTTTAATTCCAGATAAAAGGAGTTGGGCTTAAAGATGGAAAGAGGGCCGACCTAGTTTTAATTTATAAAGTAGGGTTTTCTATTTTTGTTTTAATTTTGTTGTTTGAATCTAATTTTGTAAAAAAAATCTAAGTTTTCTAGTTTGTCTGTAAATCTAGGGTTTTTGTTACAGGGTTTGTAACGGGGGAAAAAAATCCGATTTTGGGGTTAAAATCGGTGCAGGCTTTTGAATGTAAGAATAGTGCAACTAGAGCGAGATTGTGAGGCCTTTTGTGTAGCACCTAGTAGAAACTTGGGATAAGTTTTGAGCGGAGGGTGAGGATAGGCTAGGAATTGTTGGAGTTTCCAGGTGTTGTAAGCGTTGACTAATATCTAGTAGAAACCCTGGAGAATGCAGCAGTAGGCAGGGTTTACCAAAGCTGGGTAAAATCTCTATGTTATTTATTTTCTACATTTATTTTATCTACTACAATCTGTTCTATGATCTGTTTTAATATCTCGAATTATTTTAATAAACCCTATTCATCCCACTCTAGGGTTAAACTAGATCCAACACTACTATATGAATCACACACACCAAAAATGATCACAAACACAGAATCAAACACAAACACATAAATAGATAAAATGCAGAAAAGGAAAGAACACACCAGATTTTATACTGGTTCAGATTACTCCTACTTTCAGTCCCACGCAATGCTGGATTGCGCAGCGTTTTATTACTATTAATATTCAAGTACAACCCCTTGATTTCACGGCTACGAGGTTAACACCGCTCCAAACACCGTTGATTTCACGGCTACAAGGTTAAAATTGTTCCCCTTCCTTGATTTTAAGGCCAGAAGGAACACACCATTTCTCAAACAATTCCCAATTGATTACAGTAGCCGTATAAATCTTCAGTAGCACTTCAAATTGAAAATAATAGATAAAATTTGAGAAAAGAATAAGTTTGATATAATTTGAGTAGAAATCGGTGAAATATAAGTGTAAAAATCAAGAAAATGATGTATATTAATGGTGGTATGTAAAGGGGTGAAGATGGAGAAGAAGAAGAATAATGAAAAATTTCGAAATCAATCCCTATTTATAATGTCTCAATGGTTGCAACGTCTAAGAAACGTTACAAATAGTGATAAGTCACTTCCTTTGAAAATTGAATTTCTAACAGTTGTATGTTGAAATAGCTATTTACGTATGTCGAAATATGTATAGTATTTTTATTTTTAAAACTATTTTTCAAGTGTTTAAACATATATATTATTTTGGAAATTTTTTAGTAATATAAATGAATATTCTAAAGTGTAAAAGCATGTGAAATCATAATAATATATTATATAAACATATTTATAAAGTTATAAGATTTAAAACTATAAACTACATAACTATATAAATTTACACACACACACACACATATATATATATATATTAAAATTTTAAACTTATATGTTTGATATAATAAGTAAGATAAAATAATTTGAATTTTGGAAGCAGAATTTGAAATTTGAAAATCTTAATTTGGAATTTGAAAATTAGAATTTGAACCTGGAGTGCTACTCAGAGTCTTGCAAATAAACTATACTCTATTATTATATTTTTCTTGAACTCTTGAAATATTGATAACTCATGGGTCTTGAATCTCTTTTGAATCCTGAATCTCTTGGAACCCTAAAAACTGTACAGTCTTCAGTATTTAAGTCCTTTATAGAAACCCTGCACACACACACACACATACACACACATACACAGAGAGACATATGTATATATATTCTTGATAGAGATGTTAGTATATATTTTATAATTAATTAATAATGAGAATTGAAATAAGTTTGTTGTCATTAAAACTCCATTCTCCAACAATCTCCCTATTTTTGATGATGACAACCTTGATTCATGAAATATTCATACATATTAATTCCTTTTTATCTGATTCTTTGAATACTCCCCCTTTCACCATGAATCCTATATGAATCCTACACATTCCCCCTTAAACTAAGCCTAACTAATCCTATTTTATAATTTCTCTCCTTTTTTGATTATCAATAACTACATTATACTAAACTATACTATACCTATAGTAGACATACTAGACTAGACTAAACTAAATTATATTCGTCCTAAATCTATGTTATAAATGATCCTAATGACTATCTATATAATAAAATCCCTTAGTAGGCAGACAAAGAGACAAAGTGCGGCTCAGATTTAACGACATCGGATGGATAAACTTCCTCCACGTAGGAGCATTTGTTTCAGTTTCTAATGCGATGAACATGCATGTTAAATATTTATTTTCAATATTCATCTGCCACATGGTCCCCACTAACCCAAATGCTCCCTATCTTCCATAGTTTCATCCACCTCCTAGAACTCTCCGTCTACTCAAATTGGATTCTTCATCATTCCTCTCTCCGGCCTTTTCTTTCCTGCCAAATACGTGCGAACAGTCGGGTTTTTCTATTCTATTACTAATTTTTATCACTTGATTATTTAGGATGTAAGTGAATTCTTAAATCATTTTTTCTGAAACGTTTCAAATCTTATATAGTACTATCATATTGATTGCTTTTGAATTTAATTTGACTAAATTCTCCGAATGGTTAGTGTATAACTAGCTGGATATAACTTCATATATTTATTCACTTTCAACCTTTGTAACAATTAGACAATACTGATTTTGCAATTTCTATGGTTTTACTATTCATAAATCATGAGTTTTAGGTATATTATAGAACCATAGATGAAGATTTGTGCTTTTCTTTTTGACGGGATTTAATTCAACAGCAAAAGCAGTTTATCCGCAATTTACACAAGTTACAAGACGATGGATGGCAGGCGAATAGTGATGTGCAACGTTTTTGTCGTGCTAAGTGCAAGTAGGGTCAATAGACCTAGAGACGACGAAAAAAGGTAGTTTTTCTTAATTCTAGTTTCTTCTTAAAGTAATTATCTTTGAGTTGAATAACTATTTGGCGCCATGTCAAAAAAATATCTGTTGGCAGATTTCTTAGGTTTGGGTAAATAATGATGTATCAGACAGGTTTTGATCATTGTAACATAGTGTGTTTATGGGTAGAAAAATTCAATCAGGATGTTGAATTTCTAACCATATACTATGAGCATAATTGGTGGTATTGATCAGAGGTTAAAGTAAAAGTTGATTGATGCATCCATTTGCTGAAATAATTGGAGTTTGATTACCGATTAAATGATTTTTTTGAGATTATGTGCCTTCAACAAAAGATATAAAACCTACCATCATGGTACGTTCTTCTTTTTTCTATACATTGTGATTAAGTAACGAATAGTATTCAGTTTTAAAAACTGTATATGAACTTTTGTTCAACCACTGCTTCAAATTTTAAGTTATCGTTGGTTTTTTTAATAAACATGGTTATACCCAATTTTCATCATGCATGTAGATTGACTGCGAACACTTAAACTAATAAGTTATGTTGAGCTACACAACTCCAAAGTTATTTCTGTCATTTTTCAATTTCGGCAAACCAAACCGATGTGTAAATATCCATAATGATAATAATAATCAGTATTTATTCAATAAAATGTCAGTTTATTTTCTTTCGTATGATGTATCAATATGGTCATACTTATTCATTTTATTCCACAATAAATAACTTGGTTATTATACTCACTGGTGCATGATTAAAATATATATAATCATACAGCTACGTGCACACCTACATCCACTTGCCAAATTTAGGTACATGTATATTTATGGAAAACAAAACCGTTTTCACATAACCATATTTTAGGAAGATAACCTTCATTTGTATACATATGTTTATGTTATATTGTTTTTTATTCTATCTTTACTGTACCTCTAAAAGAACATAGATTTCTACTGTATATTTATTAGGTACAAAATTTTTCTTTTTGTCGTAAAATTCTATAGTACTTCTCATACCCTTTAGTGACAGAGAGTTCAATTCAACTTACTTCAAAATGTTTGCATTCCATATACATTGTTATTTTTTCTTTTTAGTTGTGGTTATATGTTGATTTTTTTCGATCAGTGCATGTTTGCAGCTACTTATGAAGTACTAGTAGGATTTGCAAATGAACTACAACATTGGCCATATTTGGATCTAAGCTTTAGTGTATGGAAGGTGAAAGAATTAAACTATAAATTAAAGTTAAAAGATAAAGGTCTGATACTATATTCTCTATCATTGCAAATCTGTCCACTTCTGTTTGAGTCGTGCATATTGTTGTTAATCGTGTTTTTTTTTTGTAAACTTAAATAACTATCTAGTCTATATATCATTTTAAGATTGCTTTTTTCATTGTCCATGCAGTAATCATGATATGCCTGATTAATAAATAAAGAACATAATGTTTTTTTTTTGCAGCTTTGAAAATTACTAACCTTTCAGTGGAATATTTGAAGCATCAACGTACGGTCTACGTACATCTCCTCTCCAGTAAAATCAATTCGAAATATACAGTTTTCTTCATATACTACTAAAGCAATTCAAGTTCTTGCGTATTTGCATCATAGATAACACCAATTCAACATTGAAGCCTAGTTTGTATGTTGCCTTTTAAGATGATAGTATTAGATCTCTTAAATGCATATTATATTATCATGTTAAAATTATTATTCTGATTCTTGAGATCTTTGATAATGTAGTAGAATGCTCAATTGATAGAAAATTTGATTTGGCTCAAACTGCTTGGGTCAAAATATAAGCTTATCAAGCTCTTCTGAAAATAAAATTCATGAAGATTATGCAATTGATTATGTTGAGACCCTTTTTTATAAGTACGGATAATAATGGCAAATTTGCAAGCAAAGTAAAATCAGAGCGTTCGATAGACGAAATAGTATAAAAGGGAAGCTGACAACAACATGAAAATGCACAACATGTTTACAACAGGAAAGTGCACAACATGTTATGTAAACGTAAGATACACAGTGGGAGTTTGAAATGCTCTAGCTATCTTATATTTTATGTACAATTATCGTATATGTTAGCGTGTATGGAATTATTATGCTGAAATGAGGATGGTGTTAAGTGTACGGGACACATTATTATGTCAATTTTTGAGGAACAACAATACACGTGCGAAGCGTGTGCCTTGATCACGCGCGAAGCGCATGCTGTTACGCTTGTAACTATATATTTATCCTTGAATTGATTAACCTTATATTTCTCTAAATCTATGATTCTAAAATATTATAACTCCCCCTAAAATTATGACTATACTAGTCTAATAAACTAAATAGAAGGATAATAAAATAAGAAATCCAATAAATATTTACAATCAATCCAAACAAGCAATTCAAACAATCAATCTAAATCAAATCAAGCAAATCAGATAATATATGTCAATAAACACTTCTTGTAACGTTAACAAATCTTAGAAACTATAAAACTCCCCCTTAATCTAATACTAGAAAAAACTATATGTAAAAAAACGTGAAAAGATGAGTATAATTATTTTATTTAATACCTACATGTGTATAAAACACACAAACGCATTAAATCCAACCATGTCAATCAAGTCAAACAAATTAATCAAGTCAAACAAGTCAAAAAGGTTAATCTAGTCAAAGTAAATATGTTATGTATTAATAATCATATATATTTCTAAGACAACAACTCCCCATACAGAGCAGTAATAAATGTATGTCATATGCAAAGCAATATGAAATGTTATATTGAATAAAATGCAACTTGTGATGTGAATGATTTTAATTTGAGCTGCATTGTAATCTATAATAATGATGTATGATATGAAGTAAGATGTGTAATGATAATATGCAGAATGATTTGTTGATGATATCTATTTTGGTAAAAGATATTCAAAGTACAATCTAGCTATTATGCATGTACATATATTATAAATTATTTCAATCAAATAACGGTTATATATTAATCTTTGGAATTAGGTTAATGATAATAATGAAAGAGATTGAAAAAATAGTATAGATAAGAATTTAATGGAAATAAAAAATATATTCATGATAGATAGTAAAATATTCAGAATAATTTTATGAGAAATATAGAGTTAAATAATCTTAATAGGGTGCTTCTTTAAAAATAATGTTGTAAATATTGAAGATCTTTTTAAAGATAATATAAAATTTTATCATATGAAGTAATCTATAAACCTATATTCATAATTCTATATAAAAACTAATGTTAAAAAGAAATTAAAAAATTAATGTAATGTGAGATAAATCATCAATCCTTTAAGGAAACATTAAAATGTTAAAACTTAAAAGTAGAGAATTATTATAATGTAAATTCTATAATTATAACAAAATTGATTTAATTTTTATAAAATCTGGTAATATAGAGTAAACTATAAAAATATGTTTTATATACCAAATATTAAGTTTAAATATACAAGGTTTATAATTCAATAAAATAAAATAATCAAAATTAGTATTCAAATCTTTATGTAATCATAGGTGTAAAACATATATAAGTTAGACTATGCATGTTTAAACTACATATAAAAGGTATATAAATTTATATTTTAGAACAATATCAAATGTTTGAAAATTTTAAATTATTTCAAGCATATTAACATATATATGTACTATAATTTCAATATATATTTTTGAAGATATATGAAAACATATGTAGATTAAAAAAATTGATAATTAAAGTTTGAACTGACAATTTCATACTGAAAAAAATGTCATTTCAATTTTTCAAAATCAAATCAAAGAGTAATGAAATTTAAATTTAGAATAAGAAAAGATTTTAATATAATTGGTGTATCGACATATGAACCAAAATGCCTAAAATTATAAAAGAGATAAATTCCTATACCTAACTATGTGCATAGATGTATATTCCTAAATGTAATGATAATATTGTATGGTATACCTCTTTTTGCAATCCTCCATTTTGTTGTCCTTCCATTGTTATGAACCACACGTTCACATCTTTCAGAATTTAACGATGAGATCTGCTCTATTGCGACGGACTCATTTATTAATTAGCATAATATATTCGTTTGTTGAATTTAGAGACTGTATGAGAAAGATATTGATGATTTAGTAGTTTAACCATCTTTGCACCAAAACATTTAATTTGAATGAATGGACACTTCAACTACTATAAATAAGCCCAAAAGTCATGTCTCTTCATAACCATTTCTCTTCTTCTTCTTCTTCCCTTTTTCCTCTTTCAATCAATCTTCTGAGAGGCCTAACTTCTTCGTTTCTTAACGAAAATGGATGAAACCAGCGGAAAATTGAAGAGGAAGGCAAAGGCTACGATTTAGTAATGGTTTGGTGAAGAATTTGAATGATATTATGGTGCAGTAAACCAAATTAGTGAGAGAAAAACAGAAAATCCCATATGCAATTTTCTGTTTGGATAGTCAACTTCAAACTGCCATATCTCACTCAATTTTGATTGGAGTTTGATGATCTGCGCATCAAAATGACCGCGAGAAAAAGAACTACAATCTGGAAAAGGAGTTAGGATGAAATAATATAAATATCTGGGCAAAATATGTGAAATACCAGGAACAGTTTTGGTTTATTTTTCCTTTTGTGCATTAAAACTTCATTGGATCATAACTTGGCCATTTCGTGACGGATTTGCATGAAACAAGAGGCATTGCGGGGAGTTTTAAGATAAGTACAGTATTAAATCACATTGAAGAAGAAAAATAATTTGGTAGATTAGATACCCATTTCATTGTAGATTGTCAATATTCTTCTTTTTCTTCTTTATTGACGAATGAACTTCTTGGTGTCCTTTAACCAATAGTCATAACTTCATTCCCTACAAAACAACACCACTTTTCAAAGAATCAAGTGACTTTTAGAAATAACTAATTGTAATTTTAAATAATAACAACATGACGATTCTATGACAGATCTTTTCAAAAGCTTGCCAATTAAACTTTTCAAAAATCAAATTATGATAACTTGATTTTTCAATAGGGTAGAATGCAGACACATCTAATATTAATGCAATGCATGAATTAAGACTAGTGCTATAAATCATTTTAAAAAATCCCACTTAATGTTTCCAAAATTGAGATAATGAACTTTTGAAAAACAATGCTCTGTTATCAATTATTAGGGATTGCGGAATGCAGATCTTAAGGCAAAACAAACACTATAGGGGGATGAATAGTGTTTATGAGGAATTTATGAAAATATTAAACTTAAATGATCTACTATATGAATCAAACACATCAGAGATGATCACAACAACAGAATCAAACACAAACACAGAAACAAATCAATATAAAATGCATAAAAGGAAAGAGCACACCAGATTTTATACTGGTTTGGATTACTCCTATGCCCAGTCCCACGCAATGCTGGATTGCACAAAGTTTTATTATTATCAATATCCAAGTACAACCCCTTGATTTCATGGCTACAAGGTTAACATCGCACCAAATACCCTTGATTTCACAGCTACAAGTTAACGCCGCTCTCTTTCCTTGATTTCAGGACTACAAGGAACACACCCTTTCTCAAACAATTTCCAAATGATTACAACAGCCCTATAACTCTTCAATAGCCCTTCCAAATTGATAATAGTAGATAAGAACTGACAAGAGAATAAGTTTGAAATAATTTGAGTACAAATCGGCAAATTATAAGTGTAGAAATCAAGAAAACGATGTATATTAATGGTGATATGTAAAGGGGTGGAGAAGAAGAAGAATAATAATGAAAAAAAATTAGAAATCATCCCCTATTTATAATGTCTCAATGGTTGCAATATTTCAGAAACGTTAAAATAGTGAAAAGACACTTCATTTGAAAATTGGATTTCTGACAGTTGTATGTCGATATAGCTATTTATGTATGTCAACATATGGATAGTATTTTTATTTTTAAAACTATTTTTCAAGTTACATATATTATTCCGGAAATTCTTGAATCAAAATTTAGTAATATAAATGAATGTTCTAAAGTGTAAAATCATATGAAATCATAATAATATATTATATAAACATATTTATAAAGTTATAAGATTTAAAACTATATAACTATATAAAATTATTTGTATATATATATATATATTAAAACTTTAAACTTATATGTTTAACATCATAAGTAAGATAAAATAATTTGAATTTTGAAAATAGAATTTGAAGTTTGAAAATCAAAATTTGAAAACTAGAATTTGAAAATTAGAATTTGAATCTAGAGTGCTATTTAGAGTCTTACAAATGAACTGGTCTCTATTACTATATTTTTTTTGAACTCTTGAAATCTTGATATCTTGATAACTTGATAACTCATGAGTCTTGAATCTCTTCTGGATCCTGAATCTCTTAGAACTCTAAAAACCGGACATTCTTTAGTATTTTAGTCCTGTATACATACCCTGCATATATATATATATATATATTCTAGATAGAGATGTTAGTATATATTTTATAATCAATTAATAATGATAATTGAAATAAGGTTGTTGTCATCAAAACTCCATTCTCCAACACATGATGTTATCACCGACCAGGCCCCCAACCCTCACCAACCATCTTCTCACCCTATAAATACATGCTTCTTCTTTATAATTCCTATACCATCTCAAATCCAATAAGAATAAAAAGATAATATGCTTAGAGTGAGATTGATTGTTGAGTGAAAAATGTTTTCTATAATCATTTTGTAATATTCTCTCAAATAAAAGACTGCGGCATCCCGGAGACGTAGTCATAATTGGCCGAACGTCGTTATCAAAGTTTGCGTGTCTTACCATTCTACATTTTATTCTTTTTCTTCACAAATCAAATTGTAGGAAATTTGCGTAATTTCCTAACAACTGGTATCAGAGCCGTAACTTGTTAGAAAGGAAATAAGTTCGAGTGGGAGCGATGGCGATAGGTGAAGGAGGTGAAAATCGAGAAGTTTGATGTAGCTGACTTTGGCTTTTGGAAAATGCAAATTGAAGATTACCTATACTAGAAAATGTTTCTCAACCTCATCCAGAAAAGAAGCCAGAGAATATGAAGGATGAAAATTGGGTTCTTCTTGATAGACAAGCTCTTGGACTTATTCGATTGACGTTATCTCGCAATGTTGATTTCAACAAAGAAAAGGAAAAGACCATGGTAGGTCTTATAGAGGCTCTCTTCAGTATGTATGAGAAACTATCGACCTCTAACAAAGTTCATTTGATGAAACGATTATTCAATTTGCGGATGACATAAGGGGCATCGGTAGCTCAACATTCCAATGAACTGAATACAGTTACTTCTCAACTAAGTTCAGTTGAAATTTAATATGATAAAGAAACAAGAGCAATTATACTTTCGTCTTCCCTACCAGAAATTTGGAATGTTGTTGTCATGGTAGTGAGTAGCTCGTCGGGAAGTAATACATTAAAATTTCATGATATTCGTGATATGGTTCTCAGTGAAGTGATCTAACAAAGGGATTCGGGTGAGTCATCAAACTTTTCATTTTTTCATACACAATCAAGAGGAAGAAATTCAATAAAAGGAAATGGACATTGCAAATCAAATAACCGAGGTAGGTCGAAGGACTGGAGATCTAAATCCTTAAATCCCAGTAATTCCCGTAGCTCAAAGACTGTTGGGTGTTGGAATTGTGGAAAGACTGGGTACTACAATAATCAATGCAGGAGTGCGCCAAAGGACTAGGAGGCGAAGGTAGAGGCAAATGTTACTTCTACCTTAGGAGGAAATGAAGCGTTGATATGCTCTTTGGAAAGCAAGAAAGAGTCTTGGGTGTTAGACTCTGGAGCATCATTTCATGCCACTTCGCAGAAAGAATTCTTCGAAAGGTATGCCTCTGGAAATCTTGGAAAGGTATATCTTGGTGACGACAAACCTTGTGATATCGTCGGTAAAGGTGCTGTGAAGATTAAGTTAAATGAATTAGTTTGGGAGCTAAAAAATGTCAGGCACATACCTGACTTGAGAAATAATTTGATCTCCATAGGACAATTGGCGAGTGAAGGATACACTACAACTTTACATGGTGATGATTGGAAATTTTCAATGGGTGCAATGATGATTGTTCAAAGCAAGAAGAGTGGTACTCTTTACATGGCAGCAGAAGCACGATGTTTGATCACTGTTGTAGCTAGCAATGAAAATTCCAAGATATGGCACCAATGGTTAGGCCATATGAGTGAAAAGGGAATGCAGATTATGCACTTGAAGGGGAAACTTCCAGATCTATAGGCGGTGGAAATAGGAATGTTTGAAAATTGTGTACTTGGAAAGCAAAAGAGATTCGACTTTTAAATAAATGGTAAAAGTCCAAAGAAGGAAAGGCTTGAGCTCGTTCATTCCGATGTTTATGGGCCAACGACCATCTCATCCATTAGTGGGAAGCATTACTTTGTTACTTTCATCGATGATCACTCGCAAAGATATGAGTTTACTTCTTAAGGCATAAACCTTAAGTGTTTGCAGCTTTCAGGATATGGAAAGCTATGGTTGAAAATGACACAAATATAAAGATCAAAAAGCTTAGAATTGGCAATGGAGGTGAATATGAAGATATCAGATTCAAGCAGTTCTGCTATGAGCACGGGATCAAAATGCAAAGAGCCATGTCGGATATGCCTCAACACAATGGAATAGCTGAGCATATGAATCAAACTATAACAGAAAGAGTCAGAAGCATTCGTATACAATTAGGTCTACCAAAGTAGTTCTGGGCAGAAGCAGTTAACACAGCATCATATTTGATCAACAGAGGTCCTTCGGTTCCATTAGAGCACAAAATACCAGCGGAGTTGTAACGGCTCAGGTTTGGTCCGACCCGATCAGAATCCACCACCTTACAACTTATAGAGCCCAGGAAGCTCTTCGATTTGGTTTTGGAATTACTGAAATCGATTGAGTGGATAAAGAGAAAATGGAGGAAGAAGTTTCGAAATTTCTGGCCATTGAAATGGACATGGCGGTGACTGTACATTTGAATGGGAATTATTTTTAATTATAAATGAATTTGAATGATAAATAGAAGAGTAGAGACAGGAAAGAATAAATGCATAAGTTATTTTGCTGTTTATGTTTCAAAACAAAATCACAAAAAGAAAGAGAACAAACGGAAAGAAATAAATTCATCATTAATTGATTAACGCTAATTGTTAGCGATCGATCGGGTCGGATTAAACCTGAGCCATTACAGGAGTTACGGAATGGAAAAGAGGTAAGACCATAACATTTAAAAGTTTTCGATTGTATAACATATGTGCATATTAGTGATCAAGGCAGGAATAAACTTGATCCCAAATCCAAGATATGCACTCTTATCAGTTGTGGCGAGGATGAGTTTGGCTACCGTATTTGGGATGATGAAAATAATAAGGTGATCTGTAGCCGACATGTGATTTTTAATGAAAGATTAATGTACAAAGACTGACATAAAACAGATGTCAGCCACTCAAAGCAGAGTGAGCCAGTATTTGCAGATTCAAATGATATTCCAAATAGTCTCATAACAAAACCGACTATAGAAAATCCTCAGCTTGATAAAATTGTTAATTTGACCAGTGTAGACTAGTCTGACACACAACAACATCCTACTTCAACTCCTGTATTGAGAAGGTCTTCTCGACCTCATGTACCTAACAAATGATACATGAATTATTTGTTGTTGACTGATGTAGGGGAACCTGAATGCTATGATGAAGCTTCACATGCTAAAAATGCTAGCAAGTGGGAGCTTGCCATGATAGATGAGATGAAGTATCTTATCTCTACCAAGACATGGGAACTAACCGAGTTACCCATAGGAAAGAAGGCACTTCATAATAAATGGGTGTATCGAGTGAAAGTGGAGCATGATGGTTCCAAGAGATACAAAGCTTAACTAGTTGTCAAAGGATTCCAACATAAGGAAGCAGTATACTACAATGATATTTTTTATCCCGTTGTGAAGCTTAATACTAATACGTCCGTATTAAGTATTATTTCTATTGAAGACCTTTATCTTGAAAAGTTAGATGTGAAAACCGCATTTCTTCATGGAGACTTGGTTGAGGAGACATACATGCACCAACCAGAAGATTTCTTCGAGAAAATGAAGAAGAGCATGGTGTGCAGGCTAAAGAAAAGTTTGTATGGACTGAAACAAGCCACAAGACAATGGTACAAAAAGTTTAATGGATTCGTGCACAAGAAAGACTTCCAAAAGTGCAATGCTGACCATTGTTGCTACTTCAAGAGATATAGGTCTAGTTATATCATTTTACTATTTTATGTTGATGACATGTTAGTAGCACGATCAAATATGGATCATATCAGAAGGTTGAAGCATCGGCTGTCAAAGGAGTTTGACATGAAAGACTTTAGTTCAGCAAAGAAGAATCTCGGAATACAAATCACTAGAGATAAGAAGAGAGGGCTCTTGCATCTATCTTAGGAAGATTACATCAACTGTTTTTTGCAGAGATTCAATATGGACAATGCTAAGCTAGTCAATACACCGTTGGCCAATCACTTTCGCATGTCCAAGGATTTTTCCCCTCAAATGGAGGAAGAGAGAAATTTTATGATTGATGTTCCTTATTCCTCGAGAATTAAAAGTTTGATGTATGACATGGTCTGTACGAGACCAGACATTGGCCATGCAGTGGAATTTGTTGGCAGGTCCATGTAAAATCCAAGCAAAACTCATTGGGTACAGTTAGGTGGATTTTGAGGTATCTACGAGGCATCATACTGAACGGTTTGTACTTTTGTAAAGGGAAGTTAAAAGCTCAAGGCTATGTAGATCCAGACTTTGGAGGTGAAGTCGATCATCGAAGAAGCACTACTTGTTATGTATTCACGGTTGGAACTATCGTTGTTAGTTGAATGTCATCGATACAGAAGATTGTCACTTTATCCATTACAGAGACTGAGTGTGTAGCAATCACCTAAGCTAGTAAAGAGATAATATAGCTTCAAGGCTTGTTAACTGAGTTGGGATTCAAACAAAAAAATAATGTTTTATACAGCGATAGTCAGAGTGAAATACACTTGGTGCTAAATTTAGCATTTCATTCCTAAACCAAACATATTGGGCTTCGGTATCACTTCATTAGATATCTAATGGAAGATGATGTGTTAATAATGGAGAAGATCAAAGAAAGCAAGAATCCAACAGATATGTTGACAAAGACGGTAACTACCGATAAACTGAAGTTGTATTCAATTTTAGCTGGTCTGCTAGAGTAAAATGATCAGAATAGCTTTTGCATCAATCAAGGTGTGAAGGCGTATTGTAATCAATCTTCAAGTGGGATATTGTTAGAATGTTGCAGCAACCCATGTGAACAACATGGGGCGGTCACCAACCAAGCCACAAACTAGGCCGCCAACCCCCACTAACTATCTTCTCACCCTATAAATGCATCCTTCTTCTTCACAGTTCCTATCCTATCTCAATTCCAGTAAGGAGAAAAAGAAAACAAGCTTAGAGTGAGATTGAGTGTTGAGTGAAAAGTGTATTGTGTAATCACTTTGTAATATTCTCTCAAATAAAAGATCTGCAGCAGCTCAGAGACGTAGACATAATTGGCTGAACTCCATTATCAAAGTTTGCATGTCTTACCATTCTACATTTTATTTCTTTTCTTCACAAATCAAACTATAGGAAATATACGTAATTTCCTAACATTCTCTTAGGTAATCTGACACAAATACCAGTTTATCAAATATTTAGCTTATTCTACATACATAGTATTAGTACAAAACAATAATTATGCATACCACTAATACACAACAATATATAATATGCAGAGTATAAAAGAAGACAAAGTCTAACGCAGTGATAATGTGCAATATAATACAACATTTGGTACAAGTATCTTCAATATCAATTATCTCAATATAATATGATAAACGATAAATATATTACTCAACAACATGTATTACAAATCGATCTCTTATAAATGTCATTTAATTATCCTAATAAGAAACTCCTTTAAGCATAATAAATCAAATCCTAGTCATGAAGTCTCGATACCTGAAATGTCTTTAGACTGATGAGAGCATTATAAAATAACACATGAGTCAGATTATGTCTAACCAAAGATTTATAAGTGAAACACTTTATAAACAAGATATCTCAAATCAATAAGAAATAATCAACACCAATACCCCCAGATGTCATCACCCATATAGAATCCCATTAAATCAGAAATCACAAAACAACACTAACAGATGAATTACTAATATCTAGAAACCCTCATCAAATCCAAAAACAACATATCAATTTGGAAAAGAAGACTAGGACAGAGCTTTAACCAAATGTCTCCCAATCTTTATTTATAAATAACCAAGATCAATGTGTGTATACATAAAAAGATGGGCAACATATCAACTAATGAGAATCCACTATGCGTTGAATAAATATCTCAAGTATATTCTTATCTCCTTATATATGTAAATATCACAATTGAATCATGAAGGAAAAGGACCCTACAATAGACATAAAATCCTAAGTAGATTCGTGTGTGTGTGTGTCTGTGCACGTATAACACATCATGTGGCAACCGACACGCATCTATTCCATAATGAGGTGTAACAAATGCATATGCGAATCTGCTACTCCACCAGAACTGGATGGGAGACTAAAAGCAAGCTCCAAAGACAATAAGTATCTATATTCTTATTTATCACTCAGTCATCATGACACATATCTACCAGTGTCTTGTCAATACGAGGACCATCCAGTCAGACGGTCCAATTTCTCTTAACCATAAAGGTATGTGTAACAGATCACTAGTTTACATGACAAAAAGGGAAAATGCACGCATGGAAGTATCACAAAGGTAAGACCACATAGGTATAAATACGGTCACAGATCTGGGGTATTGCACCACGGTGAGGCCACTAGGATGGATCCTAATCATTTTGCTATCTCCAATAAACATAATTAAGAGTACATCCTAATACTGAAAGATAGAACTAATACATATAGACACAAAGTAAAGGTCACCACACTTCACTTTGTATTATCCTCTATAATCTTGTCACATGAATATCATTTACTTACATTGAAAAATTAATGAATATGACAACTGTGTCTCATACAATGTGTGACACCCAAACGTTATTCACTACTTGTAAAGTATAATGATCACCATTCTATTATATATAACAAGTCTAAAAACAACTAGAGAAATATTATCAAATGTCATATCCAAACTGTAGCATACCCACATTTATTTGGTTTTACATCACATAAAATTAAACATAGTATCACATTAAGGATGTTATCACCGTATCATATCAAAGTATCAACCAAATATATTTCAATGGTGATTCACTCATATCATCAATTCAATATTCAGAAGATGAGAAACCAAAAAACAAGAATTCATAAATAATTTATAATACACATTAATAATTTTGTAAATTCATAGATCCATAGGGAAATACACTTTAAAACCTTCGAAATAATAATCTAATAATTTTCCATAATTTTATATAATTTATAACTTCATTTAAATAATTAGAACCCACTATTAAATATGTTATTTAATTGGATATTACTTTATAAGCCTTTTTAAATGCAAATACTACTTTTCTAAATTTCGGTATACTACAAAGTCATATATATATATACTATTTTTAAACCATAAAATAGTTTATAAGACTAAACATTACATGTACAAATTATTCCATAATTCTGAGGTAGCTCACTCTTACGTAGGGATGTCGAGATCCCGATAGTTGGTTGCAACCTACTACTTATGGGTCAGGAGTGGCAACTGACTTTGGGTTGGTTCTCCCCGACCTCTTGGCTTCTTCGGTGGCCTTTGACTTGCTTGCATTAGTTAATGCCAATTCTCAGGTATGTATTTCTTTTTTTGTGGTCTAGCATCACTTAACAGTTGCACTATTCATTTTTGCTAAGTTCATCTATTTTTGGATTGCTTTGCCTAGGCACTCACTTTGGTTTTCTTAGGTTGTTGTTGTCGTTGATTGGCCTGGCTGGGCCCTATAGCATTCCTCGTCCTATTTTGCTGGTTTGTTGCTTTTTCTTTTGCATGTGGCTTATCTTATCTTATTGGTCTGTTTGGTTGCGATATTGGTGGGTGTGGTTGCCCTGTCTTTTCGGTTTGCCCTATTTATTGGTGGTTCCTTAGTGCACTTCCTACCTCTTTTCAGCCTAGCTCTTTTAGGTAGGGTTGGGTGATGCACTCTTTCATTCATAGCATGCAATCGGTTTCCTCATGTTGTAATCGTGGTTTTTTGTTGCTCGATCCACCTAGTTCGCCTCTTTTATCTTGTCTGCAACCAGCTCTTCCTAGGCTTAGCATGGAAAGAAAGCTGTTAGCTGTGGTGGGTGGTGGTGATTGGTGGCCTCATGTTGTTTTTTGTGGGAATGCCCTTTCTAGACCTTATACGATGTCCGTTAGTGCACCGAATTATGGTTTGATTGGGCAGTCACTTGTGTTCTATCAATTTGGGCTTCCCTTTTTTAGATCCGTTGTTGGGCCGATTATAGGCTCGTCGCCGCCTTCGTTCCTTGGAACTTATGACACCTTGTAGAATATACCCTAAATAGACATAGATAGTTAAATTAAAAATAAAAAATAATTGCTAACAAAATATTAATAGGATGAAAATACGAATAATGGATAACTGAGAATTGGACCACCAAAATATTACCGTTGTATTCATGGCGAGATTCTAGCCCATTTTAATATTTTATTTATTGAAAATGCAGTCGGTATGAAAAAGTTATGAATAAAACAAGTTATTGGAAAATTGTATACACACAACATTTGAAATTCAAAATATAAGAATATAAATCTAGAGTAAAATAATATACTTTTGACATAATGGAATATTCTTTGGGAATTCAAAATTGTGTGTGTATATATAAGTATGTAAGATGGGGCCATGAATCAAAACAAACGGAAAGAATCGATCAAATCAATTACGTAATTAATAAAATAGAAACTAGAGGGAAATAAATCTCCCAACGCTCGACCCTTAAGTCATAGATTGAAATGTAAAATAGGCAATAAGGAAAGAGAAAGATGTAGTTCTTATGCAGATCATGTTTTACATGGCTCTATAGGGAAAGAAATAGAGATTTTAGCTCCAATATCTTCTTCAAATAGTTATGATTCATGAGAAAGGCCTGATACATATCTTGATTGTGAAGCCATGTAATAATAGAAAGAATTGACCATGGTTTCAAAAATTTCCGATAAGATATTATGGCTTAAAATAGTCTCATATGTTAATGATAAAAACTGTACACTTCTCTAGTTTTGAACATCCAGTCATAGAAGCAAAATAACTTACATTCTATCAACCAAAAAAGGATTTCTCTAGTTGTAACTGATGTTAATACACATGCTGTGATTATGTTGATTCTTTTGTTGTTAAATGAATCAGGCCATTGTTAACTCAGAATCGGCTTCTGTCTACCAGAATTATAGTGACTATCATATGTTGAGAAGAGGCCAACTTGGTCCTGTTTATAAGGGAATCTTATGGTAGAATGCTCAGGTTATGGCAACATAGGGACGTGAAATGCTCAAACATACTGCTTCAGAAGGGTTGCCAAGAAAAAAAATTATTGGAAGAAGAGCTGTTGATGATTCCAGTTAAGAAAAAAAGAGCGGGTTATTTAGGCAATAGAGCATGAGAATATTTTTACCCATACAATGTTGTAAAATTTTCAAATTAGTTCTAGAGTATGGGTTTGATTTTTAAGAGGGAAACAAGAATGGAAGAAGAAAAGGTGTGGGGATTAGTCCTACATTGTAGAATATTGAGGGGTATGCCTCTATATATGTAAAAGCTTGATCTATGATATCAAAAGAAATAAGAGAAGGGAGAGACAAGGCAATGCATGAACATGACATATATATTAATATTTAAAATGTCAAAAGATGGAAGTGTCAGCCAGAGGCATTGCAAATTACTTTGATCTCTTCTTCTTCCTCCTCTCTAATCTGTGACGCCATTAGAGCATGTCAAAACGCTGCAGATTTGTAATGCCTCTACATCGTTACAGATTCCAGAAAACGTTGCAGATTAGATCTTCTTCTTCTCCTCTTATTTCTCTTTGATTATAGCATCATCAGAAAATAATACCAGAGTGTTCTTGGTCAGATCAAAATCGTACAAACTTTGAATCCGATTTCGCTGCTCCAAGGCTTTATTGAATCTTGAAAGTCAATAGTTCGATAATCCTTCTGTACCTAGTGGGTTGAACTATTGTCTGAAAGAATTTACTCCGCAAATCCTTGAAGTCTGAAGTACGACAATATTCATCATCAAATAGCCTCAAACCGCAAAATCCACAATAAATTTTCAGACAATATCTTCAATCATGGAAGATTTGAGTGCACTGCGAGTGATGAATCAGCATTTGACGAAATTGGAGTGTTTTGATGGTGAAAAATTTACTCGTTGGTAAGAGATGATGAAGTTCTTCCCAATCATCGTCAAATTATTCTACATTTTGGAAGACGATTTGGAAGATATACCATGGGAAACTGCTGACGAGGATGCCGCTTTGAAAGAACAACATGCAAAGCGCAAAGAGGGTGATTTTCTATGCACAGGGCACATTCTCAATGCATTTTCTACTCCAGTCTACAACGCTCATAGGACCTTGGAAACTACAAAGGAACTCTGGACTGCTTTGGAGAGCAATTATCGAATATCTGAGGCAAGTAATAAAAAATTTCTTACTTGTAATTTTATGGATTTCAAAATGGTCGCCAAAAAGATCATAGTTGGACAAGTGAGTGAAATCTTACTATTGGTGAATCAACTTAAAGAAGCCGGTATTGATCTCCCAGAATCTTTTGTTGTTGGAGTTATTATTTCGAGACTCCCAAATTCTTGGAATGATTATGAGAAAAAATTGGAACATGCGGAAACAGATTATAATTTAGACGGTTTACAGCGTCATCTTCGTATTAAAGAGGATTCTCGTAAATGCGAACTAGATGATAATCCGCAAACTGAGTCTCAGGCTAAGGCAAATAGGTTTGAAATTACCGATAAATTGAAGCCTAAGAATGATACACAATTTAAGAAGAATAATAATTCTAAGAACTAAAAGAAGGCTGCCTGTTACTATTGTAATAAACCCGACCACTATGCCCTAGACTGTCGTCTTTAGAAGAAACAATAAAAAGCGAATGTTGTTGAAGAAATGCTTGTGGCTATTGTACAAGAGGCGAACTCCGTTAGTGGCATGGATAATGATTGGTGGCTCGATAATAGAGAAACCATTCATGTTTGCAAAGACCATAATCTGTTCAAGACTTACAAAGAAAATAATGGAGAATCGGGCGAAGTTACTAGCACAAACAAAGTTGTAAGATAAGTTCTAGGAAAAGGCACAATTGAACTTACATTCACCTCTAGGAAAGTTCTTACATTAGTAAATATATTTATGTACCCGATATGTGTAAGAATTTGGTTTCTGGATACCTTCTTAACAAAGAAGGATTCAAGATGGTGTATGAGTCTAATAAGTTAGTGTTGTCAAAGAACAACAAATTTATTGGAAAGGTATATTCTTGTAACGGCATGATTAAGTTGAATCAAATGAAAAAAATCTTCTGCTTATATTGTTGATTCTATTAATTTATGGCATAGAATAGGACATATTAATTATAAGTCTCTGAGAAATATGCATAGATTAGGATTAATTTCTGATTTTGATTTCGATTCCATCTCTATATGAGAAATTTATGGTCAAGAAAAAATACATTGGAAATCATTTAAATTTGTAGAAAGGAAAACTGGTTTGCTTGATTTGGTATATAGTGATGTGGGTGACTTAAAGAGTCATATCATTTATGGTGATAACCAATACTATATAACATTTATAAATGATTATACTAGATATGCATATGTATATCTAATGAAATCGAAAGATGAGGCCTTTGATAAATTCAAAATTTACAAAGAAGAATTCGAAACACAATTAAGAGTTAAAATTAAAGTGTTAGATTCAGATTGTGGTGGTGAATATTTTTCAAATGAATTTACTTTGTTCTATAAACAAAATGGTATAATTCACTGGTGTACCGCCCATATACACCACAACAAAATGGTGTTGTTGAGAGGAAAAATAGAACTTTGGTAGAAATGGTTAACGCCATGCGCATAAGTTCTAATTTACCTTATAATCTTTGGGGTGATGCTATGTAATCTGCATGTTACATTTTAAATAGAGTACCACATAAAAAAAAGTATTTCTCCTTATGAATTGTGGTTTAAGAAAACCAAACCTTACTAGGCTTAAAGTTTGGGGTTGCTTAGCATATGTTAGAAAACCTGATCTTAAACAACCAAAGTTAGGTAATAGGGCATTTAAATGTATTTTCCTAGGATATTCTCTTAATAGTATAACTTATAGGTTCCTTATTCTTGACACCTTAGAAGTTATAGAATCTGTAGATGTAGAATATTTTGAAAATCAAACTATTAAGAATCCATTGAGATCATCTAGTCCAGAACCAACAAAGACTAATGATATCAATGATGATGATTATTCTCCTGCTCAAAACAACACGGAACAGTCCGTACCAGATAATAGTATCGAACACAGAAGAAGTAAAAGAGTAAGAATAGAGAAGGATTACGATCCTGACTTCATAAAATATCTCGTAGAAGGCAATAAGGACGAAGTCCTTAATGTGACAAGATATGTAATGAATGTCGATGATGATCCTAAAACTTATTCTGATGCTATGAGTTCCAGAGATTCTAATTCCTGGAAAGAAGCTATCAACGAGGAAATACAATTCCATAATGTTAAACCAAACTTGGCTTTTATCTGATTTACCTCTTGGTGCTAAACCTATAGGATATAAATGGATATTCACGAAAAAGCTGAATTCAAATGGATCCATCGATAAGTTCAAAGCCGGATTAGTTGCTAAGGGATATAAACAAAGACAAGGAGTAGATTGCTTTGATACATATGCTCCAGTTGCTCGCATATCTTCCAAATGATGTGTAATAGCACTTGCATCAATTCATAATTTAGTCATACATCAAATGGATGTAAAGACAACTTTTCTAAATGGAGATTTAGAAGAAGAGATATACATGGAATAACCTGAAGGTTTCATAACCCCAGGCCAACAAAAGAAAGTTTGTAAATTAATCAAATCCCTATATGGTCTGAAGCAAGCTCCCATTCAATGGCATGAGAATTTTGATAAAGTTGTACTGTCATTTGGATTCATTGTTAATGATGCAGATAAATGTATTTACAGTAAATCGGATAAAAATGGTTATGTTGTAATATGTTTATACGTTGATGACGTGCTGATATTTGGTTCCAATATATCACGTGTGAATGAAACTAAGAAGTTTATATCTTCTAAGTTTGATATGAATGATCTAGGAGAGGCCGATGTAATTTTAGGAATTAAAATCATTAGGAAAGCAGGGGAGTTATTACTGGCCCAATCTCATTATATTGAGAAGTTCCTAAAGAAATATGGTCATTATGATGACAAACCAACACCAACTCCTTTAGATCCAAGAACCAAATTAGAAAAGAATACTGAACGTACCATTTCTCAACTAGATTATTCTAGTGTTACTGGGAATCTTATGTATGCTATGCATTGCACTAGACCCGACATCGCACATGCAATAAGTGTATTGTGTTAATTTACGAGTAACCCAGGTTTCAAACACTGGAAAGCCATTTCCAGAGTTTTAGCTTATTTGAAAGGAACCATTAACTATGGTTTATCTTATAAAGGATATCCTGTTGTAATAGAAGGATATAGCGATGCAACCTGGAACAATGTAGAATCCAAATCCAAGTCTACGACTGGATTGATATTTACATTAGGAGGCGCTGTCGTGTCTTGGGCCTCCAAGAAGCAGACCTATATATTTGATTCAAATATATTGTCAGAATTGATTGCATTAGCAGATGCATGTAAGGAAGTGGAATGGCATAGAAATTTGTTAACGGAAATCCCATTATGGAAGAAGCTATCTCTAGTAGTCTTGATTAATTGTGATAACCAATTAACGATATATAATGTCTCTAATAAGACATATAATAGGAAGTCTAGACATGTGAGTCTAGACATGTGAGTCTAAGACATTAGATGGTAAGACAGTTACTCAAAAGTGGAGTTATAACTTTTGACTACATAGAAACGAAGAAAAACTTGGCTGACCCACTTACGAAAGGTATTCCAAAGGCTATGGTTTCTATAAAGTCAAAATAATTGGGACTAAGGTCTATGAATGAAGATTGATCATCCTTAACAGAAATTCAACTTGTGTCTTGAAAAGGATAGACGAAGTTCAATAGGTACCAACAAGTTAAGAGTTTGATTATGGAACACTAAATCAATAATCCCATAATATTTAGTGTTAGATTCTTCAAGAACAAAGGTTCCTTAATAAGTCTAGAAACCCTAAAAGGTGTATTGTCGAAATACCTTAAAAGACTTACCTATATGAGTATGGAAATCAAGTTGTTTCCTAGGAAAGTAAGACCGCTTTCTAAAGTAGACTCATGAACTGAGATTAAAGCACATGGCCATTAACTTGCTGAGTAATACAGAACACTTTAACTAAGGTAATCAACATGTGTGATTGTTCCGGTTTTATTATTTAGGGATACTTGGTTCAAGATTCGTTCACCATAGAATCTCAATAGAGCTTTGAATGCTTTACACTAAGTAAAGGTTCAAATCCAAAAGATGCCTTTTATTTATGTGTTGTTTCCACGATGATGCAAAACTTGATCTTAGAACTACATAGGCTTGATCCCACTTGGGTATGTAGGACGTCACATTTGTGAATCAGCCGTCCACTTTATTTATTTTCTTTATTTTGAAAATTGGGGGAGATTATTGTAGAATTTTCAAATTAGTTTTGGGGTATGGGTTCGATTTTGAAGAGGGGAGCAAGAATGGAAGAAGAGAAGGTGTAGGGATTAGTCCCACATTGTAGAATATTGAGGTGTATGCCTCTATATATGCAAAATATTGATATATGATATTAAAAGAAATAAGAGAAGAGAGAGACAAGGCAATACATGAACATGACATGGATATTAATATTTAAAATATCAAAAGATGGGCCTTAGGCCTTGGGGCTCTTGGGATCTCATGATTAGTTGGGCCGCAAATGTAAATGGGCTTGTTGCGCTACGGGCCGTTGTTATTTTGAATTAGTCGCACAGTTTTGTAACGTTTCCAAAACGTTGCAAATAAAGGGGCATGTCATTTCAATTTCAAACGAAGGAATGTGACGCTCTATGAACGGATATGGATGTTGAAAACGGTCATTACATTTCACTGCCTATAAGTTGTGTCGGCCGGAGGCGTTGCAAATTACTTTAATCTCTTCTTCCTCATCCTCTCTAATCTGTGATGCCATTAGAGCGTGTCAAAACACTGCAAATTTTTAACACCTCCACAGCGTTGCAGATTCCAGAAAATGTTGCAGATTAATTTTTCTTCTTCTCCTCTTTTTTCTCTTTGATTATAGCATCATCAGAAAATAATATCAGAGTGTTGTTGGTCAGATCAAATCCATTCAAACTTTGAATCCAATTTCGTCGTTCCAAGGGTTTACTGATTCCTGAAAGTCAATAGTTTGATAATCCGTTTGTACCTAGAGGATTGAACTATTTTCTGAAAGGATTTGCTCCGCAAATCCTTAAAGTCTAAAGTACGGCAATATTCATCATCAAATAGCCTCAAACCGCAAAATCCCCAATGTACAACGGATCCTTCACTTCAAGGCAAGTGTTGCAATGAAAAGAAGATATTCATATTCGACCTGGGCTATACTTTAATGACTGATCCGAAGAAGCTGAAATTTGTGGAGAAGCTTCGATACATCTAGTGTTGTCAATGTCGGTCCTGACATAACTATGGCCGTAGGCTAAAAAAATTACAGGGCCAAAAATTTGGTGAACACATGAGAGCAAGAAAAAAACCAGTCCAACAGAAAAAAATACATCAAAACCATCCAACAACCCTCTTATGCATCAATCCTTTTCACCACCTGCTGGCTCTTCATGCTTTGAAGCACGCAACCCATGTTTTAAATCGAGCATGACATCTCATTATTTTAGGAAATATGATTTTCTTTGTCTACGAATACAATACAAGAGATCTTTGCTTTCTATTATTAACTCAATCTCTTTCTTCAAGCTTTATACAAATCTGCTTAGTATAATATTAGTATAACACAAATCAGCAAGTAATAATGATATATATAGAGAAGCGAGAATAATTTACAACATATTAAATGTTTACTTTTTCTAATTAATTAATTATCGATGAAATTTGGGTGAACACATGAGAGCAAGAGCAAAAACACCAATCCAACAGGAAAAAAATTAAAAATTATCAGACAACTACCCTACTGAGATTCGATCCCGCATCGCACAGGCAGGAGAAGAACCTATTACCATTCAACCAACTATACTTCACATATGTTTGGCTATCAATCATTTTTAGAAAGTTAGAAATTTCGAGGCCCCACACCACCTCCAACTTCCTCCTCCTCAGTCCGGGGCCCTAAGCCACTACATAGGGTGCCTATGCCCAGGGCTAGGCCTGAGTGATGTGCTTGAATAATATGCAAATGTGCTTGCAGTTCACTAATAGAAACATTGCTAATTCTGACGGGGGTGACGGTTTGCGTAGGCTAATTTTCGACGGCTTTCGACGGGATGTCGGCGGCCGTCGGAAGCCGTCGGAAATTACCGAGATATAGAAACAACCGAACTCTTTCTTCACCAAATTTTTCCTTCTCCTTTTTCTATAGCATATGGGTTTTAAACCCTATCACCCCTAAATCCGAGTTTTTTTAACCTCCAAATGCCCAGTTCTTCGCAAAAGAACCTTCTCGGCTTCAATTCAGACATCTAGAGCGAGTAATTTAGGTATAATCTCTTTTTTTGCATAAAAATTAAGTTTTTACCTAAACCTACATTTTCTTAAACTAGAAAATTAGGGTTATCTATTGATTGCAATTAGTTCCAATAGCGTTGTAATGGGTTATAACATCTATTATGTGCATATTTCATGTGACATAGTGAAATTGGAAATTTTATGTGTAATGTTGGTTATTTGTGCATATATCCCCCTAGCGTCGTTTTTGCCATTGTATAATAGTGGTTATTTGTGTGTATATATGCATCGTTGTGTATGTGTGATTGTTATATTATGTTAGTTGATATAGGAAAAACTGAATGCACGAGTTAGGAGTAGTACATTGTGCACGTTTTGACTTATGCACAAAAAAAGCTTGAGTCTAAATTCTAACTGAATCCATTGAAATGACAATAATGGTAAATTAGCTTTAAGTTGATCGATAAGTAATGTATCAAATTTTGAATGTACTTGCAGAGGCAAAAAGAAACTCTTCAAATAGGAATGCAAATCTAGTCATGCATCGAGGAGGATCTAAGTCATTTCAGGAGTATTGGCTAAATTTTATAAATGTGAGTTTTAAAAATTAATGTGCTATATAATTTTGAACGTGACATAATTATATGTAATGGGGCACGGTCCAGACTCGTATATGGACATGTTCACTCGTACGCATGCCGTCGAGCATGTCAATCCAGATGGGATAGTCTCATATACATGGCACGATGACAAATCTAGGGAGAGCCATGTAAGATTTCAATTTATGTAATAGTATTTGTAGTAATTGTTAAATTATAATAGAATAAGATATCATGATATTAATTTTATCTATATTCTTATGTAGTCTTGCAAGTTAAGTTTATGTAGTAGTTCCAGCAGCGTCTATCTGAGACTAGACAAGAGCAACTCACGACGTATGAGGAGAACATTATATTCCAGTCAGTGATGAATCCAGCAACGCAGAATAGGCGTTATGGCTTTGGAAATCAAGTGGTAAATGATTTTCTCCTTAATTTAATTTTCAGTTTAAATGTAAATAGCGTTTACAAGTTATAGGTAATTAATATAATCACACAAGATTAAAAGATTTTTAAATAATTGTTACAGGCTAATAGTTAGAGACATAGCAGATAGACTAGAGCTGATATAGACCTAGCAGAGATTGAGGAGTTGAGGTCAAGGATGGCACAACTTGAGGACCAAAATCGCCATCAGGCCATTGAGATGACTCAGCTTCTTGACCAGCGTTTGGTCGAGTTCGCGTAGCAGTACAGCCGTTTTCTATCTTCAGCTGGCTCTGTAGAGGATGACTAGTAATGGAGTGCGAGGTAGGGTTTTTTTTTGGGTAGTGTATGTATATGACTTGTGCTTGACTAGATTGTGGATTTATATTTTGTACATGTTATGACGGTAGAATTGATGGTAGATTTGTTGTGGTAGACTTGATATGTTTATTGTTATTATGATGGTATAATGTGTGGTATGTATAATTTATGTATTTTATAATTAGTGGTTTGAGTTTGTGGTGAAATTTATACTGTTTTTGTGTTTTTGTTGATTTATTGAATTAGAATTGATTTTATTTTGATATTTGCTTGATATATGGTATGCTTGGGTTATATATTATTGCTGAGATAGTGGTTTGTGTGAGAAATGTAGTTGGAAGGCTAAATAGCAGCTGAAATACAAAAAAAAATATGCAGGCTTTCCGACGGCTTATTGTCACTTGAATATGTAACGGGTTCCGATGGCTTAAAACGGTTTATTGACGTTGTGAATGTAACGGTTTTGGACATATGGCATCGGACGTCGGTATCCACTGAAAACCGGCACTAACAGCCAATAACTGTCAGAATTACAAAAATAGGCTGTCGATAATCGTCAAAAACTCTGTTCCCCGACACCTCTAAAAGCAATGGCTATTTCCGACAGCTGCCGACCATTTTTAACCGTCGAAAATAGCCTATTTTCTTGTAGTGATTGCATGCTTCCCTTTTTGGCCATCACTTCTTCGTACATGGAATCATTATTCTCTTCCATATCTACAGTGATGGATGGACAGTGAATTTACTATGGCCCCGTTCGTAGACAATTCTAGCCATGTTAATGTTGCGTTCGCGTCCGACGCGTCAGACGTGCGCAACGTTCCCAAATAGTCACAATCCATGCTTGTGAACGCTGAAATTGATTTGTTCGCGTCGGACACATCCGACGCAAAGTCATTAAATTATCTGATCCCATTTTGTTATGAAAACATATGTAGCTTGGTTGGTGCATGTGCATGTTTTGCTGGAGATTGGTCAGGGATCAATTCCCACCTTCATCCTATTTTTCATGGTTTTGTAGTTAAGTGTTAATGCTTGATGCCATTAATAGTATATTCCTTTACTTGAAAATAATAATAATAATAATAATAATAATAATGCTTAATGCCAATTTTCCATGCTTTTGCTGTAATAGTAGGCTATTATGCATTTTTTAGTTTGGTTCCTTTTAAAACGCGATTGTCAGTTTGTCTAGGTATATTAAAGACCCCTCGCGTAGTCCATACATTTTTTTAGTTTGGTCTAAAACATCGAGGCTAATAAATAATGAAACACATCGGCTAGGAATAAATGCTAAAAGTTTGTATTAACTATTGTAATAATTATTTAATAATTTAAAATAAGTAAGTTAAAACTGCGTTATTTATAAATACCCTGTTCAAATATCAAGCTCAAATACCCCGTTTGCAGCAAAAAAAAAACGCATTCCTCATTCATTAACGTGTCACGTTCAAATACCCCGTTATCATTCCCTAAAAAGACACCCTATGTCTGCCTTTAATGGAATACCATATAGCAGAAAAGCTACATGAAGAAGCGATCCATCCATATCATTTTAGTGTAAGGTCCCATCTAATTCTCCTTTTTTTAATAAATGCCCTTCAACCCTTTCTTTTTTTTGTTTGTTAAGAATATTTCTAGTCAAAATTGAGGTTTTGTAAACATGTTTTATGTAGCAGGTCCCTTGCTTTAAGGTTGACCTAATTTCTAATTTTATGCAATTACATTTGTTATGTAACAACAGTCGGAACAAAGCCCCCTTCCTTGCACGCATATGAGCTGGCACACAACTCCCATATAATAAAAGGAATCCCTGATGTTACGTGCCTACCAGCTCATATTTGTACACAATTCCTTCAATATATTCCATGATATGGGACTTTTCATTCAAACCATCATTCCTACCTTAACAACATGCGAGACAATCCTAACAGTCTCCCCCTTGACTAGCATCCTGCGAGTATCTTTTGAGAGCACTGCCTTGCCTGCATGGCTCAGTCCGAACCTTCGGCTCCGATGCCACTGTTATATAACGACGTTCAGAACAAAGCCCCCTTCCTTGCACGCGTATGAGCTGGCACACAACTCCCATATAACAAAAGGAATCCCTTATCTTACTGCGTGCCGGCTCATATTTGTACACAATTCCTCCAGTATATTCCATGATGTGGGACTAATTATTCAAACCGTCATTCCCACCTTAACAACATGCGAGACAATCCTAATAGTTAGGATTGTCTCGCATGTTGCATGTTGTTAAGGTGGGAATGATGGTTTGAATAATTAGTCACAAATCACGGAATGAATTGAAGAAGCTGTGTACAAATATGAGTTGGTAGACACGTAACATCTGGAGATTCCATTTGTTATATAGGAGTTGTGTGGCAGCTCATATGCGTGCAAGGAAGGGGGTTCTGTTCCGACCGTCATTACATAACAGTGGTATAAGAGCCGAAGGTTACGGACTAGGCCATGCAGGCAAGGCAGTGCTCTCAAAAGATACCCGTAGGATGCGAGTCAAGGGGAGACTGTTAGGATTTCCTCGCACGTTATTAAGGTAGGAATGACAGTTTAAATAATTAGTCCCACATCATGAAATAAATTGAAGGAGTTGTATACAAATATGAGTTGGTAGGCACGTAACATCAGGGGATTCCTTTTGTTATATGGGAGTTGTGTGCTAGCTCATATACATGCAAGGAAGGGGGATTTTGTTCCGACCATCGTTACATAACAACATTGATTAAGGGGAGAAATGGATATTGCACGTGTCTGAGGGCTAAAAGGGGTAGAAACTACCCACAACATGATCTTGATTATAGTGAACGCACATCAAGTTATGCAAGTCAAATCACCACTCATATCTGCCGACTTTAAAAATGTAGCATCCCCTCTTAATGAAGATTTAAGTGTTCTTCTTTAGCCATCCACCCATATAGTTGTGATATGGAAGGAGCCACCACTATTAAAATAAAAATATGTTATAAGCAATCAATAGTTAAATATAAATAATAAAATAAAAATATGTTATAAGTAATCAAATCTTCGATTCTTATTATCTACAAAATTAGCATATCTAACAAACTGAATAATAGAAAAGCAAATAAAAACCCACATTAACATTTTGCAATCTTTCATGCATACTGACATTTTTTACGCCTATGGTTATGGTAGATTTACCTAAAGAGGGCAACATCTATTGATAGAAAAAACTAACAAAGCAAGTACAATTGAATTTAATTGTAAGTTGTAATTGTTGAAACCATTGTGATTAATCCGATTCAAGACCACTCGAATCCGATATCTAAACCACAATGCGCTAGCGGAAGACTAGATCATTGTTAGAGTTGCAAAAACAACCAAAGCAATAACTCTATTCACAAAACCAATATCAACCAATCACGAATAATCCAAATCTCAATCAGAAGCAAGAAACTAATGACAAAGTAGCAAAAATAAATCACACAAGGATTTATAGTGGTTCCACTAACATCTTGTTAGTGTACATCCACTTTAGAGAGAGTATTTTATTACCACGATGAAAGGAATACAGAGATTGATCCAGTAATCACTATATTTCAATATAGAAAAGAGTTTGAGGAGAATAGAATTGAAGAATTGGAATTAGGCTATAAACCCTAAATCTCCCTTGAGAATAAACCCTTGATCCCAAATCAAGTCTTCAAGCTCCTCCCATTAACACCTCAGAAAATAGCTTATATAGGGATAGACCAAGTAGCCAAATTGCCCCTGTATCTTCACAAATCAACTTACAAGGTTTTCAGCCCGAAATAACCCAATTCAATATTCAGATGTCTGTCGTGGGAGGTGACAGACGTCTGTCCCTCCCAGGGAATTATTTGGGCTCCAATCCTCAGCTCAGACGTCTGTCGCATCCAAGACAGACGTCTGTCCCCCTCTCAGACGTCTGTCGTGGGGATGACAGATGTCTGTGGAAACTTTCGGGAAAATCCCCCTATAGTGACATACGTCTGTCGTCCCATACGACAGACGTCTGTCGCACTGTACTTAGAACAGCTTACTCATTCCAGCTCATATCTTCCTCGTGCGAACTCCGATTTACGAACGATTTTCTCCTATGCGAAGCTATCTTCGACCACTTCAATCTACCATATAGTATCGCATATTACAACACTCCACCTCGATACTATAACCGTCTCAACTCCAAACTCCAATGCACCCAAGCATTTCCTTCTACCTTCGACCAAGCAAACTTGAATGTTTCCCCAATGAGCTTCGTCATGGCCACCGCCCATTGCACTACACCAACGAGTTCAGGCAAAGCCCCCACCCGTCAATGTAGTGTTGAAAACATTCAAACCACAAACCGCCTCACCAAAAGACAATGTACTCGGGAGTGTAACGAGTATTTAGTATTTACCATGAAGATAGATTTCCAATCTCTCACCGCTATTCCTTTCCATCAACAAACAAAATCACTCTCTCCACCTCGTGCCATCCCGTGGCACCTAGCAACTCAACAAGCGAATTAAGTTCGAGCAATGCTCGAACTTCCCATACGGAAATGCCTTCGTAAACATATCCGCCGCATTATCCTTTATGTGCACTTTCCGAAGGTATACTAGCTTACCCTCATCCATGGCTACAAGAAATGACTCCCTCACCTCAATATGCTTGGTTCATGAGCTAAATGCCAAATTCTCCGCCAAATGGATAGCACTTTGGCTATCACATCGAACATCAACACTTTCATGTTCGAAACCCAAGTCACACAACAATCGCTTTAAGTAGAGTGCCTCCTTGGCTGCTTCCACAGCGACAATCAACTCCGCCTTCGTAGTGGATAAAGCAACTACGGTTTGCAATCGCGATCTCCAACTAATGGCTGTCCCGCCAAGTGTGAAGACATAACCGGAAGTTGATTTCCTCCGATCCCTATCACCGGCGTAGTCCGAGTCACAATAACCAACCAACTTGCAACTCCTATCATCATTACCGCCAAAGACAAGTCCATGAGATGCTGTGCCTTCCAAGTATCTCATAATAGCCTTCACGGCTTCCCAATGCAATTTCCCCGGATTAGCCATATACCGACTAACCAACATTTGCAATATCGGACCTTGTACACACCATTGCGTACATCAATCTACCAACTGCACTTGCATATAACACCTTTGCCATATAAGCCTTGTCTTTATCCCCGATAGGTGATCCCTTCTCCGAAAGCTTCATATGCAAAGGTAAAGGTGTATTTAACGCCTTTGCATCCCCCATGCTAAACCGGCAAAGCACTTTCTTAATGTATTCCTTTTGAGTCAATCTTAACTCAAAAAGCTTTCGGTCCCTTCCTATTTCCATGCCCAAGATTTTTCTTGCTTCTCCAAGATCCTTCATCTCGAATTCCGATTTCAAAAGCATCTTTAACTTGTTGATATCATTTCGATCCTTGGAAGCAATGAGCATATTATCCACATATAAGAGTAAATACACCCAACAATCATTTCCCAACCTCTTGAAATATACGCAACCATCCTTGATGCTTCGATGGAAGCCACTTTCAAGCATGAAATGATCGAATCTCTTGTACCATTGTCTAGACGATTGCTTTAACCATATAGTGATTTCTTCAACTTGCACACCATATTAGACTTACCATCTACAACAAACCATTCCGGTTGCTCCATGTAGATGTCTTCATCCAAGTCTCCATGCAAGAAGGCATTTTTCACATCAAGTTGCTCCAACTCCAAGTCATGGATAACAACTATCACTAGTAAAACTCGGATAGATGTATGACGAACCACCGGTACAAAAATTTCATCATACTCCTTTCTTTTCCTTTGTGAGAACCCCTTTGCCACTAACCTTGCTTTGTACCTTCCATCATCCTTCACCTTGTAAATCCATTTGCACCCTATAGCATGGTTTCCTTGAGGAAGTGGAACCAACTCCCAAGTTCGGTTCTTCATAAGCGATTGCATCTCTTCCTCCATGGTGCAAATCCACTTCGAAGTCTCTCTCGACTCCATGACGTCATCGAGTTCCATCGGCTCATCTTGGACTACATTCAGAGCATAGTCCAAATGATCATTAAAGCTAAGGTAGTTCCAATCACCATATCTTTCGGGAGGCCTTATTGCACGTCGACCAACCCGAGTAGCAATACTATCACCCAAACCCCTTTCGGCTCCACCTTGAATCGAAACTTCTCTAGTATCATGTACATCACCAACATCATCACTAGAGGAACCATGTGGACTATGTGATGTTTCATCAACCGTTTGAACCCTACGAGCTTGTTCAACTCTACTACCACTTGGACAGAATGTGGGAATGACATCCTTCTCCTTTGATTCACCATGAACCAAATCCGGAGCGTCCGATGAGCTCTCATTCACCTTGAATAAAGCCGACTCATCAAAAGTGACATGACGAGAATTAACAACCTTCTTCGTTTCTGGATTTCAAATCCGATAGCCTTTTACGCCATCCGTGAAACCAAGCAAGACCCCTTTGAATGCTCTAGCTCCAAGCTTATCATTCCCCGGACCATGCACATTAATCAGCCTACCAAACACACGAAGATATCTCAAGTCAACACTCTTCCCTTTCCACACTTCCTCCGGAATTTTGTTACCAATGGTCGAGCACGGAATTCGATTTACAATATGCACCGTGGTTGACAAAGCTTCAGCCCAAAATCCCTTAGACAAACCCGATGTCAATCTCAAGCATCGAGCTTTCTCAAGTAGAGTTCGGTTCATTCTCTCCACTACTCCATTAGATTGCGGATCTCCCGGTGTAGTAAAATATCTCTGGATCCTGTGATGCTTATAATACTCCAAGAATTCACGCGAGACATATTCGCCTCCATTGTTGGTCCTTAACACCTTCAAAGTCTTACCACTCTCATTCTGAACAAGAGCCTTCCACACTTTGAACTTAGCAAATGCCTCCGACTTGGCCCCCATTACATACACCCATACCTTGCGAGACAAATCATCAATGAAAGAGATATAATACCTTGCTCCTCCCAAAGAAGCAACCAGTGCCGGTCCCCAAACATCCGAATGAACATACTCAAGAACCTCCTTTGAGTCATGCTTGCCTTCATTGAATGATACCCTTGTTTGCTTCCCCATGACGCATTCCTCACAAAACTCTAGTTTGTTGAAACTCTCACCCTCGATCATCTCCCGCTTCCGAAGAATATCCAAACTCCTCTCCGAGACATGACCCAATCTCAAATGCCACAACCGTGTCGCATCCAAGTCACGAGACCTATCAACACCCACACAAGTCTCACCTCCTATGGTCACACCTTGAAGCAAATATATACCATGAGTCCTAGCACCCTTCATAACCACAAGCGCTCCCTTCGAAACCCTCAAGCAATCCTTCTCGATAGTGATCTTGCATCCTAGATAATCCAATTGCCCCAAAGATATAAGCGACTTCCTAAATCCCGGAACATAGCGAACATTAGTGAGCGTGCGAACAACTCCATCAAACAACCTTATTTGCACGGAGCCACTACCCATTGACTTGCAACTAGCACCATTTCCCATAGCAATTGCATTTCCCTCTTTGACCTCAAAGGATGAAAAACAATCTCTGTATGGCGTCATATGATACGACGCACCCGAATCGAGAACCCATTCGTTACCCGAAACACTCGTTGCTACCGCCGTCAACACATTCTCATCTACTTCACCATCCCCACTCTCCACCACCATAGATGAAGACGCTACTTCCTTCTTATCTTTGTCCAGACATTTATTCTTCCAATGTCCCGATTTCTTACATATAAAGCACTTCCCATTTCTCTCTTTTGATTTACCTCTTCCACCGGGTTTTCTTGATTTAGAACGCCCCCGGTTTCCTTTCTTCACATTCTTTTCTTTCTCCACAAACAACCCGTGACTACTACTAGCTCCACTACTACCCTCACTCATCTCCTTCATTTGATCTCTCAACTCCTCACTAAGAAGACCCGTCTTGACATCATCTAGAGTCAAGGTATCCCGACCATAGATCAAACTATTTGAGAAACCCGTATAGCGGTCCGACAATGGACACAATAATATCATCGCTTTTTGCTCTTCCTCAATCTTCAAATCAACGGCCTTCATCTTCATGAGTAAGTCATCAAAGGCATTCAAATGTGCCTTAAGCGTATTACCCTCCTTCATCTTGAAGGTGAAAAACGTACGCAACAAGATCAAACGATTAGTGAGCGACTTCTTCATATAAAGTTCTTCCAACTTGTCCCAAATACCTTTAGCGGTAGTCTCACCACTAATTTCGGAGATCACATTCTCCCCCATAGCAAGTTGAAGAGTAGTGTAAGCCCATGCCTCCATCTCCTCTCTCTCAACATCCGAGATATCACTTAGCAATAAGTGAGTATCAAATACTACTCGGTGCACCCGATTCCGCCTAAGAACCGCTTTCATTTTCCATTGCCGCTTCTCAAAGTCATTATCACCATTCCACTTGTCAATAACCAATTGAGAACCCGACGCCGCATACGAACCCCGTACGTATGGCGCCACACTATTCGGACTTCCAGTTGAAGGACTTACCGAGCTACTATCCGTCTCCGACATTTTCACAAACACCTAACAAGCACCAAAACAACTCTAATACCGACTGTTGAAACCGTTGTGATTAATCCGATTCAAGACCACTCGAATTCGATATCTAAACCACAATGCGCTAGCGGAAGACTAGATCGTTGTTGGACTTGCAAAAACAACCAAAGCAATAACTCTAGTTACAAAACCAATATCAACCAATCACGAATAAACCAAATCTCAATCACAAGCAAGAAACTAATGACAAAGTAGCAAAAATAAATCACACAAGGATTTATAGTGGTTCCACTAACATCTTGTTAGTGTACATCCACTTTAGAGAGAGTATTTTATTTCCACAATGAAAGAAATACAAGAGATTGATCCAATAATCACTATATTTCAATATAGAAAAGAGTTTGAGCAGAATAGAATTGAAGAATTGGAATTAGGCTATAAACCCTAATTCTTCCTTGAGAATAAACCCTTGATCCCAAATCAAGTCTTCAAGCTCCTCCCACTAACACCTCAGAAAATAGATTATATAAGGATAGGCCAATTACCCAAATTGCCCCCGTATCTTCACAAATCAACTTATAAGGTTTTCAGCCCGAAATAGCCTAATTCAATATTCAGACGTCTATCGTGGGAGGTGACAGACGTTTGTCCCTCCCAGGGAATTATTTGGGCTCCAGCTCTCAGCTCAGACGTCTGTCGCATCTATGACAGACGTATGTCCCCCTCTCAGACGTCTGTCGTGGGGATGACAGACGTCTGTGGAAACTTTCGGGAAAATCTCCTTGTAGTGACAGACGTCTGTCGTTCCATACGACAGACGTCTGTCGCACTGTACATAGAATAACTTACTCATTTCAGCTCATATCTTCCTCGTGCGAACTCCGATTTGCGAACGATTTTCTCCTATGTGAAGCTATCTTCAACCACTTCAATCTACCATATAGTATCACATATTACAACAGTAATGCCCAAATAAGCACGCGTACTGATTTTAGAATTTATGTAACTATACATGTATCCATACTTGCGTCTATTAGCGGACACTACGATAATGAAAGTAACCTGAGTCTGAGCTCAACTGCTTTTGCAATGGAATCTTTGCTTCTATATTTCTGGACCTACTGAAGGCCTCATTGTTTATTTCAGAATTCTTGGAAAAGGTTAGGTAGTGTTTAGTTCAAAATATATTTTTAGATTCGAGTTTTCAATATCGATTACAAAACATAAGAAAAGTTAAGGGATGACGAAGAGAGTGAATGAGTGATGGAGGGAACCACGTAAATGGGAGAGAGACGATGAAATGATATATTATCTCTCTTTCATGTGTTAAACCTCAAAAAAGTAAAACAAATAAAAGTTGTTTTCTATTTTGCATGTTATCTTTGTTTTCTAAAACGACAGTTTTTTGACATTATACATGCATCGTTCGCATTTCAATGTGGATAAAAACTAAAAATCATAAACCAAACACCGCCTTATTTTTTTTAGTATTGTTAATGTAACTCCAAAAACAGTTAAAGAGGGGTCATTTTTTTAAAAAAAAAAAAAAATTACTGAAGGGAAGATCATTTAACATAGATCCACTTTAACAATTTATAAAATGTAGACCAAATGCCCTTTTGTTATTTTATCCTACTTACATTTTACTGTTCGTTAAACTGTAATATCTTCTTCTTCTTAGAGTAAACAATTAATCACTTTTTTCATGCAGGAACCAACTTCTAACGGAATTTCTAATTTTGAAAAAGAAGATAACATGATTTTTACTCAAACATGTGAATTGCATGTTTAATTTGTTGAAGAAATCACCAGAAATGTAACAATTTACTGGAAAAATCGGAGGTCCATTATCGATCATCTATTTTCGGCATGTTATTTCCAAACTTTACTGAATTTCAATATGTTCTTATCGATTTGTACAATGTTTTGTGTGTTTGAATGGAGGGTGTTTGAATCAAAAATGGTTCAAACACCAAAGGTGTGAAATCACACGTCACCAAACGGTATGCAAAATGAAAATGAGGCCACAAATTCAAATGCAAGAAAAAAGCGGGAAAAAGTAAGTAAGAGAAGAGGTTTGCGTAGTGGTTTGATATAGGATAGATCTACGTCCACTTTTGAAGTGTTATTCATTATCATGGAGAAAATTACATATAGCATCATCTCATTTATATCATTTGCTCACTCTCTTTACAATGATTCTCCATTTTCGCTCTCTTTAGCTTTGGATCTCACTTGAATTCATAAAGGAATGGATTAAATCTCGCGGATTGTGAAAGTTATCTTGTAGATCTTCAATCACTTTGGCGCGTATATGCTTTTTCTTGATTCCGTGATGAAGTTTGTGTTAGATCCGGGCTTTTAGACAAGATTAATGACGGTTGGAGAGCACTGAAATTGAGTTAGAGCCATTTTGGATGGATAATGGATGTGATTTAATCTTCATGTTGGAGGAAGAAGAAGAGAGCTTTGGCGGTCATTAATGGAGCTTTAAGAAACTTTAGAATGGTGGAGAAGTGATTTGGGAATTCCCGATTTTTGCTTTTTGCAGTTAAACCCTTTAGTTGTCCGGAGACTTAAATGTAAAAATACCGAAATGAAGAGATTTGATTGGAGGGCACATGCGGGTATGAGAATTGGGTACAAAAGAATTGTTTTCTTATCTTAAGGCCGACCCATTCTAATCTTCCACGTGACATCATGAAACCGTTCCACTTCGTATTTGATACTGACCAGAATTGCTTCTATAAGGCCGACCCACTATTTTATCATTATAAGGCCGACCAGTTTGACATTTAAGAAGGGTACCGACCCACTTTTGTATATTATTGTGCCGCGTGTGCTTTACTAGAGTGATCTGAACCATGCATCTTGCTTCAATTCAATTTACGCGTTTGATATATGTTTTTGCTGACATTAATCTTAGGCAATCCGTACGTACCTTCAACATATATCATGAGCATACTGTGTAACATACTTATATCAACTGAAACTATCTACACGTTGCTCTCTACATGGCACCTAACTAAATATTCCCTCCATGCACCTGAAGTGGCACCCTATGTTTAGAGCCGATCCAAGTTCTTTTACCAATAAAGCTAGTTGAACCGAAGGATTTTACGTCGGTTAATACAGAAGAGAGATAAATGAGTGGGACCTCATGAATTGCTCTTCAAAAGTAGGAGGTGGAACCCCACATTTTTCTCTTTATTTTGCATGATTAGACCGCATTTTGTTCGGTCCGCTTAGCTGACCGATTCTGTGTTGACCCAGTTAATGCCGACCCAGTTAATTAGTCCCGACCCATTTAGTGTCGATCCAGTGTTTTTAACAGGGTTAACAGAGAATAAAATCGGGTTTATTTATTTGTTTTTCTATTTTGTTTGATCCTCTTATCAATTTAAATTTTAAGGATGCTGCTGTACGGACCGAACATGATTCGGTCGAATAATGCGGCAGATGAAGAATTTTGGATTCACAGAGATATTCATGTAATTTGCTATTGCCCTTTTGTGGGTCCATCCGCAATTTCTGTTTCTTGCCGGTTAATTAGACCTAAACATCTTCGGTTCGTTTAGCTTTATCGAAATTTTATTGAAATGAAAATAAAATATGATCTCCGTGTTTGTTTTTGGAGTGGCATTAATAATATTTTTAATTTTATTTCCATTTCTGATTTGTTCAAGATGTGACATATTCCTTATGCAATTTGTACGAGAAAAGCCCATAACTCAACAGGACTTTGTCGCATTTTCAGTTCAAAAATATAAATATTGTGTACCAGAAGGAAAGGATGAGTCATTCTGTAGTTTTCTATCAACTACAATTGCAATGTTGTCAATTACAATAGCCACTCCAGTTTCTCTGATGTATTAATGTTCAGATATGATTGTAAAACTATTCATAAAAAAAGGAAAAAAAAAAAATCATTGAATTGAGAAGCATTTGAATCTGAAAAACTAGTACTTGATAAAAGATACTACACCAAAAGATCAAAGTTGACATTAATGCATTTGGTTCAATCTGAGAACTGATTACATCTCTTGTATATGTCACTGCTTCTAATAAAGTTCCTTGAGAATGCCGCTTCAGTTAAATGAATCAGTTTTTTGTTTGAAACTAGATCCCGCTTCAAAGACTTTTTTATGTATGTACAGTTAAGCTTCGTTTAAAAGTAAAAGTTCTGCTTTCTAATTCTAACTGTGTTTTTAACAATTAGCTTAAAACAGAATTAGCTTCATTATTTAAGGTGCACTACTTATAAGACATACTTTTTTTCATGAAAAGAACAACTTCGACTGAAATTTCATTGCATTACCAGTACCTAGATGGTAACTTAGAGTCTCAAACACAAACTTGCAGCATAGCTTGCTTTATTTTATGGCTATATATAAATAAAAAGCATTACACTGCCTTCTTTTTTACTAGAGGAAATTCCATAGTCTGTCATCGTCTACTTCAAATTCAGAGCATGTACAATGGATTGTTCATTAAACCGAGGTACATATGGTGCACTTTAACCTCTTAAGCCCAAGAATAGTTGTCTTCAAATTCATTGAACCTGTTTCTTTCACTTCAGCCACTTCTTTCCCTTTTGGTGATTCTGATTTGTTCGCCGAGCCAAAAGTAATAATACTGATGTTAACTTAGGTATTCTGGAAGAATCGTAAGCTCTTCTACCAGCAATCAGGTCAAGAAGAAACATGCCAAAATTACAGATATCGGATTTAATGGTAAGCTCACTGCTCTTTGCATAATCTGGAGCATGGTAGCCATGTGTTCCCATTACACTGGTAGTTACATGAGTTTTGTTGCCAACAGGCTAACTTTGGCAAGACCAAAGTCAGATAGTTTAGCACTGAAGTCTTTTTGCTGCACCAAGAGTTATGTTTACTCGGGTGTTCCAATCAAGTGGGCTCCTACCATAGGTTAAACGTATACAATTTCAGTGTGTCAGCCATATTATGAATCTGAATATGAACTTCATCGGTTTAACTTAATGAAAAAAATTGTAGCTGATAGGAAATTATTCTACAAAACAAGTATTATCATCATGTAGAAAATACTGAAATAAAAAGTGCAAAAGGCTATTCAAATTGGAGTCAGATGCTTGGAGGCTGTGAAACTTAATTCCATTGTTTCACCTTCAGTAAATATTTTAAAGAATGCGATTAAATTTAGACATAAGAAAAAGCAATTTGAGTTGGAAGGAAGGATTGAAGCAAAAGCTAATGTCAGGATCCAGGCAGCTTACAAGGTATTAAAAATCAGAACTTCCATGCAGAAGGATTCAAAAGTTGAAATTTTATGTTTTAGATGAGGCAAAGCTGGACACATTGAAAGTGCAAAAATCAGACTTAACATCTCAAAGACCTTAACAGGGTCAAGCTTAGCAATATACTTAAGCTCCTTCTCAGAAACCGAAATAGAAGCTTGTGGCCAATGAACCCGTTCAAAGTACAGGTAAGCAACTGGAAAAAAAGGAAGGTTGGACTCACCATTCATTTCTACTGACATAAATTGAAAATTGTTTAAATAGAGTTAACTATTACAGCTACTAGAAAATAAAGGTTATAAAAGACATCCATTAAAACTGAGAAAATAAAAGAGCCACTAAAAATAAATTTATTAAACTTTCTGAAAAAACGGTTGTAAAAAACATTGGTTAAAAATGGAATTTTGCGACATTTGCAAGAATAAGGTTGTTGTATGGCCTTTTTGTTGTAGTGCATGTATCATCGGTTTAATGTAACAATGTTACCACGGTTACCGCCCGCAATTTTTTGCGTACATGCATCATTAAGATATATGCACTATGCAGTTGTAAATAACGCTCCTAACTTGCAGCTATATCACACACAGAAACAAGGGTGTGCATGTGCACACACATTTTTCTTGTGTGTTTTGGAAGAAGGGGATATATAAGTATATATGTGTGGGCATTCATTGACAAGAAAAATCCAAATCCATTAGCTGCTTCCTTTGATAAATGGAAAATGATAACCAGAAAAGAGGACTTCATGAGGGAAATAATTATTATTAAACATAAGTAAAATTAAATTAAAACTTATGCCTGAATTCATTGAGGACTCCATAAAGATGGTCCGAGAACACAAATTTATTATTTTTGTTATTGTTAGCCAATTAAATTAATATCATAAATACAAGAGAATGACACTATAATTTATGTATGAGCCCAGTTTGTTGTAGGCAGAGAAACATATAAAGAAAGCATGGTTGGTTAGGCAAACGTGGATTGCACAACTTATAATTTACATGTAGCAACACAAGGAAGGTTCATAGCATGAACATGTAGACAAATATTATGGGCATTTCTATAACATTCTATTTTTGGTTTTATTTTCACAAGGTACATCTATGCAACATGCTTTTAAAAGAAGTCCCGATTTTCAATGAAATACTTTCTAATAACAAATTAACAACTATAAGGATGCTACATTTAAACAAATTAAGAGATTGTTTTTGTGGTTAACTGCTACTACTACCACATTCAATGTACTATCCTAAATTATATTGTACTAAACTATTTAGTCCAATCAAGTTATACTTACATCGATGTTCGAGGAGAAGGTCTTAGCAGCGATAGTACGAACAAGCACACAAACATAATACAGCAAAAAAAGAAGTTTGCGATCCCAATTCGGACCGATATATATTTAAAAAAAAGGTTAAAATAAAATAAAAAGATTTGTATATGTGTACAAGTAGTAAGGGAAGGAGTTGCACAACCAACAAGAATACTTCACCAACAACACAAAAATCGAACAAATATTTGTAATGTTTTTTACATATGGTGTATATACACTTATTTTTTGGTATAGAACGAATCTGCATGCCATTTTCCAAGACCTCCCAATCTGAATAATCAATTATCCTTCGAATTTTGAGCATATAATCACTACTAAGATTGAAAAAACAACGAATTAAATGAAAGCAACCATTTCAGGTACGAAATTATAGCATCCTTCTGATTTAGGAGAATGAATATTATATTAAAGCTGTGTGCAAGGTTTTAACATAACTCTCACTTATATAGAGAAAACAAAGAGCTGTAGCTGACGCGTGTGGAACATGCAAAAGCCATGCGACATGAACAAAGGAACCTAACACGTTATGGTCATGCAACGCGCTCGCAACGTCAAATTTTCTATGCATTGTAACAACCGATTCAGGCTTTCTACATGTTCTTAGATATTCCTGAATAATCAAAAGATGCAATACACAACACAGTCATTCATCAACTAAGACAACAGGAAAAAACACACCGACAAAATAAGAATAAAATTGAATTTGTTTATGAGTAAATAAAACCGGAATTCTACTTTAAACTACAACTACACTGACAACTCACAAACTTATTATTTATTAATATTACATTTTCAGCAGACGATATGTAGAAATTTCCTTCAAATATAATACAAATATAAGATACATTTATTATTTTTAAGCCCACTTTTTACAAAATATTTAATTATAAAACTTGAATATCACAATGGTCAAACAACCAATAACTTTGAATTTCTTCCATCAAAATAAAACTATAGGTAGGTAGGTACATGCTTGAAACATGGCAAACGACTGCACAGATAAAATTTAACCACTAAATTAAATGAGATTAATAAAATATTGGAATATATACAACCTAAAAAGAAAACATTTCCACGTATGAAAATAACTGATATGTTTAGCAACTTGGAAGAATTCCATAATTCTAGTAGAAATTGAATAATAATAATAATAGGATTAGTTAAAAAAATGTTTAGAACCCCCAAGACATTTTGTTTTAACTAGCATAAATGCATGCACACTGTAAAGACTTATTTTGTTGGTTAAGTTACACTTCCCATGAAATCCGTGAATGTATAAATTTTCGATTTTGTATTACCAAAACATACCATAATACCATTATTGGAATTTTGCTATGTTTATTTACATTAGAATCATCATTAAATAACAAAAGTTTTTAATATTTTTAATATTGGCTTGTCAAAAATTACTATAATATAGGAACCACCATGTATTTGTTATATGCAAATCAAATATAAAAAGGAAAATAATACTAAAAAGTGTGGTCCAATGAGTACATACCATCAAACTATTAGTGATAAAGCTAATTGCATCGGAAATTACAAAATTATATACTCAATGTTCTCATAATCATATGGTTGTTAGAAACCATAAGTAATATAAAAGAGTAAACAATTGTTGTATGATCTACCTATGTTTAATGTTACGCCGGTTCAAAAAAAAAAAAATTATTTACCTCATTTAGCAGATTAAATTCAACTTTTAAGAATGAAAACAGAAAACCAAGAGCAATAACTCTAATCAACGTCAATGTAAATAGAAAAAAAATATGTAAAGTAGTCGCGATTGGGATAACTTCAAACAAAAATTAATATGATTTAAGTAACCAGCACAATCTTTCCAAGCATATACTAATATTAACTTTTAGGGAGTGGTAATAACAAAAATTGCAGCACCCATAATCACAATCATCAACCTTGAGGCTTTTTTGATGAACGGTATGGAAAAAGGTGCACTTAAATTGATAACTGGTTGATTTGTTAGCATGGCTTCATATTTTATTAACTCTAGTTGAGAAAGCTTTAAAAAGGAATAAAAAAACATGATGGTACACCTTGATTACATATAAATAGTACATATTTTAATCAATTTAAGTAAAGTGTATTTCACAAAAGGTATAAGAATTGAAAATGGTAATAAAAATGAAAGATATATAACTAAATTTACACATTGAGTTAATGGATTTACGCTCATTTGGACATAACTATAGACACAGCAGCATGCTATGAACAAGGAATAACATATTCTACCATGATTGCATCTTAATAGATTTATCTTCAAATACAAAATAATATAAAGAATTGCGTGGAGGAATTATGATCCTAAATTATACATACTTTTAGAAATTTGAAATTAACCTAAGATTGTATAAAATAGCAACATACAAGATAGTAACTAAATAGTTGGCTTTAACATAAATAAGTAGACCCAAGTTCGCTTATATTATTAAGAGCAACATGAAAAAGGGTGGTCGGTTCTAACTAATAGCAAGGAGAGAAAGAATAGCGGTAATATGCATAGAAAAACAAATTCTTGTCTAGGGTAGCAATATAGGTCTACTTTAAGACCACAAAATCAGAGCTACAATTACTGGCTATGCTGATAACATAAACATAATATTGATTCAAATAATTATTGTTGTGCAGCAAGTGATTTTATTTGCAAAAGAATGAGAGCTCCACATATTCAAAACTATATGTCCTATAAGAATAAAATGATAATGAGATGTAAATTCAAGGCTTCTTATCTTACATGATCAATGAAAACTAGAGGAAGAAAACATTATTCCGTGAAATTAAAAGCAAATTATTGCACAATTCATTCATCCTTAAAAAGATTGCAAGCTAATGATATGTTTCATACGATAAATTAATTTACAAACGCGAATTTTCAATACAAAAATTTCATATAACATCACAATTGAAAGTTATGGTCATCCATAAGAAATAGCTCCAATACCACCATTTAGTCTTGGATAAAAGATTGGAAATAAAAAGAAGTATTAAAAATTGAGATCATAAAACTCAAAATTATGGTGTTCTAACAAAGCTAGTAGTAGAATTCAAGAAATAAAACACAAAGAACCAATCAAGATTACCCTTGAGCACTTTGGTAAGACAAGCCTACACTACTACAAAACATGTCTGTTGCATCGTCACAGTTCCATCAGTTGTATAAACAACTGATGCAAATAGCATTACTTGAGTCAGTTCTCTATTACCTCGTGAAGCAGTTGTCATAGGTAAAGCAGTTGAAGGGTTGGAAATGTAATTAGCATCAATTGTGAATCATTTTTGAAGCAAATAATCTGAAGCAAGTGTTTTTACATGCATCACATATGTTAACAACTGATGCATTTATATTAATTTGCATCAGTTTCTTAAATTTGAAGCAAATATAATGAAGCAAAATATATGTTAAATTAAAAAATGTACAACCACGTCACTTAGATTAAAATATACAATAATTAATATTAAATAATTATATTCAGCTAGAATTGAGAAGTAATAAGTAATAACCAATAAATAATAGTTGAAAAACTAAAAGTAAACATGTAAATTATAGTTAACAAAGTGGAAATAAATAATACTCTATCTATAATAAGTTTTTTATTGGTAATTATTAATTTTTTGTTAATATTTGTTTATTACAGTTATAAATTAGTAATTGTTAATACATTAGTAATAATTTAGATATGATAATTACTAGTTAATATTACTATTAAGAAGCAATAATATACATAATAATTAAAATTTAGAAATTAATATTCATTTACAATTAAGAAATTAATACTCAATTACATTTTATTTATTTATTGTATTTTAATATTTAAGATTTAATATTAATATTTAATTTACTATTTGATATATACATTTAACAAGTGATCATTACTAATTATTGCTCATAATAGATTATAAATAATATACACATAATAATTACTATTTAATTACTAATATTTAATGATAAGAAGAAGCGGTAATATTATTTAATTACTTTTGGTGTATTGGAAACGTAAATGAGGCCGTTCCATACGTAGACCATATCTAGATCTTGGAAGAAACACATTGCAATACGATTGGTTCAAACCAGTCAAACGGATTGCTGTAAACTGCAGCTATTAAGTCCGAGCCATCGATTTTGATGGAATCCAACGCGTTATATTAGCAATCCGCACCCTCCTATCTGCTTGTTCTCCATTTTCTCCCTGAATATTCGGTTTCTCCCAAACTGTGTAGAACTTCCCCCAAATCAAAAAGGAAATCCCTAATTTTAATTCAAAAATGGAGACCGACGGCAAAATGATCGAAGGGGCCAGAGGTAGAAACCGCGGAAGAACATCGTCATCAGGTCAGTCAAAGCCAGAGCTTTAGTCCAACCGAGGAAGAAGTTCGTTCATCATCGCCAGATTCAAAATCCCGTTATCGCATCAACCCTAATTCGATTTGATGGCTCCTCTACCGTCGGAATCAAACGGAATTGTCGCTTCTATTGCCTTCCTGCCTGATTGCCTGGTAATGTACGTGAGACTTCGGTTTTTTTTTTGGTTTTCAAAGCGGAGGCCGAGGATCAGTTGTTGTGAGATTTCGGTTGAGGATTTTTGGTATGGTAAGCTACTGGTTCGGATTGGACGTTGAAGTTGGTATGATGGTGGATTAGCTGGGTTCGAAGTTATTGACTTTGGTGGGTTTCAGAGAAAGAGGGTTTCAAAGTGTAGCTTGGGTGAGGGTTTACGATCTTGGTTGGATAGAGCTGTAGGTGGGTTTACGATCTTGGGTGAGGGTTTCAAAGAGGGTTTCTGCGCCATCTTCTTCTTGCATTTGGTAAGTAGTTCAATGCATTTTTTTGCCAGAACAACATTTTTTTGCATTGAATCCGAAACTGCCATTAATCCATAATCCGTATTTGTTACCTACGGTCGATTTATTGAGTACAATGTTTCTGTCAGATCCGAGTATTTTCATTCCTGGGGGAGGTATTAAATTTCTCTCTCTTACGCCCTTTTGTTAACCTATTATTTCAAGTTATCATTTCACAATATGATGCAAATTTTCTTCCAGCTTTACATGTTTTGTTCTCCTGTTCAAAATCTAATACTCTGCAAATTCAACATTTCCTAACCTGCTATTTATATATTTTTGGATCAAACCTAAATTTTTGATTGCTATTGGAGTTATGCTATGCGTGTTTTTGTCCATGATTACTTTTCTGATGATGTTGTTTTGCTGTATCCATGATTTTGCTACTGCATATCATGTATTATTTCTTCTAATACTGGGTTTAAGGTCTGTACACTGATTCAGTCTAAATATAATTATGTTAGCACAATTACTTAAATCTCATTTACCTACTGATAATTTTTTTTTGTTTGGTTGGGGGGGGAGGGGGGGTTGAGAAGAGGAGACATTAACAAACAGCATGAAGGTGGAATCAATCTTTATAAATGGCTTGCAGCTTTACATGATGTTTTGTTTGTAAGACTGATATACTTAGATTATGTTACTCTTTGATTTATACCCACCATTTGCAATGCAATATAGTGAACAAAAGCTAACCTTTTTTCTTCATTCCACTGCGATACCAAATACTATGATAAGTCAGAGTTGGATTTCCCTTGTAGTCCGTTCAATGGAAAGCATATGCATTTTACCATGCTTGTAAAATGAACAAGCATTAATGTTACCTCGGAATAAATACTTACCATCTTAAGTTTATTTAAAAAAAAATATGCCTACAAAGAGTATCTGAATTTTTTGATACTATGGTATAAAAAAAACCACTTCTGCCAATACAATTATTTTTCTGTTTTGAATCCTTCAGTTTATGTAGCTCAAACTATGTACTGCTAGGTTATCATTATATGCAAACGGTTCCTGTGAACTTATTTCCTCCACTCAGTCCAATTTGGCTGATTTCTTAATAATTCCACATTTATGCATGAAACATGGAATAACTCTGCAATGTACAGTGCCATAGTTCATATGGAGTACTAATTATTTAAACTATACTTCATGTGTTATTTGTGTACATGAGCACAGACACATAAAATTTAGGGTGTACTTGTGGTAAACGGTAATAGGGTATTTTAGCAGGTTGTTTAAGTGGCGTATTTAATTGGAGTTGGAAGTTAAACGGAGTATGCATTGCAACATCAAACAAGGTATTTAAACATGACATTTAAATGGAGTATTTTAATTTACCCGTTAAACGGTGTGTATTTATGGGTTAAGCAAGGTATTAAAGGGAGAGACTAAAAATAATTAACTGATGCCATCTGCGTTCGGCGTCAGCAGTTAGTTTTTTTCCCTTAACGAAACATGGCAACTTTCCCCGGTTGCATATTGGTCACATCCGACATGTCCAAATCCAACCTGAGCAAAAGTTGCCTGCAGACGCTACCTTAATGTATTATGTAGTTGTGTGTGGCTTAGCGGACGGATCTGGACTTTTTAATATTTATGCATATTTGGGTGATTAGGAAGTCATTTGGAATGTGTGTTTATAATATATGTATAAATGCACACAAACATGTATTGCTTGTTTTTTATATGTTTGTGCCTATATATTTTCTTATGTTTGCATATATCCCTGTGCGTGTCTGTGTGCGTGTTATTTCTTGCTAAAGTTTTGTCATTTCACTTTTATTTGTTTGGTTCAAACAAATTAATTAGATTCTATTTTTATTTACTGTGCTAACAATTTAATCAAGTTTTTTGCAAGTTTATGTTATAAGTTTGGTGGCGGACCCTGTTTTTTCATATTCAAACTTTGGAAACATATATTACTCCCTTACTGTAGTCTGTAAAGAAAAAAACAACACGCTTTATTGTCTTGGTATATTCCAATCTCGTGGAAACTGATGGCATATCATTTACTGTGCTAACTATTTGGACCAGCCTTTATTTGGAGCCAAAATTGACTTCTTTTTTGGTTTTCCTTTTATATATTATTATTTTCATCATATTATTAAATCTTTATCTTAAGCACTTTGAATAAGTATGAATGATGATCAAGGATGTCAACAGATACCCCGAAATATATCTGCATCTGTACCCGAGAAAAGGAAAATATTCGATACTGGTATAAACAAGTACAAACGAGGGTAAAAAAATATCTGCATCAATAAATTATCCATCGACATTCTTTTAAGATCATAGCTTAAAATTTGTGTATTTTGGTATAGTTAAAGATATTTACTTGCTACTTTGATTGCGTGTTAACTGATGAACTATTTACTTCTATCGTATTTGTTTATTTTGACACTTTGATAATTAATGAGATTCAAAAAATGTTTATTTCAATTAAGATTTTCCATTTACGTTTATTTATTTATTGGTTGTTAAATAATAGGATTATCATCCGATATAAGTCCATATCTGCGACCGCGGATATCCGATATAGAAAAATGATTTTGGATACGGATATACAAATGACACTATTTGCATTCAAAAATATCCTTTGATAACTCTAACGATGATATTGATGGGTTTATAATGATGAACAAATACAATTTTTTTAATGTTAAGGTAATTTAGTTTCAGTTATGATAAAAGATAATGACATTGATTAAATAAGTGTCATTTATGATCTGCTGTTATTTAATCGTTTATCCATGGACACGACTGATAACTATGGTTAGTTACACTATAATTGATTCATAATGAACTATAGAGTTCTTTCATCCAAACATAAATAGAAGTTAATGATATTTGGAAAATTTAAACTGTTGTTAATGACCAATACAACATATTCAATCAACTGAATAATGACACAACCCATCAAGTTATTCATTTTGCTTGTAGTAAAAATCGTCTTTTAACTACATATTGCAAAGGGAAAAAACTAAAGCAGGATTATCGGTTTCTTTTCCCATTTAACCCGTGTTTAAATAGTATATTCCATCCTAACTAATCTCCTACTATCAGGATGACAAAAACGAAGGTATTTACGGAAAGTGCAGTTGTCAATCTCTGATAACGGATGGACCAAAGGAAAGTCTAAGCGGAGTTATCGTTATAAGTAAGTTTATTAACAGACTACCTGTCTTAAATAAATCTTCGTTCTATTTTTCTACCCGCTCCAATTCCTTCCAGTTCACCATCCTACTTCGTTTTTTTACCTGCTCCAATTCTTTTGTCGACATTTAGGATTATTCAGACCATTTTGAATTATTTCTTTATCAAAATTCCTTTGTCAACATGTTACATGAAGTATATGAACATTGCCACCCACTGACTTTATTCCCAGTTTGACATTATAGTAACATTTTCTTCAATGTGACTTGCTCTGCAATGCAGTTCGAAAACCGATACCTATCTGTTCAGTATGTGTGTGTGTGTGTGTATGTATGTATGCATGCTGACATATTTAAAGGTTACAACAGCTATACTGTTCAATGCGCATTGACATATTTAATGCCACTATGTCGACAACCATAATTGCTTTTGACAAAGAGACCAAAGGCCTTTTCAGCTTGAATGTAGACAAGGTGCTCAAAATCACTAAAATTGTTAGCTTAGACACCTTACTATCATTTTATTTTACTTGATATCCTTCCCTCGATATCCATTCATATGATTGTTTGCAAGCATTGATACATTTTTAGCTTCAATAAAATTGACAGGCCCTTTACTTTCTCAAGTTGCCTCAACAGATCCAGCCTTTCCGGACCATAAGTAGATGGTATCAGAGAAGGTGCATGTCTTTGGATGGCAGCCAACATAGTAGCATGTCCAACAGCAGTAACATGAAGAAGCATAAGTATTCCAATTGGAATAGCAGATGCTAAATCAGTAAGAGTTCTCTGAAGTGCTTTCTATTCTTTCTATGCAAGTTCATCCCCGGTTATTGCACGTCTAAGCAAAACGATAGCCGCAGCAACATCAGTAGCTAGTAGCTGAGTTCCTTGCAATACATCCGTGCTAGTTTCTTTGATCTTTTCAATTGATTGGCAATGATTTCATCTTTCTTCTGTTCATTGTTTACTGTAGAAGCGATTATCCTATTTTCGAATTCCGACTCCTCTTCACTTTTAGAATCAGTACTTTTTTGCACTCTCTTTCCAAGTTCAATCAGATCGCACCTCAAAAGTTCAAAATGGCGTATTTCATCTAGTCCAGACTCACTTTGACCAAATTTAGATGCTCCAGATCCAAAGTGGTGCAGCAGCACCACTGCAAGGGTGCAAATGCACCATGCAGTGTTGCATTTGCACCAAAGTTGTGCTGCTGCAACACTGCACCACGCATGGTGCAGTGGTCCAGCAGCACAACTTTGGTGCAAATGAACCACTACATGGCGCTGCAATGGTGCAAATGCACCATGCAGTGGTGCATTTGCACCCTTGCAGTGGTGCTACTGATACGTTACTCAAGGCAGATGGTGCAGTTAGGTGAATGCTTTGTAACAAACAGAAACACTAACACACAACTTGAAATGATTTTTTACAACTAAACTATAGTAATAGAAAGTTTATGGTTTGCAATTGTGGAATGCTAATAGCCATCAACCATAATAAATTGTGTACCGTGGGTAGGGTAATATTATTCTGGAAAGCAATGTTAGGGCTGAAAATATAGCACACTGATATTATTCAAGAGCATATTTTATTTTCTTAATAAACTTTATGTACACAGATGCTATATGAAGTTACATGATTCTCCACCAAAATCAAAAAGAGAGCAGGAAGACGAGATGGCAAAGCTACCTGCTGCACAAAGAAAGAAAATGAAGCAAAAACAAAGGAAGAAGGAAGTATTCATTGCATATGTAGATTTATTGCAACTCAAGGTACCTTGGACTGATATTGAACTTTTGTTGCCTTTTAAGGATATAAAGGTTTATTTTGTGCTGGGTGCACAGACTAATACCTTAAAAGAACAACTTATTATTTCTGGGTTACTATTCATTTTGTGCCCTTTTTTTGCTGTTTTTGCGCCGTTTAAATTGTGTTTTTTTTGTTTCTGTTCATTTTAAACTAATTATTACATTATTTTGTAATATTGCCAGCGTCCGCAGCAATCTGAAGCAACGGATTGTGTATATTATGTGATGAGATATATGTTAGAAATAGTAAAACACCACAATCAAAGCATCGATTTACATAAGGTATATTTTAATTTATTTCATTCGCCTAGCTATTATATGTTATTTACGACGTTTTAAAACAGTACTACTCTTATAAATTGCAGGACTTCGCATAACGTGGATCTTATGACCGACAAGAGATAAACGAAGTTTGGGATTGCTTAGCGATTTATATCATGCATAATTGGATGTAGTTATGTTAGTCTTTTGTTATGCACGTTGACTTCAGTTTTATGATTAGAGTATGTATTTTTTTTGTTGTACACGTGAACTATGATGATTGATAATACAATTATATTTTTTGTTTCATCAGATTGGTGGTATTAATGCATCTGTAGAATTTTAATTTCTATTTAATATTACTTCGGATTTAAAATTTTGAAGTAGTGGAATTTTTTATTTTTTTACTTCACTTAATTTGCATCAGTTGTAATGGCATAGACAACTGATGCAATACACTAAAGGTCATAACAAATGTTATTTTTGCATCTGTTCATTAACATTAGTTGTTTTTAAACTTTGATGCAATAGAGCAAGGCTTCGAAAGCAAATGTAGACACTTGCATCTGCTTTATAGCATCAGTTGTATTAAACAACTGATGCAAGTGATCGTTATTTGCATCAGTTCTTTAACTGATGCAACAGAAATTTGTTTGTTGCATCATCTTCACTTGTATCAGTTCAACAACTGATGCAACAGGGGTTTAACAACTGATGCAAATGACCTGTTTTGTAGTAGTGCTAGGTCAAACAAAGGTAAGAGATTGGACTTGCAGCAAGATTACCTTTATGTACTCATGTGATGTTGACTTTTTTCCCACGCATGTCATGGAATGAGTGAAAAGGTGACAACAAAGTTGTTATGAGACAAAAGAGATATTGATACCTAAAGCAAACACGGGAAAATGGATGGAAAATTATATGTTAAGTTTCAACTAAGTAATTCTGTTTGCGTCCATTTTGACTTGGTTTTGAAATTTATCAAGTTGAGTTTCCCTTTCAACATTATTTTTAAATTAATAGAAAAAGATAACTAATATGGCAAATTCTATTCATACACCGAAAATTACCTAACATGCAGCACTATTTTGCTAAAAATATATATTACTAAATTACCCTTCTTTATTGCATTCTTACCTTTTTAATTATAACCCATTAAACTAAAACATTGCAATTAATGATATTGACCAAACCTATATAAAAATAATAGTTGAAAAACTTAATGTGTTTTTAAACATGAAACATAAAATTCAAATTACGGGAACTTTTGCAAGAAAGTGCTCAAATTTAAAATCATTTAATTTAGAAGTAGGGTTTTTTGCTGAAACTAAGAATTTTATATAGGATATATTCTAAAAATTGAAGTTCATTTTACTGAACTTAAACTTTTTTTAGTGCTAAAATTAAATTTCTTATTTGTGAATAGGTTTAAAGTTTTTAAGAAGGAAGATGATGAAGAATAAAACAAGGCTAATAGTGTAAAAGAGACGGTGTATGTAAAGTAATTTTTGATATATGATAGTTTATTTTACTTTATGGCGTATGTTAAGAGATTGTTGGTGTATGAATAGAATTAGCCAACTAATATAACTGCACATCGTGGATGAATCAATAATTTTATCATATGACTTTAAAAGATAAAAACATTTGTTGTCTTTTGTAATTAACTTTAATTTGCATTCAATGATGATATGCTGGCCAAAATGTACATATGTACTAGAAGAAAAAATTAGGTGTAATAAAATGCACAAAATAAAACTATGAATTTATGAAATTTATGCGTATATGTTGTGGATGTGCAGGCATGACTGAAACCATAGGGATTGAAGGTGGAGAAAAAACGAGATAAGGCTGATCCTAGCCCACACACACACATACACCCCTTTCCTTCTTAGGTGGCCACACTGTGGTCTCTATCCATCCTTTATTGTTAAAAATCTTGTAAAATTAGCTATAATATGTATACTTCCGATCCTAAATACAAAAAAAATTAAAATGATTTCAAAATTTCTAATATGAGCCATCATATATGTAAATTTTACTGTCCACTGAAAATATATTTTACATAGTTAAATGTCTCAAAACTGTTAAAATTTTCTTATTACACTAGCAATGCGTTCCCTTGCTTTATAAATGGAACTGTAGTAAATGGATAAAAGATGAAGTTATAGGAGATTTATTTTATATTGTTTTGAAATGTAATTAACTAAAGTTGGCAATAACAACTAGTTGTAAAATGTGAAATGACTAAAAACATCACATGTTGCAATATTAGTGGCATACTTTCAAAATTTAGTTCGAAATTTGGTTATAGGGAAGAACCAATTAATAAAAAAAATAGCTCGTAAGCATTGAAATGAACTTGGTAATCCTCAAAAAAAATTATAAGAGGAGAAATTAATGGGATAGAGGACCATCCACGATAATGTTTCTACAAAAATTCTAACTTAACTAGAAGCTCATAAATTTTATTCTCATAAAAAGAAACTTTAACATTTTTTCCCAAAAGAATATATATATATATGTATGTATATATATATATATACATGTATATATAACACTATAGGTAAAAGAACCAGTGTCAAGTTCAGAACAATGGATATAAATAGAGCATTATAACTATTATGTTTTTCTGCTATGTTTCATTTACATCTTGTATTGTACTATTTCACATAGATACTCAATCAATTTGATTTCTTTAATCTGTAATGCCAACATTAAGCATGCTATGTATGAGCACTTCTTATAATAAAGAAAATGATGGGGGACTAAAACAACTTAAGAAGGAGTGGAATTTGCTTAGAACTTTTAGCATACATGATTTTTGGTATTAACAAAGGTAGTGAAGTATGATTTCCTACTGTAACGATCCAAATTTTTAGTCAATTTAAAATATTAATTTTTAATTGATTTTAGTGGATTTTAAAGGATCAAATACTAAATTTGGACTTGTTAATAATTGAAAATAAATTCTAAATTTGGTTTTATATGTTACTCGGATTAAAACAAGTTTAGTAAACTTTTAAATCAATTTAAAAGGGAAAATTTGAAAATTAATAATTTAATATTATTTTGACGACTTGAGAATATACCATTTTTGAGACATTCTCAGAATCCGACGAAACCAATTTTATTGGACCCATAATGTCAAAATATTGTAAGGTTTAAAATTTCAAGTCAATTGGGGTTAGTATGTAAGTATACGTAATATAGACGTATATTGAAAAACCACTTGAAATTCAGTAAAAGCGAGAAATAAGGCCATTTTTGAATGGTCTCCAAATTCAACAAAACTACTTTTTGGATTCTCATTAGTGAAATATAGCAGAGTTTCAAATTTCGTATAGATCAGACTTATGGTTTGATTTTTTACGAATTGAAAACGTATAGTAATCGTTTTATTGAAATTCAATTTGAAATTAATCTGTTTTGGCTAACACATAGCAATTGAAAAATATTGATAAAATTGTAAACGAACACCTATCTGACATATTAACATGTGTTAATAGTTATATAGAGTTTAAATAAACTTTTAAAAGAGATGCTACCTTATAAGTTACACCTAAATTTTAATAAATAAAAAAATACTTAAGATAAGCACCACTCTTACACCATTTCCTATACTCCTTAACATTTATACAACTCATGGTCCTTGACCACTACATGTCATGGTCTTTCATAGCCTATTTCCCCTTAAGTACTTGAGCATGTGAAGTAAGAGGATGCCTTTTTGTTTTATTTCCATTTTCTTTTCCATTTCTCATTTCCCCCCTCTTAAGTCCATCTTCCTCCTTCCTCCACCTTAAATCCAATGGCCTCCACCGCCATATCCACTACCACCATCCCTCCCTTACCCCTTGCGCACCTCTCCTATAGCCCCATCCTCCACCACATGTCCCCAAGCCTCCAAAACCTCCTCTTTTACACTTAAATATACTAGAAATCACCTTTTCCCATCTTAAATCAAAACCTCACCACCATCGCCTCCTCCCCTAGGCCCCACAACCTCACTTCACCCTCCTCTCATCCCTACCAGGTCACGCAACCCGGGTGGACCCCCTTAGATGTGGGTTCCACTACCCATTTTAATCTCTTAAACCCCTTAAAAACTACACCTTCCTTCTTAATTTTGAATTATATATATAGTAAGTGTTGAATTTGTGGTAAATTGACATTGAAAAGGTGAAATTTTGGCTATGCTAAAGCTAGAAGACTCCTACATCAGAAGAGCCGTGATGTTTTGAAGCTTTAGTGAGAACTCTTCACCATAACTATTTAACTAGTTCAGTTAAATAGTGATTTATGCTGTTGATGATTGATTATTATGTGACTGGTTTGGTAATGATATGTAATGTGGTCAACATGCTTAAAATGGGTAAATTCTTAGGTTAAAACAATGTTAAAATGAAAATGGTAGTTGTAGTGAAGTTAATCACTTATTGACAAGGTATAACGATTCACCTATGATCACTTATTTAAGTCAAGAAAAATTGGCGGACATATAATATGGAAAGGATGTGATGTCATTGATTGGTCGATATTGATTGTGAATGATCATTGGAATTTGATGTGTGTTGATGTGAAATGGTTTTCCTAAATACAACTATGAATTGTTAATAAGGTTTAATACCTTAAATAACAATGGTTTGATTTGGGATTAAGTGTTAATGACATTAACACTTAGGTCAATGTTGTTAATATTTGGTAATTAGATGCTAATAATTAGTAATAACTATTATTGGATGCTATTTATGTGAAAAATCCATATAAATTGAATTATATGGTGACTGGTTGAACCTCATTATAATTCGAAATTAATTTGAATAATTTATTAATAAAATATTCAATGAAAATTAGAAGTACGAATTTGATGTCTAATTTTGGATGGATACAAAGTTTATAAAATTGGGATGAATATTCATAAATGAAATAAATTGATTTGAATTAATTTTCATATAGTTATGGCTTGTTCAAGTTTTATTCTTAAATGAATAGTAATTGGTAAAAGTAAAATCCGGTTAGCATATCTAGGATGAGTTTTAAAAGGATCTCCTTTACAAAACTTTCTTATTTATTTTTATACCGGATGTTAGGAAAGTTTGGACTTCAAACAATAAGTTTTGAAAAATAATGGTGTTGTAATGATTTAAATAATATTAAAATGATTAAATAATAGAATATTTGATTTTAAAAGGAAGTAATTGAAATATAGTTTCGAATGATAATTATATGTGTTTTATATAATAAATAAATTATATTTGGAAGTATTTTCAATTTAATTATAATCATAAATCGAATTTGGTCTAAATAGGACTTGTTGCGCAGCGATAGTTCGTGAACTTCAACCATTAACTTTGAATTGACATACCATGAGATCCAACTGTCGGATTCTTCCAACACGAAAAACATTGGGCTCAAAATGAAAAGAGTTTTCAAATGGAATAGAATGTCTGAAAATCCAATGGTTAGATTTTTAAATAAGTTCAAATATATTTTGAAAATGGTCACTTTAGATGCAGTTCGGTGACCAGAACTGGAAATCGACTAAAAGGGTCTTATAAAAATTATTAAAATTATGATACATCATAATTAAATATTTTAAAATGATTTGAGTAAGAAATATGAAATTTTGGACTATGATTTGAATTTTAGGATTTTTGACCTGATTTACTTAACATAGCAAATCAATATTTTGAAGTTTGATTTGAAGATAAACTAAAAGTTTCAAACTTAGGTTCATTTGGGTTTGAATGAAAATAATCTTTGGATATTTCAGCATTGGATCTTGTAATTAAACAGATAATATTTTGAGGAATTTTGAAAATAGAGATATTGTTATTCCCTATACGGTACCTATTGGTTTCAAAATTTGATATTGAACATAAGTCGATAAGATTTCTATTTAAAACCTCGTATTTGATATCAAATTGCGTTTTGGGTTTATCATGAATAGTGTTTTAAGTAACATATGTTCTTTAACCCAATTAATAGAAAGATGATTTCTCATTTGAGTTTTAATAAATCTTTCAAAAAAGATTTGATTGAATAAAATGGAGATTAAAACTAGGTTAGAGTTTTAATAAATATTTCAACAAAGATTTAAAATGAAAGAAGGTAATTAAATTTACCAAATTCGAGATGTGTTAGATATGGAGTACCACCCGTTTTTCTCCAACGAATGAATAGGTTGGGAATGGGATAACGATATGAGAGATTACCCTTTTGTGAGGCTGGATAATCCTGATAAGGCTATAAGCCTTAATTTTAGTTGAGATTGTGAAAAGAGATTATATAAATCTTTGATAAGATTTACGGGATTAATTCCCAATATAAAGGATATTTGAGTAAAAGAATATTATGAATTGGAATGAGACTTATGATATGTTTATATATCACTTGATTTTAATGATGCGATAGTTATTCAAAAAGACTAGGTTTCAACCCATTTTGAATAACTAATTGTTAACTGGCCTTTTGGTATGGTTCCTAAAAGTACGTCAGACACACTCGACTCAACACATCGTGTGATGTAATAGTACGAAGTGTCGCCAAGAAGCTATTGGAAGAGGTCACACGAGCACGAGCCTCACAACTCCTCAAAACGATGTGCTAACCACATTTTCGTACCCCTCCATCTCATGTCTGAAGCCTCAACCCTTGTTACTCGAGTCCCTTCACTTCGGCTCCCTCTTCTCCACATTTTTGTATCCCTCGCTCACCAAGGTTTCAAACCCATATGGTTTGAATACCTCTTCTCCGGTAAGCCACGATTCCTAGGCCTCCACTAATTATCAGGTCCCTCCAACAACATGCATTTTGGATCACACATTACTAAAAGCTTCGGCTCCCACTGCATGAACTCCTTGCTCCCCTTACCATCGTATTCCGAAGGGGTACGAGCTCATACCCCACATATGATATAAAATATTCGCATCCCCTGGGGATACAAATTAACTGTATCCCCTTGGGGATACGTTAATCTATATCTCATGGTATACGAATTTCATATCCCCTAGAATATGAAATTCGTATCCCCCACAAGGGGTATGAGTTTCCACTTGTTTCATGGAGAGGGAGTCTGAAACGACCCAAACTTCCCCGTAAAGGAAAGTACATATTGAATTGAGAACAAGACAAATCAGAACACAAACAAAAGAACATTTTATTGCTTGTTACAACAATTACATTAAAGTACAAGAATATATCAGAGTACAAATAAATATTACATATTGGAAATACATTATCAGAGATTTATACATTTAAATAGCAGCGGGAAAATAATACAAAATACAACTGAAAGAAATACACGGATACAGAGCCTTCTGAATATCGCTTCAGCTGTAAACTAGGATCATGTGAATATAATATCTGCAAAACCAAAACTACTAGCTGCCCGTGTGGAAAATATGGACACCCAGAGTTTAGTTTATGACAATAAACTTCAGGTCAGTCATGGGACTAGTGTGAGAACAAAAACAGTTATTATTCTTTATTTTAAAAGTTGTGAAATCATGGGACCATGCCGTAAAACACGGAACGAGTTTACTCCACAAAAATCTTAGGTTAAAATAAAACAACGCAATGCTTTTTGGAAAAATGAAGCTATTATAAGACTCAGGTCCCATCACACAATGCAATGCAAGCCGAAGGATAGAGTTTTCCCTTATAATAGCCAAACATGCTTGATACATATAAAACAAATTATTTTGATATTATAAGTGCATAGTGTTTAAAAACAACTTCAAATATAAATGTATCAATCATAGATGGCATGGGTACCATATATCATGTCGCCATACTAGTTCTACAATCAAAACCGCATGATGTCGTATTGGAAGTTGGATTTCCATCTATGAACCATGGCAAGGGATCGTCCTTGCCGGATTCGAGACAATCTAGCCCATGTCTCAGGATTCAGCTGCAACTGCACCTATAAGCCACATGGCCGTACCATAACTTACGTTAATGGATTATATATAATTCCTGAACAATATGTTTCTCTGCCCTATGGGGCGTAAATAAAGAGCCAATAGGGACTCAAATCCGAGGCGCCTCATTCCATCATCCACATAAGTAAAATGTCTGGGCTCCATACCATAACACCACTCCTAACTAGAAAGAAACGTATGTTCTCCCTGGATCCTTTTCCTGTTTCTAGTTCATACCGGGTGTGAGGCTCGCGAAGTAACGCTATACATAAGCTATGCCTAAATAAGCTGTGCTTTGATCATCAGGCTCTGCTTTTCAACAAAAACCTTAATCATTTGCATCTTAGCATGCCACATTGTCAGTCCATAACATGTCATTGATTTCTGCCAATATATAACCTCTAAGCTCGTACATTTCAGAGAAGTGTGTTAAGCAAGAGAATAAATTCTCCGCCATCAAACAAATATATATTTAGCGGAGATCAACGAACACAACATAAAGGAATACAACGTCAGACATACCATTTATTTACAAGTCCGTTCTGGGTCTGAATGAAACCGGAGGCACCTTATTTCTCGTCCCATATGTCCAATACAGGAGAGAGGTCCTCGCATATCCGTCGATCTCCAAGTACGTTTGGACGATCACCACTTATTACCTTGTCTTGGGTGTAGGCCCAATCAAGACATCGGTAATCACCCAAATGATGTGAAGAACTCCGGCCTTCAACAACCATCTTCATCTTCGACTCTTGATCGTCGTATTAATTATTCCGAATCGGTTAAACCCGGTCTTTCCGAATAACTCGCGTATTTTATAATCAAGTGCTACAAACACATCATACGCCACATTCCAATTCAGAATATTCTTTTAATATAATATTCACATTATTAGGGAAAGGTTCCTATTAATTTTATCAAAGATACATTCTTTTAAATTTATTCTTTAATCTTCCTGAGATTAACAAGATACATTAAAACACCAATTTGGTTTTAATCTCCAAAAATCATTACTTAATGATTTTTCAAATTTAAGAAATTAATCTTATCTTTAACTGGGTTAAAGAACCAATGTCATTAAAAACACAGTTCACGACAAACCCAAAATCATCTTCCATTAAATATGGAATCTTCACAGAAATCAGATCAATATATAATCGATATAAATTTCTGCATCAGACTAATAATATAAATGGAATAACGACAAGGCCTGTAACAACCCGCATTCTACGCATCGGAGGATCGTAGAATATTTATTTCTTTCCCATATGAAGTCGTATGGTCATGTAAATTTGGGAAACAACCATTTGAGTCATTTCCTATGTTCATGATTTTTGTTGATTCCTAAATGACCGTTTTGCCCGTAGCTGATCTTGTTGCGGCCATAAATTTTGATTGGAAAGGAATTTTGACCTGAAACCACTTCCATTAGATTCGTTTGATGGTTTACCTTTCCGTAGAGTGGTCACATGCGAAAAACGGACTTACCGTTGGGGAGATATGGCTGAAATAAGGATTGGAAGGTGAAAAACTACTTAATCGGGCCAAATAGGGTGATTAGTGAATGGGCCCATAACCCATTTCGAGATTAGGGTTATGGGGAGGCTGAAAAGAGTCAGAGATTCATTCTATTTCGGTTTTCTAGCCTCCACTTACCTCTTGGAAACCCTAAAAATGGCCTCCAATCTCTAAATCACCTCCAAATCACCTTCTAATCAAGGATTAAGCTTAACAACATCAAATCAAGGGAGAACTTCACCAAATCAACGTTAGAGCTGCTGTTTAGCATTGGGATTCACACTAAATCAGAGATTTATTTCAGATCTAAGTTTTATTTGTGGCTAAGATGAGTGATTTGCATAGTTCCTCACTAATTATGACTAATTAAGGGTAATTAGTGTTAATTAGCAGATTTAAACATGATAAAATTCTGGAAAAATATTTATAAAATTAGAAATGATGTTTTAGACCTCTAATATGAATTTGGGTTAATTTGGTTAAGTTTTGCTAATCATATCATTAGTTTCACCTAAACATGCTTAAGGAAAAATATGGGATTTTGGCTATGTTTAATCCATTTTAACCTATCATATAGTTGTTTTGGTGTTTGTGGTTGATTATGCATGTTGCTATGACTGTATGGTATGCTTTGTGATTGATTAGGATAGTTGGAATGGTCGAAAACGCCGTCGAGTGGCGTAAACTGCTTGCTGGAAAAAGTGCAGGAAGACATCCGAACCGGATCGGATCGGTTAGGAGGACCCGATCCGAACCCCCACTCGAATTCAGAAGCTCTGATCCGCTCTTACGCTCCACATCCCGATCCGAACAGAGGAGGACAACAAGGACTGGGGAAGCTTCTATCCACTTGCATTTCTCGTGGCATACATCATCCGATCCGACCCGCATGGTCACCTCCGAATCGATGCGTGGTGAATGGAATTGAAGAACCCGACCCGATCCCCTAGGGGCGATGTCTTCCGATCCGAACCGACATATTGGGAGGGAGCTCGAGGTATCCGACCCGATCCAGTGAAGGGAAGCATTCCGATCCGAACCGAACTAGTGATTAGGGGAAGATCCGAACCGATCCGGTGATGACCAATAACCCGAGATGCAAAGGTAGTCCAAATGGAAGTTAGAACTCAGGATCCAGTTGGGAACCAATGAGTTCACTTCATGGTTAGACTTTGCTGCGGGACGTGTGCTAAGGAGTTGTCGACATTCATAACTTCGATTCACCATTGAAAATGGACGATAGGCTACTTATCAGTGCAGTAGAGTCACTATGACTCGAGGGGCAAGGTGATGGTAGCAAGACTACGTTAGCAGTGCAGTAGAGTCACCATGACTCGAGGGGCAAAGTGATGCGTAGTAAGACTATGAGCCAGTGCAGTGGGGTCATTGTGACTCCATGGGGCAGAGTGGACATAGTAAAGGATTAGTAAGGCTATGAGCCAGTGCAGTGGGGTCATTGCGACTCCATGGGGCAAAGTGGACATAGCGAAGGATTAGTGGCAATGTATCAGTGCAGTGAAGCCATTTATGACTTCAAGGGGCAAAGTGATCATAGCAAAGTATGTTGGGTGATCGAAGTGGTGAATATCGTATATTTACGCACTGAGTGAGAGATGTGAGAATGGTTGTTATGCTTGATTGTTTGCCATCACTATGACATGCACACCCCCACCCCCGTTACCTTTACACCATTTGAAATGGCACCTTAGAGTGTTGTACAGTATGTAGTGCTAACTCTTTGGTTGCCGGTCCAGGTTCAGGTATGGTTTAGTCTACCTGTTATTGTTCTGTTTAGATGCTTATCGCTCATACCAGGCTTTATGTCTGACCCAGAGTTTTATGTCTCTTCTTATTACTCTGGGTGCTCACACGAGCAGACTAGAGACAGGTTAGCTGGTGATGCGCGAGTAGCTGATTCGGAGGCGAGCAGGAGGCTTCCACGTATGATATGTAGATATTCTCCCTGTGTCGTTGGTGGTCGCTACTTGGGCATTAGTAGCATACCTCCCCTATCTTACTTTTGCTTTTTGAGACAGTTTGAAAAGTTGTAATAATGTTAACTTTGGATCATAAGCTGTACTTGGATTTTCCGCTGCTATGTTAGTTGTTTTCAGCTTATGCACTGTCTCACCTGTTTTATGTCAAGTATGTTGTTATTATATTTTGTACCATGCGCTGTGAGACATTCTACAGGTTCCTTGTTAGTTCATTTCCTCCTTTCCTTTCCTTCTGACGACCGTCCCGTGCTAACTGGACATGTGTACAGCGCACTTTTGGAGTAAATGTCGGTTGGTGCGGGGAGGGCCGTCACATTTGGTATCAGAGCTCTAGGTTGCATAGTTTACCTAGGGAAAGACACTAGGGAGAGATAATACGTATATGAGAGCGTGTATTTGTGATTACTTTGGTTTTCAAAAGCTATATATATACTATTAGTAGTATAAGAATGAAGTCGTACTGCACTAGCACCACTATGGGGTCGTTAATCGTTTCCTCTTTACAGATTGAACGATGAGCCGATACGCTAGAGGTGCTGGTAGGGGGACCAATAACGGGAATGCTCCTGACATAAGGACGATGTTCACTAACTTCATGAGGGAAATGCTTAGGGATGTTCAAGGGGCAGTTCCCAATCCCAGAAATGGTGGTGGTCCAGTAGTGCAGGCACTTAAGGTCGATTTCACCAAGTTGTGCAAGGATTACACAAACCTTGGTGGGAAGTCGTTCCACGGAACGGAGTCGGCCACAGATGTTCAGGATTGGTTGGATAGCTGTGATCGTATCTTCGACGACTTGGGTATCGAGGATGCGATGAAGAGAAGGCTAGCGTCTCGTCAGCTGCAAGGGCGAGCGATGAATTGGTGGAATGCTATTAGAACAGCTACTCCAGAAGATCAGGTTACTTGGGATCGGTTCAAGGCTCGTTTTAGCGAGAAGTTTATTCCAGCTGCCCAAAAGTCGGTGTTGTTTAAGAGATTCTTGGAACTCAAGCAAAATGGTAGGGCAGTCTCTGACTATATTGCTGAGTTCGACACTTTGTCGAAGTATGGACTATCTCTTATCGATACTCCTGAGAAGAAGAATGAGAAGTTCATTACTGGGTTGGATGGATACTTGGGGGAAAGGATTATCAACCACATCGATGAGACTTTTGAATCGATTGTGGGGAAAGCTTTGAGATCAGAGAGTCTTTACCCTAAGTCAAAGACTGAGGCTGCAACTGCAGAAAGGCTGAAACCGCAAGCGGGCGGTGGAGGCAAGAATAACTCTCAGAATAAGAGAAAACAGAATCAGTCTAAGGATGGCCAGAAAAAGAACAAGAAAGATGTTGAGTGCTTCGGCTGTGGTAAGAAGGGCCATTATGCTAAAGAATGTCGGGCCAAGCCAGCAGATAGGAAGTGCTATAACTGTGGCCAAGTGGGACATCATAAGGATAAGTGTCTGCAACCTCTTAAGGAGAAGCAGATTGTGAAAGCATATGTTATTGATGCTGTTCCTTTTTCGTCGAATGCCCCAACTGCGGCGGAGAAAGGAAAGAATGTTGTTATTCAAGGTATGCTTTCTATTTATGATGTACCAGTTCGAGTTTTGTTTGATACTGGGGTTTCCCGTTCCTTCATATCTACTGACCTGGTAGATAGGTTGGGACTGGAACCCGAGATAGTCGATAGACCATTGGTTGTGACGAACCCGATTGGTGGTTCGACTAGCCTTAGTATGATTTGCCAAAATTTGGTCTTATCGAGTCATGGATGTATGTTTGTTTGTGATTGCTTTGTTTTGGGCTTTACTGGGTATGGCATTATATTGGGGGTCGATTGGCTCCAAAGATACGGGGTGGTGGTAGACTGTGAGGGCTTTTTGGTGACAGTTAGGGCGGATGATGGGCGGAAGGTAGTGTTTGGTAGTCTACCTAGTGATGGGGTAATGGCTAGTTTTATAAATTCCCTCGACATCCCGCATGATTAGTTGTCAGATGTGCCCGTGGTTGGCCAGTATCCGGACGTCTTCGAGGAGGTGACCGGGCTTCCACCACACCGAGAGATTGAGTTCCGTATTGATTTAGTGAAAGATGCCAGACCTATAGTGATGCCACTTCGTCGTATGGCACCAAGGGAGCAGCGAGAGCTCGGGGTGCAAGTCAGCAATCTTTTGAAGAAGGGATTTATTAGAAGAAGTGTCTCCGAGTGGGGATCATCAGTTGTGTTTGCCACTAAGGCAGATGGTTCCCTTCGTTTGTGTGTGGACTATCGCGAGTTGAATAAGGTGACGAGGAAGAATAAGTATCCTCTACCGTGGATAGATGATTTGTTTGATCAACTGGAAGGAGCAAGAGTGTTCTCCCAGTTGGACCTCGCGACATGATTTCATCAGCTCCGAGTAGCGGATGAGAGTGTTCTGAAAATGGCATTTAGGACGCCGTCTGGATTCTATGAGTGGTTAGTCATGCCATTTGGGTTGACCAATGCACCAGCCTACTTTGTGGATCTTATGAATCGAGTATTCAGAGATTAGTTGAATAAGTTTGTTCTTGTGTTCGTAGACGACATCCTTGTTTACTCGAGGACAGAGGAGGAAAACAAGGGACACTTGAGGATGGTGATGGAGGTGTTGAGGAAACACCAATTGAAAGCGAAATTCTCTAAGTGTCACTTCTGGAGGAGGGAAGTGAGATTCTTGGGCCATGTTGTTTCAGAGAATGGTATTGCCGTGGACCCTGCGAAGGTGGCTACGGTACAGGATTGGCCTACGCCCAAGAATGCAACAGATGTAAGAAGTTTCTTGGGGTTAGCTGGATATTATCGTAAGTTTATCCAGGACTTCTCCAAGATAGCAGCACTGTTGACTCAGTTGACTAAGAAGAATTAGGCCTTTGTCTGGGACGGAGTGTGTGAGAATGCATTCAGGATTCTAAAGGAAAAGTTGACGCATGCACCAGTGTTAGTCATTCCGAAAGGGAATGAAGAGATGACGGTATACACGGATGCTTGTGGTACCGGACTAGGTGCTGTATTGATGCAAGGAGGTAGGGTTGTAGCTTATGCTAGTCGACAGCTAAAGCCGCATGAGAAGAAGTATCCTACCCATGATTTGGAACTGGCAGCGATCGTGTTCGCATTAAAGATGTGGAGACACTATCTCTTTGGATAAAGATTTGAGTTGTTTACCGATCATAAATCGTTAAAGTATCTCTTCTCTCAGAAAGATCTGGATCTCCGTCAGCAGAGATGGTTAGAGTTCTTGGCTTCGTATGATTTTGATATCGCATACACACCTGGGAAAGGTAATGCGGTAGCCGATGCCTTGAGTAGGAGACATGCCAGTTTAGGGGCTATGTTTCTTGAATGGAAGCAACTGGAGTATATCGCAGGGTTTGATTTCAGAGCAAAGTGCGAATTGGATCCAGAAATGCTAGCTAGTTTAGCGATCAGACCCACTTTGATAGAGCGGATTGGTTCCAGCCAGAGGGACGATCCTAATCTATTGGAAATCATCTCCAAGTTAGAGATGAACATCGACGGTGAGGAGATGAATGTGTATGGGCTTGATCGAGATGGATGGCTTAGAAAGAATGGAAGACTAGTTGTACCCAACGTGAATGGTTTGAGAGATGAAGTGCTTATAGAATGTCATCACTCAAAACTGACTATACATCCCGGTGGTCATAAGATGTATCGAGACATGAAGCAGACTTACTACTGGGAAGGGATGAAAAGAGACGTTGGGAAGTTTATATCCAAATGCATGAATTGCCAACTAGTTAAAGCCGAACAAAAGAAGCCTAGTGGTTTGTTGCAACCGTTAGAAATTCCCGAGTGAAAATGGGAACAAGTCTCGATGGATTTCATCGATGGTTTACCAAGGACTAGGTCGGGACATGATAGTATTTCGGTAATTGTGGATCGATTGACTAAGAGTGCAAGGTTTATACCAGCCAAATCGACCAAAACGGCAGCTAAGTTTGCAGAATTGTATATGAAATGGGTAGTGAGATTTCATGGAGTACCTAAAAGCATTGTGAGTGACCGAGACCCGTTGTTTACTAGTGGGTTTTGGAAGGGCTTACAAGAGGCTCTATGGTCAGAATTACATCTCAGTACCGCATATCATCCTCAGACCGACGGTCAGACAGAGAGGGTAAATCGAATATTGGAAGATCTCTTGAGAGCTTGTATATTGGATTTTGGTGGATCATGGGATAACCATTTGCATCTAGTAGAGTTTGCATATAATAATAGCTACCAATCCAGTATTAATATGGCTCCATATGAGGCTTTGTACGGAAGACCATGCAACTAACCATCATGTTGGATAGAGACTGGCGAGAAGTTTATGCTTGGACCAAATGTGGTGAGGGAAACTTCAGATAAGATTAAGATCATTCAACAACGAATGAAGGCTGCCCAGGATAGGCAGAAGAGTTATGCTGATAAAAGGAGAAGAGACTTAAAATTCTCCGTTGGTGACTTGGTGTTTGTCAAGGTTTCTCCGTTGAAGAGCGTGATACGATTTGGCAGGAGAGGCAAGTTGGCACCATGATTTGTTGGCCCATTCCCAGTTCTTGAACTAGTTGGGAATTTGGCATATAGAGTTGACTTACCCGAGAAGATGGCGGGATTTCACAACGTATTTCATGTTTCCCAGTTAAGGAAGTTCGTACACGACCCAGATATGACTATTTCACCTGATCAGTTGGAGGACTTCGAAGTAGAACCCGAGGCGGTTGGGAACCGCAAGCCGATTCGTATTGTCGAGTACGATACGAAGCAACTTCGAAGGAAGGCGGTGAAGCTAGTCAAGGTTCAGTGGGGCGAGAACGAGAATGACTGTACTTGGGAGATAGAGGAGAGTATTAGGAAGACGTATCCAGAACTCTTTGCCTGGTAAGATTTTCTTTGCGATTTAGTTATTCCGCATGCTAGGATAGACTTGTTTTGCATGTTGTTTGTTGTTTATGGTTGATAGGCATGCGGGACCGTTTGTGTGTTTTGGTTAGGGAATTTCGGGGGGGGGGGATTTCTTAAGGGGGGGAGAATGTAACAACCCGCATTCTACGCAGCGGAGGATCGTAGAATATTTATTTCTTTCCCATATGAAGTCGTATGGTCATGTAACTTTGGGAAACAACCATTTGAGTCATTTCCTATGTTCATGATTTTTGTTGATTCCTAAATGACCGTTTTACCCCTAACTGATCTTGTTTCGGCCATAACTTTTGATTGGAAAGGAATTTTGACCTGAAACCACTTCCATTAGATTCGTTTGATGGTTTACATTTCAGTAGAGTGGTCACATGTGAAAAACGGACTTACCGTTTGGGAGATATGGCTGAAATAAGGATTAGAAGGTGAAAAACTGCTTAACCGGACCAAACAGGGTGATTAGTGAATGGGCCCATAACCCATTTCGGGATTAGGGTTATGGGGAGGCTGAAAAGAGTCAGAGATTCATTCCATTTCAGTTTTCTAGCCTCCACTTACCTCTTGGAAACCCTAAAAATGGCCTCCAATATCTAAATCACCTCCAAATCACCTTCTAATCAAGGATTAAGCTTAGCAACATCAAATCAAGGGAGAACTTCACCAAATCAACATTAGAGCTGCTGTTTAGCGTTGGGATTCACACCAAATCAGACATTTATTTCAGATCTAAGTTTTATTTGTGGCAAAGGTGAGTGATTTGCATAGTTCCTCACTAATTATGGCTAATTAAGGTAATTAGTGTTAATTAGCGGATTTAAACTTGATAAAATTCTGGAAAAATATTTATAAAATTAGAAATGATGTTTTAGACCTCTGATATGAATTTGGGTTAATTTGGTTAAGTTTTGCTAATCATATCATTAGTTTCACCTAAACATGCTTAAGGGAAAATATGGGATTTTGGCTATGTTTAATCCATTTTAACCTATTATATAGTTGTTTTGGTGTTTGTGGTTGATTATGCATGTTGCTATGACTGTATGGTATGCTTTGTGATTGGTTAGAATAGTTGGAATGGTCGAAAACGCCGTCGAGTGGCGTAAACTGCTTGCTGAAAAAAGTGCAGGAAGACATCCGAACCAGATCGGATCGGTTAGGAGGACCCGATCCGAACCCCCACTCGAATTCAGAAGCTCCGATCCGCTCTTACACTCCACACCCTGATACGAACAGAGGAGGACAACAAGGACTTGGGAAGCTTCTATCCACTTGCATTTCTCGTGGCATACATCATCCGATCCGACCCGCATGGTCACCTTCGAACCGATGCGTGGTGAATGGAATTGAAGAACCCGACCCGATCCCCTAGGGGCGACGTCTTCCGATCCGAACTGACATATTGGGAGGGAGTTCGAGGTATCCGACCCGATCCAGTGAAGGGAAGCATTCCGATCCGAACCGAACTAGTGATTAGGGGAAGATCCGAACCGATCCGGTGATGATCAATAACCCGAGATGCAAAGGTAGTCCAAATGGAAGTTAGAGCTCAGGATCCAGTTGGGAACCAATGAGTTCACATCATGGTTGGACTTTGCTGCGGGACGTGTGCTAAGGAGTTGTCGACATCCATAACTTCGATTCACCACTGAAAATGGACGATAGGCTACTTATCAGTGCAGTAGAGTCACTATGACTCGAGGGGGAAGGTGATGGTAGCAAGACTACGTTATTAGTGCAGTAGAGTCGCTATGACTCGAGGGGCAAAGTGATGTGTAGTAAGACTATGAGCCAGTGCAGTGGGGTCATTGTGACTCCATGGGGCAGAGTGGACATAGTAAAGGATTAATAAGGCAATGAGCCAGTGCAGTGGGGTCATTGCGACTCCATGGGGCAAAGTGGACATAGCGAAGGATTAGTGGCTATGTATCAGTGCAGTGAAGCCATTTATGACTTCATGGGGCAAAGTGATCATAGCAAAGTATGTTGGGTGATCAAAGAGGTGAATATCGTATACTTTACGCACTGAGTGAGAGATGTGAGAATGGTTGTTATGCTTGATTGTTTGCCATCACTATGACATGCCCACCCCCACCCCCGTTACCTTTACACCATTTGAAATGGCACCTTAGAGTGTTGTACAGTATGTAGTGCTAACTCTTTGGTTGCTGGTCCAGGTTCAGGTATGGTTTAGTCTACCTGTTATTGTTCTGTTTAGATGCTTATTACTCATACCAGGCTTTATGTCTGACCCAGAGTTTTATGTCTCTTCTTATTACTCTGGGTGCTCACACGAGCAGACTAGAGACAGGTTAGCTGGTGATGCGCGAGTAGCTGATTCGGAGGCGAGCAGGAGGCTTCCACGTATGATATATAGATATTCTCCCTATGTCGCTGGTGGCCGCTACTTGGGCATTAGTAGCGTACCTCCCCTATCTTACTTTTGCTTTTTGAGACAGTTTGAAAAGTTGTAATAATGTTAACTTTGGATCATAAGCTGTACTTGGATTTTCCGCTGCTATGTTAGTTGTTTTCAGCTTATGCACTGTCTCACCTGTTTTATGTCAAGTATGTTGTTATTATATTTTGTACCATGCGCTGTGAGACATTCTACAGGTTCGTTGTTAGTTCATTTCCTCCTTTCCTTTCCTTCTGACGACCGTCCTGTGCTAACTGGACATGTGTACAACGCACTTTTGGAGTAAATGTCGGTTGTTGCGGGGAGGGCCGTCACAAGGCCTTTTTAAATTCCATATATAATAAGGTCTTCAATCACAGAAGCTTATCTTGATTATTATTAAATCGATTTCCCTTTAATTCTAATTTATTCTATTTAATTGGAAAACTTACTTTGGAAAATTTTCCATTTAAATCTTAATAAAAGATTTATAAATTCCATATAAATCTCAATAAAAGATTTATAAATTCCATTTAAATCTTAATAAAACATTTATAAAATTCCATATTATATTTTCACTGTTAATTGGGATTAAAGAACAAATGTTGTTTAAAACATAGTTCACGATAAACCCACAATCAACTTTCATTTCGATTCTAATTAAACATTAATTAATTAGTAAATTTCTCTAAATCTTAATTAAAAGATTTATTCCTTTCACATAGGGTTTTAATAACAGTGTTATTGAAGACACCATTCACGACAAAGCCGAAATCCAATTCTTTTTATTTAATTCCAATTAAATATCAATTAATTCAATAATTTCATTAAATCTTAGTTTAAAGATTTATTCTAGTTAATAACTAGTTCATTTCGATAAAAATATATTTTTAACTTCTCAAATATGTAATTTTTCATCCAAAATCTTTTCAAATGATTAATTATGATTTTACACAATTTATCCATATTTTTAATAATTTTATTAAGGCCCGTACATTCGGTTTTCAACAACGGCCACCAAACTGCATCCATAGCGACCATTTTTAAATTTGGTTTGGACATATTTCCAAATCAAACCATCAGCTTTCAAACTTCTTATATTCATTAGAAAGCTCTTTTC